>OY728167.1:954535268-955898444 GCA_963277665.1 Viscum album
AATGTTTCTTAAGGGTTTTAATATGTGTATGGTTGAAAGTTACTTTTCTAATGGAAATTTGTTGTATTTAAAGAGTGAATTCTTGTTGTAAATTCTGAATGTTCTCTATAAATTATGAAACATATTTAATAAAATTTTCATGTGGTGAAGAACATGTATTATAAAAGGATTAGTGTGTGTCAGATTTATAAGTTGTTTGGGTTGTGAAGGTAGTGATTTATATAGAATTTTTATATTGTTTGGATTATGTTTATGTGAATGTGTGGTTCCTTGTGATATTTAAAATGGAAATTTATCACAAATGGAAAATTGGGTATTTAGTTTGGAAGACTAGGAATAATAATATAGATAACTCATAAGTGGTTCATCCAGGATTCATCTAGAAGAATTAACGATACAACAGTAACTGAATTATAATGATGATTATAAACAACTAGGCCCATGGGGTGTCCCCTAAAATTGCCTCATTCATAATTAAAATGTTTCTCGTGGTTACTATTCAAATTTTCACTGAGATATGATATACCCAGTACCCCATTTCTATCTAGTTCCTATTAGTATTTCCCATGTTGTAGTTTTCTTTTGTGATATTTTACACACCATCAGAATATCGTATACGTTTTTGGTTATATGAATGTCAATCATGTATTTTTTAAATGTCTTCGATAAATGGATTATATTTTTCATTTATAAAACAGGATGGTTAATTTATATTATGATGTTTATTTCATGGATCCTTTTTGATGGGTGGAATCTAACTAGAATTTAGATCACACTCTATGTACAGATTTGGGTGTATATAGAATTGGTTATTTTTGAAATATGAAAAAAAATATTTGGAGTTAGTTGTGATAGATTCTAGTGCTTTTCCCTTGAAGGTGTTGTGATTGTGGACTGTAGACTATGATCCTCTTATTGTGTGGTGTTTTTCACTATATTTTCTTGTTCCCTTCTTATTGTAGCCTCTTTGAGTATGGTTTTTTGTTTTAAATCATTGATTCTGAAATTTTTTTATTCTATGTCTTGTTATTATTGTTCTCTTTTGGTTTATTTGTTGTAGTTGGTTATTATGGCAACATAAATGGATTAATTCATTCCTTTGTTTTATTGTTGATAACCCTAAACTTTTTTCCTAATCATGGGGATCAAGAACGCCCTTCTGGCATGCCACAGACTAGGATTTGTTTTGGGATGGATAGAACATTGGCTTGGTTCGTCACATATATCAATTAATTTTTTCATCAATATTAAAAGAAAATGAAAGCGGTGTTTATGTGTATTTATGACCTACTATCACTATGAAAAATGCTTTTCATTTCACATCAATAAATTTTGTAGATTACTCTAAATAAAAAATTAATGAATTTATATGATATTTAAATAATTATTCACATTATGGAGATGATAAGTTCTTGATTTATATCATAGGAACAAAAAATAACTATTCTAAAAATACATTAAAAATAAGTTAATTAACAACTGAATTAGTGAAAATAATGAAATTTTATTAAAAAAGGGTGATAAGATTTCAAAAAATAATTATATATGATATAATAAATTTTAGTATGATTATTTTATATGATTATAACATTCATAATACCATTATACATGGAGTCAAATACAGTTCAATGAAAAGGAATCATAATGTAAGATATTTGCTCTCAATTTACATACAATTATGACTTATTTGTTGTTATGGACCAATTCACTTTGATGTTCTGTAAATAATTCCCATGTTGACATGTAATATCATGAAAAAGATCATTATTCCTAGTATTTTATGTCTCAATTTCAATTATTTAATCAAATGAGTTTTTAATTAAGAGTTACCAAGTGGTAAAGAATATGGAAACTAAAATTCACTTCATTGTTACTTCCTAGTTATCATTAATATAATAATAATATGTGGGTAATGACTATTGAATATCCATTATTTTATTTCCACTTATTTATGTGGAATTACATTTGATAATCATAATCTATATAGTGGGTTTTTAATCACATATATGTTATAATATTTCCAAGGGTTTACTTCACTAGGCCACTATTTTTGTTGTACCCTTTATACAATTTTTATAAAGTGATTATTTCTATTCATATTGACCAATTTAATAGTTATAGAAATATGGTAATATTTAAATAATTTATTAATCTAACATTTGTTTTCATTTTAGTTCATTATTGCATGTACAAAAATCTAGTCACAAAACATTTAATTAAGAAAAAGTTATTAATAAAATAATAGTTTTTTAATGATTGAATGTAACACCCCATGATATTATTTTTATTTATATTTAAATATATTCTTGATTATTGAAAACATGTGTTACACACATCACTATAGAAAACTGATTTTTTTTTCATATGGTTGAATATTAAAAAACAAACATAATTTAATTATATCATAACTAAATGGAAAAAAACTAGGTTGATTAATAATGAAATGATACAATAGATAAGTAAAACTACCTCATTTTTGAAATTATAGTCATTAATATATTCCATGTTGATAATAATTTTTACCATAAAAATAGTTAGAATGAAAATCATTAAAAGTATTAAGAACATATTGAGAAAAAAATTAGATGATAGGACAGATTATTTTATTAATGAATGAATGGATATATATTGAAATATAATATGACAATCAGTTATATGGTTTTGGACTATATGGTCATTGGTTATATGACTGATATATATATATATATATGCATTTAATTTAATCATATATAAATTATTTAACTAACATATGTAAAATTTAATAACATTTTTTATAATTTTTTTTATCCATATATATTAATTAATTAAATATTAAATTAAATTTATTTTAATTTATTTATAATAATATTTTAATTTCTATATTTTTTTACTATTATAAATTATATGTGTTCTATATCATTTTATTTATAATTTTAAATAAAATAATTTAAAATTACTAGGATTAATTCTAACAAGTAGTTGCCCATGCAATTACACGACATATTTAATTGTTGGTTTTTCTTTTAATAAGAGATTATTATTTATGAACGTCGAGAATAAACAGTAATGTTGAATAAATTTTACTTTAAAGTTAATGGTCTATGAAAATAGAATAGAAGTGCATAGAATATGAAGTCACCTTTCAAATAGTTGAAAAATAAAAAACAGAGTAAAATTATATGAATTTTTAAATGTTGAGTAAGAATATATGAAATTATTTTTAATTTCTATCACAATAACATTAATGTGGGCATTGAAAAAATTTTTAAAGCTAAATAAAAGATAAGAAAATTGTTGTAAAAAAAATTAGATATGTGAACATAAATAAAATAATAATAAATTGACTGAGTGGGCTCTTCAGGAAAAAAGAAAACTGAGGGAAACTATTCATCATGTATATGGAAATTTAACACATCTTCTTAATGATCGATTAATCAAAAAAATGTAGTAAAAGTGACATATAATAGATGTAAAATAAAATAATAGCTAAGATAATAGAAAATTATCCACTACTCATGCATTCCCTCAGTGCTTCTAAGTTTCATGATGTTGTATTTCTCCAAAATCTGATAATAATAAACCCACAAGCAGCTTGCGCTTCTTGCGGTTTCATCTGCCTTCACCCCCACCATCCTTCACGCTCCTCTATAGCAGCGTCACTACCCCCTACTGCCACTAGATTCCAGGACCTGTAAGCATCATTTGGTGCTAGACACCATCATTTCATCTATAAATTGTTGTGGTGTTATTGTTACTACTAAAAAACTTCACACATAATTATACTAAAGTTAGGAGGCAACAAAATACTGTATAAAAACACGAGGATAATGTTAGGTCATATTATAAATAGTTTGAAATGTAATAAACATAGAGTTTTATTGGCCAGAGGATATTAGAGCATCTTCGGCAGGCATATGATTTCCAGTAATTAGGGGAAGCTTACAGCCAAAACCTAGCCACTTTACCTAGAAATCCTCTACAAACTCAACTTCATATTCTACCACACACTTTATGCAACCATAAAACATGGATTCTTTAATATTACTAGGGATTTGGCTACCTATTTTTTCAAGACCGACCTTTGTGCTCTTGGTGCTCCGATGTGTGGATCAGCACTGAAAATGGTGCCAAATGTTGCTCTACCTGGATCCCCTATAATGCTTATCCAGGTAAATTGGACGGTTAGGCCTCCCACATACAACATTCCCATTGAAGAAACTTCCAGGTAGAATATTTGAGCTCAAATAGAGGTCCCTCTACAACTATTTAGACTATGTATCAGGCAAGTCCATGTGCCCCATGAAGCACTGTTCCTACCTCATCAGGTTCAATAGAGGGTTTTTCATATGCACAGGAACTTCAATAAAATTGGTGCAGTATTCTTCCAGTAAAAGACCCAAAAAAGGAATGTTTCTATATATAATCTTAACTAAATAAAATATGTTAGTCTTACATAAAAAACGACATGTTTTTATATAGAGGAATAAATAAGAATTTAAAAAAATTAATGTAGAGAATGAGTTATGTACATTGAAATGAAATGTGATCTAAAACAAAGGATAATGTGTTTAATGGTCAATAATAAGAAAATAATTTATTTTACGAATACAAATTCACAATATCGAAAAATGTATTATAATCAAATGGATAAAGTTTATTGCACTGTATGGAATTGTATTATACTCATATGGATTCTCCACTAGATTCTACTCATAGGGAATGTATGTATTGATGTCATACATATGCATTGTCTTGAAAAATATCATACATTATTAGAAGTGTACAACGAATTAGACTAAATTATATTATAATGAAAGAAATAACCATATAAATATATAGAATGAAACATAAATTTTTTTCAATGATTCATCAACAGTAATTGCTATAAAAAATCATTAAAATGAAAAGTATGAGACTATCAATTATATTAGGATACATATGTTTCATAAGATTATTATCATGTTTTTTGTTATGTGCTACCAAATTCTTTGTTCATGTAAAATTTCAAGATTTATGTGTTTTTTGGAATAGTGATATGATAAATAGTTTGAAATCAATGCATATAACAGTGTGGACCAAAAAAAAGCTTGCCGAATCGTCTATGAATCTATAAAAATTAACCACCATTGATTATCAAATTCATGAATCAAATATGGAAGTCCTCCATTTTATTTTTATGATCTGGATTACCACTACATCCTGAAGCCTCTATCATTATATTGGAACAGGTAAAAAAATTAAAATTCAACACTCATATTTTTGATTATCAATTTATTTGAGTCATTCTAAAACTATATAAATCATCAAGGAAAACAGTGAAGACATGCATGTTATCCACCAGGTATTAATTAAATAGCATATGAAGTTTTTAAAATAATAATTAAGAAAAAAGAAACCCAATAGGCTTGTCTACCATTCTGCTCAGGTATATAGATCTTTTTAACTGGTTTGATCAAGTAAAAGAAGGTTCCATGCCCCAGAAACTCCTATTAAATTCTCACTCTCATAGCCCTACCTTTTTAATCCTGCCAAAGAAAGCTAATTATAAAAATATCACACCAAACAGAGCCTTGCAATGTGTTCTCAATGCAACCTATAATTTAAAAAGGACAACCATATCACCTGGTCATCAAGAGAAGAAGAATCATTATTTATTTATTTCATTCTCATCATTATTACGAATCCATACCCTAATGAGTGCTTTATTTCTAAACCATAAATGATCATTTCATTAACCATAAACCCTTATTTAGTGAATACATATCCAAGACAACAATAACTAATTTCCCAAGGCATATAGATTTAGTGAGGAAAATAAAATACACAGGGGAAGTGTTTAAGTTGTTTGGGGACTATTGGAGGAGAGGAGGTGAACCCTAGAGTTTTAAAAAATCATCTATCCAGGTATACTAAAAATCTATAGTTAACATAATAAAAATAGTAAAATGTTTGTTAAATGACCAACACATATTTAAAAGTGCTTCATTTTTTTGTAGTGAACGTCCACGTAAAATATTACCTTTTGTAATCCAAAGGGACACTAGATGGTGCATTAAATAGAATTTATCACAAAAGAAAAAACATCACCAACACAATGATAGCTACAATCATCAATCCACCATAGTAGTATTTTTGGTACAACTTCAAAATTCTATCCTGCAACATAATTCCTTTCTCCATAGCATCATCGAAGCTTTTTATCTTCCCTTACATACAACGAAAAGGTTAGTTGTTTCATAAAATTAAGAAGTGGCAATGTAACCATGATATTATGGTAGGAAAATTAAATAAAATGGGAAAACATACCCCAATAGAACCAATTAAAAGGATAACCAATTTCTTTAGTGGTATGCAATTGAACTTATTCTAGATGACAAGCCTCATTTAGCATAACCTAATTAAATTTAGCGGTTTGGTTTTTTTTTTCACATTTAAATATATGAATCCTCACAAAATATTCCAATAGTAAAAAGTACGAAAAGAAATATATTAACCGATACATGTAGATCTGTGAAGTTTTTCGGGATAGAGACTAATTTAAATCAACATCCGGGACTTATCTCTCCATGGATTAAATTTTAAACAAAAGAGAGATAAAGAAGTGTGAAAACCTGAGTGTTGATGATGATTCCCAAACCAAAATGTAGGATAAAGATTAAATCTGATGAAAATGTCATCGGTAGTTAAGGAAGTAGAAGGAGCTCATAAATGAGTTACTGAGCCGAGTCGTTAGCTGATGTAGAGATTCTTGCATTCCAACTGAGAGATGTTGACACCCATGGTTTTTAGAGAACCATTAGTCTATTCCAATAGCAGCTTCATGAAGAATACTGAAATCCACTCTGGGTCGTGGTTACTACTGTAGAATTAGAGGTGGCATAAGAGCAAGAGGCAGAGCAGATGTAGAACCATTAATCATAGTGTTTTGGACTAAAACCCCAAAAAAAATCATAGAAAATATTCTTAAAAGGACAATTATAGGTTCCAAACCTACACTTTAAAGGACAATTATCATTACTAAAATAGATCCCTGGAACGTATTTTAGCCAAATAAAGAAACCCCTGTACTTTTTAAATAAATAAAAAAAACAGTCAAATATCTTGAATTCAAACACAATAATATATTTTACATAATAAAAACATTCAAAATTACCCAAAATTCCACTCACCACAGACATAAGGCCCGATTCTGAGATGAACATATATGACTTCTTACTTCACTAGATTTCTGAATCTGAGAAAATAATATCTCCCTTCGATATAGTACTACATGAAAAGAAATAGTTCAAACACATATTTATTTATATCAAAAATTACATGAAACAATGATTTCCTATAAGATATAGTAAAATAATATATCAATAAAATTTTTATGTCAAAAAAATAATAATAAATGAAACCTTATGAAAATACAAATAGAAATAATATGGAGAGACAATTACCTAGAATCTTTGATATGATTATAATGAAAAGAATAAGATGTTGATAATGATACATGAATCAAAGAAGACATGTAAAGTCATTAGACACCGTTTTAATAGTTATTAAATGTATAATCAAAGTTGATATCAAGTATAATATTTCATTTGGTAGAATGTGCATGAAATAATGAATTGGTGAATAAATACAAGATAACAAAATGAAATAGATGTCCTAGTTTATAAGGGTCTCTTAAGAAATGGTATCCATGTCATTCTTCTTGATGGCCAAGATTGAGTTCTTGGAACGAAGTATTTCTTCAAATTATGACCCTTTAAAATCCCCAAGTGCCTTTAGAGCGATCTCCACTGACATATCCAATGGTGCAGAGTCATACGCTTTCGAGTTAGTGAGGGTCGTAGTGCTTCAACATTGAGTGCGATGTGGAAGAAGAGGTGACCTCCCGCAAGGCACCCCTACAACATGGGCACAAGGAGATCAAATCCATATTATATGGACAACCATGTTCTGATAGATGATTGTGTGGTTCAGCGGGACATTGAGAGTCACACCCATGGATGAGAATCTGGAGTTTTAGGGAGACGACACAAACCCTTACCCCAAGAGAACATCAAGGGTTCTAAATATTAAACTTCATGATCATCCAACACATTCAAATATATTTGTAGATAAAAATTGAAAAAATAAAAAATTTAAAGTATAACAATAAGAATAAATAATAATTCAATCATAGAATAACAATTTATGTCGGATATATGAGATTTTTTTCAATTTCTATATAAGTGCATACCTCCAAAATGTACACCTTGTTCCATGATTTCTTCAGAAATGACAGCCTAAGGATTTTCAAAAGCTGTGAAAGTTCAGAAATATCAACACATATCATGGTCTTATGAAATCCATTTACAAAAATTAGAAATTATAGATACGCAAAAGAATAATGTAAGAGACACAATGTTGGAAAAGTTGAATGCAAGCATGTACCCATAGAATACCAGTATGAATCGATGAAGAACCCATAAACCTATGTTTTTAACTTCCAATTATTTTTTTCCGACTAGAAGATCCTTTATATATTAAAAAATCACAATAGGAAAGCATTTATTTTCATGGAGAACACATGAAAGAGAAATATTTATAAGGAAAAAATACCTTCTTCCAATCATTCCTCATAAATTCATTTACTAAGATTACATTTTCAGGATACATCGTAGGTGACCTCGAGTACCCCCATATCCATTGATCCCAGATGTCATCTGTACACATCATTTTTATGGATTTCCAATCCTTTATATTTCATCCAAAAAATAGATTTGTTCTTATACCTGGTGATACGACAAAGCCACCCAGCACAACCAATATGAGCTGCACAAATTTACTGAATGCGTTGGCGACAGTCATGTTTATGACCATTGCTACAATACAATGGAACATAAGAGATAGAATGTATTGATAGTTCCTATCAAATTTACATGTACCAACTTCATCTAAACTTACACCTTCCCATAAAAATGCTCATTTTTCTATGCAATCCCAAGTCCTCCATGTTTGAAACAATGAAAAGATAAAAAAATTTATGTAAACATAAGGTTATGTTGTACATAAGGCTATGTTTTTTAATAGTAGAAAATTTATCAATAAATGTTAAATAATATTAAGGAGTAAAGATTTATTTTCATCATGAAGAATTGAAATACATGAATGAAAACATCAATCAAATGGATGATTGAAATTCTGATCAATATGATAAATAATGTTGTAGTTGAGGCTATATGATCCACGTTTGAAATACTATACAAAAAACCTTTAGAATAAAATATTACATTGAAAAACATAATGTATTGTTGTAAAAACATAATCCATATCACCCATACATTTTTTTCAATGAAAACCAGTTAATAAGTACTCAGTAAAAATACACCTACAAATTTTAAAAAATAAACCATTATTTAGTTAATTTAGATGCATTTTTTGTAGAACACAGACCAGTTGATAGTGGTGTTTTTTCCATTATAAAAAAAAGATCAATAATCGTACTAAATATAAAAGTCAAAACATATCATTTTATTATAATTTGTTTCATCAATTAGTAAAAAAAATATAAAAATAGAGAGTTCATAATAAATAAAAGGATCTGAAAGAATGAAGCACGAAAAGGCTATTGTATCATTAAAAATAATTGGAAAATATTAAATAGTTACCTTTATGAATTCATGAGTCCAGGATGTAGTGTAAACAATGGAATTTGAATATTAATAATATTTTTAACATTGAAATATGAAATCATAAGGGTTAAAAGGAATATATGAATATTGATCAATCAATCTTCTTTTTTATATCAGCTCAAGTGATGAAAACATAATTTGTTTTAATTTTTATCTAATTATAATAAATATAAAAATGAAACTGAATATTTAGCATGCATGAAAACTTAAACCGAGCCTTCAGAACAACATAACAGTCTTGTGTTGTTGGTTTTAATGCTTGCCTAAATAGAGACAAGAAATGGGTAAAAAGAGGGGTTGTTAGATTTGTTTTCAGTGATTGGAGACATTAACCCATTCCAAACACCTTCAACATAGATATCTCAACCACTTTCAAATACGTGACAACATGAAATTGATTTAAAAAATATATTTGAATCCAGATTGCATCTTGTTGTAGTGTGAGAATCAATTTCACCATTCAATTCTACTTTGGAGCCGTATAAATAACAAATACAAGTAGAATATGAAAAAAATGTAATAGCATTCATTTTTAAAAATTCAGAAATTTCTTTACTATATGAATGCAATCATCACAACTTGGGTTTGATGGGTGATCTTTATTATTGAGCCTAAGAAAAGAAATTTATTGTTCGAACCATGTGAATAGATGATAAAAAGTAGAAAACCCAACATGAAAAATGAATGTGCTGTAAAATAAATTCATGGAAACTATGAGATGTTAATTTAAAGAATAACATGCAGTTGAGTTGCATGCATCAAAGAAGAGAATGAAAGAACCATTAAAAATATCCTTAATAGTATCATAGTTTAGAATATCTAATATCGTCAACACAAAAAAAAAATGAAACATTGTTAAATCAAGAGATATTAAACTGTATGAACTGAATAGAAAACTTTCCTTTGTAGTGTCATCACCTGTACGATAAAATAAAGTATATTTGGTGACATAAGAACAATATAAAATAATAAATGTATGGGATTCATTAGTACATTAAGAAATGTTATGAAGAATGTTATGATGATACTACATGAATATAATAAATAGTTATCTCGAATAATAATATTTACTGATGGTTAGTCAAAGAAATCAAAATCAAAAAATATTTTAATAGCTGAGAGGTGATTTGGAGGATGTCAACACCTGAAAAACTCTAGTAAAAATGGAAATGATTTTTGATAGGAACACATTATAAGAGGTGTCCACCAGAAATCAGAAATCAATCAGTGGTTTATAACCATAAATATGTACAAAAAATTAAGAGCATCAAACAATAAATATGTACAAAAAATTAAGAGCATAAAAAACATTCACTAATTAGAGATTTAATAACAAATGATATTTTCCAATTTATCCAAAACATCCACAAATTTACTACCACATACTAAAATTGAAAATTATAGTGAAACCTAATTCAGTATTCCACTTAACTAGTTTTATCTTCAATGTTTCTAGTCTGCCTAAAATTTCAAAATCACATCAAGATACGACATTCAATAATTATAGAAAGGAAATTTTCAAACCATATACAGCATATGGAACATATAAAGTGATAAGTAATTAATTTTTTGAACCATGTGAGCAACTAATAAAAATTAGAAAACCCAACAAGAAGAATAAATTCACTGGAAAATAAATTCATGACTTCTGTGAAATGATAATTTAGAGAATAATATGTAGTTGAATTTCATGCATCAAAGAATAGAATGAAATAACTATTAAAAATATCATTAATAGTATAGTTTTTTAAAATATCTAATATTTTTAGCACTAAAAAACACATGCAAAACATAGTAAAATTAAGAGAAATTAAACTTTATGAAATGAATAGAATCCTTAACATAGTATTGTCATCACCTGTACAAAGAAAGAATTTTTATTTGGTGATAGAGAAACATTATAATATAATAAATGTATAGGATTTGTTAGTACTATAAAAAAAGGGATGAAGAAAGGTATGATGACACTACATGAATAGAATAAAGAGTTTTCCAGAATAATAATATTTACTAATATTTTGTCAAACAATTCAAAAACTAACAATATCTAAACAGTTGAGAGGTGATGTAGAGGATGTCAACATGTGAACAACATTGGTAAAAATGAGAAAGATAATTAATAGGATGGAATGTATAAGAGGTGTCAACCTGAAATCATAGATGAATCACTAGTTTATAACCATTAATATGTACAAAAATTTAAGAGCATCAAACCATATAAATATAAAAAAAATTAATAGCATCAATGAAAAAATCATTATTGATATATCATATTAAAATAAATAGTCATAGAATCCTACAACTGTAGTGAAATTTGGTATCAATAGAGTGAAAGGAAAAAAATTAAAGTTAAACAGACAGTATGCTCACTATGAATATAATCAAAGTCATTTATAAAAAACATCAATGAAAACTACATGTAATCTTTATCAATAAAATCAGAAAAAATGTGTATTGAATTAAATAATTTAGGAATACCTAAACTACAAGAATCTCTCATCTGGTAGAAATAAATCAATATCTACCCAGGAATAAATTAAAGATAATGATAGATTTGCAGAGTAGAAGAAGAACAATGTGTAAATGGTGAAACAATATAGTAGATGTATTGTAATATAGTTTTACAATGAAATTTGAAACTTGAATTAGTAAATATAAAACAGAATGAAATATATATCTAGGAATTGGGAAGATTAATTCACAATATTAACATAACATACATTTTTATGGATCTGCAAGATTATTGAATATTGTTTCGGTGATCATAATGGGGGTCAGGGATTTAGAAGTACTCAGAGGCGAGGATAAAGAGTACTTTTTCTGAGGTAACCTGAATGGAGTGGAAAAATTATTATGTGTTTGTGGCTGAAGCTGAAGGAACTTTGGAAGGTGAGAAGGTTAGAATTGATATTCACTGCTAACTAGAAAATGTTTGTAGAGTGATGAGAATTAGGAGGTTGAAGAATTAGTAGAAGTCCAAATAAATAAATGAGGAATAAATTCTCACATGTAACCTAAAAATGGTGGCACACAGAGGAGGTGTAGGTAGTCGAAGTTGAAGCAATAGTCAGATGCAAGGTCATGAGTCGAAGCAGCTGTGAACAAAAATATGAGTGGGATAATGAACTCGATGAGGAGGTATGGTGACACCATGATAAGGAGGAAGACAAAGTAGGATTTCGACAGACAATTGGAAAACCTGAAAGAGGATGACCATGACGTTGGGATTTTTCAGGAACCATTGGTCTCATAGTATTCAATCCCGATGGTGAGAAGGAGAAGGAAAAGGGAGGAGGGTAGAGTAAAAACCAGTAAAAGGTGGATGTCAGAGACATAGGTCGACCGAGTGCATATTGACCGTGAAATCCAGAATTACAGAGGTGAGGGTTTGCGGGTAGAGTAGGTTATGATGTGGAATAACTTAATGGGAGTGGGAGAGGGATACAGAACATTAAGAGGTACCACGTGGGCAATGCGAAAAGGAGATATGTAAAAATGACACATAAATAGAAAATTTTGTGAAGAATGAGGTTTTGACACATGGATGTAGAAATTCCAAGATTAGAATATATAGTAGATAGATACCAATTGATTGATAATGTTAAATTAATGGAGTTAAATTAATTAAAAAAATTAAATCCATTATATGTTTAAAGTAATATTTTATTTCTCGAAGTATTTTTTTATGTTGATGAATTAAATTTAATATTTCTAATGAATAATTTTATTAAAATATGAAATATATATATTTATATTTATATGAATTTTATAATTCATTCTAAGATTAGTAATTAACATGCAATATGGATAATAACTCTTAATTTTTTAAAAATAAATTTTCAATAAAAAAAATTTTCTGTATAAATTATGCTTTCATTTAAATGATAATTATATAATATTGATTTCAAATTTAGTTAAATAACATAAAAATTTTGAATGATATTTAAAATATTAGTTAATTGGTTTATATTATATATTTTGTAAAAAATATATTTTGTGGTAGACATGTAAATAATGTAAAGAAGTTGTACTAAGAGGGATGACTCACATATATTTAATTTAGAGCAATTAATTTGATATTTTCAAATTATAGATGTCCTTTTTCTGATATGGGACTAATTTCTTCATTTTTATCCAATATTGCTTTAGATAACCCATATGTGAATTCATCTCTATCAATCACCTAACATTTTTTTCTAATGAAATATACTACATTTTCACTTATAAAAATATCACTCTTCTACCCCTTAAAAAAATTCTATCATTACAATTTTTATTTAATACTTTCCAAAATATCCTATGCTAAATATCACCATAAAAATTTGGTAGTTTCTAGTCCAAATAAAAAGGCTTAAATTCTTCATTCTAATTGAATCCCTAACGAGGATCGATTCCATCTAATTACAAATCATGTTATTTTATGAAGTATTAAAGTAACTTCCAATAAAAAAACATTATAAATACCATTTTATATAATAATTATATTCTATTTCCCTAATTATTCATCTTTTAAAATTATACTAAAATTGTATAACTCGAAGGTCTTACACATTTATTAGTTTAGAATGTTCATTTTTGGGCCGGTTTGACAACCTATATGAGCAATGCTACACTTACAACACAATTTTTATAATGAATGAGTATAAAGTCATTAATAATTATAAAATATTATATTATATAAAAATATGTGTAATTATTATGTTTTTTAAATTTGAGAATATATAATGAATGATCATTATATTGTAACTCTTTTTTATTGGTAAAAGTTTTCAAAAATTGGTAATTATAAATTTTATTCATAAAACCACACCCCTATTAGCCTTAAAATGAAAATGGGATTGTATAAATCATTATAATAATATGATCTCACAATCAAGACTAATCGATAAAAAATGAACTTATTATCAAATAATGAGGATCACGAATTCTATACACAAACCATCATTAGGAAACCATAACTACTTATATCTTATGATGAAAATAAAATATAATTTGAAAATATACAAGTTGAAAATGAAAATAATTTAACTTCATGAAATATGTTAATTATGAATTAATTTGGAAATATTTTATTAAGACAAATATATTTATTATAGTCTGGATTACTATATTTTGTTGAATTTATGAGTAATGTTAAGGGGTTATTTCCAATATCAGTTTGAAATAATTATTATCTATGCATAAATTTTCACTATTATAAATGTATATCTTATTTCATCAAAAAAAAAACAAATATATTTTCCTATAATACATTAATATTTTATGTTTTTCCTGTATTCATATCATCTAACATATCATTTATTAATAATTCATTTAGAATTATACTTATAAGGGTAAATGACAAAATATCTTATTTTTTATCTGGAATATATTCTTCTCTATCCTTAATTTTTTCACTTTCTGTGGATCCACTATTCCAGACATCTTTGATGGATTAAATTCACATTATATTTAATTTTAAACATCATTTTCTATAGTTTTAAATGAAATATTTAAATATATTCATTAGGACCCATCATAGAAAACCGATCAATATAGGATTTGAACATGACCATGAAAAGACTCAAAGGAAATTCCAGATCCCCATGGGATGGAAACTAGCTCCTAGGAATTGTAAAACAACCATAGGTAATGATTTCCTCTAACATGAAATGAGATACATGGCATACATACATGAATACAGAATATCCAATATAGAAATGTTCCATATTCAATGAGTGATACCATAAGTTATACAACCCAAAGGTATCCAATAAGAACTCCATATATGTTTCCATGAAAAAAATAAATAAAATCCAATAAATTCAAAAAATATGCCATTCGATATGTGTAATAGGTCCCACTATGTCACTACCATCTACCCATACCCAACTGACATAAAACATTCCACCTCACTGTAGAACCTTAATCATTTGTTCATCAAATAATACAAGGCCCACAACCTCTAATAGAGTGTTCATGGGTGACATAAAAAGTCTCAATATGATCCAAACAAATTTTTTCATATCATTTATATGTACAAAAATCTCAATATTATCATATTAAAAGATAATAAGGAATTATAAGCATATTTTTATATCAAAATCAAGGACAATAATTTCCCTTTTCCAAATCATCCACAATCTAGGTAATATAGATTCAAACCATAATCATCAATTACTATTTCCAACATTCGAAAGATTTTTTCATCACATATCAAACTAAGATGTAAAAATCTAACACACATAGGAAAACCCCCCATGGATAACATAAGGTCATATAAGCTAGGTCACTCATACCACAATCTCAATCACAGACTAGTGCACACCTAAGACCCTATAGGCCTCACTTCAAATCCTTGGAAACATAATAAAATTCTATAAATCGAAACCACTATAATGGAAATCAATTCTTTGATCCAATGAATTTACAATATAGTAATAGAAGATAACCCCATAATGTGACCCTGCTTAAAATAAAAATAGACTTGGCCCAATACTACACCTTCTACCTAAGTACACAAGTCCCTCTTATGCATCATATGTAAATCCATTTCAAAGGGATTCCATGTTTTACTTATAATTTCATCCTAACTGTTAGTCACCAAACACATTCATTAAAACCCCATTTTGAAATCCATTTCACAATTAATTGAAAATAATATTTCTTTCATAAAAATTTGGGGAAAATTGCCTTTTTTCAAAAACAATTTTACACAGAAATCAACTAATTAAAGTATCATGAAATTTTTTGTATAAAACAATTTATAAAGTAAGATAATCTATGGTTCATTAAACATATGTTATATCCATGACCACCAAACTCAAGAATGGGTGTCTGACCTCCCACAATGGGATCTGTACACACTATAAAATGGAATAGAATACAATAACAATTGAAAATGGACCTAACATTGATTCTGACATTATAGAATAAAATTCCATATTATAAAGGGATAGTGGAAAGGTTAGATAAAATAAAACCATAGTACCCTCACACACTACACAGTAACCAACATGAGACCAATCATCTAGAAGGAAGGATTAGAATATATATTAAATGGATTATATACGTATAATCACATGATCAAAAAATTCCATAAATAAAGTCCAAGATAAATTAAAATTACAAGATAAATGATTAAAAGGGGAAGATATTGATCAAACGTACTTGGATAGGAGAAACCAAACAACCATAAGATAAATACACCAATTAGAGAAGCTCAGAAGGGAATGATTCAATCTAAATCACTTAGATCCAACATATGGTTTGAGGGATATAAAAGTATAGAGAAAGATAAATGGGATAAGAACCAACCACATATAATTCAATGGAACTAGTATAATACATGGTGATAATTTACACTTAATGAAATGAAATGAAAATATGGATGTTACATTGAAAAAAGTTCTAACTCATGTTAAAATATCAGAATCCATGTTTATAATAAGAATATCATATCTTGTCCTGAAAATTTTTTACTTTTTGAATTAGGACCATTGCTTCTTCTCAAAATTAATGCCATTTGTGAATATAGGATTCATAACGAGAAATTTCTCATATATCTAGTTCTAAACTCATGTCCTTTAGATTATCCCAAGATCACTTATTACACCCATAGAACCCAAAGAATATCCCCCAAAAAATAAAAAAGATTTTATGTTAACCAGAATATTATAAATATCCCCCCCATAACGATTTTTATCCCTATAAAGATACATAGAAAATGTGTTATCCAGAATGGGGTGAGACAACTACTCCCTCACTGAAGATTCTCACTACCACATATCATAGTAATAAAATCCATCTATGCATTTAAATTTGATCAAAATGATAGAATTATAAGGTAAGGATTTAATATTATAATCAATGATCTCCATTGGTTTGTCCACAACTGAAACATATTACTCTAACTCAATATCCACCAAACATAGAATAAGGGATGAATTTATGTGTACGTATGGATATGAGATATGTTTAAAACATAATGAATACAAATGAAATGAGTTAATAAATCTAATTTTTATCAAACATTTCCAACCTTCTTAGTGATATAAAATGACCATACATAGTTTTGAGCTAGTTATTCCCATTTCCCAATTTGATGGTGACCTAAAAAGGTTAAAGAATTCAAGAAAACATGATAAACAGTAAAAAAATATAAATTACTACATTGAAAATCAATAAACAACTATTGTAGACACCATAAAATCCCTAAACCAGATTACACATATTAGTTCCCTGAACCTTGTTAACTACGCGGCCCCAAGAGCTTATTCCTGATCACTAGAAGATGATTATTAGTAGTGAGAGCCTAGGATGTGTTTGTGGGAAGACTGTGATCACATTATGAGAGTATAACACAGAAATATAACAATAAAGGAAAATAGTGGAAGTTGATATAACATTAAGACAAAAGATAAGTAAACATGAAATGAATATATAAACTATACTAGAAAAAATCTCATATAAAAAATGACAATACATTTAATGTTTCTACAAAGTAGCAACAATAGTTATATATAAAGTCAGTAAAATACATGTATCAAAATATTAAAATGACCAAAATAAATTATTTTCCAATAGAATTGTGTGCCTAAGATTATTTCTATTACCCCTTCTCATAATCATAGAAAAATGTTATGCATCAAACTATGGGTGCATTCCATGGTCCCTTCCTGCATCCACACTGTCTACCCAGCTACCCAACGGTGACCTAAACATGGTGGGAGATACAATCCTAGTTGGAAACCACCCAAATGTCTATAAAAAGTTTTGAATTTAAAATATAAAAATATAAATAAGAGTGTAATACAAATCACAAGTAAGTAGTAATAAAATTTAAACTTTACATGGTGTATATACTAAATAGAATGTGATGTTTTATTGGCCAAAAAGGATCCCTATAAAACATGGGTCAACCTCCTATAACAAGGAAACTACAAACAATGAAGAAATAAATAACACAACCTTACTGTATATCTCTTCATATAATTTTATCCATAAATTGTTGTATAATCTATATATTTAGAAACAACGACCATTTCGTATAACTAGAAGTTTTCTGAACAACCATGACTAATCCATATAGTCAATCATATCACATTTACCATGGTTCTACTACATTATCATACTGTCAGAACTCACAAGGACTGATCCATGGTATAATGGACCAAGAAATCCTCATCATGTCCCTGCAGAATCATGCAAGATACTCGTTAAGGCTAGAATAGAGATCCAAGGATCATGTCATTTGAACAAGACCACTATGATCCCAAATAAAACTAGATACAAGGGTAAATATGGCCTAAAAAATCCCATGGAATCATGAACCAAGGAAAAATCTCACCCTAGGATTTCAATACAATGTTCATGACCCATGGTAGAAATTTCCATGGAATCGAATAGAATCATGATTAATGTTTTACCATCCAAGTCATCCACTACCGTCTAGTTTGTCACATTTCACCCATCAAATTACATTATTTCAAGTACCATGATAGTAAACACTCATATAGAAATCCACATTCAATCACATTTAATGATTTTACCCACTCATATAAAAAAACATATAAACAACTTAAATAAAACATTCAACTTTGAAAAGGATTCCATTATTTGAAAATTTAAAAAATTCAATTCAATTCATCAATTAACAGGTTTCCTCTAACTAGTAAAGAACTAAATCACTCTATCTACTTTTTAAAAAAATGCATCAGTAAGGGTAATTCACATTGAACACCCCATGGGTGGCCTTGGTTGTGTAAATAATGTCTAACATGTCTCAATGGAACTAAATGGCATCCCTAGTCAATTCTATTGGATTTAATTCAATTATTAAATTCATATATAGTGCCAAATTAGAATTTATGATGGGAGACACAATGATAACTAACTATATAAACAATAAAACCACTCATAAAATTTATAGACCACCCACCATAGGTTGGTATTAGTGTGCTCATCCAATATAATATCTTAATTCAAATAAGATCAAAAGAAAAAATAGAATATATAAAGAACCTAGAAAAAGAGAATATTATCTTGAACCTAAAAAAATTCATTAATACTAAGAAGAATATATATTGGAACCAAAGGAATTTAGTGCTCACCGATATGGATCCAATGAGTATAACGGTGATCTATTCTGAGATTAGGTAAAGAAATGGTATAATAGTCTAGAAGTTGGATTTCAATGGGATCTCTTCATTTTGGTTCTATTAATTGGGAGAGAAAAAAAATTAGGTTCAATGTTATAATCATTTTAATTTAAATTTTTTAATTTTATCCCAAAAACTAGGTCACATAATTGGTTATCCCATGCCCCAACCATGCACCCACAACCATAAGCAGAGACACCTCACACAGTTTTCATTCACAGTTTGATGAACTTTGTGCAAACCATGTCTCATATCACTTTAAAAAACACTAGTGTCCACCGAATGGGTATGTGCCTCCATCCGCATGGCTTGAAAAATATTACAGGCTCCTCAAGACCACTATTCAACTCTGCACGGTTTCATAAAATAGTGATTTTTGGAACTCTTGGTTATTAAAAATCATACAGCCTAGCTTTTTCCCTCTAATATTCTAATTCTAGTCTTAGAAAAATCCCCCAACACCACTTGATACCACTATAAACTAAAATGGTATTTACAATAGGCAATAGAAAATCATTTAAACCAAAATAGGATCAATTCTTCATATGAAGACCTTAGATCTTACAATATTCACCCCAATATAATACTTCCTTGAATTTTCCATTCATGGGTGGTCAAGATTCATCTTAAGATAACTACATCAACTGAGAACATATACAATATCCCACTCCCATGTATCTTCTTTTAATTGTTCATGCTTCCATTGAACCCATACCAGAGGAATTTTCCAGCCTCATATAACAATTTTTCGCTTATCAACAATATAGATATGATGATCCTCAAATGATACATCTACATGTAATTTAACATCCATGGTCTACAAAGTATGAGACATTATTGAATGATAACTACAAAATTGAGATACATGGAAGATGCCAGGAATTTCTCAGTACCTGTGAGGTAACTTCAATTTATATGCTACTAACCAGAATATCAATAAGAACTCAAATAGCCTAATATATTAGGGTTAAAGATTACCATTTCTCATCATATATCTATGTACTGACCTTAGTGAGATACATAAAAATAACTAATACCATACCTTTAACTATAGAGGACACATTTATTGATTGGTGTATGATTTTTATCAAGACTATGTAGTATCCATCTGCATCATAATCAACTGGACCATCCTTGATGTCTTCAACATGATACAAAGTCACAGAAAATATTCATGACCTATGTCTAACCAACCAAGGGTTGATCCTCATAGCCTACCATAAAAATCCTCATAACATGACATCTATATAGTCCCATGATAAATGTTATTTAATGAGTACACAAA
Source organism: Viscum album (assembly GCA_963277665.1). Lineage (NCBI taxonomy): Eukaryota > Viridiplantae > Streptophyta > Magnoliopsida > Santalales > Viscaceae > Viscum > Viscum album. The sequence goes on from OY728167.1 coordinate 954,556,337, forward strand.
TAATGGTATATACCTCTACCAGGATCCAGGAAAATCTAGGACACATTCTTGAAGAATGTTCTCAAGCATCCATGTCACACACTCTGATTGGCCGACACTTGAAATGTGGTATTCCATGCTCAAAAAAATTGTGTACCAAACTCCCTCTCTAAACTCTTCTAGAAATGAGTTGTAAACCAGAAATACCTATATAAAATGACAGTATGAGGGATCCCATGAAGTCGTACTATCTCATTGATGTATAACCACCAAATATAATCCAGAGTAAATGTTTCCTTGATTGGTAGTAAATAAGAAATTTTTATGAGATTATCAACAATAACTTACATGGAATCACTACATTGAGGTGAAATCAAGAACACCAGTTATGAAATCCTTCACGACATCATCCCATTTTCACTTAAAAATAGGTAATTGTAGTAAAAGTATTATTGGACCGTAATGTTCTGCCTTCACCTGATGAAAGGTACATCTCATAACAAAACCAACTACCTCTATTTTTTGTACCCAAACACCAGTACTGATGGGATAAGTCACGATACATCAAGCTGATTATAAGGTGCACTGCCCAAACTAAGGCATTAAAATACCATATCATCTCCTCCCAAATGTCCACTGAAACCCAACGCTTCCATGGATACATATAATGTCCTGGTCACCTACAATCCACCCAGAAGGTGATTCCTCACCTTCCAAACTATCCTATAAGAATAGTCCCTCAGAATCTAATGAATACCCCATCCTTACCCTATCTAGTGTGTTAGAGGTCACAATAAAAGATGAAATAAATGTCTATCCTTTACTATCATGACCCTCCAAGTTAATCCTAGAGACTAAATCCATTAGATACCAATCTATACTTTCCTACTAAACTACAGATATTTGGTTCTTCATTATCAGTGCATTGATAACTATGTTTCTTTTCCTAGGCTTATAGAAAAGCTTGAAGTCATATGAAAATAGATATTTGACCAACATTTGCTACATCATATTCATATCATAATTTATAAATATATACTTAAGTATTTTTTTGGTGTATGTAAACAAAAAAAATCACTCCTAGTAAACAGTGTCTCTAACAGTGAAAAGAATGAAAAATTATATCTAACATGAGAGTATGTATTTAGTAGTTCCTCTCGTGCGGTATTAACTGCCTAGAATAGTACACCATGACTCTACCTCCCCTCGTCATAACTTCATCATGCCCGATACAAGATGCGTCACATTATATAATGTAGCTTCTTCCATGCTCTTGTAGAATCAGGACAGGTGCTTAAGTCAATCTGCCTTTTAGCTCATAAATGGTTTTCTCATAGGTATCTATCCAAACAAGATTCACACCATTATTAGTTAGGCCTATTATAAATGCTAAAAGGCATGAGAATCCTTTTATAAAATTCCAATAATATCAATCTAGATATAAGAAACTCTGTATCTAAAATTCATTCTTTGAATGTTCCCATAAAAATATAGCTCTCAACTTCTCTAGATCAAATGATACTCTTTTCTATACGATAATGTGATATAGGAAGTGAATTTGATCGATCTAAAAGTATAAATTTTCAATTTTATCATATAAATGACTATCTTTTGGTGTATCCAAAATGATCTCAAGATATTTATCAGGGTATTTTTGATTAGGAGAATACACCGATATATCTTCCATGAAAACCACCACAAAAGAATCTATATAAGGATGTAAAACATAAAAGATAAGATCCTTTAAATCATCTATTATGATCATGAGACTGAACACAATGTCTTGATAATCATATAGACCATACATTTCTTGAAAAGTTATACAAGTTATTCCTTCAGGTAGAATTACTACGTAGTGATATCCCAACCTTAGATAAATTTTCATGAACAAACGAGCTCCTCAAAGATGATCAAGAAATTGTCAATATGTGGAAATGGATACTAGTTGTAAACCGTCATCTAATTCATGTTATGTTATTCCACACATAGCCCAAGGGTACCACCCTCCTTAAAAAAAACATTATCAAACCACATGAAGTAGTAATGGGTCAATTAAATCCCTTAGACTTCAAAGCCTATAGTTAACTCTTGATCTCCTTCAACTCCTTCCTAGCCATCATTTAAGGAGGAATGGATAACAACACACCTCTTAGAACTACATCCATAGAAAACTCAATCCCTCCCTTAGGAAGTAAACTATAAATTTTTAACGGAATCCATCCTTAATATGATCATGCACGAGAAGGAAATATTCTTGATGCAATCTCTGATCATCTAGATTCGAACTTAAAATCTAGGCTATCATTCCTCCTAACCCATGATTCTCTAGTCTAGATCGGATCAACTGTACATACCATTAGACCTTATTAGTATAAAATAAACCCTATGGAAATGTGAAATTCACTCTCTAATGATAACATTAAACATAGGCTTGTGAAGATACAAGCCATTCCATTCTGAATAAAATGTCAAACCCAGTCATAATGTGGAAAAAAAATATTCCCAATAAGTTAAAACCAATTAATCTTGAGGTGGAACTCCCTATACTACCGTACATACACTATCCAAATCCCCAACAGAGTGTCAAGAATCATAACACCCTGATAAAATTGAATCATAATATCAATGATCCCAAAAATAGGTTCACATATGAAACTATACGATGAAAATATGTCAAACTGAGAAGATAAACGTGATGAGGCTACTAAAATTGTACCTCTCATAATAGACAGTCTGACACCCTAGTCCTTGGGGGTAGGTTGTACCGAATATATCTGGACTGAACAACAGACTAGTGACACAACCTCACTACTCAGAGTATCCCCTCTTTGTTTTATTGGTACAACTAGTTCTCGGATGGCTCGTCCATGACAACTAACACCTTAACCTAATTGATCGGTACTAATACAACTCCATTCCTGAAAAAAAATCTAGGAAATAATGTTAACCATCCTATTGTCTGATCTAACCTCTATTAAATAGTTCTGGGGGAATGTTCATCCAATAATGGTGCATGTGGCCTATCCTACCACATGGTCGACATTCTATTGGGTTTTTATTGCAATGATTCCTCATGTGTCCCCATCTTTCACAATGATGAATCAAATATGAACATCCAACACTAGAGGCATAGATGGTACTCATATCATATCACGATTCAAAATGGATATTCCTATCATTAGAAGTCAAACCGCTTAGATGCGGGACTAAAATTCTCTGCTAAGTGTCCCCAGCTTCCCTAAGGTTTTTCTATGTAACTACCAACAGATTAAAAATTACAGTAATACAGGTTAGTCCAAACACATTGACGTGATATTGAACAAAATATTAAGACCATCCCCAAAGTGTCTCACCCTCAATAACTCATCGTCAAGGTATATCAGAGCTATATGATGTAACTTTGTAATGTACGTTGAGTACTCCATGTCCAACATAGTATCTTGTTTCAAACACATAAACTCACTATCTCACTCTTACCTCGGTGTCCCCAGGTAAAATTAGACAGAAACGGTAGTTTTGAAATCAACCCAAGCCATATCTCAAAAACTATAAACCAGGTTCAGAACATCCCGGTAGTTCTTTTTTGGTCTTCAAAGAATATAAGTCATGATATTCACTATTATCTCAAGATTTTCACCATAAGATCAATGTTTGATAACATAGTCTCAACCTACATATCAGTATCCTGTGGACCTCCATCCCTTTTATACATGGATGATTATAAATTTGGAACACACATGTCTGCTCATCCATAGGTAATCGATGTTTTGGTGATCCCAAAAAGGTCTTCATAAAGTAATGAAACACCTCATGGAATTATTCATGAGAAGATTTTTCGATACAAATACTAGTTCGGTAATTGGAACTAGAGAATGATCCAATAGTATCCCATGGCCCCTACCAAAAGAGTGTGGTCGTCGCCACCCTCATAGGGAATGAGTGGAGGTCATTATGGTGGAATTCCTCTAAAATTACAATCACAAGCCTTAGAAAAAATCAGTAATAAGGATAAAAAAACATAATAAAGTTCAAAAAAATCATAAAAAAGTTGACAACACACAACCTAATCCTTTTACAAGGTCTGGTAAAATGAAACGTTAAAAAATATAACTAGATATGATACCTAAAGAACACCAAAAATGGTATTTCACGGTCAAGTTTCTATTCATATGTTCAATCTTACATTTCATTTCAATATTCATTTTACATTTTTATCAAAATTCACTTTTAATTTGTTGAATCAAATGTTGCATAATTTTCCAAACCATAAGGTATCATACACCTCCGGAAGTAAAATATGGTTTCCATCCAATCCACACTATAACACATTCCAGTTTATATAGATCATGATCCATGATTTTTTTCCATAATTAGCTGTGTAGGTTGTCTTCTATAGACTAATCAGGAAAAAAATTCTTAGGTTACAATAGAAACTCTGAGTACCAACCATGTTTCCCAAACATTTTATATAAGTGCATCAAAATATCATGTGTATCTATCATTACACACATCACAACATCATGAAAACTAGAAATTCACCCTATTTGGCATGACATAATTCTTGGCATGGTATTCATCTAAAGTTCCTAAAATGATGCATGAGATGGAATAAACTCCTCTCATTGGGCTTAAATTAATTATAACACACACTCATATAAATTACAGCATCAAAATAAAAGTGAATCACCCAATTGTGGAATGAAATCAACAAAAATAACCAAAATCTTTAAAAACCCAAAATTCATTTGAGAATGATTGGTTTTTGCTTGTATGTGGGTTAGAAATTCCTAGGAACAACTCATTACCAAATTCCAATACCTTATAACCATATATATTGTTTCTAAATAGTAAATACAACAATAAAAGAAATGATCTGATACAACTATGTAACATTCCAAACTCGGATTCCACTCAGTAGTGCCCTGACCCCAGTTGGCTACAAAACCTCAAGTGTATCTTCCGAAATATTAGTGGCTACGGAATAAAGAGAGGTCCTATTGTGTATCTATGGGAAGACTATTCTCGCATTAGCATAATGCCACACAACGGAATAGAAATAACAATCAATAATAGAAGAAGATTTAACAATCAAATAGAAGGTAAATAGATATCAGATGAATATATAATCTATTATATAAGGAATATCATATATAAAATATGAAGATACATATCATGTTACTACAAAGAATCCAAAATAGGTATTCAAATAGCCAGTAAAATAAATGTATTTAAGTACCAAAAAGTTAAAAATGAACTATCTGCTAATAGCATCATTAGGATCAGCATAGTCTCATTCTCCCATGATCCAAAGTGTGGCATAATTTCAAGCATCGAACAATAGGTGATTTCCCCGATCCCTACATGAATGCATATATTCTTTCCAAGTACCCAACAGTGGCAAAAATAGTGTGTGAGATACAATCTTGTAGGTAATAACCCAAAGGACTATAATAATTCTTGGATGTGAAATATAATAAGATAATGGAGATTGAAATACATATCATAGGTAAGCAGTACTTAAAAATTATGTTCCCTTGTAGTATATACTAAAAATAATGTTTTATTGTATTTCCTAATAAGGATCCCTACAAAACACAAAGTTAGATTTTATAACAGGGAAACTACAAACAATAAAGAGAAAAATAACACAACCTCAATGTACATCCACACATATCATGTAAACCATGTCTATTACTTATACTCTGTCTTTCAAACAACTGAAACAATTTAATATAACATGAAGTGTAATAATAGCCATGATTGAGCCATATAGTCAATAATATCAAATTTATTTGTGTCATTCTATATAATCATATTTTTATACGCTACAAATCCAAATCCATGGTATTTTGGAACAAGGAAAACTCATAATATCCCAGGAGCATCTCGATGGAATCTTGGTTAGGCATTAATTGGGGTTTAAAGAGAGTTTGTACCAACTATCTACATTGTGATCCCCGCCAAACTAGATTAAAGGGGTAAAAAGTCCCAATCCATCACCTAGTGTATGTTCTCAATGATAAATCTCATCTAATGTTTCCACTATCATGTTCAAGATCCATGAGAAAAACATTCATGGTGTCTAATGGAATCAATATTCAAGGTATACCAACCATGGATTCCACTACCATCCAGTTTTTGACATTTCAACCATAAAATTACATGCATTCAATTTTCATGAGTATACCAACTCATATAGAAATTCATATTCAATCACATTAAGTGAGTTTACACAATCATACAAAAAATATATATATACCATTTAAGCTAAATAATTAACAAGAAATAAATGAAATCCATCTCCTATTAAACCAATTCAATTCACTTCATTAATTAAAAGGATTCCTTTAAATAGTAAATCAAAAACCCACCCATGAGTGGTTTAAAAAATCAATATGAAAATTCCACTCAAATGGTACACCCCATGGATGTCCTTGGTTGGTGCCAAAATTTCCAAAATATCTTGAAGGAATGAAAGGTAAACAATAACAGTTTCCATTGAATTTAATTCAACTATTCAATTAATTTTCAGGGCCACATGGGAAAGTACAATGGGTTGAAAACTATAACTAGCTTTATAAACCACAAAACCACTTTGGAGAATTATTCACCACTTACCATAGTTTTTTAGTAGAGTGATTTCCCAATACCAACAACTAATATCACTCAGATTAGAAAAAAATAGAGAAGAGATAAAGAACCAGGTAATATGGAATATTATATTTCACCAAAATAACTACATCGTTACTAAGTATAACAAAGAACAACACAAAAGGGATTTATTACTCACTAATGCAGATCCAAAGAGCCTGGCAATGATCGATTACAAGATCAGCTGAAGAAAGAGAAAAATCATAGAATTTGGGTTTCAATGGGGTAACATCACATAGGTTCTATCCACCAGGATATAAAAGTGAAATAATGTTTAAATTATAAAAATTTTCTTGGAAATTGTTTAATTTCAACCCAATATATGGGTTTCACAATTTGGTCTCATGGTTGGACAAAATGTAGTGTGCCTACAAATTTAAAGAGGGAAACCTTACATGGTTTCTACAAAAGGTTTGACTTTCCTTGAACAAACATTGTCTCAACCCACTATAAAAAACATAAATGGATACCGCATAGTTTAACAAACTGTGTAGGCTCTAGAATCCCATTGTACAACTCTACAAGGTTTTATAAAACCCTACATCTTAGGCCGCATAGTTACTACTAGTTATTCGGTCTAGCTATCTTCCATCAAGAGTCAATTTCCACACTCTGAAAAAGTCCCAAAATCCAAGTGTACCCCCACAATGAAACATGGTATTCACATTAGGTGATAAATAAGAATTAAAAAAAATAAGAGGATTTGTACCTCATAAAAATATTAGGATCTTATAGACACTGATCTATAATAAAAAATTGATTTATATCCAAAATCCATACCAATGTATAACGAACAATATTTTTTCATTCAAGATATGTATATCCCACAAAATCTAAAAAACCCTTGAGTCCTATAATTGGTGACCATAAAAATCATCTAATAGATCCATTCTGGTTGACGATAGGTAACTATTATTATAAGTGAAGTCAACCATTCCAAGATTATTGCACCATAATCCACTAAAATAAACAATATAGAAACATATCATATCATCTGAAATCTAAATAAGATGATATTTATAAATATCCATCACTGAATCGTGTGTTTTACTTAATCATCATTGAGTCCTAAATAACTCTATGAGACTCTTCTAGAATGTAGAAGTAAAACTAGGATCCCTATTAGAAATAATGGTAGATGGAACCCCATGAAACCCCACAATCTTCAAAAAATAAAACATACCATCATATTGAACCTTGTGGGTTTCCTAGATTGGAATAAAATGAGATAATATCAAGAACTGATCAATCACTACCTTTATAAAGTTATTTCCCTAGGGATTCCATGTAATCTAATGATAACTGACATGGTCTCCTCATTCCATTTACATGTGATCGTAAAAAAAGGTTGGAGTATAATATAATAATTAAAGTAATATTCAACTATATTTTTAAGGTGTAATAGTATGACACATAATCAATAATATTGAACTTCATACCCATTAAATAGAAACACCGTCTCATGTTAGAAAACATATTTGTAGTGAATTTCTTAAAGCATAATGAGTAAATATTGAAATCATGCATAAATTAATTTCACATAGATTATGGGATGAAAAACCAATATCTAAAGTGGAGAATAATATTACAAGGATATGACCAACTAGGAATGTTATACACATCACATAAGGATTTTTTTATTACACTAAACTCATCATACTCATTTTGGGTCAATAGAACATACTCCACGAGATATAATGATATCTAAATAATGGGTTAAACCATACTTGAATCATTATCCTTCATGTATAGATGTAACTAGGTAAAAATACCCATAGAGTTCATCATTCGTTTGATTTTAAGATTGGATCGAAAAGATAATATCTAATAAAGACATTAACAATAATGATAAATTTCCGTAGAATATATGAAATTTCAATTTTATATGTCTTGGGATATTTGACCGACCACCTCTATTTGAGATTTATTCCTTTCTAAAATAAAATATCTCATAAAATGTAATGTTAAAATAAGACTGTGAACCACTCCCCAAAAATATTATTCTAACAATACTGAAAGGAACTCACAATAGAAAAAATCTCAAAATATTATGTGCGGTAATTTCTATAGTGTGTTTGATGTTTTCAGGAGACGTAGGCAATGACATGGTCACCCAAGAATAGAAGTCAACATAAGACAACACCAAAAGATATATTACATACATCATACACTATAAAGTGTTTCAGAAATATAGAAATATTTGTTTATGTGAGATGATTTTTCACTTCATTAATAGAAGCCATACCTTAAGAATCCCATGTGAATTTCCCCTTTCTTTGTAAGAGTATTTAAAGGCTAGATTGTCTTTGAAAAATCATTAACTTACCACCGATAATATCTTACCAGCCCTCAAAATATTCTTATCTCAATGTTAGTATGATGTTACTCCAATGAGAAGAAAACCTTCACCTTTTTAGGATTCATTGAGATCTCACATTACGAAATCATCTTTCCAAATAAATTCACTTAATTGAACCAAAAATTATATTTCTAAACCATCCTATAAATGTTTTCTCTTTATGATTCCTAGAACAATATTTAGATGTTTCTCATAGTGAAGTCATATTTAGAATAAACCTGTATGCCATCCAAAAATACTATGAAAAAGATATTGAGTCAATTGATAGAATATCAGGTTAATTAAAAATTTAAAAATTGAAGGAGGGTTATTTATAAAAAAAGGCATTACCAGATTCTCATAATGGTAAAACCTTATCCTAAAAGAGAACTTAGGTATATCAGTGTCTTGAACCATATGATGATGATATTCCAACTGAATAATGATATTTTAATATAAATTATTCCCATTTAACTGATAAAATAATCTCTTCACATTGTAGATATGGTATTTTTTATTTATACTCACCTTGTATAGGTTTATATATTCAATAAAGAGGAACACATAATGATCAATATTTATTGAAAAGAGAACGTGGGCCACCCATGGTGAAACACTAATATGATTAAATCCATTCAAAATTAGTTTATACAAATAGTTATTAATTTATTTCTTCTTAGTAGTTTCCATATGATAAGAGGGTATCTATATATGCTTCGTTCCAAACCTAATCTCAATCGAGATCTCTACCTCCCATTCTTGTGAATGTCTAGAAAGTTTTTCTTTGAAAAAATTATGGAAATCAAAAACAAATTGAGGTAATATCGTAATATTAGGAAATAAAATCATAATAAACTATAATGGAAGAAAACTGAATACTGATAAATTTTAAAAAATTTCTTGAATTACCATACCTTGGGTCCCACTCTCACAGAGACACCGAAGATCTCCCATTATTAATAGATAATGGAACACAATGAAGATAACAATAAACCGTGGTATTATAAAAAATAAAATATTCCATCCTTATAATTATGTTGAATAGATCCATATCATGTAATAATAAATTATATACTAAAAACACATCTTCTATCTATAGAGAAAAAGTGGGACAATGAATCCCCCTATTGTTCCTCTTACAAAAAAGCATTACTAGCTCCATGGAAATGTTGAGATCAATGCTATGTATGATAATATCAACAAAAATGGATAATCTATATGAGTTTGAGGTACCTATATCAAATAGAAAATTTTCTATAGAATAATCACCAATGATGATACCTCACACTATAGTTGGGACAACATCATGAACCAACAAAAACACACCCATAGCTTGTAGGTGCTTCACTCCTGAGTAATTTGGATTGACCCCAATAGAAAATAAATAATCTAAAAATTCAAAAATTTCTTTTGGAGAGAAAGATCTATGATCACATGGGGAACATGTAAATCTAGGATGAACCTCTAAATATGGACTCAATATAAACTGGCACCACATATCTTTAGTGGTGATGGAGAAAATTCAACTTGTTCCTTTCATTGAAATGATAATTGAATATGAGGGGAACATTATTGGATGGTTATGATGGTGTTGAGGTGGCATACTCCAAGGAACTACCTCTAACACCATTAGAAGTATCCTCCAACATTCTATTATCATCTTATTCACCATAAAAACTAAAACTAGGCAGATGGGAAGAGCTAGAGTATAAATATTTTGCATCAGTTTCATCTCTGGTATCATTTTCATATTTTCTATTTTAGCATTTGTGAAAGATTATACATATATACCTGAAATACAATGTCTTTTTTTAATACTGATAGGAATTTTTGATCTTTTATCTATTCATTTATCACTACCAATAGAAAAAAAGATATGTTAATTGAAAAATGATTAGTGTAACCTAAAACCTTGTGCTCTCCCAACTATATATAGATGAAATCCATAAAATTATCTATTATCAAGGAATATAGAAAAAATGCTAAAATATTATAGGCTTAAAAAACATCTAATCTAATCCATCAAGCTAGTTTTCTGTTAACATAGAATCCCATGTGTTCTTAATGGGACTATGAATCTTGAATGTTGTTCACATCACATTGAAATTCTAATGTGTATCATGGAAGTATAAGGCCGGAATGATCTTCTCTATAAAATCATCCACGACTTGGGGTTCATTAATACCATTAAAGGTAATGATATTCTCATGTAGGAAATCTCAAGCTTGTTCCCAACATCCCTCAGTTCTTGGTAGTACTCAACCACATGGTTCTAAACCTATAATACTTTTCGGTCCACAATATTATTGAATCATATGATATTCTCAAAGAGATTATATTACAAAGGATGAATCCCTTAATGATCGTATCCCACAAGACCCTCTTGTGGAATCCATGGAAGTTGTCTTGGAGGAATTTTACTATAGACCATAAATAGATACAAATGAAAATGAAATATAATAATCATATTTTTAACTAGAATAACATAAGAAAATACTATGATATAGTTTACTACCCAACATAGGAGACAAACAATCCTATATCCCATGTTGACTTAAGGATTTTCACGACAAGATTTGTATTGGAACACACCATATCCTACAATTCAAGTCTCATTAATCATATCAACTATCTAAAAACATCCCATGTATATTGGTAAAAATATTTTGAAGAAAAATTTTCATATCCTAGGGAGAAAACCCCACCCATATAGGCTCTGAACAAGACCATTAAATGAATTGAAGGAAAATTTTGATCCCCATGGGATGGATAAATTTACCTCGGCTTCAAACAATAACTCAGGGGAATTATTTAACCAAAATTGAATCAAGAAACATTTAATATAAAAATTCATAAATAAAAACTTTTATGTAAATTTCACATGATCAAATAATGATAACAGGTGTGATACAAACCAAATGCATATAGACATTAACCCATGTACATGTCAGAATAAAATATAAGGGAAAAATCAATTCTACTAACTACTACACTGTATGATATAAGGACTTGGTCCTACCATCTAACAACTAGTTACACATTCATAATAGATATAAAACTCACCACATCACTGTGGTTGATTTCCCTTTTCTGTATAAGATATACCAAGGTATAAAAACCACTAAGGGAGTTTATATGGTGTTAGATCAATAGGTATATCATTATCCCACATAGGTTTTCCATATCATTTGTTTGAAAAATATCTTAAAATGATTATATGAAATAAAAACAAGAAATGACAATGAGTTAACTAGTTTTATATCAAAATAATGATGAATATTTATCCTATTATAAATCATTAAAAAACTTGATAAACATATTTTAAAGAATATATTTCAATAACCATTTTCATATGTCAAATCATCTGTGGTCTCATGTAAAACCAAGTAGTAAAAAGAGAAAAAATTAAGATAAATACACCATGGATAATAGAATGTTGGTCTAACTAAGTCACTCTTACCATAATCTCATATAAATTCTAGTCCACACTCATGTCCTTATATCCATTTTATAAACATATAAGGATTAGAAGACCCCCCCATAAAGGGAACCCACTATAATTTCAATCAACTACCAGATCCATTACATCTATAATCTTTTAACAATGGATCACCGTTGTAACACACCAAAAAAATTTAAAATAATAATATTTAAAATTATAGCATATATGACACTAAGCACCAAGTGTATAAGGGTATATGAAATTAGAGGTAGAAAAGACAAATTTAACGTTTTTTATAAAAGTATTCTTCAACATTAAATACATGTAACCCAGTTATTATCTTGCGTTACACACAACAACAAGTTTCTTGGAAAGATTTCATTACACGCAAGACCTAGTTTTACTGAACAAATATAAATTATCAATATTAATATTCAAAAAAAACTATCTATTGGAAATTAAATAGGATATTGTGAATTGTATTAACTGATATATGATATTATATGGCTTAATTATTTTCTTAAGAATAAATTATAAATGAAAATAAAATCCAATTGATTATAAATGAAATATTTATATAAAAAACTAAATTAATGCATCAAAAGGTGATTTTTTTATTAAATTAAATTATTCAGTAGTATTGAATGTTATTAAGTAAATTTATCTACTATATATTTTAAAAAATATTTATAAATTCAACAAATAGAATTTATAGGCATAATATTATATCAAATCTATGTTTATGCAGAAAAAGCGTTATTTTTCAAAAAAAATAATTTTTGAACATTTTATTGGAGAACATTCATTATTTTTTTTAAAATTTTATATATTTTATTTAAAAAATAAAAGTTAATTTTTTAATTTGGAATTCCAAAATTATCTTCCAGTGATTTTTTTTTATTTTTGGGAGAATTTCTTTTTTTTGATGAATATTGAAAAATAATGAATTTTAATTGAATGATGACATTTCATATAAATTAATTATATGGTTAAATTATATTTTTAATTGGTTTTGAGGTAAATTTAGATCAATTATAAAAATATTAATAAAATTAAGGTCATTTTAATCAATTTAATATTAAATTTTGTTATAATAACATTTCAAACATTCGAAAATTTTCACATAAAAACCCCATGATGTCATCATGTCTTTGGAATAAATATTAATTTAAATTATTTCAATTCTATGATTTAAATTAGAAATAAAAATAATTTAATATTTAAAATATGGTAAAATTAATTTTTAATTAAAGAAATTATAGAAAACAGTTAATGTTAATCACATTGATTAAGGTAAAAATGAGTTTACATAGTGGTTAATCATAAAAGATAAATTGTGAAGATGCCCGAAAACAAGTCCAAATACATTGTATAAACATATTTAGACTATAAAACATAGTTTATAGATTTTTTTCTTATTATAGTCCAATTATTTAATGTAATCTTCTCAATAGTTTTTACTTCTTGGTATTTACAAGAATACTACTCCTACTCTATTATAAAATAGCCATAAATATCATCATCTAGTAACACCTTACAAGCAATTTTTATCTTCCAAATTCTAACAAATTGACATAAAAACATCTCAATCCATATCCAAGAAGACTTAGTTTTTTAATAAACAAAAAAATCTTGTTTTTAGTGTGAAACTAATGATATGGCTCGAAGAAGATGTATTGTTCTTCTAAAAACGTTTTTATTTTTTTTCCTTCACCAACTCCTAAAATGATAATTATTACATGACCATATAATAACCCCATTATATTAAATAAACTGAGATTTTTTTTAAGTTAGGGGTAAAACCAATAACATTAGAGGCTTCTATAAAATTAGTTACGAAATCATTGTTCTTTTGTATGATATACTACTACCTCGCGAACGGATGATCGTTCTTCCGTTACCACCTTTCATCATTTGGATTAATGATAGAAATAATTTATGTATATATATATACATATTATATTTATGATATTTAATAATTATTTTAATTATTATATAATTCATTCCTTCATTATTTCAATATCATGGGAATAAGATAATGTTGTTCGTGTGTACGACGGGCTACCGCCTCATGAAGCGATGTGTTTCGTTCACGATTTACATGGAATCTTTTTAGGACATTTTTAATAATCATATAGGATATATAGTACATAAATATAATAATATAATGATAATATTCATATATTTAATTTTTTTAATATGATAATTAAACTAAATTAGTGTTCGGGAGCACTCACGACCTACCGTCTCCACAAACAGTGCATTTCATTTACTATCACTAAATTTTACTTATAACCCTAAATACATATATAATGAATATATGTGACATTTAAATAATTATTTACATTATTGAGATGATAAAATCATCATTTATTTAGTAGGAATAAAAAATAACAAGTCGAAACAAACTAGAAAAACAAATCAATTAACACCCGAAATAGTAAAAAGAATGCAAGATTACTAAAAATGGGTTATAATATTTTATTATATAATAGAATATTATATTATAAAAATATATATTGTTATAGTTTAGATTTAAGAAAATTTAAAAGATTATATGGGAGGTTAAACATCTTTAACCAAAAGGAAACATAAGGTAATTGATTTTGTTTCAATTTACATTACATTAAGAGAAATTTTTTTATTATGAACAAAATAACATTAATGTGTTTATATAATTCCAGTGATGATATGTAATATCAGGATAAATTTCTTCTTCCAATAATTATAAGTTTGATATTTAATTATTTCATCAATGGGATTTTCAATTAAGTATATCCCAGTGGTAATATAATTTCATAACTAAATTTATCATCACTGGGTTATATTACTTCGTAGTAGCTGTTAATATTATAATATTTTCTATGTGATTATTTTCTACTATTTTTTTTATTTGAACTTATTTATGTGGATTTACCATTGATATTATAAATCTATATATTGGTAGATTCTTGCATGAATTTTATGATGTTTGTAAGGTTTTACTTCACTATCTCATTTTATTTAGGATTATTTAAAATAGAATTTCTATTGAAGTAAGTTATTTTATCATTGCATAATAAACACTTTCATCTTCTTATAAATTGGGTTTTCATGATTAGTTTCATGTAATGATACCATTTTACCACTCTTTGGTACTTGAAATGTTTTAGAAAATGTTTGTAAATAACCCCAAATTCATTTCTCTCTTTGGTAGGAAGCATTTTTCCCCTAATCATTTATTCAAAAAAATTAAAAATTATTTTTATCATTTCTTAAAATGATTTAATATATAAAATTTTATCCATTTTTATATTTTGTCATATTTCAGGAAAGGAATATTCTTGTCTCTTTTTAAATAAATAAATTATGTAATATTTTTTATAATGAAAATGGAATATTCTTTTTTATATTATATGGAAATAACTACTACAATTACATTGAATATACCTTTCCATTTTTACAAGGTTATTTTTAAAGAAAATATTTTTAAATGTGAATTTCAAAGAAAATTATTTTCATACATTTTAATAAAATTAAAAAGGGTGTAATCCAAAATAACTTTTTAATGCCATTTTTATGGTATTTATATTCATCAACAAGAAAAAACCTTATTCTTAATAAAATGGGTATATATCATATTGATACAATCATTATTATTTATCTGAATAAGTTATGATTATTTTTACCACGGGGAGCATTGAAATTCACTTGGATGAACCATTTTTAGAGTCATTAAATTCTCTTTCAATTATTCACTTTTTAGTGACCGTTGAACATTAAATATCACATAAATATCCACATTATTTATCATCCATATGATTATTTCTTAATACATATATATTTTTTCATTAGAAATTTACTATGATAGTTATTTTATTTTCTAGTGAAATATTTCAAATAACTATCATTTAATCAATATAGATAATTTATAAAGAATATTTTTTATTAATTAAAAAAATTATTCAATATATGGGTAATGATTTAGACTTGTATGACACTGGTTAGATAAAATTTATTGTATTCCCCTGGATGCATCGATAGTCTCAAGAGACGAATCTGTTTTAAAAATCAGTGGGGTTTCTACTCAATATATTTTTAACTGCCTTGTAAATGGTCTTGATGATAAGGGTCCCATATACCAAGAAATCATGGCATCCAATACTTATGAATTTTTTTTTATATTAAATAATTATTATTAATGAGATTTTCAATATGAAAAAAATATGTGGATTCATTTAATTCTATGTTTATTGATTAAATTTTATAGTTTTCCATTATATACCTTGACATATTGCTTACAACTTATCCAGATATATAGATGGAATGTGTGCTCAATTATTTACCTTTCTATAATGATTTATCTTTTTCATGTTATTTAAATGGAATGTGTGGTTAGTTATTTACTTTTAATATTTATTATACTTATTGATTCATTAGTGATTCTTCTATATATAACCCTTACTATGAATTTGACATCACCAAAATTTTTTATCATTTCTCCAATATTCCATGAAGTTTACTAATAAAGCTATGAAATGATATGATATATGGAATAATTTTATTCTCGAAAAAGAAAAGAAAAATAAATTATATTTTTATTTGTGTATGAATTTGTATTACATGACTCATGTATTTATCAAGATTAATGGTACTACTAAGGTAGTGGGAACCCACTTCAATAAATAGAGGATGAGGTCACTATAGATGGTATCAAAGAAAATTTATTATTAACCTTGAAAAAAATATTTAGAAAAACATTTTTTGGGATCATAAGCTTATTGTCGACTCTGTATATATGTGTAGAAGAACATATTAATGCTTTTGTAATATAGAGATTATGTGATTTTTATTCACAATGAAACCCAATATGGATACTACAAGTAGACATGGTTCTATAACATATTTTACTATGGGTAAAAACTCTGAAAAGGGCTCATTATGATTGACTCAAGCATAACTTCAGACATGGAAATGAGCCTTAACGTGCACCTAGAATTACTCTCTGGAGGCATTTTCATATGAGAATTATCAATTTCATTACAAACCATTCTAAAGGTTTGAATAGACAGTGAAAATGAATGGCTTGGGTTAATTAATAGATCATGTATTGACCTATGATGAAATAAAATGGATAATTTATTTATGTATTGGGTATTAATAATTACATTTTTGATATATTTTTACCAGTTGTAATTTTTTATAAGAATTATGAAACATCTAATAAATATATTAATTTTTAGATGGATTTTTGTATTAATTGACATAACTGTTATGGATAACATCATGTTTTAATGAGATTAATATTAAAAATAACATCAATGACAATTTTTTTGTTTTATGTTGTGGGTGTCTACCATTATTAAATATATTTTACATGTAAATTATAGTAATACATCTCATTAGTGTAGTATAGTTTTTAGTGGAAATTATATTTGAGGAATAATGAATTTTTTTTTATTTGACATAAGTATAAAGGTATTGATAATATTTAGGGCTGATATGAAAATAATATTATAATACATTGTTGAAAAAAAGTTATATTGGAAACCTTAGTGAAAAGGATATTTAAAGATAAATTTTAATTCAAGGATGTTAATGATAATTTAGAGAACATTATAGGAATGTAGTTTAGGAAATAGATAATCTATCTACTATGTAATAAACCATTGTATCTAGTAAGGCTATAGGGATTAAACCAACAACCCAAGGATGATAATGTTTTAACACTGGCCACTTATGCAAATAATGTCTTGGTTATTATTTCATAATTTTTAGTAAATTTTTTGATTTATAAATATAAATGATGAACTAGTTGTATTATATTACTGATTTGAGATTAATGTATAAACCATATTAGTTTTAGAATATCATTAGAGACAAAAAATTATAATTTTCATGATTTTATAGATCTTATGGTCTATTAATATTAAATTTTAGTGCTTTTGGAATAAAAGATGATTATTTTAGGTACTGATTTTTTAGAGTAAAGGGATAAATAGAAAATGGATTGAATAAAACCCAAAAAATGAAATTGTATTTATAAAAAAGAAATATACCATGAAAATATAATTCCTTATATTATTAGGTCCTAAAATAATTTCTCAAAATTAGGGAAAATGATATGGGGTCAAAAAACATCCCCTATTAAATTAAAATATGATTAATCTAATGTTCCTTCTTATCATCACATATTCATAGATTTAAGGGCCTCAAATTTTCATTAATAGTTCAAATTATTCCGATCAATGACCCCAATAACTCCTTGTAAGTATTTATTCTTTTCCTATATGTACATATATTCAATTCCCACTAATGTTATCCTACATAGAATCATAGAATTATGTTATTCCATATGACTAATATATTTACCATTCTATTTTACTAATTTGATTATATACCAACCATTATTTGAAATGTATTTTCCAAAAAAAATAATTTTTAAATATCTAATACTTGATTATCAGGATCAATTTTAAATTGTGAGAACACAAGTTATTTAATATTGGGAGAATATAACACCACAATTTTTTTAAAGAATATAATTTTATTTAGCATCATATATAAAACACAATGCCAAATGTCACACCCACCATCTTCAAGTTAATTATTTTTTTAATTTTTTTATGTCGGGTAGTTCGGGTTTAAGCCCCACTTAAACTTTTGAGATCTTAATTTAAAACACATATTTTTGCCTTGGTAGCATTCAGCACGCGGGAAGGGCGTGGTCGAGGCCACGCGACTTCACCTGGTTCACCATGGGACTTTCCCGATGATCAACGCAGATAAATAAAATGTATTGAATAATAAATGTCTAACCCAATGAAAATAAGATGTTTAATAAAATAAAATATAATTGTCATAATAATGATAATAATGTAATTATTATTTGAAATTCTTATTCTTATTATTAGTAAGATTAATTTTATCAACATTATTGATGATAATTAAGTTTCTTTATTTATTATTATCATTCTTGTTTTAATTTATTATTAATATTATTATTACAATTGATATAATTTATTATTATTATTATTAAATTCTATTTATTATTATTATTGTTATTAATTTCTATTTTTTTTATTTGTTTTTATTTTCTCCGTTCTTAGGGTTGCAGGTCTCTTTTTTTCCCTTCATCCCGTCGCAACCCCCCCCCCTCTTCCTTGGAGTTCCATCGCGCTGCAACTTCAATATGTGTTGCACCTTGCCGCGACATCCCTCCCCTAACCATTAGTACCCCGCACCTCCCTGTCCGGCCCTCCCTGTCACGCCATCGCGTTGTCGCCGCCTCCATGGCTGGCCGCCGGACTCCCTTTTCCCTCCTCCACTCTGTCGCGCCAAGATCCCCCATCCCGACCTATCGTCATCGCCCCCTGCTCCGTCCGGTGACGTGCCATTCTGCCGCCATCCTACTTCGTCCGAGGATGTGTCGGACAGCCCGCCCCTACTCCGTCCGGTGAACACCCCCTCGGTTAAGTCTTTCTCCTTGCTTTTTTTCTTTTGTGTTTTGGTTGTTTTTTTTCCAAAGTTATAGGTTCCAATTTTTAGGTTTTAGTTTGATTTTTTTGGGTCAAATTCATGTGTTTGAGTATGCACTAGGTTCCTTACGGTGAAAACGGCGCATGATCAAGGTTTCTAACTAGAATTTGATGTTTTCACATCAATTTTTGGGGTTTGATGTCAAGGTAGGTGGTTATGCATTTAAAAATTATTTAACGAATTGGTGTTCTAGATTAATTAATTTATAAGGTTCATTGATTAATGATTTTGGGAGCGGATTTGGTTTTCTCGAAGTTTTTCATTGGTTAAATTTGTTTGGTAATATGTTTATATGGGTGGTTGCGTTCATTTGGTTGAAAACTTATCTTTAGTCAATTATTAGTCTTTTATCATATTTGTAGTTAGATTTTCATTTTTTAAAAGGGTGTTAATTGTGTTTCGACATAGTGTTTCATGTTCTTGTTCGTAAGTGAAGATGTTGTAATGGTTGTGTAGGTTGTTGCTATGAAAACATAGGTGAGCTTCCTTTTAGTGTTTTATAAATTTCGTGTTTGTTTTGTAAAAATGTGGAAAGTTAAATGTTTGTGTTCTAGTATTTTTATAAGGTTTGTGTTTGTTTTGTGAAAATGTGAAAAGTGTGCAGTTTGTGATATTGATGTGGCGATGGGTGGGTTTGGTCATGAAATAGGGTTGAGTTGGTTTTATGTGTTAAATCCGTGTTATGTTTCTTTTCAAAGAATTTGATTACAAATAATTTAATATGTTTTAATAAAATTATTAATGATAAAAAAAATTTATATGTTTTTTAATAAACAATTATTAGCAATGCAGGAATTGTTTTTAATTGAGTTGGGTAAAGTCTTTTGGCGTGCGTACTTTGCCAAATGGTTTTCTGTGTGTGTGAAAGTGTGTCGTTTGGTTTATGTAACACATTGGTTATTTTATTTGTCTAAGTTTGACATGAAATGTAAAATTGGAACCTCTTGAGAACAAAAGGGGAAGCCTGGGTACTAGGTGGGCAGACAAGATCTAGTGTGCTAGTGATTCAGAAGGGGCTCTGGCCCGGTTTCACTTAGCTGGTTTGACGATTAAAACACTAACTAAATATTGGATGGTGACTGGAGCCACTAGGTTATGAATGTGTTGCCCTACTAGTTGCTCGTGTACGAGAACATATTTTTTTGTGGTTCCAATACTATTATTCACAGAGACACAGTGTTCTAGGGTCCCATTCCTTTTGCTAGTACCTATAGGGCCTCACCCACTTTCAGTTCTTCTGGATTACTATACACTCACCATCGTCATGCGGTGTAGCATTTGAGTTCTCTGGAAGGTTTGGGTTTTCTTAACTCGAAGAGTGTTTTTTATTTATGTTTTTTTCTTTAACAGTGTTTTCTTTATAGAAACAATTTTTTAAATTTGTTTAAGCTTTGGTGTCCTTTTATTTATTTAGCCTTCAAATTTATTTTTTTTTAATTATTATATGTGGAACCTTTTTATTGGGTGAATTCCTAATGGGATTTTGGATCACACCCTACATACACCTTTGGGTGTATGTAGACTTTGTTTCTTGTGTATTCCATGTGGTGACATCATGCTCAGTGATGGTGGTTCTGATGTTGTTGGTCTTCATGTGTTGGTTGGTGTTAATATCTTGGGGATGCAGATTCTTCTGTCGTGGGGAGGTTGGTATTAGATTTTAGTTACTTATCCTTGTTGTGCTCTTGGGGTTTTTAGTTGAATTGTAGACTTTAAACATGTTTATAGTATAATGGTGTGTTTGGTTTTCTGTTTCTAGTTGTAGTTTGTTTATCTTGTTAGTTCTTTTTTTCTATCTTTTATTTTGGGTAAATTGTTCCCATGTAATGTCTGATAAACGGGAACTTGTACCATCCCGTGGGGATCAGGAATGCCCCTCAGGCTATGTCGCAGACCGGGTTGGGCACTGGGTCGGATGGCGACCCGGCCTGGTTCGTTACAAAATGGTATCAGAGGGAGGTTTATGCCTTGGGTTGTTTTCTTTTGGGATAGAGTCATTGTAGATTTTTGGTAAAGTTATTGGAACCCAACGTCCTTTCTACGAGTAAGGTGCCTAGCCAGCACACCTCGTGGTGGGACTCGAGTTACCAGGGTAAGTTGAGGTCTGTTGGGTCTTTAGTCCTCGTGATTACTCTTGCTTAAGGGAAATGAAAAAGGGAGTATATTCAGTGGTCCCAGTGAGCTCTCATGGTCTGTCAAGCCATGTGGAGGTGGGGACACTGTCTTATAATACTGTCTGTGGCCTGTGGTGTGATTAGCGTATGGCCGCCAACCATATGTTCCAATCACCCACTGATAAGAGTTTCCTCCTGCTTTGTTCCTCGTCTCTTTGATTTTGATTCATGGAAATCAAGTTTTTATGAAAAAAAATATTTCATTTTGATAATTGTTTTGAAATGAGGTGTTTAAAAAATGATGATGTCTAAGGTTTGAAAAGTGTGGGTTGAATGTTTTGGTTTTGAAGAAAAAATGGAAAGGATTGGTTTTTTACTTTTGGTGTTCTCATGGGAAACCACATGTATGAATATATATATATATAAAAGACATGGTTAATGGAACTAGTGGATGAGTGCCTAGATGGACATGAGGTGGGTGCTGGTGTGGCATGAGAACATGCATGTGTGAGGCCCATGGGACACCATTTCTGTTTGTGCAACCCACAAGCTTTTATTATTTTCAAAACTTTTTGTTAAATGAAAATTTGGTGTTTTAGTAACCAGTGATTTCATGGTGTTCCCTTGTGATTTTGACACGTTAGATGTGAGTCATTTTGGGTTGAGAATCCTTTTTGACTGAATTGTGCTTGAGATTGAATTTTTATTTGTAAGTTGGTATGTAAGTGTGTAGTTGGTGAATTATTTTGAAAACTTCTTCGGGAATTCCTTGCAGTGGTTCTCCCTGCATGCTTAGTGTTCCCTTGTAATATGTCTTGGCCATTGGACCAGTTTAATTGGGTCTGTGGTTATATCTCTTGACTAGTGTACCCTCCCATAGAGCGCTAACAAGCGATTGAAGTGCAGCCACATATAATTCAACATTTCCGGACCTCTAGTTGATCAGAGGAATCTCTTATTGAATTCTAGAATTGAACCCACCTCTCCTTTTTTTCAACTAAGCGGATCCTCTCGCAGGGGGATGACAGATACGGGGAGAGTTTAATGGAGTTTTGGTCTTTTGAGTGTCTAACTCATCTTGTAGAAAGTTTGACACTGTCGTGTTTAAAAGTCCCCCCTAGAAACGGTGAAAAAAATTCCAATGGGGAAAGGTGAAGGCGGTTGAAAATTATCAGTGTTGACCAGTGTCTTGAAGTGCTTTGTAGTATGTTCATCGGCTACAAGGGTCATGTTTGGCGACGTCTTGCAGTGTGAATTCACCTTGATAGTCAAGGGTAAAGTTTTACCTCATTAATTTGAAAGTTCTATTTGGAAACGGTGAAAAAGATTCCAATGGGAAAAGGTGGAAGCAGCCTGGAATGGTCGGTGCTGACCACTATTTTAAAAGACCTTTGGTCCTTCGTTGGTTTCGTTTAAGAAAGGTTCTACGTTAGGCCACAAGTGTGGCAGACCCAGTCACATGAGGATACTACGGTTGATTGTAGGAATCAGGTGTTGTTTAAGACTCAGTTTTACATACTTCTCTGTACAATGATCCTCTCTATAGCAATGGTCATGTTCAGGTGACGATTTTTGGTTTCGTGTTCTCATTCAGTGTAACGAATGGTGATGCACATGCACTATTTCAGCTCTTGTGTTGGTGAATGTTCCATGTATGATCAGTTGTATGTCTTAATGTGTTGTAGTTGCTGGTGTTTCCTCAGTTGTAGTGTGGTTACGTGTGCAACAAAAGGATAATCTCCTTTTAGGAGTCTTCAATACCTGACTGTGAGGCAGAAGATGATTCAAACATCAGGGCTCTATCCGTACGCCCTAGAGTTAAGCTGGCGCGTGGTCAGGAACCCCAGGAGTGTATGAGAACCCAACTTTATTTCTGTCATCGGTGTTGAAAGTAGAGGCAATTTAAATTGTTTCTATGGTTTTTTTGCTCTGAATGAGCCGTCTGGTTGCATAAGGTTTCGTGACCATGTGGAGGAATGTTCATCTCGTTGCCTTAATGTCTTTGGGGTTGTTCCCCACTAGATGAAATATGTTTAGTGGTCCTTATGGGAGTCTATTGGGTAAATCTGTCTCAACTTTTAATAATCCTTATCCATGAATGTGGAAATGATGGTTTGTATTGGGTCATGCTTTTGACGCCCCGATAGTCAGGCCCCTCCCTCCCCACCCCTTGTGGTGGGGTGTTTGGTCACCATAGGGAATTTTTCAATGTTTTATATCCTAGGTTAGTTCTAATAGAGGTGAGACCCATGATGGGTCTCACACAAAGGTAACTGGAATAAATCAGTGTTGGCCTTTCCTTAATGGTTGGGATTCCTCTTGGACCTCCCCATGTCGATTTTCTAGTCTCGTATTTGGTGTTGATAGGTTCTTAATGGTGGGGAGACCCACATTGGGTCTCACATGAATGTCTCTAGAATGAATTGATGCTGGAATTTTCTTTAATGGAGGGGAGTCCTCTCAAACCCCCCCGTGTCGGGTTTTCAGTCTCATTTTGAGCGTTAGTGAGTTCCTAATGGTGGGGATCCCCTCGGGCCTCCCCATGTTGTTTTTTATGCTTATTATTTTAAATATGGCTTGGTGAAAAGTGATAAGAGTGTTCCGTGGATGGGGTTTGACCTTGTTTGTTCATTCTAACCAAATGGTGCGGTTTTCGTTTTATAGTGCTTGAGGTATTTCAGCATGTAATGTTGATTTCCGTGGGTGTGAGGGATTCTTTTTTTAACAATCAACTAGAGGTTTTACATCTCTTTGGGGTGGACGACACATATCAGAAAGTATTTTTACGCATTTCTTAATGTTTTCTTTAAGTCACTTTCTCTGAGCACGATGACTTTTCCTCTCTTTTCTTGATGTTTTCGGGGATCCTCTTTGAACCTTATAAGAGTGTGGTTTTCTGCTTAAGGGTTGTGTCCTTGTTGTGGCTTTACGGGGATGGAAAGCTTTATGGTGGGGAGAATTTTCACACCCACCATCTTTGAGTTAATTATTTTATTAATTTTTTTGTGTCAGATAGTCTAGGTTTATGCCGGACTTAAAATTTTGATCTCTTAATTTAAAACATATGTGTTTTCCTTGGACCCATTCAGCGCGCAGGAAGTGCGTGATTGAGGCCGCGTGACTTCGTCCGGTTCACCGCGCTACTTTCTCGATGATCAATGCAGATAAGTAAAATATATTGAATAAAAAATGATTAACACATTGAAAATAATAAGTTTAATGAAAAAAATATAATTGTCATAATAATGATAATAATGTCATTATTATTTTAAATTATTATTCTTGTTATTCATAAGATTAATTTTATCAATACTATTGATGATAATTAAGTTAGTTTATTTATTATTATCATTCTTGTTTTAATTTATTATTAATATTATTATTACAATTGATAGAATTTATTTTTATTGTTATTATTATTAATTTCTATTTGTTTTTATTTTTTATTTTCTTTGGGTTGCGGGGCTCTTTTTTGCCTTCATACCATCACAACCCCACCTCTTCCTTGGAGTTCCATCGCACCACACCTCCAATGCGCGCTGCACCTTGCCGCAGATTCCCTCCCCTGACCAGTAGTACCCTGCACCTCCCTGTTCGGCCCTCCCCGTCGCGTCATCGCGCTGTTTCCCCCTCCACGGCTGGCCATCAGAATCCTTTTCCTCTCCTCCACTCTGTCGCGCCAAGCTCCCCCATCCTGACATCTCGTCTCCGCTCCCTGCTTCGTTCGGTGATGCGCCACTCCGCCGCCATCCTACTTCGTCTGACGAAGCGTCGAACAACCCGCCCCTGCTCTGTCCGGCGAACACCCCCCCCCCTCGGTTAAGTATTTCTCCTTGCTATTTTTTTGTTTTGAGTTTTGGTTGTGTTTTTTTTTCAGCGGGTATATATTGCAATTTTGAAGTTTTTGTTTGACGTTTTTGGGTTTTAATTCATGTATTTGAGTTTGCGCTAATTTTCTTGCGGTGAAAACCACACATGATCAAGGTTTCACGCTAGAATTTGGAGTTTTTACATCAATTTTCGGGGTTTGATGTCGAGGTAGGTGGTTCCACATTTAATCATTAATAAATGAATTGATTTTATAGCTAAGTTAATTTATGAGGTTCTATGATTAATTATTTTGGGTGCAAATTTGGTTTTCTTGAAGTTTTTCATGGGTTAAATTTGTTTAGTTGTATGTTTTTATGGGTGGTTGCGTTCATTTGGCTGAAAACTTATCTTTAGTGAATTGTTAGTGTTTTATTATATGTGCAGTTAGCTTTTAATTTTTGAATGTGGTGTTGATTTTGTTTCGACATAGCATTGCATGTTCTTGGTCGTAAGTGAAGGTGTTGTAATGGTTGAGTATGTTGTTTCTATGAAAACCTATGTGAGCTATCTTCTAGTGTTTTATAATGTTCGTGTTTGTTTTTTATAAATGTTCAAAGTGCAATGTTTGTGTTCTAGTATTTGTGTTTTTTTTTGTAAAAATGTGAAAAGTGGGCAGTTTTTGTTCTTGATGTGGCGTTGGGTGTGTCTGGTCATGAAAGATGGTTGAGTTGGTTTTTGCGTGTTAAAGTCGTGTTATGTTTCTTTTCAAAGAATTTGTTTACAAATAATTTCATATGTTTTAATAAAATTATTAACGATAAAAAAATTTAATATGTTTTTTAAATAAACAATTATTAGCAATGCATAAATTGTTTTTAATTGAGTTGGGTAAAGTCTTTTGGCATGCAAACTTTTCCAAATGGTTTTCTATGTGTGTGAAAGTGTGGCGTTTGGTTTATGTAACACCCTGGTTGTTTTCTTTGTCTGAGTTTGACATGAAAAGAGAAATTAGAACATATTGAGCATAAATGGGAAAGCCTGGGTACTAGGTGGGCGGACTAGATCTAGCGTGCTAGTGATTGGGAAGCGGCTCTAGCCCGGTTTCACTTAGCTGATTTGACGATTACAACACAAACTTTACATTGGATGGTGACTAGAGACCATTAGGTTATGGATGTTTTTCCCTACTAGTGGCTCATGCACGAGAACATATTTTGTTGTGGTTCTTATACTACTGTTCACCGAGACATGATGTTCTAGGGTCCCATTCCTTTTTCTAGTATATATAGGGCCTCACCCACTTTTAGTGATCCTGGATTACTATACACTCACCGTCGGCATGAGGTCTAGCATTTGAGTTCTCTTGAAGGTTTGAGTTTTTTTAACTGCAAGGTTGTTTTATTTTTATTTAAGTTGTTTTCTTTAAAAGTGTTTTCTTTATATAAAATGTTTCTTTAAAGTTGTTTAAGATTTGGTGTCCTATTATTTATTTAGCCTGAAAATGTATTTGTCATTTAATTTTTATACATGGGACCTTTTTATTGAGTGACGTTCTACTGGGCTTTTGGCTCACACCCTACACACACCTTTGGGTGTATGTAGACTTTGTTTCTTGTGTATTCCAGGTTGTGACATCATGCTCAGTGATGGTGGTTCAGATGTTGTTGGTCTTCACGTGTAGGTTTGTGTTAGTAGCTTGGGGATGCAGCTTCTCGTGTGACGGGGAGGTTGGTATCGGAGTTTAGTTTCATATCCTTGTTGTGCACTTGAGGTTTTTAGTTGAATTGTAGACTTTAAACCTATTTATAGTATAAAGGCATGTTTGGTTGTCTATTTTCTGTTTTATTTTATTTATCTTGTTAGTTGTTTTTTCTATCTTTTATTTTGGGCAAATCATTCCCACGTAATGTTTGATACCCGGGAACTTGTGTCAGCCTGTGGGGATCGGGAACACCCTTCGGGCCATGACACGGACCGGGTTGGGCGCTGGGTCGGATGGCGACCCGGCCTGGTTTGTGACACCAAACATATAAAGGAATATAACATCTTGATACAATAATATATATTTTCTATTTTAATTAAAATAATTCAATATATTTCAATGCATGTAACATTGAGTTTAGCTTTCATTACAAGAAACAACGATTTCCTTCAAAATATAGAATTACACGCAAGATCGAGTTTTCCTGAACTATTTTAGACTTCCAATCATACTATATAAAATTATAATTATATCCTATTTGATAAATTTGATGTTACTAATAAGATTAAACATCTTATAAAAAAATGATTGAATATAAATCCAATTGAATATAAATGAAATGTTTTTGTAAAGAACTATTTTCTACACCCAAAGATGATTCATCTTAATAAATAAAGTTAATTAATATTAGTGAATGATATTAATCAAATTTATATAAAGTATATTCGATAAAGAATTTTAAAATTACTCAAATAAATTTTACAAGAATAAGATAAGAAAAAATCAAATTTTATGCATATACGAATGTATTGTTCTAAAAGAAAATTTTAATGACTTTTAATGGAACAATTTTGTTTTAAAAATAAATTTTGAGAAAATTTAAAATTTTATTTGAAAAAATAAATATATTTTTTGAAATTATAATTTCAAAATTAACTTATTGAAATTTTTTGGAATTTTTATAAGAAGATTTATTTAGGTTGAACATTGATAAATACTAAATTCTAATTTAAAACTGACATTTCATGTAAATAATTGATATTTTTAAGTTAAATTTTAAAATGGTTTAAACAATACGTTTTTTAATTATAAATATATATTAATATAATTTAGGTCATTGTAATCAATTTCAGAATGAATTTTGATATAAAATGATTTCAAATGTTTCAACAATTTCACTATAAATACCCACTTTATCATTACATCTATGAGATAGATTTTAGACTGAACTACTCTATATAAGGGAGATTAATTTTGAAAAATATATTACATATATGGAATTATAATAATTTATAATTTATAATAATGGAAGTTTTATATTTAAATAATGTGATTACAAAAAATAGTTTATGTTAATCACAATGACTAAGGAAAAAATGAGTTCACTTTGTGGTTAATCTTATAAGATAAGGTGTGTAAATAACCCAAAAATTTTCCAAAACCAATTATATGGAATTATTTAGACCATATAGCTTTTTAATATAATAAATTTAATTATTTTAGTTATATGAGGTAATTTACACTTTCCAATCCTGTTTAATTTTTTGTATTTACAAGAATATCAGTCCTCCTCACTATAAAAGGGTATTAACTCCCCAAACATATTCACAAAATATATTCCATTTTAATTATAAAAGACTTCCTAATTAATCTATTAAATTTATTATAATCATTTTATAAGCCTTAGTTTGGAGAAAAGTAGAACCATTTGTGGTTTTTGAGTGAACCTAAGATGGAAACTTATAGAACATGTAATGTTCTTCAAAATAAAATATTATTTTCCTCACCATATCATTCAAATATTATTATTAAAAGATAATATTATGAACTAATAATCCATACTATTCTGATATTTTTTATGTTAAGGTTAATTCCTAAATATTCACACACTTCCATCAAATGAGTTACCGAATCTTCATTTGTGTGTACAATAGACTATCATCTCTTTAATAGATGTCATTATTTTTATTCATTAACAATTATCATGTTTTGAAATAAGATTGTTAATGTATATTATATATGATATATTTGATGTATTTATTATTATTTAATTTTTATATAATACTTTCCTTCATGATTTCTATTTTCTAGAAACACGACTACGTCATTCGTGAGTATAGAAGACTACCACCTCGCTAATCATTACATTCATGCTTTACAAGTAATCTATTAAGTATATTATTAATAACTTTTTATCATATACATGACATAAATATTATATTTTAGTGAAAGTATATAAATATATCAATAAATGTTTTAATCATGATATTAAAATTGAAACAACATTCATTTGTATGTATTGTCTACCACTTCCATTAACGGTTTACCTCATTTCCCAGCAAATAATATTATTGATTACTATAAATACATATATAATAGATATATATGATATATAAATCATGATTTAAATTCTATATATTTTAAAATTATTATTAATATAAGATGAAAATAAACAACAAGTTAGAACATTCTCAAAAAACTGGACAATTAACACCCAAAATTGAGAAATTATTAAATCATTATTAACAAATGGGTTATAAGATATTATAAAATAATCATATATGATATTATAAATATTAATATGGTTCTGTTTTTAGTTAACAACATGAATAAAACCATTATATAGATGTTTTATTATTATTCAACCAAAAGGAAGTGTAATGTAAGATATTTTAGATAAATTTTGATTCCATTGAGATTTATTTATCATTATTCACCAATTAATTTTAGTGTGGTGTATATGATTTTACTCATGACATGTAATATCACTAATAGTTCGTTATTCATGGTATTTGACGTTTCAATTTGAAATATTTCATCAATGGGGTTTGAATTAAGAGTTACCAATTGGTAACGAATAATACAACTAAATTTCTATTTATTGTGTCATAATACATCATAGTTCACATTAATATTCTATTATTATGCATGTAATGAGTTTTGAAAATAAATTTATTTGTTTTCAATTTTTTTAATGATTATTCATAGTTTATATGAATAATATATTAATTGGTTGATTCTCACATCAATTTTATGAACATTCCAACCGTTTACTTCATAATCACACTTTATTCGGGATTAGTTACACTTGAATAACCATTGGAGGGAATTATTTGATCATTATTTAGTAAAACCTCTAATTTTTTCATCCAATGGTTATTCATTGTTTTTTACAAGTAATATGACCTATTCTATCTATTTGGTACTGGAAATGTTTTATAAAATGTTTTACCAAAATCCAACATAATTTGCTTTTTCAGTCGGAAACCTATTTTCTTCCAAAACCATGTTGTCTAATTTTTTTTAAAAATGTTTTTAATCATCTGAATAATATTTAATGAAGAAACTTTGACCCATTTAATTTTTTACCAATTTTATTGAAATGAATATTTTTATCACTTTTTAAAAAAG
Organism: Viscum album; assembly: GCA_963277665.1. Classification (NCBI taxonomy): domain Eukaryota; kingdom Viridiplantae; phylum Streptophyta; class Magnoliopsida; order Santalales; family Viscaceae; genus Viscum; species Viscum album. The sequence continues at coordinate 954,587,302 of OY728167.1, forward strand.
TCACCTTTGTAATCATTTTACTATGTAAAAGGAAGGTCATTTTTACCACATATGGTATTTCAAATCATTATTTATTTGAATATTTCCCTAAAATTTTATGAATATATTTTTAATAAAAAAAATTAATTTTGATTTTATAAGAAAAATATTATTCAAATTTTTGTTCTAAAAAAGGTTATTTTCCTCAATAAGTGTTTTAAAGATCATTTTATTTTAATTATATCCATCAATAATAAAACCCTAATTCTTAATCCAAGGGGTAATGGTTATATTGATACTATCGTTATTATTTAAATTAATTGATTATTGTTATTTTGACGGAGAATAGAATTTAAATTCACTTCCTTGAATTTTTTTGTAGTCATTAGCTTATTATTGAGTTAATCACTTCTTAATGACCATTGATAATAAATTTTCCCTTAATATTAACATTATTTATCAATGATTTGATTTTTTCATAAACCTGTACCTTTTATACATAAGTTTCTTATTTTATAATTATTTTAATAACTGTGGAAATATTGATAAATACAATTTTTTTACTCAATACACATATTTGATAATGCATATTGTTTATGAATAAAATCGATTATTCGATATATGAAGAATATTTTGGACTAGTATTACATGGATTGAGGATCAATTAAAGTAATATCCTTGATGAATCGATGGTATCTTGAGATAAATTAGTTTAAAAAATCATATGGTTTTCTACCATGTATTTTTTAAACTATATTTTGAACTGTATTAATAGTAATGGTTTTGTGTACCTTGGATACATGGAGTCCAATATTTAAGCATTTCCTTTATTCTGATTCTTTCATTTTTATTGATGTCACTTTAACTACAAAAAAATACACTGATTAATTTCATTATAATTTTATATGTTACATTGAATTGTTTTAGTTATTTAACTTTCCATATTTATTATACCTTATCTAGTTATTTAAATGGAATCTATGCTTAGTTATTTAACTTTCCATTTATATTTTTTATCATGTTATTTAAGAGGAATGTGTGCTCAGTAATTTAACATTCCATGTATATCATTATTATTGAATAAATATTTCTACCACTATACATAACCATTTCTTATCCTTTGATCTCAAACTTATTTTTTTACATTAACCGAGATTCCATGAAGTGTAGTAATAATACTATGTAAGGATATGCTATGTGGAATAATATTATTCTCGAAAAATAAAGGGGAAAAATTATTTTGTCATTTGTGTATGAATTTGTAATAAAAGTATCAGGTATGTATCTAGTTTTACAAGAATAATAATCTAATAATTCCTATGGGATTTGAATATTATTTCTTTGACAATGAAATTGTGGTAAGAACCAGATTTGGGCTATTGGGGTTGGGGTCTTTATAACCTTAATATTGAAACCCATTTATAATAACAATGCATGATTCCCAATAATATACCTTACACCTATGTATCCAAGAGTCCAACTTGAGCCATATACTAGTTAATTTCAAATGTATTTCACATTTTACAAACAGCTTAAATATACCCTTTATGAAATAAAATCATGCCTTGAAAACTCACTTGAAAATCCATTTCAAATTTATTGAAAATATATATTATTTTCCTAAAACTAGGTCGAAAAATAATTTATAGAAAATTATTTTAAACAAAACTAAACAAAATAAATGAAAATTAAAATTAAGTATGAAAAAAATTATAAAAAACGATCATCAACAGTTCATATAACATTGGTTAGAGATAGAAACTCCTGCCTCAAGGATAGGTCACATGACACACACACCCGAAATTAATGAGAATTTAATTGAAATATTCAGAGAACAAAAATTATTATTTAATCGTAGAATCAAAATACCTTTCAAAAAGGGTTTGTGGAGATGTTAGATCAACCCATTCCTTGGGAAACTCACAGTCCACATCACAACCAACATAAGAACTAGCCTCTAGAAGACACGAAATCAATAAATGTTCCAGCTATTAGAGAATAATAATAACATGATCAATAAATACTATAAACATAAAAAAACATATATTCCAAATCCAAGTAAAATAGAGAAAATGTGAGGATAATGATCATAGATAACAGTAAAGGTTTAACTAACCAAATGATATGTCAAAGTTCAAATTAAAGAATCCCATAAGAGTTGGACTAACCGTAAATTCCCTAGTGAAGACCTAAGGTTTGAGGGAGAGGGTAAGATAGAATATAAAAATGGTTTCATGTTCCAGAAACAAATATTTTCTTAGAAAAGTTTTAATTCGTTGTATAGATTTGTAAATATTTATATGAACTCAAAAGATGGATGGTATTCCAAAAAAGAATTTACCACAACTTGAGATACTAAAATCCAAGATCCAGATGAGAATATCATTTCACACAATTGACTATGTTAATGTTTTTTTACAAGTAGTAATTTATATCATGAATATTATATTCTTGTTGTGAAATTTATTATATAAACTGTTCTTAGCCTTGGTCCTTTAGAAAACCCCTATATCACGTCTTTTACCCCAAACCCAAAGAAAATCCTCTTAAACCTAAAAATCAATATACTTTAAACAGGATGTTACACTCTTCTATTAAACTATACACATGGTAACAACCATTCACCACAGTATTCATTATTTTATTAGAATATTAAATTTTTTTCTCAATTTTAGTGATGTTTTTAGAGAATATTCTTTTTTACACAACTTTTGAATAATATTTTATTTTGAAAGGAAAAAAGTGTAAAATTCAAAGGATAGTTTCCTTTTATTATTTTTTTTTCATCCTCTAAAGATTTTTGTTAAAGATAATTTTATAATAATTTATACATTATCAAGACCCACTAGGGTAATTTTGTGATGATACAATCCACCTTTCCCCCTTAAAGAATTGTGTTTATATCCTGTAAAATTTTTATCAAAATGATTTAAATCTCATTAGTAAATTACCTTATAATGTATTTTTGAATGTTTACATATTCATATAAGATATATATTTATCAATATCATTATGTGATTGGTGGGAATAGAATTTTACATAACTTTACAGAATTGGGTAAATCATTATATATCGTTAGAGGAAAAATAAGTTTCTCAATGGTGAACATAATCAAATATGATTATTTGTTTGGTGAGTGAACAAAATCAACCACGGGACTTAGTTCACTAGGCGACTATCGTAATGGTTGTGTGACTTGATAGGAGGTGTTATTTTTAATACATATGTTTATCTTACACTTCTATATTATTCTAATTTCTTATGTCATGTTTCGATACCTCATTATTATTGTCTAATATTTGGTCATTTCCACGAGTCATTCTCTTGTCATGATTAATCTATTATGTTGTGGTTCAAGTTATATGATATATGTTTTATTGAGAATTATTTCCCTATGTTATGATAATATACATTTATTATGTTCTAATAACACCATGTTTAGCTTTTTCTCACTCATTATTTTTGTTATGTTCATTAATAATTATGTAATGGATTTTAATTATGCTTTTCCTTATTCCATTCACTGGGTTATGTAGAAGAGTATAATATATGATATTTATAAAAGGTGTTATAGAGTGGTAAAACTATGGAACAATGTTCATAGTACTGTGAAATATATTTTTATTTATCTAATATCTAAATAGACTAAACCTATAAGCTATACTGTGTGATTTAATATGTGATGTAATGGATATTCTTGTAAAGTGAGGTATAATATATTTATGTTAATTTAGGTTAATGTCATAACATGATAAATTTTATGCCTATTTATGAAAATAAAATATATTCTGATAATTTAAATTATTTGGATTTGATTTGTATGATTCTAATAATAATTTATCCCATAATCAGGATATTACAAGGGAAGGATAAATTAATATAATATGGAATTCCAAAAATATCATTGTATTAATTATTTTTATGTTAGCTAAATTTAGTAATTATAAAACCTCAAAAGGTAGATAAAAATTCTACATGTCATTTATTTATTCCATTATAGATAGGAGAGGTTGATAGAGTATATAAGATAATCATGATATTTTAATTTCAAATAGAAATTAATTTTTTTGGGAATGTATAATAGTTGAAGTTTTAGATGACATAAATAATATTAAATTATTATATATGTTGGATGATTATTCATTGATTATATTATTATATACGTGTTTTAGTAGTCAAAGTAACGATGACTTAATTTTGTGTATGTTTGATTGTTATATTGTTAATGGTTATTATGTAAAAATTTTAAATTTATTATAAGTTTATGATATTTTTTAGTGTTTTTACTTTAATTTGGTTTGTTTTAAATTAATTTATGAATTAATGAGAAGAGATAGTTTTTTAGAAATTTTGGATACTGATGTGAACTTAGATTTCATATTATTGGGATACTAAGATTTTGGTTTGCACAATAAGGAGTCTTCTAGATAAGAAAATGGAGGAATATTTTTTCCAACAATTATGAAGAATATGTAATAGAATAAATAACTCATTGATCCAAATTTATTTATGTGGGGAATTTATAAGAATATAATGGTAGTTCTGATTATATTTTTTGAAGAAATTTCATCTTTTTCAAAAAGGATTTTTCAATATATAAATTACTACTCTGTTGAATATTAGTACACTCATGGATCCGAAATTTCACATTAATCCTCTGTTATTTTGGAAGTGATATATTTTTTATTTATCAATTAAATTTTTCTCTATTTGATTTATTGGAACAATGTTGTAATGTGGATTGTTTTCACTATTATTTTATTCAATGTTAAATAGGATTATTTTCTTATATTTTTATAATTCACGATTTGATTTTATTTTTTGATAGATTCCTAACATCTCGTGATTGAGTAGTGATTAAAAATCAAATACTTAAAATAATTACTCAAATATATGAGTTAGGTGATCTTATACTTCCCAGATACCTTAATTTAGTGCTTATGTGTCTTCTGAATAATGCGATGGCCGAATTTAATCTTGATATGGTTATTTTTCATGGAAATATATGTTATTTCCTTAAAGTGTAGAAATAATTAATCAATTTAATGAATTGAATATATTATATGTGATTTTATATTATGATTATATGATTATTGATTAGACTATAATCATAATAATTAATTTAATAGGATTATATAAGAAACTAATATTTTAAAAACAGAAGTATATTAATTTATGATGTAATGCATCAAGTGTTTATCTAGATATAAACAATTTAATTATGAAATGAGTAATTTTGGTTACTGATAAACATTATTGTTTTATAATAATTTATTAATATAATTACATGATTTAGTAGACTTAATTTTTTTTTTCTATGTTTAATTATACTTTATATATCTGAAATTTATTTTTACATTTTTAAAGTTATTAATTATTTTATTAAATGTTTGTTATATTATCAAATCATTAATGATATTTAATTTTTATTTTTGATATAAAGGGGAATAAAATGGTTGCATGAAATCTATTATACAATAAATGTAAACTAGGACTATTTAAGGTAAATTAATGATTAATAGATCTATCATTTTTTCAATATTGGAATTTATTAGTATTTAAAATGGTTCATTATAATAATACATTATTTTTAATGGGTAAGGACATGGGGAGTTATCTTATAATGGTTCGATGTTATGTGTTTAAATAACATCATTTTTTTTAAAAAGGTGTTTAAAAGAATAACTAATGGATTGAACCATGGAATGAAAAACTTTTGTTATGGAATAAATATAAAGAATTATGAGATGAATAAATATTGGATTAGTAATAAGTATAATAGAAAATAGTTTATGTTTTAATTGGGATTGTTTAGTGTGTTGAGAATAGCAATTCAGTTAAAATGATATTTTTGTTTGATTTATGAAAATTATTAATTTAACCTGATGATTTGTGAAAATTTTTATTTAAAATAAGCATGTGATGAATTTTCACATGATTAAGAATATGGTTTTATTTGCATGATATTTTTCACAACGTGATATTCATCTCCACATGGACATGGGGAATTTCATCTCTTCTTTCAAAATGTATTCCTTAATAAAATACATTTTAGTTAGGAATTTCATCATTCCATCAATAATATAATGGATATTCATGGTATTTTTAAAACATATAATGGATTTATACCAAATTTTTTCCACCCCTATAACAAGACGTGTCTAGATTAATATAGATGAATATTAATAGGGTAATATGGTTCAAGAAGGATGTGGTGGGATCTTCATTGACTGCACGAAGGGTTCATCTATTTATTTTATAAGGAATGTGTGTCTTAGAATTCATGTGAAACTAAGATGGAGGTTGTCATCATGAAAATTAAGAGTTCTCATTTCATATACTAGAACAAAATTTGGGTCGAATTGGACCCCATATTCACATTATAAGACATCTTTCTTTGAAAAAAATCACTTTCTTGGAGGCTTTCAGCACAATGTGAAAACACAATTAGTTTGTGAATGAATATTGATTTTATCATGGATTATATTTACTGAGAAGAAAATTCAATTTATGAATCTATTCTTTTTATAGGGTTCAGATATGGAAAATGCATCAGAAATTTTGATATTACAGATTTGATTGTCGAACATATAATCTCTAACCTTTGTAAAACATCAACATTCTAATTTTTAAAATTTATTTTTTTCACTTGAGTTTTTAACATAATAATATTCTATATAAATATGTCTTTATAAAATGATTAATATTATGATATAAATTTAAAAATTGGATTAAGTGATAAGAAATTGTTTACATCATTGATATGAAAATATGAATAAAAAAATTCCATATTTTTGTTGATTGGAAGGGTATAATAAATAATTCCTTCATTATAAAATAACTAAATATATTTTTATGATTACATTTTAAAATTTATTAACATTAAAAAATGGGATTTTTTTGGGGTAAATGAAAAATGTATTTAGTATGAGTATATATCATGGAAACACATTAACCTATTTCTTTGGAATATTTAAAGTAATATAAAAAATGTGAAATCAGATAAAAAATATATTATAATTTTGGGTAAATATGGAGGGTAATAATACATAACATGTGTGTATGAAATGAAAGGGAAATAAATAAAATAAATTAATATTAGACTTAATAAATTTTATTGATTATTAATTGTGTAAATAGATTATGTGTGGAAATAATTTTTTTTTGTAACATTTTAGGATGGATAATTTCTCATGTTGTAATTTTATGATAATGAAATAATTTTTATATCACCATGTATTATGATGTAAATGTCATGGTTACCATATCAAATTGTGATATGTTAATTTTTTTGAGAAATACATTAATTGGATTATTTTTTAGAGAACTCCTAGAGTTATTCTATGTTTTAACCATGATTTTTTTATAAAGTGTCATGCACTTGGTGTTTGGATATATTTTATATGATCTTTAACTTTTTATATGTCATAATTTTTTCAATATGTGGTTTATTCTATGATTTTCTCTAGACCATAATTTCACATATATATATATAGATTATTCCTTGAGATTGACTATATAGTGACTTATGTTATAAGTTGATTATGCCATTAGTTCTTCTGGGACTTGATTTAACATATAGGTATATTTTTATATAGGAAATGACATTATTTTGGTCATGAATGTGATATTATTTGAGTTTTTTAGTTTTGTGATTTTATATGTAAGGGAAATATTCTCAGATTTTGGTAGGTTATGTTCGTGACCATGACACCGAGTTTACCATGCATTTAAAAATGAGTTTTTTATATGTAATTATTTTTTATATCATGATTGGTTGAAGCTAAGAATATAATATTAATGATTTACAATCTAACTTTTACATTATTTGATGTGTATTGGGTGCTAACGTTAAACTAATAATAATATATAATAATTTCACGATCAAAGAGAGGATTTGGACCTCTAGTAGTATCCAAATGATATATATTTATAAAATCCATTATTATCATGACTTATAAATGTGTTGTTATACTTTTCATCATGAAACTATGTATTGGGATAATTTGTACCTGGTTGTTGGACACCATGATCAATATTGTTATTTTAGATTAGATTAGTGGGGTTATAAAATTGTTTTTTATTTTTTCCTTTTAAAATATTTTATTTTAATATTTACTAATTCAAGTGTTTATGTTTTTTTATTTTTATATAGTGTCATTGAATAACAATACAGAGATATTGGAAAATATTTTGAAGTTATATATTATGAGGTTTGGTTTTAGTTATCAATATATTATACATTTTTATAATTTTATTTAATTTTTTTTATGATTATCCAATAGAGTAAAATATCTTCCAATTTATTTGATAAACGTTGGGTATATGTTATAATGACCCTTATATTTTAGTTTTAGTGATTTGGGTGTAGGTTCGGTTTACGTATCATTTAGTTAGTGAGTGAATCTAATTTTCTGGATTTGGATTGAGATTATTTGGGTTATGAAATCTCTCAGAGAAAATTTTGGATGTTATTGAATGATTTGGAGTGGTTAAGATTGACTTTAAGGAATCCATAAAATATGAGATGAATGATTTTGGATGGTAAATCATAGGGTTTGATTGGTGAATATAGTAGTGTGTGATGGATCAAATTTTAATTTATTCATTCGTGCTGCAATCTGCGATATAGGTGAAATTTGTAGATATTTCTAAAATTAATATAGTAATAGGTTTTTTGTAAATTGATATCTTCCATGCATTAAGGTTATACTTCATAACTGTACAGTACTCATTTATAAAATTAATAAACCCCATGAATAAGGGTCCCTATACATAAGGGTATTACTAATTAAGGAAAGTTTTATAGTGATAAAAGAAAATGTGATATTCAAGGGTACACTTTAGGATAAATTAGGGTTAATTGTGATGTGTGAGGGTTAACCATGTAATACATATAAGAGCATTAGATAAATATGGGTTTCAAGAGAGAAGAGATATCTTACAATGTCCATGAGTTCCCTTTGATGAATATGGTTAAACTCCATGACTTGTAAGGGTTTAACTATTGTAAATATAATATATAAGGATAGTCATAAGGTGATATTTATGTATATATATTATGTGCAAAATTTTATTATATTTAATGGATATATATAGATTATATTTAAGGGTTATACGAGTCAAACCTATGATGTGAAGGGGTTTAAGGGTTACCCTAAAATTTTTAAGGGTTTTATGTAGAATGCGAAGGTTCATACTTGAGGGATATTGGAGTTATCCTAATAATTAATGATGTTTTATGTGTTACCCCAATAAATGTTGTTCTACTAAATAAAATGTGAATATTGATATGTATGGGTTGAAAGATAGAAAAATATAATATGTAAGGGTAAAATATATAAGGATCAACAAGCAAGTGTCGATACATATGAGGTAGGTATATATAAGGGTTATGATATGATCATTATTTTATTTATTTTTCCACATAAGAATTGGTGTTTAAAATGTATTTTTAATTTTAAAATATGAAATTAGGTGTTAAATTATTGTGTTAATAATTATTTTTTGTTTATTAGTCATTTATTATTTTACAGTGATAAAAATATTTAATTTTACATGTGAATAATATTTGTGTGTTAAAATTTGTTTTTTTGTTTTATTTGTTTTTTAATTATTTTTTAAAATATTAATTTTAGGTTTAAGAATTTATTCTTTGTGATTAATTAATTTAATTATTTCATTTTTTTGTTATTCATAGAAATTTTCTTTATTTTTGTTTTAGTATTTTATTTCAATAAATATTTATAATGGAAATTCATTTAAAATTTTTATTTTCAATGATAATATTATTTTGTTTTTTCGGTTTTACTTTTTAAAATTACTAAGGTGTTTATATACTATTTGGAACAAATTATAGAGTTGGAGGATTTTACCTTTCTTTCACATGAGAGAAATTTTATCTACATAGAATGAATTTATGTTGTGATTCCCATGAGAAAAATGTAAGTAACTTCAATTGGGTTGGGCAAGATATTTACCAGCTATCAACATAAAATAATTATTATACGTGTTAGAGAATATCATACATGTTGTATTCATATCATATAATTTGTGATACCCATGTTAGAGAATTTATCTTTTCTGATATCAACCAAAAAAAAGGTCAAACCACCACAAAAGAATTAAAAAAATGATATAACTGAGTTTTGAAGTAGAAATTAGAAGATAGAAGATGATGACTAAGTTCATTGGGTAGATGAAGAACATGCTACACTTATCAATGTTTCTCTCGATTCCATTCACTGATTAAGATCCTTAATTCAAAGAGGGATAGGTATGTGTAGAGCTATTATAGAGAAAAGAAAAATGATAAAACCTACGATGTTGAATATTATGAGACTCAAAATATCTAGAATTTAAATTTGAGGAGGAAAACTTGATCGATGTCGATTATGTTGAAAAAGTTTTATGAATTGAACAATTTATAGAGATGATGACAAAAATCAATGATGAATGACCCGAGGATTTGGTTAATGAATCATGTACACATGTGTACTGAGAATTCATTACTATTGAATTATGTAATGATTTGGGAGGAAATATATATTGATGTTTGAATGTGTTGTTGATGCTAGAAAATTTCTACATCGATTCAATAGAAGAAATAAACTAGTTGAAAATGAACCATAATAGAAACTAATTTTTTAGAAGATTCATAGATATTGGAATACATCATTGAAGAAGTGGGGGACTCAAGATCCTTATTTGATATATTAATATTATTAAGGTATGTTCATTAAAAATTCTCTACCGATTTCAAGATTGATTTTAACATATTGGGAAATGTATTTGATTACTATATAGAACATGATCATGGTTGAAGAATTATCTGTTTTTTCCAAGATGATGTTTGAGTTCATCCTAAAAGAATTATCATCTTGGGCGTGATATCAGTGATCATATATGGGAGAAATCTTCTTCACGTCAATCAAATCCACTGTGAAGACCAAATAGTTTTTAATTTATAATTATGATAAGATTATGATTTCATACTGATAAGGGTTATAGATGTGAAAAATAATATTAAAAATTTAATGTGATGGTATAGTTTTTCTTTAAAATATATTGTTAATGTGAATTTTTATTGGTAGAAGGGAAAAAAGGAAAAAATACTATCATTGATGATAGACTCATAAAATTAGAAATGTGAGATAGTTTTTTGAATTGAAAAATAAATAGTGGGATCTGATGAATCAAAAAGATTACTACACCATATTTTCTATTCACACATTTTTAGGTGAGAGATAAATTTCTTTCCACATCCATGAGTAGGTGTTTTAGTTTGTGATCATGATAAAGATAACATTGAAAAGATAATGTTGAAGATGATGTGGGAAGATACTTTTTTAGCTCGATATAGAAGAATCATGGTCTCTCTATTTTATTTTCCCATATATATATTTCATATTTATCTTGTAAGCCTCTTGAATTACAATTTAATATCTAATTCTATTATAAAGAAATTAAATAAGATGATTCATTATTTAACACATATAGTTATATTTATTGACAAATAATTTCACTTATTAAAATTTAAATTCAAAATATCATAATATTTTATAATGATTAATTCTAATGCCATTCCCTTTATTTATTTTAGGCTGGAGGAGTCTTGGGAGCTTAAAGATATAAGAATCATCCACATTAGTCTCCTAGAAAATTATATTGGTCTAAATAATTATTGTGGATGGAAATTAAATTAATTTTATATGAAATAAGAATCAAATTTTAAACCAAGTATATGAAATTCCTCTTTATTGTTCTCACATATCTATTGCTAGCTTTACATACCTTAAAAATATCTCTTATATATCACAGATTTTTCAAATTCAACATCATTTTTTATTTTTTAGCACATTTTGTCACAAAATATGTCCTTATAATATCTCATTAGATTTCTATTAGGTTTTAGCCTAAATTATAATATCTTAATATGTAGTATGAGATATAAATTATAATTTAAATGGTGTATCAAAAACAGAAACACATAAAATTATGGTTTTATTTTCAAAGTGGTCATCCACTGAGTTTCTTTGGGTAAAAAAATGAAAAGAAATAAATAAGATTTGTAATATTTCAAAAAAAAATGAAATAATTTTTTTGAATATACTTATTGTGTTGACATTAATATTCTTCTTGATCTTTATTTATAATTAAATCATTAATGATTTTTTTATATTATTGTTAAAATTTTAAAAACTTTTTTGATGATAAAAATTGGATTACCGTGGGGGTTGGTATAAAAAAGAACTAAATTTAATTTTTTGTGGCTACCGTGAGCACAATTCTTGGTGGTGTGTCTTTAACCGGCCACATAAACTTATTAAGAATGAATATGAAAAATGGTATTTTTAACATGAATCCAATTATTAATAGAAAACAGAAAAAATAATGACAATTTTTTATAATAATGATAAAAGTGACAAATCACATGAAATGGGAATTAAAAGATTATATATAGATTCATCGATGGTCAATAAAATTATCAATGAACAAGAACAATTTGAAATATTTGGGAATGAAAATAAGTTATTGGAAAATGATAATGTATGTATAATGGAATATATGTCTGAAATTAATTTTAATATGATGGATTCAGAAGAATCTGCATTTGATGATGTATTTTTTTAATATATCCAACTCATAAAATGAAGAAAAAAGTACAATGAGATTTTCATGAATAGAATGGTTATTGAGTTATAAAATTATGAGAACCAATTTGGAGGAAAATTTAAAATAAATTACACATTACTTAAATGATTACTAATATTAAAAAAATTAAAATTTATTGGAACTTTGAGGATGTGATTTATTTGGTTATGGAGAAATTAGGAATTGATTAATTTAATATTAAAATATATTCTCCCATTTTTACTATAGTTTTTCGTGATGAACCAATACATGAAATTGGGAACAGTTTAGAAGAGAAAAAAACCTAAAATCCCAAGTGGGGATAATTTTTAAACTATTGGAAATTGTGACATTATTTGCTTTGGATGTGAACCCAACCATCATTGAAATAGATTTAAAAGTGGGGAATAATGTATTTTTCATTGTGGAATGTTTAACTAATGAGGATTAACTTCTATATTTTCACATTAATCATCTCTATGAAGGTTTATCTAATGAAATTGAAACCAATGTTTCAAAAAAAGGTAAATTTTTTATAAATATGTACTTATATGAGTATGATTTTAATTAAGATAAATTGAAAAAAATTTCCCCTTCATATTATTTGGAAAACATTAATGGTTTTTATTTAGAGTATAAAAAATTTAAAATTGAATATAAAAAATAGGTTCATCACACAATATATTTAATAAGAAGAAATTAATTTCCTTAATAAGTTGTAGATAATTTTATATTTTATTATGAGGACTTTCGAATAATATTTTTTATATGCTGGAACATGAGTATATAGATAATAAAAACACCTAATTTTGTGTTTTCACAATTTTTTTCAATTGACACTACTGTCTAATTTAATATTAAAGGTGATAATATTTTGTAAGAAGACATTTTAAGAAACAAAAAAAATCAATTTTGAAAAACATGATATTAAATTCATTTTCAAAAAATCATCTATTTGTAAAATTTAAGTTGGAATGTGTGAGGATGGGAATAACTTAGGAAGCTGTGAAAACAAGGTTTCACCCTAAGGACCACCCATTCCATTTTCATCCTTCATGAAAATTAAAAATGTGTCAAATATGAGTTAATTTTGTAATTGGGAAGCACTAAATCCAAGATTAATTTTAAGGTTTCAATTTTTTTGTTCTTAATATTTTCATAGTTATCTTGAGGGAGTTATTATTTTCACCTAAGATTAAATGCCTTGAAACCATTAAAGAATTTGATTATGGTGGCAAGTTATCTTCTCAACTAAGATACATATTCAAGAAATAAATTTATAGTAAAGGGTTCCTTATAGTATTTTGAAAGTTATTGTGAATTTTTATTATTTTTATATAATTTTTGTGACAAAAGAAAATTGACTATAAAAAATAAATGTTTGAAAAAACTTTTGTTGTGTGTGGAAGGAAAACTACATCCTCTTAGTGATGGCGATTTGTTTTAAGAATGTTTAATAGGGGATTATAAATATTGTGTTGCATGGGATGAACCCCATGTTTATATATATATATAATAATTTAATTTCATAAAATTTAAAATCCCAATCCCTTTTGGTGAAGTAACATTCTCTTGCTGAGGTTTTCGTAAAATAGGAGTTGAATATATATCTCATATTTTTGGAACAATCAATGTTGTATATTATTATTTTTAAATTTTAATCATAGTATTGATTTTAATTTTATTATTTAATTCTTTTTATGTTTTATCCTTTAAAGTTACTTTCATGGGAGTGAGCAAGTTTAGAAGAAAATTAAAATGTGGTTGCTCTTAGTCCATGCATAAAGAAACAAGTAAATAACATTTAGGTTCATTTAATTCTGCACTCTTAATTTATATTAACATTTTAAATAATTTTATGTTTCCATTAAACAATAATTTTTATTCTAGTTTTTATTTTATAAATTGTCACCTTATTTGGTTATTAGGTGTGGGTGGATAGTTGTTGTTGTTTTATTTTTTTGTGTTAGTATATTGACAAATTATGGGTGTCAAGTTCTATGTAATATTCCTTATTGAAAATTATATAAAAAAGAAATTGAAACTATGAATTTTACGGTTTAAAATTAGAATTAGTTTCATCAATTTGTTTGAAGTGAAATCACAATTCAGCATGTATTTGTTTAAACTAATTTTCAACAAATATCTTTTTATAATTCCAACTAATGTAAATTTTATTTTTTGGAATTTTTATTGAAATGTTATTGAATTATTATTGAAAATTTCTTTTGAATCTTTATAAATTACATTATACTAAAAAAACCTAAATCTATTTAGAACCAAAACTTTTTGTCATTGTTTTTCATCATGAGGTATAGTAATGAGTATGTTTTTGGATTTTATATGTGGGGGAGGGGTCTTCTAAAATTATCTTAACTTTTATTTAATGTTTTAACCCACACCAAAACTCCTTCAATTTGTTGTAATTTTTTTCTGGTTTTTAAGAATTATTTTGGAATTTTTAAATAGTGGAATATTTAATCAATTTTAATAGTTGCAATTCCATATAAATAGATTACTTTTTGATAAATTATTCACATAATTTAGTAAATTATATCTTTCATTATTAAAATATAATGATCTTGTTTTTTTATGAGAACCATTTATATAAATACAATTTTATTCAATCTTTTTTATTCAATCAATCTATTAAGATATGCATTTACATGGGCTATGAAAATAAACTCTAAGTCCTGGTTGGAACTATTTATTTCATTAATTCATTCATTTATTTTATAAGAAAATTTTATTGGATAAGTTATTTATTCCTATTTATAATTATTAAACCTAATCCATCAAAAATTTGTTCATGATTAATTTTTCTGATAAATTATTTGTGTCTTCTAAACTACAAGTAAAGATAATTTTTGAAGCTTTAGGTAAATTTATATTTATGTTTTATTAATTCCATTAATATTTTAAAAAAATATATTTTTTGTAAAATATTAATCAAATATTAAATTGATTCCAATTATTTTAAAAAGGGAATTACAACTAATTATTAGAATAATTCATAGGGAATATAATTTTCAAAATATATTCCTTTTCTTATATAGGTTTTCAATTTTTAGATGTTTTCTTTTCATAAAATAATATCACGTGATTTCCTATAGACATGAAATTACTAAGCATGGGATAATTTAATGTGGTCTTTATGTCATTAAATATTCCTTATCAATATTATAATTTTAAATGTATTTTTAATCAAAAAATGTAAAATTAAGTGGTAAATTATAATGGTGAGATTTTTTAATTGTTAATTAGTTAATTATTCATTATAGTGTTAAATATGTTTAATTTAAAATGTGAATAAATTTAGTATGTCATGTTTGGGTTATTTATATTATTACCTTACCTTTCAAAATTGTTTTATAATATTAATTATATGTTTCAAAATACAAACTTTTTGAATATTTAATTTTATTATTTTATTTATCTGTTAAAGTTAAATCTCAAATTAATTATGTTATGTTTTTAATTTTAATTAGTCATTTTAATTATGTATTAAATTTTATTTTTTAGATATAATATTGCTTTTTTTAGTTTTTTATTTTTTAAATCTCTCTTCTTTATATATTTTATCTTACACTAGAAGCAATATAAGATGATTTTTTATTTTCATCATATTGAATTAATTTTTTCACATGAGATGAATTATTTTTATCTTCCCATAATATGAATTTGGGTAACATGAATGGGTTGAGTAAAATATTCAACATCCATAAAGGTAAAATATTTATTATCTATGTACAAAAATATCTTATTCAAGAAATCTCGTGTGATAATTTAGGATATCTAGGTAAAAGATTTTCTTGTATGTGATATTGGCCAAAACTAAAGGGACACTACTTATTAAGAGTTATCAAATTGAATAAACCATCTCATTAAGAGGAAATGTAAATTTCATTCAAGCTAGCGACACAGTTTAGTGGGAATATGAACATAAGGTAATTCATACCATAGATTCTCTCAAACATTTTCACTAATGAAAATAAGAAATTAAAATAGTAATTATGGATTTTTCATATATAATAATGATTAAATATAAACAAATATCCCTATCATGTTTAATATGATAAGAATAAAAGTATTTCTAAGAAAAATTTGTAAATGTGTGGCTAATAGAAGCCCATTATGATGAACCACTATTGATAATCAAGGAAATTTTTGCCGACGAAGGAAGGTGATAATTAATGACCCATGGATTTTGTTGAACTGGAATTTTTATATCATTGAAGGTAATAAATGATTCATAAAGAAAGTGATTACTTAAAGGAAAACTGATGTATATGTTTAAATGGAATGTTGAAGTTGGACAAGTGCGGTACAAAATAAATGGGAGAAAAAAACCATTTTCAAAATAAATATAGTATACATTATTTTTAACTAGATGATTCTTATTTGATGGTAAATAAAAAAGGATTATTGGAATTATTGAGATATCCTTATTTGGTGTATAGGATTATGCAGGTTGATAAATGAAAGATTCTCGACCGATTTCATGAGAGAGTTTAATAGTAAAGGGAAATCTAGTTGAGAACCAGATTGACCCCATGCTTGGTTTAAGACCTTTTATTCATTACAATTTTTATTTTGAAATGATTCATGAATAATGGTATATATAATTATGTTAAGTATATGATGAGATGAATGAGGATATTTACAGTCATCAATACGAGTCGACGTATAGATGAAAGAGTTATAAATTTAGGAGTCCACTAAGATGAAAATGTCATATTGATTAGGTTAAAACTATTTATATTATTGATGAAAATTGGGAGAGGTGGAAATATTTTTTTAGATGACATTATTAAAGTGATAGGGATGTGGAAGTTGGAAAATGAATAAAAAAACTACCTTAATGAATGACTTTTCAAATTAGCAACGCGAGTTAATGTTTTCAATGTAAAAATAAAAATGGGATTTGAGGAATTTAAAAACATACTACACCATATTATTTAGGAACACATTTAGAGATATGGTTTAAAAAACACTCCAGTGATGAGATTATGTAATTCAATTATTGAGAACAAACATGACATCATCGAAGGGATAATGTTGATGATAAAGCAGGTCGTGAATGTTTTTTACTCAATAGAGAAGAATCCTAATATCTATATTTACCTTTTCTATACCTCTATATCATATTTATCATGTTAGTCTCATGAATTTAGAATATATATATATAATTTCATTCTTGAGGAATAAAGTTTTTGGTTCATTATTTACTTCTTGATGTTATATTTGTTAAAAAATATTTTTTATTCTATAAATTTTATTTTAGAACATCTAAATAATTAACTAATTATGATCCTGAAGAAATTTAGTTCATTAATTTTTATTGGATGTGTCCTGGAAGTGGTGAGATAAAAAAATCCAACATTAGATTACTCTCTTGGATTAAGAGATTCAATAAAAAAAATCATTGATTCTTCTATAATTAATATTTTGAGAGATAAGATACTTATTTTAAACTTTTTAGTTGAGATACCACATTCATTTTCAAATGTAGAAAGTGAAAAAATAAATTACATTACATTATTCCCTTAATTATCAGACACTTTTCATAGTAAACACAATTTTCTCTAAATTTTTAGAATATTATATAATTAAATATTCCTTTAAATCATATCACCTTCATTACATTGGTGTTGACCCTACATTACACTATCCAAGTTTATTATTGGATATATAAATAGTAATTTGATCAACATGTCATCAATCAAAAAAATTTGTAGTTGAAAAATATGTAAGGATGAATCCGTAAATTTTCAATTAAAATGAACTAAGGGAAGGATTTAATTTTTTGTAATTTAAATGTAAAACCTCCCCTTTGTGATTCATCATTTACTAGTCATGTGAACAAGGAGAGGATGACCTTTTATACCTTCCTTAATATCTCTTTAATCCTCTATAATATATGGTTATCAAAGGAGTATATAATAATTTTTATAGAATCATTTTCTTATTATTCCTTAGTTTTTTATATATACCATTATCGACTAATTTTTGTATGGTTGACTACTTTTTTATAAAGATGATTCCACCAAAGCATCTTTGAATCATATTTATTAATAAATATTTAGTTTGAAACTTATAGAGAATGTCATGGGTGGTGGTGCTCATGAAAACATTTACCTTTTGTTTTGAACAATGTTTCCAAGTATATGAATTTAGTCTCTCAAGGTATATTATAAATAAATGTTATTTCATCTAGGAATATAAACCCACATTTTTTGGTTTTTAATTTTGTGTACATGAAAAAAGTGGACCACACCTTATTGCTCATGATGTTGATATCATTAGGTTTCGTAGCTTTTTTATTCAATTATTCCATTTTATTATTATAAATTATATATGGATTATTTGATTATAGATCCCCTAACCTTTTACAATAACCTTACATGATTATAAGTTTTTATAAACTTCAAATTACAAGCCAAGCATCATAAAGTCTAGGGTCTTGGAAGATTAGGTACATAATTAAACATCATAAAAAAAACATTAATTTAGTCTAAAAATTGGGATCCTAACATATATTATTCTCAAACATATTAATTAGAAAACCTAGGGATAACATGAAAAAATGGATGACCTAGAAATCCCAGTAAGGGAGTAATCGTAAGAATAAATTTCAGCACATGGGATAGAAGGCATGAAATAATGGTATACAACTGCGTGGAACATGATTGAACATATGGAATCATAACTTATAAAAATTAGACCATATAAACATGTAATCCTAGTAATGTGACATATATATAGAACATGACTTTAGCAAATTTTTAGTTTTGTTGCATATAGAGTATCACGACTCAAGGATAACAACAAAAAATGTTGCACACGGAGAACAAGTAAAGGAAAACCACAAAGAGAATTGCACATAATGTCTCATGAGAATAAAATTTACCCTATTAATTGAAGAAATATCAGGGGAAACCCATCATAACATTTTCATGAATATTTTTACCACATAAATAATCATATATAATCAATCATACATAAACATATGGGTACCCATGAAATGAAATAGGTATCATAATCATGTCATAAAGTATAATAAGTTGGTGTATCATAAAAGTGTCCATGAAGGAAAGGAATTAAATCATATTTGGAAATTAATATGGGAAAATAAGCATATATCATGGTATGTGATTTCAAAAAACATTGATGACATGTAATAACTATATTTAAGAAATTTTAGCATTAAACCAAATAAGTGCGGTTTTAAGGAAAATACTAAACAACTTTTAAAATAGATAATAGAATTATGTTTTATATAAAACCAGAAGTGAAACAAGAATGATTTAATAATAAAAATATTTATTATATTACAAATATTGTTTCCTAAAACATATAATATAGTGCACTTGAAATTGGATAATAATTTTTTAACTTCCATTAAGACAAGTTTGCTTGTCGGGAAGAATTGAGAAGGTAACCACTAAAAAATATGTATATCCATAAAAGTAAATTTTGAATGGATATTGATACATTATTTTGGAACATATACATATAATTTATAATATTTACATAAAAATAAAAGTTAACCTCATTTAGGTAAAAATATTGATAGAGAAACTTGAAGGAATAATGGAGGTTTGGGTAGAATCCCTTACCTTAAGTAAAAATATGTTCTTAAGTTGATAATAATGTCTTGTATAATCAAATAAAATTCACTAATTTATAATAAAAGATCTTATTCTACCAGAAATTGATTTATTATATACTTATTATGCTCATTCATGGACTTTTTGATGGGTTTAGAGGTTCAATTTCTTTGTTTGGAGGTGTTTGTTTCCTTTATTTTCATGATCGGTTTTAATTTTATACATGTATGTATAATAAAATAATATGAGGATGGTTTTCCAGAATTGAATTATTTTATTATTATATAACATAAATAATATTGCATGGTTATAAAATTCATTTTGTTATTTTGAGTGAGGATGAAACATTATATAAATCATTAATGACAATTAAATGAGTTAATTGGCTATTTTTTGAGCACAAAGAAATCATTTTGTTTGATAAATTAATCCCATTTTTAAAGAATGATTGTAGAAAATTAAATAGGATATATTACGTAATTAATAATCTATTTCAATAAAAAATGGTTTCGTAGCTAGAATTGAAGAGGAAAATAGATATTGAAAACCAATCGTCCTAGAATGTGATAAATTAACATATCTCAAATAGTGTATACATTTCTAGTATAAGGGGAGGGTAAATGTGAGATGATCTTGAATTATAAAATTATCATAACAACATTCCAGTACATGTAAGGTAATGTAGTTATGAAACCATTTTTATGAGTAGAGGTGATGATAGAAAAGAATACAAAGGAACATGAAAAGAAATTGAAAGAAAATAGAAGTGGGTTTTACGTCTTGATAACTTCTTCTTGGGAACCTCCATAGGGGATAGGTTTTAGTCTTTTGAAGAGACCAAGATATCATGGAAGTTGGAGAGGGTCCTAGGGAGATATTGAAGTATAGTATTTACAATACATAAGGATGTAGAGGTGTGAGGATAAAAGGTGGTGAGGGGTGGTATTTATAGGGGATGGGATGAAAGTTTTCTTAATATTTAATTCATGAGTTTATTATTTGGCTCAAGAAAATAAATTGTGATTATTATTGAAACTAAAAATCGTAATTAGATAATTTATTAAAAACTAATGGTTCTTACATTATCAATGACTTAACAAATAGTGTATTTAATATATAATGTATATATACCGTAAATTACCATATTTCACTATTCCTCAAAAATTAAATTATTTTATAAAATCCAAAAAATTTACCACTACCATTTATTGACATGTATAATATAAAGATGAACTCCAATTTATTAAAATGATTTTCTAAATCTAAAAAATATAATTAGTAATTAAAACCCTAATTAACATGAAAAAACAAAATTAAATATTTTAACTAATATTCTAACTCATTGAAGGATTATTAAAGTCTAATAAAATTATATAATAACCATAAGAAAATATCATTTTATGAATAAATTTTATGAAAAAAATTATTTAAATTTATTAAATTAATCTTAAAATAGTAATTAAATATACACGACTTACTAAGATACCAACACTTAATTAATAGTTATTGAAATATTAATTTACTTTTACTATGATATAATTTTATCATATTGACACTCATAATATTGATAAAATTTATTTATACATTCATTTGTGAGGTTATTATTGAATTAGATGGTTTACTATTTATAAGGGTCACATTACTATTCCAAAGGTCATGTTACTATTTCATCAGTAAATGTTCTTTAACTTCTAGAGATAACTTTTATTTCAATCATTAATAATTTATAAGGTTTCATTGTGTTCTATATGTAATCATATGTGATTATACGAGATGAAATAATTATAATAATGTAATTCCATTGAAAAAAACTAGGTCATTAAATTCTTCCCCCCTTGTGAATTTTTTCCCTCAAATTTTTATTTTACACTGTAAAATGAAAATAAGTGTGGGTAATTTTCCTTTATTGCGTCATCTAGTTCCCATGTTTCCTCTTCGTAATTATAGCTCCTTCATAGTACTTTAACCATATGAGTAGTCTTGTTACCTAGAAATTTATTTCTATGATCCAAGATCTTCAAGGACTACTCCTCATAAGAATGTTCATTTTCCTTCTATACCACCCCTGAAGATAGTACATATAAAGGATATGGTATGTAATTCTTTAAGAGGGATACATGGAAGACATCCTGTACATTAGACATGGTAGGTGGAAGTTCTAGTCGATAGGCTATAGCTCTGATTAGATGAAGAATCTAGATTGGTCTGACGTACCTGGGACATAGCTTCTCTTTATTCCCAAATCTTAAGACTTTATTCCATGGAGATATGAAAAGGAATACAATATCTCTACGTTTAAACTCAAGGTCTCAGCGACGATTTTCTATATTAATCTTTCTTCCACTTTTGGATTCTTTTATTTTCTTATGAATGGTTATCACCTTATTGAACATTTAATTGACCATTTCAGGTCCTAGAATCTTACTCTAACTGACTACATCCTAGCATGACAATGTTTTACACCTTCACCCATAAAGGGATTCATTTAGGGCCATTCATATGGTCAAGTAGAAACTATTTTTTATAAGATAATTCGACTAGTGGAAGATGTTGGTCCCATCCTCTATTGAAGCTTATAAGAAACTCTCTCAAAATGTCTTCCAATTTTTGAATAGATCACTCTTATATTCCATTAGTTTAAAGATGATAGGGCGTACTGATGTTCATCTCAGTACATAGAGAATGTTGGAGACATTTACAGAACATCAAGGTGAATCTCATATATCGATCAGATAAATTCTATAGTGTCACTAAAGAAAGGATTACGATTTCATTGATGTGTATCAATTAAATTTGATCGAATTAAAAGTCATATTGACTTTCAATAAAATTATATGTCTTTTTAAGATGGTGAAAGTTGAACTCAATAGCATTGTCTTCACTGGATTTTCTCTGAAATCCAATGTCATTGTCCATAGTGCTGTTCTCCCGCACTAATGTTGGTATGGGTAGTGGTTGTTTCATACCCTTGGACAATTTTTTATCAGTTTTCACTTGATGATATACCATAAACATTGATGTATATTCATTTATTTCCTTATTTATATTGTCCCACCAATATCTCTCTATGAGATCTTGATATATCTTTATTCTACCTGTGTGAATAAAGAAGTTTGAGTTATGTGCCACATTCATAAGCTCATTCTTTATCTATGGATCATATAGTATGCATAATCAAGACCCAAATCTTATTGCTAATTCCTCATAAATTTTAATCTCATAGGATTTCCTATATCTAATAGATTCCACTCTTTTCATAATTTCCAAAACATTTATTTTCGAATCCTTTATTTTCTCGATAGAGGTTGTTTGAGGAATATTTTCAGAAAGGATTTATGATGTTCATATTTTAATGATTCCCATTTACATCTTCTAAAAATCTAAGAATATTAGATCCTTTTCAATTATCATCATTGATAAAGATACATTATACTTTCTACTCAAAGAATTTGCTAACATATTTGCTTTACCAGGATTGAAGTGGATTGAGTAGTCATAATACTTGATGATATCTAACCATCTATGGTGAAACATTGTAATCTATTTCTATGTGAATATATATATATATATATGAGACACTTGTGATTAGAATATATCTGACACTTCTCCCAAAAGAGATAATACTACCAGATTTTTAACTCAAAGATCATAGCTTCCAACTCTAGGTCAAGCATGGGATAGTTTTATTTATGTATTTTCAGTATCCTTGAGGCGTAGGATATCAATTTACTAGTTTTAATTAGAAAAAATCCAATAAAAACTTATTTGAAGCATCAATTTACACCACAAATAGTTCTACACTTGTCGGGAGTGTGAGTACTGGAATAATAATAATCTTATTTTTGAGCTCATCAAATATTTTCTCACATTCCAAAGTCCAAACATACTCTACGTAGTTCTGTGTCAGCATGGTGATTGTGTTTTAAAATTTTGAGAAGTTATTAACAATTTATTGATAATACCTATAAAGACCCAGAAAGATTCAGATCATTATTATAGATGTTGGCTTAGGACAGTCTTCAATTTCATTTATCTCAGAAGGGTCCTTATATATCTATTTTATGTTGATAACATTCCCCAATAATAATAATTTCACCATCCAAAACACATATTTACTATACTATTTATAATGATAATCCCTTTGTAAAGTATTCATCACAATATTCAAATGCTACTCATTTTCCTCCTTGATATTGCAGTATATCAAAATATCATCGATAAAGACTAGAAATTTTTTTTCACATAATATATAAAAACTGTATTCATTAAATACATGAAAATTTCAAGAGAATTAGTGAGTCCTAATTGGATAACTAGGAACTCATATTTTCCATACTTCATTTAAAAGGTAGTATTGGGAATATATTCCTTTATCACCTTTAATTGGGGATATCCTGACCGAAGGTCCACCATAGATAAATATCTAGCCCCAAAATGTTGATAGAACAATTCATATATCCATAGAAAAGGATAATTGTTCTTTATAAAGATTTTATTGACCTAATGATAATAGATTTAGAGGAACATTGATCCATCCCTATTTATAATGAAGAGTACGGGTAAACCCGATGGTGAAGCACTCTGGTATATAAAACCTTTATCTATATTCTCCTATTATTTCTTCTTCATCTCTTCTAGGTCAACCATTTCCATTCTATAAGGTACCATTGATATAGCTAGTGATACATGAATAAGTTCAACTTAGATTTCAACATATCGATCAGGTAGAATAAAATGAAACTCTTTAGGGAATACATCTGTGTAATCCCTCATATTAGGCATGTCTTTAGGCACGATTCTATCCTTTTTCCAAATTATTTAAGAGTATCATGTCTTATTATAAGGAAAAAATATCCAAAATCAATACAATTATTCTAAAGGACAATCACCTTCATCCTTATACTTTTACATGATTGGTGGATGCGTAGAGATGTGAAGAGTGGCCTCCTTTTCCTGATAGTTGATATTGGATTTATATAACGATATATAATCTAGGCCCAAAATATCTTTAAACTATCCCAATAAAAGTGTGATGATATTTTCATGGAGGTTCCATCCACAAAAATTAACCAGGGAAAGTAATATACATTGGATGCAATAATTCCCCCATCTAATGTTTTCATAGATAACTCAACATTCAAATTTTGAGGTGGTGAAATAATAGTTCTATAAAAATTGGAAGATACAAAAAAAATGAGTAGAATATTTATCAAATATTATATTGAAATTCTTGAATAAATAACCATCATACCCATCACAACATCATTTTCTATCTCCACCTAAACCGTAGTGATATCATAAGCCCTTCGCTTTTTCCAAGGTGGTTATTGTTGATTGCCTCTGAAAACCCTTGTCTTAGGGAAATTTTTCTCATAATTATCATGTTCCTTACAGTTGTAATAATGAAATACATGATCATAGTTTATATAAGCCTTCCATTATTTTTCCACAATAGTGTAATTTTTCATATCCCTTCATTATATCTTAATTAGATGTCCCATTATTCCACATTTAAATCAATTCATGATTACTATTCGGCATTTCATAGGACACTTCCTCCCAAAATTGTGACATGTGAGATGTTAAATATTCTATCCATAATAGGATTAATTTGTTGACCCATCCATATTAGAATCCATTTTTTATTTTTTATCATCGATCCCATGAGACCACAGAGAGTCTCTGATTTCCATTCCAAAATTAAGGGCACAATATTAAATATCCTAATAACAATTGATGACTTGAAGCACCAATGTTTATTTATACAAGGCTCTAGTCCACTAAAATTGCGATCGACATTTCATTTGGTGTTCATGAAAATGTTGGAGGTGTAAATTCCAATCCTTATAAAGATTGATTCATTCGCCCTGATAGACTCATATTCCTTCTGCTAAAGTCCAACGAACTCTCAATCCATCTTGAGATGGACAGTTTGGGAAACAAATTTATTTAAAATCATTTTATTGAATTCCTCCCAATCCAGTAATCAATTTCTTTCCTAGACATCATATTTTTGATCAATTTCTACTACCGATCAGTTTATTCATCAAAACGATAGAACGCCAGTAGAACTTTATCTTCTTATAAGAACTAGAATACAATGAATATATTTACAATATAGTTAATATACTATTATGGGAGTAGGGGATCAGAAGATATTCTAATCAAGGGAGGATTTTTCCGAAAGTAGGATTCGATATAAACTTTCTCTTTCCTTGTAGAATGGGGGTGTTCAACATGATTGATGTTATTATTCATAACTGTAGTTTGTTGAGAATGTATTATCACATTGTTTTGAGCACCAATTGCCATCATTTTTGGCTTATCAGTAGGGAAATCATTACATTTCTTATCAAATTTATTGTTGGAAGAAATTCTTCTATTTTCTACTATTAACAGAGAAAAAAAATTTCAATTAGGTGTATTGAATACTTACCTAATAAGAATAAAAAAGTAAAATTAAACCTAAAAGGATAAATTCATAAAAGAAATGTTAATCAAAACTAGTGATTCCCTAGGTTTCAATCAAGGTTATCCATGATGTGTTTTGTAACATATATTCATGTGGGATTTTTTCCTTTAATATTGGTATATAATGATCTTATAAATTTACCAAAGCATATCTCTTGGGAGTGTCAAACTAGGTGTATAGTAAGGCCCATTAATGTGAACTAGGTTAACCCGAGTCATGGCTGTAACACCTCGTCAGTTTATTCACTGCTAGATTAATCTGGTCTAGAACCACACCCACTACTAGAATACATAAATGGCTATATTTGTTTTAAAAACCACTTACCCTATACTTAGAAAAATATATGTATGTTTTCTTAGACACAGATTAATCCCTAAGGATATTACTATAATGCTCTATTACTAATCTCCAAAAATAACATGGCTTCCCTCTTCTACAACCTATATCAACCCCATCCTTTTACACCTATCATTACATGACATTAAGAAGAATTAAACTTTGAATTACATGAAAAGTATCATAATGTCTAGTGTCTTGGAAGATTAGGTACATAATTAAACATAAAAAACATTTATTTAATCTCTATATTTGAGATCTTTACATAAATTTTGCTCAAACATATGCGTAGGATAACTTTGGGATAACATGAAAAAAGGGGAGATCTTGAAACCCAGTAACAAAATAATCATAAGAATAAATCTTAGCACATGGCTTAGAATCCATTTCATAATGATATAAAATGGAATGGAACATGATTGAACGTATGGAATCAGAGTGGATAAAATATTGGATCATATAAACAAATAATCATATTAATGTGGCACCAATATAAAACATATCTTTAGCATGAGTCAAGTCTCATTTCACATAGAGTATTACAAGTTAGGTTAACCCCTAAGACCATTGACGATGGATCATAAGTCAAGTCTAACCACTAAGACTGTTGCAAATAATGCCCCATGAGAATAAAATTTAACCAATGAATTTGAGAACTATCTAGGTGAACCAATCATCACATGTTAGTGAATATGTATTCCACATAAATGTTCATAAATAATCATTCATACATAAACATAAGGGTACCCATGGAAATAAATGGGTATCACAATCATTTCATAAAGAATAAAAAATGGGTGTATCATTAAACTATATATGAAAGAAAGTAAGTAAAACACACAAAGAAATTTATAAGAAAAAATAGGTATATATCAGGTTAAGTGATTTAAATCATTAGTGATAACATGTAAGAAGAGTATTTAAGAAATTTTATCATGAAAATATTTTAGAGCAGTTTTAATGAAAATATTGAAGAGTATTTAAAAAAGAAAAGTGTATAATCATATATAAAAAAGGATAAGTGAACCAAGAATTATTTAATAAATAAACTACTGATTTTATTAAAAAATGGATTCTTAAAAAATATGTTATATTTCAATTGAAATTGGGTTATAATTATAGAAGTACCCTTAAAATGGGCTTGCTCGTCAAGAATAATTAAGAAGGGAACCACTTAAAAATATGTATATCACTAAGATAGAATGATGATCGGATATTGACACATAAATTTGGAACATATAAAGATAATTTATTATATTTACATAAAAAGAATATATAAATTTATTTGTGTAAAAAGAATGATAGATAAACCCGAAAGAATAATGGAGGTTCAGGTAGAATCCCTTACCTTAGGTCAGGATGTGTTCTTCACTTGATATTAATGTCACAGATAATCAAATTAGGTCCATTAATTAATAATTATATAACCTATTATACATTAAAATTATTTATTATAATCTTATTATGTTCATTCATGGAATTTTTTATGGTTTAAGAGGTTCAATTTCATGGTTTGGAATCATTTGTTTCCTTGGTTTTCATGATCAGTTTAAATTTATACATATAAAAATAATCATGGTATATGAGGATGGTTGTACAGAATTGAAGTTATATTTTACTATAGAACATATCAAATATTAATTTTTTGTGAAACTCATTTCTTTTTTTTGGGTGAGGTTAAATCATTATATAAAACTTTACTAATAACCATTTGGGTTAATTTTCAATCTTTTATCACAGAAAACTCATTTTGTTTTATATATTAATACCAATTTTAGAAAATGATTCCAAAAACATAAATAGGATATATTCCATAAAAAATTCATTTCAACCTTAAAAATGGATTCAGGACCATATTTGAACAATGTAATAAGAATTGAAAACTCATCGTCCTTGAATGTGATAAATTAACACATCTTAGATGGTGTTTCTATTTGTTGTATAAAAGGAAGGGAAAGGAGAGATGACAATTAATTATTAAATTATCATAAAAACATAGTAGTAAATGTAATTTACTAGAGTTATCACACCATTTTTTTGAATAAAGGTTAGGAAAAAGAATAATACAAAGGAACATGAGAAGAAATTTGAAGAAAATAGAAGAGGGTTTTACCTCTTGTTTCATTCCAATTGAGAACCTTCATAGGAGAGAGGTTTTGGTATTTTTATGAGACCAAAAGCTACTGGATGTTTGAGAGGGAATGAGGGATAAATTTTAGATGAGTTTTTATCAGGAAAAATGCTTGATTTTGGGTGAGGATAAGAGGTTATTATGGGTGGTATTTATAGTGTAGGAGATAAGTTTTTTTACCAATATTTAATTCATTAGTTTATTATTTTTCACAAGAAAAGATACAGGGATCTTGAGAGATTATTTGGACAGTTTTTGGACAAGACAAGGGGCTTGAGAGGTGTGAGGAATCGGTTTGATGTGAGGGATTATTATAAGGGATAGGAGGGGCTCCTTAGGAAAGTTTGAAAATATTATTTAATTATAAACTTATCTTCAGTTTCTAAAGTACCAAAACTTATTAAAGTTGAATATATAATGACAAAAGTTTGAAATAAAATAATCCAATAAAAATTAGACAAGATTTGAATATTTTTTTTAATATTTATAATCTTATTTATTTATAAAATTTTTTAATGAGGTGAACACTACATCATTATTGTGTCATAAATAATTTAATATATTTGATGTCTAAAAATTATAAAATAAATACCATAATGTAGGAAACCATTTTATCTTTCCAATTAAAATTTATAGTCAAAAATCTAACTTATATAACCCCTTGTAAAAATTAATTTTCTAAAATATATTTGTTTATGTCATTTTTTCCTTTACATTAAGTTAATTAAACTAAAGTGTCATTATCACTCTCAAGTGGCTCCATGGAGTCCCAAAATCGACCCAAAGATTCTCATGGTCATAAAGGAATCAACCAATAAGGCTAGGACAAGTGTTAAGGAAATTTTGTGTTATTATAATATCCTTTTTTCTTTGAATTACCCTATTTACCTTTAACTGAGGAAAATTAAAGTCAAAAGTTACTATTCACCAAAAATATATTTTCATCTTATTAAACCAAATTTTACTTACTAATAACAACCATGTATGTTTTAATTTCAAAATTCAATTCACATAAGCGGTAAAGTTTCATTTAAATGAAAAAGTCAGATTTTTAACTACGGCTTAGCGGTTTCACTATTCATAAAAAATTGACGTTTTTTCAGAAAAATAAAAAAATTCAACCCAATCTATATTTGATATTCTGAATTAAAAAATAATGTCTATTTTACCAAATTCAAAAGATATAATTTGCAATAATTAAACTAAAAATATTTCCCTTTATCAAAACAAAAAGCGTGTTTTTAAGAAACAACAACTATTAAAAGATTGATACTTGTTTATGTCCAATTTCAAAGAGAAATTAATTACAATTGCCAAAATTAGAGTGAATGTTAAAAAAATAATATAATTACACTTTGAAACCAATTAATAAGATATTATAACAATATATATACATTATATTAAAATCCACTTTTGAATTGTAATATAGTATTTTTCACTATTCATAACAAATTATTTTTATCGGAAAAATACGAAAAATTTACCCAAAGTAAATTTTGATATTTGGATTCTAAATAAGTATATTATTTTGTCAAAGAGAAAATATAAAAGTTACCAAAACTAGATTTAAATATGGTTCGCCATTAAAAGGTGATAAATCGTCCTTTTAAAGAATATTACAGTATTTATGCTTAAAATTAGTTTACTTCAAATTTTAAGCCTCTAAAATTAATTGGATAAAAGTAAAAACATTTAAGAAACATGTATAATCATAATGTAGTTAGTTATATTTATTCCCACTAATACCATTACCAGGCGTTAACTAAAATTTAAAATATTATTATTATATTATTAGTGCGCAATCAAATATTTCAAAGAAACTCGTTGTTGCGTATCAGGTACGCCATAGAGCATAACAACCCCTTTAAAGTAAAATTAATATTTAATTTTCAAATATAAATAATTATGGAAAATGAATTATTATTTATTTACATGGGATGTTAAATCCTTCCCCCCTTTTGGGAATTGCAGTCTCGCAATTTTATTCACCTATCATATAAGTGGGGGTATTATCCCTCATAGAATGTTCAGATTCTCATGTTGCCTCTTCAACCATATGGTTTTTCCACAAAACATTTACCTAGTGAATTACCTTATTCTGCAATAAATGATATCTATGATCAAGAATCTGGACTAGTTGTTCCTCATAAGTGAGATTCTATTCCAATTGAACTACCTATGGACTTAAAACATGAGTTGGACCTGACATATAATTTTTTAACATTGAAACATGAAAAAAATTGTATACCTGGGATAGTCAACTTTCCTTTCTTACCAAAACGTATCACACTTCTCCATGGAGAATCTTTGAGAAAGTCATTATCACCTACCTTAAGAGAAAGATCCTTCCTCTATTTATGTGCATAAAGTTTCTGCCTGCTCTGAGTTGTTCTCATGTGTTTCTGAATCAACTGACCCTT
The DNA here is from genome assembly GCA_963277665.1 of Viscum album. Lineage (NCBI taxonomy): Eukaryota > Viridiplantae > Streptophyta > Magnoliopsida > Santalales > Viscaceae > Viscum > Viscum album. The sequence goes on from OY728167.1 coordinate 954,618,883, forward strand.
TTCTGCCATCTCTTCTACCAATTCTGGTCCCATCTGCTTCCTTCCACCTAATTTATCACAAAAAGATGGAGTTTGACACCTTTTTACATATAATGCCTCAAATGGAGCCATTTGTATACATGAATTAAAACTTTTATTATAAGAAATTCAACCAACAAAATATGTTGGTCCCAACTTCCCTAGTAATCCATTGAACAAGCACGTAGCATATCCTTCATGGTCTGAATTGTTTATTCTCACTGGCCATCTGATTGCTGATGAAAATATGGACTAAAATTTAATTTAGTACCCAACAAATTCTAAAGGCCTTTCCAAAAGTTAGAAGTAAACCTGGGATCACGATCCGATTCAATAGAAAGGGGAGCACCATGTAACCTGACTATCTCATTAACATACAATCGAGAAAGTTGATCTAGAGAAAAAGTATATCGAATAAGATGAAAATGAGAAAATTTAGTCAATTGATCAACAATAACCCATATTTCATTATTACCTCGAGATGTCTTCGGTAATCTCACAACGAAGTCCATGGATATATTTTCCCATTTCTACTCTGGCACCAGTAAATACTGAAGCATCCATTTTGGTAACTTCCACTCTTCTTTAACCTGATGACATGTCAAACACTTCCCAGTAAAATAATTAATATCTCTTCTCATTCCATCCCACCAGTAATACTCACAAAGATCTCTGTACATTTTAGTACTGCTAGGATGAACTGAAAACATAGAACTATGAGTTTCACATAACAACTCATTATTCAACTATTAATCACAATGCACACGTAATATATTTTAAAACCTTAAAAAAAATCATTATCAATTTTAAATTCAAGAAACCTACCCTTCTGAACCAACTCTACCTTTTTTTTTGTAACTCAATGTCTTTCTTCTGCACTTGCTTAATTTTTTCTGATCGAGATGATTTCACTGACACCTGAAACAAAACAGAAGAATTTCTTACACCAAAAACTTCTATGCCAAAGTTTATCAAATTAAAAACCAATGGATCTCGTTCCAAACGTAGCATGGTTAATGATGAATTAATTTTTTGACTCAAATAATCAACCACTTTATTTGATTTTCTCCGATGTTAAAGGATCGTGCAAACTTAATCCTTGATTAATTACAGCCATCTCCTATGTCTCATGTTCAATTCTGTCTGAGTGAATATATACTTCAAACCTTTGTGGTCAGTATATATTTTTCATTTTACTCCATACAAATGATTCTGCCAAATTATTAGAGCAAAAAAAAAAGTATCTAATTCCAAATCATGTGCAGGGTAATTTAACTCATGAGGTTTCAACTGATGTGAAACATAAATAATTACCTGATCATTCTACATAAGGACACAAACAATTCATTTCAACGAAGTATCACTATAAACAAAAAACTCACCATTTCGGGACGGTAGGGCCAAAACTGGAGCATTCACCAATCTTCTTTTCAATTCCTGAAAACAATCATTACATTATTTTTTACAAATGAAATTAACACCTTTTTAAGTTAACTTAGTTAGTGGACTAGATAACTGTGAAAACTTTTCAACAAACCTCCGATAATAACCTGCCAAAGGAAAAAAATACAGATCTCGGTTATATTTGTGGGTCTTGGACATTCTTCAACAACTTTTGTTTTAGCAGGATACAGAGTTATGCCATTTTTTGAAACAATGTGACCAAGGAAAGAAATTTGATGTAACCAACAATCACACTTTCTAAACTTTCCAAATTGTTTCTTTTCTTTTATGGTTTGAAAGACAATCCTTAAATGACTTTTATACTCCTATTTACATTTAAAATAAACCAAAAATATCATCAATGAACAGAACCACAAATTTATACAAGAACACATGGAAAATTTTATTCATAAGATCCATGAATATAGCAGGTACATTGGTTAAACCAAAAGGCAAAACTACAAATTTATAATGGACATATCTAGTACAAAATGCATTCTTTGGAATGTCTACTTCCTTTAATTTTACCTAATGGTACCCTAAACTCAAATCAATCTTCGAAAAATACTGATCTCCCTAGAGCTGATCAAAAAAATCATCGATATGAGGAAAATGATACTTTTTCTTAATAGTGATGTTATTCAATGCTCTATAATCAATGAAAAGAATCATTGAACCATCTTTTTTTAACAAACAAGACAGTATCACCCGAAGGTGATGTGCTAGGTTGAATGAAACATTTATCTAATAACTCATGCAATTGATTCTTTAACTCTAAAAGATCAATTTGTGCTATTCGATAAGGGCGTTTTGAAATTTGCTTAGCTTAAGGAACTAATTCAACTGTAAATTCGACTTCCCTATCAGGTATAATACCTGAAAATTAATCTGGAAAAACATCAAGGTACTCATTTACCACTAGAACATCATTAATCTAAACAGTTCTTTTGTTTTCAACAGTATGTGCAAGGCAACATTCATTTACTTCTTTACTAGTTTCTCAGCTTCCTAATATATTATCAAAATAAAGGATTCATTCTTGTACACAAATTGAAAATATTTCTGAAAAGAATCCTCTTTAGCTATATAGCCAATATTAGCATGATAAACAGAAATCCAATCCATACCAAAAAAAAACATAAAACTCTATTAGAGGAAAAATAATAAGGTTTTCAGGTAGATTCTTTCCAAACATAAGGACATGGAGGTTACTTTTAATTTTTTTTCACAACATTTCCTCCAGGTGTTTTACCATATAATTTGTATTCATATCTTGAGATTGAATTCCCAATTTACTAGAAAACTTCTCAAAAATTAACGAATGTGTAGACCCCGAATACAGCAACACATTGGCATAATCTAAAAAAACAAACCAGTATACCTGATACTACTTCATTTGATGGCCCAACATCAGCTGAAGTTGTTTCAAAGGACATCATCACCCCTTTCTGCTTGTATTATAGATTATTTCCCTTAGATTAGTTCTTTATTGGACATTCATTTTCATAATGACCCATTTAATTTCCCTTAAAACATTTTACAAACTATAAATAGCATTTTGCCTTACTATTACCTTGATCTTTTTCAGTGCAATTATGATCATTATGTCCCATTTTACCACATCGGTAACACTTACTATAATTCAAAAGACATTCCCCCACATGATTTTTACCACAATTTTCACAAATTATAAACTTATGTTTTATACCATCAGACTTTTTTTAAAGAGTTCTTCCCTTTTGTTTACCACATCAACCTCTTATTCTGTTGTTTTTTCAAAGAACAACTGATCATTGAAAAACTCCATTTATAACTTCTCCGCACAACGAACAGGGTTTTCATAACTTTTGAACTCACGATAAGATAAAGCCCTATGATACTTTGGATTTAATCATGAGTAAAAATGGTTGATTTTACTATTAATATCTCGTATGAAATTTGGATAATACCTTTCCAGATGAGTGACGTTTTCTTCATAAGCAGCCACAGAGTCATCCTCCTACCTCAATTTTAAGAATTGGTTTCCATCCTAAGATGAACCACCTAAGGAAAATATTTCTCAAGGAACATACCTTTGAATTCATCCCAATCAATAGCATCAATCTCCTCACTATCCCTGATATTTTTCACCATCAACATCCACTGATCAGCTTCAACTTCAAAATGGTAAACAAAAAGACTAACCATTTGATGTTATAAACACCCTATAACATCGAATTTTTTTCCACTGCTTTAATCCACCCATTTGATAGCACATGGTCAGATGATCCTCTGAATGATGGGGGATGTTGCCTCATGAAATTATCCACTACTAACATGTTCCTCTAATGGTTGATCTGACTGTTCTCGTGCATGGATACAACCACCATTTAAAGCCTGAGTCAATTGCGCCATCACTACAACAAACTGTTCGGTTCAGATTCCAACCATCTCAGGTTGTTTATTTGGTAGGTTTTTTTCCTCTATATTTCATCCCAACATTTTTACCCTGTTTCCTCTGCGGAAAACCATTCTAAACACAGAAATATCTTCAGCAAAGCAACATGGCAATCTGTAAATGATATATCATTTCAATATCAACATAACATAATTTATGGATATTAATTTAACAATACCCTAACACTTAAAGTTATCTAAACCGACCATTGATACCAACTATAAGGACCCAACCTTAAAAATTACATAATCATGAATTAAATGAATAATTCACATTGAGGATCTTTTCAGGTTTAGATTTTTAGATAATAATGAAATAACTATTATATTAAATCTCAAATATTATAAGGTAGACACTTCTATTTTGTTTCATTTTTTTCCATAAAATAAAAACTCTTGAAAAAAAGATTCATGTCTTGTCCCATGTTTTAGATAGCATGAATTTTCCATGATCTCATGCTTGACTCTATTCATCTTTAGGTCTTGTGAAAAACATTTCCAAACATGGGATGATCATAAAAATCCATGTAAGGGTTATAAAAAATAATAATAAAACCTTAGTTCATCATTTCATATATAACATAAGCTCTTTAACATACCTCATGAAATCACAATATTTACGAATAACACATAGAATACATAAATCATAAAGGTAACTTGTGGCATTCCTGTCATACTTACATTGTAGCTATCATAGCTACGTAGGGAGTTACATTTGAAATACCCATCATAGTATATTTACTGAATCTCTTATAAGAAACATTCATGTCTACCTCCATCACATTACCCAATGCATTAGAGAGATATCTCGAGCTCACCCACCCTAGGATTATCACGAAACCACCCATATATGTAAACAATGCCCATGAACTATAAAATATTCATAACACAGAAAACAAACATATAGGAAATATAACATTTCCACATTTCAATAAAAATATATCCTTTAAATATTATGACATTACAAATAAATTTTACAAAACATATTCAATACCAAAATATGTAAAAAGACTATATGGTATTTATTTTCCTTTTAAAAACATTATGGCTTGTTGAGGAAGCCAAAATATCAAACAATACTCGCGGCGGCGGAAAGGTCGTTGTCACCTCGTACGCTAAAAAACATTATTTTTTTTCATTTTGTAATACACATAATAGAAAAATATTCCCTTTAAATGAAATGAAAAGTCAAAGGTGTTTATACAACATATAAAATAAAGTCATGTATTAAAAGAAAACATGCCTAAATGAAACAAGATTGAGACGAAGTCCCTTACCTCATGTTTGATTTAACACGTTCATTCTTTAATCTTATGAATAATAAACTAAAGTTAATATCTACCTTCTTAAGAACCATTTTCAAGTTTATTATTCCTTTTATATCACTTATTACCATGTTATAAACATTATGTAATCATTTATGATCATAACGTTTGTTTTGTCGAAATTTGGTACTTGGGTCAAAAATGGACTTCTTATAATAACAAGATGCTTACATGGTCAAAATTTCATTATATACAAAATTATATTCATCATTTAGATATCATATATATCATATATATCCAGTATATACATGTATTTATAACATTACATAACATTTGGAGGTAAGAAATGAAATGCACAGTTCCTCGAGACGGTAAGTTGTACGTACGCATGAATGCTACTTTCATATCGATTTAATTATTAATGGAATTAAAACATAATTATACATAGGTATATTGAAATTCCAGTATAATATAATATATAATATCCTTAACTCCATCATTTATACATCCCACATATGGAATTGACGAGTCATATCACTTTGAGGGGGCGGCAGTCCGCACTTCCTCAAATGAAATTATCGTGTTTACCCATAATGAAAACCATAAAGGTATGCTATAAAATAAAAATACAGAATAATAAAGAAAACATAAACATAATATATATCACATATATTTAAAGTATCATCATAATGGACACTCTGATAGGTGGTAAAAGATAGTCGAACAATCATTGTTTCGTGAGGCGTTAGTTTTCCATTCACCGAAAGTGAGTGTTTTTCACCCATTATATGGAAGTGTGTAAAATTGTAGGTTGAATAATTCTAATAAACTTCTTAGTAAATTAAGGATACTATTTTTTTTATAGAATAAATGAATAAAAACGATTTTATTGGTTGTAGAAGTAAAATAAAAGAAAAGAAGTTAAGAGAAACCTTTACCTTTAATTTGGGTAACTCCCTTTTGTTTGAACCAAAAGGATTTGTTGAAGTGCCTTCCGCCTAAGGTAATTCTTCTAGGAGAAGGATAGGGATCTTTAGAGATTATTTTAGAAGGTTTTTTATGAGCCATGTGGCTTGAGAGGTGTGAGGAATGGGTTAGAAGTGAGGGCTTTTTATAAGGGGGAGGAGGGGCTCTTTAGGAAAGTTTGCAATTATTATTTTATTATAAACATATCTTCAGTGTATAAATATCCAAAACTCATTAAAGATTAAGATATTATGACTCAATTTAAAAATAAAGTCATCCAATAATAATTGGAAATTTTTTGGATATTATATTTATATTTATAATCTTATTTATTTGAATCATTTATTAATGAGGTAAACACCACATCATTATTGTGTCATAAATAATTTAATTTATTTGATGTCAAAAAATTATAAAATAAATACCATAATATAGGAAATATATTTATATTTCCAATAAATATTTATAGTATAAAAGATAACTTTTATAACCCCTTGTAAAAATTAATTTCCTAAAATATATTTGTCTATATCATTTTTTCCTTTACATTAAGTTAATTAAAATAAAGTGTCATTGTCACTCCCAAGTGGCTCCATGGGGTCCAAAAATCAACACAAATATTCCCATGGTAGTAAGTGACTCATAAAATAAGGTTAGGATAAGTTTCAAGGTAATTTTGTGTTATTATAATATTCTTTTTTACCTTGAATTACCCTATTTACTATTAACCATGGTAAATAAAAATTAAAAGTTAATATTCACAAAAAATTATTTTAATATTATTGCACCAAATTTTACATAATAATAACAACCATGTATGTTGTATTTTCTAATTTCAAACCACATTAGCGGTAATATTTCATTTATATGAAAAAGTCAGTTTTTTTTTCACTATTCATCAAAAATTGAAGTTCTTCAGAAAAATTACAAAAAATCATCCCAAGCTGTATTTGACATTCCAAATTCTAAAATGATGTATATTTTACCAAGTTAAAAACATATATCTGCATTAATTAATTTAAAACTAATTCTCGTTATCAAAAACAAATAGCTAGTTTTTAAGAAACAAAAACAATCAAAAGATTGATACTTGTTTATGTCCAATTTCAAAGTGAAATTAATTACAATGACCAACATTAAATTAAATGAGAAAAACATAATATAATTTAAATTCAAAACAAGTTAAAAATATAATCTAACCATATAAATATATTATATTAAAAGGCACTTTAGAATTAAAATACAGTATTTTTCACTATTCATAAAAAATGAATTTTATCAGAAAAATTCAAAAACATTACACAAAGTAAATTTTGATGTCATAATTCTAAAAAAGAATAATATATGATAAAATATAAAATATATGAGTGACAAAAACTATATTTAAATATTATTTTCTATCAAAAGGCAGTAAATCGACATTTTAAAAAATATTAGAGTTTTTATGCTTAAAATTGGATTAATTCATCTTTTAAGAGTGTAACGTTTATTGGATAAAATTAAATTTTTTTTCAAAAACATGTATAATAATATTTTAGATTGTTATATTAATTCCCACCAATACAACACCAAGTAATTAACTACATTTTAAAATAATATTATCATATTATTAGTGTGCAACGAAAGAATTCAAAGATACCTGTTGTTGCATAATGGGTACGCCATCGAGAATAGAAACCAAATTAAAGTAAAATTAACATTTAATTAAAAAATATAAATAATTATGGAAAATTTATTATTCTTTATTTACCTGGGATGTTACAGGTTGTATTAGGAAAAGATGATGGATTATCCCTGAGGATATTTTATTCTTTTAATGTGTTTTCATGCTAGTGTTTTATTTCTTAAAATAATTTATTATGTTTTATTTTTACTATATGGAATGTTTAGAGAAATGTATGTGGCCAAATCCAGAGTTATATGATGGTGGGTAGTCATATTGTGTCATATGATCGTATATTCATGTTCAACCCTGAGTGAGATGGTTTATTTACAAGGGAGTGATGTGTGACCCTTCTTAAGTAATAGGGAATGATTCAAGAGGTTGATGTGACAACTTAAGATGAGTGGGAAGGTGGTTGTATGAGATATATCAATGAGACCTTACTCTGAGAAGATTATTCATCTTAGAATATAGTTTATATATTGGGAGCCACTCCTTAGAACACTTGTTTTTCATGTTCGGGATATGTGGTAAACTATGGGTCCTAACTCATGTTGGTGTTCTTTGAATCATGTGAGAGGCTAACTATTGATATTCTCCCCTCATATCACTTTTGAATATATTTGAAATGTATTTGACCATCCATTCTAAAATCATATTTTTAGTATAGTCTATATTGTACAGGAGGAAAGTTATTATGATACCCCCTTAGGGTTCTTTTAATAGTATCTAATATTATAGGATCTAAAAATGGTATATACCTTGTATTAGTGTGGTTAAAATTGTGTGAGTGCTCCATTAGTGATATTCCATCTTAAAAACTCACAAATTATTTGTTAATGACCACGATATGTGGTAATAGGACCTTATGATGGGATGCTCATCTTGTATAAGATTTTGGCTATTAAGATTCCATCTTTAAAACATTTGTTTCATGTGATGAGTTTTTCATATGCTTCAAACTGACCACTAGGAAGAATTTACCCAATGGGTTTCATATATGAATTCGAAAAGATGTTTTCATTCCTATTCATAAAAGGATTCTTTATTATATAAATACATCCATAATATTACTCGTGTTGTCTAATGATGGTGAGGGTAAATTGTTTTGGTGTTCTTATTGGGACATGCCATCCTAACTCGTGTGATTTCATGTAAATATTTTGTTATTTTCTTGAGTGGGTGTATTTAATGAGCATAAATGTTTTTATTTTACACTTTTAAAGAAAAACTAACGAATTAATATAGGATATAGTGTGTTGAGGTGAGCATGGTATTCCTAATGGGTCATGATATTCATCCCATAAAAACTTAAACAAAATGAATTTATTTGTATGTGGGTAGACCTACATGTTTACATTTTGGAATATGAATCACTTAGAGATTGAAACATGATATTTTTCTTAGTAGACTTATAAAGGTGATTTTTTCCATAATGTATTAGGTATGTTTGGCCAAGAGACATTATGTTAACATTATGGTTGTTTTTCTTCATACATACAAATCTGTATGTGTATATAGTATTTATATGATGATTCATGTTGTATATTTTATCTACCCATACATCTTTATTTATTTTAATTATAATGTATATTTTTTATTACCTTATATTCTAGAATTCATTGTGGCGTATTGAATCATTTTATTTTATATAAGTTATTGGGTTAAACATTATACATGGATGTCATGATAAGTATTTGATGAATTAAAAAAATCAACCCCATGATTTACGTCATAATTCAGTCACCTCATGACTATTTTAGTCTGTTGCTAGTAGTCAGCAAAATTTGAGATATGGGGGAAACCCTGAGGCCTTGAACCACACACTTCATGAGTTTCATTTTAGATATATAATGTGGGATATTAAATTTTTTTATGACATCATGTTTTTGGTTGGAAGGTTTAATTTAGAGGATGATATAATCTATCAAGACTTTTGAGATATATAAGTATCATTCCAATAATGTATGGATTCATTTGAAACCAATGTTTCTTGGGGATGTAAAATTTTCATGATTATCAACAGTAGGATAAGTGAGGTGTTAGAAAAAGGATACCAATTCTATATGAAAGAAAATTGGGTTGATTCATAGGTGTTGGTTAGTTTCAAGGGACATTGTTCATGAATCACTAAAGTGGAATGTATAAGACAAGATAAGTGTGCCTATGGGTATTCCTCTCTAACATATTCCTATATTAAGACCCAATATTAGTAAATGTAACATATAATATATATTAAATTATTTAATGAATAAATTATAAGGTGATTTTAAGTTAATATAATAACTCCCCAAGATTTTTCTTATGCCTCACTTAAATAAATTTAATTTCTTTGATAGTTAATGTTCTCTACAACACCCATGTTTAGCAAGAATAATATTATAACACATCATTAAATTTTTGGGAATGAATAGTTTTAACCAAATTATAAAATTTATGCATTATATATTTAATGAAATGTTTTGATATTCATGTAAACTACTATATATGAATAATATAATAATGAATCCAATTTTATGCATTAAAGTTCTATATATTTTTAAAGATAGTTTTACCACCTTTTAATGCTGCAATTTTTTAAAAATGAAATATTGAAAATTTAAGAAAGTATTTTTGAAAAAAATAAAAAAAAATTTAGGAAGAGTAAAATAATAATTTTCTTGAATAAATTTTTGTTATTTTTATGATATATTTTATTTTTTGATGAATATTAAAAAAGTATGGCATTTAAATTGAAAAATGAATATTCATCTAATAATTTTATAAAATTAAATTGTATTTTAAATTGAGTTTAATATAAAATTCGATAAATTATACATATATTAATTCAATTGAGTTCATTGTAATATTTCTTATATCTAATGTTGATATAAAAATATTTTATACTTTTGCACATTTTCATATTTAAAACTCATTTTCTTGCCCCGTACATGAGATTATTTTTAAATTAACATTATCTAATTATGTTTTTTGAATTTTTAAAAATTGTTTATGTTTTTTTAATCCCAATTTCAATTTTTTTAATAAGGCCCCTTTATTTTTTAACAATTTGAATAGTAAACTTAGTAATTTTAATTATCAAATTTATGGATAAATCGAGTAATTGAGAGTAATGGTAATATTATAAATATTAGAAAATTACCCCAACACATGTAATAATTTGATTAGATGTTGGATTGTTGTTCCAAATCACCCATGGGCTAACTTAATGATCTTTTAGAGCCTCTTATGTGACTTTGGGCCTTTTATATTATTTTATTATAAGCAAAGTAAAATAGGTCATACTAATGCTTCAATAAGAATTACATTTTTAATATATTGTTATTCAGAACATATATTTTACTATAAATAGAAATTTGAATTAAATTTTTTTTATCTTAAATAGGAAAATTTATTAATAATTTTTTAAAAATAAATAATTACAATAAAGGCCTGCATAATGATGAAACAATAATTGTTCAATTTAAGGGAATATTAAAAAAATTATTTGAAAAATATTTAACAAAATATAATTTGAGTCAATTAACATCATACTTGAATTTTCTAGAGAACCTTGACATATTATTGATATGTTAAAAGTATTTATTTTGATATATATTGATTTTTTTTTGTAAATTTCAAAGTAATGATTATTTTTAGAATTATCATTAGTGTTATATTAAAATAAAAAAATATTATATTAAATGATATAAAATTTATAAAAACCTAAAATTCAACTATTTTATTGAGATAAGGTTCCAAATTTTAATGATGATTCATTTATATTTAATTTTCCATTTTATAGTAGTAATATTAACAATCAAAGTGAAAAAATCCTTGATGTCATGCTAATAGTTAATGTGATTAAATAAGGGTTAAATAAGAATTATAAAGTTAATAATGTAACAAAAACTTGTATGAAAATGGTTCGATGTGAGGATTTTGACCCATAATAGTATTATATTTAAAATAAATCACTTCAAATGCATTTCAAATTTATAATTAATTTTAATAAATTTATATTGTTGAGTGTTTCCAAAAGTGTCCCTCACCTCTATTATAATATAGAACCTCCTACCTTAATCATTCACACCACCATAAGACATTTATATGAACAAAACCTTTCTTATTTGTCTTCCCAACATACTTATTCATGTTCTATAGATCATGAACTTCCTAGAGGGCTGACACCATAAGAAAAGATCTAAAAGGAGTCTGTCGAAGAAGAAGTAATCATTTTAACCAACTCAATCAAGGTCATATATTCTAGTACTGTCTATTTATGTGATTTTTACATGATAAATTAATAACAAAAATAATATATATATATATATGATTACATGTTATTATAATTATGATAGAATAATATTTCACATTTTATCCATGCTTCAAAAAATGAAATCACACCATGGGCGTACGTACTACTTACCGTTTCCATACTGTGATGTAAATTATTTTGAACACCATTATAGTATGATGTGTATAATGATGGGAATAATGGATATAGATAATAATTATAATCTTATATTTATTATATGAAATTAATAATCCATTCTTTTCCTTACACTTTTAACGATATTGAAATGGTATCATCGCTCGTGTGTGCGTACGAGTTACCATCTCCACGAAGTGCATTGATTTATTATCTATGTTGAACATTATATAATAGCTTAAAAATGTAATTAATGATAAAATATTATATTAATGAAATTTAGATTTTGTACTTTAGGTAACTATATCTAATCTAGAGAAATTTTTCTTTCATGATAAAATAAGCATGATAAAACATAAAAATAAACTCCCAAAAACATAAAATCAAAAAATATTATTTAAAAAATAAGTGGTAAAATGTTATAAGGGATTCATATATTATATCATAAATTTTATTCTTATAAAATATGTTAATAGTATGTTTAAAACTATTATACAATAAATTCACACACATATAGAGGAAATATAACCTAAGGTAACGGTTTAATTCACAATGTCATCATTAATTGAGATTTTTTTTATTTATGTATCCACTGAGGAATATTTCTCTTCCATATTAATGTTTTTTAAAATTACTTTCTAATTTTATTTTACTATTATAATATTATTTTAAATGTATTTTTTAACTCTTTTGGACTGTATAAAATATTCATTAAAAGGCATATTTTTTTTCTAAACAAGGGTCATTGTTACTGTTTCTAAAAAAATATGAAAAAAATTATTATTTTACCTTATATAGTGTGAGTCTATTTTTCTACCATCATACACAGTGATTGTTTATAAAATCCTTTTCATAGGTTTCTCAATTTTTTTCAAAAATAATCTTTTTTTATATTCTGAAGCATTTTAAAAATAAGTGATTTACAAGGTGAATAAGGGTATTGTCTTTAAAAAATTAATGTTTTTATTGGATGATTTTAATATGTGTCAACATGCATTGATTAATCTAAAGCTTAATTGAAGATGACATCATATGATATCACTTGTAATATTTTATTGAATTCTGTATGATCATCTTGATTATTCATGTTCTATTTTTACACCATTCATAGTTTATGGTTAAAAATTTCACATATCATATAATAATTTTTAATATGAATTTGTATGTTGTTTATATTTCAACACATTCATATGAAAAATGTATTCAAATTAGTATGCGACTAAAATGTCCCACTTTATCTCCATGATGCATAAGTAGGTCTCGTGAGATAACCTATTTTTGGTATTGTCCAAGGCTTTACTCATTTATGTATCGTGTCTTGGATGAACCCTTGATAATATGTTTATAATGTCCTACATTATTCATTCCCTCATTAGGAGATTAGTTTTTTATATTCCATTTTATTATTTTATTATTACAAAATTCAGGTGATTATTTATTTGTAATTATTTGATTATTATTTATTCTTTTCATATTATGCTCACTATTATATTTAAATGGATTGGGTTTCAGTTATTCACCTTACCTTAATGTTTATGCTAATTTATTCATGTTATCTACCATTGTACGCTTACCATAACTGAGAATCTTATCCCACCACTTTCATATGTTTTATCTTTACCAGAATGCCAATATATATATGTATTAACATGCATAGATAACATTGGAGACTAATTGTGTTTTTAATATAAAATTTACTTTTTATTTTACACTTTCAATTGTAATGTAGGTTTAATGTATGTATATACTTTACGAAACTACTAAAATGATCAGTCCTTTGGGGTGTGATTTCAAGTATTATATGCTATTATAATAATTTAACCACTAACTATAAGATACTAGGGTCGGGGACTTTATAGTTGGTATAATAGGATTTTTTTTATAGTAGTTGGACACTAGATTTAGAAAAATATAGATAAGGGAAATATAACCCTATAATGGTCTTTGAGAATCTTCTAAAAGAAACAAACTTAGGATTTTTAGGTTAGTTAAATATAAAATTTTCAATTTATGATTCTTTAAAATTATTTATTATAATTCATAAACTTATCTAGAATAATACATTATTTTGAAATAGAGCATAGTGGAAGAAATGGAAACATTAATAATGCATGTAATCCATGTATGGATGTCCCTCCAATGAAAGATAATAATGTTGAACCTGAAGCTTCAACTGGTTTAGAACATCATATAACTATATTGAGATAGCTGACTTAGATTTGCGAATAACCTTACCCATATAGAGTAGGTTGATCCACAACATGGAGGAATAATTTCAGACCACTTCATAAGAAGAAAACTTCCATCATTCAATTTGACTAAAATCTATTTCTAGATGATCAGTGGATAAGTTTTATAGAGGACTAATTTCTTGAGTTGGTATGTAATTAAAGAGAAAATTTTAATAGGAAAGTTTATCATGTATTGGGATATGCAGATCAATCATGGTCATTGATTCACAACATGAAGGAGGAGAAAGAAATATAAAACCTGGAGTAGAATAATTATAAGGATCTTTTCTATGAATAATATTCCCCTCATGAATTTATAGTAGTTATAGAAGAAAAATTCATTAACATGAATAAAGGGGAATGAGAGTGTTTCTATATATGAAGCCAACATTACAAGGTTATCAATGCATTCTATGGAATACAAACATAATACAAAGAGAAATATTGATCAAATGTTTTATGGGTTAAACCAATTCTTTGAAGAGAACTAGTCTCCCAGACATTCTCATCATGTGAGGAAATCATATCATGTGCTATTAAAACATAGATAGAATTATCAATGTCATATATTTTCTAAGGAAATCAATATAATTAGAGGGTTGTTAAACACTATAAAAAGATAATAAAGAAAATGTGAAGAAGTGAAGATTTGTATTCAAATCCTTTAACCAATGTTGAAAGAAGCATAATCTAACATGCATATTGGGAATGGGAGATTATTACAATTATGGATAAAAATACTTATAATACTAGGATTTAAAGAGGAAGAAAAAAGTTGGAAAATTTTAGTGTTTTAACTATATGAATATGTGATAAAATGCAAAGGATTTTCATAAGTGTTGAGGAAACATTCCCCAAATATTGAAAATAGAGAAATACCAATCTTATGAAATTACAACACCAGAGTTTAAAGTTACCAATATTGTTATTGTAGGTACCTTAATCATCTATTCAAATTTACAATATTATTTAATTATTGTGTATCACCATATTCATTTATAACTTCAATTTGTTCCATAAAAATTATACATATTCCTCTTGATTTAAAATGGAGGTTTTCAGTTAAAACTCGTAATAAAATTATCATTTCAATAAATATGGGTTTGGATGTCCCTGTTATGACACATAAAAATGATTTATTTGTTTTCCCTCTCATCATACCTATGGTTTACATTGATATAATCCCCATCATTGACCCACTTTAATATCATGATGCAAAAAATTATTTCAAGAAGAAGATAATTGAAATTTTTGAGGAAAATGAATAATTATTTATATTTAGAGTAGAAAATAATTTTCAAATTCTTATCTAGTTCCACACCAAGTATCTCTACTAAATAAAATACATAGTGACGAAGAAGAAATTACAACTATGGATAGAGAAGGTGATCTCCAATTTGAGGATGTACTTATTCTACATGAATACATTGATATATTTCCTATGGAATTACTAGGACATCCCAATAGCATGAATTTGAGTTTTATATTTATTTAATCCCTCACCAAAGACCAATATCAATGACACTCTATAGAATAGAAATTGCAGAGTTAGTGGAGCTGAATAAAAAACTGGAGGAGTTTGGTAAAAAGGTATTTATTCTTCCTAGTGTCTCTCTATGGGTTTCCCCTATTCTATTTGTTATAAAAAAAACGGATCAATGAGGTTGTGTATTGATTATAGTGAATTCAATGATATTTTAATAAATAAAAAGTATCTTCTCCCCCACATTGATGATTTTTTATCAACTTCATAGAGTACAAGTTTATTCATAATATTTACCTTTGTTCTCGATATAATCAATTATGGGTAATGAAGGATGAAATCCAAAAGGTGTATTTTCAGATGAGATCTGGAAATTATGATTTTATAGTAATTACATTTGGATTTCTAATGAAACCTTAGTTTGTATCGATCTAATTAACAAAATATTCATTTAATATATTGATGATTTTGTTGTGGTATTAATTATTTATATTTTGGTTTACTATGAAATCTACAAAGACATGAGTTTCATAGAATCATTATTCTTAAGATTCTCATAAAGAAAGAGTTATATGGTAAATTTAGAAAGTGTTTATTATGGATTTAGGAAATTTAAATTTTTTCCATATTGTCTCCAAGGATGAAATCTCTATTTATACTGTGAAGACAAAGGTAATACATGAATGGCATTCACCAATGAGAATAACAAATATAGCCATTTTTATTTGTATAACATGTTACAATCATCATTTCATTCATAATTTTGGCCGATTGGATAACCCATTAACCAAGATCACACATAATAGGGTTAAGTTTGTATGGTAAAAGAGAATGTGAATATTGATTTATTAAATTGATGATATAATTGGTCAATTCTCAGAACATGACTATTTTATCCAGAAATGTTGGATTTGTTTTTTATAGTGATACATTGAAGAAAAAAATTTGTTGTTTCCTTATAAATAATTATAGAGTTATTCAATATGAATAAAGGTACTTAAAAATTTAGGAACGGTACCCTAAAACACATGATCTTGTGTTAGAAGCTATAATATTTTCCCTAAATATATGAGGGAAATATATCTATGCTGAATGTTGGGATATATATAAAGATTACAAGAGTTTTAATTATATATTATCATAGAATGATCTCAACATGAGTAAAAGGAGATGGCTTTAGCTACTCAAGGATTATTATTTTTCAATACACATCCACCCATGGAATAAAAATAAGGTAGCATATGCATTCGGAGGAAGTATCGTGGAGTTCTGAACAAAATGATGATTCATAAAGATCATGTTTTCATGGATATCAGAAATATTGAAATGAGAATTATCAAAGAGTGTGAAACACATATCCTCAATCAGGTTTTTAGCAGATAATATTTATTAGAAAAGATAAAATTTTCTTAGTCTGTGATGATAATTTAAAAAATAAAATAAAAGCATTGAATGATGAAAAATTGGAAGAGTTTGTATACAAATATATTATTTTAAAAAATTGAATGATATTTTCATTTCACTATATACCCAAACTAATATGTGAATTATTGGATGATTCTCGTAGCTCAAATATCTCTATACATCATGGTAGCACTACAATATATAGATATTTTGAATAACATTTTTGGTTGGATAATGTGATTTGGGAAATTATTAACTACGTGTCAATATGTCTAGTTTTTTAAAAAGTTAAGGCCAAGATAAATTACCCAAATGGATTCATGAAACCACTACCTATTCTTATCTAAAAATGGGATGACATTACAATGGAATAAATCCCTGGATTACCATTTACACAAAGAAATAATGATGCAATATGGGTTATTGCAGATTTCCATACCATATATTCTTATTTACTCATTGTAAGAGATGATTTTCCACTGGATCGCCTTACATGACTTTATATAAATGAAGTTGTCAGACTTCATGGTTATCCTCTTTCAAGTGTGTATAATAATGATCTATTGTTTATATAGAAATATAGTAAATGTATTTAGAAGACGGTTGATATAAATCTTTATTTGATCACCACTTATCACTGTCAAAATGATTGAAAATAAAAAAGGACTATTAAAATTTTAGAATACATATTCGGGTTCTTATCATATTAATATCAAGGTATGTGGGATAAAAATTTTAGATTAGTATACTTTTCCTATAAATATATATTCCATTCAAGAATTCAAATTGTACCGAATGGGGTGATATATGGAAAGAGATTTCTTACACCAACTGGTTGGGATGTATTTAGTGAAACAAAACTTATTGGACTAAATATTATTGAAGAAACAATAGAAAAATTAAATACCATTAAAACCCATATTAAATAAGCACATTGTGGGAAAATGATCTATGATGATAAATAGAAGAATGATTTAGAACATTAATGTGGGAGATCATGTTTTCTTGAAAGAATATCTCTGGAAGGGTGTTATAAGATATAGTAAAAATTGAAAACTATGCCAGAGGTATATCAGATCTTTTTAAATATTGAAATTAATTGGAACCTTGAATTATCTTTTTTTTAAATTCCAACAAGTCTTTTCAAATATCATAGTGTGTTTCACATATAATTATTAAATAATTACAAGAAATACCCAACACATGTACTTTGATATTAATAAATATAACTAAACATGATATATATTACTATGAAGATCCTGTCATGATTCATGACACTAGATAGAACATTTGAGGAATCAGATGAATCAACTGGTAAATGTTCATTTCATAAACCATAAAAAGAAAGAAACAATATGTGAACTTAATGATTTTATGATGATGAACCACCCACATATTTTTGGAATTTATTTTTTTTGAAAATTTATAGGATAGAAATTTTAAGATGTAGAAAGAATATAACATCCCATGTTTTTAGGGTATGTCTCATTTTAAATGAATTTTGTTTCCCAAATAACTAATGTTTCTCAGAACACCCAGCTTTATCAAACAAATTATTATAACCTAGTTGTTAAAATAATTGGAATGAGTCTTATTAACCAAATTATTAAAATTATCTATTATATATTAAACAGATTTTTTTGAAATGAATCCAAACAATTTAATATACATAAGGTAAGAATGAATCAAATTTTACGCATTAAAAGGCTATATTTTTTTAAATGTAGGTTTACCACTTTTTAATGGCACACTTGTTTTAAAAATAAATTTGACACTTTAATCAATTATATATAACAAAAATAAAATTGATATTTCAATGGGGATCAACACAATTTACTTTGGTTACATTTTTTTTATAAAATGTTTCTTTTTTTGAGGATTTGTAAAAAAATACTACATTTTAATAGTAAACTAAAATTTAATTTAAAAATTTTATAATGATAAATTATATTTTAAATTGGTTTTAATATAAAGTTAGATAAATAATACATATGTTAATTAAATTAAATTAATTAGAATATTTTTGTATATTTATTATGGATATAAAATCATTTCAAACTTTTTCACGCATTCACATTAAAAAATCATTTTATCACCCCATACACGGGATTAATTTTGACATAATATTTTCTAGTTATATTTTTTTTAATTTGGAAAAATTAATTCCACAAATGGAATAATAAGTTTCAAATATCTTATAATGGTTCCTTTTTGAGGGATTATTAATAGAAAACTTAGTAATTTAAATTACGATGGTTAAGGGTAAATCTGGTAATTAAGAATAAAAATAAAAATATTATAATATTACACAAATACTTATTATAATTTTCTTTTATGAGTGATTTCGGACCAAAATCATACAAGGGGGTTTTATGTCCTCTTGGAGCCACTTTTATGACGTTAATTCTTTTATAGTGTTATATTTTTTAAAATTCAAATATATCATGCTCATATTTTAATAAGTTTTACATTTTTAATATATTGTTTTTGAAAACATTCCATAAAATATAAAAAGTAACATTAAATATAAAATTTTATATTTATCGTGATAATTAATTTTTAATTTTTAATAGAACAATAATTCACGTAAAGGCATACATAATGATGATGGAGTAATTAATTTGTTAAAGGAATATTAAATAAATAATTTTAAAATTATTAAAGTAAATACAATTTTTGATAATTAATATCATCAATGAATTTTCTAGTTATCTATGACATGTAATAGATATGTTAATTGTATTTGTTCAAAAATTTCTTTATTTCTTGAAAATTTCAAGGTAATTATTAGTGTCAAAATTGTCATTAATGTTATATTTAAAGAAATAACATTTTATTAAATGATATAAGATTCATAAAAGAATAAAATATGAAACATGATTTATCTAATGTTAAAAAGTTCATCCATGATTCATTTATGGTTAGTTTTTTATTTTTTAGTAAAAATATTTACCCTCAAAGAGCAAAAATCCATGTTTTCAAAGAAAGAGATAAAGGGTTTAATTAAGGTTTAAGGCCAACAATGAAGAGAAATAATGTGATCTGATCAAGTCTAAAAATTATTATTTGATATTATTTATATGAATAATAATATTATAATATATATAACTCACTTTTGAGAAATTTTTAATTGACTATTAATTTAAATTAATTTAATATTTTTAGAGTTTCCAAAAGTACCCTTCAATTTAATTATAAAACAATCCCTCATCCCCAATTCTTGACACTAATATGAGAACTATAGATCGACCAAACCCTACCCATTTATCATACCCAAAACTTTATTCATGTTATAGATATTATGTTCTTCTGAAAAGTCCATCTCTAGATCCCTTAATAAGAGATCCAATGGAAGTCTATCGAAGAAGAGGGAATCATGTTTACCAACATATTCAAGTTCATTTCTTCTTCTATATACTCTTTATGTGTTTTTAAATATTAATGTAATAACTAAATTATCAAATATATTTTGATATGTCATTATGATTATGATACAAAAATGTTATACCTTTTATCCATCCTATGAAAAATGAAAGTAATGCGCGTGCGTACGTACAACTTATTATCTCCACGCTGTGGTGTAATATGTGTTTCATAACCATTTTAATTGGGTGGTTATAAGGATAACAAAAATTGATAAATATATATATATAAAGTAATTATGGATTTATATTGATTCTAAAATATTATTATACCATCCAATTACATTCCCTTTCAACCATATTGGAAGGATATCACCGCTCGTACTTATATATGACTTACCATCTTCAAGAAGTGAGTGATTCATTATATATGTCAACCATTAAAAATGGGATATAAAATGTATTTAATGAATAAAAATTATATTTAAGACAATGTTATTCTAGATATTATAGAATTATATCTTATTCTAGTTATCTAGTACTTTCATGACAAATCAAGCATGAGAAAACATGGCTATTAACACCAAAAATAGTGAAATGAATAAAATATCATTAATAAAGTTTGGTAAAATGTTATAAGGGGATCATATATTATATCAATAATATTATTATTCTTTTATAAGTTTATAATACATTTAAATCAAGTATACATTAGTTTTAGTCATTTATAGAGGAAATTGAGACTAAAGGAGGAGTTTAACTCACAATCTCATTATTAATCAAGATTGTTTATATTTAAGTCTCTAATGTAGAATATATATATTCTATATAAGTTTATTTTAAAAATATTTTAATAAATGTTCATAATATTATTCTATTATTTTTAATTACATTTTATCCTATTTTTGACTTTTTACAAAATTATTTAAAAGGTATATTTTTACATTTTTTAAATAAGGTGATTTGAGACCTTTTTGAAAAAGATATGGAAGGAAGGTTTTTTATATTATATAGCCTGAGCAGAATTTTCTATTTTTAGGATTCAATAAAATATTTACATATCATTTTAATATTTTTAAAATTATTTTCAAAGAAACTTTTTTCTTTTGTAATTTCTCAACGTTTTAAAAATATGTGATTTCCAAAAGTGAAAATTGGTATTTTCCTCTAAAAAAATTTTATGATTTTATTAGACTACATTCATCTATGTCAACATCATAAATTTAATTTCATGATTAATTTACTTTTATCTATGATGATATCAATTACCATATATTATTTAATGATTAATGATCATTTTTACTGTGGATGTTCTATTTTTATACTTTTCATCATTATGGTTAAAGTATTCATATTTCATATGCTCTTATTAATTAGAATTTTTCTACACTTTATGTTTCACCCATTTTATATATGGAATGAATTAGACCTAATATCTGATGGTAAGTTCCCACTATAGACTATTGACGCATCGGTAGGTCCCATGAGACATAATATTTATGGTATTGGTTTATGTTTTACCTATTTATATATGTAATCTTGGATGAATCCTTGACTTTATATTTATGATGTATCACATTATTCATTCCCAAATTATGAGATTTGGTATTAATATTCATGTGGTTATTCAATTATTATAATATCCATGTGAGTATTTATATGGAATTATTTGATTAAAAATTATCCATTCCATTGTACGCATAAGATTATGTTTAAATTTCATAGGTTAAAATTGTTAAACATGCATAATGTTTATTCTTATTGATTCATGATAGATTCTGCTACACGCTTACCCTTACTGTGCATATGATCTCTCCCATTTCTTATGTTCTATTTTTCCAAGGATTCTATGTTTTATATTATGATTTGAATGTGTTGATAATCTATGATAATTATGTTGTTCTAAAAAAACCATTATGTTGTAATTTATATCTTCAATTATAATTTATATTTCAAGTATGTATCTAGTTTTATGAAACTAATAAATTTTTTAGGCTTTCTAGATTCTGTTCCTTATATAATATTCCAATTTAATAATTTAAAAATTGATTCTATTCTACTTCGGTCTAAGACATTATAAATATGTGTTCTAAAGGAAAATTAATTTATTTTTATTGTTTTTTACAACCAAAGGACTATAATTTTTGGGTGTTTGAAAAAATTAGGAATGAAATGGGTTTACATGGATACTAACTTTTTGGAATGAGGCGTGTGTAATGTATTTATAGAGATAGTTTTACTAGTCATTTATTTTTATGATGTTGATTTTTTATGATATGTGTCATTATTGGATTGTAATTTCACATAATGTTTTATTTTTTCTCATAGAACATAGGATGTTTCTTGAATTGAGACTCATATATGTATTTTGAGTGTTAATTCATCTCTAAAATATGGGATTTCAAATGTATTGATGCATGGTGGGTGTTTCACATGATTAGGTGAACATTAGAGTGTGTTTTGGGTAAAACTGTTACTGGTTTTTTTCAAATGGATGATGAAAACTCCTCATAAGAACAACGTTGTGACATGAAATTTAACAAGATAGGTATTTTTCAGAGTTAGGAGGGGGTTCTTATCTACTAGGGGCTGTTTAATGGGGTTTTTTTAGGGAAAGGACCAAGCACAATGAAACAAATACATTAGAGATTGTCCCTCAAAGACACGTTCATCATGTTTCTTCATGGTAGTATGTGTTTTCAAAACCCATGGAACACATTGTAAGATTTTATTGGCCAAGGTAGCATATATAATACCCCTATATGGGATATGATGTGGTGTAAGCCTATGGGGTCAACACATTTCCTTTAGGGATCTATCCAAGTCACTACCAGAAAGGATACACCGTATCGTGTCTTGATAATAGGGCACCATGATACTATCATCATAGAAATTTCATGATCTATGTGATGGGTAGTTTTATGTGGGTACTTATAATAATATCATAAGGATCTTTATTTTTAATCCCCACAAGGATTCATCAACTGCATTCGATTGAGAAGAAGGATGAGATCCCACTTAAGATCTAGCATTCCCCTATTTTCTCCCCATTCACTAGATTCATTTTGAAGTATTTCATCATGTGAATTATTAGTAATATATATCCCCTTATATATATTATTATTATTACATGATCCAATTTTCATTTTAATTATTCAATTAATGTTTTAGTGTGATTATTTCATCTATGCACGGTGAAAGCGTCATTTTTATTTGGACTTTTATGTGAGTCTTGTATAAGCGGTCACATGAGGTGGTATTGAAGATACCATTTGAGATTTTACATGAAGAAGATTTTCTCATACATTTTTTTAGAGTTTTGATGATTTGGGGAGAATTGTCCATAAATTTTGGATATTAATTTTGGAATTATCTATTGAGTGGTTTTCAGTAAATGTAAGGAGTGAACTAAGACATTTTTCTCATTGTTTCAGCTCCTCAAGTCCCCTAGTGAGTTTTTATGTCGATTATACTTCTTTGGGGTTTTCATTTAAAATATATTATTTAATAAATTTAGGGTGTTTATTGATGATGTAGGTTCCCATATACTCATATGTGGTAGATATTATATTGGGATGGATTATGTATTATCTTTTTAGGTATGCATCCTTGGATTATCTATGTATCTTATTCCTTTGGGGATTCTATTCATGTGTTCCATCACTATTGTTACTATCTTCATGTTTCATGACTTATGTGATATTTCTAAAAAATTGAAAAGCTTCTTAATTAGAATAATAATAAACATAGAAAACATATATATTTAAGTGAATTACTAGAGGTATATTTTCTAAACCACTAGGAGTGGACCTATTTTCATATTTATTGGTTGCATTAATTAGGTATAATGATGTACTTGATATAATTTTCAATTTTTTTTAAATGGGATTGGGACTTATGTGCTAGATTCTTGTTGAAATGAGTGATTTGGTAAATGCTATTGGAATTGGTATTTTCAAATGATTGTTTTGTTCTATAAATAATATTTAGGGTATTTTATAGATGATCCTAATGTGATTAATATGACATGTTATTCATTTTCTAAACAGTTTAGATATAGATTTTTTTTTGGAAGTTGTATCATTCAGTTTGAAATTATGAGGTTGATGCCCTAATTTTTAGGGACGGATTGCTTGAAGTTATCCTTATTAGTTATTTCATGGTGTTTTTATTATTTTATGATTATTAATGAATATTAGAAATATCGTGATGCATTATTTTGGTATGAAAGTCTAGGTTGGGTGATGTTGTAGTAAGTGACCTCAAGAGAGTAGAGATGGATTCAAAAGACAATAATAGATTCTCATATGGGATGGATGAAAATTCATGATAGGATTAGTGAATTGTGTGTTCACAAAAATGATATATGAATGATGGAATATGTGGGACTAGGATACAAAGGGATAATTTTAATAGGCAATAGTTAGTTATCTGTCGAAGTATTTTAATTCCTTGGTTATTGTTTCATTCATGTGATGAATGTGTTCTTTTGATTGAAGGTAGGATTTGGTGTGATAGATACAAATATTGAGTCATGGTATTTACTTAAGTGAGAAATCATTGGGATTATTTATAAGGGATATAATGGTTATTATATGTTTTTCAATTCTAGGACAACCTTTATAGAAAATGTGTGTCTTGAGATGGGTTTTGAACCTTTATTGAGTGAGAAGGAAGGGTTTGTGAAGTGATATTTCTGTGAGTGTTGAGTGATAATGAGTTCCTTGAGTTTTGAAGTGTGGCCTCCCTTGAGTGAGAATGTTTTTCCAAGGTATATGATGTATTGTATCCCTTGAGTGATGAGGAATGACCATGGTACTGGCTCCGTGGCCTACCCAAAACCTTCATAATATTACCAAGACAAGGAATTAACCCCACCCTATACCTTCGCCTATGGAATGAGTATTGGAATGGATCACTAATAAGAGTATTCATTTATATGTTGGGTTATGGTATGAGGTAACTATCTTCAATTTAGTGGGTTGTTGAAGAATGTATGACATTGTGTCATGCTGGCCGAGATTTTACATAACAAAAAAGAAACTTGTATTTATATAGGTGAATTATTTGTAATTTTTTTGGGTGGGTGCATTTCAATCACAAATACACTCTATCTATATGTATTTCATGAAAATCAACTTTATCAAATCATTACACAGTAGTTTTGAGGAATTAACAATTTCAACTAGTTTAGTGGACTCATCCCCTACTCACACACATGTATTGGTTTCCACTATTTAATGGTAGACTACGATGAATTATCCCTGGTTATAGGTAAAATTTTCAAAAGGAAACATGGTATGCATAACTAGTATTGAGGATGATGATCAATATGTTGTATTTTATTAGTTATTATAAAACCGAATTTACATTCTGTTTTTTAGTGCATGCACTAGACAATGTGATGTGGTTGTTTTTAAATATGATTCCATGTTTATATGATGATACTTTATTATGTTTTGATTTAGCATATAGATCATTTTATTTTTTTTCTTTTGTGACTATGGCGTCCTTCTTCAATCACTTTTTTGTGTGTAGGTATTTTTGAGATGTTTGTTAAATGGATGGATAATGCTGAATATTTGGTAGATTCAACCATGAATATCAGACCATTTTATAGAGACAACAGTGTCACAAATAATTTTTGGAACTACCACCACTAGTCTAATTCCTATTATGTATGTAAAGGAATGTTTGAGGTGGTGTAACATCCAAAATTGGGTAGCACTAGGATGATATAGGATGAGGAATAAATAAATGGCATCAAAAGATGGTTTCTGATAGGAAAACATTTGTAAAAGGTGGTGTTAGTTTTTTAGACTTTATAGGTAGACTATGATAATATATAACATGAATGTATTTTGTTTAAGATCATATTACTAGGGACCATATTGTTTTCTTACTATGAAAACTTGGATCTGGTAGGTGTTTGATTTGACAATGAACCCCAATTTGGGATGGATGTAACTCGGGATTAGTCAAAGGGATTGATCAGGAGCTAGTGTATCATTCATTCATCATGATAGTGTAATGTTGTGGGCCTTATAGGATTTATATAGCAAGTTTTTTTAAACATGCTACCTTATCAAAATTTATTATAAAATTCTGATACATGCAATATAATTTATGTTTTATCGATTAAAATATAAGGGGTGATTAATTGAATATGGAATATTTAGTCTTTCTTCATTTATAATGATTATACTTGTTGGGCATAATAAGTGACTATTTTATTGGGTTTTTTAGTTTCTTAGGAAGAAAATGATTCGAAATAAAACACATATGGTAGACTGAGGTGAATGAAAAATTGGTTTTATAAGTCAGTTTTACTTTCCTTTTTTCATGAAGAAGCTAATTTTAGAATATTTAAGAGTTTTTAAAATTTTGAGAACTAAATAAGAAAAATTTCATTGGAAATTGTAATATAAGTGGTTTGGAAACAAAATTAAAATTTTGAAAATATAATGACATGGAATGGGAATTATTTTGTTTTTGATAAAATCCCATTCATTCCAAAGTATATTTTTTTTTGAAAACTCAATTGAGATTTGGTGTGTGTAAAATTATATAAAATATCCCTTTAAATAAGAAATATGTACTGCATAAAAAAAGATTCATATATTTTATGTTCTATTTAAGAGTGACCTTGATACATGAATTTTATTCTTCCATTATTATCCACATATTTTCTGGAATAATCCATATGTTTTTTGATGGTGTGGAGTATTTTGATCATGAAATAGTCAACAGAAACTATTAGCTATGTAGACTGCATTTTCTCGATTTTTATGGTGTACAAGGCTGATCCTGAGTGTTTAGAGTAACTGACATGAGATAATTCCTTGTTTTATTTAGGGTAGATTTGTGTCTTGTGCACATGGGATGAATTATTTGGGTCTATAATGAGTATAAATGAGTTCCTTTTATCAGTTTGATTATTCTACTATATTATGTGTGTTTTTATAGGTGATTCCTCTATTTTGGAGAAATTTTTTCTTGAATTAACCATTGGTAGTTGAGTCTCATGATGGGGAGAATTATAAGACTAATGACCATTTAGTTGGTGATAGTTCAATCATTAGGATAAAAATATGTGGTATTGCTCTATCTTCATGAATGGTGACTGATGTTATTTGTTGGAACTCAAGTATCTGTGGGGAGGTCACATGTAGCCTTTATATTCGATGTTAGATGATATATGATAACTATATATTGGTTGTTATATTATATTGAGGTGATGGTAAGGATAAAACTATAGTGATAAGTATCAAATAATCATGGATATATGATCACCATGTGTGTGAGGGTCACAGATGCGGTGAAATCCAAGGGGGATTCAAATTAGAAATGTGTCTGTGCTCGAAGGGGTAGTATGATAGCATATGTGGGTATTTAAGGAACTGAAAACGATATTACATTGAGTTTCTAGTTTAAATATTTGTGTGGGTGTTTGTATGATTTTTTGGGAAACTACAGGAGTTTATTTTTCGGGATCAAAAGTCAACGATATTTATTAGTGGTTACAACTGAGTGTTTTTTATAGAAATCATTCCAAGTAGGACTAACTAGTGCTTTTATGTGAACATTGATCTGTTTTAGTGTAAACCACATAAAGAGAATAATCTATCAAATTAGTTATGATTTTTAAATACTCTACCATGATATTTGGGAGATTGTAGGGGTATCTACGTGTAGTGATTGTAGTTACAATACTGTTGATTCCATCATACTCATGTCACAAAAATGGTTGATGAAGACATGGACAGTTTAATTAAAGTATGAACTAAAAATGGCACAAACTCTTTCTTAAGTTTATCATTCATTATGACCAAGTCCTTTTTGAAGGGTTGATTATCATGAAGCTCCCTGTACTAGAAGAATAATTTGAAAACATGTGAATACCATATATTAATCTTCAACATAATGACCTTCGGAGTCTTAGAGTTCCTTATGAATGCATGAATGGATGATAGTGTCTACCTGAGTCTAACAGGTATACTTGTAGAACCACACCCATTCACAAATCCCAGAAATCATTCATTAAGTATTCTATTCAGTGAGAAATAACATTACTATAAATACCCCATTTTGTCTAAAATTTTATGGATGTTTATCTAACCTTCCAGCTTCCAAATTTCCCATTCATTTCAAACCTCCCAAGAATTAAAAATAAAAGAGAAAAAGAATCATCTAAGTTATCTATGATTTGTGAAACCCATTCCAATGTTTTATTGAATACATCAACCCTAGGTTGGGATACCATTTTTTAAGGTCTATGCCTTTGGTGAAGAAAGAAATAAAAATGCAGTATTTGATGAATTCAAAATAATTCACCCTTCGCAAAAAACTATCCTCATGAATCAAAGAATCCCTCTATGGAAAGGTCACCATGTTTCACAAAGACTACTTTTTTCAAGAAGCTGCTGACCTAAATGGGGACCCCAATATTTGTAAGACCTGTCATGGAAAACATAAATTATTAATGAATCAACTAACATGGTCCACTCAATGGTGCCTCTAATCTGTTGATCATATTTCATGAAGGTTGTGTTCATAGGCCCACCACATCAATCTAAGAGCAGTCCAACTGCTCCTAGAGTCCCCATGTGACCATTTCCACCTACTCCGATGTTTGAACAATAAATTACAATTGTGGTTTGATCCACCCACCTACCTTTTTATTCTAAGTATGGTCACTTTATCTCTACTTTTTTAGTTAAAGAGTACTCTAATGTGAACCTCATTATTGACCACTCCTCCCATCATTGTATCCCAGTGGTGAAAATTCCATGACACATTGAAAGGTTCATGGGTAGTGGTCATGTAATACCATGGAGTGAGGAGTGAGTCTAACCACATCCAAGATTCATGATTTAAGACTTCCAAGATCCACATCCAAGTCACGTGATGTTAAACTACCAAAAAATGTCCTAAGAACATGACATAAAACTATAGCCATACCCTATGCGAGATACACATGATGGTTTTTGTATGTTTTTCATGGGATGACTACCACACATATACCACCCACATGGAATGAGATCCTCCCAGGATGATCATTCTATATTCCACATACTATTACAACCATGAGAAATCCTCTTATGATGGGGAGAGTCAATGTGTAATCCCCACACCATCTGTTGTTGATTCTACTTTTGTGACACGATGATCCTTATCACATGATGTTAAAATTCTTGGATCATTACTATCATGTGACTGTAAAATATGGAATCTATCCACATGGGCTTTGATCATTGTCTTTTAAATATGGTATATAAGAAGCCACCTTGAGGATCAATCTTGACCAATAGAAAACATAGGTTTTCCCACCTAGGGATGTACCTCACTGATCCACATCAAGGGGTGTTCTAATCAACTATATCTACACCTACATGGGATTCCCAAACAATAACAAAACCTAGGATCTTAAACCTAGGGATGTACCACAATAATGTGCCTCATGGGGAACCCTGATCAATATCCTAGGTCCGAATCAAGGGTTTTCCTGACCAAATAAAAACTTAGATGATAACTCCTAGAGATGTACATCTCTGATCCACCTCAAGGGGAATTCTGATCAATATATCAAGTCCATCTCATGGGGAGACCCAACTATTGGTAAACATTGATTCCCTTTCCTAGTGATCCACCTCCCTAATTTTCTCAAGGGGAATTCTAATAAACCTTCTCAATTCATCTCAAGGGGTGTTCTGATCCATCCATTATAGATTTGTCTCATGGGGTGTTCTGGTTCATCAACCCATGTGTGATATATTCTCTCTTATAGACACACCTATATGATATGACTAATGAGATCTTTTATTAACCATAAAAATTGTTCTCATGAGGAATTGAGATCCATCCCTAAATGGTTCTACTCAATGAGAATTATCACTAGACCACATAGGTGTGGAATTTTCCCTCCTAGGGATGTACCTTCCTGATCCAACTCAAGGGGCATTCTGATCCACCCATCAAGGGTTCATCTTGAGCGGTGTTCTTATCCTCACATATATTATTGAAGGGGTAATTTAATCGAGTCATTTTTCAACACAAGACATTAACCATGTTCACATCTCTAAAAGATGTCAAAATCATCCCATGATATGCCTCCATCTGATTTTATGACCTCTATATGAAAGACATTAATTTCACACACTGAACAAAATAAGAAACCCACACATAAGTGTTGGATTATTGAGTTTAAAATCCTCGGATAAATTTATCCCTTAGTTTAACTAATTTGTGATCAACATGTGATGCATTAGGTTTAGTGCCTTATGATTCCGAATTTGATATTCTCTCCCATGAGTAAGAAAATAGATTACCAATCCCCAAGAATCCAAGGATTCTGTGTAATGCCCAACATAAATAATCTCATAACTAATGGTTTTTACCTTTTCAAGACAAAATAGTAATTTCTTGATATAAGTATTGTAATTAATGAGAATCAAAAAGGAAATGGAAATATAATTAAGTTCCACAAACATGAATTAAATCTATAAAGGAGACCTAGACTAGGTGTTTATTTCTAAGGAGGAATACACGGAATTATAAACTTACATCCCATCATCCTATTTTGATCAAAGAATAGAAATTAATATTTAATTTGGTGAATGATACCCACCATTGGAATGTGGGAATGTGGGTATACAACATGCATTGTTTATATGCATCATATAAAAACACAAACAGAACCTGATAAAAGTGTCAAAACAGAAATATTGAAACATATGAAAAAAGAATCTCCTCAACATGGGAAATAGTATCATTCATGAATTTAGTAGGATCTCATGTAACCTAATAGATATCTGGTACCATGTCTGTTGGGCAAAAATCCCTCAAGGTAAAATTGCAGTATTTTTGGGTTGATTGTGTTTGTCGACAAAGCAGGTTTCCATGGAGAATTGTCGAGTTCCCGAGAATTTGTTGTAAATCCTTATTGATAAAGAATGATGACAAAGGAAAGGATGATCTGGAGGCGGTACAAAAGAGCAGTACAAGGTGGCGCCGTTTCTCAGTGTTTGCCAAATTTGGGGGGTCCAAAATTTGGAGTTTGGTGAGCATTACGAAAATATGATTTCCATGAAGATAATATTTTTATATGGAAAAGGCATGAATTTTGCGAAGAGAGGATGCATGGATTGGATTTCACTATGACCTAAAAAATGGAGGTGGTGATGCTTCGCGATTACGTCAAAGCTTTGTGAATGGAATATTTGAAGCACATCGCAGCGGTGTAGGGCTTTGAAAGGTAGCTTTGCAGAGAAGGCGTGAAGGAATGTTGACGGTGATTCACTGCGATTACGAAGAGCTCCGCGATCAGAAAATTGACGTGGTGCTTCACGATTTGGACAGAATTCTGGCGGAAACTTCAGAGCTTCACGATTGGCAATGACGTGGTGTTGAATTCGCGCGGAAGGGTCGAGGGTCGGTGGAATCGCCAATAAATAGAGGTCGAACCCCTCGAGAGAAGTAGAGAGAATTTTCAGAGAAGATCATTTGCTCTCGGTTCACGAAGGTATTTCGCCTAGCCTGTGTGCTTCGCGAAAGAAGAGCTTCGCGGCGGCTAGTGTAGCTCCGCGAATGTTGCGCGCTCCGCATTGGCTCAGTGAGCTTCGCAAGGGAAGTTTCTCTTCAACGACTTGAGCTTCGCGGTAGTACTTCGCGGTTGTGTTTCGCGGTTGTGCTTCGCAAAAAGGTAGGCGCTTTTCGAAGTCTTGTTTGACCTTTGTGAAATTGGGAGCCTAACGAAGTAGGGTGCTTTGCGAAGGTGTTTCCAAAGGTAGTTGCCTAGTGTTCAGAGGAAAAGTGGTATTCATCAGTGGATGAAAGTTGGACTTTAATAGAGCATCTATCAACAGTTGAGGATGCATTCCTTAATGATAATGAAGAGACCTATAGGTCTATAAACTGTGAGTGGATTCCCTTCCAGATCAGTGAGCTTAGGAAGAGGAAGAAAGTGATCCTCTCCACCGGTAGTGAGCCAGAGAGAGAGAGAGAAATAAGGAGTGACCCTTGGGAAAGAAGTGATCTGACCCTAAACCTTGCAAAGGCAGTGAGCCTAGGACAGAGTGACTGTACCCGAACATTGTAATCCATGGCTAGTGAAGTATAGTAGAATTTGGTATGACCGGAAACCTATCAGCGTATGCTCCTTGGACATAGCCCTTAACAGTGAACCAAGTAAAATTGCTGGGTCTTGTGCTTTCTTTACTTTCTGTTTATATTGTGCAACAGGAAAGAGAGATAAGAGTGTTTTTTTAACAATGAATCAAGATCAGAACGAGCATTAATTTTAAATTAGTTATACCCTGACCCCCCCCTCTCAGGGTATTCAGCTCTGTGGACCTACCAATTGGTGTCAAAGCGAGGTTGATATTAGTTCTTCTCTCAATGGAGGTCACCAATCATTAAGGGATTCCGATCTTCAATGGGAACAACTTTCAGATATGGAAGAATCGAATGCAACACTACTTCCGATCTTTGGGAATGGATGTATTCACAGTAGCAATGCATGGCATAACAACTGATATTAATAGTGGCGCATTATCAGAAGATGAACGTAGAGAGTTGGATGCAGATTCCAAATCAATTAATGCCTTAGGGGGGAGCGCTATCCAATCCTATCTATACAAAGGTGATGTCATGAAAAACGTCACGTGCCATGTGGGAAAATCTATTGAATATATATGAAGGAGATACAAAGGGCAAAGAGGCAAAGATGCAAGTGATGTGGAATAAGTATGAAGATTTGAAGATGAACCCGAATGAGTCTTTTGATGTATTCTTTGATAGGGTAAATACTGTGGTAGAAGACATGCATGGTCTTGGTGAGATTATCTAAGACATTAAAATTGTAAAGCATATATTGAGAAAACTCCCACCTCGATTCAATCCGAATGTTTCTATTTTGGAAGATAAAGATCTGAAAGAGCTGACATTGGATAACCTGCACAACACTCTTGTTGCGTATGAAATGAGAAATGACGACAACGACGCTGTGGAAAATGGGAAATCCAAAGAGGTGGCATTTAAGGCCATGGAAATGCTCACTATTGAAGATTCTCAGGAGGAATAAGAGACTGATGAGGTGATGTCATTCCTTTCTTCAAATCTGCAAAGAGGAAAAGGAAATTTTAAAGGGAAACTTCCACTAGCATGCTTTCGATGTGGAAAGGTTGGTCATCTTGCTGCAAGATGCCCCAAAAAGTTTCAAGAAGAAAATGATGAAGATGATGTTGAAAATCCCAAGAAGAAATCTTCAGCCTATGTGAAAGGTAAGAAGCAGTTCAAGAGAAATTTATTCAAGAAGAAGAATCTTCTTTCACAAGAAATAGACAGTTCAGATGAGTCTGAGGATGAAGAGGTTGGGGATTTTAAAAATTGTAAAGATCATAGTCAAAATGATATGGTTGTGGTCATCGGTAGGTCTCAGGAAAAGGATGAAACTGCTGTTGGAGAAGAGTAAGAAGACGAAGTTGAAGGAAGAGTTGATATGGAATCCGAATTGGAAGCAATTCTTGAGGAGATAGATGTTTGGAGAGCAAAAACGAAGAAAGCCAATAAAGTTGTTTGTGATGCCAAACTCTATATGCAGCAGCAGGAAGATGAGAAGTCTGAGTTGATGGATGAAATTGAAAAACTCATGTTATCAACACCAGAGAACTCAAAATCAGTTAATGTGTATAACCTCAAGATTGAAGAACAGAAAAGGGAGATCGATGGATTGAACAGAAAAGTGAAAGATCACGTCAAGCGTATCGAAGAGCTTGAAGAAGAAGTTGTCGGTCTATAGAGGAAAGTTAAAGGCCAGGAAAAGCCTTTGATTCCCATTACATTCTTGGGAAAGCAGATCATTCTGAATACTGAAAAGATGAAAGAGGATCCTAGTAGTTCATCAGGAAAGAAGCAACAGTTGAGCTCAATTGTTAAGGCTGATTCAGGGATTGATCATAAAAAAAAATATGTGGCAATTGAAGTCAGACCGCAAGCACCTGTTCCGAGATTGAAGTTTGATTTGGGAACAATGAAAATTAAGAATATTCAAGGATCCCAAGGGGAAACTCTGAGTGCTGAAGTTTCATAAAGTAATGCACCATATATAAGGTGCAATTATTGTGGGAAGATGGGACAGTCACAGTATGAGTGTTCCATAGCCAAGAGATATCAAAGGGAACAAGAACAGTGGTGGAAGCCAAACAGAGAACGGTTTTCCAGAACATATTTTAAAGGACACTGTTTTTGGTGTGAAGGATTTGGGTACATGGCTAGGTACTGTACTTCGACCATTCAGAGAAATGTGCCAAAGCAGAATCAAAACGTTCGCAAGCAGCAGATCTATAAACCGACAGGTGAGTTGAAAATGAAGAATAGATTTGCGGCTTTGAAAGATGAGGCAAGTCCATCATACTCTGAGAAAGAACAAAATTCCCAATCCATGCCGAGTGTGAAAGAAAAAGTATGGACCAAGAAGAAGAAAAATGAGAAGGCTATGGTGGAGGAGATTTGCCTTAAAGTATCATATCATTCTGGTGTATGGATCCTTGACAGTGGTTGCACATCACACATGACAGGCAAAAAGGATCTTGTTATAGGCATAAAATATGACCAAGAAAGAGTTGTCAAATTTGGAAACGATAAAGGCCTGAAGATTGTTGGCTCAGGAAAATCCATGTTTGGGGGCAAAGAAATGAGACATGCTGATGTCTCGGTAGTAGAGGGTCTTAGTCAAAACTTACTCAGTGTCAGTCAACTATGTGACTCTGGGAACTCTATCCGATTTACCAAGAAGATGTGTGTTGTGAAAGGAAAATATAGAGCAGTTGTTCTTCAGGGAAAAAGGACAAAGGGAAATCTCTACCTTGAAGGTGGGGAAGAAGATACATGCCTTTTATCCAGAGAAGAAGAAAACCAGCTATGGCATAAGCGACTTGGTCATCTATGCCAACCATCTATGGAGGATCTGGTAATGTGTGATTCTACTAGAGACCTTCCCAAACTTTCACATGATCATGCTCATACATGCGATGCTTGTCAACAGGGGAAGATCATCAGAAAAAAATACAGGCCAAAGGAACAGAAATCATCCAGAGTGCTCGAATTGGTACATGCTGATGTATGTGGACCTATTTCACAACGATCTATAAATGGGAAAAGGTACTCTATCCTTTTCATTGATTATTATAGAAGAATGTCCTAGGTATTCATCATTACCCATAAGACAGAGGTGTTCAGTTGCATAAAGCAGTATAGGAGGGAATCAGAAAAGATGCTTGGGCAGAAAACTCTGAAGTTTCGTACTGATAACTGTACAGAATTCACAAAAAGTCAAGTCGAAGACTATCTTGAGAAACACAGGATAAGGAATCAAGTTTCATCAGTTAGGACTCTCCAACAGAATGGATTGGTTGAAAATATAAATCAGATAATCAACAACATGGATAGAACGATGCTTACTGATAAAGACCTACCAGATATATTTTGGAAGGAAGCAGTTTTGACATCGGTCTATGTTTCGAACATGTCTCTGTTGTGTCCTAAGTAATGGAAGACTCCGTATGAACTGTGGTACGGAAAGAAGCCAACGTTGAGATACTTTTGAATCTTTGGATGTAAGTGTTTCATTCTCAACAAAGAAAATCACAGGATGTTTGAGGCACGAGGAGATGAGGGGATATTCCTTGCCTACTTAGGGAAAAGTAAAGAATATAAATGCTTCAACAAAAGGCTGGGAAAAACTGTTGAGAGCAATGATGTCACTATAGTCGAAAATTAACAGAATACTCAACGACCTAGTGAATAGTTTCTGGATGAAAGTGATAATGATGTAAGCGACACAGGGGGAGTCGAAGTGGCAGAAGATGACTCAGAAGAAGATACTGATGATGAATAAGAAAGTGTCAAGTCTGCGTCTCCCAGGAAGCCAAAGAGTCAAGCTGGAATTGATATGCAGAATATCATTAGTGATCAGACAGCTCCAGTTTAGACTCGAAGAATTAATTCATTATAGCAAACAACGTTTTTATCTCAGGAGGAGCTGAAATATTTTTTCGATGAAACTGAAGATGAGAACTGGGTTCTGGCTATGAATGAAGAGCTTGATCAAATCGAGAAGAACCAGACATGGGAGATTGTTTCATGGCCAGCAGACAAGAATGTCATCGGGACTAAATGGGTATATCGCAACAAGATGAATGAATATGGCACAGTGATTCGAAACAAATCACGGCTAGTGTGAAAGGGATACTCCCAGATAGAGGGAATAGATGTTGATGAGACATTTGCACTGGTTGCAAGGCTGGAGACAATCAGATTATTTTTGGCCATAACAGTACAAAGAAAGTTCAAAGTGTTCCAGATGGATGTCAAATCCGTATTCTTGAATGTTGTTCTGGAAGAGGAGGTATATATTGAGAATCCAGATGGTTTTCTCATTCATAAGGATGAGAACATAGTTTGTAGGCTAAAGAAGTCATTGTATGGGATAAAACAAGCACCAAGATCATGGTACTCAATGCTTGATCAGTACTTGAAGAAACTTGGTTTCAAGTGTGGTTGTGTTGATTACAATATCTATTTCAACAACAATAGTAGTCAAAGGATGATGGTGCTGGTCTATGTCGATGATATAATATTTGGTGGATCGGATGAAGCTCAGTGCATACAGTTTTCCGAATTCATGAAACATGAGTTTGAAATGTCAATTATGGAGAGATAACGTTTTTACTTGGTCTATAGGTGACACAAGGAAGGAATAGAACATTTATTTCTCAATCCAAATATTCCAAGGAGGTGTTAAGAAGGTTTGGCATGGAAATTCGAAGGAGATGAAAACTCCGGTTGCTACCCGGATGAAATTATCAAAAGACGAGGATGACAATGCAGTTAATATCACAGAATACAAGAAAATTATTGGAAGTTTGTTGTACTTGACCGTGACAAGGCCTGATATTGTTTTCGCCACATTCCAAGCAACGAGATATCAGAGTAATCCCAAGGAAAGTCACATGCTCGCAGTGAAATGAATACATCAGTATATCAAAGGCACTGTGGACTTCATCTTGACATATAACGATAAATCTCAGATAGAGTTATTGGGATATACTGATGCAGACTGGTCCGGTTCAGCAGATGGTAGGAAATAAACATCTGGATGTGCATTCTATCTTGGCGGACTATGTATTGCTTGGTTAAGCAGGAAGCACGATTGCATTTCATTAAGCACCGTAGAAGCTGATTATATTGCGGCCACTCAAGCTTTCACACATTTATTATGGATGAAGCAGCAGCTTGACGATATGGGAGTTGAAGTAATGTATCCGATCGGAATCCAGTGTGATAACTCAAGTGCTATCAATCGCAGAAAAAATCCAGTTCATCACTCAAGGACAAAGAACATTGAGATCAAATATCATTTTGTCAAGGAGAAAGTGGAGCAAGGGCTTTTGAAGTTGGAGTATGTGCCTACAGAGTTACAGGTTGCAGATATTCTGACAAAGGCCTTACCCAAGGAAGCATTCGAAAGGCATCGACTAGCTCTGGGTGTTCATTCGACTCCCCGCACTTGAAATAGTGTGGATGCGAACCCCCCCCCCACTCCCTGAGGTATGATGTGTTTTTCCCTAATGTGATGATATGTGTTATCTACTATGTTACAGACTACAAAGGCATGGCCTTTGGGTTCATTGACAAATGGGGAGAAAATGGTGATTGTTCAAGGGGGAGATAGTGTGGAAATTTGATAAATCATCAATGATATGGGGAGAAGCTGACAGGTGGAGCATCTAAATAGGGGGAGTGCAATGAGATTGGGGGAGAGTATTAAATCTGACGATGCTAGAAGTGATCGATCAAAGACTAGATATCACAACATCTGTGGCTCGTGATAAAAGCAGACAAGTGGTGTTAGAAAGGTGAGAGAAGGTCTCCATCTATCATCAATTGGTATCAGTGTGGTTCAACAATTGTTATCAATTTAAGAATTGGTATCATGTTGGAATCGAAAATTGGTGTTTGACATGAAGTGATTCATTGATGAACTTTTCATACTACTCTTGTTTCTCACTCTGATCATTTCTCATGTGGTCTTAGAGTACATATTAAGTGAATCCTTGAGCACTATCAGAATCGTAGTAGGCGAATGGTGGTAGCGGTTGGAAGAAGACTCAGTGAGGTATCAACGTGCAGAAAATCATTCTGAGAAGAGTTATGAAGAATTGTCAACAAACCCAAAGGGGGAGATTGTTGGGCAAAAATCCTTCAAGGTAACATTGCAGTATTTTTGGGTTGATTGTTTTTGTTGACAAAGCAGGTTTCCAGGGAGAATTGTTGAGTTCCCGAGAATTTTTTGACAATCCTTGTGGAAAAAGAACGATGACAAAGGAAAGGACGATCTAGAGGCGGTACAAAAGAGCAGTACAAGGTGGCGCTGTTTCCCAGTGTTTTCCAAATTTTTGGGGTCCAAAATTTGGAGTTTGGTGAGCATCGTGAAAATTGGATTTCCATGAAGATCATATTTTTAGATAGCAAAGCCATGAATTTCGCGAAGAGAGGATGCATGGATTGGATTTCGCGAAGACCAGAAAAATGGAGGTGGTGATGCTTCGCGATTACGTCAAAGCTTCGCGTACTGTAGAGTTGAAACACATTGCGGCGGTGAAGGGATTTGCGGGGGAGCTTCGCGGCGAAGGCATGAAGGAATGTTGATGGTGATGCTTCGCGATTACGACGAGCTCCACGATCAAAAAATTCCCCTGGTGCTTCACGATTTGGACAGAATTCCGGCAGAAACTTCGGTGCTTCACGATTGAGGATAACGTGCCGTTGACTTCGCGTGGAAGGGTCAAGGGTCGATAGAATCACATATAAATAGAGGCCGACCCCTTTGAAAGAAGTAGAGAGAATTTTCAGAGAAGATCATTTGCTCTCGATTCGCGAAGGTAGTTCGTGTAGCCTGTGTGCTTCGTGAAAGAATATCTTCGCGGCAGCTAGTGTAGCTCCGCAAAAGTTACGCGCTCCACGTTGGCTCAGTGAGCTTCACGAGGGAAGTTTCTCTACAACGACTTGAGCTTCGCGGTAGTACTTCGCGGTTGTGCTTCACGGTTGTGCTTCGCGAAAAGGTAATAGCTTCACGAAGGCTTGTTTGAGCTTCATGAAATTGGGAGCCTAGGGAAGTAGGGTGCTTTGCAAAGGTGTTTCCAAAGGTAGTTGCCTAGTGTTCAGAGGAAAAGTGGTATTCATCAGTGGATGAAAGTTGACTTTAACAGAGCATCTATAAACAGTTGAGGATTCATTCTTTCATGATAATGAAGAGACCTACATGTCTATAATCTATGAGTGGATTCCCTTCCATAGCAGTGAGTTTAGGAAGAGGAAGAAGGTGATACTCTACACCGGCAGTGAGCCAGAGAGAGAGAAATAGGTAGTGACCCTTGGGAAAGCAGTGAGCTGACCCTAAACCTTGAAAAGGCAGTGAGCATGGGACAGAGTGACTGTACCCGAACACTGTAATCCACAGCTAGTAAAGTATAGTGGAATTTGGTATGACCGGAAACCTGTCGGCGTATGCTCCTTGAACCTAGCCCTTAGTGGTGAACCAAGTAAAATTGTTATGTCCTGTGTTTGCTTTACTTTCTGTTTATATTGAGCAACAAGAAGGAGAGAGAATAGTGTTTTTCTTAATAGCAAAACAAGATCAGAACGAGCATTAATTATAAATTAGTCATACCCTGATTCACCCCCCCTCTCTGGGTATTCAGCCTTGTGGACCTAAAAATGTCCCATTAAGAAAATAGTGGGGACAACATCAAACTCACCAGTGAATTGGGAAGTTAGCAGTTTGGAATCCCTAATCTGTGACATTGTAAACATGGGCCTATCTACCTTTTAGGAAGATTGGATGATGTTGGGTCGTTGAGAGTTTATTTCCATGTACCTATAATGATGGAAAAATCCATATTAATTATATTAATCACATATTAGGGAATGAACATTCCATGTCACACATGCATCAGGGAAAGACAAAAATATCTATGGAAATAATGTACAACTCCAACCCCACCACAACTTCTACTATGACATTGGCTACTAGGTGCCTATCGACCATAATTCCATACACCCCTATGATATCATTCAATGTAGGGTGATATACACCCTTTTACATTAGTAAAAGTTTATGAGGATCATTTTTACTAGGTAAATGGATTGGTAGGACGTTGAGGAATCAATACCTCACTATCACCGCCACCCCTAAGAGTTGTACAACGAGAAACCACCCCTCATTCCGATGGAAATCCACTTTGTGAGTCTATCCATATTACATTACCTTAATTAATTCCCCTACTCTAACGTGGTGGATGATGGCCAGGTCACCCAAGCTAAGACTATATCTTGGGAACCACTAAAGAGGGCTCCGACAAGGCCATGTCAACACACGCAAAGACCAGTCCCTGAGGCTGAAGAACAGGTGGAATTTACCCCTTCTCTATTAGTCTCATCCAAAGAACCTGAATCTAGAGTTTTGGTATGGTTTAGGGTAATTTTAGACAAGGGTAATAATCTTACACTACCCTAGTGTCCCCTTACACCATTGGTGCATCTTCCCAAAATATCTACAATAGTCAAATAGGGATTTGTATTTAACCGATTGAAATCAATACCCCTATCGTATAACAACCCTACCCTTTATTTCATATTTAAATATGATTTATTACATAAAAATACACTTAAGAAAACTCAAAATATCATGAGGTATCTTGTCTTTGAATCTTAATAACTTTACATAACAACTTATATATTAAATACACATCTTTATTGAAAACAGCGTTCACATGAACACAACATTATTTCATACTTAGCATTGCATGGAATAACCAGAGGACATACGTAAGAAAAGGGTAAGATATAAAGCCCAGTAAAGGAGTTAACAAGGAATAACATGAAGAATAAAATAAAATATAGTCCATAGTAATATCAATGGATCATAAT
Source organism: Viscum album (assembly GCA_963277665.1). Lineage (NCBI taxonomy): Eukaryota > Viridiplantae > Streptophyta > Magnoliopsida > Santalales > Viscaceae > Viscum > Viscum album. The sequence goes on from OY728167.1 coordinate 954,660,553, forward strand.
AGAATATTGAACATAAATGAATAATATAGAAGGATTATCATAACATATAAATGTGGAAAAACTTAAAACACTACATCATTAACATAAAGGATTCAGGTAAACCCATGTACCAAAATGGTGGGAAAACATTATATAAAGGAATTAGGTAAACTTCATTCCTAACATGATATTCCATGATACTAAACATTACCCAATGCATTGGAGTGATATCATGGTGCATCCTTCATAATCATTTCAATATCATGCTTATGTGTGCCACATATATCATATAACGTGGATTACTTCAACATAATCAATTATTCCATGATCAAGGAATGAGTAATTAATAAATTTAAGTCACTATTATATAATTATAAGTGCATAAATGGGAATTACCTTGATAGAGTAATTAGTATGGTATTCACTACATGATGACTTTTCATGGAAAATTGGGGTGCAATTTTGGCAACATAACAACGTCATATAAAAATTCATAAATTGTATTTATGAGAGAGAAATGGGTATATCATCATTTATAAATAGGATATATAGTAAGGGGTAATGGAAAATAATATCCCTACAAGTGAAATGTATCTTATATGCATAATATAATATAAATTCTTGAATAAAAATGAGAAGAGAGAAATCCCTTACTGAATTTTGCAAGGTAACTAGTGTACACGAGAGAAATTAAGAGAGAGAAAGGGGTCTCCCATCATTCAAACATAAAAAGGTATGTATAGGGGAGGTTAAAACAAATACCCCCTCATTTTTAATTAAAAATAAAATTGTGTAGGAATATAAGAAAACATGGAAAAAAATGAGAAATAAAGAAACCCTTCTAGAATTTTAGCATAGCAATTGGAGGGATTAAAGGATCATAAGGGGCTTAATGGTTGTGAAAATAAGATCCCATAAGTTATAAATAAAGTTTATTATAATTAGGTATGACTTAATATATCCAAAATCAAGAAAATTAAAATTAAAAGGCAAGACATAAAATATGTGCTTGAAGAAAAATGAGGGAGGGAGATCCCTTACTTGGATGCGTGATACCAAAGGCTTGGGGGAGGCTACATGGGAGTTTATGGGTGACTTGGTAAGACTATAGAAATTAAGGAGAGGTAGTGGTCGAGCTTCAATGTTCTTGAGTGAAAATAAATGGGTGATTGAGTGGGTTTTTATATGAAAGGAGGGGGAATTCATTGTTATTTTGGTCATAGACACTACACACTAAAATATTCCAAACCAAAAACCATACCATGGGTTTTTCAATAGATTCAAGAAACAGTGAGTGGTATAAATTATTTTATAAGTCTAAGGACACATCATATTGAAATAACTCCCCTTCTTGTGTGAAGGTGAGTCATACTTTTAAGGAAATTTTTTTAAAATTTTAAAATATTTTATATGTCATGGAGGATTTACTATGGATTTATAAAATAAATAAAATAAATTTAAATTTAAATTATTTAAAAGGAAAAACATATATTTGGACGAAGATACCTTTTATAGTATTTTATTACATCACTATCGGGTCATTACATTGTAATAACACACATTATATATTTATACAGTATTTAATTTTTACCAAAAAATTTGACTGTCTCAAAAAATTATGAAAAATTCACCACTGGATACGTTTGATTTTTTGATTCCAAAAATAATATTCATTTTATCTAAATACTTTTCTAAATATGTGAGTTTTTAAATATAAATATAAACTTGAAATTTATTGAAATTTGATGGGTTTTGGAAAAAATTGTTTTTAAACCATAATAAAAGTTACTTTTCACATCAAACAAATTGTATGATAATTAATATTTAATGAATTAAATTTAATAATAAAGTTTTATTAAAATATTATTTATTTTAAAAATACATTAATTCATTAAAATATATTCCTTAATGGAATTTGAATATTAACAAAAAATACTACTTTTCATTACGAAAATAATTTAAAAATTAGAAATAATATAATGAGAGTATATTCATTATAATGTACGTAATAATAATGATTGTTTATTTATACCTATGTATTTATTACATCAGAATATTCTCTAAGATTATGGTGTGTGATGGTGGGGATTTATTAGGGTTGTTCGTTGAATATGTTTAGGTCCGTGATCTTGATGATCTTGAACTTCTCTCGTAAACTATTTTATCATGCTTAAGTATTTGGATCACAGATTGGGATTAGACTAGGGAAAATTCTATAAATTCTACCTCTCTCAGAATATTTGATAAATGGGATTCATAGGGAATGATCATACTGGTCAAGGCTATCTCCTACTTTGTCTGTGTCGAATGGATTTGTTAAAATGATTTATTTGTTATATTAATTTGATCATTTTACAATGAGTATATTATAATTGATAATTATAATAAATAGCCAGTAAAATCCAAGTGGGTATAAAAAAAATTGCATGTGCTTTCTATATCCATATGAAATAAAATGAAATTAAAATTTTTAAATGTTCGGGTGGTTAGAACCTTCCCCCTTTAATAAATTTCACCCTTGATATTTCATTTTCCCAAAATAAAATATATTAGGGTAACTCTTAATCATCACTTCCTCCAGTTCTCATTCCGATTCATCAATATTGAGGTTTCTCCACAACACATGGATAGGGGGAATTTCATTATATTATAGAAATGTTTCTGTATGATTTAAGATCTCCCCAGGCTTACTTTAATTGGAGAGGTCATTCTCCAATGGTACCACCGCTAGATTGAGTATATGTGATGTGTCTGGTATGTAATTCATTAAAAGTGATACCTGGAATACATCATGTATTAGTTACAGGTTCTATTGTAGTACAAGTCAATATGACACTACTTCGATGCGATAAAGGATATCAAAATGGTTAATGCACCTTGGACTAAGCTATCCCTTCTTCCAAAATATCATAAACTCAGCCATGGAGAAATTTGGAGAAATACCATGTCTCCAAAATAAAACTCTATGTCTCAAAGGCTATTGTTATTATAGCTGTTTGTCAACTCTGGGAAGCTTCGATGTGTATCTGGATGGTCTTAACCTTCTCCACCATTTCATCATCCATTTATAGAGTTAGAAGTTTTTTCCCAAAATGCATCCCAACAAGTTGGTGTTTAGCACATCTTCCCATAAAGGGATTCATAAGGATCCATATGTATTCTTGAGTGGAAACTTTTGTTGTATGATAACTCAACCAAAGGAAGATGTTGGTCACATCCACCGTTGAAGTCCATTGAGAAAGCACTCAACATTTCCTCAAGTGTTTGGATAGACTTCTCAGATTAACCATCATTTTGAGGGTAATAATTCATACTGATGTTCATCTTTATGTTCATAGCTTGGAGGTGGCTTTTCCAAAACATAGAGGTGATTCATGGATCTCAATCAAACATAATCGATAATGTTACTCCATGGAACTCTACCACTTCTCTAATTTATATTTGTCCCAGTTGATCTAGTAGGAAAAACAATTGAATTTTAATGAAGTGTGCAGTAATTATAAGACAATCCAAAACAACCTAGATAGTATCGTCTGCTTTGAATTTCTTTGAAATCCTTGTGAAAAAGTCCATTGTGGTGTTTACCCAATTTTATGTTGGTATAGGTAATGGTTGTATTATCCATTTATACTTCTTCCTCTTATCATTCACTTGCTGAAATATCAGGTACTATGATGTATATTAATTAATATCATCGTTTAATTTATCCAACCATTACTTTTTCTAAAGATCTCGATACATCTTCATTTTTTCTAGGTGAAAGAAGAAATTCAAACTATGTGAATCATTTAAAAGTTCTTTTTGTAACACTAGATTTGATGGAACATATATTCCTGAATCAAATCTCACAATTACTTCTTCATTAACATTAAAATCCAAGGATAACCTTTTTATGAATGTTTTTACTCTCTTCTAAATTCCCACATAATCTTTTTTAAGCATCCTTTAACTTTTTCAGAAGAGAGAGTTGAATAATAATTTCTTAATGGATTGAATAAATACCATTCTTTATGATTCCCATGTTCATATTCATCATATTTAAGAATATTAGATCCTTTTAAATTCTCATCAATGATGGAATTGTTGGTCCCTTTCATATTAGAGCATCATCCATGTTGTTCGCATTCCTAAGGTGGTAATGGATTGAGCATTTGTAATCCCTGACAAGCTCTATCCATATTTTTTTGCCACATATCCATATCTTTATGTATTAATATATATTTGAGACTTTTTTGATCCGTATATATTTCACACATCTCCCCAAAAAGATAATTCCACAAGATTTTCAATGTAAAGATCATAGCTACAAATTGCTGATCATGTGTGGGATTGTTTTGGTGAAGAATTTTCAACTGTCTTGAGGAATAGGAAATGACTGTCATTTTGTATCAAAACACATCCCAAACCCATCTTTGAAGCATCACTGATGATTAAAAAAATATCTCCACTTATGGGTAGTGTGGTCATGAGGGTAGTGAAGAGCCTATTCTTCATCTCAATGAAGCTTTCTCCACATTCATTATTATAAGAAAAATTTACTCCCTTCTAAGTTACCTTGGTAAGAGGGTTTGACAATTGTGAGAAATTTCTCACAATCTGTGATAATATCAAGCTAACACTAGGAATCTACGAATATTTGTCACAGATGTTGGGATCACCCATCCCCCAATTTCTTTTTTCATAGAAGGATCCATAGATATCCTATTGATTTAATGATATGACCCATGAATGATAATTCCTTCAACTTGAATTCACACTTTCTATACTTATCATAGATATTCCCTTTTCTAATAGTCTTTAGAATAGCGGTCAGAAGATCCCCATGATTCTCTTCAGTTTGGGAGTATATTATAATATCGTCTATGAAGACAACCAAAAATTTGTTAAGTTTAATGAGTGAAGATTAAATTTTTATAAAATATGAGGGAAACTGGATACAAAGGGATTTCTCATGGGGGTCAAAAGTGACGAAAAACTAGGAAATCCCATTGAATAGCATCCTTACACTCAAAAGGAATAGAACACATTCCATCATAAACAAACAGCTCCTCCTCTAGACTACCCATCTGATCTAGTGCATCCACCGAAAAGTTAGACTACCTCTTAATATGCTGAAAACTATGTCATTGGTTTGTCTACATAGTGCAATAACAAATAAGATAGGTTAATGACCATGATATAGAATGGTGCCTCTGAATAGAACTCACCATAAAATTTGAATTGTACTCAACCTCAACCACCTGGGTACCACACTGACTATAAATTAAAATCCTGAACGAAGTTACAACGCCTTCATGCCCAAGGAATCGCTAGGTCCATAAAAGGCACTTGAGCCTATAATAATCAAGCCCCAAGAGTCCCGTAGTACCCCTACACCTCTCATTCATCCCTCCCATATAATACCCATCCACATTAAGTTCCAAACCTCTAAGAAGTGGCATACACCTAATCTAATGACCGTTTTTTCCATTGGGAATTCAATTTAGATTAAAACATTGAAAACCGTAGATGAACTCTAGATCCCTTTAAAAGTATGACCCATCTTGAATACAAGAGCTCATAGCCACATTTGGAGAAATAGAGGGGAGTTATTAAAACCCATCCAGGTAGTGTTGTATGCTTCTAAAATGGTCCAAAAAACTAAAGAAAATATGACTGCATGGACATTACATTCAATAGACCTAATGTCGACCCCATGGAACCAGGATGGCAAAAAACGATGCAGATATTGATTATTATTGATGCAAGGATGAAGAGTAAAAAGGGACCATAAATGAGAAGCCTATATTATTTGAAAAAAATGTTTGTTAGTGGATTATTCCGATGGTATCTTGTGACTAAAATAGCAATATTCCACTGAAATAACTTTCCTTTTTTATGTTCTCATTCGTCGAATGTGCCTTGTTCCTGATAAGCCATGTGAGGAAGTTCATTTTTCTAGAATCTAATTACACTAAACCTTGGAAGACCACAAGTCAATGGGGTTCGCTACATGAAGATGCTTCTTGTAATCTCAAGATGCAAACATACCCAAAATTGAGTTCAATAATAAATATTTTTCAGGTTCCTCATTCATGATAATTCTTTCAAACAAATTCACCTGATTGAAATTGATATTTGGATGAATAAACTCAGGGTTCATGTACACCTCCTTAAAATACATTTGGATGAGGGAATCCTAGAAAATCCAGTATCTCAGCTTCCCAGTTGGTCTTCCAGATGATAACTTTCTTCTTATTGATGGTCCACTAAACATAACTATTAAGAACTTCAAAGTGGGATATCATACATCATGCCAAGCCTATAAACCGAGTGCCACAGGTTCTCGTTGACTCCCAGTTATCACAATAACCCTATCTTGACTGTTTGATTTTGGTTATACATTATTCAATACAGAGTCAAGGATAAGTAAATTTAATCATATAAACACATAAAGAGGAATCCAATGACAATAAAGGAATAACTTATAAATGACATTTATTTCCTTAACTTATGAATTTTCTTGGCTTCAATCTAAGTTATCCATGATCTATATCCTAACATATATTATTATGGGAATTTTTTATTGATCCTTAACAATAGTTCATACCAATATTATGAATTTACCAAAGTATATCCGCCTAGTGTATCAAACCAATAGTGAAGAAAGGCCCTTTTTCTTGCACAAATCCTCGTTCAAGTCTATCTCAAACTAGTGTTTTCGGGTTTTACAAAAATATACATCTATTCCAAATCCACATAGACTTGTTCATATCCAGACATGGACGTATTTTCTTGATAAAAAAAATCTATACTCACAAAAATTTAGGGATTTTTTTTTCTTATACATAGTCTTATCGGTAAAGATTTCACTAGTGTATTCTAATCAAAATCCCAAAAATAAAAAAATATTATCCTCTAATATCAACTATAATAACCCTTATCTGTATTTCAAATTTGAACAACATTTATTACGTAAACATGAACTTAATACAACTCAGAAGACCAAGAGGTCTAGGTTCATTGGAGCTCAATTACAATACATAACAAATTCAAAAATGAAATGAACATTTTTTTATAACACCTTTTACATAATCATAATATTCCTTCGTACTTAGCATTTCATGTGATAACATGAGGGTATTCATAAGAAAAGGGTGAGCCATAAAGCCTAGTAAGTGAGTAAACAAGGCATAACATGAATAATTAAATACATGTTAGTAAAAAGGATATAAATCGATCCTAAGAGAAATATGAACATAAAGGAATGATATAGAATTATTATCGTAACATGAAAATGTGGCAACAACTTAAATCACTGCATCATTAAAATTCAGCAATCTGGTAAAGCCATATCCCAACATGGTGGAAAAAAGTCTTATAAAGGAATATGGTAAACCTCATCCCATCATAGAATAAAAAATTATTATAAAGGAATTAGGTAAACCCCTATCCCAACATGATTCATTATGATACTCAACATTACCAAATGCTTTGGAGTGAAATCAGGATGCACCCATCATAATCATTTCAATCTCGTGATTAAGTGCGCCACATAAATCATATAACATAAATTAATTAAAAATAATAATTTATTCCATGATCTAGGAATGTGTAGTTAATACATGTATGTCACCATTCTACATGAAGTTTTTCATAGTAGTGAATACCCTTGATAGGGGAATGGTTTTGGAATTCATTACACAATGATTTTGGCATGGAAAATTGTAGTGCAATTTTGTTAGCAAAACAACATCATATGAGAATTCATAAATTTGGTTGATGAGAGAAAAAGGGGTATCTCATAATTTATACATGGTATGGAAAGTAATGAGATCATATAACATAATATCCCCACATGTGAAATGAAATTTATAAGAATAATATAAAATAAATTCTTGAATGGAAATGAGAAGAGAGAAATCCCTCACAAAATGTCAGCATGATAACAGGTGTACACAAGAAGGATTAATGGGAGAAAAAGGGGTCTCTAATCATTCAAACATAACAAGGAAATTTTGGGGGAGGTGAAAAAATATACCCCATCATTTTTAATTGAAAATAAAATGGTCTAACAATATAAGAAACTTGCATAAAAATGGTAAAGAAAGCAACCCTTAAGGAATATCGGCATAGTAACAGGTGGGATTGAAGGATCATAGGAGGGATTAATTAGAGTGAATAGAATATGACATAATTTAAACATAAAATGGAAGTTAATTATGAATATAATCACATATCCCAAATCAAAAAAATGTAAAATAGAAGTCGTAACATAAAATAGGTGCTTGAACAAAAAGGAGAGACTAAGATCCATTATTTGGATGTGTGAATCAAAATATTTGGAGGGATTCTTGGAAGTTGGGAGCACCTTGTGAGGACTCATGGGAGTAGGGTGCAGAGGTTGGCCAAGATTCAAAGAGTTTTAGTGATGAAAAATGGTCTCTTGTGTGGGTTTATATGTTAAAAGTGGGGAAATTCTTTATTATTTTTGTTTTGGACACTAGACAATAAAATATTCAAAACCAAGAAACATCTCTTTGGTTTTCCCATGGTTTCTAGAAAGTGGGAGTTGTATAAATTATTTTATATGCATAATGGAAAGACAAAATAAATTATTTCCCTTAATTATGTGGAGGTGAATCACACTTTCAAGTAAATGATTTTAGAATCATAAAATATTTTATATGTCCTGGAGTATTTACTAAGGCTTTGTAAAATAAATAAAATAAACCTAAAATTACATTATTTTAAAGGGGAAAAAATATTTGGTCAAATATAACTTTTATACTATTTTATTACTTCACCAATGGGTCATTATGTTGCCATAACACAAATTATATATTTATACGTTATATAATTTATAACAAAATATTCAACAATCTTAAAAAATTATAAAAAAATTACCATTGGATAATTTTAAAATCTTGATTCAGAATATAATATTTACTTTATCTAAATAAATTTTTATGTAAGATAATTTTCAATTCAAAAAATTGACATTTATTGAAAATTGATGGGTTTTGACAAATATTATTTTTCAATCATTAATAAAAGATATTTTTGTCTTCATAAAAATTATATGATCATTAATATTTAATGAATATAATTTAATAATAATATTTTAATAAGAAATTATTTATTTCGATAATACATCAATTCATAAAAATAGGTACCGTAATTGAATTATAATATTAATAATAAATAATATTTGTGCTTTATAAAATCATTTACAAAGTAACAATAATAGTATGAAATTATGTTCATTATAGTGTACATATTCCTAATTATAGGATGTTAATACATATCCCTTTTTTACACCATTATATTCCCTAAGAGTATTGTGTGTGATGGTGGTGTATTCTTGGGATCGTTTGGTGAGCATGTTTTGGATTGTGATCTCGATGAGCATGAAATTCTCCCATAAATGGTTTTTCATGTGCTTAATTTATTGAATCTCATCTTGGGAATGGTCTAGAGAAAATCCCAGAAATGATATCTCCCTCAGATGCTCTAATAAATGGGTTTCATAGGGTATTATGCTACTTGTTGAGGCCATAACCTCAATTTTTAGTGTTGAAATGATATCTTAAAACCCAATATTTATAATAGTCATGTGATCATTATTCAAATGGGATTCTATTAACACTAATTATACTTATATGTCATTTAAATAAAATTGGATATAATAAAAAAATCATCTATTTTCTATATAGATAAAAAATTAAATGATATGAAATTTTATAAATGTTTGGGTTATTACATGCCGCCTAAGAGGAAAATTGGGAGGAATCTATCAATCACTAGTACTATTGAAATCCTTTACCAAGAAACCCCTAAGGATGAGTTGAAAATTGGAGGATTCCCCAGCACATTCAACAACTAGAAGGGAGGCCATTAGTGATCTTTCACCAACCATCACATAGGCCTCCCCATTCTATTCCCATATCAAGTAGAGGTAATCCCCACTCCATCATTAACCAAAGAAGTGATCATTCCCACTGTTTCAGCAATTAGTAAAAAAGACGTATCTGTACATCCCCTCCTCAACATGTAGGTCTCTAATGTGTCCACTTAAACTAGCAAGAAGGTCCTCCTTGTTCTCCAACCAACTTGCACAGAGGTCCTCTCTACACTGCATAGGTACCCTACACTGAAAAACAATCCCAGGTCAGAAGGGTGAACACTCACTCTCGATGGTTAAATCCTTGGAAATTCCAAGTCATTATCAATCTCATAAATATTTCTTATTATAAGGAGATAAATGAACCAGTGATGGTGTTCCCACCCTAACTGTTAGAGTCTAGAGTATGAGCTTGATAGGCGAGACTCTCCATCTTGGAAGGGGAAATCCACAATATCCACAGAGCCATCCATATTTACAGGCAGGTGGAAGAAGATGTGACCTCATACTAGGGGATCATAGTGTATCCATATCTGTCATCTTCACTCCCCCCCTCTACCTCTACCATGTATAATGAATATATTTTCACATGTGGGTTGTCTCTTTTATATGGAGAGTTCTTTGCTATGCTACCGATGTTGGAGCCACATATGAGGGCAACCACCCTTCAAAAGTTTGGAGTGGTGAATACTCCATCTTATATGGATGTGATGATATGATTGGAACTATCCTCATGGAACATCCCGGTGTGATGTGAACGTATTCCTCCTGCAGTGTCTTCTCTTTGGATCTACTAACCACCAAACCTATCCATATCTTTACCAGTTCCCATCTCTTGGAGAATGCCAATAAGAGACTATAATAACAAATAAAAAGTCTTTGAACATGATGTATTGTTATATTTCTCAGATGATGACTAGTTTTATGTGGTATTCTATCCATATAAGACTCCTATTCATTATTCTAAAGTCCATCTCCATTGGTAAGGCTTGGTGTCCCTAGTACACTATCTAGGCAATGTTTGACTAGCTTTTTGATTATCAGTTGACCTTTATAAGATGATAAGGTAACCTTGTGGATATCGGAAAACTGTACCAATTAGTATAGTTAGAAGCACTACCAGTGGATTAGCACCCTGAATTACCTGAATACAGTTACCACCTTTGACAATTTTGTGTCAGGATCTTCATAATTCTAATCCATATTATAGAGGTGGCCTTTCCACATGTGAGGATTATTTGTTGTGGATTTTATGATTCACTACATATCAACTATATCATATGAAAAGATGACATACTAGTGTATGATGAAATTTATCCTTTGGGTATAGTAACGATAATCATGGTTGTTCTCAGAAGAAATGAGAATAGGTGAACTTATGTAGAGTTTGATAGGGAAGATATGCCCAAGGGGTGGCACAATACCGGAAAGACCATCGTAAATGTGTTTTCACCAACCTCCGTAGGTAGACATTCATCCTTGGGGTTCCCAATAATGAGAAATTATTTCCTTCTCATTGGGATATCAACAAGGGAAAATAAAATTTGGGGCCCTCTGACCCATCCGATTTCATGAAGATGATAGAGTAAGAGACCGCAATGTCTAGCTTATATTAGAATTCAGTATAAAAGAAAATGATCAACAATGAGCTAGTTGTTGATAGAATCTTAGACTAGGAAGCTTTCGAACAATATCTCATTTCTTCTCCGGTGGGAATGCATGTCCTCTATGGCCAACTTCCACCAATAGACCTCAAAAAACATGTGCATATTGATAGAGATGATGTAGGGTTTTATGGAATTTGGATGAGATATGAGTCACATAACCCTCTCATGTAGCATGATTACCCTCCTTGGGGTCCAGGTTTCACGACTCCATGAGCCATAGATCCCTCTTACTAAGCTGATGATATTGTCTATGCCTTGTGGTTTAGGTATCCTAGAAAATATATATATCCTCACTAAGATGATATCATATCCACTCTCACCACTCACCTCTAAGCTATAGAGATCTGACATGTGGTCATACCACCTGATAGAAAGTTGAACCCAATATCAATGGATGACATGAAAGCACCCCTAGATTTTTGGGAACCCTGGTTTGGCCCTATTCAATAGGGTGGGTGACCCAGTAAAACACTTTTAACACTTCATCTTGAGGTGTGGTCTCCTATTGGGAACCACATAGAACTAGTCGACTTAAAAGCTCTAGTTTCTGGTCCATACATTGGATGGTCATACATTATTCTAGTATAATCAATTTCTCATATGACCCATCATTGGTTGGTAAGTACTTCACAGACATCTTCAATATTAATTCAGCTCCACCACACACATGACAATCATTCCTGACCTCTTAGTGTGAGAAGAATCATTACGAGTGAGTTTTAAATATTTCAACCTTGTGAAAAGGATTGTATATTTAGTCAACATGTCACTGACTTAAGAGAAACTGAATACGATGTTTATAGAGAATTTAAAGATTGAGTTTTTTCCTACATGCAAGACATATAATTTCCCAGAAAGGTTCTATCATTTTTCTAAAAACCATAGGTTTAGGAGTGTTTATAGAAGTTAGATAATCATGCATGCATATTTCATTTTACATCATCTATGAGAAGAGATTTCAAAGAAGAAACTGCCACCATAGAATAGGTAATTACCCTATGATGGTAATTTTTTTGAAACCATTTCTTGAATAATCTCATCAATCATAGCCTTAACAGGCACACCACACCTAGCACAAAACCACCAGGAACTACCTCAGTAGGTGTAGCCGGCTAGACATGAGAATGTGGATCCATCCCCCCTTCATGATCCATATCATCTTTAGGGGCATCTACAGAGATATCCCTTCCCAAAAATGAAGAAAAAGACCTAACCATTCAATGTTTTATAGGTCTTATTATATTTACTTTGTGAAATATAGATGGTAATTATGAAGCCGCTAGAATTAAGAGAGCCTCATATAGATGGATACACTGATCGCACTAACCCTTCACCATACCATAGGATCCGCAAACATATCATTAATGAATTATATGTATTCAAAGACTGGAAGTAGGAATAAGTGGATACCATCTTTTTTCATGTTCAGAGATTACCCATCATAGATTGCACACATATCTTCCATGCTCGACATTTACAGTGAGGATTTAAAAAATTGAAAATAGTTTCTAGTAGCAGAACCATGAAGTATGTTGACTGGTTGGATGACATAAAATTCACTCACACCCATGGCATGATCTGTTACTGTTTAAGAAATCCAGAGGCTTCTATGGTTACCTCAACTTCTACATCCATTCCTCTTGTATCCATGTTAAAACCATATAAGCTTTAGAAGACCATAGGTCCATGATGCAAGGTGATTTAGATTCCACCATTATAGCCAAATCAATATGCCAATCTCAATGTACTTCATGCCACTGGATTTGGGAATAAAACCCAGGTCCTTATAAGAACTGAAATACCCCTCAGTTAATGAGAAGGAGTATTCCAATGTGAATTCCATCGATATGGTATACCGCTTCACACATCCTAATAGTAAGGAACACCAAGATAACCCTAGGGTGCCTCCGGCTAGTTCCATTGAAGGATAGATCAAGGACATGTGAATCTAAATAATTTATATAATATTCATGTTATGAAGAACATGTAGTAGGTGTTGCACATATCTGAGCAAGAACAGTTCCTTCATCCATCTTTGGATGACACATCTCCATAGACCATAGTTTTGGTTAACGAAGAAGATCATCTGTGACCGCTCCATGATCTTTCAGATCCCACTAGAGTTAATCCACAACTTACATGCAAGTAGCTGATAATGGTTCTCAATTATTTCTCTAGATAGCAGTATTATATTTATATTACCATCATGAAAACACTTCTACATCCATTTTCATCAATTGTTTTTCCTACCAAAGAACTTCTCACTCCAAAAAAAAATTGTCTATTTAGGGTGAAATTATGATGTTCTAAATCACCTCTCCAACATACATATAATGATCTAGATTATCAAATCCCTATAACTTTCAAAATAAATTCATGGAGACCTTATAGAGGTATTGAGAATTCCACCCTAGTTCTATGTGGATGTATCTCTAGAAGAGGTCTACAATTCATAGAATGTAGATCAAGAGGAATTCCAAATAGTCATCTCATTATCTGGAGAGGTTAAAGGTTCCATCATGTAGGGGTACACACATCCACTATACATATTATAAAATTTCAATTGTGTGGAGGTCCACTATTTATAGGTCGATTTATGTTACAAGATCAATCTTATAGCAACCTGGATACTCAACAAGTTTTTGATAACCAGAGTGTATTTTTCTCCTCTTGATTTGACGATTCAAGGTTATAACATGACCCATAATAGACCGTGTAGAAGGATTATGTTGAATACCCATTTTCTAGATTGGTATAAATAATTTTATTCATGGAATTCTAAAAATATAACTCTTATAATGCACTTCTAGGAACACCCTAGATTTCTCCTCCTACAGTAGTCACTAATCGTATCATATATTTTTTATGTACTCCCTAAATAATCATTCATGGGACCTCAAAGGTTATGTGTCTCACATTGACTAATATGAAAAATACTACATGGATTCTTACTATTACTAGAGAGCTGGAATGAAAGTGCATACCAATGTGACAAAACCATCAGGACTAATCCACGAGTACACTTGGATGACACATTCATCCTCTTGACTCATCGAATGGAACCCACAACACAAAATCTGAGAGGTTGTTTTGTCATATCTAAGAATAAGAGTCATGGAAATCCTATAATAATAACTATCATCATGTTACATAATAATCTTACATAGAACATTCCCGGGTGATACAACAATTCCATAATCCTATAAATTATTGATTGGTTTTTTATTTGGAAACTATTTCATGAAATTACCTATTATTCTGTAGAGTAGGTCTAAATCATCGGAAGATGAATCGACATTACTTTCTTGATATCAATAATAGAAACTATGATCAATGTACTAATTGAATTGGTTTTTTTACTTCTATCACACTAATCTCATTTGAGTAGGCGGCCCTCCATGGGGTCCTTGTATCTATACATGTTGGGAGTAGTGCTACCCCAGAGCCATCTAGTCTGGAAGAGTCACATCTTCATATTAATTCTTCATCCTCAGATGATGAAAATGATTTTTAATAAGCTCCTCCTTTATTCTAATAGGGTGTCTCCATTATTTTTGACGATCTCATTCACGTGATCATTAGTATTGAAGAATTCCTAAGACCGACACTAATAAGTGTAGTTGTGCATCTAGGGGAGAAAAAATTGTTTGTATATTCCCTAAAGCAACATCTTGACATATTATCCTATAGCTACTATGAGATTCTAGGACTAGACATTAAGGTCATTGTTCATAGTCTTAGTCTTCTAGGAAGTCATCATTGGTCCAAGATTCCTCTTGGGAAAATACACCCCTCTCAAAGTTCCATGGTTGAAGCCGATGATGGTGACATTATCAAAGAAAAATTGTTCTGGGAATTATATTATCGAATGTTCCTAGCCAACATTGTTGTGGTCAGGTAGAAGAATGGGTAGATGGAAGTGTGTATTTACTTCTAGGATCACAACCTCTATTGCCTCAAATATGGATTTTTACTTTCGGTGATGTAGTTTTTGATCAATTATATAAACACATTCTAGGTTCTCTATATCATTGATGGATACTATGGATAAACTCAATTCTAGATGTCCCCTGAGGATGTGCATTCTACCACCTTCAGGTCTCTTTAAGGGACCTTTGGATATAATGTAATTACCTATGGTCTGAAGAATGTAGGAGCCACATATAAATGGGTCATATACCAAATCTACAATCCAATCATCAAGATATTGGTGGAATTATATATGAACTCCTTGGTGGTTTTATCTCTATATAATTAGAACCATATCGAAGACCATTTGAAAGTTTTAAACTACCATCACTCCCAAAATTTGAAGATAAAACCCATAAACTATTCATCAAGGGTTACCTTGGAGGAGTTTATTTTCTTCATTGTAAGATATAGAGGCATTGAGATAGATTTATAAAAGATCATGTCCCTAAGACATATTCTAACCCTGAGAAACCATTAGGGGATCTATGGTCCCAAGGCCACATAACCTATATATGCCGATTCATTTTGAATTACCCCGATAAGTGTAATACTATATTAAGCCTGATGAAGAATGAATCCTTTTAATAGTTGTACGAGGAATGTCAGAACACATTTTATGAAACCAATTAGTATTTTGTATAGCCTTGAGTTCTGATAACACCCATGTTTGGGAACCCCTTGTCCCTCTATGCGACCATCCAAGAATTTTTTCTTGGTTCCCTTATCAATTAGTATTTTGTATAGACTCACGATGGTTTTTACAGTGCAGAAGTTGTTGCGCTATATGCAATGTCATGAGATACATATAGTGTTCCCTGTTGACCCAATAAAGTATATCATAAATATCCCAATTTTGATGAGAATAATGGACCAATGTAAAGTGATCCATTAGAAATTTTACATTATATTCATCATGAATAATATTATTAAGGTCTAGGAATTGTAATAATTATTAGCCACCCAATTTTCCACTAAAGAGTTACCACTAAATAAAAATTTCTTATATGAGGAAATTTTGCCAATTTTCTAGGACATGCCATGTTGGAAGATTCAGTTTTATGGTTCTTCCTAGAGAACAAATGGTATGTAGAACAACATCACCAAGATCAATAGTGTCGGCATAGGTATCTAATTACTCACCCTAAAAAAATCCATTATTCCATAATTATTCTCATTATCATAAGAATGCACCAACAATGAGGTAGAGTATCGAGATCTATTACCATCCTTGAGCTAGACCCTGAGATTGATTTCCCCCATCTTCAAGTGAAGGGAGACTATGAATTAGAAGTTATAAATATCAATGCATATTTAATCATTATAATGCTAGTGCTCATTCCGCTACTAAAGACTACTCTCCAATTAGTGGACCGGTTCCCTTCTCATCCATATGTTATTCATTTCCCTCGGTCATAGACTGGTAAATTTAATTCCATGAATATCCATGAAACATCTCTTATAGAGACTCACCAGCCTGAAATATTCATTCTTGTAGCACATCGTGGGGTTATTCATCCATTCATTATAGATGAAGATTAGAGTAAGCATGTAAAGCAGTTGGTTTCTAGTGCCTCTATTGAATTACCCAAAAGTTCTACCATAACAGAGGAAAAACCCATCTAGATGACTCATTTAATTGAGTATCTCTGGCATGTCATTCTCCCACTAGATTGAGCAGAGTGTGAGTGAATCCATCAGTGTGAAATGTATTTTACACTATAAATTGGGGCCAAACACTCAATTAGATCCCTACTAATTTAAGGTTGATGGAATTATACACCAGTTCATGTAAAGAGAGTAGATTCCATATATTATAAATGATGTTCTTGTTGGGTCTTGTGGTGCTCATCGATATGGATTGAATCTAACCCATCATATTTGGAGTCTAGGATACTCTTGTCCCACCAAAATACTTGAATGCATCAAGTATTAAAAGAGGTTTCATGTCTACCAGATTCATGCCAACGTTTTTGCATTGACCAAAATAGATTTTACACACCAATATGTACTCATGAAATTTCGTAGTATGGGGAGTCTATGTCGAAGGATCGTATCCGCCAATGGAAGCTAGCAAGTGTAGTCTTATTTTTACCAAGAAGTAGTTATTTTTTATATGGGTAGAAGTGATTCTTGTAATAGAAGTCAAGTCCTGATCCGTGATTGAATTCATGAACTCCCACATCATCTATTGATTTGGAGTCCATCACACCATTCTCACAAACAACAACATAAAAATCTAGGTGGATGAGATTAAAAGACATTATAAAAAGTAAAATATCTATTCAAATAATATTTCTCACTAAATCTCACATGAAAATGGATAGATAAAGGAATTATACAAGACCATATCAAACATCATGGAGAATATGGTGGGCTATTATAAGAAAAGTTGTCTGAACGAGCTCCCCTACTCCCTGTGGTCCTATCAGACGGTGACCCAAAATTCCACCCAGATGACTCCATAATCTATGGTTCACAGAATAGAGGTATTTTTTCCATTGAGTTTCAGTTTCCATTTCACCAAACATGTTCTTAAAACCATACAATGCCCTAAAAATAGAAAAAATCCATCTAAATGAGTAGGAATACCTTGACGTGAATAAGGTATATGCCCTAAATAGTCTAGAAAGGTACCAGAATATAATAAAAAAAATAATTCTATAAGAAGGTTCACATCTGATCATTCCAACATGTTGATATAATAATATCTCTAAGAAATCCAATGATAATAGGAATGAAGTTGACAATATTAGAGCCTATGTAGAATTGAACAAGCATCAATGATAAGATCTATTCTAATGGTTCATAATCATTGATCATTGTGGAGGGAAACTGTATGAAACAACCAAAAAATTCCATGTTTCCCAATAATTATTTCGTAGGAGAAAAATCTGAATTTCTAGTTTAATGATTTCAAACTGAACAAGAACCACCCCCCTAATTGTATGATGTTAAACAATGTTATTATTTACTGATAAAATGATTTTAAACTATATGATTGGTTCAAACTCAATAACATTAAAGTATGAGTCAAAGTATAAGAATCATGTTTGTATGATGTATGAAAGTTCCCTCAGGAATATGTGGTGAAGCGTTGTGCCTCCTTGTCCCTCAGTAGTGTCTAATTTATCACAACTCTATGCAACATATCTATATCTAAGAAAACCATTTCCCATGGTACAATAATTATGAATTTAAATTGGGAGTCGATGACTAAGCATCAAAACAGTCAACTATATTTGATTCCTCCATGGGAATGTGTTGTGCATCATGGTCCTCCTTAGTCCTCATTCAGGTGAAGTTTTTCTTATTTCAACACAAATATTCCTTTTGGTTTTAATATTAACCCTATGGTTCAAACTATATAAACATAAACTAAGATCCCATTGTCCATGATTCATGACCATAAACTGATTACATCCCCCACAATTTGAGTTGTATAACTATAAACTAAAAATCCAAAAATACTCACAACAAGATGCTAAGTTGTTGTCCTACCGTAGAAAAGTTTGGGATTCCCCATGTGCTAAAAACTAGGATGAAAAAACACATTCAGTGCAATATGGTAAACTATTATCATTCCCAGTCTTAAATTGGGAAGTCTCTAGTTAATAAATTGACATTAAATCATGCCTTGAACATGTGATTCCATATGAATATGGGATTCATAAATTCCTCCCCCTAGAGATGATTACCCCTACTGATATTGGAATATTACAATGTTGTGTTCTTGAACTATGTGTTTCACGATTCCCATCCATATAGATAATGTATATATTTCCATAATTCTCTTCTCAATGCCTAGTTGAAAATTCATAAACCCTTCATCCCTATTGAAACAATTATTATAATATATTTATGACCATAAAATACATACTTTTAATCTTAATATGTGTATGTGTTGTGTGAGCTTCGTTTTCATCATTCAAATTGAGTTTTTACTTTTTCATTCATTACATATTCCATAAAAATACACTTAGAATGAAAATCACCCTATAGTTTTTCCATCATGACTTTGAACTATTTTTCCTGGACCAAAGAATATGATCTTAAATCATTTGTACATCTATTGGTTCAATGTATGTCTTGATTCCCATTTTTGTGAGATATGTATTGGTGGCCAAACATTTCTTCCATAGGTTAAACAAAAATTTCATCAAATTTATTGGTCTCTTCGACTTATTATGGTCTGACCATTAAGTCCTTAAACCAATAACCACTATATGGTTTATGAAATATGACATTATACTATTATCTACACTTGGGTAATCTACCATATTTCCAACTAAGTTGTTTTACCACCTCATAAAATCAATGGGTATGAATACCTATTTCTGATATTGTTCATTGGAAGTCCAAAATCTGCTATGGAGTGTATCTAAGAGAATTTATTACCAAATTGATATTTCTTCAATTATTTTACATATATTAATTATTTCTATGTTTCTATTTCCATAATAAACAAAAATCTAAACATACCCTCTAATGGTGATTTTGTGTGGCCGAGGATCACCTCTCATCTTAGGAAAACTCCCTGATAGATATTTGGAATAAAAAACAGATCCTTTTATTTATACTAGATCAACAGTCGATCCTATATTTTCTCACCACATTCTTGAGTAGTGTGGTTTGGATCCATATGTTTTGAATATGGTCAATATTCAATCCCTACCCATCGGTCTCCCCATATTCGTATCTCAAATAACTTTACTTACCTCTTCTCCAACTCTTTATATCTTGCTAGAATTTGAACACCCATGTTGTCACCCCCATTTTAATCTTCACACGTCAAGAAGGGAGATTAGTGTTCTTTGAAAATTTGTAACTCAATACCTTTTAAAACCTACTATTCACTTACATGTGTCATAGAATTCCTCACACCACTCCTTGTTTCCCACCCGGAGCATTACTAGCATGGGATTTAAATTCTTGATCTGGTGTGTACCAATGTGGTCGAGCTCACAACACTGATGTTCAGAGTTCTATAACCTTAAACTAGGAGGATATGACCAAACACCATGACTTTAAAATAGATGAAAGTATCCACAATTATATTTTGTGTGTAACAAGTCCTCTTAGACACCCTTTAACATAGTATTTTCACCCATCCATGATTCAAATATCCATTTGGAAGCACCCAATTTTCCAAGCATTACCAACTTAAACTAAGAGCTTGCATTCCATGAATGAGAACATAAAATTATGTGTGAGAATTCCTAGAAATGTATTCTGTGGTATTGGTCCTCCTTGGCCCTCACTCACATAAGGTTTTTCATGCCACTTTACTACACATATCCATTTGAGACACAAACCATATGGTCCAAATCTTATGACCTTAAAATAAGTGTCCATCCTAGTCCAAGTATTGTGAAAATAAAATATATGTGTTTTTTATGGTACATGTTTTTTTCATGAGCCTCATGGACCTCATTCACATTAGGTGATACCTCTTTCTCATCGCTCATGTACCATTGAGATGAATGTTTTTATAGTTCACATATCTAAACTTGAAACTAATTTCCCTTAGTCCAAGCAACATGACATTAAACTGGTTACCATGGATAAGGTCGTGTCAACTCAAACAATGTGAATCCACCTCCAAAACAACATTTGGGATTGATTTCCATCCTAAAGGGATATTTAGTGATGCATGAGCTTTACTTATCCTTTTCTATCTCCAGATTCACTGCAAAACAATCCATTATCTACAGAGAAATCACCCAAAAATACCTCATGTCCCACATTCAAGTATATGACCCATTTGATTACTATGAATCATCAATATTTCAGGATGCCTTCATAACATGACATGAGTAAGGAAAATCCTCATCTAATGGCCAAAAACTATTGTATTACCTCAAATGAGGTCAGGATGCCTCATCCTAAAAAATGATTATACCCTATGTTGAACCAAGATTGTCCATATGAAAAATATGGGTTGAACCAATATGAATGTTCTTAACACATGATGTTAAACTATATCCTAAACCCTCATGAATTTAAGATTCCTTATATCTTTGTATGAGAAGATCCAATACTATCTTTCAAAATGGAACCCCCTTTACAGTAATGGTCTTCTACCTACACCATTTTTAATTTTAAGAATCACGAATCTATAAAATTTGAATATCCTTATTTGAATGTGTTTTGTGGCACTGGTACTACTTAGACCTCTTTAAAATATGTTTTTATCATATCACCATACCACAAATATTCTCAGGGAGAATGCTATGTTCCAAACTCTATGACCTTAAACTAGAATCATATGACTCAATAAGCATGACCTTAAACTATTTACAACCTTCCCTTTACATTTGGAATGCCATGAGGGGCCTAACATACCATTATTCACATCCAGTTAAAACTATTTCTTGCCACATCAAAAACATTAGGGAACACATGGTCCGAACTATATGACCATAAAATAAGAGAAAATCCAAATTCCCAACATCATGACTTTAAATCTACGAGGTTTGACTGAAGGTTGTTTTATGTGCCATTAGGTTTCCTCATAGGTCCCATCATTCATGTGGAGTAACTTTCATTTAATGAAGTATTTGTTCCTCCGATACACCCTCCCCAAGTTCCATATAAAAGACCATAAACTATTTTTAACATGACCAATATCAATGGCATAAAATCTCTAAGTATGGACCATGAAATATGACCCTAAAGTGTATGTGGAAAATACCAAATTCTCATTCCTAGTATTGGTTCTCCTATATTGTTACCATACTTCAACCTCAACCCCTAAATCTAATGGGTAATATTAATGTGGTTCCTATACATACATTTTTCATGGAGATAAACTATGATTATACCCCATTAAATTAAAACAATATGCCATGTTGTCTAGACCTGAGGAAGAAACTATGGTAATCTCAGTGTATAATCTTCGTGTACCATGTCCTAGTTGCATGATTTCAAATAGTGGGATACATCATGATCACATGATATTAAACAATACATCTCACCATAAATACCATAAGAAATTATTCTATGTACCCAATGTCTTCTCTGGACGACGTAATACAACAACACATCATAGTCCCTAGACTATGAATCCATTTCCTTTAGTGATGGTCATCTACAACATCAATCATCACTCGGCCTTCGATTAGATTCTTCCCATGGAGGAATAGTTTTAATTTTGGTAAAACTGATACACCTACGCATATTTTCTTTATTCCATGGTGGAATAATTACATGTGTGTTGGAGTCCATTCTAACATTTCATTTATTCATATCCATGCATCATGTTCACATTATCTGGATCTTCATCCTCTTCAACATCTAAAGGAAACTCTAATGGAATGTCATCTAAAAAAGGCTCACCTACCATCCATGGAAAATTCCTTGATAGAATTTGGATGAAATTAATTGGAAAGTTCCTTTTAGTGGTTGACCATTATTTGTTTTCCATTTCATACTAACATAAAAATGACTTGTATAAAACATGGGATGTAGTTATCTTGTATAATTATTATACCTTCATTAGGTTTTTATTATTTTAATTATGATTCACACACCCAATTACCCTTTGTCTGCGTCAAAGTTCTTCACCCATAGCATTTCACTATTCATACATTAGAGAATGTTTGAAAAGAATTTTTTCTATTATAGGATCCATGTTCTCTAGTAACATCCTATATCTCAGCCAATGCACTCTCATAAAAATGAGATATCACATGGCTATCTCTTGTTTCTTACACTGAGAATGACTTATTTGATCATTGGAACGAGTCGTATTTTGTAATTGAAATATTTTCTAAATAAGATTTTAATACAATAATTTAATAAGGAAATATGTTTGAGCATGCAGGAACTAAAAACAAGCTAATTTTTTATAGGGTTGTATACATGTTAGAGACTCTCCTTTATAAAATTACTTAAAAGGATGACCTCAATGATCAAGTATGTGATCCCAAATGTCTTTTTCTGAGTGTCTTCCAAGATTCTCTATCATGCATCAATGTCTTATTTGTCCTCATCAACAATAGATCAGATATATTTGGCTCTGATCAACTTCATATTCTATTCGATCCCACACTCTGCCACCAAGGATGTGACCTCATCCACCTTACCCTCACCCACTACCAATTGGTTCATTTGATTGTTGACAACCATAGTTATGGAATTTGTGACTATCACATGTTCCTTCACCAGCCCCTCCAGGTGGGTGATATCTCTTTCATTATATTTGAGTAACTCGTACCCTCATCCTTTTTCTTATTAAAGGCTAGATAAAGTGCCTTCCACTTCGCATGAGGATAATCATTGAGGAAATCTTTGGCTAGCATGTCAAGGTTCCTTGATTTCACCCCACCTTTCCACAGATTGACTAACCAATGGATGAGAGATCCCAATCACTGTGGAAGTTCATCTATCTGAGTTTAGGTAATAAAATCCAACACAAAATTCTTGTGCCTTACGATGCATGATCTGATTCTCCTCAGCATCCACAAAGCTGAAATCCTCAAAATCATTCAGTGGAGAATTATTTTATAGAGGAAACACCACCAATATAATATTGGATGGATCCTCCTGGTGAAGGTATTATAATGTGAGAAAATAGAAAATTGTTCTATCTCCGAACGTTAGAGGCTGGTAAAATACCCCATTGAATAGTTCTTTTCGATCATCTTTATCAATAGAAGAAGTTCCTACTGCACCATGTGGCACATTCAAGGTGAACATGACTTTTTTGAAATTTTCAACTAAAACTTTTAGTAAAGATATCTCAACATCTGCTGCCACAGTCCCCAGCATTAGAAATTCAATGGTGGGAATTCCCAATAAGACCTCTCGAAATAATCTAGTCATTGACACAATTTATTCTTGCTTCATGGATAATTTAGATATAATAGACACTCTTATCAGTTCCACTACTATAGGCTCTATCACCAAAGCTCATTCATCAATCCCTATCATGGGCCCAGCCTCAACCCCCTCAATTGAGGGAATTCCCCTAAATATAAATTTCATTAGTGACTCTATAGTTGGCCTAACCACCAAAGCCTCTTTAGCCGTCATTTATAAGAGTTTATCCTCCATCATCACCACCTCAACCTCAGGCGCTGTTAATTCAATTGTTAGTGTTGGGGGTTGAGTCCCAATCACCATATAAATTGCTATTCCAAAACGAGTCAATCAAGAATAGTACGGAAAAGAGAAAGTTTCAAGGACTCAAATGATGAAGAGATATATGTGAATTGTATAGTCTAGTCGCGAGATCCTGTTGGTTTATAGGTTGTTCACATAATAAGGTTCTATCTACACCAATGCTTCAGTTTCATGAACCAATGGCTGGCTGCTGAAACACACAACATTTGTAAGGGATCCCACACTTTCCCTTCAGAAGGGTTGATGACCTATTTCCCTCCCAAGTTTGTCACTAAACTCCACCTCCTTCATGCCTAATTCCAACACATAAGGAAAAAGTATTATGGAATAGTTCTATAGAGTGCTTATATCTGAGTGAAATAAGATCCAAATATTTATATATTAAATGAAAGATGTTTCTACTACAAGAGAGCCCTGATAAGATTAAATTCTAATTCAATAATCTAGTTCCTTTGGAAAAGTAGAATATAAATCTATCTTATCTATCGATAGTTGTGGGGGAACAATAATGTTTAGTAGAAAAATTATCCTATCATCCATAAAATGTGCAGTGACCTAGGAATTCACTAGGTCCTACACCTCTTCTATGTATCACTCTTCCTTGTACGATGAAACATTGATGCCGGGCTTGGTATGAAAATCCCATAGAGATACATCCCTAATCTATTGATATGTTTCCATATTATATGGGTACTGGATAATGACCTATATAAATCCCAGTTTCGCAGACATCTGGAAATATGATTTCACTATGGATGTCCACACATCGTAATCAATTCACATGATCTTGGATAATCTTCCATGGGAATTCATAAGAAGTCTCACCTTCATTATTATAAAATTTTACAAAGATCCTCAAGCATTGTGATCCACCTATACATATGGCCCTTTCCTATTTGATGCCAAGGACTATTGGGCCTACTACTTCCTAACATAGTAGGTCAGTGATGCCACTACTATACACACCATACAACACTCAACGTCGAACCCACAATTTAGGGGATACCCCTTCATTAGCTAGGGTGGACCATATCCTCAGAATATCCCCATGATTTTTCCTCTCATATCGCATCACGTAGTGGTGGGTAATATCTTATATAGAAGTACATAGTGGTAGTTTGTTCCACCACATTCCCTTCACATGGGAGAACATGGGACAAATATTCCACAACCTAAAAGAATATAATTAATGATTCACCTCTGTGTATATATTTTATGGAATCCTTTGAAGAAACATTAATTTTCTCACATATAACTGTGGATTGTATGGTGTATATATATTTTATAGTTAACCCTCTCCAATAGTACCCCACCTCAAATGTCCAAGAGGTACAATCTCTTCTTCAAGGTCCCTATTCCATCATCGTGAACCACCATCATTGGTATGTGAAATAGGTGAAATATGAAATTCATTGTTATCTCTACCTTATCCAACATAGCCAACAATATTATATTGAATGGCTGACTCATCATTATGTTTAGGATCACTGGACATAATGTTGTCGTAATAGAATAAATTCCGTTCAAGTACTAGTATTAACCCAGGTCTGTGGCGACCGAGATATACTAAAAATTGTGGTTCATGTAAACAAGAAGTTACATTCTTCTTTCATTAATGTGATGAAGAACCTTTCACATATTCTCTAGTTTTGAGATATCCAAATTCACGCATTATGCTATCACCAGCATAACTACCATTATAAACATGCTTTGTCATTTCTCAATGTGTGCATTCCTCTATGGGAGCATACAGTAACAGAAAAGTGCTATGATAAATCTCAATAGTATAACTATAGGTTTATCCTAAGTCCAGATATTGTATCCCCATTGTTTCCACTTGTTTGTATATAGGATCCTCTAATAGGATCCATACATTATCCGTTGGTATCCACCGTTTCATGTGTGTTTCCCCATTGGGAGCTTCTATAATAGCTCACATTATTCTAATGGCCCCTATACTGGTTCTTTCAAAAAATAGATGATCCACTTCTTGAGTGAGACAGTAGTCATCATCAGCTTATGTTCACTTGTTCCCTACAATAGATCAAGGAGTGCCATTTCTAAAGCTGGAAACTAATCTTGATCATCTAAAACATTCTCTACAAGAATGATATCATCATATATCTCCCCCATGTTAGGGATTCCATGTATATGATGAAGGTCCCCGAGTTGGATTTCCACTTCCAAATGATTTAGATGAAATATGTGGGTCCCCGATGACCATCTTTTTAATAGTACATGAAAAAATTTCTAAGGGAAGTAGATGTGGAACTATGAGGCCCAAGTTTTCTTATAGAGAACTAATTTCATCATCTCTCTTTCAAACTAACGACATGATAAAAATTACCACTAGTCCCATGAACACTCATTAGAGGAATTCCCACCCTTGTGAATGTCCCAGTTGTCGTTTAACCCTTTTAATTGATTCCCTAACCATCCTTGGTGATTTTCTCATACTTCATTGGGGATTCCTCAACTTCTATCTTCTCACCAACAACATTATTGATGTGGTTATATTGAATGTATCCCTATAGTGGACTGTGGTTCTTTCATTTGTGGCTTGAGGAAGCCCTGTGCCACTATTACATCCATGATATTTCTCTAAACTAATAAGTCGGTTCATCCCTACTCACTGCCAGGGAGAAGACGTCATCACTCACTCCATAGCCATAGAGCGGATGCTTCTTGGACAATAGGTACTCCCTTGGAGATTATAATGGCATATTGATCAACATTTTGTTCTATGAGGAACCTAAAATGATATCCTCAATCATAATGATCCATTTCATTTCTTCCATTTGATCAGCAGTATTATTTCCTCTCTAAGAATCCATTTTATTTTGGACATAGATAGATTGTAACACCCCATAATTCTAAACCAATAACCTTGTATTTGATAGCATGTATGAAACAAAACCCCAAATGCATAAGGGAATATTGTATCTGGATAGATTATAATATATTTAATATTTAAAATAGATTCTATATATTTCAATTCATGAAAAAATGAGTTATCATGTGTTACACACAAGAGTGACCTTCTTCGATGACTTACATTACATGGAAGAGTGAGTGTTACTAAAAAATTATATATTATTAAAATATTATTATTTAATATAGTAAGATATAAACTATACATTTTGAATAATATTATCTATATACAAAATATTTTTAGCTTATGTAAATATAAAATTAAATCATGGGATACCAATTAATGAAAAATGAAAATAAGAACCAATTAGATATAAATAGAAATATTATTATTTTTATGCTTCCAAATGAGTTTTATCTTAATAAACATAATTAATTAAAATTAGTGAATTATTTAAATGAAATATATATTTTAGATATTCAATAAAATATGTTTAATTTTCATCCTATATACTTGATAAGTCTAATATATGAACAAACTCTATTTGACACACAAAAACCTTCATTTTTAAAAAGGCAACTTTACCACCTTTTAATGAAAAACCCATTTCAAATATGAATTGAGAACATTTAATTGATTTAATATTTAAAAATAAACATAATATTTGAAATGAGAACATAATAATTTGGAATAGTGAATTTTTTATATTTTTTTGAAACATTTCATTTTTTAATGAATTGTAAAAATACTAAATTTTATTCGAAAACTGATTTTCATCTAATTTATTTATAATGATATATTATATTCTAATTTTCTCAAATCATAAATAAATAATATTTCTATCAATTAATAAAATTTATTTCATTGTAATCAATTTCACTTGAAAATTGATTACAAAAAAATATCAATCTTTTGGAATTTTTTACTTTAAAAACATGCATTGTCGTCCCACGTACGAGATAAATTCCAAATTAATTTCTATCAAATATGTGATTAGAATTTAGAATAATGGATTACATAATTTTTTTAAAAAAATTATAGTTATTATGTTGTAAAATTTGTTTTTTACCAAAAATATAGGTGGATGTGATTAATATTAATTACAACGATTAAGTTTACATTAAGCATACAAAGGGAATAAACCTTAACTTTAAGGCCCAAAACAACATATTCATTTTTCCAAGAGATATTGTATGTTCATATTTATTCCCTAAAATATGTTTTCACTAATTGGGTCCATTATTGGATCCATTTGAAACTGGAAAATAGGGGATGAATTCCACTGTCAAAATATTACAAGAGTTTTACTCCTCATCCACTATAAAGGGCCACCACTTATCTTACATCCACACATATATCAAACAACTTAGTTTCAGAAAATATCATGCACAAATATCATCCAAAAATTAATCCCCTTGATCACGAATCCTCTATTTTGGATGAAATCCTTTTATGGAATCCCTTTGATATAAACCATATGCAGTAACTATATTTTAGGGTAACTTTTTCAAATAATTTAATTTATTTAAATTACTTATCAACTCCATATAATATTCTTATTCAATGTATAAAAAATAATAATACATGTACTAGGATAGATTTATGTTCTTATTTATATGTAAAATTACACACACCTTCTTCTAATGGGTAACTAACAAACTGTTTCTATTTAAAGTAAACAAATGCCTCAGGAAATGATGATTCTTCATTTTTCTTTTACCACCTCTCATCGTAGCCATTATGATGGAAAATATGTTTATATATGATAAATATGGTATTTATAATGTATTTATTCTTGTTTATTTTTATATAAAATACACCTTTGTGCTTTTCATCTAGTGTAAATATGATAATTTTATTTGAGGAAGTGTGGACTGCTGCACCCTCAAAGTGATATGACTTGTTCATGACATACATGCAATGTATAAAGGATGGTATTAATTAAACTATGTAACATATATATAATATATTTCATACTAGAATTATAATATATATATATATAATTTACTTTCAATTGTTTTAATACAACAATGAAATGGTAGTAGCATTCATGCATACATATAATATATCGTCTATATGAATCGTACATTTTAAATCTTATCTCTAAACATGATATATTATTATAAATACATATTTAATGAATGTATAAGATATTTAATATGTGGTTAACATTATATAGATTAGTTAATAATGATATATGGAATAATAGAATAAAATAACTAGTAAAAACTTACATGACAAAATAATGCAATTAACACCCGAAATACTGAAAATAATGAAATATTGTTCAGAAATTAGTAACAAGATGCTATAAAAAGATGATATATAATATTTTAAACAACAATTTAGTAATTTTATAAGATAGAAACACATTTTGAAAAATATATATGTGGAGAATGGACACACAAAATGGGATGGCTAATGTTATTTATCAACCTCAATTTAAATTCCTTTGAGACTTATTTGTTGTTTTTCACCAATTCCCATTAATGTGGTGCGTATGATAGCATTTTTCTGGTTATATCCTGAATAATTCTTTTAATTATATTATAAGTTTCATTTAATTTTATTACTTAATGTTGACTATTATTTAAATTTTTATGTGTGGTATGGGACACTTTGGAATGTTTAATAATTATTTTCCACAATAATTTGTTTAATGGTCTCCTTTTCAATCTCACTTTCTTCTAATAGTCAAAAATATCATGAAAAAATAATATTATATAAATAACCACATTTTTTTATGATGAAAATTATTATTACCTAATCATTATACCATTGTTAAATATGGTGTTCACTTTTATAGTTACTTGATTAATTGAAGAATTATTGCAAAATCACTATCTTTTATTCATGACGTATATTTGATAAAGAATATTGGTTATTGATTAAATCAATTAATTTATATGGTGGGAAAACTATGACATGAGTGGGGCCTGATTATTGACATCCCCTCGATGCATCGATAGTCTCATTAGATGAAATAGTTGGCCAAAATAGATTGGTTTTTATAGTATAACTAAACTATGTTGTAAAAGGTCTTGATGGTAATGGTTCCATATACCTATGAAACATGAAGTCCAATAATTAATCATTTAAATCATTTATTTTCAATTATTATTCATCTATGACATATTTGATCAACATATCTATTAATATATTTTATTTTTTGTTCATTAATTTAATGTAATGTACTTAAGTTACCTACCTTTCCATATTGAATATTCCATATCTAGTTATTTTAATGGAACATGTTATCAGTTATTTACCATTACATGTTGATTTATTAGCATTGCTTAATAAAATTTTTTTATGTACCCTTACTGAGTATTTTTTATCACTATTTTAATGTTTCCTTTCCCCAGGTAATGAAGAAGGAATATTTGAATTAGTGCACATGGATTCTTTTTATTTACTTTTATTATGTATTATGTTTTTATTTCCAATATACAAATGTATTGTGGGTATCATTTATGTAATATTTCTTTCCAAGAGTACAATTTGGATTAGTCATTCAAGAATTTATTCCTTGTAATCATGCAAATGTAATAAAATAATGCACCATCTTTGGGAATCGGGGGTTGGGGCATTACAGTTGGTATTAGAAGAAGTTTAGAATAAACCATAGAAATTATATATCAAAAACATATATAATGGAATAGAAACCAAAGATATACATTGAGGATAAATATATAATAACATCCTATAATTATCTAAGGTAGAAATTATGTGTTTATTTATAAAAATACATCTCCGTCTGGACAATACAAGTGGATGTGATTCTGGAAAAAATGTAGCTAAGATTATTAACAATGAAAAGTAATATTGGTCCTAGCTTGGTGTATCCAGGTACATGTTAAAGGGCCATACTATGAACCTGTTTTTACACACTTGGGGGATATTCTTAGGAAAGTTCAAATTTTATTCAAATAACATTATAAATGATTCAAAATTAATTATTTTCCCAATGTGACTAATGTTTAGTATTCTAAGACTAATGATGCATAAATTTATGTTATGCATCATACCATTTTTATAGTTATACAATGTTCATAATTTTAGAAGCTGATTCATTATATTCCGTTTTTTGGAAATGGTGCCTTGAAGTAAGAATGGTATCAGTACTTATGGCCAATATATAGGTTTCCGTGTAGATAAAATCAATGTAGCTGGAATTAGAACTAAGAATGTTAAGGATATATTATGGATGCTTTTTGAGGTTCTAAAAAATAAACTATCCTTAATATAAAATCTTATTCCACAGAGATAATCTACTATGATATATCACTTTATGTGATAGAATCCCCCATCGTTCAGGGGGAATACAAATCCAATTATAGCTGAGAAATGGATTATGTGTCTTGAGAAGATATTTACATATTTAGGATGTAGTTAAATTGAAAAGGTTTAAGTTGTGGTGCATTTATTCTAAGGGGATTCTAATCAATGTTAGTCATTGGTCTAGAAAACTAAGTAGGAAGAAGAAATATACCTCATGGAATAAGGAGAATTTCTGTATACCTTCATTGATAAATACTTCCCCCATTATCATTAAATTAATATGAATAAATTGTTTCCTAGATTAATGATAAAAATATAATATATTTTTGATGATTATAATGCTACCATTACAAGGTTATCCAGGTATTCTATAGATCATATACTCAATAATTAGTGAAAGATACACTGCTTTATTGAAGGTCCTAATCCAAATCCTCAAAGAGTGATGGTTTTTTATAATATCATATCATACCACAAGATTCTATTTTATTCCATCAAAATAGAGAAGGAATTATCGATACACAATGTAATAAATGGAATCCAAGAGAAGAATAGGTCTTATAAACAACAATAAAATTAGAATGATTCAATAAAGATGATGTGAAAGAAGGGTTTTACAGCTTGTAATAATTGTGGAAAGAATCACCCTAGTAAATACTTGAAAGGATCAAGAGTTTGTTATAAGTGTGTAAAAAAGTGTTACTAAGAAATATAATGAAAAGGGAAGAATGAAAAAAATTATATTCAGTGAGAAAACTGCAAGGATATGGGGCACTATGAAAATTGATTCCTCAAAAATCAAGTGAATATACCTCAAGAGAATATAAGTAATCAAGGTCAAGCATATATTATTAAGAATATGTTTTATTAAACGTAATCACAATTTTATTATTTAAATAATAGTATTTTTTCAAATATCAATCCCTTTATTACTATGATCAAGTTTAAATTGTGAGAGTGTAATTTAATTAAGATAGTGACAATGTAACTCCATGAAATTCTAATGTAATAACATTGTATTCGATAGTGTGTATGAAACATGACAAAAAACACATAAAATAAAATAATATATGTATTATTTATAATATATTTAAAATTTCAAATGGATTCTATATATTTCAATTCATGGAACACCGATTCAGATTATGATACACACAAGAGAGACCTTCTTCGATGGTTTACGATACATGCAAGACCATGTTTTACTGAACAATAATATGTTTTTAAAATATTATTATTTAATATAGTAAGATATAAACTCAAAATTATGAAAATTACAAAACAACATATTAGAATTCGTGGTGTATATAAATTTAAAATGAAGTCATGTGTTACAAGTTTATGAGACATAAAAATAAGAACCAATTACATGGAAAAATATAATTATTTTTATGATTTAAAAATATTTTTCTATTAATATACATAATTATGTACTATTTTTTATTTATTTTAATGAAATATATATGTAATATATTAAATAAAATATTTTTCATATTCCTCCACTAGGTTTTATAGTCATATGTTAAGAACATACTCTATTTTACACATAAAAACAAATATTATTATAAAATAAATCTTATCATCTTTTAATAGACAAACAATTTTAAATAATTTTTTTTCATATATTTCATAATTGAAGAAAAAACATAATAATTAGGTTACGTTAAATTTTTTTATTTTTCTCAAACAATTCCTTTTTTGATGAATAATTAAAAACAAAAAAAAAATTAGTGGAACACTTATTTTTTATATAATATAATTATAAGGGAAAATATATTATTAATTTTTAATAAAATTTATTCAAATAATGTATTTATAGATTTATACAATATATTTCATTAAAATCAATTTAAATTTTAAATTGATTATAAAAATTTATTAAAGGTTTGGATGTTTTTACATTAAAATCCTACATTGTCTTCTTGCCTGTAGGATGAATTTTAAATTAATATCTGACACTTATATGATTGGGATTTAGAAAAATCCATTCCGTAGTTAGAATAAAAATAATTTATAATGTCTAATAAGACCAAATTTTTTTTATCAAAAATATTATTGAATGTGAATTAAATTTATTATAATGATTAAGGTTAAATTATGCATAATAAGGAACCAAACCGTAAAATTATGGCCCAAAACAACCTATAAAGTTGTTAAATAGATATTTTCTCGAAATATTTAAATAGTATCATCCCTTTTAAATAGTTTGGTAAATTATTATATCCTTGTTCAGCATGAAAAACGTGGGAGGAATTCCATTTCAAAAATATCCCAACAGTGTCACTCCTCCTTCACCACAAAAGGCCACCACTTGTCCCACTTACTAACAACTCTCAAACCACTTAGGGTTAGCCAAGATCTACCCAAATATATTTCAAAAATCCCTCCCCTATACCCTGAATCATCAAATTAGTAGGAAATTCTTCCAAGGAATCCATTTGGTATAAAAGAAACGTGTTTCTAAATTTTAAGGTAATATTTTCCAATGATATCTTTTAAATAATTTTCTCCTCCCCTCCAAATACTCATCTTATTAAATTATTAAATAAAAAAAAATTATAATAGATAAAATAAATTATTCTTATGTTTTTATTTCATCCAAAAAAACACAAAATACTTTCTAATGGGTCATAACCATATTGTTTTCGTGTACGATGAACTACTGCCTTACGAAACGATGATCATTCATTTTTCCATTACCAACTATATTGGAGACCATTATGATGAAACTATAATTATATATCATATATATGAAATTTATAATTTCTTTATTCTTTTAAAATTTTTATTCAGAACATTTTTTTATTATTACCATCTTGTGTAAATACGATAATTCCATCTGAGTAAGTGTAGACAACCGCCCCTCAAAGCGATGTGACTCGTTTATTCCATACAATGAATATATAAAGTATGGTATTTTTAGACCTATGTAACATATATAAAATATATTTGATAATCTAATTGTAATATAAATATATCATATACTTTAAATTATTTTAATACAACAATAAAATGAATATAGTATTCTTGCCCATGTGTGACCTATTGTCTCCATGAACGGTGCATTTAATTTGTTATCTCTAGATATTATAGATTATTATAAATACATATTTATAAAATTCATATGATAATTAAGTCATGATATAAATTTTTTAGATTATTAAATCATGATCTCTGTACTCATAAAATTAAATAACAAGTAAAGCATACTTGATAAAACTAAAAAATTAACACCCAAAATAGTAAAAATAATAAAGGATTTTAAAAAAATGGGTAATAATACATTGTAAGAAGATGATATCTAATATTATGAAAATGATTATGGTTCTATTATATGTTATCAGTTTTTTTAAACCACTATAAATGAGTATAAAAAAGAAATGTTATGGTAAGGGATTTATTCTCAGTTAAAATGTTATTGAGACTTATTTGTTGTTATGAACCACTTCAATATTTTATGCTGTATATTATAACCTTTTTAATGTTATATCATGAATACAATAATTTTCATGATATTATATGTATAATTTAATATTATTACTTGATTTATACTATGATTTAAATGTTTCAAAGTGGTATGATATACTTTTGAATGTTTAAGCATTATTTTCATCAAGAATGTGTTTAATGATATTCTTTGAAATATCACCTTATTTTGATTGTTAAATTTATCTTAAAAAATAACATTATTTGAATATAAAAATTATTTGGTGATGGATATTATTATTTCTTATACAACATTACATTTTTAGATATGGTGTTCACTTTGATAGTTATTTGATTAACTTGTGAATTATTAAAAAAATATATGTCTTTTATTCAGTACAAATAGTTAATAAGCAATATTTGTATGACATGTGTGGTTCCCAATTATAGATAGCCCCTTGATGTATCGGGAGTGTAATGAGATTAAATAGTTGGCCAATATAGATTGTTTTTTACTTGATAGCAAATCAGTCTTGTAAAAGGTATTTTTGGTAGGGGTCCATGTACCTAAAAAACATGGAGTCCAATAATTTATCATTTCCCTAATTTATTTTTAGTTATAATTCTTCTATGAGAATATTTGTTGACATATCTATGGAAACAATTAATTTTCTATTCATTTATTAAATTCCTTGTGTTTTTGTTTCATACATTGACATATTGAATTTTCCTTATATAGTCATTTGAACGGAATGTTTTATGAGTTATGTAAAATTCCATGTGGATTTATTCACATTGATTAATTATTTTTTCGGCATAAATTACACTTACTAATCATTTGAGCCCCCCATTATTATTTTTTGTTTCCCATGGATATGAAAGAAGAAATAATTGAATAAGCATTCAAGGATGCAATTTATTTCATTCTATTATACATAACATTTTTATCTCCTATTTAATTATCGATTATAGGCATAATCTATGAAATATATATTTTTCATGATGGAGAAATGGATAATTCC
Source organism: Viscum album (assembly GCA_963277665.1). NCBI lineage: Eukaryota > Viridiplantae > Streptophyta > Magnoliopsida > Santalales > Viscaceae > Viscum > Viscum album. Next base: position 954,696,778 of record OY728167.1, read on the forward strand.
ATATATATTTGATTCATTGTAATTATTCCAATGTAAAAAAATAATGCACCAACTATGAGATTCTAGGGTTAGTGAGTTATACAATTTCATGATTCCTGTTTGCAAAGATTTTTAATAAAGGTTATTTTATAAGTTATCTCTTTGAGATCTATATTATATAGTTATCTTCATGAATATTTGGTTTACAGATTTTGGTTCACTAAGAAATAGATGTGTATTGAGGGGCGTAATGACAAATAGCTTCTGAGTGATGAGGATCGATATCAAAAAGAACTCATAAAGAGTTTAAGCTTCAAGAATAGTGATAATGAAATTTTCCGAACATGGATGTTCTGTGGGTTTTTGGTACCCTATCCTATTTGTTGTAATATGTCTTCCTAGTTCATTAAGATGCTCTTCATGGATCACCATCATGAATGGTCTCTGCGAGTGATAATTGTGAGTTTACATTATAAAATGGATTTTATTTCCAATTTTGGAAATTTTTGATTAGAATACAACTCTAATTTTCCCCATCAACACCCATTCTAATTGGAGGGGGGAGGAATTTTTTGAAATTTAAATTTCTTGGGAATAGTTGAGGAAGGAACGACAGGTTAAGAGTTAATCTGAGCTATAATAGGCTGAAATAATTCTAAGGGTCTGCATTTCAAATCTTATCTCCTCTATGAATGGATAGAGATCATGTAGATCTTTTTATGATTAGAATCCTTCAAGAATTAATGACGACCTAATGGAAATCATTTGTATAGTGACTATCTGAGTCCCATAGTGACTCGCTTGTATATGACTGGTTGATGGTCTATTTATGAGTCTAACATTATTAATCACAGACCAGACACCATTTAACAATCCAAAATATCTTTCATGAAGTCCACAAAATAATAATAAAAAAGCCCGAGGCCATGAAATTCCTCTTTCATTATTACATTTTATGGGTTGTTACTGGACAATCCAGATTCTGAATTTTTCCTAATTCATGATCCTTTCGATCATCGCAATCAAAAGAGAAAATGGATCATCCAAGGTACCCATGATTCGTGAAACCCTATACCTTATGATCTTTAATTCATCCATCTAGCATGGGTATTCTATTTACACTTTCTACTAAAATTCACGATTGAATAAGGCCCTCTATGTTACATAATTATTTTTGAAGTATTTATCCTTTATGAAGCACTCTCCTCATGAATAAGGGCATCATTATAAGGCATGTTCACCCTATTTATTAAAGCAGACTTCTTCATGAATCCTTTACCCTCTGCGAGGACCCTATGCAATACATGGACCAAATTTTCAATCCTCTAATCTTCATGATGTATATATCCTAATCTTTTCAATGGTTCATCCATTCTATTGATCATGTTTTGTGAGGGATGACTGGATAGCCCCCCCACACCAATCCAAGACTGATCCAACTGCCCCCCAAGTCCACCTGTGACTAGTTACACCCACTCATATGTCCTCCCACTACACTCCAAGTGTGGGTTGAGCCTCCCACCTACTGTTTGATTATGAGAATGGGTACTATAAATCCAATTTCTATTGATCATGGGGAATCTATCATGGGACTATTAACTAACCACTCATCTTATCGTTGTACCATGAATGTGCTAGTACCATGCCCAGCCCAAAGGTGCATGGGAAATGGTCACATATTCTCAAGGGGTGAAGAGTAATTCCAACCAATTTTGAGATGAATGACATAAAACTGTGTAGATAAACATCCAAGTTACATGATTTTAAACAGAATTATGACCTCATTAGAACATAATGTAAATTATTTTTCTAACCTAGTGTGATTAGAACATGATGCTCTATGTATGAGTGGAATATGCTAACACCCACAACTATAACACTCATGTAGAATGATATCATCCCACATAGATTAATGAATAAGGTATAAAACATTTAAACAAAACTAAATTATATTGTGAATGAGAAAATTCAATGTGTAATCCCCACACCACCCCTTACTGATTCTCATTTTCCGAAATGACCATCATTACAACATGAAGAAAAAATGAATGGAGCTGTCCTATCAGATAACTTTAAACCAAGGAATCTAACTACATTGGTTTTTTATACCTCTCATATAAACCAGGGAATTAAGTAGCCTCTCTAAGGTTCAATCCTAAAAAATGGTAAACTTAAGTTCTACCTCCATAGGATGTGTCTACCTGATCCATCTTAGGGGGTGTTTTGAAAAACCCTATAGGATCCCCTCATGGGGATTCATAAACAACAGAAAACTTATTCCCCCCAAGGGGTTTTCTTCCAAGTTTCACCTTGAGGGGTATTCTCATCACCATCTATGGTCCACCTCAAGGGGCATACTTTCCAATGGTAAACATACTTTCCATTATCACAGGGATGTATCTTTTTCATTTAACTCAATGAGGATTATGACCAACATCCCTGATATTTCTCATGGGGAATCCTGACCAATGGGAAACTTTTTTTCTCCCTCCTAGAGACACACCTCTGCAATCCTTATTAAGGTCTATTTTGATGAACCATCTAATTTCATATCCTAGGTAATTTTGATCCATCCACCCCATATCTAACAAAAGGGGTATTCTGCTTCATCAACCCAAGAGTGACATCTTCCATTCTAGGGACACACAACTCTAATCCACCTCAAGGGGAATTATAATCAAACAGATGGATTCGTCAATATGGAAGTTTTTATCTATCCATACAGTGTATTCCTTAATGAGTTTTCTCCCCAAACATCCAAGGATTGAAATTTTCACGCCTAGGGATGCAACTCCCAAATCGGTCTTAAGGGGTGTTTTGATCCATCCATATGGGGTTCATATTAAAGAGATTTCTCATCCCCCCAGATATGTCACAAGGGGTGATCCAATCCATTTATATGTCCGCAAAAGACATTATCCATTTTATTACCTCCATAAAAAGATAAAATTTTCCCCCAACCCATCTCAACTTTACATCATACTCATTCTCTTAAATATGTACATCCTAATACTTGAACCAAATACCTACCCCATGTATAAGTGTGGAAGGCATGAGGTGAAAATTAATGGATGTTTTATTCCCATGGAGTATTTATGTTGTGATCAATATTTGATGCCTTATGATCCATTCCTTATTATGTCTCACATGAGATGCCCTCCCAAGAGAAAGAATCATAGTGACCAATGATCCCAGTGTTCAGATATGCCCAGAGATACCCTACATAACTCCTCTCTTAACCAAATGTTTCTTCACTGTCCAAAAAAGTATAATTTGTAGATAAAAGAAACATATTTAATCAGAATCTAAAAAATATATCACCATGAATGAGATCCTAGATCATAAATTATATTTATGAGGGATACCCTAACTAGATGGATATTCCCAAGGTGGAATCAATTGGAGGATAAATTGTCATCCCATTTAAACCAAGGAGTATACACTGCTATTGGAATTCATGAAATATCCCTGCCTTTAGAATGTGGGAATGTAGGGATACAATACCCATTGTACACATTATTCATGTTGAAATAAAGAAAATCCTTGAAAAAGGTATAATAAATAGATGTGAAAGTGTGTTAGGCTTTTAGTAATGAACACTACATGTATGTAGTGAATCGATGACTGAGGTACAATTAAATTCATGGTTGGAATACTACACTAAATTCTCATGGATGCGAAGAATTTTAGAGAAGATTTTGTAATGACTAATGTTGATAAAGGTTTTAAATTTTATAGTATGTAATAATTTTATTATTGTACTAGAGGATATTTGTTTAATTGGTTTATAGAAAATATTTATGTGTGTTTAAGAAATTTTAGATGTTTTTATGAAAGTATATTGAAGAATAAAAAGTGTTTTGGTTTCTCAGATGAACATATAAGTGGGGTGGGGTGAACCTATCCATATATTGGTTTTAGATGACAAAACATTATACATTATAAGGGTGATGCAGTGTGAAGGTTTTCAAGGATGTTGGTTTTAGAAGGGAGGTGGATGAACTACATTATGGATGAGGGAACTATACTTTTCGGGTTTGTATAGGGGAACAAACATAATACAAAAAACTATATGTCATGAAGTGTCCCTAGGATACATGGTCATTGGGTTTCTCCCTTCGGTGGGTTGGATCAAAATGTAAAGGCCATGCCACTACATGGCCCTAGTCGAGGGAGAACACAAAATACTAGAAGTAGAACATAGTGGTGGTGTCCTTTGGGATTCTCCAATGACAATTTGGGGATCACCAAACTATATAATAAAAGGAAATACCGCAGTATGGACCATAAATAGTTCATAATGACATAGCCCTTATTGTAATGTTGTGTTCTTGGTATTTTTATATGTTTTAGAGGGACCTTCCTTTAATTTCAATGGTGGTCCAAAATGGAATCCATATCAGATTACCTTAGTACTAGTTTACCAAGATGAAGGAGATACCCAATTTTTCTCTACCATTTACCTATTTTATCCTATTTAATCTAGTTCATTTAGAAGGATTTCATTATTAAAATTAAATATAAGATACCACCATTTCATCATTGTTTTTATCCTTTGATCCTCTTTTTATTTTATTCTATTGCTTATGTTTTCAAATAACTAATTTGACAAAATGATTGTTTAATTGTCCCACCTGTAATAGCCTTTGTGTATAGATCATAAACGAGCTATAGAGAAGAGGTACTCATCCCTTCATCAGTCATTTTACCTAAATTATGTTCCACCGAATAATTTTTATTCATTTTTAAGATATTGGTTTATTTATCAATTGACTTGGGGAATTAATATCAGTATTTGAGGTGGATAAGTTCCAAGTGAGTGTTGGGAGTGGATTTTAAAAAGTTTCTCATGTTTTTGGAATTAGGAGGCCTCTCTATGAGTTTGGAATTTATTTTACAGATTTTTAATTTTTGTTTTAGAGGTTCAATTTATTAATTAATTGGTGTTTATAGATGAGATAAGTTCAAAAATACTCTTAGGATATCAGTATGATCTTAGGAAGGATTATGGATTTTTAATTAAGGTATGTGAACTTTAATTAACTATTTTTATTACCTGATTAGTTATTTTATTCTCGTAATCCAAAATTATAATTATTTTCTACATATTTCATGACATGTTTGGTATATCCAATAAATTGGTACGTGATGATATTATCTTCATAGTGAAAAAGTAAGACAAATATTGATATATTATTTGATGCTGGATACTTAGTAAAATGAGTGTCAATGGAACTCTTTATGTCTTTCATGGTTTTCTGAGTTTTTTTTCAATGAGGAGTTTTACTATATTTAAAAAAGGGGTTTGGATTATAATGGAAATTTGAAAAGAAAATTGGAGATTTGATAAATGGGTTATGGATGTGAGGGAATCTAATTAAATTTTTTGCTATTTTTTCCAAGGTCCATGTTTCAGTAAGAAGACATGTTATTTTTTTCTAAATGGTTTTAAGAGTGATTTTTAAGTATTGTTTTTGCCAAGTTAGCAACATGTAAAAGATTTCATATTTTCTACAGCTTTTGTTCATTATATGATCCATATTTTTTTATTTTATTGTTATTTCCCTTATTTCAGAATTATGTGTTACTTTTGTATTATATAGGATTCCTGATTTTGTAATTTATGTTATAGTCTAGTGATGATGTAATAATTTATCCCTAAAGGGTTGAGATTAGTATATAAGTCCCTAGATGTTTTTCTTATGGGATGTATATGAATTTAAAGAGTCTTGTCATATTATATACATGTAACATATGATATATATATTATTGGATATGTGGGCTAGGCCTTAAGGGGTTTCTTGTTGCTGTTCTGTTAGTTAGTTGTGCGATGGGATACGTGCCAAAATTTCTGTTGCATGTATGCATTAATTTTGGTTTTTTATTTTTTAAAGATTATGGTGTGGGTTATATGGATGACGAGAATTGGAATTTCCTTGACTGAGAATGATATTATAGGATGGGTTAGGGGAGATAGGTTCCTTGAAGTGTGTAATGTCTATTAAAAATTCGAGTGATTAGATGTGTCTTCAAATGGGTTGTGTGACCAACCATGAGTGGGAATGAATGGTATGTGATGTGATAACTTGGCTAACATTGAGTGATAAGGTGTGGATGGATATAATGAATTTTTCATTATTTTGGAGAGAAGGGGTTTTCAGTTTACTAATTATGAGACTTCCCTTGAGTTATAATGGATGAAGAAGATATAAGATATGGAGACCACAATGAATATTTGGGTTATTAATAATTCCTCGAATGACTCGCCACCCGCTACCTTTAGTTATGAGTTGATGATTGGTATGAAGGACTATGTAGATTCCTTGATTAAGGGTTAGGTTGTGGTATGAAGCTAGTTTATTAGTTTTTAATTAGATTTGTACATGTTATAGTCATGTTTAAAACTGTTTGGGATATCATATAAAAACCCAACATTTATAATTTCTTTTTGAATTTTGTGTTATTATTCCAGAAGGGTTTATTTAATGGGAAGTTATTAAATTATTATATATATATTAAATAAAAATACACTCAATCATAAAAAAATTATAATTTTTGGTGAATTGAGGATTTATATTGAGGTGTTAGACTCACCCACTTCCACATACATGACATGGGATTCCTTGAATTAGTGTAAAATTTAGTGATGCCTCTTAAGCGAAAAATACTTATTGTAAAAATAAATGTGGTACAGTTTATTAGGTTATATAGGATATTTATTATGTAGGTTAGATTAAAATTATTAGTTTGGGGGTAAATATCCCATCATTTTTATGTTTAGAATGTTTACTGGATAGTGTTCTATTATTTTATTTACATCTAACTCCAGGTTTATCTACATCAACTCAACTATGGTTTGATTCATCTAGGGGACTATTTTATTTCATTCTATTAGAGATTTTTTGGGGACTATTAGATCACTTATATGTTTGTAGTTATTCAAGAAATTTTTGAAACATAGAAAAATAATGCAATTCTTTTTTAGATTACAACATGTCCTATTAGCCATGTTTCATAGAGAATAGTATCCCCATGAGTTTTTCATTCCTCAATAATAGTAAATACCCTCTTTTATATGACATTTAATGATTGAGTTTATATAATTTAAATAGTTAGGTGTTTTTTTATTGATCATATATGAGGTATTAAATTTTCTAAATGATTTATGATTTCTAGGTTTTGAAAAAAATATGAAAAATTTGTTTCTTATAATGAATTTATAAATGGATTTGGGAAATTTGATTATATTTTTTGCAAAAAAATACCATTTTGGCCAATGATTTATAAAATTTCTATTATTTAAAGAAACTCGTGGATAGCATGGGGTTATTTTCAAATGTATTTTGTTGTTTTAGTGAGTATAATGATTTGAGTTAGTTTTAAAACAAGTAAATAATACCGATGTAAACCTTGTTCACAAGGGATGTGTTTTAGAGACGGGGTGACTATGTAGTAAAATTTTGTACTTATCTAGTTTGTTGTATTGTTTTGGAAGAATTCACATGAGGTTAGATGTTTTTTATTGGTTTAGTCTACTGGTTGAAAAAAGTAATTATTGTATCTATAAAATTTCTTTTTATTATTTTCAACGATTTATTGAGTGTCACTCAATTTGTTGAATCCTATATTAAATGGGTATTTTATGTTTTCTATGAATGATATGTATGTTCATTTTTTTATGATTTATTTAAATGTTTTTTCTTTTGGAATGGATGAATAGTATGACTCTTGAATATCCAGATGTCACTTTTGATGGTTGTTAATATTAGACAACATTAAGTTTGTCATTGGTAAATCACTCTGATTGAAGGAAGCACTATTAACCTGAATTTTAATTTATGACATTATTTTAATAGTAAAGTGTACAATAATCCCAAGATAAAATGATTTCTTTCACATTAGTATTTTTGGGTATAAATTTGTTTTTGGAACTATCAAGGAACTTGGTGAAAGTTATGAGTGGAATGTTTAGGTGATTAGTTTTTGGATCTAATAGTTTATATAGATTGGATGTCGAAAAATACCATTGATTGTTTTTGTAATTTCTTAATCAGTTGATGTTTCCATCATTGGTTATCAGGGCCTTAAATGAATATTCTGTATTCGTGACAATATTGTCATTCTAGAGATAAATTCAATATTATGATATATAACACATTGTGGTTGCGATAAACAAATTACCATGGTGGGTATGGATTTATGGTCTATGGAACATGATCAATTATTAGTGATTATAATAATTTTTTTGGAGAGTTTTTAAATACCCATAGATTTTAGTTCGAGTATGATAGTTAAAGGCACCATATTTTTGAATTTGGGGGATGAGTGAATCTAAATTTTGGGAATGAAATCATGATTCTAGGAGTTTGAAAATCTCCATTATGTATTTATTATATTTTGAAATGATTAAGAGTGCATGAGATTAATTATAGATGAATTTATAATATTGTGAATATGATCTCAAAAATTTGGAATGCATAATTATAGGTTATCACTATTGTATTTTATAGAGTATGTAATATCAAATATCAAATACCAATAATTTATTTTGTTCAATAAGCTACGGTATCGGTGAAATTATAAGCTATATCTAAAATATGGGGATTTATATATATTTGATAAATTTTTATTATTCTAAGAATAATTTGATAAACACATATGGGTATATATCCCCTTCAAAAAATTGGTAATACCCATTCAAAGGGTATTCATGTGTAAGTGTATATAACTCACATGGAAAATCTCTAAGAGTTCGAAGTCATAGTGATATATAATGGTAATACTGGGGATTTATAAGGGTTAACTGAAAAGCATAAGGGTTAAAACTACGATATGGAAGGGTTCCATGAATGCATAACAATTATTAAATAGTAGAGAAATTCGAATAGTTTCATGAATTACCAGTGTTGAAAAATGGAAACATTCATTATATATAAATTTTTACCTATACTAAGGGTGATATGTAATTGTTTTCTCTAGGTCATATATAATAGAAATAAACTATTCCAAAAGTTAGATGATACATAAATATCATCTAAGGATGATATATAAGTGTTACTAGTGTTAACCCTATAATGTCTAATGGTTGAGATGTTATGATGTTGTATATAAGGGTACTATTAAAAGGGAAAAGGTTAATATGAAAGGGTTACTATGGTTAACCATGTGATGGGTAAGGGTTGAAGGTTTAACCTATGGTAAATAATAGAACTCTAAATAATAGTATGTTTAAAAAGTAAGGGTTTCCAATATTTTTCTATGATATGAATACATGAGGATTGATACACATGAGTTGATATGTAAAGGGAGTTGATAGGTAAGGGTTATTGAATAAAAAAAAGGTGAATATACAATTTTCCAAAAATTGATCCAAGGGTTTGATAGTAAAATTTTATTTTAAATTGTTAATACCCATTCATTATTCTTTATTTACTGGTCTTATGAAAAAGGGGTCACCGATCACCACTTAATTTCCTCATCTACCATTCATATCTATGATTTGGGGTTATTGAAGATGGATTTCCTAATCATATATTGTAGGATTTTCTTATCCTTCATTGATTATTCTTATTCATAATTAGATGCTATAATTTTCCCAGCATTAGTATTAAAAAGTCTATACCACTAGAGAGTGATGGATTCATCCAGATTCATGGGGCTTTGTTGTGTGTGTTGTACATGATTTCATGAGGGATGAAGTTAATGTTACACTTAATATTTTATGAAGATATATTGTTTCTATATAATTTTTTAGTGTTTTAGTGAAATTGGGATTAATTAACATTTGATTCAGGTATATAATATTTGGGTTTTTTGCAGATTTAGTTCAGATGCATATTGTTATTGAAAAATTCACTATTTATTTTGGTTACAATTTCATTTAACTATATTGTGTGTTGATAATAAATTATTAAATATTGTGACATTGTTCAAAACTTAAATACTAATTAACTGAAAATGTTAACTAATTAGTTAGGTGACCATTGAATAAGAGGGGACAAATAAGATATTAGGATCAATTTATATCTATTTTGTTGATGCAGCGAGCCATTGTATTATTGAGTATATTACTCATTTGGTGATTTTATGTTCATTTATGATAATTATTATTATTAATAATGGTATTTTGAATGAATTGTGTGATTTATCCATATAAATAGGGATAGTCTCTTGTTTTCCTGGAAACCAATAAGAACTAACATTACATTATTAACATTTAATAGGTGAAACCTTGGTGTAAAGAGTGTTGACGGACCTCATTATAGATTTTTTTGTGGTGATATTTGGATTTTTAGATTTATGTGGGTTATTTATTAAATTTAAAATTTAAAAATTTATTCGATTCAAATTAAATTTTAATGGAAAAATTGTGATTTAAATAATGGGTTGTGAAATGGTTTTTTAATATAAATATAACGTCTCTTGAAAAACGTTCATGGGAATGATGTGTCTATGGATTAAAATTAGTTTATATTTCATGTGATTAATTTTATGACATTTTATAAGTGGGATTTTTTCATGTCTTTTATCATAAATAAAAATGTTCTTGGTTTGAAATTTGTCTTTGTCAGTTTGAACTCATTAGGAAATAATTTATTTTCCAAATATTTCATGTTTAGTAATGATTCAGGATTATGATATATACTATTAAGATTTTTTATTACATAGTGATTAAATATGAAATTGGAAGTATCTATTCTATTATGAAATTTATATATGGTTTTATATACCATGTAACACCCTGAGATTTTAGAGACTAAAACTATATTTAATAATATATTGGAAATGTAAAAAATGAGTTTTAATGAAATGAAATATATATAATCACTATAAAATAGATATTAAATTAATGGGTATTAATATTATTTACTAAATTTTCAAATATATGTATATATCATAATTGAAATAAAATTATTGATAAATCTATGGTAATGTAAATTTTGTCAAAAAATAGTTTTTGTTAGAAAATGATTTATATATCTTTTCATAAAATATATTATAAATAATTTTTGAAATTATAGAAAATTGATTTAATATAATAAAATTAATATTTATATCAGAATATAAAAAATTAAATGTGGTTAAATTTGGGGTACTTTTGGGAAATATATATTTTTCAGTGAATTGTAAAAAAAATATCGATTTTTGTAAAAAAGTCATTAATTTTCATTAAAGTAAACAATTTAAAAGTCCTATCATATTTTTAATATTATTTAAACTAGAATAAATTTTATTAATTATAATTATTAAAAATAATTACCTTTTAATCAACTTCAAATTATATTTTTCTATATGTTTTTTCATGGATTTAGAAATTAGTTTTTAAAAAAAAATATTTAAAATGAAAAATATTTCACTATATTAATTAATTAATATAAAAAATTAAGAATGTATTAAATTAAATTTATATATTATTAATCAATAAATATTCATTTAAATTCATTCAATAATTTTTAATAGTACAAATTTCAATATTAATTCATCTTTTCCTTGCAAAATACAGTTCTTCAAAACCTTCTTTTTTATCGCGTTTATGAGTTTAATATTAAATTATATATAGAATTTTTTTTTGAATTGAACCTGGAGAAATTGATTAATTATTTTAATATGATTAATATTTGTTATCTAATTATTTAAATTTAACTATTGATAAAAATTTATAGTTAAAAATAGTAAGAAAAATTTATTATGATTAAAGAAAAAATGGGTTTATTGGGGGTTAAACTAGAATGATAAGGGTTAAAGTGACCTTAATTTTTTTTAAATATACTGTATAGCCATATTTTGACACTATAATTTCTATGTTTCTAAAATAATATATTTTTCAACCTTTTAGAATGTAAAAATGTGGTTATACCCTTTTCATCTCTAAATATACATCTGTACCACTCACCTCAATTTCAAAAGCCTTCCACTATCTTCTCTTCTTCACACCGTAAAACCATTTTAGATTAGACAGAAGCTTCCAACATCACTTCTAAAAATTGATACACTCTTCCTATAATAATTATTTTGGGAAAACATTTATCATATGATGTATCTTGGTGCACACATTAAGAGGTTACACGAATAAGAGGTAACAGTATTCATTAAACACTTTTATTTTCTTTTTTTTCCACCTTCAGTAATTATTAATACATTATGATATTACATTTTTATTTGTTTTAGAAAAAATTTTATGCTATGCACCATTATTCATTTATGAGGTGTATACATACACCCATTGACATGTAATATCTTGAATTAAATCATTATTATTATATTTTTGTTTCATTTAATGTTATTTTTTCATGGGTATTACAATTCAATGATTCCAAGGTTATTATGCTTTTATGACACAATATTATCATTCACCAAGACTATTTATGATTATACTTACAATGATGAAATCATAAAATCCATCTCTAAAGAAACTCTTGAATTTTTTCCCATATGGTTATATCATGAGAATAAATATTTTTTCCTTAATTTTCCTCTCTTTATGTATAAAATAATTGAAAAAATTTCTTCATGAAAAAAATCTTCAGTTCTCTCTTTAGATGAAAACTAATTTTCCTCCAAATCCAACTTTTCTAAAAATGTTTTGAACATTCATAAAATTATTTATTATATTTTTGTTATTGATGATGTATTTTTTAAAAAATTATCGAAAATGAATCTTCATGTCTTTTTCAAAACAATATCTAATTTTCTTTTTATGAAATGTGAATAGAATCATTATTTTAATATATACGGTATGAAAATAATTTCCTTCTATAAAAACCATTATTTTCATAGAATATTCCTTTATAATATTTCAAGGCTATTAATAAATGATTATTATGTTTTATTATGTTTTAGAAGAAAATTTTCAAAATGGACTGGATATTTTCCATAATAAATGTTTTAAATGATTTTTTTGGATTTCTTTATGTGTTTTCAGAAAAAATCAAATAAAAATGTTTTAAAAATGTGTTTTCTTGTAATTTTTTTTCACACTATAAAGGTTATTTTACACAATAATTGTTATAAATAATTTTTAAATATTCTTTTATATTCTATTATTTAGGTTTCTCATGAAAATGATTTTGTGATTTTTTTTAATTTTTAGTTTTTAAAAAAATATCTTCAAAGTAAAATATTATTTTTATCAAAACATGTTTTATGATATTTTATTTGTATTCACATTCATAAATTACAACGACCCTTTTTATTACATTGTCTATAATAGTGATATTATCTAATGATACCATCTTGATTATTTCATTTGATGTATTAAGATTTTTTTCAATGATACTGACATGAACCATATTTCCTTCCAATAGTTTAATCATGTTATAAAAGAAATAATGATATTTTCATTGATTTTAAAATGATACAAAATATCTATGTGCATAATTATTATTCATGGACATTTAAATATAATGGGTGTGCCTATATATTTTTGAGTGACCCAAAAATATCTTATATAATGGGTGCACCCAGATAGTTTTTTGTGAGCCCATTATAGCATTTCCAATAGATGCACCTAAAAAGTGATCCAATTTAGCAGGTAATGATTATGTCATCAAGATAATTATATAAGAATTGGGATGTATGGTTATTACAACATTAAGGGTTTTGTAAGGGTTCTATGATGATGATGATGTTTTAAGATACCAACACATTTTATCTACTCTTTCAATGAGGTTGTAATATTCAATTGATAAAGATTAAAATCACTTGGATCCAAATTACTGATTCTTATATTTCTTTCCTTTTTAAAATATTTATGTCATGTTATCATTATTTATGATTTATTTGTTCATGTATATTTTTTATTTTATGTTTCAATCTTGCACTATTATTATATCATCATTCCCTTATAAAAATCTAATGCACATTGATGACATTCCATTATTAAGGCTTATGTTTACCCTTATTGAGAATTAGAAGTCATTTTTATTTTGATTCCTTTTCCACAGTTTATCAAGAGTCATCTTGAAATAATTTTCCATAGAATTAACTTTTATGGATGTAAGGTATGAATTAATTTGAAATAATAAAAGTCATGTAAAGTGGGAGAAATTATCATTTAAATACATTGGTACTATTTTTATAAGAGTCTTTCATAGTTAAATAAACCTATAAGCCTAAATTTTTCTTGATAATTTAAGTGATCTTATATTATTTTTACATTGTATTTTTTTTATTGTGTAAATTTGGCCACCTTCACCAGTTTTGAAGATGAAATTGTAATGTTTATGATTTATTAGAATGTCCAGTAGTGCCGGTTTTGGGCTGTTAGTATTTGTATCAGAGAAACGTTTTTGACATATTTTGAGATTAAGATTATTTCATGTGATGTTATCTTAACTATTATGGATACCATTACATTCCTAAAAGATTATGTATGATAATAAGTTAAATGTCTTAAATACCCCATTGAGGATTGAAATGATGAAATCTGTATGTGATTTGTGACATTTTAGGAGAAGTTTTAGTATGTCGTATTATTTTTAAATGTATGGTTTAATATAATGTTGTAATTATAATTATTTTGAAATAATATTTATGTTATAGATAAATAGTAGGGTTTATATGATCTTGTATATTAAGAACATGAGTTTTGTCGTATAAAAAACTATAAGAATGAAATTGAATTTATGACTAAGTGATTAATCTTAAAAAAATAATATCACTATATTTTTTGGCTAGAAATATGAATGGAATGAGATAATATTAATGGTAAAAATATTCTTTAATTATAAGTTTATTTAGTAATGATTTAGTTTTAATTGTGGAAATTATTTTTAAAATTTTCTGATTACTATATTATTTTATAATATTATGCTTTACTATTTTTGGGTATTATGTTAGCATGTGAGAATAATTGTGTTTTTTAATGTATAAAGTTAGGTGTAATAGATTTTTATCTACTTCATGGTTATATGATCGTTTAAATGTTTATTTTTTGTGATTTAGGCATAAAAAATTCATCTCGAAAACTCATCAGTTAGATAAAAAATAGGATTGTGGTTGAAATTAAAAAAAATGATGTAATTGTACACAAAAATTAATTGTTTTTCCTTATTTTATTGGTCTATAAGTAAAATTATTTCATCATTACATGTAAACGAATCTTGGAATAAAAATGTTTACATATTACCATCAATTATGATGATATCAATGTCCTTTTTGACATTTAATTATTTTATGGTAGTTCGGTTGTTAACCATCTCTTTATCTTTAAAATTATTATGATCAATTATATTTGTCCCTCCATATAAATATTTGGGAATTATTAAATTTTTATAAGTCAAAATCATTACCCCTGATAATCATATCATATGCAGAAACCTAGTGTGTGTTATTCATGTTGACCATCACACCTCCTTTTCTCTCTTATCAATAGAATGATTCATTGACCCTTTTTACAATTTGGAATTATAGAAAATTAATTTTTTAAATTTCCAAACATTGATTACATAGATAATGTTTAACTTGTGATGATGAAATTTATAAAGGGGGTAGGATGTAAAACACCAATATTTTGGAAAATAATTCTTTGTTTGACAGCATATTCGACAAGAAATTCCATGCTTAAACGACATAAAATATATATAATCATTATAACACAACCATTAAATTTGAAGGTATGAATAGTATTAACTAATTTATGATATATGTAAAAAATTTAAATTCATTATAAATTATTGATTGTGGATTAGTATATAACCTTTCAATTTATCTAATTTAATTAATTAAGATAATAAATAATAATAATGTTTTAAGTTAAACTTAATGATTATAATTCACTGAATATTAATTTAAATTAACTATATAATAATTATTATAAAAATATTTAATATAAAATCACTACTTTGATAAAAAACACTTTTTGAAAAAACACTTTTTCGTATTTATAGGTTTAATTTTAAATTTAAACTTTTCAATTAGGTGAATTTATTTAAAAAAAATATTAAATATTTTTTATTAGAATAATTTTTATTATCTAATAAAATAATTCTAAATTTTTACAAAATAAATAGTAAAAGATGAAGAATTAATTACCACTGTTATAGTAGAAACGGGTATACCATGGGGTTAAACAAAAAAAGACAAGGGTTAAAATGACAAAAAAACATGTATGAAATCCATTTTTCAATATATTTATACACTATAGTATCTCATTCTTGAGAATAATTCATTTTTGAATGTTGTGTCCTTTAAAAAACACGTTAATTTTTTTTCTTCACAAATAATACATAGGTGACACTAAATTCACATATTAAAGGCCAACCACTCTCATCTAAAATTCACACCAAAAAGCCCATTCTTATCAGTAAAGGTCATAACCAATCACTTATAATATTACCTACTCAAATCCTAGAATACCTATTTTAAGTCATTAAGCCAAGATACTGTTTCCTTTATGTGGAAACCTAAGGAGGTTACCTGAAAAAGACGTATCATTCTTTAACAATCATTTCTATTTTATTTCTTCCTCCAAATCCATAAATTCTTATTAAAACATTATTATATAATAAAATTTTTATATTAAATATTCATAGATGTATTTATGTTAATTTAATGACTGAAAATAATATCCACTTCCATCAAATGGCTTACTAAATCAATATTCATGCGTATAGATGACTACCAAATTGTGAACTGATATTATTATCTTTTTTTCATTACCACATTTGATGGTTGGGTATGATGATGGATATAAATTATATATTTTATATTTATAAAATAATTATACATTTGTATTAATTATATAATAAATATCATTTTTACATTTCATTACTTAGGGGATATGATATTGTCGCTTGTGTGTATGATGGACTACTTCTTCACGTAGTGATGCCATTTGTCTTTCAGTAATTTGTTACATGAAAGATAATAAGGATAAATTTAATTATTAGAGGTGATATAAATTTTTTAATTATATATATATATATATTATTCGTTATTAAAATATAATGTATAATTTTCTTTCTTATCTTTTCACTAACTAAAAGATGATAACATAATTCATGTATGTCTGGACTACCACCTTGAGAAAACATTGTGATTCTCTATTTTCATCGCAAAAAAATGGATGATATGTATTAAAATATTAAGTGAATTAATATTTTAGTTAATATATAATTATAATTATATATATATGTAAAATATTTATTAACTCTTTTCCTTAATAATCGTTTAAAAATGGAAACGCTATTCATCCATACGTACGACCAACTGTCTCTATGATCGTAACTTAATTCAATTCTAAAAACCATATTTTTATCAAAGGTAATAATAATATAATATTATATACATATTATAAATATTTATTGATTATTATATATAATATGGAACCATTTTTAATTAAGATGATCGATAATAAAAATTCAAAATGTATAAGAAACTCATAGAGGTTATTACCCCAATTGCAATTTTAACAAATAATTGGAAGTATAAGGGTAATAAATGGTCATAAGTAAACAAAATATGGTAATATATATATATATATATATTTCTATAATAGATTTATCATAATCCTCTATTTATCATGTAGTAGGTTCATATGTGTATGGTATAAGTCGCGGCATAATGTAACATATTTCTATCTCATATTTTTTACTTCTATGAGACCCATTACACATTCACCACTCATTTAATTTATGTGATGTATATAATTATAATGAAATTATTTTATAATTATTCTTCTGAATATTTTTGGGATTTACATTTCCATATTTTGATATCTCCCTCATTTGGTTTATAGTTGATTAGTTTCTATAGTGGTAAGGGATTCCTAGCTCTCTTTTATTTCTGGGAGACATATGAAAATTAATAAGTATTTTTGTTTTGTGTGGTATATATACTTTCCAATTTAAAGTTTATATCATTAATCACCTTATTTTCATTATAATTAATGATTTATTTTATGTTATTCTATTTTGGGGATTACGATTCAAATGATTTCTAAAGTACTAAGGGATTTTTGGCACACTTTTACTAAAGTGTGACACATGCCATATTCACCTTTTATTTAATTTATGGGGTGTAAATACTCCCCATAAATTTCTATTATTATGATAATACTGAATTTTAGTTGTATTTTCATACCAATTTTAGGATATCACTTTCATGGGGTTTATGTTTCAAAAGTTACCAAACCTGTAAAAGATTTTTAGTCCCTCTTTCATTTCATGGAGACATATCAAAATTCAGGACTTGTTTCTTTTTTGGTGTGTATATACATTCTCTTTTACATTTTATATGATGAATAACGTTTTTTTAATTTTATTTAATTCATTATTTGATTCTATTATTTATCATTAATATGAATCAAAAGATTAACGACTCAATATGGAATTTCAATCTCAAATTTCTACATCTATGAGACAAAATCCATATTCCCCACTAATTTCCATTATGTGGTGTTCATAATTATCATGAAAATATTTTATGATTAATTTCATAAAATTTATTGATATTTATATATCCATTTCATGATCTCTCTTTAATGAGGTTTAGAGTTCAAATGTTACCAATGCAGTAAGGGATTTTACCTCAATTTTTATTCTTTGAGATATATATATTATGTTATAAACCTATCTTATATATATATATATAACCCTTGAATGGTATTATAAATAATTTAATTATTTTAAATCTATTTTAATCATCATTTAATTTTACTCTTTAATGGGGTTAAAATTAAATTTTACTAAAGGGGTAACAATTTTATGATAAAATCACATTGTTTATTGAAATTGATTAATTTTATGCTTTTAATAAAGAAATCGTATGATTCAACTCCAAATGAACTCATGGATTTTCTTCCCCAACATTGATGTTATAAGAATAAATTATTTCACTTCAACACTTTTTTTATTTACTCAAGTGTTCAAAATAATGACTATATGAAAAATATTATTTATTTATTTTTCTTTCAAATACTTTTTAAATCAAGACAATATTCCATAAAAATGTTTTCAGAATTATTAAATTGATTAATTATTTTTTTAATTTGATTTATTCTTTAATAATTATTATAAAATGAAACTTCATATTGTTTCTAAAATAATTTTTATTTGGGTTTTACTAAAAATGTGAATGGAATATTTTTATAATGAGTATGTCGTGAACATAATTTCCCTCCCTTATAAAAATTATTTGTTTTTAGTGTTAAATTATATTTTTTCAAGGTTATTTTAAAAAGAAAGAAATATAAAAAAAATTGAAGATGTTTTTTTTGGAAAATGGGCAGGATATAGTCATCAATAAATATTTTAATCCAATTCTATGATTCATTTATATGTTTTTGATGTTATTTTCAATGAAATAGTTAATAAAATTATTTATCTTTGAAAATGTTTTTTTTCAAAATAGAAAATGTATTTTCCTCAAGATTTTTTTTGATGATTTTTAATCTTTCTTTATATGTTTCCATGTTTTTTTTAAATAAAATGATTGTCTCAATATTATATGTGTTTTATATTTTTTAAAATATTTTTTCAAAAAAGAAATGCTTATTTTCCATAAAATGTATTTAATAATATTTTAATGGTATTTCCATTCTTAAATGAAAAACACCCTTGACATTACTTATTCACCAATGGGTATATTTTCTAATGATACCATCATCATTATTTCTCTAAATGAATTAATATTTCTTCAAAATAGATTGACAAGAAACTTATTACTTTTACATGGGTTAATCATGTCTGAATAGTATCAAGGATTGTTTCTTTTTGTTTTGTTTAGAAATTGAATCTCTATTTTTTATAATTATTGAATATTTTTGTTTGATGGTTGCACTAAAATAGTTTCAGTTGATCCTAAAATAACATATACGATGGGTTCACTCAGATTGTACAGGGTGGCACTGATATAAATTATACGATGGATTCACTTGGATAGAACTACGGTGTATTGGGGAATAATTATAGTTTTGTAAAACATATATTTCATGTTGGCAGTATAGTTATTCATATTTTAATGGTCATGTAAGGGTTCTATTAAGATGATATTCCAAGATACCAACATGTTTTATATATGATTTCCATGAGTTTAAATTTTTTTTATAAGGATGATTGATATCAAAATATTAATGATCATTCATTCTTATGAATGTTTGCTTTTTTAAAATCTTTATTACATGTTTTCATGATTAATGGTTTAGGTAATTATGGTTATGTGTTCTTTTAGGATTCACTCATTCACTCTGATTATGTTGTTATACCCTTATGTTCTTCTTATTCCCATTGACAAAATTACAAATTTAATTCTTATTTTTACCCATACTTTGAATTTTAGATCATCTTTATTGTGTTTTATTTTCCTCATATTATCATTAATTATGTTGAATGAATTATTTTTAGATATATTTTGATATGGATGATGATGATTAGAAATTTTAAAATAATAAAACTATAGTTAAGTTGAATAAATTATTATTTAAAGACATATGTATTGAATATATGTGAATTTTTACTAATTCTATAAGACATTATGCATAAATGGTCCCTGATAATGTAACTGATAAAATCTTAATTTTTGATATTTTATGTATTGGATGTCTAAAATTCTGTATCCTTTTTTGGTTGTAAAGCAATAAATTCAATGATTATTATTTCCAAAATTTAGGCGGGAGTGAAGGTTATGGCCTATTACAGACTTCCATGAATGTAGGTGTATAAATTGGTATAAAATTTCACAGTAGGGACTAGAATGATTTTATAGACCCCATAGAGGGTAGATGTGTGTATAATGGAATGTGTTCAGTGGAACTATGACTTATTAATTTAAGAGATATGAGGATACAATGTCACATAATTTGGTAGTAGATTGAGTTTTTTAGAATTCATTAATGAATGAGAGATCAATTGGTTTTGTGTGTGGGTTTGGGAGAATAATACTTCAATTTTGATAGTTTTATGTACATCAATATGAATACTGTGGATAACCTATAAGGGTTGGTTTAGAAAACGATTTTGGGAATGCGCTGGCATGTTCACACAATTTTATTAATTATTGCTTTTATGTATTATTTGATATATTTAGACTAATGGTTGTGACATAATCCTGAGTTGGAGGAAATTGGATTTCCATTAGATGGAGTATCATAATTTATATAAGTTTTTCCCTAACTTAGAGGTTTAGGTAAGATAATAAAATGTAAGCTCTCAATATAGAGGTAAGATTATATAAGATAATGATGTGTGACCTCACTGTAATTGAGAAGGTGGAGGTATGAGATATAGTTATGAGACCTTACCCAAAGAGTATGGTCTTTCATATGTGATAGGATATATATTTACATAAAATCCTTAAATTCCAATTTTTTTGTTCTGGAGATGTGAGTATCCATGAGATCTACCTCATGTTTTTAAGGGTTGGCCTATATAGATGGTCAAATTTTGATGTTCCACCCTTATAAAATTTTTTATAATGCTCAAAATGTATGTTAATATCCATGGGACTAACATTTTATTGCTATAGTTCAGATTATTCATGATATTGTCTATTTAGATGACCCCCTTAAGAAATTTTCAAAAATTCCCAATATGCATGATATTTGACACATGATATATGAAATTTTGGTGTGGTTCATCTTATGTTTCAGGTCTGCAAATGATATTCCCTCTTAATTCCACTTAGGATTTAACATATTGGACATGAATTATTTCTAAATCATCATATTTCTGAATGTTTTAGCATGCATTAGAGGTGGGATAATGAGTTTCTCTCCCCTAACCAGTTTTCACATGATATGAGTTCTCTATAAGAAATTGAAAATATAATGTGAGTCACTTTAGAAATGTTTTTATAATAATAATAAGACTAGATTTTTATATACTTCTTCCAAATGGGATTCCTTAAGAATTTTCTATTAATGAGGTTTAAGGGTGTCGGTCAAAGAAGATGTAGAAGGTGTCCTGGTAGCCTCATTAGAATATACCATCTTGGGGCATGTGGTCACATTTTAATCTTATGTTATTTTTTACATTGTGTTCATTTATCATAAATTAATTTAAATCCTATCTATCTTTTATACATATCAATTGATATTAGTATAACTCAATATGTTACGGAGAGTGGTGGAATCCTATCAGGTATTTGGAATCACCCCTACCCAAAAACATGGTGTAGGATTGAACTTATGTAGGTATAAGATTATATTTCATTTTAAGAATATGTATAACTTGGATATAGAAATTTATATTATTTATAGAAGGTTTTGGAGGACAATGAATTATCAAGAAGGATCATGTGAGTTATCCCAATGATTTTATTTTATAATTTGTTTATTGTTCTTCATATGTATCAAACAATGTATTACTATTTAATTTATACAATGATTCTTATTATACATTGTATCTATAGATAATGATTTTTTATTTTTATTATCATGCTATGTTTTCATTTATTTATATTACGGACTAAAAGGACTATCTTGGATCTATTTTAATTTCAAAAGGTTATCTGGATTTCTTTTATATGAATGTGAAATCCTTAATTATTTCTAGATTCAAACATGATCCTAAGGACATAATTTTGATAGAATATTGACCCTTCAATATTTTTGTCAATCAATACAGTTTGTAAGACTATATTATATGGGGACAATTTTGGTAGGTATTACATTGTCATATTTATAGATGTTATTTGTGAAAACAATGCAAGGATGACACACTAGTCACTGAAATCTAGTGAGTAAAGAAGTATCTTGTTCCCATGTCATATACCACATTAGTAGAATGTTAATGTTGTGTTGAGACATTATAAAATGGAGTTAAATATTGTTTTATTTAAATAATTTCAATACTTGATGAATTTTATAGAATATATACTAGATATTTGGACTTGGTATGAAAAATATACATCTGACCTCACTGTACAACCACAGTATCATTTTAATCCATAATTATCGTGAAATAATGAGGTGGGATATTTTGAAGTGTTTGTATTTTTTTATTACAAGATAATTTTTTCCTAGGGTTATGGAAATAATTTTTTATTTAATGTTGATAGTGATATATTCATGCATATTTTTTTAACATAGGTATACGACATATGTGTGATTACATGTTATTATTTATTATTATAATTTCAATTGATTTTTTTTGTATTCATAATTTAATATATAATAAAAGAAATCATGTCTTCCAAAATATATTTTTAATAATGAAATTGTTAACTAAAATCCATAATATGAATTTGATAATACGAAATGATTAATTTGACAAGATTTTTTCTTCAAATGTGAATTGAGTTTCCTATAAAAATAATTGATATTTCTTGATTTTGGGTAATATGTAACCACACTTATTTATAATAAATGGTGGGAAAAATAATTTTAGTTAGTGTTAAGGTGATAAAAATATCATTTTGAACACCATGTATATATATGGGGAGGATCATAATATGAGTATTTTAGACATGTGATTTATTGATTATGAAATTATATGGTACTCTAATATATGTGTGAAATAGAGTAATAATGAATGGTTATTAATGTTGATTTCATACATGATTTTTTGATTTTTTGATTTTATGATTTCATTATTTATTTTTAAAATGGGGTAAAAGCATGTTTTTATTATGTTGGGATAATATTAACAAAGGGTATATTAATTAATGATATAATGTTTATATGTTTTGGTTTGATGGATACATGTATCTCCCATTTATGTTTTTTATTTATATTCAGGATAAATGGGGTTTTTTTAATATTAATGTGGTGTTATTATAAGTTTATAACGGATTAATAGGAAATTATTTTCAAATGATGAAGGATTATTTAGTAGAAACCATTTTTGGAACACAAGTTATTTAGACTCAATTGGGTATGTTTCAATATTTATTTTCATATTATGAAAATTATGAGAGTTTGAATTTTTTATATATAAATTATTTTTAATGGCCATATGGGTGCGTGTGTGAGATATAATAATTATAGTTGTTCTAAGATGACTTAAAAATTAACTTCGACAATTCTAAATGACATTTTTTAATATCAACAAGATATTAAATTAGAATTTAGCAAATCAATTGGATTTATATTATATAAAACTTTTTGGATGAAAGTTATTGGTAATTATATATTTTATTTGATATTATTATGGTTTATGTAATGTGCATTGAAATTTATTTTAGTTGCTATTTTTTAAAAATATATTTCCAATATTTTCACAAGGGTGATGTAAATGGTTATTTCTAAATTATATTTTTTATAATGGTTTCTTTTAAAAATAATAATTTTTAATTAATCATTTAATGAATTATTGATGTAAGATTGAATGAGTTAATAATTAATTTTTGTACATTTTAATGGATATAAATTATGGTCAATATTATATGAATTAGGTAAATTATACTAGAGTTATGAGTTGGATTTTGTAAAAATATATTAATCTTTGTGGAAAATATTCAATTGTTATTGAGATTAAGATGAGAAAAAATGTATGTATTTAATTTTATTAAATGACTATAGAATTTTATTTTTTTAAATTTGATTAATTCATGTTAATATTAGGATAAAATTTGTACATGCTAATTTTAAATTTGGTATCATGAAAAGTGGATTTCTATATATTGTTTTAATCATTCATATATTTGTTAACATGATCTGTGCATTTCATGAAAAGGAAATTTTACAGAAATGTAAAATATTTATTGATTATTATTTCAAAAAATCATTTCTCACATTGATATACATGCTGAAATAAAGATGAAACTATTAATGATAAACATGGTATGACATCTAAATAGGGTTGATTAAGTGTTATATATAGACTGATTTGTATTTTTGTATTTACAGAGTAATTTTAATAAAGTTTATAGTTATAAAATCATGTTTAAAAATTATGGTTTATTGTTGAATAATTATGATGTGAATGTTTTTAACATTGAACAAAAATTTCATAATAAATATTATTATTAATTATTTTTTAATTTTTATATATTACACAATTTTTTAATTATAAACTCATTAATGATCTTGATGATCACTCAATTTGGAGGTTATTTAAGGATTTTTTATCTGAGGTAACAAATATTTGTTTATGTATTTGTGTTTTTCTTGGGTCATGTTAATCTATTTTGTAAATTATTTCTTTATGGTTGTATAAGGTCACTCCAAGAAGTTGTTTTGTCAAAATATTGGTGATTTTGGAAAATTATCCATCATAACCATAATAATGAGTTAGTATAAATTGATTTTAGAGGACTGGTATCCATAATCTATGGATTTAGATTCAAGGGTAATGTACGGAAATCTATAAAATAAATAACCTTGTATATTAAATTTTTTATTAAATTCATAGCAATAAATGTTTTATATTGGTAATATCAATTGTTATCTGATATCTGGATTCGAGAAATGATTTCTTGAATCATCACTTCAAATTATATAGTGATATGAAAACATTATCCTAAGGACCTTTTGATTAACATGTTTCTTTTTGGAATGTGATTAAAAGAAAAGGAATGTCATTGTAAGGTTTGATAAGGGTTTTCCTTGAATAAATGAATATATTAGATTATTTATTTATTTATGGAAATTCATATTGTAGGAAACCTCATGTGAATTTTTTTTGTGAGAGAGACAAATTAGTTGAGAATTTTGATGCTAAAATATGTATTGATTGATTTTTCATGATATTAATAATTTTAAATATTATTGTTTGGGGGTTGGGATGTGGTCTCAGGATATAATTAGTGGTAGTTATTACCTTTATATGATTGATAATTATTAAATTAGATGAAGATCCTTTTAAAATATAGTGTTCATAAAATCTATGTTAATAAATATTGTATGGAATTTTATTATTTAATTTTGAATTTAATTTTATATATTATAGATTAATTTCAATGTTCAATAGAGAAGGGAATATAATTTTTCATTTCTTACATCTGTATCAATCTTAGAGTTCATTATAGTAGTATAAGTGACATTAGTGGCTACTACAAGGAGTTTAGTTGACCGAATAGATACCAGGAGGCCGATGGTCGACCATCAATAAATTACTCAGCTACCAACTATCTAGTAAGGACCCATCTAGATATTGGTGGTGTTGTTAGAACCTAATTTAAAGGTGGTCCAATTTTTCAATATGGTAATGGGTTTTTTCAGAACAAATAACTATTTGAATGAAGAGTAAATCATCAAATGACCTCTAAATTATTTCTAATCGTCATTTTTATCCACCAATAACTTAAAATTTTAATAATAGATTAATAATTCATTCAATGTTTTGAATATACATATATAAAATAATTAGTATCCTTATAAGTTGTAAAAATAAAATAATGTTTAGTTTCAAATATTTATCAACTTTATGATTTTATTTCATGGATTATGATTAACTAATCATTTTTTATGAATTGGAAATAAAATTCTTATATGAAATTGTAAAAAAAAAATGTGTTATGTGTTATCATCCATATATAGAACATAAATTCATTTTTATGTGATTTTAAATAATTTAATGTTTTAATTGTACATTGATATTGACCTCTAAGTAAAAATTTGATATCATCCCAAGAAATAATTAATGGAATGAATTAGTGTTAATTAATTTTTTGGATTATATATGAATTTATGATATAGTAACATGATATGTGATTATTTGACAACCATTACTTATAATTAAATTGGATTATGTAAACAATTAATATTCTATAATGACTGATGAATTCATGCCAGAAATGTTTATTTGGTGAATAATTAAATTTTTAATTTTTGATGATTTGTAGAAACTATATGATTAATTTTTATATATTTACATGATTTATTACAAGGTTAATTTTAAATATTTAGGCTTTGAATTTCATTTTTGATTTCATAAATTTATTAATTTTAGTTTTTAATTGTTCATATGGCTGTCTCATTTATGAATATTAATGATGATATATGACTTTAACGGGAACAAATATGCATTATTTAACCTTTTAAGTGATATTTCTACTATGAGTTATTATTTAAAATTATAGTTTAATAATACTATGATTTGTTGGGATTGATAATGTCTATTTGGTTTCTAAATTTTTAATTTTAGAAAATATTTGATCATAAAATGAAATAGAAAATCTGGGTTTACAATAAAATGTTTTCATTTAATGATCTTTAATAACATCATAGTTTGTCAAGGGAGTTATTAAATGGATTACACATTGGGGAGATTTATTGAATGATGTTGTTGGGATTTCCATGACAATTAATAATTATAATATTAGTGTATTATATAATGTAAATATAAAAAAAATTATTTGGATGATTTTAAAATATCAGTTTTTAGTCTATTCAGAATATGATTTTATTTTTAGATAAATTTTCTTGGTCTTTATTAATTTTTTTACATGTATGCTTTTAAAAAATTTATTATTCCCATGTGGAATTTTTTCATAATAATCAAAAAATTTTTTACATTTTTTATATATTAATCATGAATTTTAAATTATGGTAAGTAAATGACAATATGTTTTGTAATTTATTTTCCAGGATGAAGAATTAAATGATATATTTTGGTATTATATATAGGGGATTATGCTTTCAATTTAATAAAAATGAAGATATTATGTTTTTCAATATTTCATTGCACTTGAGTGTTTAAAACAAATATATGATTATTGGATAAAAATAGGCAATATAACAAGGGTTTATATGAAGGTAATTAGTTAAATTATTATATGTAATTAACTAGAACAATTTTTGGATTTTAAAATAATTTGTGAATTTGGTAAATGATTAAGGGAAAATAAATAGTTGTTCAATACATAACCATTTGGGATAAAAATGAACTGGAAATAATTCATATATCTTAATTTATAATTGAAAAAAATCAATTATTTCATAATGATGTTAGTGGATTATGCATCATAATAAAATTATTGTGCTATATCTATATGATGGTGAAATTATTTTGAACAAATTTTGTGATAATGAAATTATAATTTTAACACTATGTATTGTGATGAATTCATTTTGGTAATTATAAGAAATTATGAGACGTTCAAAGTGTTTTGGAAAGAAATGTGTTCTATTATTTAATAGAAAAATCATTGAGTTTTGATTTGAGTTTACATTAAGTTTTTTATAAAATGTGTTTAAACATAAGTTAGGTTTTATATTTTAGAATATAAATGTTTTGATGGTTTTTATTCTCACTAAAAATAGATTATACCGTGAGACTAACAAGGACATGAATTCATCAATAGGTGAAATGTACCATGAGTATTACTATGTTATGATATTAGATATGAGTGGATTATGCTATGAGATTATCTATAATTGGATTTTTGATAAATTAGTATAATTATATTAATTTTTATACTATTTGGGTTTCGCTATATAGGGGATATTCCATGAGTTTTGTTGTTATATGAATTGGAATATAATGGTTATATTCCATGTTATTGGTATTCATCTAGTTTAAACATGATATTTATTTATCAATGCAGTTGGAGATGTTTTATTCCAATTAATTACATATTTATCGTTTAGTTTAGATATTATAGGTATAATATAAATTCAATATTTCATGGTATCTATTTTAAATTGTTTGATTTATTTTTATTGAAAATGTTAAATTATTAGCATATATTGTATAATTCACTTATGTTTATATTATTAATCGGGATATGATTGGGACCTTTTACGGTATAATATTATACAGAGTATTCTCACATATTATGAATTCACCATTAATATTATATAATGAATATATGGTAAGTGAATCTAAAAAATGGGAAGTTAAATTTGAGGATCACTGGGATGATTTTAAAAATGATTAGAGGAGTTCTTAGTGGGGTTTTCCCAAATTTATTTTTGGTTTATTTATTTTATATTAATTATTAATAATATCTTTCATCATGATTGTTTATATGTTTGACTATATGTAATATATAAAATTATGGGTAATTATTAATGAGTTTCATATTTTATATTTGGTATCATATTTATATATTTTTTTCATCACATTGATTTTATTTACATTTTTCTATGACTGTCCATTAAAGGGTAATCTAATCCCTAAATTATTCTCAAAACCATAGGAATAGTCACCAAACACTCGTTACAAGGGAGAAAACAGGATTCCATATGTAATTTTATATTGAAATCGTTATGCTTTTCATTTGAGATATTTTTAACATGGATCTATTAATAAAAGCATTCATTAGTTTATTTATTTTCTCTTCTATCCCAAGTCATAGTCCTTTTTTGGTTTCATGGTTTTTAACTTTAGATGTCTCATATATTTAAATTTATAAATTACTAATATTAGGAATAATATTTTTATAAATTAATGTATAATATGTGGATGAAAACATATACTTATCATAAATTTAATTACATTTTTGAACTCATAAATCTTTTAAACATAATCTAAAAAAGAATTACAATTATGTAAATCCAATCCTTGAACACAGAATATAATTTGTTAGAGATAAACTCTTTGATTCTAAAGAATAAATTTATCTGGGTACTAATGGGATGGATAACTTATTAAAATAGTTTAACAATCAAAAATAAATTAAAAAGTAACTTTTTATGTTAATATTTTTGTTAAAAAAAGAGAAATAATAATTTTTCCTAATATGCTAATTTCAAATATAAATACATCAATTATTTTTTTAATTATTGAAATACATTAAATAATATTGGGATGATTGTAAATGTAGTATATATTTATTATGAAAAATTAAGTTACACTAA
Source organism: Viscum album (assembly GCA_963277665.1). Lineage (NCBI taxonomy): Eukaryota > Viridiplantae > Streptophyta > Magnoliopsida > Santalales > Viscaceae > Viscum > Viscum album. The sequence continues at coordinate 954,726,437 of OY728167.1, forward strand.
TCCCATTTTCATGAAATATTTTACGAATTTATTGGGTTTTATTTGATCAATTTAGACCTTTAATTTAGTTTTTTGTTTTGATTTTTCTAAATTATAGGGGAATATATGTGTAAAATTATAAATTAATTCTTTGGTAATGGTAATCATGAAAGGGATATTTCATATTAAAAATTAATATTATTAGTCGAGATTAATATTTAATCCTTTTATGAAATATGGAAAAAATTTATGCTTATTATTGTACAGGTAATTCATAATTTTTTTGGGAATTATATTGTTCTTAATATTATTAATGAGACATTTATTTCACTAATTCTGGAGAAATAATATACCAAATTACCCTTGTGATTGGGGGCTAATATATTATTATATCATTCATAAAGAATATATTTATAACCTTTAATATTATAGAGTGAATAAATACCTCTATTTTTGTAATCATATTGAAAAGGGGTATAAAGGGATTTTTTACTAATATAGACATCCCTACTAATATTTTCTTTTGCAGGTATTGGTTTTAATGTATTCTCCTAAACAAATTATCCTCAATTTTTCTATTAAAATTATTATTCCTATGAAATTTTAACTCTCTTATTTATATTTTCAAAATACTATTTGATAGTTCTTGGTTTCTATTCTAAAATTATGGTTTGTGTTATGTTTCCAATGAATTATTTTCATTATAGTATTGTGATTAAGGGTAGATTTTATGGTATATTTTTATGAAATATTGGTCTTAATTTTTTCCCTCATTTAATTTGTTTATAGAATAATTATTTAACATGTTAAAATTGTATTTTAACAATAACGGTTTCAAACATATTGATAAATGGGATAGGCTTAATGTATCTCACATTATTTTTATAAATTATTTTCTTTCTTTTATAAACTGAAAATTAGAACAGGTAAAATTCAATTACTAATTTAAGATATATTAATAGACTCTCGTGGCTTATTATTAATGATAATAAGATTAATATATTAATTTATGGTATACCTTTTAAGACTTATAAGATGATCAATGTGAAATTTAAGTTTAATGAAGGATATCTTTATTTATATATATGGGTTTCCTCTCACTTACGAGGATCATTATATTTTTGATTTTATTTCCCTTATAGAGAGTATTATTTCATATATTCAATAATATCCTTCTAGATTATTGATTTATATGGGTCATGTCAATATTATTTAGTATGTAATTTTCATTATTAGTTTATATTTGTGTCATATTTTTTTATCTAGAAAGATATTCTAAATTTGATCAATTCTATTTGAAAAAGATTCCTATAGTCAGGTAAATTGATTTATAAGAGTAATATAATGCATTTTATGATGATAATACCCCTATATAGTTTTTAGGGTTGGGTGTTAGATTTATCTATAGATATAATAATATGTTAGTGATTCAACACTTGTTGAGTACGTCATAGATAATGACCTTCATTTTTTGGAAATAGATTCACTGTTATTTTTAATGGAAAAATTAGTTTATGATGAACATTAAAAATCATATTTGTAATGGAATTTTAAAATATTGTTAATGCTTTAGAGTGAAGTTCATAAAATTATTACCCCTGTCAAAAATTTATGAGTGTGTAGAGGGGAGAGTATTCATTTAACTGTAAATAAAACTTATGATAAAATCATCTCCCACATTTTTTTAGAAAATATATGATAAATATTGATATCATTAAATTATTTTATGGTTAAAAAATTATTTTTTATAATGTATGTATAAAAAAAAGATCATTTTGTAGTGACCTAAGATTTTTCATTTGGTAGACTATGTTTATTTATATTTAATGTCTCATGCATTGTTAATGTGTAAAATTTTTATTTTAATTTATAAAACAAACATATAAATATTATTTATTGATTTTATGGACTCTCAGACATGATATTTACCCTTAGGGTGAAATTTGGTTATATTATGAGATGAAAAACATTCAAAATATTTACTGTTTATTTAAATAAGTACTATTTATTTCATCAAATTTTTTTAATTATATCTTCTAAATGAAGAATGAGATAGAAATTTTGACTCTATGGTAGAGTTTTGAGTTGAGAATTTTTCATTGATGAGGTATAATTTCAATGAGGATTCTATCTCTTAGGTACATTAAATTTAGAAAATACCAATTTGATTATTTATAAGTGTATTTATTATCTGCAAATGTCAACCCACACATCTCCTCCCTTAAGCACTCAATAATCACTCTACTTACGTATTATGTTAATAACACTAATCCATGTAGGATCTAAAGGGGAGAAATCATGGGTGATCTTATCAAAATATGATTATAGGTGAATTATTAGGATAATTTTACAATGAATCAAAATACGTACCATGAAATGATAAATATTCAGTGATCCAACAATAGTTATCACATCATTGATTTCTTTATCACCTCATTTAGATTAAAATATTATTATTTGGGTTTCCCTCTATTATTATTGTGATATTCAGGTCAATTCACCTTTGTTTTATATTGTTTTCAAAATGTTTGGGGTGATATTCTGGTTCATTTTAGTTATTTTATAAGAAATACCAACTACTCTACTTTTTATCTTATTAAGACATGTCTTTTAGTTTGACTATTTCTCTTCAAGTTGAATATAGTGACCTCATGTTTTTTAAATCAGTTGTTCACACCATCTGGTGCCCTTGTGAACATAGCCCCGATTTTGGATTAGTACATGGTGAGACCTCCTCTTGAGTATATTCATATAAACATAACTTCCATTCAATATTGAACAACCTAATAAAAAATATGGTACATTTCCACTTGCCCATGTAATCATGATGTTTTATAGTTTAAAAAATTAAATGTAATAATGAGTACATATTAAGATGAAATGAGAGACATGGTCAAGAGATGGGATTTTCTGTAAACACAATGTTCCCCATGGTATACACAATGCAAGATTCTATTTGAGGAGTTATTTTAAATTCTAACCCCAGAATATATTTTGGTCAAATAAGATGTAAATTATACGAATCTTTCCATATAAGTAATAATGGTTGGTATTTTACCTTGACTAGATTCCTACAGTGATATTATTCAGATTTTCTAAAGGATCTTAACTTTGTGGCATCCAACAAATAGACACGGTAGACGATGTAGATCTAGTATGATTATAGTAGTACACATGAATAATGTATTGACATAGGAGTATAAAACCTTGAGAGATTTCACATATTGGTACCCATCCACAAATTATTTAAGGATTAAGGATCCCATTGTTAGCACTTCAACTCTCTATTATGAAACTATGATGTGATTTCATGGATTAACACCAATTATGAGGCTTCATTCGTAGTGATGATTCGACGATGTTTAAGAGTAAGAGAGAATTGTGGTTTTGACTAAATTCGGCTGATGATCATCGTTGAGATTGATAATGGATAGACATTATGGGTGATCATAGTTCTAAAAGGGACTCCAACGTTTTTATTATGCACCCCATGGTAGAATCATCAGAAATACATTGGGTTTAATAAGTGAATGTTACTGATTTTTCACTGTTCCTATTGTATCTTACTCGTCTACACTTCATATTAGATAAATGATGACTCAACTTACCCTTGTTTCAATATAACAAATTATAACAGAAGACGAAGCAAATAATATAGGGTATAACTAATGGTCCTAGTCTCCATACAATTGTCCTAAAAACTTGGTGACTTTACCAGTTGAGCTTGAGATGGGTGTCCTCCTTAGGATTGTATCTCAATATGTGGTTTTTTACCTTAAATTTCATAATTAAATATCAAATAGATATGTGGGGTTGGGTATTATGTAATAAAATATAGTTTTTATATCTCTATCCATGAAGTGAGGGTAGATTACATCATGAGTGGGGGTGGTTCTCTTTCTTAGATGGTTGTAGATTTCATTGAGCTATATAACCACTGATGAAGTTTAGTTATGATGGTACCATGTTAGTAGTTGGTATGTTTTAGAAAAAAATTAGGAACTTGGGATGATATCCCCTCAGTGAGTTGGAATGATTTAATGTGTAACAATGTTTTCCCTTAATGTATTTTGCATGGGTGGAAGTGAAAATCATTTATGGTATTCATGGTTTGTTGGAATCCTAGAAACTTATAGAGCATGTATTGTTATTTTATTCCCACATATAAAGATATATATAAATATGTGTGTGTGGGGGGGGGGGTTTATTATTTTGTTTTGGTTGATCTTTTATTGAGTGATGATAGTTATTCCTTTCTATGGAGGCATGTGTGACTCATGAATGATATCATAGATATTTATGACCATAATAAGGTTCCTAAATACAAAACTCTCTACCTCTAAATGTATAATATATCTATATGTCTTCCCAAAGAAGTATATCTGGATAATTATTCAATTTTATTTGGAGAAATGGCCACTAAATTCCAATGTATCCAATATTTTACCATTGTATTATTCCATAGTTTGAAAATAAAGGAGAAATGATGTATACATATTGTAAAATCCATAATATATGATTATTTTGATGGTATTGTGAATTAAATATGTTCTGGATATATGTAATCCTTCAATACGACCTCACAAATTGGGTTCCTTTTGTTTTTGGACATTCTCTATATAATGTTCCCTCCCTATTGGGTCTATAAATAATATTTATTAGGTTCATGTAGAAGTTTATCTTGGAGGTTCTTGCCTTATTAGTGTTGGATGAGGTTTCAAATTATTCCCATGTATTGTGATTCCTTGGTATGAGGATACTGGGATGTCTATGTAACTTCACATGATTTATATCGTTTTCTTTAAGGGATGAATTTAATTCTTCATTTGAAAGTCTAGTTGTTAGACATCATTGAGTTCCCAAATTTATATATTGGTTTGGGTATTTGTATGGTTCAATCCAATGAGAGGATTGACCTATGAAATTTATCCCTTTTTTTCAAGGGATCCTACTTGGTATTTTACATATATCCCTATATCATACTGTAATCCAAAAACTTATTTTATTTACATTGAGTGTCTATGTCAGTTTTCATTTAGGGTTGTAGTCAGGGATCCTATGGGTTAATGAAGAGAATATTTAATTTATGGTTTTAGACATGTGAAATAACATGTCAAAGAGAGCCTTCTTACTCTTGGTATGCTAATATTCTATGATTTAGCACATTTTATATTATATATCAAATTAGTTTTTCCATCCCAAGTGGATTGGTGGAGTATCATTATTTTAGGGGGTTTAAGATAATTAATCCCATTAGTTTGGTATTAGTAATCACTTATAGTCACCATCCCTAGAAATATTAAAGGTGGGAATTGGTTGGAATACTTTGTTCATCACTATCCCAGGTGGGGCTCTTATTGTCTGTTTATGTCAGAGTGGAATTTAAGCAATCCAAAAATTAGGATGTAGTTTAGAGTTAGTTGTCCATTAATATATAGTTTTAGGATTATGGGGTAAAAATGTTTTTATTCGTAGGATTCATATCCTATACAGGGAACTCGGATACACTACTACAAATATGGCTTATAATAGCGCTAAAAACGGCCTTTAACAACGCTAAAAAAGCGCTGTTAATCTCAGCGAAGATAAAGGGGGGTCCCCTTTATCAGCGCTAAAAATAGCTCTAATAAAAGAGCCCCTTTATCAGAGCTAAGTGAGCGCTGATAAAGGTAGTATTTATCAGGGCTATTTTCAGCGCTGCTAAATATATAATATATTAGAGCTATTTTGAGCGCTGCTAAAAACTACCTTTATCAGCGCTCAAAATAGCGCAGATATATTATCTTTTTATCAGCACTTAACTAGCGCTGATAAAGGCCAAAGATCCTATCCAAATCTAGAACCTGCACAGAACCTGCCCAGCACCTGCACACATTACAGAACCTGCATATTCCAAACAAAACCTGCACATAGCACACACAACACCCACACACAAAGCACAGAAGAAAAAAAAATGATACATACATTTACTTGAAATCATGAATACAAAACAACACACATCTATATACATTTTAAACAATGTTTAATTTGGTTACAATTACATTTATCCAAAAAACAGTTAAAAAACAATGATGTTCCATCCTTTTTGCATCCATCCGCTCTAAAAAATTGTCGTCCATGGCGGCGGTTTTCGAAGAAAGCATTCAAACTGAGGAAAAAGATTTCACCTACATAATAATACAAATATTATGTTAGTAATACAACAATGAAATAAAGAATGGGGTTTCTAAATGGAATTATACTAGTGAGGCACAAAACATAGAATAAACAATTATACTAGTGAGGCATAAAACATAAAACAAATATTATGTCCTCCCATTCTATAAAAAAAGCACCCCTACCCCCTTCCCCAGCACACCCCCTACACACTGCCCACCCCAAGCACACCCCCTACCCCTGCACACTCCCCGCCCCCTGAACACCCCCTGCCCCCTTCCCCAGCACACCCCTGCCCACTGCACTTCCCCCCTGCCCATTGCACACCCCCCTGCCCACCCCCTATATATTTCAAAATAACCCAACACACCCCCTACCCCTTCCCCCTACCACTTTTCCCCCTTCCCCCCTCCCCCAGAAAACCACCCCTGCCCTCTCACCCTGTCCCCTGCACATCATAAAGAAAATACCATGTATGGAAATTGTGTTCAATTTACATTATACGCATCATATATATCAACACATTCTCATTTACTTTCATTCAATGTAAATACACATATATAGAATCTCTACATCTCATAAGAAAACCCTCTTTAATATTCACAAACACATTAAATCCATTTGAAAACACCCATCACACAACTTTTTCATTTCTTCAAACACATTTAAAGGACTTATGCATGAAAATACACAAGAAATACAATTGCATTCATTTTAAAAATAACGTTCAAGTCTATACACACCCCAAATTCCTTTGATAACACATTTTTAACCACACAAACATTTCATATAGTACACTTAGCAAGAGAATACTGGATAATAAAATCATCATATAATATAAAAGCATGGAATCACCTACATAAAGCGTGTAATCTTCTGAAATGTGCTGGAAAACATAAAACCACACCTCCACAATACCTTAATAAGGACTGATTAAACATTAATATTGAATATATTAATGGAAACCCATGTTTAACTTGTGTTATTCCATAAGTTTAACATCCCACAAGGATAGAGGGTCATGATTTAATGTCTTACAGAGATGTAAGACCTGGGTGGATCAAAACACTAATAATGGTTGATTAGGTAGGTACATCTCTAGGAGGGAGCACCTAAAATGTTTACCTGATAGATGGATCAAAACACCCAATGAGGTCTGACCCAAGTGTGGTGCATCCAATAAAGGTAAGGTATCTCATTTTGAAGAATTATTCGGACGCCGCTATGGGAAATACAATAGGGAAAATAAGTGAAGGTGTACCTCAATGAGGGGGTCACCATGGTTTACCATTGGTTTGGATTTAACCTCATGGAGGCTTCCTACGTACCCTATTTAGAATACAAGAATCAAAACCTATATCTTTAAAAGAGGTATGTTGTGGGTATTACCCATGGTAAGCTTCCCTTTACACTAGGAATACTCTTGGTTGGATGAGTATGGGTCTTTTGGGGCTTATGCATTGTCAGATTCTCAGGTTCTTCCAAGAGTAGCAATGGGCTGAATGGGACATACATGCTAAGATGGACCTTGTGAATGGCGTGATCCCTGTAAAGAGGCATGAGGAAAAAAAACATGTAGAGATGTCTGTAAACGTTATTTATGGTGGACATGTGGCTTATCAGACTCCCCATACCTTCTATAAACACCTTAAAAAATCACGAGGACCAGATTCTACATGATGGTGCATCACATGGTTGATTATTTTGATGATGTACTAGTCGTTTTAGCTTGGATTTCATCTCAACCAGCCTTTCCCTTACTTGAATTATCCTGGGACACATATTTTGGTTCCAAAAAATCCCTCAATGATAATGATTATCTCAGGAATCTACCTAGAAATAATTGTGCAAGTCAAACAACAACACATGTGCTCAAATAAAAGTTCAAACAAATGAGATACATAAAATGTGTTTTGTTGATCCTCGGTGGTTTCGTCATTCACCCCATACGCACAGCACACCATCATGCCTTACTTCAATATTGATTTGTTCAAAGATCAATAATATGAATCCGGGGATAGAAAAAATTGAGTAATAAATTAATATTTCAATACATCAGAGCATTCTCAATTCACCAAAGAAGGTTGGAGGATAATCAATGATCATATATAGATAACATAAGTGGTAGGAATTCACCTGCATCCTATTGGTGTGAAATCTTCCATCAGGTATGTTGCCCATTCGCTTCTAAACACATGTATATAATCTTCTGAATATGAGTTTTTGCGATAGTCATGGTAGTATTGAAAAAATATAAATACCCCAAGGATTAATAAATATTTTAAATAAACTCGTAATTATTTTCAAAAATACCTCATCAGGGATGCTATTTTGTTGCTGAAATACGATCTCTTTCATAAATTTACAAACATAATAACCATAGTCCTTTCCGTTTGTTTGTTTTGGACACTACAGAAACATCGACAACAACAAGTAATTTGTTTTTATATGTGTTTGGATAGTGAAATGTTATTATATATACCCGGATACTTTTCCAGTTTTAGATCTTATAGGCGTGCTTATCCTTATGGCCTGGATTCATTCCATGCATTAGACGATATTGATGCACCGCCCTATCATAACAAAATCCTCATTAAAAGATAAAAAAAATTATATAACTAGATTTTTAGTTTTAAAATGTTGGATCTAGTGTATTACAAATTAACAAACGCCATCATGCATGATCAGTTTGTTGTATATCCATGCGTTGAATCCAGAAAATAAATCTTTGGAGTATCCAAATTGACTGCAATCAGCATCCAATGCTCCCTAAAAATAAAAAATGGAATAAGTAAAAAAAGAAATGAAAATATAGTTGATATGATCAAATTATAGAGTTTTACCCCTGTATCGTTGGTATTAAAAAGAGTCTGTCATCCATAATCTTGTTTTTAAACGATTTGAGCAGGGATGACATTATTGCATCCTCTTTAACAGAATCTATTTCGTCTTTTGAAGATGTGGTGTGAGGACTAACGAGTCCAAATTTTTGTTCATGGGGAAATCCCTTCAATTGTTTTTCATATATACGTCTATGAAAAATATAAAATTTATTTATTCAAAATTATCAGAGTATATCAACTTTTGTAAAATAAAATCATGAAAAATTACCTCATGTATACATTTACAACTAAGGCACATAGCCATTCATACATGAGGGGTTCATTTACATTTTCAGCACTAATGAAATCTGATATCTCCTCTTTATACATATCTTTTTTGAAAGCAACTATGTGAGTACTCCCATCTTTCAACTTTGTATCCACATGAGCCTGCAATGATATTAACTATGGATATAGAACGAGCGGGGTGAAGGTGCTCTCAGTAGACCGTTTCAATCAGTTGGTTGATCCTTGAGATAGTTTTGTGCTGATATATCATTTCACCCCATAGTATTTGTCATTCTGTAAGAATAGTCATCTGTTCAGACCTTTTTTCATTAAATGTTAAAGGTCCAGCTTGAAAAATAAATAAGAAATGAATACCTTTTTGTCGACATCTTTTTTTACAAGAACTGCCGGCCATGTGATGAATGTTCCAACAGCTTGTTCAATCGTATGAATATCATCATCGTCATTTGGAACAGGTAGCTTGGCACTCGGCTCATTAGCTACGTTAATTTACACTCTAAGATGATCTTTTGGAAGCTGTCTGTTGTGTAGCATTTCGTTTTGCATATTGAACACCGTAGCCCTCACTACAAGGCGATAGGTGGGAGTTGATAAATATAAATCACAGTCATTTTCACCCTATGTAATATTAGTACAAGAAAGGTATCAGTGTCTATGTAAATCACATTTCACAGAAACAATTATTAAAACATTGATTACCTTATCTAAGTCAGGTTTTTTAGGGGAATGTCTCACCTCAAAGCTGGTGGGGGTGGGGCGAGATTGTCACACACGGGTTGTTGTTGAGTTGTTTCTTCTTGTTGCCTCTCCCCCATCAATTTTGCTATCATATCTCTCTGGTATTGTAATTCTTCTTGAAAAATATATAGTTGTTCTTTCAGATTTTCCATTTTTCATTTTGATCCTCCGGTTGTTTTTGTTTTTGAAAATATGTTCGGGGCATCACCCCAAAACCCGCACCTCTGACGCGGCCATACTTTTCTGGCTTCTTCAAGGCTGCTGAAAGTATGTCTGCATCTAGTGCGGTTGTTGTAGATTCTTGTGACTATTTCAGATAGAAAATATAGAAAAATAAGTAGTTATTGTAACGTAATAGCGATTTAAAGCAACTCAAATTAATATTATGTCATACTTACACATGTTTCCCATACTTTTTGTGAGTTTTCATCTATCAATGTCCCCTCTTTATTTACATGATCCTCCTTCCATAGCACATGGCGTGGGATGGATATGGGTTTTGATTTCGATTCATCAATCTGCATATAAATAGAGAAACATGGTTATGGTGTTGTTTTATGTCAGATACTAGTAGTAGGGTAGATTTAAAAGACGTACCAATTTTTTCTCAAGTTCAGTGTACCCCATCCTTGCTTTACGGTAAGAGTACGCTGGTTCTATTGCGTGTTTTTTATTTTCAGCACTTAGTAGCTATTTCATAAATAAAAAACTGTCAATCAGATTGATGAATACAATAAAATGTGAAATAACTTATTACCCCACACAATGTACTTGAAAAGTATGCTCCCCACGACAGTTTCTAAACGCATCCCACACTCCTTGGGATATCAAGTGTGCGTAAAGAGGCTGTGGGTGCAGCTTGATTTTCCCTTCTGTATCTTTATGATGATATTTTGTTAAAATTGTGCAGAAAACTCTATGAATCCTTCCTGCAACTCTATATACATATTCCTTGTGAGAGACATCTACTATAAATACTCTCTGCAATAGATGATGAAGAGTAAGTCAATGTTTTGGTATTTTATTTTATTTTAATAAATTAAAAAAATGATATTATAATGTTACCGTAATCTCTTCCCACATTAGTGTCTTCAGCTCGGTGACAACATGGTGCCATGACTATACATTAATCGGCACACGTTTCTGAGTGACGATTCCAATGTAGCTACTAAAGATGGCTTTGTTGGGGTTAACATGTTGGCCTCACTTATTCCATCCTACCTCAAATTTGATGCCTTTTGCTTTTGCCTTAAGTATTTTGGCCAACACTGTCAAACTACGACGCTCTTGTTTTTTTTATTTCAGGGTTTAATTTCCTACCATTTCCTTAGAAGTAGCATCAATATCTTCCCCCGAAGCGCTATCATCGGCAATGGGACTAGAAGCAACAATTTGAGAAACCTGTTGTACCTCAGCACTAGGACCAACAACAACAGGTTGAGAAACCTGTTGTTTCTCTGCACTGGGACCACCAGCATTTGGTTGAGAAACCTGTTGTTGCTCTACAGTGGGACCACCAATTTCTGGATGAGAGACATTTTGTGCCTCGGGATTGGGCGCATCAGTAGGTGCAGAAGTCATTATCTGTAGAAGTGGTTTAATATTTAATTTAGATTACATAAAAAGGTAAGCAAATAGATAATAACATAACTTATCACAATGTATGTTACAATAAACAAATAACATAATTATAGTACTCTCTTTTTTTTCATTAAAGGCTAAAGTGATTTGACTCCTCTATCGACTATGTAAATTCCTTTATTTTGGTCTCCTCTGATATAAAAAACACCATCTACATTTGGACCACTGCGAAATGATTGTGAAGTCCCTATAAAAGGGTCAACCTCCATTGATCTTTCATATGACCCTTCAATTGTTTTGGTCGTTAACAGAACAATTGACCAAATTTGGTTTGTGGGGTCTGGAACATAAAATACATGTACTGCCTGTGATGCCATTATAAATGGTTCTCCTTTCTCCCCTTCCTTACTAAAATCAACTTTCAAGAATCCTAATTCATATATTTTAACAGCAGTCCTTTTATTAACCCACTTGCTTTGAAAAATCGGCACTTTGAATTTCGTATAATCTGACTCTTATATTCATTTGATGATACCAAAGTATGACATATTCACATAAATTTGATTTTTGTCCTTAGTACCGGAAACATGCATCGCCTTAGCCACAAGTGTAACCACACTATTCTGCATGGTACTGTCTTCATCATGTTCATTATTATAGAATGTATAACCGTTAACTGCATAAGCATTGTAAGATAATACGTACACACTTGCTCCTTCGGCCAGCCATCGAAGTCGTTCTGAAATTGACTCTGGATTTTCATCTAACTGATTAAAAATATGATCTCAAAACCATCCTATAAATTGTCGATTATGTTTATCTGATATCCAATTTTCAGCCCTAGAAGGATTCAAATGCCTAAGAATTTATTTGTGAGTTTGAACATATGGGTCAACATCGAAACTGTTATAGAAAACGTAAAGGTGGGCCTGCTCCCGATCTGTAATATTGATTGTGACAACCTCTCTTCTATAAATTCCTTCACCCTCAAGCCACTCAGTGTGAAGAGATTTCGATAGGCCGATGATTTCTACACTAGACAGGTATTTGGTACAAAATTCAATAGATTCCTCAACAATAAATTGGTCCGTAATACAACTCTCTTGCTGACTTCAGTTTTTGACATACCCTTCCAAAATCATCATATACCATTCAATGGGTTACATCCATCTATAATGTACAGGACCACATAGTCTAATCTCTCTCACCAAATGAACCATCAAATGAACCATCATATCAAAAAATGTCAGTGGGAAGAACATTTCCAATTCACATAATATGACGGCAATTTCTCTTTCCATAGTTGGAAATTTTGCCGGGTCTATAACATTGCTGTATATAGCATTGAAGAAAAACAGATCTTCATTAATGTATGGCAGATATTCTTGGGAAAAATGCAACATAAAGCTATAGGAATTAGATCTTGCATCAAAACATGGCAGCCATGTGATTTCTGACCCTTTAATTTTAAATATGCCATTGACACGATGTTCTTGATATTTGATGAATACCCATCTGGAACCTTTACGTCATTCAAGAAGTTGAAAAACTGATATCTCTCCTTCCTGGAAAGAGTGTATGCAGCAGGAGGAAGAAATGTTCGTTTTTCACCCTTCACTGGTGCCAACTCTTCTCGTATTACCATCTCAACCATGTCCAATATAGCTTTAATTCCATCCTTTGTTTTGCCGGGTGCATTTAGCAACGTGCCGATGACACTATCACATACATTTTTTTCAACATGCATAACATCAAAAAAATGTCTGACATATAGACAATTCCAGTATGGTAATTCAAAAAAAAACTGATCTCATTTTCCAACTAGTTTTCGTATGGTTTTTCGAAAATGGTTTACCAAAAGTAGTGTCCAAATATTTCACTTTATCAAACAATTGATCACCTGTTAGTGGAGACGGTGTTGTACGTTCCTCTGAACTTCCATCGAATGATGTCGTCCAAGATCGTTACTTATGTCATCGGGGTAGAAATCTGCGATGTCCTAGAAACACGGTTTTTGATGAATGTTTCAACCTAATTGACTGTGTACCTTGTTCGCAAACAGGACACCCTTGAGTTCCTTTAATGGTATATCCTGACAAATTTCCATAAGCAGGAAATTCATTTATCGTCCCATACAACATGTCTTTCAAAGTGAACTGTTCATTTTTTCAAGCATCATACATCGTAACACCTGAATCCCACAATATTTTCAAATCCTCGATCAATGGGGCCAAATAAACATCAATATCATTACCCGGTTGTTTTGGTCCTAATATAAGCATAGATAACATGATGTATTTTCATTTAATGCATAACCACGGTGGTAAATTATAATTTACCAACATAACCGGCCATGTACTTTGACTACTGCATTGAAAACCAAAAGGATTCACCCCATCTGTAGATAACGCCAGACGAAGGTTTCTCGGCTCGTTCCCAAATTCAGGATACTCGTGATTAGTTCTCTTCCACTGAGGAGAGTCTGCAGGGTGATGTAGTTTCCCATCTTTAATTCTTGTATCTTCATTCCATGTCAATTGTCTTGTAGTCTCCTCACTTCTATATAGGCATCTAAACCTAGGAATGATTGGAAAGTACCACACAACTTTCGTAGGACTAGAATCATCTTTCTTGTATCGGGAAGCACCACACTTTGGGCATTCTTTAAGTGATTTTTGGTCCTTGTGAAATAATATACAGTCATTCGGGCAAGCATGTATTCTTTTAGAGATCATAACCATCGATCGTAGCATTCGTTTGGCATCATATGTTCATCTTGGGAGTTCATTATCGTCTGGAAGCATGTCATTCAGGAGAGCAAGTAGTTCCATAAAACTGGCGTCACTCCACCTGTTGCCTGCTTTCAAATTATACAACTTCAATACTGCTGACAATGCTGTATATTTAGTGCAACCAGCATACAATGACGTTTTTGCACAACTATTTAACTTCTCAAACAATTTTGGGCAATCACTAAGTTCATCTTCAACTATCCTTGTCATTTCCTCAATACGATCTTCATCATCGTTCACATCTATAATCACACCCTCTATACGATCGTCTTAACTGTTCACGCTTCTAATCATATCAGATGATCTATAAAATGACTTTTTCTCTGAGTCACTACATACATTGGTTTTTTCCCTGTGTTAATACCAACATGTATAACTTCGATCTATTCCATGAAATATCAGGTGTTCTTCCAACTCCTCTAGACTAATTTGTCTTGAATAACAACAGTGTAAACACTGATAAAGGATTTGAGAAGGGTCACATGCATGATCTTCTACAAACTTGATAAACTCTTTCAAGCCATCTTCATAATCTTTTGTCAACCGATTGGAATTCATCCATTCTTTATTCATATTCATCGTCTTTATGGGTCCGATCTCGACAACTTGCCTAATATTATGTTTTAATTAATCAGGTAGCATTTTTTGGGTTTTATAAAAACAAATCATGGTACAAATGCCTTTAAACACATGTGAAATCCATATACATGTTGTGTCCAGTATGGTGAACATCGTGTATGTATAAGATACCTGATTTAATCTGACATATATCAAATTTATTCTAAGTTAGTCTTACAAAGACTAAATAATGCCTTAGAAAATACATGACATGCGAACAAGAGGACACCAATGTGTAACAGGAGAAAACAGTAATAAATATGATGATATCTTAATGTACTCAAGGTGATGATAAGATGTTGGTGAAGATCAACTATCGGTTGGGAGTACAGTAATAATTAATTGAAAAAAACTACTAAAAACAGATCCAGAAAAGGATGAAATATCCTATTCATCAAGTCCCTTAATACAACCAATGCGTTACTTAAACCAAAAATCGTCGCTAAAAAATCATACATGCCATAAATACTCCTAAAAGCAGTCCATGGTAGGTCCATCGATGTCCAACTCATCTAATGGTATCCTAATGTCAAATCTATCTTGGAGAAGATCATAGAACCTCATAGATGATAAATGTGACTATCAATGCGTGGATGAGGATACATTTTCATGACTCTCATCAGGTTCAATCTCCAATAGTCGAACAAAATAATAAATACCAATCAACCATCTATTTTAGAAAACTATAAAACCCCATGGTAATGTACTATGCCATATGAAACCATTATATTCTATATCATAAAATTGTAATTCAAACTATAAGGCCCGACCTTAAACCTTACTTAATCTTGAGTTATTACAGGATTACACATTGAGGATCTTTTCAGGTTTAGAGTTTTAGAGAATTAGATCATAAAACATGCATTACATTCCACATTTAAACAAAGTGGTTACATAAAGATAATATTCATTTTTTCCCATCAACGAAAACATATTTGAAATAAAACATGGATTATTTCTTGACACTTCCTTGACACTATCATCATATCATGTACCTTTCCCTTGACCTGTGTAAAACATTTCAAAAAAACCTGGGATGAGCATACAAAGCTCAGTATGGGTTATAAAAATATGGAAAGGAAACATAAGTTCATATATACATAATAATGATATCATACTTTACCCATAAAACATAATCACTTTAACATACCTCATCAAATCATGAATAAATCATAGAAATTATAAGACATAAAGGTAACTTGAGGCATTCATAACATTCTTACGTAGGGAGTAACCCTCTTGGTTACGTTTCGAATACCCATCACAGTATATTCCCTAAATATCTTTGGAGAAACCTTAATGTTTCACTCTTTCGCGTTACCCAATGCATTGGAGATATATATTGGGCTCACCTGCCCTTAGTTTATCACGGAACCACCAGTCTTTATAATAATGCCCAAGAACCTCAACATAATCGTATCACATAAAACATGCATATAGGAAACATAACATTTCCACCTTTCAATCACAAGATATCAATACAACATATTGATATAAAAACATTATGAAAACCATTTTCAATACCAAAACAAATGAAAAGTAAAACATGGTATTTATTTTTCTTTTAAAAAAATGTATGGCTTGTAGTGGAAGCTGAAACTCAAATAATGGTCACGGCGGTGGAGAAGTCGTTGTCGCCGCATACGTACGACAAAAACATTCCCTTTTGTCATTTAGTAAAATTCTTCGTATAAAAAATATTTCTTTTGGATAAATGTAAAAGTCAAAGGGGTTTATACGCCGTATAAAATAATGTTGTGTATAAAACAAAATATGCCTCAATGAAAGGAGATTGAGACGAAGTCCCATACCTCGGGTCCGACTTGACTTGGTCGTTCTTTAATCTCCTGAATAATAAACTTGAGTTAATTTCTACTTGTTTAAGAACCCTTTTCAAGTTCAATATTCCTTTTATATCCCTTATTTCCATGTCATGAACATTATATAATTATTTTAGTTAATAACGGTTGTTTTAACGATCATTGGTACTTGAGTCAAAAATAAACCCTTTATAATTACAAGTTGTTCATGTATCCATTATGTCTAGAATGGTATTCATGATGTAGATATCATATATGTCATTTATATCCAGTACATTCATGCATTTATAATATTACATAATCATTTTGAGGTAAGAAATGAAATGCACCGTTCATGGAGACGGTAAGCCGTACGTACGCATGAACACTACTTTAATTTCTATTTCGTATTTTTATTGAATGGAATAATAATGATATAAAGGTATATTATAATTCCAGTATAATATTATATATAAAATCATTAATTACATCCTTTATACGTCCCACATATGGCATTAACGAATCAAATCACTTTGAGGGGGCGGAAGTCCTCACTTCCTTAAATGAATATATCACATTTACCCATAATGGAAACCATAAAGGTATTCCCAAAATGAAAAATACATAAGCTTAAGGAATACATAAACATATTATATATCATATATAAATATAGTGTCATCTTAATGGCCACCTTTTAAGGTGTTAAAAGAATGTTGAACAATCATCGTTTCGGGAGGCAGAAATTCGCCATCCACGGAAACAGTATGTTCTTTAACCATTATATGTAGTTGTGTGTAAGTGTAGCTCGAATCCTTCTTATAAAAACATCCTAGTATATTTATGATACTGGATTTGTTACAAAAGAAATTAATAAAAAGAGTTTAGGGGGTTGGAGAATCAAAATAAAACAAAAGGACTCAAGTAAAGACATTACCGTAAAATCGGGTAACTCCCTTTGGTTTGAGCTCAAAGGATTCCTTGAGAAGACTTCATCCCAAAGTGAGGCTTCAAGGAGTAATATAGGGTAGTGGAGAGACAAAATAATAAGGGTTTGGCCAAGCCAAAGGCTTTTTAAGTGTGGGTAAGGAGGTAGAGGTGGGGGCCTTTTATAAGAGGAGAGGAGGGGCACTCTTGGAAAGTAAAGAAATGTTACTTTATTTTAAAATGAGTTTCGGATTAAAAAGGTCCCACATTGATATAATTCAAGGGTAAGGTGATAGGGGTTCTAAATCCACCCATCCAATTCGTTTTAGACATGTGTAGGTCATAGATTTTACATTATAATATCATTTTATTTAAATCCTTTATTAATGAGGTAATCGCTGCATCATCATGATTTCATAAATAATTTAATATATTTAATGTATAAATATTATAGAAAAACTATCATGATATAGGAAATCGTTTTATATTTCTAATGAATATTTATAGTCAAAAATATGACTTGTGTAACCCCATGTAAAAATTGTTTTAGTAAAATAACTCATGTTTGTGTCATTTTTACTTTAAAATTAAATAAAAAGTTATTTATGTCATTTCCAACCAAAGTGGCTCCATGGGGTCCCCAAGTTGACCCATGAATTTTCTTGGTCGTCCATGACACATCCAATAAGGGTAGGACATGTGTCTAGGTCATTTCATATTATTAAAACATTATTTTTACCTTAAACTACAATAATTACCACTAATCGCGATTAAAAACATAAGAAGTTACTATTCACCAAAAAATTATTGTAATCCCATTTAACCACATTTTACTTCTTAATGAGAACTATGTATGTCGGATTTTTGAAATTCAAAACACAGAAGTGGCAAAGTTTCATTTAAACGAAAAATTAGTTTCTTTAACTACCACTTAGTGGTTTCACTATTCATCAAAAATTGAAGTTTTTTAGAAAGATACCAAAACATCACACTAAGCTATATTAGATATTCTGAATTCAAAAATGATTTATATTTTAAAAAATTCAAATCATATAAGTTATATTAATTAATTTAATAATTAATTCCCGCTGTCATGACAAATAGCGTGTTTTTATGAAACAATAAGTATCAAAAGATTGCCACTAGTTTAAGTCCAATTTCAAAGTAAAATTTATTCCAATGACCAAAATTGGATTAAATGGTAAAAATATATTCTAATTTCACCTTAAAACCAATTAAAAAGATAATATAATCATATAAATAAATTAGATTAAAAAGCAGTTTTGATGTAAAATACAACATTTTCACTATTCATTAAAAAATGAACTTTATCGGAAAAACACCAAAAATTCACACAAAGTAAATTTTGACGTCCCAATCATAAAGAATAAGTTTATTTTGACAAACATAGCTTATAAAATTGTCAAAAGATAGATTTAATAATGGTTTGCCATCAAAAGGCAGTAAAACAATCTTTTAAAAATATCAGTGTATTTTATGCTTAAGATTGGATTTATTTTCCTTTTAAGCCTCTAAAACACTATCTAATTCATTAATAAAAATAGATAAAAATATATATTACTCATTACTTACTTGGGATGTTACACAAACAACTGATTCTCTTTTGGTGTTATTTTAGAAATTTTGATAGAAACTGAATTTTCTCCCAAAAATAACTAGATTATAATGTTTATCTCTTTATTAAGAAGTAAATTTTATACCTCATCAGTGAAAACATCCTAAAAATGTACTAACATTGGGGAAAAAGAATCCTACAACATTATAGCAACATCTACAATATGCCTGACTATTTGAGCCATTAGGGTACAATAAATATATAATTATAACATGCTATTTAAAATGAAATGTGGAAATAGGAAATCATACAGACTCCTGATAAACCCATAATACAAAACATATCACCTAGTATGTCTATCACATATACAAATAAATAAATTAGAAAAAAACATTCTACAAAGCATAAAGGTACCATTAAATACTTACATAGGTCAACATTTTTTAGAAATTGTTTATCTTCATCCGTGCCTTGTACTTGCACCCATGAATTTGAAGGTGAGTATGCGTACACGATAGTTGAACTTCTTAGAGAATAGTTTCTGGAAGAGTATAAGAGACATGAAGCAATGAAGATCTTGTTATTCATTATGGAAATCGGCTGGTACAACGTGGCCTATGTTACAATACCTGCAAGTTCTAACTTTGGTTGCGTTGCACAAGCCGATTGCCACATTGTTTTTAGCAACCAAATTTGCTCCAACACTCTAATGATCTGCATTGCATCATGTATCTTATACTCTTCCATAAACTCTTCACTAACAAGGTCAACTATCGTGTATGCATACTCACCTTCAAATTCATGTGTGCAAGTACAAGGCACAGATGAAGATAAACAATTTCTAAAACAAGTTAACCAACGTAAGTATTTAATGGTACCTTTATGCTTGGTAGCATGTTTTTTTTCTAATTTATTTATTTGTATATGTGATAGACATACTAGGTGATATGTTTTGTATTACGGGTTCATCATTGTCTAATCATATAACTATGCGATTATGCTATGTGATGAAAATTAATATGGATCCATCATCATTTCCATTGGGATAATCTTTGGGAATCCATATAACCATAAGATTAAAAACTATTTCCTTTGTATCTCATACATAAATATTCAACTCGAAGGGGTAGAACTTACCGCCCATGGTAACTCAAAATAAAAAAAATGAAAACAAGGGTTGGTTATCCACAGAAGTCATCACACATAACCTTGGTAGACCTCTCACACATGTGAACCATCATAGCTAAACAATTACCATATACTTCATCTTAGAGTCAAGATATCCCTATGGAACCTATAGGGTATCCAATTCCACATCATTCACAAACAACCCACTTGTGTTGCTAAATATCAGTAACATCTCTTATTTCAACACTCATCACTAATTATGAATCACATCCCTAGACATAACCATAATCACATTAAGACCACACTATATATTATGGAAATCCTTACTGGAATTAGGCTCAAGATATGGTATTATTCCTATCTCACATCTATATTCACTATTTGGTCCTCACACACACAATATATAAATAATATACCAAGGGAATACCATCCATGGAACTCACCTCCCACCTTGAGAGCACGAGGAGGAGGAGGATGAGGCGGTGGCGGTCGTGGCAGTGAGGGAGGAGGCGTCAGCGGTGGCCGAGGCGGAGGCGGCAGCGGCGGCAGAGGCGGCGGCGGTCGCGGCAGCGAGGGTGGAGGCGGCAGAGGCAGAGGCGGTCGCGGTAGTAGGAGCGGGGGCGGAGGCGGCGACTATGGCGGAGAAGGAGGAGGACGAGGAGGATGAGGAGGAGGAAGGAGGAGGAAGGAGGAGAAAGGAGGAGGACGAGGAGGATGAGGTTGCGAAGCGAGTGGCCTGGTTCAGCTTCCGCGAGAGCTTGACCGCGTGCAAGCGAGGATGGCCTGTTAGGGTTATTAAATAAAAACCAACAGAACCATTATCAGTGCTTGTTAAAAGTGCTTATAAAGGTATGATTTATCAGTGCTAAAATAAAAGTGCTGATAAAACATTCATTTATCAGTGCTTTTTTAGCGCTGATAAAGATATACCTTTATCAGTGCTAAAAACGCGCTGATAAATGTTACCTTTTATCAGCTCTAAAAAAAGAATTGATAAAGGCATACCCCGTTATCACCGCTTTCTGTTTAGCGCTGATAAAGGGAAGCGCTTCCCTTGCCCTATTTTGTAGTAGTGATAGGATAAAATGGTGTACACATTTCTAAACATGGACTCTGATAATATAATTACCAACTTGAGTTTCATTTTTCCCAAGGTATATTTGATTATATCTATCATCATATAAGATTTATTCATATTTAATATCATAATATAACATCTTATATATAGTGTGAGTTCCATGTGATGATGCTGTTTGTTTTCCCTCATGGAATTCATTTCATATAGATTCATGATATAATTTCTATCACTAATGGGAACCACTAGATTATTTACATATGTGAGATTCATTTTAGAGAACCCTAATAAATATTTTCATGGATGAATACATTTAAATATATTTTTGTTATTTCCAAAAAAATTGGGTTGTGAGACCCTCTATTTTTGAATGTGGTATTTCACATCTTAAGAGATCAGATGGGGTTAGAATAATTTATTAGGGTTTAATCAGTCTCATTTAACATGTATTAAAATATGTGTTCAAGGATCCCCTTATGAAATTGTGGGGTTGATATTTCTCTTTTCCAAGAGATAGAGATGAGATTTGAATCCACTATTATGGTCAAAACATTATTAGCTAAAGTGTTTTCAATAGAGGAATGAGTCCTCTATATGTGAGGGTGGAGTTCGTTACTCTCTAATGGATATATGGTATATTACACCCATTTATGGGAAATGGTTCCTCCAATTGAGAATGGTCTTTGATCTTCCTCAGTCTCAATAAGGATTGGGTTACCTCATATACGGTGGTGTTTGAACTCCCAAACATACTAGGGTCAAGGTCTTCCATTAGTAGTGATTGGTGTTTTGATAGGATGTTCAACTATCAAAGTGAGTATTTACTCTCCTATGAATTATTGTGTTGTAGGTATTCCATGTTTGGTGTTGATACTCTCTGAATTATAATGTGTCATGGGTCCCTATACTACGATTGAGTCTTTACCCCTTATGAGATAGGGCATGGGTCCTTTATCTGAAGCTGTTAGAGATCGATGAATTTCATTATATTATTATCCAAACATATTATATGTGGAATTTAATATTTGATAAATTACATGCATTCTACCATAGGTGATATATGTAATCGATAAACCAGTGGGTCATTGATACTTCACAATAAATTTTTATTTTGTTGGATCTTTGAATGAATGGGGTTTCACTCCTTATACTTATGAGACATTAATCATGTGTAGATTTGTATTCTTGAATAGATTAAAGATTCTATATAATTATCCGTATAGAGATATATCTATAGAAATTGTATTCTTTGATAATCAGGTTATACATGAAAAGTCTTATAATAATCTATGTTTCCACTTCTTTAAATGTATACATGTGATAATTCTAGCGTGTGATTTCTTTATTGTGATATATTGATAGGTTGAATGAGGATTTGGTGATGCCTCCAATCTACTAGTTTTTCCTAGAGATATATATCAGGGGTGATAGTTTCCTTATGTATTATTTTCTGAAATGGGAGATATCCATTAAACGTCGATGTGTTCCAAGTATTTTTATCAAAAAATGGTTGACGTAAATAATTCTATTATTATCCATAGTGATACTTATTCTGAGCTTATGTGAGATATATACTATTTCAAGATATTTACTATCTATCTGGAAAGTCACAACATAACATTTTAGTTCTTGTGAACAGTCTCAACATTGATTTATGAAATTAATACCTAAATATCGTATATGACTTCATAGATCACACATATATTTATGGGGAAAGAAATGATACCTTCACCATTATGATAAGCTAGACGATCATTATTATTTAGCACAGAGATTTTGGTGATGGATTTTTTAGAATTATATGAAAATAAGAAGTGGTGGATGAGCTATTATCATTCATTATTTATGTAAATTAATAGAAGCACATTCTTAGTGTTTTATAATATTCTTAGATATTTTTCTAAATATGTTCCATGTTTTTCTTTTGATAAAAAATGTGTACCTAAAATGAAAAATATGTTTGTTTTATTCTTGTTGTATTAGGAATGTGTTTGATGATTGATGGTACCTATGTTTTTGATGAGTATCCTAGAGTATGGATAATGATTATCTTGATAGAAATAATTAAATACTCTAGTGGAATAAAATTATAAATTTATATTATTCCTAAACAAATTAACAATAAAGGCATAACAAAGTGTTAGTATGGGGTTGATCCCATGAATAGAATGGAGTGAATAGAAAAATATTTACCAAATTATGGGTATCCCCTATTTTACCTGAATTATTTATGTATTCAGATAATCAAAATTAAAATACTTGGATATAGAAATAATTACGTGAAATAAATAAGGCAGAGAAATTGGTTTTCATGGGTTGTTAAATTTTTTTTAATGCACTCGCAAAATAATAATATCTGTTATCTATAAAATAAATGAATATTATTGATACAATAATTTCTCAATCCTTATAAATATATCATAGAATACTAATTAATCATGGAAAATAAATAAAAATATAAAGGTTTCATTAAAATTATATTCTAATTATAGAATAATAATTCATGTTAGTGTTTCTGATTTAATAACATTTATCCTATTTGGTAATGTATACTATACAAATTACATGTTAAGTTATTTAAAAAAATCTTATTATCTTTAATCATAACAAAACCTAAATAGTATAAAGTCATTAGTCAAGTGATGAATTAAATAATACTAATTTTTTCACACATACTTTGACTGATTGATTTCTCCTCTATGGGAATTATCCAATCATTATGAGGTGAGTACCGATGAAAAAAACCAAATCTCATAGATAATATATTAAATTAAATAAAATGATGAAAATTAGGATTAAAAATTAGAATTAAAAATCATTAAATGGTACAATGGTTATTTAAAAATAAGAATGAAAAATATGGAAAACTAACTATGGCGGAATATCACTATATAAGAACCTGAGAAGTTCCTCTCCAATGGTGGACGAATGGTCTTATTCCACAATTTTTTCTCATATATTTTTTAACATGTAAATCAAACCCCATATGGAAGAAAATATGTATATTTTGGTAATATGATAATACATGTTCATCAAGGGGGTCCCAAGGTATTTAACTCATCAGTAAGATCAAAGATCAAAGAAAAGTGAATAATAGAAATTTTCCATCACAGGTTTTCCCGATGTGAACGTTTGATTCAAGCAATTCATACATCCTCCACCATCTCCAAGGATTATTCTAACAAAATTTATTTCTTTCAAAATTTATGTTGTAAAAGAATGTACTTTTATAATGTTTCTTTATGTAAAGTCACAAATATCTTCTATTCAACTCTTTTTTATTCATTTATAGTTTAGACGACAATTCAATTCATTAAATTATATATTGATCATAAAGTGATTTAAATTTTAAGTATGATATCTGAATCATTGTCTTTTGGTCAAATTTTTATGAGTTTTATCGTCATTTATCTAGTTTCTTATTATATTTTTAACATCTTTTTAAATTAACATGTTTTCCATTATGAATTTTTATGTTTTGAAACAGTCACAACTCTTCCAAATATGTACAAAAAACAATAATTGAAGGCATGAAGGCCATGTTATATAAATTAAAATTCAATGTAAAACCACACACACACACACATCTAAATATATATTTAAAATGGGGATATTAGATGATGGTTATGATGTAGTACGCATATTCATTGAATTAGGATAGTGGATATATATTCTGATCTATATGTCAACATTGAGAACTAGGATGGATGAAATGTTTAATGTTTTTTTGATGAATACTTATCAAAGGTTTCTAGTGAATCAATGACATCCCAACATCTATGAGGATTAAATAGATGTATAAGATGAATTTTCCTTATATTTTTTCCAAAATAATGATAGTTCTTTGTGTGTTCTTATTACATTATGAAAAAGACTAGCTATGAGATCATTTTCTAAGAGAAAATCTTATCTATAGCGTGGATGTAAGTCTAGGAACTATGTTTATTTTACTTCATTGAAAATAAATTGTGATTCTCATAATGAAGGTGGAGTGTGTAATACTCATGATAAGTTATTGAGTAGATAAATTAAATCAAATGGATATTAAATATTTTTTGATTTCATTTTGAATGATGAGGATTGTGGATGGGGTTTTGTTCTTATCCTTGAGTATACCCTACAAAAGGTTTTCTTTTTATTTCATTTTTAGTGGAAGGAAATCACAGATAGCGAATCCATAATCTATGACTTAGATGAGGGTAGTGTTCTTAAGTGAGATGAGTTCTGGGTCCATATATGTTAAAAAAAATAACATCGAGGATCTCATGTGATTATGTGTTTTTTACTCAATGAGATCTATTGTGAGCTTCCTTGAGATCTATTCTAAATTGGGGGTTTTCAAGGGAAAAATACCTTATGGTGGGGAGAATTTATTAGAACTTTTTTACATTTGGAATAATTATTTCATTTTAAATATTTAGAGCCCAATGACTTTTTGAATAGTAAAATAGTAAATTTTTCATTATAGAAAACCTCAAAAATATTTAAATAGTTCTATTAGTCCCTAGATGTTTCTATAACACTTTGGATGGAATTTGGTTATATTTGGAGCCATAAAATTTATTTTGAATATTTTGTATGTGTAAAATTAAATATTTATTAATGTTTTAGGTTAATATGGTTATATATTTAAAATAAATCTTTAGATATAAAATTTTACATGATATATGAGTTTGGAATACAGTGTTTTACATAGAATAAGTATAATAACAATGGAGGAATGAAGCCCTCTGCCGAGTCAAATGGAGAAATACCATTTCAATTAAAAAATAGTATTTATTAGTATTAATCCATGTATCTAATTGGGTTTCTATGATCATATATTTATATTATATAAAAAAATATAATAGAAAACAATTTATATCAATCTTCATGAATTGGAACTCATAGAATACCATAAAATTCAGTACCTATTAATTGTCATTTTTGGCAACCATATTCTTCTCTTAAAAATTGATTTCTTGGTGGGGGTCAATAGGAGTACTCACTACAATTATTACCACCTCCATGAGAATGAACAATACAACAGATCCATGAATTCTTCATTAGGACATGCAACTGAAGGGGTGCTAGTGCCTTCTTGGATGAGATGAATAATGCTTGAGAAGAAGAGAGTTTATCATTTTTTTCATACATATCGCAACAATAAACACCATTTAATCACATAAATGTTTTTTATATATTTAATAATTTATTCTTATTAATTTTTTTCTCTTTTAATTTTGAACTTTATGATGAATGAATCAATAAATTTTATAGTTAATATATTAATTCATTGTATGAATGAGTCACCTTAATTATTTTTCATCTTATTAAATGTGTTGAAAATTAATTCAATGAATTAAAATAAAATACATTTAGTTATAATCAAATGAAAACCATTTTGGAAGATATGAATAATATATATCAATTATATATTATATTCATGCATCACTTGTATGAAAAATTCATACATTATATTCATGAATTAAATGTAAACTATATGTATAATATCATATTATATATATACACACTTTAGAAATTATATGAACACTCAGAAGGACATGAGGGATGAACATTCTAGTGCATGTCTAAGAATCTCCCACTGACACTAAAATACCATAATTGTATTTTTGAAAAAACTCAAAAATCTATAAATCCATCAAAACTATTTCAGATATCATATTTCCTAAAACACTATTTTTTTTAACAATCAATTTATCCAAAATATTATCCTTGTTCAAGGGCCAAGCTATGTGACCCTACATTCCTTAGTACCATTTTAAACAACTATCAAATCCATATTTTTTATATGTATGAAAAAGGTGTCATATACCAAAGTGTCTATGGTACTCAAGATAATAAAGGATCTTATGTGATATTCATTAACCATATTCATTTCCCTATATATTTTTTTTTAAAATGATATGTCATATAATTCAAATGTTTACCAATATAATCTATATTTATATGATATTAGTGCCACTAAATATTTAATATATCAGTCTAGAATTATACGTTCATTATTTCTTAACTCTCCAAAGAAGGCTGAAAAAATAAATGAATACATCACATATAATTCCTTAATTCTATATTTACATCACATTTCACTTATACGTGTTGTTGAACTGATCATATGTGAAACAACTAATCATAGCCATACATTTAATTCATCCTAATTCAATCATGGGATATATGTCGTTAGTTTATAGATAAGATAAAAATTATAAAATGGTTAGTCCCCAACTGACAACATATTCATCAGTAAACCCAAACATCACCATATTAGTTAATCCAACATTTAAACTTTAGTAATTAGGGGATCAATGTATGAAAGATCTCAAACTAGGGACCTATCAAATTCCATGTAAAAATGTATTGATAATTGTGATAAAAAAATAGTATATATATGACTGTATAACATTCCATTATATATAATTTAGTTGATGAATCTAATTAAATATTAACCACTAATTACTTCATGAATCTATTCTCTATATCTCATATAAAACTCATTAAAATAAATAAAATCTTCCATGAATTATGAACGTATCATATCATTGGAACAGAAAATATTCTGTAATGATCATTTGTTAGGTGAAAATAGAAATTCACACAATGAAAGTATATTATCATTGAATCATTAATGTAAAATAATTTTCAGCACACATGAATGAATGATAATTAGATATTTAATTTACTATAAAAAAATGAAACATTTATCACCAGTA
Source organism: Viscum album (assembly GCA_963277665.1). Lineage (NCBI taxonomy): Eukaryota > Viridiplantae > Streptophyta > Magnoliopsida > Santalales > Viscaceae > Viscum > Viscum album. The sequence goes on from OY728167.1 coordinate 954,754,644, forward strand.
GAACTAATCTATCATGTTCTTAACATTCATATATTCTACATGATCATATTCTTGTAGTTATGGTAATGGATTCATCAACAAAATTGTTTCATTTTCTTGTATAGGAATAAAACTAATCATTAAAAAACCCCTCTCAATGCTCTCTATGTTGAGAAGGAATTTGGGCAGGATGTTTTATGGCTTATAAAGAGAATTGGATCCCTTAGTTTTATAAAAAAAATCCTTTATTTTCAGAATATAAATAAATTTCTCCCTCACATCTATGATACCCTCCTAGATTGAATATGGACTTTTTATCCAAACATATTCCTTCATAGATATTAAAACCTACCAAATGAGAATCGAATATTCTATAATTGAATAAATACAAAAATCATGGGTATTATTTTCTCTGTAATACAAATGTAGGGAAGGAATTAGAATTAAATGGATTTCATGACCTCTATAAGGACATGATATAGAATGACCTTTTATAGTTTATTTGGAAGGATCAAGGACAATAAATGATTTTTTATGATATTGCAAATCCCCTTTAAAAAACACTCCTTCTCTTTGGAAGGTTTCTAGACAAGCATGGGTGATAATGCAAAGGATTATAGAATAGATCTTCTAATAATGTGACTTCTCAATTTATATATTCTGTTAAATAAACCAAATTCCCTTATAAAAAAGGTGATGAAATGAAAAATCCACATTTTATGGAGAGTTATATCGATATTAATGACACATGCTCATGTGATAATAATTTCCTCGTGAATCCCATGGTGACTTGTCTTCCTTTCCACATGAGAGTTATTTGGAATTTGAAATTAATTATATAATGGAAATCCAACATGTATATTATATTATGTGATTCCTCATTGGATTCAAAGAAAATGTGATGGATTTTTAATGACTAGGCATGCACAACATCGTGACATTAAATAGTGATCATATGACTCACTACAAATATGCAAAAGGATTTCTCATGATAATTCTCAAATAGAATTTTAAGATCCATCATCAATCACATGATGTATCATATACATGAAGAGATACATTCACTGATAATTCTCACACGACATCATGAGATGCGTTATTTTTATAAAATAATAAATGAAAAAGATAACAAACGGTGGAAGCTTATCATGGAGGGATGATATGTTAATTTTTAGGTGAAAGTAGATATTCACTTCGCTTCACGAGATCTCCCTTTGACATGTCAACCAATCCCATTGAGTCCCCCTTTATATGAAACCATAGTCTCTTGAAATACCCAAGAAAATTCATCTTTAATCATGTCAAGTCCATTCCTCGGGTATCTTAATCACACAAAGACTCTTAGACATGTTAGCCTGACCATGTAAAGTGTATTTGACATGTCATCATGACTAGGTGAGATCCCTCTCACATGAAAGGTTCCACTAAATATATAGATTACTATTTATTCTTATGTTCTTTGAATAACATTTGATGCCTCAAATAACCCATGGAAAAATTATTAAATGCGCATGATGAAAATCTCCCTCCACCAACTCAAGATCATTTCTACGAGATACATGCCACAATAGATGATGTATAACCATGGTGAAGAGGCCTATAAATTCCCCAAATTATATGAAAAAATACTACATAAACATAAAATGGAAACTTCTACACAAGAGTGTAGGATAAGACTTCTCCAAGAAAAAGGAAAGGTGATTGCAAAGGTCTTCCACTAGGTAAAATCTAACGGATGACATGAAGGATCATGAAAAATTAATATGTTCTTCTTGTGGTAACATGATAGATCACATGAAGGAATTCTAAGATATTATTGATATGATTCAAACATGTTTTTTTATGTTTAATGGGTCTTGAAAAACCGATATAAATTTAATTCCTCACATATCTTGAGTCACATACAAGAAAAAATGACTGAAAATGACGGAGGACTTATGAAAAGCTGAATACACAAATTGTCATGTGAATGCATCCTATAGTTTTCATAACCCATCTAGATCACATGGAAACACCATGAAGTTTCATCTAGGTCACATGAAGTTGTATTTATATTCTATTAAATTCATTATACTCACTCTAAGAATGAGAATAATGTCATGTGACTACCTTCGGTCATGTTATCATGTCATCTGACACCCCCCCGAGCATGTCAGCATGTTATGTGACCCCCGGTAATGTCATCCATGTCATGAAATTCACATTCGAAAATCCTTGCCAAATTATGTGATTTTCTTTAAAAAAGACTGTTTTGATCATACAATAGAACTTGGACATGTCATCAATATCTTTGTTAAGTCCTATGGTATTGCCATCCAGATCACGTGACATCATCCAGATATGTCTGCATTAATCATGAGACAACCTCCTAGACATACAATGAAGATCAGGTTATTTCCTATAAAAATTAAAATATATCTTGAGATATTATTTGGAAATGTCTTTGATTTAGGTATGAAATGTCTAGTCATCATCATACATGATAGACAGACACCCCAAACACATCAAACATACAATCAGGACATATTATGTGAACACCCAAGGACATGATAACCTTGCTCGATTGACATATTTTGGAGTACCCCCAAAATGAAATATTAATACTCTAATTCCTTCCATGGACATTATATGTAGGATTCCTTATTAAGGACATAACTCTAAAATAAATATACCTCATTTTATGACCCACCATGTCTCAGACACCCAAACACAATGGGAACCAAACTTGTGTGTTGGGTTATCATTCATCCCCAATCATTTGTATATTGATAATTAAAATGAAATATTATGACTCTTTTTGGTTTGAGTAGAGAACTCAAGAGGGGGGGGGGGGGGGTCAATTGAGAATCTATAAAAATTTCAGTTAAAAAATGGTTATTTGAAAAGTTCCCTCAACTACAAATATAATCCAAGTTAGCTTGTAGTGAATATAAAAGAGTATTGAGTGTTCAATTAATTTCTTTAGAGATTAATTAGTTCTCAACTATAGTAACCTAATGATTAATTAAACTTTTGAAACAAACCTGCTAGTTAAAAACTGTTATAAGCACTTGACAAAATAAATATCATAGTTTAACTTTGTTTGAATGAAATTTGTATAATATATAGTAAAAGAAAATAAGAACATACATAATAGAATATAAAACATGGGGTTTAGTCTTAAGCTGAGACTTATTCATCTTTACATGGTGATAACCTACCACCAAGAGGTTTAAATTAACAAATATGTTTTATGTACACCTTGTATTGGGGTTCACAACACCACACAAGGTTTTCTAGGACACCCTTGAACTTTACCATAGTTTTTCGTGGGAAAAAAATTCACAGGTCAAACAAGAGCCCTTCCAAAGTTCTATGTGGGATACAAATAGATAAATAGAGTGTGATATTGAGGATACCATGTATCATCTAGTTATGAATATGAGTCAGTGTGTGTGCAATAGACTAATACACACGTTGATCAAAAATGTATATAAATGAACACAATAGAGCTAAGGATGTATATTTCGTTTTAGAAAGCTCTATGTGCTATGTAGTGCAGCTATGGACATGTTTGATGTGGTGGAATTGAAGTTTGAGTCCTCATCTAGATGTTGACTCCAAACCAGAGTGTTGAAGCCTATTTGTTTTGGCTTCTAAGAGTATTAGATGTTCATTAACTTGTTTGAATGATGTTCATGTTAGTTTAGTAGGTTTTTCATCAATTCTTGATCTCCTCATATTTTATACCTTTTGAGTTATTGGGGTTTTGGAAGTATTCTTGATAATTCTAGGTGTTCTGTGGCACTTTTTCCTTTTATATTCTCTACATAAAATGATCTAGTTGGTAGTTATTTTATTCTTTATGGTCCAGTAGACATAATGATCTCTCCACATGCATGTACCTCGTACTATCCTCTCAATATCTTATAGATAACATTATAAAATGTCAGAAACATTATCTTGCCTATATATGAAGATTATATATAAATTTAAATTAATAAAATAAAAACATTTTTATGACTATTAGTGAGTCATAAGTATCGGTGAGTCACTAACATTAGTATATCAGCATAGGTGACTCTCTGTATCAGCGAGTCCTTTTCATTGGTATCGGTGACTCTGTACATTAGTGAGTCATTTGTACTGTCGGTCTTCCCACACATTGGCGAGTTGACATCAGTGACTCATTTTGAACTCATGGTGTGTCTCCCATTGGTAACTCATCCATAAGTGAGTCATTTGACCTATTGGTAAGTCTCCCATCGGGGTGTACTTCATCAATGAGTCCTTTGAACTATCAGTGCTTTTCCCATTAGTGATTCGCCTATCAGTGAGTGGATTGAACTATTGGTGTGACCGATCATCAGTGACTTTTCCATTGGTGTGTCATTTTTTCTATCGGAGATTAATGTATCAGTGTCTTCTTCGATTAGTGAGTCCTCATCAGTGTGTTATCCATCGATAACTTCTTTAAACCAATCAGTGATAGATACTTTGAAAAACTTTTTAAGTATTTTTCTTATATAAAAATATACCAAATTATGTGATATTCATAATTATACGTAAATATACACTTATAAATATATTGAAACATAAATATAAATAATTTATTGACTTATTGAAATGTATTATACAATGTGTCATAATTTATTCATTTATAAAATTTCACTGACATAATTTACATTACTTAAAACATAATATGTGAATTATTAGGATTTGTAAATTGGCATGATTTGTGATTATTATAACAATTATCTCACAAAGGGTCCATCAACACTGATTCCTGTTATTAATATGACATATATGAATCCTTCCAAATTTTGAGACCCATATTAGACAAAATTTCAGGGTTTCCTCCATTAAAAATTCCAATGTCCACATGTAATGTGACAAGTCATTTTCTATCCCTTGTTTTTCACACCGAGCTTGGATCATGTGGGAATATGGATTTATAATAATAATCTCATGAAAATCATGAATTCCCCAAGATAGGGATTCATTGGTGTGTAAAACCCATTTAGAGGCATAATATGTGCACCCCATACAAGGGAATCCACCTTTAGGTATGTCCCAAAGGAATAATCAAATTATGATAAAACCAATTCATATTATAAGTAGGAAATGATTGATACCTTTATATGTCTAAAGATTAAAACATGGTTCCTAAGATCCTTTATATAATTCCCTTCCACATGATGATAAAATTCCGTATTTAGAAGATCGTTGTGGGTAATGATTCTAATCATTAATTGTATACATATGGTGGCTCATAAAGGTTCAATCCCATACTTGATATATCAATTGCCTCCTAGGATGGTAGTAATTTATAGAGTTCCTAGTTATATGGATTCAATATATAAGAAGATACCCAATTGTAAAAAACAATGGGATTGGGTTATGAACCATGGATACATATAGATGGGCTTGTTAATGGAACCCCCTATAGAAAAAATGTTTAAATACCTAATAATTTTTAGGGTAACTACTCTTGTATAAGGATTAAAAAGAGAGTTGTGAGCATATATTAAATCAATAAGGGAGTCCTATAATGGGATAAAATATCTACAAAAGGGTGTGATAAGATTGACCTACATTTCTATCGAGTATTGAGAGTTCTTAATTGATTATGTGTCTATCACCCTGAATGATCACCTTCCATTAGAAAGAAGTTCTATACTCAGTTATGGATGTGAGAACTATTTGGTGTTTCTAAGAAAGATAAAAATGGTTAACCATATGTGATGAACTGTGCACTGCATTCAACCACCCATAACAAAATTATGATCCCCAAATAATTCGAATAAAACAAAATTGGTGAACATGAAATGAATCTCAAAAAAAACTTATCGGTTGACCAATTGTAAACTGGGTACTAATAAAAGATGTCCATTCTCATAGGGAAAATCCCATGCTAGAAAAATGAATAATCATGGAATAATAATGTAAAATTATGTTACATGTGAATATCTAATTGAGCTTGTTGGACAATAGAGATGATATTATAATCGGTAACCTTAATCTTGGTTTTATTCCTGACTATAAATACTATTATAACAAACAACACCTCCACCTAAGACAATGTATTCATCTATCAAGTGTTCTAGAACATGAGCTATGATTAAAACCCCTTTGGGTCACAAAAATCCCCACCCATCTAACACCTTCATCTTTGTGCTGTGAATGCAACTGTTCATAAATATCACTGACATCGAATAATCCAAAACCCCAAGTCCTTATGTAAGTGTCTCCAAATGATGATTCTAAAATATTTTTCTCATCTAAATGAAGCTATAGTAATGATAGTGGAGATTTTTTCTGCTATCAAACACTTTAGAAACATACCCCCCAATCTCTACAGTCATCACCTTTCATATCTGATGAAGTTGGATCAAGGAATCAATAATATCTCCGTTCTGATTTAAGAGTTTTTGAGGCTAGAACCTGTAAGCCACCATCACCAATATCATGCTTACAATTCCCCTCATTATCTTTTTCAGGGAACCACCCCACATATCTCCACCTTGTACGCTCATGCATAGGAACCAAATAAGTATCATCAAGTGTGATGATATATGGATAAATGGGAGTGGGATCTTATAAACACTTTCACTAACAAATCCCTTTGGTATATTCTAAAGATAGTCTATGGTAAGGCTCATATCCCTAACCCCCTATTTTAATCTTGAATATGTATTATAGAATAAAACATATGGAATGAATATATATCTACACACACATGAAATAAAATGTAATATTTTAATGGAACAAACATAAAAGGAGTGGGATTATATCCCTAATTCAATCTGTGATATCTACATCTAAAAATTGTATACTAAGAATGTAAAGGCCTAGATTCGTGTACACACTTTGCTAAAGTGACAATAAATTCTAGAAAAAACTGAAGAACATCGATCATATATTCTAGAATGGGTAAATATATAGGTATAGGAACATATTCTTATACTGAGAGAAAAGGAAGCACATCAATACGATCGGTATAAAAATGTGGATGATCTAGAGAAAGCACACACTCATGCTCCCATCCATGAGGATTTCTAGTATATTTCGGTGTCAGTTGTGGAATCAGATCAGGTTAATTGTTTCATTGCAAATGATGATCACCAAGTGAGAGTGTAACATATATCATTATAGTTCCACATTTCTATCAAAAAGGAGAAGAGGCACACTTCAATGGCACAAGAAGGTGCTCATATTTTTGTTCCAACAATGGGTCACCATGAGACAATAACACATTCCTCAGCACATGGTTGTATTCTTGTAAAAAAAGTATAGAAACATACAACATAAGCAATATATTAGGATCATATAAGTCATGTTATTTTCAGTGAAGCCACATGGAATATTCTAACAGTTCATATAAGACATGTTCATATCCTTATTTTTTTTATTAATTTCTTCATCGACATCATTAAAAGGATAAATAGAAGGATTGTCATATCCCATACACCATTCTAGAGGTCCATCAGCATATTCTGATGTGAAACACAAATTCAAAGAGGGATCATAACCCTTCTTCAGCCAGGGTTGATCAACATATTTTTTCAACCACTCATTGTCATACTCATATTCCTAGTGATGATATATAATCTCATCAAAATAGTATATAATATTCACAAAAATAGGCCTATATTTCTACAATAGATGATATTTACCAATATATTTTAGTATACATCACGAAGAAGGATCATATCCCTGCTAAACTCTAAAAGGAAAGTCAGAATATTTTTTATATGATAATTAATGTGGATTGTATCCTAGAATACTCATTGCATGTATCCTTGAGGTTGTTTGACGCATATACACAATATCTCAAATGTTTTTCAACTCTTAAACTAAAGTAAAATGTGATTATTACCTTGATAGTCCTCTTAGATGTTGTGTGAAGATGGACTGCAGGAACTCTACTCCTGAAATATTTCATGGTCCAAATCCACATGCTGATATCTCTCTCAGAAAAATAAATCATCCCATTTCCCAAACACATCTATATAGAATGGTTCTCAAAACACTAAAACATTCTTATATAGAGGTTTATGAAACACTAGGGTAAAATGTATATTGTTCCAAACCCACTACTAGAGACACTTCACCATGGTTAGAAGATGACATGAAGAGGAAACCTCTATGGTCTGGCTAGTGGGAGGCATCTATGTCTGATGAAGAGAAGACAAATAAAAACATATTGTGAGATTTTACCAGAAAGAACATCCCAATCATCTTCTGGCCCCTATCCACTTCGGAATACAATATCCAAATTATGAAAGAGAATTAGTGCATGCCTTACATATACCAAAATATATGGACAACACTTCAACGGTAAAATTTACAACACCTCCTCTATCCATGATATGAGGGTGAGATAAAGACCATCAATACAATTTGTTTTCATATGGATATGGACACAATTTCTATGGTACAAACCCAAATAATGGAAGAGCATGAAATTAAAATGTAATGTTTTACTCCAAATCGTGACAACTCTCCTTTAAATGATGTATATATCATTGTCTTATGTACATTTATATGTATGGGGGAAATATGGAGCATTACAATTCATTATGCCTTTATAACATCAAATCCCCTTAGATATGGCATTGTGTATCATCATAGCCTCTACCAAGATTAGAGGACCAGGTAATACACAATCTAGTTGGTCACTAAAACAAAATGAACCTACATTAAAGATGAAAAGACATCACAAAATGATGGATAAGACTACTAATATCCCTTTTAACTAGTACCGTAAAATTAATGGGGATACAATTTAGAGACAAAAGATGATGTAATATGAAACCTGAAAAATTACCATAGAAAATAACTCCCATTATGGGCTATAATTTCACATAGTGTATAAAAATGAATGATTTTATCTAAATAAAGTGGATCAAAATAGTGTAATACATAATATTCATATAGGAGTGAACCTACCCCACTAAGGAGGGGGGATATTTACCCCCACCTACACACATATGCTCAGGAACCCCTGAAAGAATTGAAGATATATAAATGTTAGTTATAAACCAATCCAATCCAATAGTGTTGAAGAAATTTGTATCTCAATAACCGTCAACATATTCATCACACACTAAGAGGGTCCCAGAGATATCATTAGTGGTTCCATATGAACCCCTACCCAATGTGATATGGAAATTTATCTCTCAATTCCTATATTTGGTGCCATCAAATCCTCAACCAGAATAATAAAACCATCATTAATGGAATAGAAAATTTCCAATGGTTAGCCTGGATAGTTCCTATCCCAAATATATGGGGTAAATTTCATCATTATTTTTACCTTGGAGGGAATTGTTCTTCTCCAGTTTGGGAGGTAAATATTGACGGTCAACATCCCATATGTTCCTCCCACCATAAGAAACACCTTTTTATGGGTATGTTTAGAAAACTTGTCCAAAAACTCCCTCATGGTCATCACTAAATGGTTGAAAAAGGAGGAAAAAACAATGAATGCTATCATACCCCGTAATATTTAGAATTTAAAATGTTCCAATATGGACAGAGGTCGAAGAAACGACCTTGATTCAAGTGGCGAAGAATCACCCTATAACTTTTAAAGCATTGTGATAAATAAATTTTTTTGATAAGCCTTATTGAATTTCAGCACCATCAATTCAATAGACGATCCATGTAGGGATGAACATGTACAAGGATGAAGTATAGACAATATAACTTGGGATGAGGTTTTTTTGGATGCACCAACTAAGGCTGCAAAAAAACAAGTGGAGGATCCAAAACCTAGAACCCGGGAAAAATGAGTCGGAACATCTATGTTGGAACAAAAACATGAATAAAGGGTAAAGAGTTTCTACATCAAAATCGTGACATTGAAAAGAGAAAATTCCTCCAAAAGTAGAATAGATGGAGAAATATGAGAATAATATTTAAAATCATACATAACTCAGTGATGATGTACTCATGAGAAACATTCCAACTATGTATTAACTTAAGATAGAGAAAATATCTATCCCCCCAAACCTATGTACATTGATGTTATTCTTGTAAGAGATACATATTAGTATCAAGATGGATGTAGATCAAGGTATCTAGTCTATATAATTGATGAGTTCAATGATGATCATAAATTTCCTTCATTATGACATTAGTATCTCTCCAATGGGGTAGATTATTAATCCCTAACATGAATAAAAAATAGTAGGATATGAAAATAGGCTAACCTCTTCATGACCTTATTTCTTCTTAAATATGTGAGACATCATAATAATTATTAGATAAAAAATATCTCAATGTCGTTGAATCCATTGACACTCAAATAGAATCCCTAGAATAGAGACACATAGCTATTCTACCCAAAAATATACTGTATCCTAAATGGGTGGATGAAAATTCTCTCCCACCAAATTTCATAAATCCAACCCTCATAAACATTGATATAATGAATGATATAGAATAATATATCATGAATTGTGTGTCTGGTATCATCCTGATGGTAGGCCCTTAGGATCAATCAGAGGAAACCAAGGTAAGATGTTTTTTACAGACTTTTGTAGGTCCATCATTCATTTGGTATAAAAGCCTTCTAGTAGGATCCATTTTTGAATGATAAGAACATCATTGTTAATTAAATTGTTAGTTTAGATCCATGTTGAGGTAATAAATATTTATATACCTTACAAACATCATGAGATGTGAAAATTATTGGGTTTCTGAATTCATGGATAGATGTAAGGGTTAACCAACTCTCTTAGTATCACTATCCCATAAGAAAAAGTTATGTAACTATGTGAAGAAAATATTTGAAATGAGTTTATGAAACCACTAATATCAATGAAATATATTTTCTGTATATTTTGAGATTATAGAGACAACACAACTATTAGAATATTCCATTTATCAGACTTGTAAAATCTCATCCCATTCCCTCATCATATGGTAAATGGATATGTAACTTATAAATTTATTCTATTACTCTCAAACAAGTAGTAGTGACCATTCATGGACCTAGTTAGGCCTCAAATCTCCCAATACCTCTCAGCGAGTTGCTACAATAATTATATTTCCCTTAACTAGAAGACAAAATAGATTAGGGTTACCCATGACTTGAGGAATAGATGAACAATTAATACTCCTATTGAATTGAGAAATACCTGGTTTATTTACTAGATTCCATGGAAAATAACATTCTCAAGCTAGTGTAGCCTTAGAAAACTAAGAAGTTCAACCACACTAATTTTCCTAACTACCACCCTTTCAATAGAAGGTTAGTTCACACCATCCAGGATTACATTGTATTCAATGATTTCCTCTAAAGAAAATTTAATATTGGTAATTTATGGTCAGAAAATTCTCCACCATATTTGACCTATGTAATCACTATATAACCATAGGAAAATTTCGATTTAAATGAAGTTCCTAACACGTGTGAGAAGATGTTTGATAACTAGATGACATGAAAGACAATTGACCAAGCTCATGTTACCATGAGAGCACAACTTTGAAAACCCATAAATATCCCTTCACCTATTGCGGTGGCATAGAAAAAACCACCTAATGGTTGACATAATCATCAAACATATGAAGAGATAGAAGTTGAAGAATCATATTCATACCCCTCGTAAAAATTGACACTTGTAGACTTATTTCCTTCAACATATAGGGAATAACCCCCCCCCCCAAAGCAACCCTCATCAGATGAATAGCTCATATTTAGTTCTATTAACATAGTTTACATAATAGATTCCTTCAATTTTGATAATGTTTCCTCCAAGAATGAGTTCCCCATACCTGAACGGGGAGTAGGAGGCTGAAGGCATAAGAGCTAAGGATACAGGGGATGACACAGGTCTGATCACAACAAATATTTTAGTGAAATACCAACATAAAAAATATATTCACATGATTCATATGGGAATAAACTCCAACAATCCCAAAATATACATGAGGGGTTCTTTATAGCCCTCTATCTATTGTATTGCCCCAAACAACTTACAAAACTTCATGGAAAGAGTGTGATTTTCTTAGCAGACCAGAGAAAGGTGATGTCCGGTGTGACCCACATGATAAGAAGAAGATAATCTGTATACCTCATATAAATCACCAAGGCCATCCATGAGAAAAAAATCATCTTCTCAGCCACATAATAGGGTGCATTATCATTGTAGGAAGAACATACAACTAAAACCAATGTATGATTTCTTGAAATAGTTAGTAGTTTTTCTAAAAAATCTCTCAATTCTATTTTCTCCTCATATTTTAAAATAAATTATATAGTCGTTCGTAGAGGACCTTTATATCCCACAATAATTAAAGATATAATATTTTATTGATGAGTTTTATCGATCAGAAACTATGCCATTATAATTCCAGGTTTTCATCTCGTTCCCAAAGAAGGATAAAAAACAAGTCATCTGAGGACACATCATGACCTTATTTGTTTCTGGAAAATTCTATGATATCAATATACAAATGGAACTAATTTAATATTTTTTTTGTTTTCAATGTCATTCTAATTCAGACACTTTGACAGTTGGGATATACCAAGGTATATTTATCTCATATAGAGAAAACCAGTTAGGGGTACAATAAGAACAAGAAAAGCCTCTTGGGACGATCTATCCAAAGTTACATATTGTTGTTGTCAAATATAATGATGAGTTATTATATGTATGGTATGAAACCATATATAATTTAATTCATTGAATAAATTTATTCATAGATATGTGTAGGTTTGTTAAACAATTTAGTAATCCTCGAAATTCCCCATCGATGGGAAGATTTCCATACTACAAGGTGACAGTCCCCCCTTGATTCATTCAAAACCCTATATGATGAGGTAGGATTATATATAAAGGAAGTAAAATTAACAATGATGGATGAATATGTACATGTTTCATTCCAAAATGTCTTGGGGACCACCCCCTAAAATAATTATAGTATGGTTAACGATGATTTTGTTCTACCCATAAGTCTTATTGAGGAAGTAGAATTAATCCTAGATGCACAATCTACTCAAGTGCCTAAATATAGTATAAAATAAAATAATCTTCTCCAGAAAAATTTTGGGAGGAATCTAGAAATTTAGGGTGAATTTTGTTCTTCTAATGGCATCTCATACCACATAAGTGATAGTGATTCCCACACATAACCAACCATGTCTTATATTCCTCCATAGACTTAGAGTTGGAAGGAGAAATGTTGAACTAATGAATGCTCCTTTCTTTGAAGAAGGTGTATCCACCACCATCGATAATATCAAGTAAAATAATCTGGGAATAAAATAAGACCCATGACCTCTATTGATTAGTATCTCTATGCCTCTCGAGAACTAGGAGATGTAAATTTTATTTTTAATGAAACATCGATATCTTTTAAATGTAATTATATATAAATTCTAAGATTGAATCCTAATGTGGCTACAAAACATCTTAAAATACCAAATGACCGTAAAGGTATCACGTTGGGGGTTGGGAGGATACACCCATCTCATGATGGTTTTGTAGAATCATAGGTTAATAAATTGAGCAAATACCACTTTTCTAAGAGGTTAAATAACCAATTTTTGTCAGTGAAATCATCTCTATAATGTAACAGAATTTCATGATAATGGTCGGCATTGATTTAATTGAACATAATAGACAATTAATGATGGATGATTTCCCATTTACAACCACAAAACACTTGATCATTGAAAATAATGACTTCTAGACCATTCTTTTATGGATGGTTTTTCAGGGTAAAATAAAACAATGATGTCCACTATGGATGAAGAAGAAAATGCATTCAAATCACATCACTGGATATTTTTATATCGAGCCATGTCCTTTTAGTTAAATAATTATAGTTCTAATTAATAACATGCCTTATATTATATATTTAATTCATTCATTGGATGAGTAGAATATTTTTATGTAGATAGACTAGTTATCAAATCTTGACAGTGATTTGATGACTTAATGGATCTTCAAACAATATTCAAAATGTTATGGAAGCATAGTCTAAAGATGAATCCACTAAAATTAACATTTTGGATAACTTTAGAGAAATTATGGGATTTTGGTGTGTCCTCATGGAATTGTGGTCAACCTAGAAAAGTTTAGATAAAGCTTAGAAAATTCTCCATTCAAAATCTAAAAAAATAAGGGGGATACAAGGGATCATATATTAAAATCAACTTTTCATAGCAAATCAGACAAAAAATATTCTATACATTACCATGATAATGAAGAAGGGAGTCAAATACTGATGGTATGTGGAATACCAAGAAGAATTTGAGAGACACAAGAAATAATTTCTTCACTGATCAATATCCATTACACAAGTGGAAGGAATTCAAGTCATATTATATGTGGCCTCCATTGAATGATCTTTTGGTTCTCTCCTCGAAAAGAATAATTATGAGCATAGAGAAAAGAGTTGTGTCTAACTTAGTTGAATGATTCCAAGTATTGAGACATGATATTATTATGTCGATAGGAACATTATCACACTCATCTTTTTAGTGAAAAATTTAAGACATTACATGCGTCATCACTATGTCCACATGGTAACTCATATTTACCCCTCAAGTACTTCATTGGCCCTCTAATATTGACTAAGTGATTGTCTTCATGGGAATTTATTATACACTATAATTACATCCATTTTGGGTAGTAATAATCTAGTGGATGGAAAGGCACTTAATGATTTCCTTGTGCAACATACCCCTTATAAAATATACCAGTGGTCACTAAACTTCTAGATGAAAATGTTTTCTATTCCCATGATTCTCTGAGAACGTGGGAGATATATTTTGATGGTGCATACGAAAGTCCTATCAACAAGGGCTGGAAAGCCCAAAGATAAACTATATTATTATAAGGATTTCAATTGTCTATATAAAAAGAAACATTTACCAATATTTCTCATTTCTTGAATGCTATGCTAATAGTGAGGCTGAATAGAATTCCCTTATTTCTCGATTTGAAAAATCCCTGAAACTGTTGATAACCTACCTTCACATCAAAGGGGATTCATAGATAGTGATAAAATAGATGATAGTGAATATTCCATAAAAAAGGGGGAATTTGATCCTCATAATGATTATTTAATTGGAAAGATAGAAAAGATTCATTTTGATTCCATATTGCAACATGTTCATTGATCCGAAAATATTTGCGTCGGCACACTGGATAATGTAACTATAGCTCTGTCCGACCTAGATTAGGATGATGTGGTCCTCAACACCATGCACAAAAGGATATTATCATCATTTGTAGCCTATGAAATTTATAAGATAAAATGGATAAAAACTACCATGAATTTTGATGAACCGATATCCACCACTTATGTGGATATAGTTGATAATTTATTATCTCCAAAATTGGACCCTCTCAATAGGCCGATCCGGAACAAGATAAACTTGACACAAAGAATCAAACATCACCCTTCAAAATGGGAAAAATGAGAAAACTTCCTCATAAAAATGAGGTTTTGATGGAATAATTCTCATATGCATAGTTGAATGAGACCTTCCTATCATCATGGAAAAATTACATTTATGATTTTTTGGTTCTCATCTCTCTATAATTGGACACTCTGATTAAATCAAGAGTTTTCAGTACTATTTTAAAACAATGATACATGATGGTGTGGAATTATATAGGAAATTTCATGCATTCCATATTCATGAAAAAATCCATCTTCAACCCCCAATATTAGTACATATAATTAATAATTATTATAAATTTTCTATATGGGAAATACATGTTGTGGGGACATATCCTCTAGCAATAGAAAAATAGTATAATTAAATCCCTAAAATTACATAATTCATTTTAAAATGGATTAAAGAAATACATCATAAGGAATTCAAGATTAAGGTTATCATTAACATCATAAAATCCAAAATCATTACATGATTCATAGCCCTGACACAATATTTAAAGACAAAAAAACTTCTTATGTTATACCATGTTGATGAAATTATACCAAGAGTAAAAAATCATGTCCAACTACTTATCTTTCTATCATATAGATGAGAATGGATATATTGAGGCTTTTAATAAGAATCTATCAAGTATACACCAGATGATAGTAAAAAATGATAAGAAGTCATGGATGGAAAAGCTCGTCCATGATTTGTGGGCCAACCATACCACCACATTCACCACTAAAAAAGAGAATCTATATTCATCAGTGTATAGAATTGAGGAAGTATTTCCCATAGAAGTCCAATTTACACCTCTTTAAATATCTATCTATGGGATTCTCTAGAATGATGAGTATTCAAAAAAAAAATTGGATTATTTAGAACATCCTGATGAGAAAGATTGTGTACAATACACAAACATAATGTCCATTAGAATTGGATACCAAGACAAATAAATATTAATGACCACATACATTCATTACAGTTGGGAGGACTTGTATTGGATCTCAAAACCCTAATGATACAGGGAAAGAAACATCTAATAATGGAACCCAAATGGGAATAACCTTACTTTATACATATGGTCTATTCTAATCAATCTTATTAACTAGAAACAACAGAAAACAATAAGATCAATCCCACTACCAATGAATTGATTATAAATAAATACATTAAATATGTTATTAAAATCATAATTTATACTAATCATATGACATTAAATTGAAAGAATGTAATCCTAGTTTAACAACATTAAACTGCACAATTTATCCTGATCACATGATATTAAACTGAAAGGAATTATTCTATGTCACAATTAATTAAACTGCATGATATGTCATTAGTGAATGATGTTAAATTCACTCAATACACCATTTATTCATAACATTAAATCAAAATGTGAAGTTCATATCACAAATAATTTACCACACATGGATGAGATTTATGTTAAAGAGAAAAGAAATTCACTTATCCCAATGTGTGAGTCAGATCCAAAGAGGGGGTTTATCTATTCAAGAACAATGTGTGTCTTCAGTCCTATCATCACATGATATATATAGTGATTCCCATATATCAAATATTGGTCCCAAAAAAATATAACCATAACATAAAAAATACATCCAACTATATGGAAACTTCTTGAAAAAATGATTTAAAAATATAATTTAACCCTATGTACAAAACATTGGATTCCATGGGAAATCATATTAGGAATGTATATGTCAAAAAAACATAATATCTCTCACTAAATAATTTATTAGATTCTAAGGAATAATTTACAAGGAATAATGACTTATTTTTTACATTGAGTAACGTTTATCCTTATCACACAATAATAAACTACATGGATGATATCCATCCAACATGACATCAAACTATACAATTTACTATAACTATGTGTGGCTTGATCCTTGATGCCATAGGATATGTTTAAACACTCAAATCTCCATTATATGGTCTATCCAAAATGAACAATGGAGAAAATTCCTCCTATTCATATGGGTTAGACCATTATAGAGAGCTCACAATTCACGAAATATGTATGTATTGATTCATATCATAAAAGGATTCATAGTTACGCCCAGATATCTAATATTGGGTTCAACATATAAAATAAATGGGAATAATGAACAATTTTTTAATGGTTTATACCTTCATGGATAGATCCCCATATTAGAACTTTGGTTGGAATGTTTTATATTACTTTTGGATTCATAGTGATATGCAAATATCATTATTTTGGGATGAAGCCTCATTTTATTATTAAAGCAAAGAAAATACCTCTTTTAACTGGGTTGAGGGAGACACATTACATAGCCCTAAGGCCCAGTGGTATTGTAGCCCATTACATAGCCCATAGGCCCAAATGTTTTTCCCAATGCCAATTTTGTGAATAGTAACCCATCTGCTACAGTACCGTATATTATCATCGCTACTACAATGCCCTGTCACCGATACAGTACATGCTGATCTACAGTGCCACCACTGCGACAGTAGAGCTACAGTACTACTACAGTGCCCTACACCCAATGGGTTTTGAACCCCCATTTTACATGTAGGATTACGGGGTGCTTACCACTAAGCCAAACCCCAACTACCGTGATATCCATATATCTTATTATGGGAACAACCATACCAAAAAAAATCCCCCACCAACAAAAAAGGTTAGAACTACACAATTATATTTAATAAGTTAACTACATGGGGCTTAATTCATATCATCACAGTATATGTAGTGATGCTAGGATCCTTATTCATGGGTCCCACCATAATGGTCATCAAGAAAAAATTCCCCCCTCTATGTATGGGTTAGACTTGCATTGAGAATTTCCCATTCAAGAAAACTATGTGGCTAGATTCCTAAAATCTCAACGAATATAATGATACCATAATATTCAATACTATTTTTGGAAATAATATATAAAATAATAAAAATGAACCCCTGATCGTATATGATATTGACCTATATGTCGAGTCATCTCATACCCAATATCATGTGTCAAAACCAACTAACTTGTTTTCACAAGAATGTCATGCTGATCATGGATCTTGTGAGCTTAGGGAACATAGAATTCCATTATGGATGATGTGACTGAAACAAACTTCATATTATGAAAAATATCCTTACTGCTTGAAATTATACTACATGGATTGAAGAACATCCTAATAACATACCATTAAAATGAAAGGAAAAAACCATTGGTTCGTAATCCTAAGCATCATGAAAATTACATCACTAATAAATTATATTAAAATGTGTATAGAATCATCCAAAATCATTACTAATTAAATGAAAAAAATATCATAACCTTTGTCAACCTCTGCATGGGGTTATTTCATCATCTATTAATCACCAAAACCAATAAATCACCCTTTATATATTGTTAACATCATGTTCCCACCAACCCTCCATAGACATTGGAGAAGGAAACATGACATCAAGGAACCCTTTTTTTCGAGTATGCATTCCATCCAATGATTATTTTCTATGAGCTCATAGAAGTTAACAAAATGATTCATAAGTCAGAAAAAGATATTTCTAATCATTATGACACCTAAGGTCATCTCATTGGAACTCAGAACCTTAGATTTTTTTGGGTTATCCATGAAATGATTATCCCATATCATTAATTAGGATGCAAGAACCATGAGCCATGATTTAAAAAATTATCCTTATTAAGTAGTTGATAACGTTATATTGATTCAAGATAACCGAATTAGACTATTTTGAAACATTCACCTGACACCAGGTCTGTCAGAATTATAATTTTAAAATTTATGAACTTTAGACAATACCGCGTGATGTTAAAATTTATCATTTTGTGCTCCATGTGAAAGTCAAATTTTTTTTAGTGAAATAGAGATAACACATTTCAAGATAGAAAATACCAATGGGTGGACTAGACAAATAAATGTATCAGCCTTTTAAAATCATCATATCTAGAGTTTGGGGAAAAGTTGAGTCTAAATAAAAAAAGTATTAAACCCATAATACCCACGTAGGGGCCCCATTAAAATATTATCCATGCTCTCTAGACTCCATATACCAAGAAAATTTTAGATTAATGGTTGTAAAATCCCCCCTGTGATAACATGTTCACTAGGATGTGACACAAATTTCATGGTACATAAACCCTTCTTGAATATTAAAATTTTGATAAACCACATTTTTGACTTCTAAGTTTGAGTTAACATAACTACTTTTTAAATATTATATCCTTATTTTGGAACTGCGTAGATTATGGGCTTCCTTGATCCTAGATTAATCCTATAGATAATTGGTGATATTTGTTGGTTCATCCAAATGGACCCTTCGATCCCCTAATGGCCCCCCTATATCATGGATTTATTGTCCCTACTATGTGAACATTACACGCTTGTTCCATTTTAAATGGTTGAATTATACCCACCGATTACCCCCACAAGATAACTTAGATATTACAAGGACATGATTTACAAAATCGATAAACAAAATATTTATTAATATTCATTATCCATAATAATAAATCATTGTATTTTATACCCTTTATCAATTTAGGTATTAAGCACTCCACCCGGAAACCTTTGGATGTTTCAAGCCAAGTGACCGAAAAACACATATCATAGGGCTTTCGCCTCGAAACAAAAAAGATAAACTACCCTAGGGTGCCATAACCCTTCCTAGATATCATTTTGTAAACTTCCAACTTTTAATCATGATGTTTTACTATTATATAATATTTTATGTCCCTTGAAAAGGTTTTGTAATCCCTTTTGATTATCCATGAATAAAAAACACATGAGCTCACATATAAGGGATTTTTACCCACCAACTAGAGGTATATCCTCTTTAATGAAAGGAAATACAATCCTCATGAACCCCGGCAACACTAAGGTGGAACCCATAACCTTTGTGTGTTTTGGGTCATGTTTGGTATGTATGTCCCATTTATTATTTATTGGTTCAATATTTTGTATTATTAATTACACCACCCATCTTCCAAGTATAAAGATGGACTTAACAACCCTAATATTTTACCAGAAACCCATAATATCTTAATAAATCATTCATGGAACTTGTAAAAGAGTGGGAATACTATTTTATTGGTAATTAATGTTTTCCCAATGGGATAATATATAATGGTTTGTTATGAAGTTACTAGATGAACCTCTTACTTGTAAGAAAATATCTATAATCTTTATAAGCCCTGAATACAATGTGGAAGAACTCAACCACTTAGGGTTTTTTTCATACTTGTTCTATATTTATCATTACATATTAAAAAATTAAATCCTAGGAGAAATATATTAATTTTTATATAATTTCATGTTGTTACGACATGATTTTAAACTCCCCGAAATATTTCCTTACAATATGGTGTCCAATGCACATAAAATGTCCTTACTACATGACATTAAAACAACACTAGAAACAATCTTACTAAATGACATTAAACTATATAAAGAACTCTCATTTTCATAAAGTATATTAACAGCAAATAGTTATATGACAGAATATTATAAATTGTAAGAAGAATGTTCAATGATGGAAGACCGTAAACAACAATGCAACAATGTTCTAGTTTGTAGGAATTTAAAACATAAAACTTATAGAGAAACAATTATCACCAGGTTGAATCCACGATAAAAGAATCATTGGAAAAATTTTAGTCTCTTATCACTAGATACACACTTTATATTATCCAAGAAATATTGAGTACACATAATGGGATGAGGCATTAAACCTTTGATAGGGAAGCCTGAGATAAATCCAAGTTCATTCCCACTAAGCCTTCCCCTATATAAAATTTTTAAAAATGTTCTGGAAACTTAAATAAGGAGATACCTTTATTATTAGGGTCATTATTTTTTTCCTATGATTACTCTATATATTCATGATATGTACATTTGATTTAGAGAAAATGATAGAACTCCCCCTCAGTGACATTTTTATTTTATCTAAAATATTTATTTAATTCATGTGATCTCAAATAACATTATAAAGTACATCAATGATGAATATCATGTTGGTGGGAATACACGATAATATTTTTAGAGAATTCTATTGTGATATAAAAATTCAAATCTAGGTTCTTGTGTTTTCTTATAATTATGAAAAGTCTGGGTATCATTGATGATTAAAGTAATAATATATCAATTAAATACCATTCACCTTGTGAATGAAATAATTTTGTATAACAACATGTTATGAGAAAAAATACTCAACTCCATTCTGAACAATAGAAAATATGGATAATGAAAATGAATGATCATAATTTTGAGTGATTTAATATATCTTCCCATTTCACTATATACAAGAACAAGTCATCCATTTCAGTGTGTCATTGACATATTATCCAATGCCTTCTTCCAACACCTTTGACACATCCCTTATTGAATGTGTTAGAGAAGCAACACTATCCAAATTATGAAGGTAATTCTCACTATCAATAAATTGTTGTTGGGTCTGGATGACTTGCAATGAGATATAATATAATGGTTAGTGGTTAGGGATTCCTACCCCCATGTCATGAAATTTTTAGAGGCGACATTCCTCTTGGTCATAAAATGTCTACAATGGTGTCTGGATTATAATTCTATAAATATTATTCTTTATTAAAATACACTGTGATTGTATATATCAAGTATTTTGGTAGATATGTTATGTGGGGGAATTGTTGGCTAAGATGACAAAGAAGAAAGATATTATGTTTCATGTGGTCTTCTCTAAATTGATCCATCATTAATCCCTAATATCAAATTAATAATTTTACCAATGAAATTATCATCTATTGGACATGTACTCTTCCTTGGAGGCTTTCCCAAGTCTTGAATCAAATCTATTTCTTCTGTTGATAGTGGGATCAATGAAGTGCATTGTTTTTATATATAACATGCCAATATATTTTGTATACCTCCTAGTTAATTCTCTACCCAACCTTGGTAACTGATATACAACAGTAATATAGAGGATCCAAAGGGCATAAGGATATTTTCAATTTTTGTATCTTTATGCACCATTATGATCCCAAATTAGTCAATAAGTCCTAGATGTTGCTCTCCCTAAATTCAAGAGTAATGGAGTAGAGTAACCCATTTAATATATAAAAATTAGTGATCAAAATAATTAGTGGTATATGTTGTACATATGACCATATCATCTATATAGGCCCCATAAATCCCATCATAGAATAAATATTTCATGAAATTTCACTAAGAGACATACATTCATTTTTGAAAATTAACATGGTAAGTGATGGATAGGTTATGAAGTAGAAATGGTTGGGCCATGTAAACATTTAAAAAACGTCATGAAGTTATAGTGTAATTTCTTCTGGCCCATAAATATTATGCTACATGGGATTAAACAAGTCATCAAGGATCTTCATAGTGCTATAATATTGGTTATAGTAGAGATTCTCTTCTATCATTCTAAATAAAGACAAGAAGGGCATTACAATATTGAAAGATATTTTCCTCCATTTATATGTCCTAGTATCTAGTGGAGGTGAGTAAGAGTCTATACATATAAATTAAAAGGTCGACGATATTCTAATCGAGCTTCAATCACCTGCATGATAACTCAAACTCCTAGGGATGCATCCCCAACTAAGAAAATCCAAACATTCAAGAACATGGATAGGAAACTCTCCAGCCTAAGGATCAAGGATATCTTGATTCTCTTGTCATAACATAATTTTGAATACTCCATGACCTAAATAATTCTCTAATAAGACCTATCCCTATCGCGAACATGTTTTAAAGGACACAATTGAGGGAGTATAGAGGATTCATGAGTCCCACTATAGGATATAAATATATTTATACAGTACTTAATGTAAATGAGGAAGAGTAGATTCAAATAATTCATTAATTTATCCTTAAAAATATTAATCATGTAACATTTTATGTGTGGTGTTTGTGCAGTATCATCCCAGAAGTCCTCAATAGGTAGAAACTCGACATACATCTCCCCATGAGAAGATATATCATCCAACATATATATTTCCTACAAAATAATCCCTACCTCACTATGGGGTATATTGAATGAATTATTTATAAGACATAAATGGATAATCAAATTTTTATGATATTTTAATTGAATATATATAATGATGTCTGAAACCCATACTAGCTCATAAGGATGCATATCACAAAACTAATCATAGAACATTGAGGATATTTGAAAAACCCAGAGTTACTGCTCCATTTCATCGGAGATATTACGACACATATGTATTTCCAATTTAGAGATCCAAATGCATATCACATTGTTTAAATATGGTACATGTTTTCATGAATATCCTTGAGCAATTTTCTGGTAAAAACATTTTTAACCTTCTTCACCTGAAGTGGATATCACTAGCATATAAGAAAAACAATAAGAATATTCTATATCATTGATTATCTTCATAAATAATAATTTTATTGAGATATTTGAATGATGATAGCTAGTGAGATGGAATATTTTAGTAAGGTGATGTAATGAAAACATTATAAATAAGGAGAAATCCATAAAGAGGAAGTTGGTATGATAGAATATAACTTTGATGATTAGGTGAGAGATGCCAGTATAAATTATTTTTGTTGAAGAATATGTGATATTGAGGGTTTTAATTTTGATTCCTAGTGAGTACATCCCTATGGTTGTCCATCTTGAAGGTTGTCTATGAATTGGAAGGAATATGTATAAAAGAACAGAATACATTTCAAATAAACAAGGAACCATGCCGAAAGTGTTGAATGCCATTGACAACATCGTGAGAAAGAAATGAATAATTAATGGATTCAAGATCTCATGAAATAATGCATATATCATGGTCGAATGACGTTGTACATTTCTTGTGACTCTCATAAACCCTAGAACATTGGATGACCGCATGACCTGTAGAGTACCTCCTCATTTCATAATCTGTTATGAGGCTCTTGGTGACATAACCCTAATATGGACACAAAAAACACATAATGATCGAATTGATCAAGAGACCATGCTTGAAGATCATGTAAATCATTGAATGAATCCTTATATCAAAGGAAATTGGTGAAGTTTCATGAAATTACTAATAATTATATCGTGATTCATTTTAATAATTTCTGAGACTAGGTAGTCACATGGTAAAAAAACCATATTATTTTTGAAATAGTCTCGTGAAATAGTGTTATGACCAATTCTTGGGGAGGGGTCATGAGATAATGATCTTATGGTGTGGTCATGACAAGCGGTATTGCTAAGAGAGAAATCATGGGAGATATGGAGTTCAAAGTAACTATTGGAATGAGCTACTCATTTCCTCTATTTATGTAGTGCTCTATGTAATACCAAAGGTCACTAAAAAGAAAAAACATCTCAGATGAGACTGATTGGATAAACCCTAAGGAAATAAGATGAAATTTAATAATCTTAGAACTCAGTTGTTGTCTCTACAGATGTACCTCATGATTGGGGTTATTTGTTGATGCCCACCAAAAGAGAAAAAAAATCAAGAATTGATGAAATCTCCAAATAATGGTAATCAGTTTATCTTAAAAGATAGGGAGGAAAATTTAAATAGCATATCACATAGACTGTAGAAGAAAACATTATCTCATAACCCTGCAAGGGTTATGAGAAAAACTCATGTGTTCTGAATGATATATTCATGATCTTGTGAAGCCCTTCATAAAAACCATCATACTATTGTGAAAGTATCTAAAAATTTATTGATGATCACGTGATAGACTACACGTTAGTTATTCTGAACATGATAATTTTAAATCAATAAAATTCAAACAATCATCTAACACCCCTTTTTAAATAATGTTTGAAAATAGAAGAAGAATCAAGTGATAAAGAGTCACATTGATATTCATGCGACATGATCACAAGATTCACAAGAGCTCGCAAATACCATTGGGATATTTAGACATTTTCACGTGATAATGTGTAAGAATGACACCTTCATTATGAGAAGGACATCAGGAATTTCCATTAGATATAAAGATTCCTATTGATCCCCATAAAAATGGTGTAAATTTCCAAGAGAGTTCTCCCACAACATTTTGAGATAAAACATCGATCGAACAACGCACCACCGACTAGAAGAAGTATTATTTGTGGGAATTGTCACATAGAATCCTGATATCCAGCAACAACATCATGATGCATCAATGTAATAAAGGCATACTATACATGAAGTTCTCACACAACAACAAGAGATCCCTTATCCTTGTAAAATAAAGATGAAAATCATATAAGATGGAAGGTATCACTCTTATGGAGGGAGTATATGATGACTTGAATGTAAAATGTTGTATATTACATGTATAATATCAGGTAAATTTGACATGGAATTCGGATCCCATGAATACAACCCCTTTCAAGCTACTTTATCTCAAAATGTCTATAGAAAAGTCATGTTTGATGACATGAAATTCTTTCCACAGGTATCCTAGTCATGACAAGACTCATAAACATTTCAGCCTTACCTTGTAAAGGGTCATTGGCATAATAAAACATTTAGGAGAGATCCATTGGATAGGACATGGTCCAGCTAATATGGAAATAACAAGGTATTCTTTCAATCAGTAAATATCATCGAAAACTAGGAATACCTATGGTAAGATCATGTGAGGCATGTGATGTATGAGTCCCTCCACTACCTATATATCATATATGTGATATACATGGTATGAATGATGGTTTATAACCAGAGTGGTGATGCCTATAAATTTCCCCCAGTATAAGAAAATGTTAATACACATTGAGATGATTTCAACTATTACATCTGAGAAGACTCATTATAGTATAAGGTCATGCAATCATAAAAGGTATTTCATGTGAAAAAATCCAGGGTATGACCACATTTCTTGAATATTTTCTTCATGGGATCACTCTATATATAACACAAAGGTCCTACAACGTGCCAACTAGATTATCCAAAAGAGTTTTTTTCATATGTTTCATAATAGTCTGAAATATGCTAATACCAGACAAAACACGATGAAAATTCACAATAAAGACTAGAGATAGAAAGAAGACTTATGTGAATCTATATATATTTATCATCATATGAATGAATTGTGCACATTGCATAACCTATACAGTTCATGCATCTACAACATAAAATTTGTCCTAGGTGTGAACAATCAATTCATATATTCCTGGAATGTCATTAAATTCCTTGCAGACATTCAGGAAAGTCTTATGTCATGATTTGGGTATGTCATCATGTCATGATACATTCCAGGAATTTTAGTCAAGTCATTCTACCCATTATGTACATGTATATAAAAACCATAAAAAATCCTACAAACATGTATTCGTTGGTCATGAATAAATACATGGGCATGAATCCCATGTATTTCCAAGTCCTTCAAGATTTCCATCTTGATATTGTGACATCATCTTGACATGTCTTCATTAATCATCTGGCAGCTTCCAAGACCTACCAAAATGATCATATAATGTCTTATAGGTAAGGCAACTAGTTCATGTTATCATCATTTAAAATGTATGTTAGGACACTCTAATATGTCCATATATATTCCCACGTGTTTAAAAAACTCCTCGGATGCCTCGGCCAGACAATCAAGACAAGTTAAGAAAACTCTCAAGACATGATAAACTTGCACAATAGATAGATTCGAGCATACCCCTAAATTGAACTATGAATATTCGAATTTTTTACATAGACATGATACATCAGATTCCTTATTATGTCATGATATCCAATGGGTATATACCTTAGTGTAAGTAACTCCAATCCTTAGAAACTCTAAACTATGGGACCCAAACTCTTCTATGGGGTTATCACTATTCCTCATCCATTAGTGGATTGAGGAGTCAAATGAAAGAAAAATATTCTTATACCATTAATAAATAGGTTATGTATGGCACCTTTCTATGGATCAATCTCATATCAAACAACCCACCAAGGACGCCTTAGTTCACATGTAACACCTTGATATTTTATGAGAAGTATATTTTTTATGTCTTATGTTATACGCAACATCAATGGAATCTTTCACTGCACACAACACTATCTTGTCTTGCGTTATACGCAATCGCGACCTTCCTAGATAGATTATGTAGTACGCAATACTGGGTTTTACTAAACAACGATATATTGTTATAATATGTTTATGGACTAACCGTTATGAATAGTATTAACTAAAATTTTAATTTTATTATATTATTATTCATCTTACATATTGTCTAGAACATGGTATGAGAACAAAATAAAATATTCAGTTAAAATAAGTATTTTTCAAAAAATGCAGTTTTGCCGCCTTTTGATGGCTCACCAACTTTAAATATCGTTTTTGACAATTTTATAAGTTCAATTTGACAAAATAAAATTCTTATTCTGAATCATGATATAAAAATTCACTTTGAATAAATTTTTCATAATATTCTGATAACTTTCATATTATAATAAAGAGTAAAAACACACTAAATTTTAATTAAAAACAACTTTTTTCATCGCAATAATTTATTTGGTTAATTATAATATTGAATGGTTTTAAAGTATAAATAGAATATATTATTACCATTTAATATAATTTACGTCATTATAATTAATTTTAGATTGAATTAATAGGTAAAAACATTTCAATCTTTGGTAATGTTTTAACTTTTAAAACCCGTTTTCTTAACAATCGAGATTAATTTTAAATTAATTACTGCAACTTCTGTATTATCAATTTTGAAAAATCAATTCCATATTTTAATTCAGTGGGTCCAAATTATGTTAATAGTTTACTTTTTTTTATATTATGAATAGTAACTACGATAATTTTTATTTACTGTAGTTAAAGGTAAATTAGGTAATTACGGGTAAATATAAGATTATATAATTACCCTAACACCTGCCAAAAATCTATTGGTTGAATAAAAGTATACCCTTATCACCTAAGGGTCAGAATAAATTTATTTTATGGACTTTTGACTCTTAAATTAATTTCATTATTATTAAAACTAAAGAAAGTGACAACATGTCACTCTCTTAATTCTTATAAGTATAATAATTTTAATTTAGTGATTAAATTCATCAAACTTAGAAAAATAATAGAATATATAAAGCTAATTAAATTATATACATCATGTTATTTTATTTATAATTTGTAGGGATTAAATAATTATCATTAATTATGACACAATAGTGATGTTGAAATTATTTTATTGAATGAATTATCAAATAAATGATATTAAAAGTATTAAAATAAATATTATATGAAATAGTTAATGTGATCCACTAATTTTATTGATAAATTTGACATGTTATGAATCTATTAAATTTTTTTGTTAGAACATATCTTCTTCTTTGTATTTTATTTAAATTTAAATAAATGAACAGTGTCAAAATTGACACTATTGTTATTTTATAAAAATTACATATTATAAAATCATTTAAAAATCACAAAAATATTTAAAAATTATAAATTAAAATTTATATAGTAAAAAATGTAATTAAGAATAAAATTATGTACAATTAACAACATATAAGTAAATATTTATAATGATTTAAAATTTAAAATATTATTACCACAAATAAAATTAAATAGATTATATAAGGACAAATCATGTTGATAATGTTAAAAATAAATTCCCAACTTGTCTAAATTTTATTGGATGATGAGTTTACAGCCATATCTCATTTAAAATTTATATTTGAGTCATTTTTGGAGGTTTTTAAGTGGTTTGGGAATTTATTATAAATTAATATTTCATATAATTCCAAAGGTGCCCCTCTCCTCCCTTATAAAAGGGCACCTCCTCCCTCTCCTATTTACACAATTTGGAGCCTTCAAGATCAGAAAAACCCTTACCATTTCTCTTATCAACTTCTCTAGAAACGTACTAGAGGTCATGGTCTTCCTTAGAGACCAATTTTAGTGCCCTAAAAAGAGGTTTCTAAGAGGGGTGTCGAAAACAGGTAATATCCGTTACCGATTCATTCAAATTTATTTACTCTTCTACTTCCTCTCCTTTAGTTGTATCATTATGATGTAATAACATCATTATCACTCATATATTTATATTTTATTATAAATATGAAACAGACCTATTTCACCTTCTATCCATCCTGCGGAAAATGAAATCACTGTGCATGCATACGTATAGAATACCGCCTCCACACCGGGGTGTAATCTGTTTTCCACCACAACCTTACTTGGATGGGTATAATGGTGTAAATAAAAACTATATGTGATTATTGTAAAGTGATAATGATTATTAAATAGTATACATACACTTCAATACAATTCCACGATCATGGGAACAATATCATCGCTCGTGCGTACGTACGACCTACCGTCTCCACGATATGATGTGACTCGTTCTACATGATCTTCATTGAATAATGATTATATAAATGAATTGAATGACTAAATATGATATATATTAAACTACATTTTTTTTTGAAATGAGGTATCTATAACCTAAAAAGAAGAATAAGAATTTATTCGACAAAACACGCATAAGAACATAAAGCAATAAACACCCGAATAACAAGTAACAATGAAATATTACTAATAATAAGATAAGAATATGACCATATATGATATCAAGAGTATGATTCTGTAATAAGTCAAATATATTATTTAAATCATTATACATGAGGTTCAGACACATACAAAGTATATCAGACCTAAGGTAAGGGAAAATATCGCAATCTCATTTTTATCCGAGATTGTTTATACTTCAGAATTTATTGGGGAATATTTATCATCCACATCCATGTTTCTTCAATATGTAATATTATTTATATCCTACTAGAATTGGTTAAATCCAATTTTACCCATTGGTGTGTTTTTAGTAAAAGATATGAAATAAATCTTTTGTTGTTTTTAGTATGAGATACTTTTTGACTTTTCCAGCCAAAGTACGAGAAGAATGTTTTTTTAACTTATATGGCATGGCTAGATTTTTATGATTTCATAGAAAATTATTTCCATGAAGATTCCTTCAAAAGTTTTCATGTTTATTTATAATTAACTTGTTTTAAAATTGTATGACATGTTATGAAAGGAAAAGTGTTTTTTTAAAGTAGAAAGGATATTTTCCTCGAGAATGGAGTTCAATTGTTTTATCAAAATTAATTTCCATCTAAGAAAATATAGGGTTCTGTTTCTATCCATATTTTTACATTTATTTGATTATGTTGTGATGGAATTATTTTTATGAAGTCCTTTATCTTATATGAATTGTTTTATGATGTCATGATGTTTAAGAATCTCATTTTTATTACATGGGTTATGCTATGATGTATGAATTATGATTTTGTGGAATACATAAGAATGGTTTCATTATGAGATGTGTGGGACCTATATCTCCCTCCAATGCATTGGGTAAATATTTATATCTCATGAGATAGACATGGCTGGAACAACAACTTAATCTAGTTCAATGATACATGACTGAAATAAAGAGTGAACTCGGTTCAGTAATGGTCTTTGTCTACTATGATGGTCTTGGAAACAAGCCTTGAATAATATGAAATGATATTCTTTGATTATGTGTGTATGCCTCAAAGTATCATGTTTTAAGTTATGATTATTTAGGATTACTTTTCACTACTATGATTTATCCCATGTCATGATATTATGATCTCTTTTGCAGGTTAAGATTTTTAAAATGTTATGTTCTTAAGGATATGATATGGTTGATATTTCCTTTGTTTACCTCTTTCTGAGCATTTGAGCTCACCCTTTTGTATTTTTTCTTTTCCCCAGGTCTGGATGAAGGGTATTATAAGGCCCCAGCCTTAAACCTTACTTAATCTTGTGTTATTACAAGATTACACATTGAGGATCTTTATAGGTTTAGAGTTTTAGAGAATTAGATCATAAAACTTGTGTTACATTCCACATTTAAACAAAGTGGTTACATAAAAGATATTATTCAATTTTCCCATCAACGGAAACATATTTAAAATAAAGCATGGATTCTTTCTTTACACTTCCTTGACACTATCATCATATCATGTACCCTTACCTTGACCGGTGAAAAACATTTCAAAAACTTGGGATGAGCTTAAAAAGATCAGTAAGGGATATAAAAATTTGGAAAGGAAACATGAGTATATGTATACATAAGAATGAAATCATACTTTATCCATAAAACATAAGGACTTTAACATACCTCATAAAATCATGAATAAATCATAGAAATCATAAGACATAAAGGTAACTTGAGGCATTCATAACATTCGTACGTAGGGAGTAACCCTCTTGGTTATGTTTGGAATACCCACCACAGTATATTCCCTAAATCTCTTCGGAGAAACCTTAACGTTTCACTCCTTCGCGTTACCCAATGCATTGGAGAGCTATATCGGGCTCACCCGCCCTTAGTTTATCACGGAACCACCCATTTTCATAACAATTCCCAAGAACCATAACATAAATGTATCACATAAAAAATTGCATAAAGGAAACATAACATTTCTACATTTCAATCACAATATAACATTTTAGTATATTGAAATAATGAATCCATTCAAAAAGAAACCATTTCCGAAACTATTTAAAACATTTAATAAAGAGATTTTTGGATCAAAGTGTCCCATACCACCTTGATGATTTTA
The DNA here is from genome assembly GCA_963277665.1 of Viscum album. Classification (NCBI taxonomy): domain Eukaryota; kingdom Viridiplantae; phylum Streptophyta; class Magnoliopsida; order Santalales; family Viscaceae; genus Viscum; species Viscum album. Next base: position 954,786,552 of record OY728167.1, read on the forward strand.
AAATTTTAAACCATTAATATCCATATAAATAAATCCTTAAAAACATTTTGAAAACATGGATATTAATAAGAACAAATATTTGAAACATTTAAAGCGATATTTTGGTTAAAGGGGGTTTACCAAAATTAGAGACACTTGAATATAATAATTGAGGAATAACATTTAGTCAGAACTTTATAATATCATGAGAATAAATGGATTCATGATATAATATTCCAAAGGACAGTATATAAACCATATAAGTGTGAATTGGTGCATAACAACAATGAAGTCTCAATAGAAATGTCAAATGTGATGAAATCCCTTATAAAGAAGGTATCCTTAAATTAAGGATAAATCAATCTCAAAATTATGTGTGACAAATATAAATACCCCAATATAAGTTGATATTAAGTGTAAAACAATAAAAGGTCATTCAAACATATTCAATAACTATATGTTGAACCCAAAGAAATCGAAGTTGGGTTAAAAAGTTCCCTTGGTAAAATTTGACAGCCTAATGACATCACTTAAAAATTCAGAAAATGAGTTGATGGGAGATAAAAAGGGCATATCATCACATGGCCATAAAATTTACATCAATAAGGATATGAAAGAACATATCCCAACATAATAGTATGTGAATTAAAAGACATAACAAAATAAGTCTTTTAAAAAGAGGAGGGTGAAAGGTTCCCTTACCGACATGGGTAGCTTTCGAAACATACACCCAGTGAAAGAAGGACAATAAAACATTGATGTAAATACTCATAAATGAGAGTATATTACACAATGAGTAAAATAATGGGAAGTACATACACCACTCAAAGGAAATTGTGACAAATTTAGCATAAATCTCATGGGAATAAAAGTGAGATGAAAAATCCCTTACGAAAACTCGGCAGCCTAACGGCGCCACTTAAAACATCCAAAAATGGATTGATGAGATCAAATAGGGACTCTCATCATATTACCATAAAATATTAAGCAAGAGAAATAGAAAATAACATCCCCCCATCATAAAAAAGATGAGCTTAAAAGGAATTACATAAAAGAGTGTACTTAAAAAGAAAGAGAGGAGTGTGATCCCTTACGAAAATTCGGCAGCCTAACGACGCCACTCAAAACGTCAAAAATGGATTGATGAGAGAGAATAGGGTATCTCATCATATGAACATAAAAATTACAGTAATATTAATATAAAAGAACATCCAAATCACAATAAATATGAGCTTATAAGGAATGACATAAAAGAGTGTACTTAAAAAGAAAGAGAGGAGTAGGATCCCTTACCTCAAGTCCAACTTGTCTTGTTAGTTTCTTTATATTCCTGAATAATAAACTTTGGTCAATTTATAATTGCATAAGGAACTCCTATAAAGATTATTATTCTGTTCATATCACATATTTTAATGTTATAATAATTGTTTAATAATATTAGTTCATATCAGACGTTTTTGTCGATGTTTGTTACATGAGTCAAAAATTGAACTTGGTGGAAAATAATTTTCCATGTAGTTATAGGTACATAATATCCAGAATAGTATTGATGTTTTAAATATAATATATATCTAGTATATGTTAATTTAATACTATTCTATAGAATTTGGAGCTAAAAAATTAAAATCACCGTTCATGGAGACGGTAGGTCGTACGTACGCATGAACGCTACTTTAATTTTTTTGTCATATTAATGGAATTAAAACAAAATGAGAGAGATATATATATATATATATGTTATAATTCCAGAATGATATCCATAATTTAGATTTAATATATTACATACATATCCATTATATATATGTACTTATAATAGTACATAACATTTTGAGATAAGAAATGAAATGTACCATTCATGGAGACGGTAAGCCGTAAGTACGCATGAACGCTACTTTCATTTCTTTTTTTTGTATTCAATTTAATGAAATAATAAACATATAAAGGTATATTATAATTCCAGTAGGATAACATATTTAATACCATTAATTACATCCTTTATAAGTCCCACATATGGCATTAACGAATCAAATCACTTTGAGGGGGAAGTAGTCCGCATTTTCTAAAATGAAGATATCGCGTTTACCCATAATGGAAACCATAAAGGTATGTCATAAATGAAAAATACATAAGTTTAAGTAAAAAATAAACATATTATATATCATATATAAATATAGTGACATCTTAATGGCCACATTTGAAGGTGTTAGAAGAATGTTGAACAATCATCGTTTCGTGAGGCAGAAATTCGTCATCCACAGAAACAATATGTTCTTTAACCAATAGATGTAGGTGTGTTTATGTGTAGCTCTAATAATTCTTATAAAAAAATCCTAGTATATTTAAGATACTGGATTTGTTACAAAATAAATGAATAAAAAGAGTTTATGGGGTTGGAGAAGAAAAATAAAACAAAAGGACACAAGTGAAGACATTACCTTAAAATCGGGTAACTCGCTATGATTTGAGCTCAAAGGCTTCCTTTAGAAGACTTATGCCAAAAGTGAGGCTTCAAGGAGTTAGATAGGGATGTGGAGAGACAAAATGGTCAGGGTTTGGCCGAGCCAAAGGCTTTGGAAGTGTTGGTAAGGAGGTAGAGCTGGGGGCCTTTTATAAGAGGAGAGGAGGGGCACTCTTGGAAAGTTATAAAATGTAACTTTATTTTCAAATGAGTTTCAGATTTTAGTGGTCCCACATTGATGTGTTTCAAGGATAAGGTGATAAAATTTTGAAATCCAACAATACAATAGGGTTTGGACATGTGTAGGTCTTAGATATTACATTATCTTTCCATTTTATTTAAATTGTTAAATAATGAGGTCATCGCTGCATCATCATGATGTCATAAATAAGTTAATTTATTTAATGTCAAAAAATTATAAAAAAATACTATGATTTAGGAAATATTTTTAGCTTTCCAATGAATATTTATAGTCTAAATGATAATTTATGTAGACAAAATTAAAAATATTTTACTTAGGTGATACATTCTTTGTCACATTTAACATTATTTAAAAAAAAGATAAAAAGTCACTTTCTCACAAAAGTGATTCCATGGGGCCCCCATGTTTCGCACAGGGCATCCCATGGTCGGCTATGGGACAACCAGTAGCCTTAGGACACATTTTGTGGTCATTGTTTATTATTATGATATTATCTTATTATCTTTAACTACCCAATTACTCATTAATCAAGACAATTAAAGATAATTATCGTCATTACAATTCATAATGTCCAAAAACAAAAGAGTCTTAATTACATAATTTAGAAATTATGATTCCAAATATGTAATACATTTTACCAAATTATAAACACATAAATTGCAATAATTAATTTAAAAAAAACTTCTCGTTGTCAAAACAAATAGCGGGTTTTTTTAGAAACAATATTTATGAAAAGTTTGGCACTTGTTTATGCCTAGTTCCAAAGTGAAATTAATCCCAATGACAATAATTGAATTAAATGGTAAAAATATATTCTAATTACACTTTAAAACAAATTAAAAATATAATATTACCATATAATTAAATTATATGAAAAAGCAGTTTTGATGTAAAATGCAGTATTTTTCACCATTTATTGAAAAATGAACATTGTCAGAAAAATACCAAAAATTAACCCAATGTAAATTTCAATGTCCCAATAATAAATAATATGTTTATTTTAAAAAATAGAGCTTATATAATTTTAAAAAAGTGTATTTAAAAGGGGTTCGCCATCAAAAGGCGGTTAATTGACCTTTTAAAGAATATTAGAATGTTTACGCTTAAAAACTGGTTTCATTTGCATTTTTAATCCTCTAACATTTATTGTAAAGAGTAAAAATATTTTACAAACATATATAATCATTTTGTAGTTAGTTCTGTTCATTACCGCCATTACAACGGCTAGGCATTAACTACCATTTAAAATAATATAGTTTTATTATTAGAGTGCAACGTAAGATTCCCAAGAAACTCGTTGTTGCGTATTGGGTACGCCATCGAGCATAGCATCCCCTTTAAAGTAATATTAATATTTTATTCTCAAATATGGATAAATATAATGATTTCATATTCTTTATTTACCTGGGGTGTTACATCCTTCCCCCCATTTGGGAATTGCGTCCTCGCAATTTTAAAATTGAGTTTGGCAACATCCTTGAAAGTCCCACATCGGAACAAGAGTCAGTAAAACAATCACTTTAAAATTAAGAAAGATAAGTACAAATGTCACCCGAGTTAACACATACTAGGATTCCGTGTAGGAAAACATGGACATGGGGGAGAAAACGTAGGGTCATGTTCTGATGGAGAGTGATAGAAAACATGTTTAGGAGAAAGTTAACCACAAGAAAATCACAAACTTGTGATGGGTTAAACGGTATTCGATTCCCCAGTAGGAAAAGTTAATAGACAAAATTTTGTTTTAAGTTACTTCTTATTGAGGAATTTATTCATAAGAAAACATAATCACTTATCATGTTGACTTTCAACTTTTATTAGATTTCTTACACAAACTCATATTTTTTCTAAAAGACGGGTATTTAGGAAGACTTATTCACACTAAGAGTACTATAATAAACTTCTAGAGAATCACCTAATCCACAAAAGAGAACTATATACTTCCCATGCCTTTAGACTATAACCAAAACCAAAACCAAAAAGGTTAGTACAAGATCAAATAATCCAGAAAAGGATAACCCTTTATAAAAAGAAAATATATTCTTAATCTCCAAAATTTGTCCAACAAAACCCAAAGTTCAATGAGGACCATTCAGTAAACAATTTGTCCATAAAATTCTTCAATGTAAACCAAAATAAGATTGAAACCCAAATATTTCAAGGATTTAGTCACATAGTCTTCCAAGTTAAATCGTAACATTTATCTCCAAACAACATCAGTTTCTCTTAATGTCTCGTATTGAAAAGTAATTAACCTAATCACATATCCTCCACGATAGGTTAATAAATATCCATAGATAACCCAAAACCAACTTACTCTTAATTCATAAAATCATCTAACTAAAAAGAATCAGTCAAACTAACCAGGGACTTCACGTAGTCCAGTGGTAGGTGATAAATACCAGTCGCACTTTGGTTGTGGGTTCGATTCCCGTAGCTTTGTCCGACGCGACGGTTTTTCACACGGTCTGCGTGTTGTCCTTTTTCTAAAACTATATAATTTTAAAACATTCCCCAAAACGAGATAAAATCATCAAAAATTATCATAACATATTTTAACCTCAAGTTTATCTCATGCCTTTCATTTTCCAACATATCATATAATAACCCATAATTACCTCAAAAGTTAGGATCATATAAACTCTAATGGTTACCTTTATAATTATTACCTGAACTTGCACATCGATTGGTCATCTCGTACATGATGCATTACAGATCATACCAAGGTTCAAGTGGTTGATCATGACTCCTTGATTGTTGGTTTAGAACAACCACGAGTTTCCTCATTGAATCGCCCATTTTTATCTAGTATCTTAATCAGATAACCACCACAGTTTCCTTCAAAACTATTGTCTCTATGGTGACTGCTAGATCCATCCATTCACTAAAAACAGAAATGTCAGTCAGAGTATATCAACAAAACCATCATGTACTAATGAGGAAGATAAACACTAAGATATACTTACTCATTCACATTATCTAAAAACTAAGACTCTTTCTAAAATACTAACCATTATGGTAATGTCACTTATGCTTAAAGATTACCCTAACCTCTATAGTTATCTAAACCGACCTTTGATACCAACTATAAGGCCCCAGCCTTAAACCTTACATAATCATGAGTTATTACAAGATTACACATTGTGGATCTTTTCAGGTTTATAGTTTTAGAGAATTAGATCATAAAACTTTCATTACATTCCACATTTAAACAAAGTGGTTACATAAAAGATAGTATTCATTTTTTCCCATCAATGAAAACATATTTAAAATAAAGCATTGATTCTTTCTTGACACTTCCTTCACACTATCATCATATCATGTACCCTTACCTTGACCTGTGAAAAACATTTCAAAAACTTGGGATGAGCTTAAAAAGCTCAGTAAGGGATATAAAAATATGGAAAGGAAACATGAGTACATGTATACATAAGAATGAAATCATACTTTACCCATGAAACATAAGCACTTTAACATACCTCATAAAATTATGAATAAATCATAGAAATCATAAGACATAACGGTAACTTGAGGAATTCATAACATTCTTACATAGGGAGTAACCCTCTTGGTTACGTTTGGAATACCCACCACAGTATATTCCCTAAATCACTTCGAATAAACCTTAACGTTTCACTCCTTCGCGTTACCCAATGCATTGGAGAGCTATATTGGGCTCACCCGCCCTTAGTTTATCACGGAACCACCCATTTTCATAATAATGCCCAAGAACCATAACATAAACGTATCACATAAAACATTCATAAAGGAAACATGACATTTCCACATTTCAATCACAATATAACATTTTAGTATATTGAAATAATTAATCCATTCAAAAAGAAACCATTTCCAAAACCATTTAAAACATTTAATAAAGAGATTTTTGAATCAAAGTGTCCCATACCACCTTGAAGCTTTTAAAATATTAAACCATTAATATCCATATAAATAAATCCTTAAAACCATTTTTAAAACATGGATATTAATAAGAACAAATATTTAAAACATTTAAAGCGATATTTTGGTTAAAGGGGTTTTACCAAAATTAGAGACACTTGAATACAATAATTGAGGAATAACATTTAGTCAGAACTTTATAATATCATGAGAATAAATGGATTCATGATATAATATTCCAAAGGACAGTATATACACCATATAAGAGTTAATTGTTTTATAACAACAATGAAATCTCAATATAAATGTCAAATGTGATGAAATCCCTTATAAAGAAGGTATCCTTAAATTAAGGATAAATCAATACCAAAATTATGTGTGACAAATATAAATACCCCCAATATAAGAGGATATTAAGTGTAAAAAAATAAAATCTCATTCACACATATTAAAAGGATGACATATTCAATAACTATATGTTGAACCCAAAAAAATCGAAATTGGGTTAAAAAGTTCCCTTGGTAAAATTCGACAGCCTAACGACATCACTTCAAAATTAAGAAAATGAGTTGATGAGAGTTAAAAAGGGCATCTCATCACTTGGACATAAAATTTACATCAATAAATATATGAATGAACATATCCCAACATAATAGTATGTGAATTAAAAGACATAACAAAATAAGTTTTTTAAAAAGAGGAGGGTGAAAGGTTCCCTTACCGACATGGGTAACTTTCAAAACATACACCCCGTGAAAGAAGGACGATACAAAATTGATGTAAATACTCATAAATGAAAGTATATTACACAATGAGTAAAATAATGGTCAGTACATACACCACTAAAATGAAATTGTGGCTAATGTATCATAAATCTCACGGGAATAAAAGTGAGATGAAAAATCCCTTACGTAAACTCGGCAGCCTAACGACGCCACTTAAATCTTCCAAAAATGGATTGATGAGATCAAATAGGGTCTCTCATCATATTACCATAAAATGTTCAGCAAGATGAATATAAAATAACATCCCCCATCATAACAAAGATGAGCTTAAAAGGAATTACATAAAAGAGTGTACTTAAAAAGAAAGAGAGGAGTGAGATCCCTTATGAAAATTCGGCAGCCTAACAACGCCACTCAAAACATCAAAAATGGATTGATGAGAGAGAATAGGGTCTCTCATTATATGAACATAAAAATTACAGTAAGATTAATATAAAATAACATCCCAATCACAATAAAGATGTGCTTAGAAGGAATGACATAAAAGAGTGTACTTAAAAAGAAAGAGAGGAGTAGGATCCCTTACCTCAAGTCCAACTTGTCTTGTTCATTTATTTATATTCCTGAATAATAAACTTTGGTCAATTTATAATTTCTAAATGACCTCCTATAAATATTATTTTTCAGTTCATATCACATATTTTAATGTTATAATAATTGGTTAATAATATTAGTTCATATCAGACATTTTTGTCGTTGTTTGGTACATGAGTCAAAAATTGAACTTGGTGGAAAATAATTTTCCATGTAGTTATAGGTACATAATATCCAGAATAGTATTGATGTTTTAAATATCATATATATCCAGTATATGTTCATTTTATACTATTCCATAGCATTTGGAGATAAAAAATTAAAAGCACCATTCATGAAGACGGTAGGCCGTACGTACGCATGAACGCTACTTTAATTTTTTTGTCATATTAATGGAATTAAAACAAAATGAGATATATATATACATATGTTATAATTATAGAATGATATCTATAATTCAGATGTAATATGTTACATACATATCCATTATATATATGTACTTATAATAGTACATAACATTTTGAGATAAGAAATGAAATGTAGCATTCATGGAGACGGTAAGCTGTACGTAGGCATGAACACTACTTTAATTTATTTTTTTTGTATTAAATTGAATGAAATAATAAATATATAAAGGTATATTATAATTATATTAGGATAACATATGTAATACCATTAATTCCATCCTTTATACGTCCCACATATGGCATTAATGAATCAAATCACTTTGAGGGGGCGGTAGTCCGCACTTCCTAAAATGAAGATATCGTGTTTACCCATAATGGAAACCATAAAGGTATGCCATAAATGAATAAAATACAGCATTTTAAGGAAAAAATAAACATATTATATATCATATATAAATATAGTGACATCTTAGTGGCCACATTTGAAGGTGTTAGAAGAATGTTGAACAATCATCATTTCGTGAGGCAGAAATTCGCCTTCCACAGAAAAGTTATGTTCTTTTACCAATATATGTAGGTGTGTGTATGTGTAGCTATAATAAATCTTATAACTACATCCTAGTATATTGAAGATAGTAGATTTGTTAAAAAATTAATGAATAAAAAGAGTTTAGGGGGTTGGAGAAGAAAAATAAAAGAAAAGGACACAAGTGAAGACATTACGTTAAAATTGGGTAACTCCATATGGTTTGAGCTCAAAGGATTCCTTGGAAAAACTTCTACCCAAAGTGAGGCTTCAAGGAGTTAGATAGGGATGCGGAGAGACAAAATGGGCCGGGTTTGGCCGAGCCAATGGCTTTGGAAGTATGGGTAAGGAGGTAGAGGTGGGGGGCTTTTATAAGAGGAGAGGAGGGGAACTCTTAGAAAGGTATAAAATGTAACTTTATTTTCAAATGAGTTTCGGATTTTAATAGTCCCACATTGATGTGTTTCGAGGATAAGGTGATAAGCGTTTTAAATCCAACCATATAATAGGTTTTGGACATGTTTAGATTTTAAATATTACATTATCTTTCCATTTTATTTAAATTGTTAAATAATGAGGTCATCGCTGTATCATCAAGATGTCATAAATAAATTAATTTATTTAATGTATGAAAATTATAAAAAAATACTATGATATAGGAAATTATATTAGCTTTAAAATGAATATTTATTGTTCAAAATATCATTTATTTAGACAAAATTAAATATATTTTACTTAGGTGATACATTCTTTGTTACATTTAACATTCTTTAAAAATAAAAAGATAAAAAGTCACTTTCTCACAAAAGTGATTCCATGGGGCCCCCAAGTTTGGAAAAAGGCATCCCATGGTCTTCCATGAGACAACCAGTATCCTTAGGGCACATTTTTTGGTCATTTCTTATTATTATGATATTATCTTATTATTTTTAACTACCCGATTACTCATTAATCAAGACAATTAAAGATAATTACCGTCGTTACTATTCATAATGTCCAAAAACAAAAGAGTCTTAATTACATAAGTTGGACCTTCTGATTCCAAATATGTAATACATTTTACTAAATTACAAACACATAAATTGCAATAATTAATTTAAAAAAAACTTCTCGTTGTCTAAACAAATAGTGGGTTTTTTAGAAACAATATGTATGAAATGTTTTGCACTTGTTTATGCCTAGTTCCAAAGTGAAATTAATCCTAATGACCATAATTGAATTAAATGGTAAAAATATATTCTAATTACACTTTAAAACAAATTAAAAAGATAATATAACCATATAATTAATTTATATGAAAAAGCAGTTTTGATGTAAAATGAAGTATTTTTCACTATTCATTGAAAATTGAACATTGTCAGAAAAATACCAAAAATTAACCCAAGGTAAATTTAAATGTCCCAATAATAAATAATATGTTTATTTTGAAAAATAGATCTTATAAAATTGTCAAAAAGTGTATTTAAAAGGGGTTCTCCATCAAAAGGTTGTTAATCGACCATTTAACGAATATTAGAATGTTTATGCTCAAAAATAGGATTCATTTGCATTTTTAATCCTCCAACATTTATTGTAAAGAGTAAAAATATTTGAAAAACATATATAATCATTTTTTAGTTAGTTCTCTTCATTCCTGCCATTATAATGGCTAGACGTTAACTACCATTTAAAATAATATTATTTTATTATTAGAGTGCAATGTAAGATTCCCAAGAAACTCGTGGTTAAGTATTGGGTACGCCATCGAGCATAGCATCCCTTTTAAAGTAATATTAGTATTTTATTCACAAATATGGATAAATATAAAGATGTCATATTCTTTATTTACCTGGGGTGTTACAGGTATTAAGTAGAATATGCCAAAAGGGACTCGAGATATGGTGAAATTAATGGGAGACAACGTAGATGATTTATGAACAAGTTTTTTATGTTTCCCAGTTTCTAAAAACACTATACCTATACGGTCCTTTCATGGTTTTGTTATATGTTGTAATAAGTATGCTTTAATTCTGAAGTAATAACAATGTATTTAGAGTATGGGTCGCTATATTTGGTATCTGAGGGAGGTTATAGTCAACCTTTGAACACTAGGATGTGAAAGCCTTAATAAGAACCCTAAGGATATGTCTAAGCATAGAACACAATATTAGTGTTTTAGTAATGTCCATGAATAACCTATGATAAGACCGTAAGTGTAATGATTTATTCTTGATTATGTGGTTTTTCTATTATGATTAGTGTTTCTCACACTATACTTATTGGTTTTAGTCAATGGCTAGAAACCGGAGGAACCATGTTAATACTGAATGCAACAGGCAATGCAATGATTTTCCCCCTTAGCAAAAAAACGTTATGGGAGATGGAATGCAAAATCATGTAGCCATGCTCACATAACTTTTTTGAAGCTATGAACCATGCAGGACTTCCAAATGAGCAAAAAAAGGAGCAACATTCTATTGAATCCTTCATGAGGAAGCATCCACCTTCATTCAGCGGGTCTTCTGATCCATTAGTGGATTAACAATGGATTTGTACCACTAAAAAGATATTTTTAGTTCTACAATGTTCTAAACATGACAATGCCATCTTAGCAGTGTATCGTTTAGAAGTTGATGCTGATCAATGGTGGAATCTTATCAATAATACAAGAAAAAGAGATGAAATTAAGTCCATGGAATGGGATGAGTTTATGAAATTATTTTTCAATAAGTACTTCCCTCACATTCTTTGAACAAAGATGGAGAAGGCGTTTCTTGAACTGAAGAAAAAGGATGATGAATCTGTTGGTACCTACGAAGAAAATTTTACAAGACATAAAAGGTATGCATCCTGAATTATTATCCAACCTGAGAGTAATATCGATCAATTCATTAGTGTCTTAAAACCATGTTTTCGAAGGGAATTAGCCATAAGGGACTTCAATAGCTACGAGGAAATTGTTCGATGTGCTATCAAGGTTGATATGGAGATTGGAGTAACCCATCAATCATATGGGTTTGATAAGAATAGGAAAATGGAATTCAAAGGAAAATCTAAAGACCACATTGAAAAGAAGATAATTTTTCCTTATTGCTCAGATAGTGGAAAGAAACATAGATAGAATTGTCTTAAATGGACAAGAAAATGTTTTATGTTTTGAAAAGAAGGTCATCGGGAAATTGAATGTCGAAATAATGGGAAGAAGTTGTCTAATGATGCGAACAAAGAAATGGATACAAAAAATGCATCTCCAACACTTCAATGTTTCAAGTTCAAGGAGATGGGGAATTATGCCAATTAATTCCCTAATCCAAGGGTTGTAGATGATGATCAATGTCAACAAACTCTTAAGGCCAAATACAACGGAATGTTATATCCAATTACTATCGTCGATGTGGAGTATGATAACGAAGTGGTGAAAGGTACAATTACTATCCACTCTAAAGTTACAAATGTTTTATTTGATTCTGAATCCACCCACTCTTTTATTTTTGAAGAATTTTCTAAGGGTATCGTTGTACTTCCTCAACAATTAGATGTTGAGTTAGCTGTGACAACTCCTAATGGAACAACAGTGACATCAAAAGTTTATAATTGTTCTCCGATTGAAGTTTGTGGGAAAGTGCTTCCTAAAAATTTTGTGATCCTTTCTATAGTGGGATTTTATGTGATTCTTGGCATGGATTGGATTTCTTTATATAGAGCGCATATCAATTTCCAAAGAATGGAAATCACATTTAATATTCCCAATCAATCTACTATCATATATCGATACAAGTATGAATATAACCTTCAAGTGGAAATTTCTTCCATATTATGGGTCTTGATTCTAATAAATGAAGGGTATTTATCTCAAATGGTTGGATAGAAACTCATGATTAAGAATATTCCCATTGTTCGAGTGTTTGATGATGTCTTTCTAGAGGAATTTCCAAGTCTTCCACTAAATCGTGAAGTTGGGTTTTCAATAGAACTCATACCTGGTGCTATGCCCTTTCAAAGACACCTTATAGAATGACACCAATTGAGTTGCATTAATTGAAGAATAAACTCCAAGGGAAACTTGATAAAGGATTCATACGTCCAAGTGTGTCACCTTGGGGGGAACCTTTTCTGTTTGTTAAAAAAAATATGGATCAATGAGACTCTTCTTTGATTATCGAGAACATAACAAGATCACTATCAATAACAAATATCCTCTCCCGCGCATTGATGACTTATTTGACCAACTACGTGGAACTCAATACTTTTCCAAGATTAATCTTAGTTCAGGGTATCATCAATTAAGGGTCAAAAAAGAGGACATACCATAGATAGATTTCCGTACAAGGTATGGACACTATGAATTTATAGTGATTCCATTTGGTCTTACTAATTCCCCTACTATCTTCATGGATCTAATGAATAGCGTCTTTAGAGACTATCTTGATCAGTTTGTGGTAGTATTTATAGATGATAATCTTGTCTATTAAAAGGGCAAGGAAAAACATGAAGATCACTTGAGAATTGTATTAAATGCCCTAAGAAATGAGAAGCATTATGCCAAATTTACCAAGAGTAAATTTTGGCTTCAAAAAGTTTCATTTTTGGGTCACATAATCTCAAATGAGGGGATATCTGTGGATCCAGCAAAGACAAAAATTATTGAAAGATGGTCGAGAACAAAAACAGTAACTGATATCTAATGTTTTCTTGGTTTGGATGGATATTATCGACGTTTTGTGAAAGATTTTTCACGATTAGTTAATCCACTAACCATGATGACTCAAAAAGGAGTTAAGTTCATGTGGATGGAGGAGTGTGAAGAGAATTTCAAGGAGTTTAAAAGAAGGTTATCCAGTGCACCTGTGCTCACACAGCCATTTAGTGGAGAAAGGTTTGTTATCTACAGTGATGCATCCAAGAATGGATTTGAGTGTGTTCTCATGAAAAATGATATGGTGATAGCTTATGCCTTACGACAGTTGAAAATCCATGAGCAAAATTACCCAACTCATGATTTGAATTTAGCTGCAGTACTCTTTTCATTGAAGATTTTGAGGTATTATCTTAATGTTGAAAGGTGTGATATTTATACAGATCGTAAAAGTTTAAAATATATTTTCACACAAAATGAGCTGAATATGCGCCAATGAAGATGGTTGGAGCTGATTATGTATTACGACTTCTCAATTCATTATCACCCTGGGAAAGAAAACAAGGTGGTATATGCATTATGCCGACAAGACCATGTTAGCTTATCCATGATGAGGATCACAAAAGATATAATATTTATTTCTTTACAAAGGATGGATCTTGGAATAATAATGGATGGGGAAAAATATTATCTTTCTCAAATTAATGTTCAACCATCTATGCATATGATGATTAAAGAGGCATAAAAAGAAGATGTAGAGTTACAAAAGAAGGTGAGAAATGTTCCTGAATTCAACCTTGATTGTGATGAGATAATAAGGTTCAGGAATCGAGTTTGTGTTCCTCCCAGCCCAGAATTAAAGAAGGAGCTACTGGATGAGGCTCATAGTTCTTCATTCTCTATTCATCCTGGAAGCACAAAGATTTATAGGGACCTGAAAGAGTACTTCTGGTGGGATGGCATGAAAAGAGATGTTGCTGAATATGTCTCTCGATGCTTGGTTTTTCAGCAAGTTAAATCTAAGAGACTGAAGTCTAAAGGGATGTTACAACCATTACCCATACCAGAATGGAAATGTGAAAACATCACTATGGACTTTGTCACTGGACTTCCTAAAACATCCATAGGCAATAATGTTATCTGGGTCATAGTTGATCGTCTTACGAAGTCGGCACACCTCATTGCTATTAGAGAAGATTTCTCTCTGGATCATCTAACCATGATATATGTGAAAAAGTAGTAATATTTCATAGAGTACCACTTTCCATTATATCTGATTGTGATCCATGGTTTACCTCGAAGTTCTGGTGAAGTCTTTAGAATACTATAGATACAGATTTGAGTTTTAGCACTGCTTATCATCCTCAGACAGACAGTCAGTCTGCAATAACAATTCAAAATCTAGAAGATATGTTAAGAGCATTCCTTATGGACTTAAAAGGTGGTTGGGATCAACACCTACCTTTGGTGAAATTTTCATATAATAATAGCTTTCACTCCAGTATTCAGATGGCTCCTTATGAAGATCTCTATGGAAAGAAATGCAGGACTCCAACTAGATGGGATGAAGTTGGGGAAAGAAAGCTATTAAGACGTGATCTTGTTGATGAGATGGAAGAAAAGGTTAGATCTATTCAACAACACATAAGACCAGCTCAGAGTCGACAAAAAACTTAAGTTGACAACCCAAGAAAAGACCTAGATTTTGAAGTTGGTGATAAAGTGTTCTTACAAATATCTCCTTGTAATAGAGTAATGAGATTTGTAAATCAGGGAAAGTTGTGCCCCAGGTATATCGGTCCTTTGGAAATACTAGATCGTGTTGGGAAGGAAGCTTACCGATTGGAACTTTCACCGAATCTCTCTCAAGTTCACGATGTGTTCCATGTATCTCTCCTGAGAAAGTACATACCTGATCCTTCACATGTACTAAGCTCAGAAGTTGTACCGTTGGAGCAAGATATTTCTTATGAAGAACAGACGATATAGAATCTGGATCGTAGCAAAAAATTTCTATGGAACAAGACCACTCTCTTGGTGATTGTTTTATGGAGGAACCACCAATTAGAAGAAGGTACATGGGAGCTTGAGGATATGATGAGAGAGAGGTATCCTCATCCGTTTGTTAGGAAGTGACAAATTTCGAGGGAGAAATTCATTTTAAGGGGGTGGAATGTAACACCCTGATATTTTATGAGAAGTATATTTTTTATGTCTTCTGTTATACGCAACATCAAAGTAATCTTAAACTTTACACAACACTAGCTTGGCTTGCGTTACACACAATCACGACCTTCCTCGATATCGTATGTAGTACGCAATACCGGGTTTCACTAAACAACGATATATTGTTATAATAATTTTACGGACTAGCCTTTATGAATATTATTAACTAAATCTTGAATTTTATAACATTATTATTCATCTTACATATTTTCAAGAACATGGTATTAGAAAAAAATAAAATTTTCGGGTAAAATAAGTATTTTTCAAAAACTGCATTTTTTTCCGCCTTTTGATGGCACACAAACATTAAATCTTGTTTTTGAAAAGTTTATAAGTTCAATTAGAAAAAAATATAATACTTATTTGGAATCAGGATATAAAAATTTACTTTGGATAAAATTTTCATATTATTCTGATAACTTTCATATTTTATTGAATAGTAAAAACACTATATATATTAATTAAAAACAAATTTTTTTATTGCAAGAATTTATATGGTTAAATTATAATATTGAATGGTTTTAAAGTATAAATAGAATATATTTTTACCATTTAATATAATTTATGTCATTACCATTAATTTTACATTGATTTCATAGGTAGAAACATTTCAATCTTTCGCAATGTTTTAACTTTTAAAACCCGTTTTCTTAACAATGGGATTAATTTTAAATTCATTACTGCAACTTTTTTATTTTGAATTTTGAAAAATGGATTCCATATTTGAATTCCGTGGGTTCAAATTATGTTAATAAGTTACTTTTTTGTTGATATTATGAATAGTAACTACGGTAATTTTTATTTACTGCAGTTAAAGGTAAATCAGGTAATTAAGGGTAAATATAAGATTATAAAATTACCCTAACACCTGCCAAAATTCTAATGGATGACTAAACATCGACCCTTATCACCTAAGGATCAGAATAAATACATTTTATGGACTTTTTACAAATAAAATAATTTAATTATTATTAAAACCGAAGAAAGTGACAACATGTCACTCTCTTAAATATTATAAGTATAATAATTTTAATTTAGTGATAAAATCCATGAATATTAGATCATGAATAGTGTATATAAAGTTAATAAAATTATATACATCATGTTAATTTATTTATAATTTTTAGGGATTATATAATTATCATTAATTATGACACAGTTGTGATGTTGAAATTTTTTTATTGATTGATCTATCAAATAAATGATTTTAAAAGTATGAAAATAAATAATATATGAAATATTAAATGTTCTACACTAATTTTATAGATACATATGACATGTTATGAATCTATTAAATTTTTTAGTTAGAACATATCTTCTTTTTTATATTTTATTTAATTTCAAATAAATGAACAGTGTCAAAATTGACGTATTGTTATTTTAAGAAAATTACAAATTATAAAATAGTTTAAAAATCACAAAAATATTTAAAAATTATAAATTAAAATTTATATATTATAAAATTTAATAAATTATACAATTATGGTCAATTAACAACATATAAAAAATTATTTATAAAGATTTAAAATTTAGAATATTATTACCTCAAATAAAATTAAATAGATTATATAAGGATAAATAATGTTGATAATGGTTAAAATAAATTCCCAACTTGTATGAATTTTATTGGTTGATGTGATTACAACCATATCTCATCTATTCTTTAGATTTGAGTCATTTTTGGAGGTTTTTATGTGGTTGGGAATTTATTATAAATTAATATTTCATATAATTCCAAAGGTGCCCCTCTCATCCTTTATAAAATGGCACATCCTCCTTCTCCTATTTACACAATTTAGAGCCTTAAAGCTCAGAAAAACCCTACCCATATACATTATAAACTTCCCTAGAAATATACTAGAGGTCATGGTCTTTTTCAAAAACCAATTTTGGTGCCCTAAGAGGAGGTTTCAAAGAGGGGTATCAAAGAAGAGGTAATATCTATTACCGATTCTTTCAAATTTATTTCTTCTTCTAATTCAACTCCTTTAGTTGTTTTATTATTAAGTAATAACATTAGTATCACTCATATTCTTATATGTTATTATAAATATGAAACAACCCTATTTCACCTTCTATCCATCCTATGGAAAATGAAATCACCGCGCGTGCGTACGTACGCAATACAATCTCCACGCTATGGTGTAATCTTTTTTCCACTACCACTTTACATGGATGGGTATAATGGTGTAAATAATAACTATATATGATTATTTTAAATTGATATTGATTCTAAAATAGTATACATACACATCAATACAATTCCACGATCATGTGAACAATATCATCGCTTGTGCGTACATACGACCTACCATCTCCATGATGTGATGCGACTTCTTCTACAAGATCTTCATTGAATAATGATTATATAAATTAATTGAATGAGTAAATATGATATATATTAAACAAA
Source organism: Viscum album (assembly GCA_963277665.1). Classification (NCBI taxonomy): domain Eukaryota; kingdom Viridiplantae; phylum Streptophyta; class Magnoliopsida; order Santalales; family Viscaceae; genus Viscum; species Viscum album. Next base: position 954,804,594 of record OY728167.1, read on the forward strand.
TACCATTATATAAACGAGCTATCTATAACTTAAAAAGAATAATAAGAATTTATTCGACAAAGCACGCATAAGAACATAAAGCAATAAACACCCGAATAACAAGTAGCAATGAAATATTCCTAATAAGAATCTAAGAAAATGACAATAAATGATATCTTGAGTATGATTCTGGAATAATTCAATGACATTATTTAAATTATTATACAGTAGGTTCAGACACGTAAAAAGTATGTCGGACCTAGGTAAGACAAAATCTCGTAATCTCATTTTTATCCGAGATTGTTTATACATCAGAATTTATTTGGGAATATTTATCATCCACATCCATGTTTCGTCAATATGTAATATTATTTCTTTCCTCCTAGAATTTTTTAAATCCAATTTTACCCTTTTGTGAATTTTTAGTAAAAGATATGAAAGGAATATTTTTTTGTTTTTAGTACGAGATACTTTTTGACATTTCCAGCCAAAGTATGAGAAGAATGTTTTTAACTTATACGACATGAATGGATTTTTATTATATCATAGAACATTATTTCCATGAATAATCCTTTATAAGTTTTCAAGTTAATTTCTAATTAACTTATTTTAAAATTGTATGACATGTTAAGAAAAGAAAAGTGTTTTTTTGAAGTAGAAAGGATATTTTCTTCAAGAATGGAGTTCATGTGTTTTATCAAAATTATTTTCCATCTAAGAAAATATAGGGTTCTATTTCTATAAATATTGTTACATTGATTTTATTATGTTATGATGGAATTACTTTAATTAAGTCCTTTATCTTATATTAATTGTTTTATGATGTCACGATGTTTATGAATACTATTTTTATTACATGGGTTATGCTATGATGTATGAATTATGATTTTGTGGCACACATAAGAATGGTTTCATTATGAGATGGGTGGGACCTATATCTCCCTCCAATTCATTGGGTAAAGATTTATATCTCATGAGATTGACACAACTAGAATTACAAGTTAATCCATTTCAGTGATACAGGACTGGAATGAGGAGTGAACTCGGTTCAGTAATGGACATCGTCCTCTATGATGGTCTTGGCAATGAGCCTTGACTAATATGAAATAATTTTCTATGATTATGTGTGTATGACACAATGTATCATGTTTTAAGTTATGATTATTTGGGATTACTTTTCACTACTATTATTTATCCCATGTCATGATATTATGATCTCTTTTGTAGGTTAATATTTTCAAAATGTTATGTTCTTATTGATATGATATAATTGATATTTACTTTGTTTACCTGTTACTGAGAATTTGAGCTCACCCTTTTGTAAGTTTTTCTTTTCCCTAGGTCTAGATGAACGGTATTAAGTAGAATATTCCAAAAGAGACTCTAGATATGATGAAATAAATGGGAGACAACGTAGATGATTTATGAACCAGTTGTTTATGTTTCACAGTTTCTAAAGACACTATACCTATAAGGTCCTTTCATGGTTTTTTATATGTTGTAATATGTATGATTCAATTCTGAAGTAATAACAATGTATGTAGAGCATGGGTCACTATAACACATGTCCAAAGTCTATATATGATGAGACTAGTCACATGATGTTTCTTGTTTCTCACACCAAGCAAGGATCCCATGGGGTTAGGGATTTTCATTTATAATTTCATTTGAATCAAAAAAATTCCCATCCAAGGAAGAATAATGTGTAAGCCCTATTCAGTGGAAGAATATGACTTCTACCATTCAAGGAAATTTACCTAGAGGTATGTTTCGAAGTTATGAATGGATATTGATAACTATATTTCTGTTTATAATGATGACATGTTGGAATCATTCTTTACGATCGAGTTAAATACCTTGTTCCCAAGTGCCCTCATATATGTCTCTTTCAGATGATGTTAAACAAAACAGTTTAAATGAAATACATTGGTTTTGATTCTAGTCATAAACAGGATATGTAGGATGCCCCATAAATTTCCAATCCCATCTTAAAGATATTAATCTATACCCTAGATTGTTGTAATTTCTATAGTGTCTGGTTATATGGATTTTAAATACAAGATTCAACCAATTATTATATAACAACATGAAATAGTTGAATAACCCCAGAGATATATAAAATAACTCATTCATATAATCCCTACATTACAAGTAAGTCTTTTACACACTTCACCATTTTGTTAGGGTAGCTGGTTCATTATAGATACTTGGAATAGATTCAAAAACATTTATAAAGAATATAACAGAGTCATATACAATGAGATAATTTCCACATAAAAGGGTCTAATGACACCAAACTCCTATCCTCTCAACCAATGATACTTTCAATGTTTCATCAGGTCTAAACCCCAGAATGACCACCTGCCATTGAAATTCAGGTGTATACTCAGTTAAAGTTGTGTGATCCATTTGGAGTTTATATGAATGATAAAAATGGTGGACCTAAAATGAATAATTTTGGAAACAATTAACACCATATAATCAATCAATAATCCCAAAAACCTGCAATGGTAATAATAGAATCTATTGTTGTGACGTATTCTCCATATTTTTCAACATCATCTAGGTTTTCTTGTTTCAAAACATTCCTCATAATTTCTCAATAACTTAGTAATATAATTCTAATCAAGGTTTTTATAACAAATTTTTTAGATTTAAAACTAGTATATATGTTTTCTTTAACATAAAGAGCATCCTCTCATTAAAAGAACCTAAAAATATCCTCATAAATTCTCATGTACTTAAGGATGTTTTGGAAATTAATCGAGTGAATCTAAGTAGGATTGGATTTTTAACAACTTGTTCTTATCAAATAATATGAGACATAATGTCATGTACATAACATGTCACACATGGTTGAACATATGGATGCTCATATAGAATTAAATCTAATATTTATAACTCTTTATAATGGTCTTTAATATTTATAAGTTTTCAAACATTCAACACTAGTGAATAATTCTTCATAGAGTTATCCAAGTTAAAATGATCTATCACTTTATAAATATAAATGATCTAACTCATTCCAAAAAAACATAATATATATATCTCTATAGGTCCTCATATCGAGTTTGGAAGCTTCTTCACCCATGTAATTCATTAAGAATCATTTACCCATCCACATATTCATAGAGGGAAGACTTTGGATGTCATATATAATATTCTCTATTTCCTCTGCATAAAATATATAAAACAATACTATACTACAACCATGATACTTATATAGACACATGATTCATCCATGTACATGATGAAAAAAACACATTGATTGCTCCATCAAACTAACTATTCCCGATCTGAGAATAGTTTTTAATCTACAAATTGAAGACTACAACTTCAAAAAATTTCATTTAGATTGAGAAATTCAAAACCCTCAGATTATTTCCTGTACACATCCTCAACTACAATTATATTATAGAATATGGTTTGGAGATTCATAGAATTTATCTAATAATCAGAAATAGGTTTTTTAGGTAGAAAAATGTGAATAGACATTATCATCGTAATAGGTGAATATTATTCTTTATAGTATTTAACATGAACTTTTTTAACCCTTTTTAGACAAGTATTTCTTATTGCTAGAAACTGTAACATCCATGCAAGTTTTATTATGGAAAAAAACTTTCAACTTATTGGATCTACCCCTTAATGTTCATCCACTACATTCAAAACATAGTTAGGTACATCGAGTCCATCCAAGAATACATGGATAATAAGTAATTAATGGAATCATAACTATCAATGACCTATCAGTATATTTTATATTCATTTTATATAAAAATTATATAGTCATTATTTTCCATGATAAATCCATATATCCAAGATTCAAAAAGAATAAAACAAGTACATCAGGGATCTTATGTAACATTATTTTTATTTCAATCAAAAACGATTTTAAAACATGCTCAACCTATATATTACAAACACATACTAATTTTTAGTCTTGAATTTCAATAAGTTGAATTTTCATTCCATTAGAAAATCGTTCTATTTGGTTTATTTCTATGAAAACACCATCATTACTATAAATGTAATGTTAAATAGTTAGGTATAAAAAATCATTTTGTTTCGTTGATATATCCAAAAAATAATCATTTTTATTACTGGGTGTATATATTTAGAAAATGAAATTGTATACTGAGATTTTCAAAACCCCAAATCCTCATAAAGGACATAAAAGGTTGTTTACCTACACATATCTCATATGGTGTCTTTATAACTACATTATATAGAATATAGTTTAATAGGATTTAAGTAGACTCAAGATCATTACCTCAAAATGATATATGAAGGTTGCATTAATGCATCATCAATCCAACAATACATGAAAGTAAAATATTGTTGTTTTTAGATAAAGAAATACTTTTTTAAGGAGGATTGAGTTTTGAAACAATTTCACAATCTTTTAAACTATAAATGAATTCCATGATTATGTATATATCAACCTAATTTGAATGGATGAATTTAAAAAATCATAAATGATTTTTACTACAATATAAAACTATTTGAACTTTTCAAAATCATCATACCTTATTTTCATCCAAAAAAAATCCATATAGACTATTTTCATCTATAAAATTATAAAATATTATGATTCCAACATTTTTATATGTATTAATTAGTTCACATACATATCGGTGTATATGATCCAATAGTCCACTAGCCCTCTCAAATTTTATCTAAAAGGCAACTTTATCATTTTAACTAATAAAGAATATTAAAATAAATCAAATGGTTCATATATGAATTATTCTAATTACACATCTCTATAGAAACTATGAATTCATTTTTGATAAAAAAAACTACATTGTGATCATAGAAAAGTTAGGAAGAAATAGAATCGATTAAAAAAAATTTTATTTTTAATGTAATAAAATAGATTATAGATATTCATGATATATAAATCCCTATTCATATTTGCTATTTAATAAAACCATTCATTAAATTATATAGAAAAACATGTATTCTAAATATTATTTGAAAAACAATTATTAACTAAAAAAGATATAGAATTAAAATTCATATTTATTGTTGGGACCTAATAAGAATTTATTATTTTCTGGATCAATACACTTGGTGAAAGTGTATCATAAGAATCGACCTATAACATGAGAACTATTTCTCACATGCCGACATAAAGATACAATTTTGCCTTCATCAATTCCCTCCAACCTCTGAGTTTTTATTTTTCATCAATAACATGTGATAAACAGTCGATATCTAATATCCATTAGTTATAATTTGATAAATTTATTTATAAAACCTTCATATTCAGGGGCTATAAATATTTCTCTTCGATAACATATTTTTTTCCATGAAGTTATGTTTTTATTTTTTATAGGTCATACATATTGATGTCTTGAAAAAGATTAATTTGATATATTTCATAGTAAATAACAATGAAATAGCATTTCATGACTATTATGTGTTATATCTTATATCATTCTATTTAAATATATGTAATCCAATAAAAAATGAGGAACTCAGTACATTATATCAATTTATTAATCCAAGATCCATATTTCACTAAGTAGTGATCCCTCTTTGGTAAACAACTCAATACATTAGTTATTTTGGTTGGTATTTATCTTAATCGAAATTTCTGTGATTCCTAGTTAGTTTAGTTGATTACTCTTTATATAAATCCATATGTTGGATTCACATAACTCTATTCTTATGGTATCCCAAACATGAGGTTTCCAAAATAATTATACTAAATAAAACATCAAAAGCAATCTAACATAAGAAAATTTAAGAGAACCCCTATTTGTAATAAAACAACATGTTTGATAATCATGTGTCACTCATTATTTTAATTTCATAAAAATCATAATCTTGTGGAACCTAACGGTAGAGTGAAACAACCTAGTTGGATGACCAAGGTCATGAAAAGCGACTCTTTTGGGGGAATTTTACACTTAGTAATTCTGAGAATTTCTATTAGGGTCTCGAAAATTTAATAAACATCATATTAATGTAAAATTAATTAATTTTACATCATATATAATCTTTATCTTGTTATGTTTTTTATGCATTCTTCTAATGATTTGGTTTTTGAAATTCGTATTCTAACCACCAAATTAATGTGTCCACACAACATTAATGTGTAAATCATCATAAAACCAACAATTCAATTTTAACCACCCAATAAAACCCATTTATATTCATAAATATCCAAATTCATCATATGGATATGCTAGATGAATTATTTATTTAAAATAAATTATCAAGTGAGATTGAAAAACACCACATGAGTAAGCCTAGTGTGGAAGATAACCAACCCCATTAAATTTCCTAGCCAAGGAACAAGCCTCTATTAAAATAAGTTGAAAAACCCCAATCCTTCTTTATTGGAGAGAATTAAATCAATAAATAATTTAATTACTTAAAACTATGACATCTAATATGAAAAAAATACCCACAACTATACTCAATCTACTAACTATAATAAAAAACTGAAGTCAATGTTGTTGAAAACAATGTTTTAATGCACTAAACCCAGAATGATATGAATGAACATATCCATAAAGTAATTTCTCATATAAATTAGAAAAAAAATTATTCAAATTTTATAAAAAACTTCATAAATGCGAATGTCAATGAAATATAATAAAAAACGATGAATTTAATTATTTTAAAAAATATGGGAAATTTATGAACAATTTAATAATGTATTCTGATTATTAAAATTTTATAAATTTTCATGAATATAAACGTATTATATTAATTTCAATATGTAATCCTTCATATTTTTATATATATAATTTTTAATATATTTCATGAATTATAAAAATTTGATCTTCAATTCATATTATATAATCCTTTTATATAATCTATATATCAAATATTTTGTTATCTATAAACAATTTATAAACAATTTCTTCTTATTAATAAATATTTAATTAATTAATTAATCATATGGTATTCAATATAATTCGTATCAATTTAATTGAAATTATCAAACTTTAATATTCTGGGAAAAAAGTTTTCTTAAAAATTTTAATAATTAATTACAAAAAAATTTATAAATGAATAAATAATTAATTAAATACTTAATAATAAAATATCTTAGAATACCTTTTATTATTATTTATAAATAATTGTAAACCATAAAAAAACATTTACATATCCATAAATAACTTTATAAATTTTTATACATACCCTTTCATAGAATCCCTATTTTTCAGATGAATATCCTCTGATTACCCTTAGACATAAACTCTAATTAAGGGTCTCTACACTCCATCATCATAGAGACATTACAAGGAATGGGAAGAGAACTAAATTTTTTAATTAACAAATCCTTTTGATAAATCAACCCTTAAATATCATCTTGAGTAAGGGTGAAAAATATTTCTGTAATCCTTTTAATGGTAATTTTAATGTTTTCTATTTTGTAGATCAATAGAGAACCATTTTTTAAGGTTAATATGGATATTACATTAAAATAGTGTCCACATGTAATGGTTTGGGATATAAATGAACTCATCATGTGAGGATATGTAGTTGGTTACCTTTACATTGATGGGTCTATAGTTATGTTTTTCCCCTATATAGTGTCATTGCACAAGGAAAATGAAATATTTACCATTACATAAACGTATCATGAATTTTTATAACCATTAGATGTCTTATTATACTAATGTTAAATCGTAATTACCATTTTCCAACTCCTGAAAATGATTTTAATCCTTTTTTATTTTTACAGAAATATCATCTTTCCTTTTTATTCGAAATCCTGGGTCAGAACACATTTGAACTATTATGAAACCTACTCTAATTAAATTATGGGTTTCATCTAATAGTATAATGATAATATGTATTAGAATAAAACCAAAAATATGATATCAATATAAAACATTTAAAGAAAACAAAAATATGGAATATCTATAAATCATTAATAGAAATAACAATATTCCTCTCTTGGAAAGATAATTCTGGAAGGAATTCACTTGTAGAAATTGATAAAAAAATATTAATACCTTCGTGTGAATACACTAGACAATGAATCCATGGATTCTATGTAAATATATCTATGAAATAGAATGGGTTTTATAACCTTCCCAGGTAATAATATGAGTTCATAGGAAGAGTGGACTTTAACAATGTCTCATACACATCGCACTACTACACACCTATCCATCATATATCCATAGATTATATAGGAAAAATATGATTCTATTTAATTGATGCATTATTTATTATTATATTTTAATGAATGAATATATAAATTATATTTTCAATATATTAATTTATCATATGAATGTATAACCTTATTCACATTTCATATTATGAAGTTGTTTCTGAATAAATACTAAGAATTTAAAGATGAAACATTTTGTTCAAAAAAATGAAAATCATTCAAGAAGTTTAGTTTATATATATATATATATTATTCATTCATTAAATTCATGAAAAATTATTAAATCATATTCACCTATTAAATTAAAATCTATATATATAAAATTATATTATATATATACAATTCATTCTTCATTTGTGTGTAAACATCCATGTAATAAAAGTATATTTTATTATACAACAGATAGCATAATCCCCTATATCCTCTCTTATATTACCTTGAGTCACTCAAATTTCCATTTTTTAATGACTCTAATCTATTTAGGGATCCAAAAGAGATAGATCATGTGTGATATCATTAGAAGAAGATCTGAGGTGGGAGGTTATACAGTTGTGAGCATGAAATGTAAATCAAATCCATGCAATGTTGAAGCTTTATTGAAATAGAAATGGCTATGAAATATTTTTTTTATTTTACCCCTCATTTAGAAACAAATATAATTATCAATAATTCCATTGTGATTATTTGGATATTTGGGTCATCTATCCTTTGTTTTTAGAGCATTTTCGAGAATTTTCTGTTATTATTTGGGTTCATAAAAGTTATTTTCTAATAAATCATAACAAAATGAAATTTTCTATCAAGAATACACGTCATTTAGTGTATTATGTTCATACAAAATTAATTATAGAGACGACATTTTTGTAAAAGACGATACACAAACCATGAGGGGCCCCTAAGATCATGCCCCTGTCCTGGCTAAGTATATTGGCGCAACCTATATTTAGAAAATGGATTGTAGACTTACAATCCATAAATGAATGAATTCCATGACCTCATACATTGGTAAACATCTATAGTCTGTGTACTCATTATGTTGAGTAATTTAGAACATTTTTCTTACCATAGAGTGTACACATTTTTTAACTAAGGCACATCGTGGAGACTTGTGCTTTTGTGTAAATATTTTGTACTATCTTACATGAGGAATATGGTTTATTTTTTAATCATTGACATGGATTTGGATAGGTAATACGTTTATATGGGGACCATTTTTTTAGGATGCGATGGTGGGTCTTTTACCTCAATCGTATATATGTGATGACATTTTTTAGAGTTACAAGAGGATCCTAAAATCACAATGACAAGCTAATGGACTCTTGTGGATATGGAGAGTGGGTACAAGTAAAGTGGTACCCATGAGTGCTTTTATTGAATGGAACTATAATTACCTGAGATATTTTTATTTTTGGTACCTATCAATATATTTTTTGATTATAATGTATCTCTATATTATCATTATAACTATTGGACATGGATCATTAACATGATTTGAAGGATCACTGAACATTATAGGGATACATAGATAGTGACAATACCACAATTATTGAGTATTATATCCACATGGTTTGCCATATAAATTTTTAAAACAATCACCTCTAAAAAAAATACAGGATCTGTCATACAACTTATCATGGCTGTTAATGAAACTAATAACTTCTTTCTCCTAGACCTTGAGGTAGGAGCAATGTGAATTCTTTTGGTATAATAAGAGGATTATTTTTTTACCATCATAGTGGATCCATATATACTTCCAATTAAAAAAAATGATGACTCATTTCATTCGCTCACTAAAATCCATTATATAAAGACATAATATGTAGATTGTAGGGTCTTATCAATGCACATTGTCTCCAGATCATTTACCTCACAATTATAAAACATTAGAGACTAATTTTGAGATGGGTTTTTTCTTTGATATTATATATTATAATGATATTTATGGTTTTAATTACAAACAAGAGTAGGTAATTCATCTTAGCTATAGGGAACGAGATCTATATTCTAGACCATCATTCTCAAAGACACCTCCTTTAGCGGAGGCCTCAATCCCTTATGAGTAGTGATGGTGCTATTTATTGGACGGTATATGAGTTTTATTGATCATTAAAACCCCTAATGGGGTTTAAGTACAATGGATATATGCTAGAAATTAGTATGATATAGAGATTACTTTATAACTATTGAGGAACCCCTTGGTGAGTTGGAATTCTCTAATAAAGATAATGGTATCCCCCTAATGCCTTCAGAATCCCATGCTATATTGAAAATGGTAGATGGATTTCATGGTGATTTGGAAGCTCTATTACTAATGGATTATGGAGTGGTTTAACATTATATCATCTAAAGATCTTTCTTGGGGTGGATTGATTATTTGGTTTTCATTAATATTTTGTATAGTAATATTACCTCTTATCTTTTATAGTTATTTATTGGATACTTGAAATTTATAATGGATATCGATGAAGGTAAGGATGTGTCTTCTCCCATGACTCTCTAACCCACTTTTCCCAAGAAGTTTATCAAGGTTATTCTTTGTTGGAATAGTAGGATCTAGGAATAGATGGTTAAATTATCCATGATTATTCAATGATATTGGGACACATTTTAGAAATAATGGTAAACCAAGGTATCCCAATTATGAACTCGGTGTTACAAGATGATGTTGATTGTGTGATTATTGTTTTAGATCATGGTCACACATGCACTATTAGTAGGACATTCCTCATTTGGTTCCCAGGGTGTGTTGGTGTGTCTCAAGATGATGGTACCCTCCTATGGTGGGCTAATGTTGTTTATCTTTGGGGTTGTGGGAGATGTTCATCAGGGAGTTTCTTACACAAATGTTTTTATTTGTGGGTTTGGCTTACCCTAGTGTAGTGTGACATGTAGTGAAAGTCTTCTATGTTTAATGGGTAAAATAGATTTCATTATATATATCCCTTTTAGTAATAGATATAGCTATTACTTTGTGAGTTTAGTGGTTATAAATTTCATGTTTCCCCCATTTCATGTTGTATTGGGATGTTTTATTGATTTTACACATGTGAGTAGTGACCCAAAACCATTTTTCATTTCTATGTTGGGGTGTCATAGGGGGTATTATATACTCTCTATATTAGGGACCATACAACAAGACATGTTATGTATGAAATGTAGAAGTACATATTTATGTTAATTTAATGTTTTGGACATGGGTCCTCAATATGATCAATGATAATTCATGACTAATGGTGTTTGACCAATGGATAAATATAAGGTGGTGATCTAATTATCAGTATGAAGACATTCATATTTATTATTCTTCTAGTCTCATGTAATATTATATAGTAGTTGTTATTTACGTTGTGTATTTGTAGAATATTGTTGTTAAATTATTACCAGGAAATGGCCTCCCATACGTGGGGTATTTATAATAATATATATCCACCATCCCTTAGCCTATTTTAGGCTAGCATGTTGTAGAATAGTCGGATCATTTCCAACCTAGGTGGGTCCAAGGTGGGTTTTAACCCAAAGTGAGATATATTTATGGTATTTTTCCATATTTTTATATATATTGAATATATATATATATATATATATTATATATTTCATAATTATGTTTATTCTTGAGTAAAGGTTTCCACTATAAGAAACAACTTTATATAACCTTAATGAGAGAATATTTTATTTACTGTTAATTGGATTTTAGAATCTATTTATATTGTAGCTTTCTAGGAATGATGATGTTACTATGTTTTTGGATTCTCCACTTCTATATTGACTGTATTTGTTGATTATTATTGTTTTTATTATTGTAGGGGTTTCTTCTTTATCTCGATGGATAAGAATGATAAATGGATGATTTTGTGATTACTCAGACAATCCATGTACTAATTCATGATGATGATCATAGTTTTTGGATTAATTTTAGCATTGTGTTCCATAAATCATCCAATTGTTTGTATGTTTTATGTTTTATTAGAATTTTTCAATGTGTTGTTATCATTTTTCAACACCAGATTAGGGTTTTTTATTTTTATTTCGTATTTTGTTCTATTATATCATTTATTAGTATTGGCTGTTTATTATTTTTGTATAAATGTAGATCTATATTGGTTTATTTGATTTGTATTTTTATTTGTGTAATTTACATTTTTTTCCTTGTGAATAATGTTTTACTTATCATATTATATAAAAATCTTATATATATCATCCACCAAGTTATTTTAAAGTTTTCTTTCTCCCTAACATTGATTTCAAGGTAATGAAAAATTCATCATAGCTGTTATGCAAGTAATTTTTTTATTTTATTTCGTGTTTGATGGATTGGGTCTTCTTTTCCTTTTAATATAATATTTCTAGTCAAATAAATGTTTTTATAGTATTTATATCCCAAAAGGTAGAGTTATATATTCCATTCTATGAAAATAATTATATATAACCATGAATATACTCAGAAGTGGACATATATGTACTCAAATAATGGTTGTTGTCTTTCATAAAAAACTAGGATGTAAATTGAGTATTATTTATACTTATATTTTATGGTATGAATAGTACATTCCTATTAACTATGTTTTTAGGATGATAAATCCTTATAAAGTTCATATCTCTATATAATTCGTCATATGATGTCTTAAAAAATTAAGGTGATCCTATATTTTTTATTCTGTATAATATAATGTGGTTCATATTTAGGATCACCACATTATTATATGTGATCATAATTTTATCTGTTAAAGAACATTGATCAATCATTCTATCACATAAAAAATACTAGTAAGAAATTATATATCTCGCATCATAGTATATCAAACACATTAGATGATCTCCACATAGCCTCTCTTATGGTACTATAATATCCTTGAATATAAATGATGTATTATACCAAAAAAATTATAGATTATGAATCATAAAAGAAAACAATACCACAAAATCATCATATCATTACATTGGAACTAAGGAGTGGGATTGCGCCTCCTTAGATTAATGTAAATGGATTTCCATTAAATATATCTACAAATTACAGAAAATTATATGTAACATGGAATACCTAAATAATATATAACCCAATGCCCCTTAACTATCTCAAATCAATCAACTCCAAAACATACTTATTAATAATAGTAATGGGGGAATATCACCACACTAGAAAATACCTCATTTAATGCATTACCAACTCTTATAGAGGTATTTTTACTCATCATTATGAGAGGGTACCTAAACAAATAGACATATTGATTAACCTTGACATAGAAATAACTATCTTATTTGATGATTACTTACCCTATATATTCTGTAATAATCTACCCAAACATTTCACTTACTCTGTGATGATACAAAAATAAATATTCTTTGATGTATCATATGTGAACTATAGTGGATAAATTTTTATGTGTCATCACTTTCATCATAAAAAAGTACATAGAATGGAATTAATATACATTTAAAAATTACACATTGGTTAGAGAATACAAATATCAATATAAAATACTTAATAGATGACTTATCTTTTTAGGGTACAGAATGTGTGAGTCACTGAAGAATGATAGAAAAGTACTAGAATTTACCAATTTCAATGAATCCAATATATATTGCATGCCTATAGGGTACATGGTGTGAGAATCATATGTGTCTTCTAGGTGTGTATAGTATGTAAACAACATTTCATTTTTATTAGGATACAAAAAATTAATAAAGGTACAAAAGACATGTTGTTTCTCTAAGTCAACCATGTGTGTACACATAGTAAAAACAACGACACACTGTTATGCATTACACAATGTGTGGATCATTTTAAAATGGATTTTTTAATTTAAACTCATGTCAAACACTAGTTCCACTATGTTAGAGAAACACAAGGTTAATTATTGAATAATATGTCATTTGACATTTACTAAAATTATAAAATTTTATCTTGAATCATAAATATTGTGTGATGATGAGATGCATTCCATGATGTTATAAAATAACACTCAAAAAATAAGTATCTAACTATGAATTACATGATTAAATCCTCCTATGATCATTCTACCATGACTGATTAAGTCCAAAACCTTTGGAACATCAATCATACTGTAGTTGAGCTATTTTGTGAAATCAATTATTTATTGATCCATTAAATATTTTATAAAGAACCTCATATAGAATAGATCACATAAAAAAATGAGTTAAAGAACTTAAAAAAATTGTTGGATAAATCAAGAATGGGGGGTCAGTGAGAAATCAAACCACACAAAACAATGTTTTAGTTTTTAGAGGATGGATAATATAAATTAATGACATGATAATAAAAACTTATTATAATTCATTTATATACAATGATATAACATAAAAAAACCACAATATAAACTTTATTATTCATTTAGAATATTATTAACAAATAAGACCATTACCATTCCTTATCAAATGAATCATTAACCAAAATAATAAAATCATTAACAAATATATCATTATTTATAAATATATTGATTTTTTATTATAATATATTTATTAAATAGTCAGTGCATTTCACATAAGTTATTAATGAAATAAATAAACAAAAACCACAAAGAAAAATAATTTTTATGATATTCCATAAATAAATACATGATATATTTTCAATGAGAAGTAAAATATATTAAGAATAATAGTAGTAAATGAATGAAAAAATATCATTTATTTCATAATAAATATTTATTCAAGATATAAATTCACAAGAAACTAAAAATTTATATCATAAAAAACTGGACTGGGATGATCCCAAACATTAGCCAACATAATGTTCTACTAGGACCAAAGGGAACCGACGATCCCCATGAGAAAATAACTAAATCCTTGGTACCTAAAAACTAATTTGGGAAAGATTTCACTCAAGAATAAAAAAACAACCACTAGAATCATATCGATATTATGAAATGGGAATTTCATAACATGGATGCCAATAATAAAAAAATATACAGTTATAAATAATATATAAAACTAAATAGTGAATAACTGAAATAATAAATCAGACCCACATTTATAAATTCAATAATATATAGTGCAAAATATAAATGGATAAAAAATATACTAAATGATATAGAAATACTATAAGCTTGAGTGGTCGATATTGGAAATCTGTAAAATTAACTCGAGGCGACCTTGAACCCAGAAATTCAACTCCACATGGCACATGACCACTCACAATCTCCACTTACCACCTCACATGGAACAACAGGCTAGATAGAAATTAGAGATAATTACTAGGCTCCTAAATATTAAATTGTAGTCTATATATACCAAGAGTTGCAGGAACAGATTGAACTAGACATTTCAAGTGGGATCACACCATGGAGTTTATATAATACCATTACAAGTTTTATATAAAAAATAATGGTGTAAAATAAAATTAAAAATATATATTTTTTATGAAAAAGAATTAATGAAATCAAATCACATCACTCTATATTTGTATTATTTTTTCAATCAATTTCAAAATAAAAATATTAGACAAGAGAAATTTCAATAATAAAATTTCATAAGATCTTAGAAGAGGGTAAGATATAATGATTAAGTAAAAAAAACAAACACTAATCACTATTTACTCTTTTAAAAGTATTTCTCAAAACATCAATTTCATTTGAATCATTTGACATATTATTCATTTCATAATAAAAACAATAATTTATTAAGAATGAACTCTATGAACAAGAATGACCATATAAATAGAAAAAAATACATGCCTCCATGAAATAAGTAAAGTAAGGGGATATAAGAAGGAAGTAATGATAAATCCTATAAGACATTTCATCGTCTGAAAAATGGACCTATGAAATTATCAAGGTCCCAAGAGATGATGGTTCTTGAATTTACATAACCACTAGACCAAATACTACTATATGTTTCATCCTACGAAAGTACACAATCTTACCTTCCACCCAAATAACATTGTTAGGAATGCAAATCCATATATATCCCTATATAATTCTACAGGGGACACATTTATTTTTTTCTATACCAATATATTATCCTAGTTTACCGTATTTCCAACCATGTGGAGTTGCATGAAAAATCATAAGAAGCCTAAAACTCATTAATATAATATATATGGTAAATCACATCTCAACTATAACTCAATTGAATAAAAAAATGATATTTACATTATAAAAACAAACATCAACAATAAGAATTATTCTCACCCAATAATATTTAAATTAAATCCATTAATGGTGAAAAGTATAACCCTGTAATTTTTATCAAGGGACAAAATATTTAGTGAAGCGCAAAATAAAAAACTAGAAAATGTTTAGAATGTTCCAATTGAGTCATTAAATATTTTATAGTATTATAAGATTTCATATACAAATATAAAAGTTATTACCTGAATCCACACTATAAAATATATTTGGAAATCATTTAGAACTAATTCCACTATTATAATATCAATTCAAATACTAATGCCTCTTACAGAATAATAAATTTTTTCCCCTTTGTATGAACATATTTTTCAAAATCCATCCCTTATTCTATTTATAAAACCCATCTAAATAAAAGAAATATTTTCATAATCCATTTTAAAATATTATAAAAACACTTAGAAAATCTAAATTACAATCATGAAATGAAATATTTAAAATCCAAAAAATACATTAATGCCTAGTGATGAAAAACCTGAAAAAATTATAATATACATTAGGTCTTAATCTATAATCATAAATACGTGTGAAAATGACATTTATAAATCCCAATCACTAAAAAAATTCCAAAAGAATGGATGATGTATAAAAACCAATGCTATATAGAGTGGAACATGCCATTTGTGGTGATTTAATCCTAAGAGGTGATGATGATTATGTCTATAAGATATATACATAAAAGTCCATATCATTATGTCCACTCAAACATTAAAATCAGATACAGTATCATCAAGTGTTCATTGGATAATTTCAAACCATGAAAAAGAGAAAATTGTTGATGAATATGGTAAGGGGAGAGACCTAGAGGCTATGATCATATTAAACCAAACTCAAACATGGATGAATAATAAAGGGGGGAATCCACTAAATAATAGAGAAAGAAGATTCATGTGCAAAGGGTGTTCTATCGAGCTAAGGGGGAACAAAAATATACCAAATGCATTAAAATGGTTGGGGGGAAACTTTTAATTTATGAAATATTAAAAAAATATTCTATTGTAGTGTTTGGCCATATGGTTTAGAAAATCATATGCTAACTATAAAGGATCCACTAATGTAGGAATCCTACTCTATTTGGTCAAGAGTGGATGGTTAGTAGTAATAATTAACGGACTGTGAGGGTAACTCACTCAACGGGAACTAGTTAGAAATTATACCTAGAGACACAACAGAATAGGGAAAACCATGTTCCTAGAGTAAATAATCACACTTATATAAAATTTTATGGTTTTCATGCTTGTCTTACATTTTTTAATAACCTTACATGTGTCATTCCCCTAGAAAATGAAACTAAAAAATTTAAAAAACATAAAAGGGAACCCAAAAAAATAAAATTATATAGATAGAAGAAAATATCAAAAATAAGGTAGAAACTAAAAATTATGGTTTCAAAATTCTCCCCACTATAATTAAATTTTCCCCAGAAATCAATCTGTAAAAAGTAACACAACAAAACAATAAAAATCATACATTTTTTTGAGAGAGAATGAAAGGATGGGGGAAACAAAAACAGACCCTTAATGGAAGATATGACCAAAAAACAACTCCTAATGAGGAATGAAGTACATATTTATATGAAACCAAACATAAGAATGTGTAACTAAGCTAACTAATATGACAAATATAAAATAATGTATATACTGGAAAATTAAAATATTCCAAATATTAATATTTCACCTAAAATGGTGGGTCAATGGAAGAATTTCACTCAAAAAGAAACAACATCAAGGTAATACACTTCCACAAAACTCCAAAAAATCTAAAACCCCTATATTAATCATATGAGACCTCTATAAATATAGATCAAATTAATATAAACAATTAACTAAATAAATTGGATACTCTAAAAGACTCTAAACATAGTCTAACATAAAAATAATCACCCAACAACCAGAGAATGAAATGCTCCAAACTCAAATCATACTTCAACAAACACCAACATGGTTCTAACCCTAGGTAAGGAACATGAATACTGAATATCCTAAAACCACACTCATGTAAATACACCCATGATGTATCTAATGAAATTCAAGTATCTAAAAATAATGAACAAATAAACTACAACTATTTAGGACACCCCAAGCACCAAACTAAGGTTTACTATCACAATTCATAAAAAAATATCCAAAAAAATTAGTAATAAAAAACACCCATAGAGAGAAAATAATAGATACTAAAACACCAACATAGGCACAAACAACCAAAATAGAAAAAAACATCACAAAAGTAAAAAAATATATCAACTTGAGAATAATTGTATCCTATGAAACTCAAAAAATATCATTTATTATGAATAAACTAAAAATATAATCACTAAAAAAACCTCCTTATGAATAACGAATCCATTGATTTTTATAGCACTCAACACAAATCTCTCAACACACTAATGATAAACATAAAGAACCATATATGGATGGGGAAAATTATTTCAATATACCATGAACTAGGTTAATTAGAAAGAATAATTATATCTCTACCAATTTTTATAGATTTTATAGGGCACCAAATAACATGATCTATGACTAAATGATAATAAGAATCATAAAAATATTCATATATCAAGATATGATATCAATATATTTCAAACCATCCTAGGGGAGACCACCAAATCACAATAATACATATTCATGTCTTTAGTTTCCAACATACTATTCCAATATATCACATCAATGTATGGAGAAATAAATAAATGTAAAAAAATCATCAAAACATGGAACACCATTCAAACATAACAAAAAACTACTAGTTATTTAAACTAATCAATTCCCAAAACATTATCAAAAACCATTGTATGGAAAAACACACACTTGAAATTACTTCTTATGAAAACACCCCACATCACTTTTCAAAACCAATTTTTATCATTTATATAATTATTATATAGTAGATTTTTAAATTTTTCAAAATATTTTTATAAAAACATTTTTTTATTCATGAAAAAAATATTTTTAATCACCACATCTATTAAAAATTTCAATTATATTTAAAAAAAATTATTTACACAAACACAATCTTTGTAAAAAAATACAACAAAAAATAAGTTGAAAAACACATTTTTTAAGAATATCTTTTACTCAAAAAATCGATTTTTCAACATGCAAATGAAAAAAAATCATAGCACATATGTCACTAGAAATTCAATCCAATAATAAAAACATAACCCAAGGTCCAATTTTATATCTATAATCAGAAATTCTATAATGGAATTATAAAATTTGAGCTACGTGGATTTTAGGACCACATGTGATTTAGCTACCCATCTGATGGACCATGTACAAGTCATGAAATAGTACCTAAATCTGTTCAAAACATGTTATCAGGTCTCTTCACTATTTTTTGGCCATATAGTATCACCTTGCATGACTAGTTAATTCATCATTATATTCTAAAAAATTTAGATACACTAAATTAAACTCATAAATGATATAGAGGACTGATAAATCATCATTAATTATAAAAAACATTCATATATTTAATTCCAAACCCCACTACCCATGTTATTAAAAGTATAATACAAATAGTTTGTGATAAGACTCTTTATCATGACATACATCATGATTTTTAAAGAAGACCCTAATCTATTTTCCACCATGATACACCCTATGTGACAAATTGTTTTCATGAACCATGGGAAATGTTGATAAACATATGTTTTAATAACATTTGTAATGAAATAGATTGGAATGAATGGATATGTCACCAAACCTCATCTGTCTCTGGGACTGAATGGATTCCATGATACCTATAGGATTGAACCAAGTTCTTGGAATTTTAATTAAACATTTTAATGGTTTCCCTGATGTAAAACAATTAAATAATCCATAAAATCATAACAATATTCCAACATGGGAAAAAATGTCAATTTATTGGATTAAAAATTTAAGGAAAATCTGAAATAGATAACCAAAAAATACATAGTATATAATTAAAATACATTTTTAATCAAACTATAAAAGACTAAAATACAACATTACATAGTTTCTGATGTAAGAAATCTCTAAAATAAAATTGAATAAGACTTCAACCTACAAAACCATCAATATGATGATCATGACCACTAACTATATGTTATTATTATATCCTATTGAACAAGAATACATAAAAGACACAAGGAAAAATTAATAGGACCCTAAATGTAATCCTAAGGGATTCATATAGAAATTTTTATATATAGGGTGTGATCAAAACATTCTTAGTGGGATATAAGAAAGGATTGTATGTAATATCTTTACAAGTGACATTTCAAAAATGATGGTTAAACTAAAATTTAAAAATTATATTTTTCATGAATATGAATCATGGGAATAAAGTCACATTAAAATATTTTAAAATCCATTATTAAATATATTTAAATTTTAAGATCTTATTCCAATATCATTTTATATTGGAAATTACATAAAATTTTATAAATGTACAAGAGAAACATTTTAACTAATATCAACACATACACCAACCATTATTTACCATTTTAAAATATTTTCCAAAAATCTTTTTTTTCTACCGAATAACCAATTTTAAACATATTTATACAACAACAATAATAAGAATGAATAAATAATGGACCACAAAAACAATCATAGAAAATTAAAAAACAACACATGTGTTCTAATAAATCGATAAATAAATGGGAGACAAGAAAAAAATGATAATAGGTTTTTATATATTCCTCTGATTATAATTTTATTAAGTGTTATGAAAAAAATGTTTACTTATTTTAGTTTATGTTTTATGTTTATTATGTTTCAAGTATTAATGAAATTAAATAGTGAGAAAGAATTTTTTATAGAAAATGATCCAACCACGTTGTAGAAATTACATTAATGTGTGTTTTGATAATTAAAAATTTCACAGAGAACAACTAGGACTAATATATTATAGCATATATAATGGTTGATGGAAATAAACACATTGGAATTTGTCATGATCTATATAATACTATGTCATGAAATACCATTCAATAAATTTAAGAATAAAATTGGCCAACATGGGAAAGTTATCAATTAAGGGATATGGCCATATATCCATCAATGTGTAGAGATAAACACAGTATTTCAATTTAAATTTAGTTCACATGATGTAGGGTGAGGTGTAAATCACTTAATGTTGTGTATCAGAGAAATTACTGGTGCATGGAGGTCAGGTCTATGCGTCATCAGGTTGAGTGTTTCATTGGAATAGGGTTATTAACAATAGTATTGCGGGTCCTTCATACCATTTTGGAATTTTATTCCAGTTACTTAAATTTTATTTTCAATTAAATAGTGACCACCCACTAAAATGTTTGATGCAAGAAACACAAATTGTTTCCCACGATGTAGAACATTAGAGAAGGATGTGAAATATTCCTCACACACCATAAATATTAAAGAACCCAACCATTCCATAAAAGTACCTTATTCTATATAGGGGTGGAATTTTACAAAAAACATTATATTTATAAAAGTACCACCATTCCATATGGAATACTACCACACCAAATCTCACTAAAGTCATGGCCATTCATGAAAAAAATATGGCCTATTTTTAAGAAGGATATAAGATATGGATCATATATATTTGAAATTAAAAGTTTAAAATATCATCACCTTGAAACAACCCTATAATTTTTTCATTAATATATTATAAATTCATATATTTATTTCACAATAATTATTCAAGAAGAATGAATAGTACAACATTTTTTAAATAATTACCAATCAATTCTTGAAAGGGGGACTTTTGGGGGGAGAACGAGAAGAGGTGAGATAAAGGATTTACAAGTTGTGTGGAAGAGGGAATTATCCAGGGGATAATATATTTTTTTCAATTCTATAAAATAAATTTTTTGTTTAGTCTGTATTGAAGACAAAAATTAAAATTGATGTCAACATACCTTTAAATTTTTGAGCGCATTCTCAATCTTATTTTCATTATGAATCCACTATTAATTATGTCTTATATTTATCTGATAAAAAATCTACATCATATGAGTTTGTAGTCATTTTACTAATAACAGATTAACAGTAATGGGAATTGAATGTGATCTCATAAATTTATTAATTATTGGGGATTAAATTTAGAGGGATTGATACTATGTTGTATCCTCTTTACCAATACCAAAACCCAATCATCTAACAAAATTAATGATGGTCATGTGATGAACTCTAGAATGGTATAGGGAATATAATATTGAAGGGCATCCTAATTTCACCTATTTTATAGTGAATTCACTTTAATTTGTATTATCATATTAGGTCACCTTGACAATATGGATCAAAATATATCAATAGTACTAGTTAGGCTGAGATGTAAAATTAGTTCCTTATAAGAATTCATGTAATTAAATGCAAACATATAGACCCTCAAAAGAATAAATATTTAATAATAGGCATAATCAAATAAAAATGGTCCACAATATAATATTTTTCTGAAATTTTATTCACCCCTTAAACATCATTATTTCCTATTTCTTCATTGACTCTATTGAAGAACTAATACATAATTTTCCATTAAAATTATAACGTTTTCAAGAAAAATGATAATCAGGAATAGTTTGTTTGATTAGGCTCAACATCATTACCTTCGGTTTTACCTTTTTACTCAATTCATATATAATACATTTTAGTAGTGTTTCTGAAACACCATGAGATTGTATGATATAACTCTCTTTTAATAAACATATTTTAATTGTTATATTTAATTACACACATCACCATGTCTAAAAGAACAATGAAAATATATTAAACTATCATGAACTACTTTCTAGAATAATGAATTTAAATAGGGTTTAACAAATTATTAAAAATATATATAATTATATTATTGAATTTAAAAATTTTATTTACTCTTATGAAATATGTTCACAATGTTTAGTTATTTCATTTTATAATTCAATTACATGTTTTCATCAAAAATTACTTTTCTTTCATTTTCATTGGGGATATAATAATTAATTTCAAAAAAATATTGAAATTAAATATTAAAAAATATTTCGTTTTTTAAATTAGAATTTTTTTATGAGCCTATGTTTTTTTGGGTTTTATCTATAAAAAATAGTTTTTTGTGGATTTTCATAAATAATTTTTTTTTATAAAATATATATTTTTCCTTTAAATAGAGTAATAAAGATGATAAATTAAAATTTTTATTTGGTATTAATGTGATATAAGATTCATTTTATTTAAGATAATTGAATTAATTCCATTAGTATCTGCATTTTATATGATTTTTATATAAGTAAATTTTTTGAAAAAAACAATCATTTTTCAGTTAAAAAGATAATAGTCACAATTTAAAATATAATTTGTAATTAACTAATGAAAATTATTTGAACTAAATTAGATAAAATGGAATCCATATATTTTATCATTATTCTAAAATTTGATAAAAAAATTTCTTTTATTTATAGACATTAATAATAAAAAAAATTGTCGAAATTATTACTTGTTAAATGGTAAAACATGAAAAATAGTGTAAAAAATTTTACAAAAGAAATTAAAATTTCATTAAAAAATATATTTATCCAATTAGATGAGTGGAGTTTGGAAATAGTCATATAGATTTTTAAAATTTGGAAACATGACTCTATTTTTCTTTTATTATAACCTTTATCTTTGTTAAATAAATGAAAAATGAAAAATTTCCATCTTTTGAATTTAATATCTAAAATTGTTTACAAAAGGATAAGGAGAGGAAAATTTTTCTTATAAATGTTTACATGAATTTTTAGTTAATTCTTATAACATTTCAAAATAATTCGACTTATTAGTTACTGAATTATATCTGTAAAATCATACACAATTCCAACACAAAATTTATTAAATTAAAAGATAACGTGAATAAACTCTAATAAATATAATAAATGTAATAATTTCTTCTAAATTAATGTTTTACAATAATTTTTGCGAATTAATATAAAATATTTTTGGTTTGTGAAATTTTTATATTATAAGTCTATAACTATATAGATTTCATTAAACACAAAGTAAATGAATAGTTCCAAAAAATAACAATAATGATATATCATAATAAAAAATATTTTATTAAATGATTTTAAAAATAATAATAATAATAATAATAAAATTGTCCTAGTGAATGATATATGGTTCAAAATATCAACCATGGTCCATTTGAGGGTCACTATTCAGTTATAGTAATTTTCACATCCCCTAATTTGTAAAATAAATTATTTTGGAAATCTAAAAAATGTTTATTATGGATAAATCAAAGTGATAAATGTAAAAATAAACAACAAATGTTCAAATATTATTAGATTAGATGATTCATAATTATAATTTTCTTATCACTCAATTATAATAATTAAGATCTATTTCTTAATGAAATTAAATTTAAAATATTTTAATACTTTAGGTAATTACAAGAGTTTTTTCGGGACCAAGTTGGATGGAGAAAAAAGTTTGGAGAGTTAGCGGTTGTAGAGTGTTGTATTTTGTTGTCAAAGAAGATAAATTAATTCACTTTGTAAAAAACATGAATCAGATGATGCTTTGCTGATTTGTATTTCAAAAATATCATAAGTTAGGAGAACTTGTGATGAAATCCTTATAAATGAAATGGGGAGAAATGATGATGCCAATCATATACAGTTTTGATTGGAAGGAATGATTCTCTTGGAAGATGGAATGGATCAGTACCTCCCATTGTAGGTCTAACGATGCTAAAGCTGATCTATCAAAGAATATATATCCTAATAGTGGAGTTCATGATGAAAGCTGAAGAGTGGTTTTGAGAAGAAGTGAAGAGTGAAATGAAAAAGCAATGGACAATCTGGGGGTGGCATAAAAGCACAGTTTAAGGTGGCATCATTTTCCAGTGTTTGCCAAATTTTAGGGCCTGAAAATCAGGAGATGAAGATGTGTTTTGGAAATAGATAGGGTATGCAAGATTGAATATGGTTTAAATTTTTGCGTGGAAGTCATGATTCAATGTCAGAACATCAAAAAATGACAAAGGCATGATGTGCGTAGAAATTTAGCCATGTTGCGCTAAAAAATAAAGTGGTGCGTGAAATAGTAGCAGTTTGCACGAAATATCAGAGGGATGCGTGAAATAGAGAAATGATGTTTTTCGCGCAAAAGGTGTTTCAAGATCAGAAGCTAAAAAATTGGAAAAGGTAGGAGGTGCACGAAATATTGGAGCATTATGCGAAATATGAAGTCACGTGGAACAATTTTTATGCGCATGGAAGTGGTTTTACTTGTAGATTGGTGTTTTTCACGCGGGGTCAAAAATGCCTATAAATATGGGGTGAACCCTTCTTATTTGTGAATGCTCAACACATAGGAGAAATCCCAAGATCCCGTGTGCGTTAAATTTTATACTAAGTGAGTTTCTTGAAAGGAAAATAGTATGTGCGAAAATAGGACAACTGCATGAAAAGATAAAAAGTTGCGCGAAAAAATTTTTCGTGCCAAAACGGATTTTTTGTGTGCAAGCCATTTGAATTGCGCGCAAGATATCCTAAAGGTTGAGCGATAAATTTGGGGTCTTCGGACATATTCATTTGTGCATATGGGAGTTCTTACCTGCTTCTGGGTAGGATTGTGAAGATCTGCACTTCATAGAATACAACTGTTCAATTGTAAGGAAGCACTAAAATATTGTAATTCCCTATTTGTGCTAAGAGGGTGCACACACACTTTCGGATTGTTTTCCAAGTGCTACACGATTTTAAGGGTATATTCTACTCGTTGTATTCCACACCAAAGGATTTTTTTCTAGTGGATTGTGTGGTACACTACCACAAAACGGGGCAAGGCATACACCTGCCTTTATCAACACTAACGGAAAAGGGCTGATAAAGGGGAGGGCCTTTATCAGCGCTAAATAAGCGCTGATAAAGGTTGTATTATTCATCAATTTTCATTTTAGCGCTGATAAATACACCCTTTATCAGCGCTTTTTACTAGTGCTGATAAAGGCTCACACGGGATTGTTAAAAACCCTCGGGTCCTCTTCCTCCTCCCCGCACCCTGCCAAGCTCTCGCAGAAGCCGTCCTCTGCGCCACTGCCACTGCCACCACCTCCTCTTCCTCCACCGCAGCCACTGCCTCCTCTTTCTCCTACTTCTTCTCCTCCTCCTCCGGCCGTCGCCTCCTCCTCCTCCGGCCGCCGCCTCCTCCACCTCCACCGCGGCCCCGTCCTCATCCTCCACCGCGGCCTCACCCTCCTCATCCTCCACCGATGCCTCCTCCTCCTCCTCCTCCTCCTCCTCCTCTGCCTAGTCTACTGCCCCTTCCTCCTCCTCCTCTACCAGTGCCTCCTCCTCCTCCTCTTCCTACTCCTCTTCCTCCTCCTCCACCACAGCCTCCTCCTCCTCCCCCTCTTCTGCTGCCTCCGCTGCCTCCGCGCAACCTCTATTGCCTCTGGTGCCTCCGCTGTCGACGCCTCCTTCTCCTCCACCACCGAGTCCTCATCCTTACGGTGATTCAATTTGAATTTATATGAATTAATTATGTTTGCATTGTGGTGACCCATTGCATCCTATCCCGAATTATGAATATTGAATTTTGGATTTTATGAGTGTTGTTATTGTGGGTAATTGTTATGTTTGGATTGTGATCACATGATGTTATGTGTTATATTATATACTCATGATAATATGACATTACAACATGAATGATTCCCCTCGTATGTGTGTTAGCATGCATGGTGTTTATATGTTGTACATCAAAGAAGTGAACCATCATGAAATTAATATCCCTTAGTAGGGTACTACACTTGATATGTGATGATGAAGATAGAGAACCTAAGCATAGGGTGGAGGTACAACATATCCATGATGTCGTGTCATGGGTGTGCTTGAGGTACCCAGTATTTTCTAGGTCCCATTTACTATGAGATGAATAATTTTTTTCAATAACCACATGGATCTATCTCATACATAGAAAGAGGGTAAGAAGGTCACTGATTTCCTGGCTACATAGGCCTCTCTAGGTAACCTGTGTACCATATTTAACATCATAGGATCCCTCCCCCCAATCTTGTTAGTTTAGTTAAAGAATATTCCCTTGGAATAAAGTAATTTATACCTCATTTGACTGTTTTTAGCCTTGTCCCCTTCTTGAAATAAAATATATCAACATTGGATGTGCTGAAATAATGTTCATGACTGAGTTATTTAAGCTATAACCTTGGGTTTGTTGTGCCCCGCCTCCACTACTCCCTCTTCTCCCCACCTCAGCCATTCCTTCCCTCCTCCCTCATCTCACTATCCTCTATCTAAACCTCCTCCCCTTCCTCCACCCATACTCACTTCCCTCCTAGCACCATGATTTGAATTAAGGGTAGCTACCTTCCCCCATCCAAACACATAGCTTATGGATCGTTGCCTATTGCAGCTAAGCACTAGACCCAAACTATAACTCCACCATCTCCTTCTCCCTCTTATTTTCCACCACTATTGGACGATTCCAAATTGTTGGGTTTTGATTTTCCTTTTGCATCCCACCACTCAAAAGATGTGGTTCCACCTACCAATGTCCATCCCTATTTTCACTTTAAGGAAATGCAACACTATATGTGCTTGGACCATTTTCAATAAAAGTCCATTTTCACCAACAAATCCATGGATTTGGTAATAATACACAAGGTCCTCATCGACAAGGTTGTTATGGTATCCCTTCTCATCAATGAAACACTCCCAAATTATTGATGTTCTTGAGGAGACGTTTTAGGAGCTCTTTTTGAGTTCCTTAAAACTTTCAAGATAGAATTAATCTATATCACCTTCAATCTAGGTTGTAGTGATTGGGATTTGATACTGGGTGAGTTCAGAGTTATCTTGGGGTTTATTCTTCTAACTTTTCTACATCCACAACCTATGTTGCTTTGTGTCTTAATCTGAACAAGACAAATACACTAAAGAGTTGGGTGTTGATCACTCACAATCCCACGGGCATCCATGATCCTCCAACATACAAGATCACCAAGATGAAGGGTTATTATATGAGGATTAGTCATTGTTCCCTAGCTCATGCCTGGATAGCATGGGGAGACTCCCACAGAACCATCACATAGACTAAGGTGCCCATTATGGCCACTTCCATGGGTGCCCTTGTGGAAAACATATACTGATTCTTACTTATGCATTTGGTCCCATGGGTTTCAATCAACTCTTTACACTTTTACTTTTGATGCACATGTTAGGCTACCTATTGGCCTTACCCATGAGGTATTTCCTTGTACGGACACCCTATAGAGACCGCCCTATGAGATTGATCCACAAGTTGCACTTATTATCATACTTCCTCACAAAAAGTATGGTTAACGCATGTCTATAGTGGTGACCCCACTAACACACTATGAAAAACTCTCATGAACCACCCCTCATCAGGGGTGATCAAAGAGAGGAAGAGATTGGATGAATCCCAAGAACCAACCAAGATTTTCTATTAATGAGCACGCCCCTACCATATTTGAAGTATCTTGTTTTTTATCTAAATTATACTTGTATTCCTTCTACTCTAACCTATATACTCATCCTATGGATTTCAAATAGGATGAATATAAATAAAGAATGGATGAATGCCAATAGGTTGACAAAAGAGTATGAAGAAGGCATGAACGAGTTTATCAAGTTTGAAAAAGATCATGCATGTGGCTCTTCTCAAATCCTTTGTCCGTGTTTATGCTATTGTTATTCAAAACAAATTAGTCTAGATGAGTTGGAAGAACACATGATCTGTCACGGAATAGATTAGAGTTATACATGTTGGAATAAACACGGGGAAACAATGAATGTAGGTAGTGACTGGGTGACACTAAATTTTACGGATCATCTAATATGATTACAAACATGAACAATGAAGATGACCTTATGGAGGATGTGATTACAAATGTGAATGATGATGAAGATCGTATTGAGGAAATGACAAGGACCTTCGAAGATGAAAATTGTGATTTCCCAAAATTGTTTGAGAAGTTAAAAAGTTGTGCAAAGACGCCATTGTATGCTAGTTGCCCTAAATATACCACATTGTCAGCTGTACTGAAGTTGTATAATTTGAAAGCAGACAACGGGTGGAGTGACGAAAGTTTTACAAAACTACATGCCCTCATGAATGAGATGCTCATAGAAGACAATGAGCTCCCGAGCCAAACATACAATGCCAAATGAATGCTACCCTATATGGGTATGATCTCTGAAATAATACACGCATGCCTAAATGATTGTATACTATTTCTCAAGGACCACAAATCACTTAAAGAATTCCTAAAGTGTGGTGCTTCTAAATAAAAGAAAGATGAATCCAGTCCTACTAAAGTTGTATGGTACTTTCTAATCATTCCATGGTTTAGATGCCTATATGGAAGTGAGGAGCTTGCAGAACAATTAACATGGCATGCAGATACAAGAATTAAAGATGAGATACTATGTCACCCGGCAGACACTCCTCAGTGGAAGAGAATGGATCATGAGTATCCTGAATTTGGAAACGAGTCGATAATCCTTCGTCTAGCATTATCTACAGATGGAGTAAATCCTTTTGGTTTTCAAAGCAACAGTCACAGTACATGGCCGGTTATGTTGATATATTATATCTTACCACCGTGGTTATGCATGAAACGAAAATACATCATGTTATCTATGCTTATATCAAGACCAAAACAACCAGGTAATGATATTGATGTTTATTTACCTCCATTGATCGAAGATTTGAAATTATTTTGGGATTCAGGTGTTACATTGTATGATGCTTACAGAAAGGAAGATTTCACTTTGAGAGTCATGTTGTATAGGACGATAAATGACTTCCCTTCTTATGGAAATTTTTCAGGATATATCATTAAAGGAACTCAAGGCTGTCCTGTTTGCGAAGAAGGTACACAATCAATTAGGTTGAAACATTCATCGAAAACCGTGTTTCTAGGACATCACAGATTTCTACCGTGACAACATAAGTATCGATCTTGGACGACATCATTCAATGGATGATCAGAAGAACGTACATCACCATCTCCACTAACAAGCGATCAATTGTTTTACAATGTCAAAAATGTAAACACTACTTTTGGTAAACCAGCTTTGAAAAACCTTACGAAAATCGGTTGGAAAATGAGATCAGTTTTTTTTGAATTACAATACTAGAATTTTCTATTTTTAAGAAATTATCTTGATGTTATGAATGTAGAAAAAAATGTATTTGATAGTGTTATCGGCATGTTTCTAAATACATCTAGAAAAACAAAAGATGAAATTAAGGCTAGGTTGGACATGGTTGAGATGGGAATATGAGAAGAGTTGGCACCAGTGAAGGGTGAAAAATGAACATTTATTCCTCCTGCTTCTTACACTCTATCCAAAAAGGAGAGATATCAGTTTTGCAACTTCTTGAATGACGTAAAGGTTCCAGAGGGGTATTTGTCAAATATCAGTAACCATGTGTCAATGACCGACTTGAAGTTAAAAGGTCTGAAATCACATGACTGTCAGGTTTTGATGAAAAATCTCATTCCAATTTCTTTATGTTGAATTTTTTCCAAGAATGTCCTCCATAAATTAATGAAATTGTGTTTCTTCTTCAAATCTATATGCAGCAAAGTTATAAACCCGACGAAATTGCCAGCTATGGAAAAAGAAATTGCCATCATATTATGTGAATTAGAAATGTTCTTCCCGCCTTTATTTTTTTTCGATATGATGGTTCATTTGATGGTCCACTTGGTGAGAGATATTCGACTATGTGGTCTTGTACATTATAGATGGATGTACCCCATTGAACGGTATATGGATATTTTGAAAGTGTATGTCAAAAATCGAAGTCGGCCAGAGGGTTGTATTGCAGAGCGATATATTGTTGCGGAAGCCGTTGAATTCTATACTGAATACCTGTCTGGTGTGGAAAGCATTGGATTACCGAAATCTTGTCACACAGGGTGGATTGAGGGTGAAGAAATTTATGGAAGAATGGTTGTCACAATCAATATTACAGACTAGGAGCAGGCCCACCTTTATTTTTTTCATAACAGTTTCAACGTTGACCCATATGTTGAAATCCACAAAGAAATTCTTAGGCATTTGAATCCATCTAGGGCTGAAAAATGGATATCATAAACACATAATTGATAGTTTATAGGATGGTTTCATGATCATATTTTTAAAAAGTCAGATGAAAATACAGAGTCAATTTTGGAACGACTTCGATGGCTAGCCGGAGGACCAAGTGTGTATGCATTATCTTACAATGCTTATGTAGTTAATGGTTATAAATTTTATACTAATGAACATGATGAAGACAGTACCATGTAGAATAGTGGGGTTACACTTATGGCTGAATCGATGCATGTTTCCAGTGCTAAGGAATGAAATCCAATTTATGCGAATATGTCATACTTTGGCTTCATCAAAGAAATATGGGAGTTGGATTATACATAATTTCAAGTTCCTATATTTCAATGCATGTGGGTTGATAATAAGAGTGCTGTTGAAATAGATGATTTGGGATTCATGAATGGTGATTTCAATAAGGAAGGGGAGAAAGACGAACCGTTTATAATGGCATCACAGGCAGTGCAAGTATTTTATGTTTTAGATCCCGCAAACCAAAACTTGTCAATCGTTATGTTATCGACCAAAACAGATGAAGGGACAGATGAAAATTCAATGGGAGATGACCCTTTCATTGGTACTTCGCAATCATTTTGCAGTGGTCCCAATGTAGACGACGTTTTTTATGTCAGAGGAGACCACAATGAAGGGATATGGATAGTTGATAGAGGGGTCAAATCCCTTCAGCTTTAAAAAAGAGAGTTCAATAATCAGGTTATTGATTTTCATTGTAATATAGATTGGGTTACATTATGTTATTATCTGTTCGCTGCTACTTTTATGTGATATAAATTAAATTTTAAACCAGTTCTGCAGATAATGACTTCTTCACCTGCTGATGCAACCAATCCCGAGACACAGCACGTCTCTCAACCTGTTGCAGCTAGTCCCACTGCTAAGAGACAACCAGTCTCTCAACCTGTTGCAGCTGGTCCCACAGCTGACGTACAACAGGTCTCTCAACCTGTTGCAGCTAGTGCCAATGCCGATGCTAGCGCTTCGGAGAAACATAATGATGATGCAGAAACTGAGGAAATGGTAGGCGATGAAACCCCAGCAACACAAAAAAAGAGGTGCACCGTAGTTTGACATTTTTATCCAAAATTCTTAAGGAAAAAGCAAAAGGCATCAAATATGAGGTGGGATGGAATAAACTAGGCTAGCATGTAAACCCCAACAAAGCCATGTTTAGTAGCTACATTGGAATAATCACTCGACAACGCGTGCCGATTGATCTAGAGTCATGCCACCATGTTGTTAGCGGGTTGAAAACATTAATGTGGGAAGAGATTACGGTAACATTACAATATCATCTATTTAATCTATTAAAATAAAATAAAACACTGAAATATTGACTAACCATTCATCATCTCTTGTAGAGTGCATTTATAGTAGATGTTTCGCACAGAGAATATGTTTTAAGACTGGCAGGAAGGATTCATAGAGGTTTTCGCACCATTTTAACGAAACATCGTCTGAAATATGCCGAAGGGAAAATCAAGCCGCACCCGCCTCCTCTTTATGCACACTTGATATCCCAAGGAACGTGGGATGCGTTTTGAAACCGTCGTGCGGAACAGAATTTTTAGGTACATTTTGTTTGGTTACACGTTGTGTAAAGTTGCTTGTATTCATCACGTACATTGAGAGGTTTTTATTTATGAAACAACATCTGGGTGCTGAAAATAAATAATGGACAACAAAACTAGCGTACCCCTACCGTAAAGAAAGGTTGGGGTACACTTTCATTAAAAAACAATTGGTATGTATTTTAAAAGTACTGTAATAATTTTATGTGACATAAAACAACACTGTAACCATGTTTCTCTGTTTATATGCAGATTGATGACAGAAAATCTCAAGTCACTTCCATTCCATGCCATGTGCTATGGAAGGAGGATCGTGTTAATAAAGAGGGGAAAGTGATAGATGAGAACACACAAAAAGTGTGGGAAACATGTGTAAGTATGACACAATATAAACTTGTTTTTCTTTAAATCACTATTATATAACGATGCTTACTTATTTTTCCATATTTTCTATTTGACATAGTCACAGGAATCAACAACACCTGCACCAGATGCAGACATACTTTCAACGGCCTTGAAACAGCTAGAACAGTATGGTCGCGTCAGAGGTGTGGGTTTTGCGGTGTCACCCCAGGCATATTTTAAGATAAAAACAAGAGGTTGAAAAAACTAAATAATTGAATGTAATGAGAGATAGAGTTTCTACCCTTGAATAACTATTCCAAAGTCAAGGAGAGATGCTAAAGAGTTTGATGGAGGAGAGGCTAAGAGAAAAAACAACTCAAGAACAACCCGTGCGAGAAGATCCACCCCTCACCAGCTTTGAGGCGAGCTGTTCCCCTATAAGACCTGACTTAAACGAGGTAATCAATGTTCTAATATTCGTTTTTGTGAAATGTGAGTCACATAGAAACTGATACCTTTCATGTAATGATATTTTACAGGGTGAAAATGACTGTGATTTATATCTGTCAAATCCCACCCATCGCCTTGTAGTGAGGGCTACGGTGTTCAATATACCGAATGACATGCTACACTCCTGACCACTTCCAACCGGTCATTTCAAAGTGTCTATTAACGTAGCTCATGAGCCGAGCACCTAGCTATCCATGCCAAATGATGATGACGACATTTATATGGTGGAAAAAGTTGTTGGAGCATTCGTTGCATAGCTGTCGAATCTTGTAAAAAACATGTCGACCAGGATATATTCATTTCCAATTAATTTTTCAAGAAGAACCTTTAACATTAAATTATAAAATGGATGAACCGATGATTGTTATTATAGATGGAAAAAATGGAGAAGCTAAAATGAAAGATCGGCTCCAACATTGAATCAACCAAACAATCAAAACGATCTACTGAGAGCGTGTTCACCCCGCCCGTTCTATATCCACATTTAATATCATTGCTAGCTCATGTGGATACAAAAATGAAAGGCGACAAGAGTCATACAATTGGTTGTGAAAAAGATATGTACGGAGTGGAAACATTAGATTTCATTAGTTCAGACGTTGTTTCTGAGATCATCACATACGACTGGCTAGGCGCCTCAGTTATAAATGTATACATGAAGTATGTTTTAATGATTTGATTTTACAGAAGCTGATATACATTGATAATTATGGCTAAATACATCTCATATTTTTCATAGGCATATATATGAAAAACAATTGAGGGGATTTTCTAATGAATACAAATTTTTACTTGTTAGTCCTCACACCATTTATACACAACGAGAAGAAATAGATTTTAATTTTCAGGCTGAATTAATGTCAAATCTACTCAAGATGTTTCAAAGCAGAATTAAGACTGACATACTCTTTTTAATACCAACGTTGTAGGGGTAAAACTCTAAATTTTAGTCATATCAATTATATTTTCATTTCTATCAGTACTTATTTCTTTTTGTGTTTTTAGGGAACATTTGATGCTCATTTCAGTCAATTTGGATACTCCAAAGATTTATTTTCTAGATTCACTTCATGGATATCCAACTAACTGACCACACATGATGGCGATTTTCAATTTTTAATACACTAGATCCAACATTTTAGAACTAAATATCTAGTTATATAATTTATATTATCTTTTAATGAGGATTTTGTAATGATAGGGCGGTGTATGAATATCGTCTAAAGGCTGGAATGAATCCAGGCCATAAGGACGACAATGCCCACAAGATCTAAAAATGGAGAAGTATCTGGGTATATAAAATTATATATCACTATCCAAATACATATCAAAACAAATTACTTATTTTTCTCAATGTCTCTGTAGTGTCCGAAACAAACAAATGACAAGGACTGCGGTTATTATGTTTGTAAATTTATGAAAGAGATCATATTTCATGAACAAACTAGCATCCCTGAAGAGGTATTTTTGAAAATAATTAATACTTTATTTGAAAATAATTATTAATCCTTTGTGTATTTATATTTTTTCAGTACTACTATGACTGTCGCAAAAACTCTTATTTAGAAGATGATATAAATGTCTTTAGAAACGAATGGGTAGGGTATCTGATGGATGAATGTAAACAAATAGGACAATGAAGGTGAATTCCTAATACTTATGTTATCTTTATATGGTCATTGATATCTCCCTTTACACTTATTGAGCATCTATGATCTCCCTTTCTTATGTTTCATATCCTTAGATTAGTGAATTCCTACTACTCAGTTTGGAAATGACATAAACATTAGAAAACAACACTACTGGCATATGGAAAACTGATCAAACATGTTTGGATTTTTTTGAAACATTGGGAAAACGATCCACGAGTCATATGTGAGGTGTACGAATTGACCGCACCTCAATCCGACGCACGGTGTGACCGATATGGCTAAAAGTGTCTGATATCAGTTTGAATATGACATAAACTTTAGAAAACAACACTACTGACATACGGAAAACCAAGTAAACACGTTCAGATTGTTTTCATACATTAGGAAAATGATCCACGAGTCATTTTTGATGTTTACGAATCAACCACACCTCAATCCAACACACGGTGTGACCGGTAAGCCTAAAAGTGTTTGATATCAGTTTCAAATTGAGATAAACATTGGAAAACAACACTACTGACATACAGAATACTGAGCAAACATGTTCGGATTGTTTTGATACTTTAGGACAACGATCCACGAATCATTTGTGACATGTACGAATCGACCGCACCTCAATCCGACGTACGGTGTGACCGGTATGGCTAAAAGTTTCTAATATTAGTTAAAAAATGACATAAACTTTAGAAAACAACACTACTAACATACGGAAAACCGAGAAAACGCGTTCGGATTGTTTTGAAACTTTAGTACAACGATCCAAAAGTCATTTGTGATGTGTACGAATCAACCGCACCTAAATCTGACAGACGGTGTGACCGGTATGGCTAAAAGTGTCAGATATCATTATCAAATTGAGATAAACTTTGGAAAACAACACTACTGACATACGGAATACTGAACAAACACATTCGGATTGTTTTGAAACTTGAAGACAACGATCCAGGAGTCATTTGTGACGTGTAAGAATCAACCACACCTAAATCTAACGCACAGTGTGACTGGTACAGCTAAAAGTGTCTGATATCAGTTACAAATTGACATAAACATTGGAAAACAACACTACTAACATACGGAATACCGAGCAAACGAAATCGGATTGTTTTGAAACTTTAGGACAACGATCCATGAGTCATTTGTGACGTATACGAATCGGCCAAACCTCAATCTGATGCACAGTGTGACTGGTAAAGCTTTTCATTAGATAAAGAATCAGTATTTATTAAATGAGATAATTCAATCAAAAACATATTGATTTTACATTATTCCCATTCATTGTTATGAAAATGAAAACATTTGAGTTCAAAATTTCATACTTTAGTTTCACATTTACATATTAATGATTTCTTTCATATTACTATTTTAATTTCTTCCATTATTGCATTACTAACATAATAATTGTTTTCTTATATAGGTGAATATTTTTCCTTGAGTTCGAATGCTTTGTTCGGCAACAAATACCGTCGAGAGCGGATCATAGATATCAAAGGATGAAACATGAATGTTTATAAATTTTTTTGAATACTTGTAATTGTAACCATGTAAAACAATGTTTGAAATGTATATATAAATGTGTTTTTTTTGTATTCATGATGGTAAGTAAATGTATATACCGTTTTCGGTCAAAATATTGTGTGCGGGTGCTATGGTGTGCAGGTGTGCATATGCTACATTATGTAGGTATTCTGGTGTACAGGTTCTGTTATTTTGGTGCGGGCGATGGTGTCTATATCAACGCTTTTTTGAGAGCTGATAAAGGACACCTTTAACAGTGCTAGAAGAGTGCGGATAAGGGGAACCCTTTATCAGCTCTTTTTTTAGCGCTGATAAAGGGGACCGCCCCCCCCCCCCCCTTTTATCTACGCCGGCATTAACTGCGCTTTTCTAGCGCTGTTAAAGCCGGTTTTTAGCGCTGATAAAGGGCCATGTTGTAGTAGTGGTACTGGATTATTTCCGTACTATACCAAGGACGTAACTACTCTTATTGAGTAGTGAACCTTGTAAATATTGTGTTTCTGTGGTTGTGTGTGTTCAGAAGAGAGTAAAATATTTAAAAGGAGGCAAAGTTTGTTTCAATCTGAAAGAAACATAAAAAGAAAAAGATATCACTGATTCACCCCCTCCCCCTCTCAGTGATACTTGGATCCTTACTGGGAACTTCATGTTTCCCACCCCTCATATATATACGGACACCAATTATTTCTTTTATATACACCAAATTGATCCATATATTATGAACAATCCCAACCTAGTTCTCTTTTAAAATTCATAATAAAATAAATAGTGGTTTTGGTATTTTGAAAAGTCTCTTCCAAGGGTCATATAAAATAAATAGTGGTGTTGGTGTTCTGAAATGTCCCTTCCAAGGTTCATTAAGAAGGGATATAAATGAAGTACACCGAAGAATGGGTAATCATATTTACCGATGATTCAAATTTATATATTCTTCTACTTGAAATAAATCATTTTTACAAAACCTAAAATAATAAATTCATCATAAAAAATATATTTATTTGATATTATTATTTTTTGGAAACCATTTTACAAATATTTTCCTTTCAATAGAATGTGAGAACATTGGCAGTGCATAACTATGATTTATTATCCCCACATATTTTTATAATACATTTTTCATCACCACTTTAAATGGATGGATAAGAGATATAAATAATGTGTATATATTATTTTTATGAAATAATTGTTAATTTCTATATATAATATCGAATTTAAATTTTTAAATTCACATCAATTGGAAAATGATAACGTCGCTTGTTCTTATGTGTGGACAGCCATATACACAGAGCGATGTGAATTGTTTTTCATTTATTCTTCACATGGATGGTAATAAGGACATATGTAATGAATACATATTTTATATGATATAATTTTGATTCTATATTGTTGAATTTTAATTTCAATTTAACTTGTTCCACCATTCGATAAGTGAAAACATTGTTCACACGTATGTATGGCCTACCATCTCTGTAAATGGTGTAATTAATTTTATGTGAATAAATTTTATGGATGACTATAAATATAATTTTAATTAATATATATGATTTTTATATGAAGATGAAAAATTATTGGGATGATGGAATAATAATCTTTTTTCAATGGAAATAACTATCGAATAAAAAGTCTCATAAAAATGATATAGTTAAAACCATAAACAATGATAATAATAATATATTGTTTACAAAAATGTGATAAGTTGATATAAATTGATCTTATATGAATTTATGGATATTTTTATCGTTATTATTTGAATGTATAATTAATTTTAATTTTATTCTACTGTTGTTTAAAATCACTTAAAAGCAATGTTGAACTTATGGTAAGGGATTATAACTCAATATCTACTCCATTGAGATTTTTTTTTTATTATGACCCTTTTTGTTTTTTATGGTTTATATAATACTAGTTTGAGGTATTTGACCAAAATATATATTTATTCATGATTATTATTATATCACTTCATAATTACTCTTTCATAGGGTTAAAATTTCAACATTTACAAATTGATAGGAATGTATTTTAATGTTCTATTTTATATAATTGATCTTATTTTCATTGAACGAATATTATAATATCTCATTAAAAACTCCCTAAATTTTTTTATTCTATGGATATTTATGGAGTTTAAATAGATTATTTTTTTACTTTTCCTCTTTTCAAAACATTAATCTCATAATGTAATATATAAAATTTAAAAAAAATTATTCCAATTTTTTACTATGTATATATTTATTCAACGTCATTATTTAAAAAAAATAAAAAAGTTATTTATAATGATAGTGATGATATATTAAGAAAATTTTATGACATCCTTTAATTTTTAAATGTTTTTAAAGTAATCAGCATAATTATTTATGAAAGGTTTATTTTTTAGT
Organism: Viscum album; assembly: GCA_963277665.1. NCBI lineage: Eukaryota > Viridiplantae > Streptophyta > Magnoliopsida > Santalales > Viscaceae > Viscum > Viscum album. Next base: position 954,843,892 of record OY728167.1, read on the forward strand.
TTCTTTAACAAATTCAGAAGGGTTGTTCCTTTTTCATGTATACTACATCAATAAATTTTTCCTCTACCATAATTATTTTATGGTATTTTGATTATTATATATTTTCAAAGGTTTTTGAATGAATTTTTATATGAAATGTTATTTTATCTGTTATCATAAAAAAAATTATTTCATAAATGGAAATTATTTTATTAAAAAATCATTATTGGTGATGAATTTATAGAAAAATATTATATCTTTTTAATTTTGTGGTCATTAAATTTTACATGAAACATTCACATTCATGTGATCATTTTTCATTATTTATAAATTTATCATAAATATGAATATTCATCATATCATGGATAAGCTTATTTCATTATCCATATACTATCTCTACATATGACGTTTTAAGATGAATGATATTTTTTTTACTGGGGAAATTCTAATTTTGTTTATTCTTTACTAGATATTGATATATATTGATAAGGCGTGTCATTTAAGAATTAAATTGCTCACTCCGTAAATATGTAATGAATTGGATATGGAGTGATATGTGGGAATCCAAATTATATATCCCTAAGCTGACTTAATAGGTATCATTATTCATGTTTTCTACTATCTATATTAAATGGGTTCTTCATGTGTACATAACCATCTATTAAGCTATCTTGGACAAATCCATTAATAAAAAATATGCAATAAAGCCTGAGATTATCACATCCAACATTAATGATTTACTTCATTGAGAATTTACTTATTTTTATCCATGATATCATTTATTTGATAATATCTAAGGATAATTTTTTTCATATATTATTAATTATATATAAAGTGTTTTTAGTTATTTACCCTACAATATTAATTATTCCATACTTACACGTGATATCATCTATAGTATGTAATTCAAACCGATCATCTATGATCAATATTTTTTTCCATTACCCTTGATATGAATATGGATATTGCTAATGATATCATGGATTTGATATTTTTCATTCTATTTATTTCATATTTCTAAAGTAAATTTGGAATCATTATGTATCTGTATATTTAATACTACTAAAATGGTCCTCGTACATGGTTAGATTCCTTGTATATTGTAGTAATGTAATGAAGTGAGCATTGGCTCCAGGTTACTGGATTTAGGGTTTCTATAGTTGGTATAATAGTATTATTAGTCGAAACCATTGGAAATGTATTTTAAATTAACATAGAAAACATGATAATAATGATAATACATTATATTATTTATCATTAGAGGGATTTTTATTTTAATAAATTTTATTCATGATGATTAGATATAACTCATCGGCTAACACATTTTAGTGATGATACATAGTGTAAGTAAGGGATTAATAACTCAAACTCAATGTAGGGATTACCCTATTAAATAAACCAATATATATAGTTTTGGAACTAAGCAGATCATGTACGTTTTAGGGTAGATGATTGAGGTTAAATTGAATTACCTTTCATATATGGAACAATATTTTCTTCCAAAACATGATTCACCTATATTACATAGCAATATGAAAAAAATAATCCACTTTTTAATGTAACTACTAATACATTTTTAGCTTAAATATAGATTATGTCCCCCAAAATGTTAATCTTGGATATGTGAAGTTATATTTTGTATTGAAAACCCACTACTGATTCTCTTTTAGTTTGAAGATAATCCTCAAAATTCAGGTGAAACCACTTTGATAATATTTTTTTAACACATTTTCATGAGGGATAGTTAAATAAAATGTTTGGGGAGAAAATAAACATTAATGTTATGCCTATTCTATAGAAGTCTGTTAATTATTTTCTAGAAGGGTTTTCTATTATTTACTTGAATCATGAAGTTAACTTTTCAATAAAACTCAACCATGATGAAATACATATTTCAAAAACGATACATTGATTATACTTAACTAAGTTATAGGAATTTATGAATAAAATCAAATGGAATTTATATTAGTTATTCATTAAGCCCATTGATCCACTATGCAGTGAAGATGTTCTTTTTATTAAAAATAAATTTAGTTCAATATGTTATTTAATCAATTATATGGAACTTATAAAAATACCTATTAATTACTATACATCCTATAACTATTATCAATGAAATGTATGATCAATTATGAAGGGATAAATATTTTTAAATTATTGATCTTTGATTTGGATATCATGAGAGAAGTTTCAAGAGGGACGATAAAACCAAAACATAATTCTGTATGGGGTATCATCTTTATGAATGTAGCGTAATGCTATTTGGAATAATAAACTATAATTTCATATTCAAGGATTTTATGAATATAGTATTTAAAGATTACATTTATTAGTTTTTTAGTTTGTATATAAGATATTATCACATATTTTAAGATCATGTATGTGCCTGAATAACCTTTTAGGAGTGTGTTTATGACTCTAAATAATGTGTTGATATATGAAAAATTTACATGGTTTTGAATTATTTCTTTATGAAGATTCATTATTAGGTCATTTAATATCATATTAAAGTATATTAGTGAATCAATCAATGAAATAATTTATATACTAATGGTGTTGACCAAACCCAACAATCGGGATCAATAGTTTTCTTTGGTGGGATGTAGACTACTAATTCATTATGATAGATTTATCATTACTATCTATTATACTCAAAGAGTTGACATAGAAGGGTGTTAAATTGTTTTCGGCATATCAATACGAGGATATCTTCAATGAATAAATTATAAGTTTTGTTAGTGTTCCTATAATTACACTACAATGTAGTAGATATGGTTTATTGATCGATAGTGATATATTGGAGGAGATATTGGGATTCATTCTCATACAAAATGCCATGGTGATAGAATATGCCTCTCACCAATTAAAAATTCATGAAAGAGATTACCTGAATCATTATTTAGTGATGGAAGTGGTTTTTTATCTAATAGATATATGAATTATCATTATATTTTCTGGTGTAATTTATATAGTAATCATAAAAAGAGGAAGTATACGTATTCATATATATAATTGAGTAAACACTAGATATGATGGTTGGAGTTGATAAAAAATTATGACTACTAAATACATTTTTACCCTGGATATGAGAAAATGGTGGTTGATGCTACGAGTTAAAAATTCCATTCATGTTTGTTCATGATGGGGATTTAAAGATGTCCAATATTTTGGGATTTTCAGACGTTGGATATTAAAATCATGCGAAGTAAGAGGTATATTATAATTCCCAGATTATTGTTTAACTATCTATCCATGGTAGGATTTATAAGGAACTGAAGGAAGATGTGGAGTTATATAGGAAGGTTTTGGATATTATCGATTTAAACCATGATCATTTTGGGATGATAAATATCATTAAATGAGTATGTGTTTCACCCAAAAAATATTTGAAAAGTGTGATATTAGATGAATCCTATAGTTCAAAATTCTCTATCCAAAATTGAAGTATTAATATCTCTAGATATCTAAAAAAATTATTTCCTATTGTATTACATGAGATAGATATTATATAGTTAATATTTTGATTCCTCATATATCAAAAGGTTTTTTTGACTATCATATGTATTAGGTGATTTTACAATGATTCCTCGTACTATAATTGAAATGAGTAAACAATAAAAAAGATTTAATCATTGAACACCCCCAAACATCTAAAGAGAACAATAAAATTTGGGTTTTAGTCAATTGAATTATTAAATTTAAGAAATTTGACACCTTTGGATAATATTTATATCCTAGTCAGATTACTTGGTTATACATTAAGAATTTTGTGATACATTTTGGAGTACCACTATCAAGTGCATCTGATCAGGATCTTATGTTTACCTTGATGTTTTGGAGAATCCTGCAGCAAGCTCTAGATACAGAGTAGTGTTTTGGTACTAATGATTATCTTCATGCCTATTTTTAGCCTGATTGGTATATTCAGACTGTATAATACATTTTAAGTTCCTTTGATATGGATTTCAAAGTTTTCTGATATCAAAAACATTCTTCGGTAGAAGTTTCTTACGATAGTATCATTAACTCACGAATCTAGAAGGATTACTATAAAACCCTATGTGGAAGAAAGTGTTGAATCTAATATTTTTGGGATCATGATAGAGAAAGAGAGATATTAGAAATTGAAATTTCTAATAAGTTAACATAAATTATATGATCCAAACAATAACACATAAGGATTGTTTATAGTCAAAAAAAGAGTAATGCTGTCAATCATCCACAAGATATAGTGTTTTATGTTGGTGATATGGTATACCAAAAAATACCTCCATGGATGAAAGATAAGAGATTTGGAAAGAATGGATTGTTTATCCACTGATATTTTAGTCCCTTCAAAAATCTTTATTGCATAGAGAGGGTATATTATCACATGGTGCTTCAACTAAATCTGTCTCACATATATGATGTGTTCTATGTATATTTCCTGATAAACTACATACTAAATCCTTCACATGTATTGAATCAAGATGGTATACTACTGGTTAGTTATTTTTCTAATAAGCTATAATTGGTGTTGATTCTCTATCAGAGATAGATTGATTTAGGAAAAAATTCCTCTCATCTGGTCAATGTTTTATGGGGAAATTATAAAATTACAGAAGTTATATGGGAACCGAAAGATATGATGAGGTAGATATACCATAAGTATTTTTGTATCTGTGTTGTGTAATTTTTAGGTTTAAATTTTTATAAGTTTGTTATAATTTATCAGCCCATCATTTTTTAGGATATTTATCTCTAAATAAATCTAATTTCATTGACATATTTCTTTACAAGAAACATCGAGATAAAAAAATCCTCAAAATACTATTAATGTATTATCACCTCAACATTGGAATAATAGATATAAATAATATTAAAAACACTATAAAAAATTTTTATAAATATTTTATTTAATTTAAATTCTTCTATTTTCCCTTAGTAAATATGTACTAATGTTTGATTAAATCCATTTCTTCTTCAATAATACGCTTTCATCAAAAATGATTTTTTTTCACTTTAAAACTTAATATTATAATTTATTTATTACACTATTAAAAATGAAACTATAAAAAGGGTTTATTTATTTATTTTAAAATTTAATATTTGATTAAGGTGGAATTTTTAGATATTTTTAAATGGTATATTTTTCACTAAATAATCAGAATACAATTTTTTTTTAAAACTGTGTTTTGTTTACTGTAAATAATTAAACTTAAAAGTTAAATTCTTCCTTGGGATTGAAATTAATGTGATTTGAGATCCATTTTATTTAAAATAATTAAATTAATTCAATGAATATCATTATTTTACATGAATTCTATATAATCCAATTAACAATCATAAATGTATTTGTGTGGAATTTTTTTTGCATCTCACATTACGAGTTAAAATTTCAATTTATTTTGGAATTTTATAAGAACTAAATATGGTAATATAGATGCAATATATAGAATCAAGAGACAAACTTTTGTAAATAGGCCAATTTTTTATTTTCCAATATTGTTAGTAACATTGAGAAAATTTATCACCTTAGTAAATGGTAAAATGTAAAAATATGGTTAAAACATTGTTATAAAGAAATAAAATATCACAAAAACATATATTTATCCTAATAGGTGAGTGTAGTTATGAAATAATTATCCATGTTTCAAAAATATGGATTGTTAGTTATACTTTAATTTTATTATGACCTTGGTATTATTTTTTAGATAAAGTAATTACACAATGTCATTATATTGGCCATAATATAATCACGATTTTAAAATAAGGATAAAAGGGGGTAAGATTGATTATGTATATTTTTTTTCTAAAATGTGTATTAATTTATTTTTTCATATATATTTTTTAAAAAAAAAATAGTGATTGAATAATTACATTATATTCATAGCCAACACTAACACAATATTTATTCAATTATTAGTGAAATAAAAAATGATTTTAAAAATAATAAAAGTAATATAATTTGGATGAATGATTATGTTCAAATATTATTCTAAGAAACATAACATATTTGGTGTCTGTGAAAGGTATATATTTTAAATTCATAATTATGTTAATGAATTTATATTAAAATTATATTAATAGTTCAAAAAACAGAGATAATGATATTTTATAACAAAAAAATGGTTTATTTAATTGGTTTAAGATTTATAAGATTCCAATACATGGAAAAGTGAATTGGATATTTTTAATGAAATAATACTTTGTCCATTTAAGCATAACATTTATTTTATTGTAAATTTCTTGACCTCTATGGAGTAATTTTTTATAATTTTTTGGTAATATTATAAAGGGTTTTGGGTGGTAAAAACTAACATATAAGGGTAAAATAATCACTAAACCATGTATAAATTTTATTGGAAAGTTGATTTCAAACCATCCCCATCATTTAAAATTATTATTTCAATATATATCCTCCTTTACATTAAAATTAATTTATATTATTTTTCTACTTTACGTATTTACAAGAGTTCCCCTTCTGTCACATTTAAAGGGACACAACTTCTCCCTTTTATTTACAACTCTTTAAGTCATATATCTCAACCAAAAAATGAATAATTCGTTTCTAAAACATTATATCCATGAATTATAGTTTCTTTTAAAAATGTTATACTGTTGTTGGTGTCCATATAAATGGATCCAAAGAATGACTATCAAAGAAGAGGTAATCATCTTGACTAACTATTTCAAAATTTCATTTTTCTTCTAATATATATATATTTTTATTTATATTTTTACTCACAATTAAATAATAAATCTATTTTTATTAATATATTGATAAATTATTATGATTATATAGAATCATTTTACAAATCTTTCTTATTCTTTGTAAATTAAAAGAATCACTCATACGTACATATGGCTTACCATCTCCACATAACGATGTCATTCATTTTCATCACCAATTTACATAGATGGTTATAAATATTTATCTAATGAGTAATTATGATATTTACTACATTACTATTCTTAAATATTTTTAATATCATATATACCATAATATATTTCATTATATTGGATAATGATAATTTTGCTAATTCATATGTGTAGAATACCCCTCTATGATGTGATGAGAATTATTTTTTCTTTTTATATTACATGGATGGTGATATAGACAATTTTAATGAATATATATGATATATATTATACAATGGTGATTATGGTATGTTAAATTACTTCTGAAATTTCTTTTATTACATCAACTGAGATATGAAATTAGTGTTCATGTACATGTATGACCTATCATCTCCAAGAATGGCTGAATTAATTTTTATATCATTACCTTTTATGGATATATATATAATGAATATATAATAAATTTGAATCATGAATATCATTATCGATATTATGGGACTATAATTATAGTACAAGGATATGAACTATCGAAAAAATATTCTCACAAAAATTATTGTAGTTAAACCTCAAATCAATGATTATAATAAAATAATGAAAGGAAATGGGAGATGAGATGTTATAAATGGGTCATTTATGATATTATAGATATGTATATGGTTATGTTATATTAGTATAATAAAACTAAATTTATTAAAATTGATTTTAAAATAACTTGTGAGGAAAATCAAACTTCAGGTATGGGATTTCATCTCAGTTTGACAACTTAGAGACATATTTTGTATTGTAAACCAATTAATTTTTGTAGTATAAATATATATCATGTTTAATGTTTTTAAAATGAATATATACTTATAAATTTTTATTATAATTTTAAAAGAAGATTACTCTTTTATGGGGCTATAATTTTAATATCATAAAAGTGTTATGAATTTATTTTAAAATAATATTTTTTGGAAGATATATTAATTTCATTGGTTGAATATTAAAATATAGTTTTCATAAACTCTATATGATATATTCACCCCTATATATTTATGTATTTTCAAAATTTTACTCAAAAAATTTCACTCTAAAGAACATGATCTATGAAATTTAATATTTACAAGAAAATGATTATCTTATTTATATTTCTAATCTGGTATATTTTACTTTCATGCTGATATTTTCTCTAATTGTTTTTGAAAAGTTATTTTTTACATAAATTATATATTAAAGAATGTATTTATTATCATTGGAATTTTAAAAGATTAGATACTTATATTTCTATTTTTTTGAATGATTAATTTTCTAATGTCAATATAAAATTCCAAATGAATGTTTCTTTGTAATATATATGACATTAACAAATTCTCCCACCACCATAACTTTATTATAATATTATGTTATTCTAGATTTTTCAAATGGTTTTAGAATGAAATATCATTAATGAATTATTATTTTAATATTATTCATTCATATTATTTAATTCAAAAAATTAAAATAACTTAATAAAAATCTATATTTATATTATGAATTGATTGTCATCTTTTATTTATTATTTATTTTGTGGCTATCAAATTTAACTTGAAAGATTCACATTATTGAGATTATGTTTCATTGAAAATTAAATTTTTCTTAATTGTATATATAATTATTATCATATATATGACTATTATCTAACACATATACAATTTATATAAGTGAAATTTTATTATGAATTGTATTTTATTGAAGAAAGAAATATTGATATTTTTTATTCTTTAACAAATATATATATCATTTGACAATGAGTATTTGTTATGAATTAAATAGATCATTTAATATTTGTTGAACGTAGTGGACATGCAGTGAAATGTAGGGACTAAAATTAAATATCCCCTTGATTCATCAATAGGAATCATGAGAAAATCATGTATGGTAGCCTTATTAAATGATTTTTGGGGGGTATAAATTCCCATAGAACAATATATATTTGAATCAAGGCTTGATGGTAAATATATCATGATATTTAAGATCACAAGGTCCAAAATTGATCATTTAATTCAATGGGAATTTAATTATTTTATTTATGAAATTAATGCATTGATATTATACATATAAGGATTTCTTGATCATGTTGTTAACTAGATTTCATTATTTTTCAGTTTTTTAGAATACCATACTGATTATGAATTATTTACTCTTGAAAAATTCCACTATATGTAAACATTACTAAGATTTCAAGCTCACCCTTTAATAGTTTCCCGTTCTCTAGGAAGGGAAGAAGGGTATTGTGAATAATAGTATGGATGCAGGAGTATTTTTTGTTTTATATTTTTTATTTCCAAAACAATATAGGAATCATGTTTGTATCCATATCTTTAATAATACTAGATTTATCAATCTTTAATGGTGAGATCCCATTAAATTTATTTTAGTGTAACAAAGAAGACACTGAATCTAGGTTATTGGAGTTGGGGTATCAATAGTTTATTATTATGTTGATTCAAATTTTTTACTTCGTAATGTTATTTGAATTTTGTGGGATTTGATAACTCCAAGGAATGAACATGGGTTTTGGTACTATTATTGGGCATCTAGGTATTAGAATTTATTATAATTATTGTCATTGATTATTTAATTAATTTTTTTCTCTTGTATAGTTTCATTATTATTCCATTTTTAAATTAATGGATGTTTTTAATTTATTATTATAGGCTATAGTTTCGTGAAATACATTCATTATATGGGTTCAAGGAGACTATATTTAAAATAAATCCTACAATTCAATTAGTAAAATTAAATTAATTTGTATAATTACTGGAGAGAATCAATGAAAATTAATAAAGGAGATCTTGTTTCCTATGATGAAATCACAAATATCATGGGGTCTAAAAAATTGGAATTGGTAAACAGAAACCTCAAAAATTATAGAATTTTGGTCATTAATATATCAAAATTAAGTGTTGTGAGGCCTTCCATCAATGAAATCAATTATGAATTGAAACCTAGAATTCATGAAATGATAAAATATGATGATTATATTGGAGTATTTTAATAGTATGATCCTTACAGAAACATGTATAAATTTCCAGAAATACATGACATTATAAAAATAGTAGAGTTTCAGATGATGAAATTTATCTTGGATCCACACCATTTTATTTAACAAGGTAAGATAAGGATTGGTTAAAATCAATGTCTATTGGATCCAATACTACATGGTTGGTTCCTCCCTGTAAATTGATAAAAAAGTATTTCCCCCAATCCCATACATCCAAACTCTATAGTGAAAAACATTTCACAATAAGATTCGATGGTGATGTTAGAATCTTAGGAATGATTAAAGGATATGTTACAATGCTGCAAACATTATGGTGTGACACATTGGATGTAGCTTTATAAATTCTATATCAATTTTCTAAATATTTGAATAATAGTGTTTAGCTCAGTAGATGAAGAAATAATGATGAATAAACACATACGAAGGATCAATCAATTCATGATAATCTGGATGATAAAATGTCATAGTATAGAGGAAAACTTGTCACCGTTATGAGAGTATGTTATCATATTAAGGAGACTATGAAATTCGATACTCATATCTACGAAATTTCAAATAGAATGGATTCATTGTGTATAATAAAAAATATTAGATCACCCTCTAAGACACCATAAATACTTTCATGTGAATTTTTTGGTTTTCTACACCATTTTTATGATTTTAAATACCATAATAGGGGACCAAATAATTAATATAGAAAATGATTTCAACTATTTCCATAAAAACCATACAAAAAAACCCTTATGAGTAGGGAGTGAGGATATCCCAACAGAATAAAGGCTATTTATCATGTTTTGGGAAGAATATCCATCAAAATATAGTCCCATATAGTTTTTCACATAACTATTATCCATCAAGTAAGACTGGAAAAGTTTCTATAATTTCCAACCATAAATCCATACGAAAACTTTTCAAACAACCTCATTAAAATAATCATCAATTTTTTGGGGAAAAATCATACAATATTTTAATAAAATTAAAAAAATATATTTAAAATTTATTAAAATATTTAGATCCTTGATAAATATTTATTGAGTTTTTATGTCATGATAGGGAATCCAAAGCTTTAGATTGGCTAGATTTAATAGAAATTTAAATCCCAGCCTATTATAATGCCCTTGGGGAATACTAAATCACTTGGAGAAGAAGAAAAACTTAACATGTTATGTAGTGGAAACGAGTTGTCAAAAAATATAAAAATAGGGGGATTAATTGAAGAAAATTCAGAAATATGAGAGTAAAGTGCATGATTCTCTACGAAAAATCTGATTAGAAAATAAGAAAAGTAGACCCAGGAAATAAAATAGAGGATGTGAATAGATTTAGATAAAATCATATAGTGTAGAAATATGATGTGCCTCTCAATCAGCCACCCATTAATTTTCAAGAGATGGTGTTCTAAGGGTTTTGGAGGGAGAACATAATAAAGAACATGAATGTTTCAAATTTCTACACATCAACATTCTATTATTTCTGGAATTTTCACAAATTAACACCTTTGAATAATTTCCCAAATAGATACACTATAATAAATATATAATTGGATATTTTTGAATAATATCCCCAAGAGAATAATATGAAGTGGTGGAATAGAGAAAAAATCATCCTAATTTGAAAGAATAAGTAATTTTTTAAATTCCATGTATGATTGGATCATGTACTTTTTGAAAATAATTTTATGAATTGGAAGAAATAATAAAAATAATGAAATTGATTTTATATTATAATATATTAAGTGATCTGAAAGTTATTTTTATTATAAAATATTTTGTGGATATATTAGGGAAATGTTCTTATAAAATCTAACTATTTATTTGAAAAATTTTGGGATAATAAATTTTTCAAAAGAATGATCGCTGAAATTATTTCATTCCATCACTACTATCAAATACAGTTACAACTTCTAGAAACGTTAATTTAAAAAGTTAAAATATTTAGTGAACATAGTGGATGTTTATGAAGATAAAGTTAGTGAAAAATAGTAGATTAATTCCATTTTTTAGATTGTATGATTTCTTATTAGTGAAATATATCTAGAACACAACCACTAAATTTTCTAAGCACCCTAGTTTGTATTGAGGCATATCACAATAAGACTATGTTATATCTTATTGGGATGAAATAAGACACTATGTGATATGATCAATAAATTAATTACTAATTAACATGATAAAAGGATGATCATAGGGGTTTAACCAATAAAACATTTCTAATTTTTGGGTACTCATAGATTTAAAATGAATAATCTCTTTTTTATACTCATAGAGTAAATCTTTAAGAAGAAAAGATTCCAAGAAGTTAACCCAAATGAAAAATAGTTAGTCCAATGATTAATGTTTTAGAAGAGGTTTTAAAGCATATAAATTCTAGAAATATTTATCATATTTTAACTAGTGAATTGGTGAGATCGTTACGGTATGTTCTGAAGAGAAGAGTGATGCTTGTGATGATGAAGAATTATGAACTTGATTACAAGGAGGTGTTAATGGATGGAGAGTCTGTAAAGACTCTTTATATTTTAGAAATTAAAAAGTGAAGGATCATTTTCCGATTCCATTTTTTGACCATGTTCTGGACTGACGTACTGTTGTAATTTAGGTGGAAATAAGTTTCCTAGGTCATAGTGGATAAAATGTTAACAACACTCACATGAACCTATATTTCTTTTCATTGTTGTTATATTCAATTTTTCATGTTAAACTCACATTACAATTTTTACTAGTACATGAAAAATAATTTTAAATGTATGGGGAAGAGTTCTTATTTATTGTCATTGGTTATTCCCTAGTATATGGAAGGTCTCTTGATGTTTTCCATAAAAACCTAAACCTAGTTCATTAATGATATTAAGAGACTATTATTTTTTTCAATTGGTATAAATTCACATCATGGTGACTAAAATAATTTTTATTACCACCAAATCTACAATAAATAGGCTATTATAGATCCATATAGAGGTCTATAAATTATAGAACATAAAGAGCATAAAACTCTATTGAAAATAAGGAGTATTTCTCGTCATTATGGGTTTTATTAAGGATATATACAGGATTTTTCAGGTATATAATGATTTATCAATAATCTTTACGTTATGATGTGTCATTAAACATTAATGATAAATGAATGCAGGATATCAAAATGTTAATGACTAGGATAATGATTGGCCATGTCATGAATCCTCCAAACTAGTAGGAACCATTTTTTTTTGTATAGTTTCATTAATTATTAATGGAACAAAGATATTGGAAGGAATAAAGATAGAATCATTAGGATATTCTATTATACAAGTAGATCATTAACAGATACCCTAATAAAATATACGACCATAGAAACTAAACTTTTAGATGTACCATTAACTATAAATATGTTTATACCATATCTTATTCTATAGATGGTAATAATATACACCGATATTCTAGTGATGATTCACTTTATTACATGAAAACATGTCAACTCTAATTTGATGCATTAGATTCTAATGATTTAATAAATTGGTATTGAAATTCAAGGAAATAGATGTTTGGAAAATGTGGTGGCTAATAATAATTCCATGATATATTTTCTTAATTATTCTCCTGAACCAAAAGTATATAATCATGAGTAGTTTATATATTAATTTCATTTTACACTTAGAATCACCAGAAACCATGGCATGCATAAATTTATAAATAAGACTCTAGAAGAGATGTTTTTACTCATTTTTTAGACTAGTAGAGAAATATGATCTTCTATATTGCTTAATAATATATTAGGTATAATCTAGTATAGATAATATAGCCTTTTCCACATATTATGACATTATTTGAAGCTTAATTTACCATTAAATAGGAAATAATGATCATAATTTCTTCTCACATGGGAGTAGTAGGAACATAAAACTGAAAACATGAAATCAAAAAAATAATTAATTAGACACAATTATGAGCCCCTAACTCCCATTTATCACTAAAATCAATATGGAGTAACATGGGGAAAACATAAACAATGGGATGATCTAAAAGACCTGTAAGGAAATAAACATATGAATAATAAAAATAACATAGGTTAGAAGAAAAAAAATGATGACATAAAAAGTTATGTAACATGAAAAAACATAATGAATAATAACATTTTGAACATATGTATATGTAATCGTGGAATCATATGCATTTTAAAACAATTCACAATATGACACAAGCATAAATCAGTGAAACTACCGAGACCAGTGCACATGGTGGACAAAGTACCATAAAAGAGTGAGGGTCACTCCCAATCCCAACATGATGTCTCATGACTATAAATATTACCCAATGCATTGTATCACTTTTTAGGTGCACCCATAATAACATGTTCATGAATATGTATTACACATGATTAATAATGTATAGTAGTTACCCATGAAAAAAATTGGGTATCATAATAGGGTCGTAAGTCATAAAAAGAGAATAGCATAATGGTTTCCTTGAAAGGATGGATTAAAATATTACACGGAAAATTAATAAGATAAAATAGTAATTGATCATGATAAATTAAATCAATATTATGTAAAAATATTTATAAATAGTGTTTAAGATTCATTAGAAATGAAAAAATTTATTGCGTGTTAAAGAAAATATTAAAGTGAGTATTAAGAGGAAAAGGAATATTTGTTTTCATAATACAAGAAATGAACCGACATAGTTTTTTCATGATGAAATGATTTATTTTATTAAAATAATTTTTGGATTAAAAAAATGTTATATATTTCATGTTAAAATGTGTAAGAAATCGGTAAGTTACCATTAATCAGGCTTGCTTTTCGAGAAGAGTTGAGAAGGGAAACTTATAAAAAAGTATTTCCCATCAAAGTAAGAGAATATCAATATAAAAATATTATTGGAAAATACCTACAAGATTTAGTAGGATCACAATATTATAATTAATAATTAAATTTTGAAAAATAGATAGAATGTGTAACATGAAAGAAAAATGGAGGTTCAGAATGAATCCCTTACCTTATATCTGAAATTTTTCTACACATGATCATAATATCCTTTATAATCTAATTTAATATATTAATTAAATAATTAATTCATAACTATTTATTCATGTATTTGATTTTTTAAATTTTTATTACATTTGTTCATGTCCTTTTTGATGAGTTATAAGATACAATTTCATCGTTCTGGAGTGTCCATATCCTCGGTTTTCCTGATCACCTTACATGTATACATGTATTTAAAATAATGTATAATGAAAATAGTCATCTATAATTGAAATTATATGTTATTAATGATATTATTATATAATAAATTGTTATATATATAATTTTTCCCATATGTGTAGAGGATTAAATAAAGAAAAAATAAATGATAACTTTTTTGGATTATTTTGTCGTTTTTTGATCATCATGAACTAGTGTTCTTTCATAATTCAGTATTGTGCTTAAAATTTAAATTTAGAAGATAAAAACGGTTATAAAAACCATTTTAAAATATTTACAATCAAATATAATGGTTTTATGTCCTTAACTATATGAGATAATGTAATATGAAAACTTGACATCCTGGAAGCTGATAGATCAACACATCATAAATAATATTTTTAGTATTAGAATAAATGTAAGAGGATAAGGTACATAATGATGGATATTCCACTAACATAATAAAATTATAGTATATAAATAACACTATATTTATCATTAATTTTTGGATATAGGATGTGAGGAGAGTATAACAAAAGAAAATAAAGTGAAAATAAAATTAATAAATGATAAAATGGATTTTAAATCATGAATTCTTTTCCTAGAGAACATCCTTTGGGAAATTGGGTTTGGTCATTTATTGGGACAAAACCTACCTAGATTTAGTGAAGAGATTTGTGAATATTATTTGGAAGAAATTGGAAATTTTCCAAGGCTTCATTGGTGTGAGGAAAATAAGGTGCGAGGGAAGGTATTTATAGTAGATGAGAGTGATGTTTTTTGATTATTTTAATCATTTATTTATTATTCTGCATCATGAATATGAATAGTTTGTATTCTTGTGACTATGTATAGTACCTTGTTCTTATGAGTTTTAAAAAATGGGGTTTACATCATCTAAACATCATCCAAGACTCAATAATTGATGTATTAAACTTATACCATATATTACCATATTTCACTATTCAAAATACAGTCAATTGTTTTAGAGAAATAGCATAACAATTACACTAAAGATTTTACAACATGTTGAATTCCAAAATGATATACATTTTCAAAAAATAAATTTTTATATATGGTAAATGTAAATTAAAAATAAAATCATCATTTATTTAGAAAATACCAATTTTAAAATTATAAGTGATTTTATAACATGTTCAAAAAATTAATTAAGGTATCATAAAATTATATTATATTGCTAAGGAAAAAATTATTTTCTAATATATAATATGAAAAGAAATTAATTTAAACTATTATATTAATTATAAAATTTTAAATAGACATTTAAGAATCACAAAAATATCAATACATAATTTATCATTTTATAAACATTTATTTACTTATTATATGATATAATTATATAATATATTTATTTATAAGATGAATACATTTTTTTATACATTGATTATTGAGTTTACTATTATATTTTTTATTTTAATATTCATAAGTATCATATTACTATTCCAAAGGTCAAGTTATTGTTCCCTTGGTATTGGTTTCTTAATTTGTAGACATACCTCTTATTTCATTCATTCTTTATATATAAAGTTTTTAGTGTGTTCTATATATTATATTATATGATTTATAATATATGAAATAATTATAAGAGGGAATATTTCATTGATATAATTATGGGATGTTACATTCCCCCCCCCCTTGATAAATTTCTCTCTTGAAATTTCATTTTACAAATAAAGGTGAAACCATGTGGGGTTACATATCCTCCATCACTTCCTCTAGTTATCTTGTTTCCTCTTTATACATATTGTTATACCAGAGTAATTTCACCATGTGTGTAGTCTTATTGCATAGAAAATTATCTCCATGGTCTATAATCTTCACCATAGGCCTTTCATAAGAGAGATCATTTTTCAGTTGTACCACCTCGGAACTAAGAATGTTTCAGGGATATGATATGTACTTACTAAAGAGGAATATAACGAATACATCATGTTCATGACACATGGTCAGTGGAAGTGTTATTCGATAGGCCAAATCTTTGACACAATAACAAAATGTGAAGGAGATGGCGTACCTATGATATAGATTTTCACTTTTCCTAAATCTCATTATCCTATTCTATGGATATATGAGGAGGAATACCATGTCTCCCACATTAATATACAGACCCCATCGACAATTTTATGTATATATATTCTATTAACTTTGGGATTCCTTGATGTTATGGCTAATTTTTTTCAACTATTCCACTATTTCATCAACTATTTATGGTCCAAGTAGTTTACATTCACTGAACTCACCCCAGCATGATGGTGTTCTGTATATTTTCCCATAAATTGATTCATATGGATTCATTAGAATGCTTTAGTTGAAACTATTTTTTAAAAAAACTCAATTAGAGACTGATGTTTGACACATACTCCATTAAATTCCAAAGAACTCACTCTCATCATGTCTTGAAGTTTTTAAATAATCCACTCATAATGGCCCTCAATTTGAGGATGATAGGCCACACTAAATATCAGATCATATCTTAAATAATATAGGATACTTTTCCGGAACATGGAGGTAAATATCAGATTCTGATCAAATACAATCTATAGTGGAACTTCAAAAATAATTACCACTTCTTTGATATATATTCACGAAATTTGATCTAGTGATTATTATTCACAAATTGTGATAAAGATAGCTATCTTTATTAGAAAATCAACAATGACCATTATAGAATTATTTCTTATTGATGTTTTTCAAAGTACAATATCAAAGTACATGGCTATGTCCTCCTAGATCCATGTTGGTATGGGTATTGGTTGAATCATAACATTAGCATTTTTCTCTTCAACCATCAATTGCTTAGATAAAATGAAAATTAATGTATATATTGCGATCTCTTTCTGCAAAGATTTCCACCAATAGTTCTTTTAGAGATCTTGATACATCTTTGTAATTCCTTGGTGAATAGGAAAGGTTGAGCTGTGTGCATAATTCATATTCTCTATCTTTATCTATATACTTTTTATTACTCATAGACATAACCAAAATAACATGAATCCATCATCATCCATTTTTATCTCTATGGATTTCCCATTTATGATAACTTCCACCTATTTCTTAATTTCCCCATCATTTCCTTGAGAGTGCTTTATTTTATCTATAAGGGATTTTTGAGAAATCATTTGAAAAAGGAATAATGATGTCCCTTACAAAATTATTCCCATTTCTATCCTTTGTGAGTATGATAATATTGGATCCTTCTCAATTATCATCATTGATAAATATGCATGATCTTTTCTATATAGAGAATCATCCACATTATTTGCTTTACCCGAATGATACAATATTGAGTAGTTGTAATCCTTGAAGAGATATAACAATATTTATTGGATCATATTAAAATAATTTTATTTGAATATATATTTGGTGCTCTAATTATCAGAATATATTTCACACTTCTTCATATATAGATAACACTTCCATAGTTTCAACATAAATATCACATATTACAACTGAAGATCATATATTGGATAGTTTTTCTCATAAATTTTCATCTACCTTTAGGAATAGGCTATAACTATTTCATTTTTCATCAGTAAAGAGCCTAATACATGCTCTGAAGCATCATTTTATACCATAAATTGTTCCCCACTTGTCATAAGTGTGATCACTGGTGCAAGGATGATCATCTTTTTTAAAACTCCGAAGTTGTATTCACATTCATTGGTATATAAAAACATCACAAAATTCTATTTAAACATGGTTATTATGGAATATAATTATGATAATCTCTTAAAAAATCTTTATTAATACTCAACTACACCAAGAAAATATCTTATCACTGTTATAGATGTTGTTCTTGGACACTAATTAATTTCTGTTTTCTTAGAAAGGTCAAAAAATATATCTTTTCTCGTTATAACATGACCCAAGAATGATAATCCCTCAATCCATAACTCAAATTTAACTCACTTTTCATAAAATTTATCACTTCAAAATTTACATATCATAGTATTCAAATAATCCTCATAATCCTCTTTTATCTTGGAGTATATCAAAATATCATTAATATTGTCTACCAAAAATATTTTGAGTTAATCAATAGAATATATTTATTATCTCTATGTAATTTGTATAGCATTATTGGGTTTGAAGGGAATCACTGCCATATCATAGTGGACATACCTCATTAAAATAATCACACTTCAGAATATCTTCATTCCTCATATTTAATTGGGGATATACTGACCGGACATCCACCTTTGAGAAATACTTGGCACCACATAGCTGACCGAACAAGTCATCTATCTAGTGAACGAGATACTTATTATTTTTCTTTATTGGAATCCTCTTGTGTTAATCATGTTTTGATGATCACAAATACTATACATTTTTTAAATCTTGTAAATATTGTTTAATATATCTGAAATCATGTGTACAGATGGTTGGTTTATTTATGCTTTACATAAATGTTCCAAGAATATTAATTTCTATAAATCATGTTTGATTATTATAAAATATATTTATCATTGGTCTATAATGATTTACTATATGAATGATTAATTATAATTTAATTTGTGAATATTAATGCTCCAATCTGTATACAGATATTTAGCTAAGTCTGAGAAACCGTGAGTCTGCCAGTAGTTCTGTTTTTCTAGAAAAGGACATAAACACCATGACCAGACACTGTGACCCATACACCATGGCCAGACACCGTGACACCGTCACTGGGACCAGACACTGTGACCAGACACCGAGACCGGAGACCGTGACCCAGACACCGTGACTCGGACACCATGAACCAGACACCAAGACCAGTTTCACATCTATTTAAGTTGGTGACACCAATTCCTTGCTTATTCACCGTTTGAAGTTTGGTAAAGTAATAGACACCATTATTATAACACTGCATCTTTGCTAGCGGTTCTTGATCTCTATAAAACTATGTCGTCATAACTATCTCACCGCTCAAAGGAAAAGAAGGAGAGACTGGGATCCTAAAACCGCATCTGGGCTACCGGTTCCTGATCATTATAAAACTATGTCATCATGACTATCTCACTCCTCAAAGGAATAAAAGAAGAAAATGTTCCATGGATACACTACTTCACGGAGACACTGATTCATGGGGAGATGGTTTCCAAGTCACACTATTTTCAGAAAGACTGTGATGTCATTCGTTAATATATTTTGTCATCTTTTATTTAATTTCTAATGGTCATATTTGAGTCTTTTAAATGAACTGACATAATTAATTTTTCTTTATAGACATATCACCTAGATGTACGAGGTACAAAGTGTAGAATACATGCATCATGTCGGCTCCAACACATGCACTCCACGAATAAAAAGAAAAGTGTTACCCAAAAACAAACTTGGATGATATAATGAAGAAGTGTTAACTCACACATGCAACAAGATATATCTAAAGAACACACGAAGCGTTCAAGAATCCAAAATCTTAGATACCCAATATCAGAATCAAGAACATATTTGTAATACGAACTCCATGAACAACACAATCCATATCTTTCTTGAAACTAGATAACTAGACTTGTGATACTCTGTTTCTGGCAAGAGGACTAGATTCTTGTATCTGGTTCATCCTAGAAGTCCAGAGATGCATAGAACAACACTCAGAGAACTTATAACTTTATCTCATCATCTTTTCTCTATTTTGTATTTTTTTAGCTTTCGAGCAGTGTGTGTGTGTCTGTATGAAAACCTGAACTATCTCCTGCACTAAACTGAAGGATACAAGTTATCCTTCCTCTCATATCCTTTTCCACTTGTTTACTACCATGGATAAGTTGGACGAGGTCCCAGTGTGACTTGGTAGATGATACTCATTAAGAACTATGGAAGAGGTCATGTGACCTGGACAGTCTTGTGCACTATTGTTTACCATGATCCAGGGTGTGGATCAAGTTTTTTAATATAAACTACTTGGTGGATGGGGATCACCAATTTGAGTGGATTTGGTCTCAGCTTGAGACTGAACCACTTGTTTTATATCCGTTGGGTAGTTTAATTGAGTGTTCTTAATTTTACTGCATAATTCAGAAATAACTAGATTTACTTTTATAGTAATTATTGGAAAGAATTTATAATTGTTTTTCCTTATTATAATACCATTAAAATTAATATTAATAACTAATATTAAGATTACTGAGAATTAATCAATCTTTTGAGAAGTTATTTAAATAGTCAAACTTTTATAATCGTATTACTTTGATTGACAGGGAGGTATTTATTTTTATTGAGGAGAATTATAATAATACTTTTTTCAAATATATATTTTTATAGATACTAAATTTACCCCCTCTTGAGATCTCAACTCCAACCAACATTTGGTATAAAAGGGTGTTTGTAATTCCTCTCAAGACTCGGTTTTTGAAACTATTCAACTGTGATTTTAGTTATACTTTATAGATCTGTAAATTCTTATTAATTCTAAATTTATAACTCTTTAAAAGTATTTCTTTTATATGAATATTATACTGGATGGTGTTTCAATAAATAGACAACCATTGTTTAATAAAACCAATTATTCCCAATAGAAAATCAAAATCAAAATGCATTTAGAAAGTACGGGTTTTGAAATTTGGTCTTCAATTATAGATGAGTATAAGATTCCTTCTATGATATAATCACATGGGATGACCCAACCAAGAATTCCTATAATAAAACATTCAAATACATGAATTATTTATATTTATTCTTAGGAGATGAAGAATTTAATAGAATTCTTACATGTAAAACTACCCAAGAAATTTAGGATACTTTGTTTCTTTTACATGAAGGAACTGTTAGTGTGAACGAAATGAGACTTAATAATTATACTATTAAATATGATAACATTAACATGAAAAATAATGTGCCTATTTCTGAAATGTATCTCAGGATCAACAAACTTCTCATGACGATGATTTCTCTTAAAAGAGAATTCACTTCCAAAGAACAACAATCATGGGGATTCTCATATGCCTAATTGATAGATGGATAATAAAATATGCCTCTATAAGATAATCGTGCGACATCAGCAAGTTAACTATAAAAAACTAATTGGAAAACTAATTATGTATGAAGTGGAGATGAAAGTCAACAAAGAAGAAGAGGATGAACCCAAAAGAAATTCTGTTGCATTTAAGACCACCACCTTTTAACACAAAGAAAATTGGAAATAGGAAGCCTCTGTCAAAATTTACAGCAGTGAACAATCATCACCAGACATTGATAATGATAAGTCTCAATTAGATAGAAGAATTTAGAGATTTTACTAGAAGATTTTTTTCTTCATAAATCCTAACTTCAAAAGAAGACCTGATCAAAAAGGAAGATGGAAGAAAGATTAAAAAAATGTGCCAAGTCTGATGAGATATTATGCTATGAATGTATGAGAAAGAGACATGTAAAGGCTGGATGTACCAAGATTAAGTACAAAAATAAATATAAGGACAAATATATAAAGTATAAAAAGGAAATGAAATCAACCTAGAGTTCTTATAAGGACATTTCAAGTGACTCGAAATCTTTATATGATTAATAGGCTAACAAATCCAATATGTGTTTCATAAAAAAACACATATGTGGTAACACAAGAATATCCTGTACATAATACCTATTATTCTAGAGATGAAATTGATTATGAGAATATGTCTAATGATGAAATGTTTGAGTACTATAATATGATTTAAGAGACATGTAATGAACGTAAAGATAACTATAAATATTTGAAGAAACAACATGCTCTTACCTAAAATCTTAAAACTAATCTTACGGTAGGAAGGGAGAAGAATGTTCAATTAATCAAAGAAAACAATGCACTAAATATATCTAATGAGAATTTTAAAAAGGACTTTGAAAGGATTAATAATGGTAAATATACATTTGTAAAAATTCTAGGTAAAATTATTGCTCCAAAATATACTAATGGTTTTGGCTATCAACCTGGAAAAAGAAATTTTCAAAGAACTAATTTTTTTCCTATATATAGGACTCACAAGTTTAATCATAATTCTGGAAAACATTCATCTAGTTCAAGTTATGATACACTCTCTATTGTTTCAATCCTTTCTAGAAAAAATAGACTTTATTTTTCATGCACTTTACATAATGCTTAGAGGAAAACTATGAGGCAGATGTGTGTTCTTATAGCACTAGTCACAAATATTACTGGACCCAAACAAATATGTGTACCAAAATCAGTTTTTATTTTACTATTTTATAGAATGTTTTCTTAAATATATCCTATAATATATCATGGTACCTGGATAGTGGGTGTTCAAGACACATGGTAGGGAACTATTCATACTTCAAGAACATAATAAATATTGATGGTGTACATGTCACCTTTGGTGACAATGCTAAAGAAAAAAATTGGTCCTTGGCCAAATCGGTAACTCTAACTCAATTTTAACTTCCAAAGTAATTTTTATTGGTGGATTGAAATATTATATGCATAGTATTTCACAATTATGTGATGATGGATTTCATGTTAAATTTGAAAATGATGCTTGAAATGTTTTTAATTCTGAAAATGAATTAGTGTTTTCTTTATTGAGAAATAAAAATGTATACTCTCTTAACTTAGATTATTTAGTCTATCAAAATGATTCATGTTAATTGTATTTCAAAAAGAGTCTTGTCTTTGGAATAAGAGACTAGGACAATGTAATATTCACTCTCTTAGAAAACTAAATAGAAAATGATTAATCAAAGATCTACCAAAACTTGAGTTTCTAAATGATAAAGTGTGTAATCCTTTTCAAAAGGATAAGCAACACAAAAGTTCCTTCAAACCAAAGAATGGAGTGTCAGCTTCTAAACCAATGAAACTGGTTCACATGGATTTGTTTGGACCATCTTGATTTTCTAGTTTAAAAGGGAAGTCCTATGTTTATGTTCTTGTAGATGAATTTTCTATATATACTTGGACATTATTTTTGGCTCACAAAAGTGAAGCCTACTCTCATTTCAACAAATATGAAAAAACTGTAGAAAATCATAGTGGAATTAGAATTAAATCTTTATAAAGTGATCATGGTCATAAATTATAAATTCAAGAGTTTTAATCCTTTTGTTCACAAAATGGATATATTCATAATTTCTCGACCCCTAGAACACCTCAACTAAATAGAGTTGTAGAAATAAAAAATTGAGCCTCGAAGTAGATTTCTAGAACCATACTTAGTGAATATGACTTAACTATTTATTTTTTGTGATAAATATATAAATACATAATGATATATTATTAATAGAGTGTTTATTAGACCCATTATTGAAAGAACTGTATATGATTTATGAAATAATAGAAAACCCAAAATATGAAAATTAAAATTTTTGGTTTTCAAAATATATATCCTTATTACAAAGGACAATCTTGATAAAATCGAATCCAAGAGTAATGAAGGAATATTTATTGGATATTCAATATCTATAAAATACTATAGAGTGTTTAATAAAAGAACTATATGTGTGAAAGAATTTGTCCATGTCAAAGTTGATTAAATAGATCCATATGAGCCTATGACCACTCTAGAGAACCTGGAGGATGATGTGTAAAAAATAGATATCAATAAAAAATCCTCTAACTAATCTGTAAAGGAAGCTGTGAAAGCTTCTAGTTTTTGAAATTATTTAGAATTTTGTCATAATGAACCTGAACTTGTTGAAGAACCTAAAATCACTATTAATTCTTTTTCTAGAGCTGTTAGAACTCTTAAGAATCATTATTTGGATGGAGTTGTAGGAGATTTAGATAAAATAACTCAAACTAGAGATTATCTTATAAATCATGATGAAAATCAAGTCTTCTGGTCAAAACATGAACCTAAAAACATTAATGATTCTATCAATGATGAATTTTGGGTGATAGATATACATTAAAAACATAACCAGTTTGAAAGGATCAATGTTTCGAAACTTTTTGATAGACCCAAATACACATTCACCATTGGCACTAAGTGGGTATTTAGAAATAATATAAATGAATCTGGTAACATAGTAAGAAACAAGGCTATAATGGTTGCACAAGGCTATAGTTAAGAAGAGGGAATTGATTATGAGGAAACCTTTGCACCGGTAGCTAAACTTGAAACCATCATAATTCCTCTTTCTTATGTTGGACATCTAAATTTCAAACAAATATTAAATGGATGTTGAATGTGCATTCCTAAAAGGGTATATATCTTAGGATGTCATTTTTGAGAAACCTTCTGGTTTTACAAATCCTTATTTTCTAAATCATTTATTTAAATTATCAAAAGCATTATATGGTTTAAAACAAGCTCCAAGTGCTTGGTATGATAGATTAAGTACCTTTCTTATTTCAAAAGGTATTAAAAAGGGAATAATTAATTATACACTTTTAATAAAACGAATTTCCAATGATGTTTTAGTATTTTAAATTTATGTAGATGATATTATCTTTAGATCCTAAAAAAATTATTTATGTATTGGATTTTCTAAAATGATTCAAAATGAATTTGAAATGAGTTTAATGGGTGAACTAAAATTATTTCATGGATTTTAAATGTTTCAAAATAATGATGGTATTATTTTAAATAAAATAAAATATTCTAGGGATCCTCTAATACATTTTTTCTTGGATAGCACTAAAAGAAGTGACACTCCAATTAGTTCTACTTGTAAGTTGTATCTTGATGAAGATGGAAAATGTGTTGATCAAACCACTAAAAAAGGAATTATTGGAAGCTTACTATACCTATCTTTTAGCAGACCTGGAATTATGTTTAGTGTATGTATGTGTGCCCGTTTTCAAGAAAAACCTATGGAATCTCATTAATTTGATGTTAAGAGAATTTTTAAATACCTAGACCATACACTAAATCTTGGAAATTTATATCCTAGAGGACAATAATTTAAGTTAGTTAGTATTTTTGATGCTGAATTAAATGGTTGTATGTTAGATAGAAAAAAGAAACTCTGGAACATGTCACTTTTTAGGCATGTCACTAGTATCATGGTGTAGTAAGAAACAAAAAATTGTTGCATTATCTACCGCAGAAGATGAGTACATAGTTATTGGTACTTGTTGTTCATAGATTTTGTGGATGAAACACACATGACTAGATTATAGATATCAATTCATGCATGTACCAATATATTATGACAATACAAGTGTTATTAACATCTCAAAAAATATTGTTTCGAACTCTAGGACAAAACATTTTGATGTAAGGCATCGATTCTTTAGAGACCATTATAAAAATGGTTATATCACTTTAGAATTTATTGGAACTGTATATCAGGTCGTTGATATATTCACCAAACCATTAAATTCTGAAAGAATAGATTACATCATACATGAATTGGGAATAATAAATTTTATGTAGTAAGTGCACTGTTTCACAACTTATTGTTTCACTGTTTATGGTTTCACAAGTAAATATATTAAGATTACCATCTAACTCTTATAGTTATATATTTAATGTCTTAAAAGTTATTGTTTAATGTTTATATTCTCACTGTGAAAAACCAATTACAGTATCACCGTGTACAACCTTTTACGGTCTCAACGTGAATTTCTATTCCAGTCTCACTGTAAAAACACTTTATTATTTTATTTACATATTATAACCTATATCGCAGTAATAAATTATTTTATTTGTTTACTTTCCCATGCATTTGATTTTACGATGCTTGATATCCCTAAATGATAAAAACGAACGAAGTTTCACTCCTTTCGTTACCCGATATATCTTCTCTCAAACCATAACCCCTCCTTCAACATTTCTCTCTCTCTCTCTCGAACCTTTATTGAATTACCAAAATGAAACGCCTATCATAATCAACTCTTAAGAAGTAAAGGTCAAAGAGGAAGATGAAAATATCCCCGAATATAACACCTGAAGGTCCTTTGAATATGAACCTGGTGAATAGAATAGTGGTAACTAAAAATGAAATTTTCCCCAAGTGGCTGCTGTAAAGTAAGTCTTTCGTACTCAAAGTACTAAAAGAGAAAGGATTGTTAGATTGGTTCATAAAAGAGGAAAGACTGATATTCCCAAAGCTAGTTTCTCAGTTTTATCAGTTCGTTCAATTATTTTTTTATGTATAAGATGGTTTGGTTTTGATAAGCTGGATCAATGGGAAAATATGTACCTTTTCTTAGAGGTTATGGTCTACTTGACTAAGGATAACTCATGAGGGTATTTTTGATGACTATCTTAGAGGCCCTCCACCTCAAAGTTATATCTTTGTTTTAGAATAATCCTTTGGAAGCTTGAATAGCAATGAAACAACAAGAAGATCTATTTATGCTGAGCTAGATTGCAAAAGAACAAATTTTTTTAAGTTTGTTCTAAATTTGATTAGTCTAATAAATGTATATTTTTATACCCTCAATTGTTAGGATGTATTTTTAATACATCTTATGAAGAATTTACTTTAGATCAACCTATTCAAGTATGTTATAATTTATAAGTGCGAGTTGATAAAGACAACCTCAAAGTCAACCTCCCTGTTTTACTAAAGGTTAATATCTCCAATGCTTCATTCTAAAGGGATGGTTAGAACAGATGAAGAAGTATTTAAGGACTATAAATTTTGTATCTCAAAGGTTAATGTTAGAATAATGAAAATAAGTTGTAATCCATGTAGAAAAGTATGGGTAGAGGATAATGAGAGGATCTATAAAAAGTTTAACCGGGATGAACAATATTCAAAATAGAAATACATTTATGATCCTAGTTTGGAGGCATTTGATATTTCTGTCTATTCTGTTGAGGAAGATAAATAATAGGTTGTTGAACTTATAGGGAAACTGTCCTCAATGTGGAAGGTAGTGAACTTTCTACTCATGTCTTTATTAAGAAGGAAGTACCTGATCCTAAATAAATTGTTGATCATGGAGAATAAATTTCTTTTAAAGAATAGTCTGTTGTTAGTGTAAGTAAAAAGTATATTCTAGAAGAACATATAGAAGAATATCTTTCTCTTGAGAAATAAGATTCTCTTGATGAACACCTATAGGAACAAGATGTTCCAGAGATTAATCTGTATTCAAAAAAAATAATGGAGCAAGTCGTTCAATTGTCTAGAAAATAAATGGGTAAGGCTATTGGGGTTGAAATCACAGAAATAGATCAAGGATCTAAAACTCATAGTCCTATAATAGATGCACCTATTGAGGGGGAGCATCAACCTAATATGTATAGTGTTTATATTCCTAATCCAATTTATCTAAACTTTGTCGATATATGTTATAAATTTCCTATCTACTTTGATGTGAATGATTCCCATGAAGACTTAGTTAAATGAATAAATCTATCTATTCTGTTTTAATTGAAACCATTATCTTCTCTTGATGTTATATTTTCAATGTAACTTGATCATGTCTCAAAATGCTTCATGAAATTGAAGAACATTCTACCTTAGTGAGTAAGGATGATTTGAAATCCATTGAAGCTACCTTATTGGATGGCATTGAAAAGATCATGAATACTTAAACTACTCATGTCCCAAACATGAGTGAAATATATCTTTTCCTATTATTATAGAATATAATTTGGAAGATTCTTCCAAAAATGATTCATGAAATTGAAGAAGTTAGAGTTGAGAATAAACAGTTATGTGATGAAGTGATGTCTCTCAGAAGTATAGTTGAAGATATGAAGAGACTGCCGAAATCAAGACCATAACCTGTTGCTCGTCCTATTGAGGATGTTAATGGTCATCTTCCATAGGAAGTTACCTGCCTGATTCAATGTATCCTAACTTCCTTGTCTAACACGGTGGCTGAATGAAACCATAAAATAGTTCAAGAAATGAGTGAGCTTGTTATTGGTCTTAACAAGTAAACTGATGAGTATAAGGGATGTCTCCAAAATATTCTGAATCAACTAATGTACCTTACATCAGCTGTTACAGCTTCTAGTGCCTCTTGGCAATTATATCATCCCTCCTTGGATAATGATCTACTAAAAACAGTTGTTAAATAAGTACTCTAATCAGTGCTCAGTGGTTTTGCAAAATATTCTCTATCTGTGGTTGTCAAGAATTATGACAGGGTTCTTGATCTGGTAAGAATACATTCCAATATTACCGATGATGCTCATGAATAAATTCCTAAAAAGGTAGTTTTTTACTTCAATAGGATTTTCTCTCAGCATGATATGACAAACCATTTCCATTACCTTATAAGGAATCTAAAATTCCTTCCTGTCACTCAAGCTATCAAAACAAAAGCTCAAAAGTTGAGTGATTTGACTCATTTGTAAGACAAGTTCATGGAAGAAAAGGATGACTTTGAGAAAGAAATGTAGTATGGTGGTAAGATTATTGATGAATTTAACAAGATTTTGAGTCCTTACCTTCATGTGCAGAGCACTCTTAATTTGGATCGTACAGCTACACCCTTGCGACCTAGTTTTCTTACCTTCTCATCCACCCCTAGCCTCTACCTCTATGTCTGTATCTCAGGATATGAGTCTGATCAAACCCGTTATCCATGACCAATAATTGCCTCAGTCTTCCACTAAACATACCTAGGACCCATCTATTTTTGAAGTTCTCCCTCTACCATCTATGTTAGTTGGTTCACTTCCTTCTTCAACTTCTACCTTTACTCCTATGTCTTCTAGTGATGTCGCTGTCAAGAGAAAAGAGAAGACAGATGGTTATACAGAAAAGTGAACACTATTTTTTGATAATGATATTTTCGTATTTTTGTTTCTAACTAATTGTAATGACACCTATTTCTCAACCTAATGCACTGTGAACATTGATTGTCTCTTCTCATATGTACTTATATACTCTTTTTGATAATCCCAAAAGGGAGATAAACATGCACTCTTACAAAATAAATGGACACTGAAAACATATATCTCACTCACATGATTTGTGATCCTTAAAAAGGGGGATATTGTTGGACTCCTCTTGTGTTAATCATGTTTTAATGATCAGAAATACAATACATTCTATAAATCTTGTTAATCTTGTTTAATCCGTCTCAAATCATGTGTACAGATGATTGGTTTCTTTATGCTTTACATAAATGTTCTGAATATCTTAATTTCTATAAATCATGTTTTATTATTGTCAACTATATTTTTCTTTTTTCTAAAATGATTTCTTTTTTGATTGATTAATTCTAAATCACTCTGTGAATATAACTTCTCAAGTCTGTATACATATATTTGGCTAAGTCTGAGAAACCATAAGTCTACCACTAGTTCTATTTTTATGGAAAAGGACCTAGAAATCGTGACTATACATCCTGACAAAAACATAGTGACTAGACACTGTGACCCAGACACCATTACCAGACACTGTGACCAAACACCGTGACTAGACACTGTGACCCAGATATCGTAACCCATACACTGTGAACGATACATTGTGAACAGACACTGAAACCAGTTTCTTATTTGTTGTTTTCTGTGACACCAGTTTCTTGCTAAGACGCTATTTGTTGTTTGGAAAAAGACCAGAAATTGTGATCCTAACACCAAATTTGTGCTACCAGTTCCAGATCTCTATACAAGTATGCCATCACAACTATCTCACTAATCTAATGCAAATAAAGATACACCATTTCATCGAGACACCACTTCATGAAGAGACCACATCATGGAGACACTGTTTCCAAGAGACACCATTTCGAGACAGACTGTGACACCATTATTTAATCACTTTTTTCTTTTTTGATATAATTTTTAACATTAATATTTGATTCATTTAAATGCACTGGTATAATTAATTATTATTTGTAGACATATCAATTAACAATACAAGGTATGAAAAATAGAATAGATGCATCATATTATCTCCAACACATGCACACCATGAATAAAATGAAAAGTGAGACCCAAAAATAAAGTGGTGTAATATAGTGAAAAAACACTAACCAAAACATGCAAAAAGATTCATCTGAAGAACACACAATGAATTCACAAATCCAAAAGCTGAGAGGCCATAGATCAAGGTCAAGAACATATTCTCAATAACAACTCCATACAGAACACGTGCCAGACCTAACTAAAAACCAGAGCATCGGGATTATGATACTTTTTTTCTTGCAAGAGGACTAAATTATTACCTCTGCTTCATCCTAAAAGTCCAGAGTTTCATAGAATAACACTCAGATCACCTCTAACCTTATCTCATCATCTTTTCCCGGTTCTGTATTTCTTTAGCTTTCGAGCAGTCTATGTGTGTGTGTCAATATTAAAACATGCATTGTATCCTTCACTAAATAGGAGGATACCAGATATCCTTCCTTTTATATATTTTTACACGTGTTTTCTCCCACAGATAAGTGTGTAAGAGGTCTATGTGTTACCTAGTAGTTCATACCCATGAAGAAATGAGTAAAAGGTCGTGTGACCTGGACAGTCTTGTGCATTGTTCTTTTCCCCAATCTAGGGTGTGGATCAAGTTTATTAATATAAACTACTTTAGTGGATGGTGATCACCACATTGAGTGGATTAGGTCTCCTTTTGACACTAAACCACTTGTTTTATATCCGCTATGTTGTTTAATTTATTTTTCTCTATTTTATTGCATAACTTAGAAATCACTAGATTTACTTTGATAGTAAATCTTGTAAAGAATTTATAATTTTTTTGACTTATTAGAATAGCTTCAAAAGTTATATTAATAACTGATATTAAGATTACTGCGAATTAATCAAAATTATTAGAAGTTATATAAATAGTCAAACTTTTATAATCATATTACTTTTATTGACAAGATTGTATTTATTTTTATTGAGAAACCTTAAGGAGTACTTTTTTCAAATAGAAATTTTATAGATACTCAATCCAACCCTCTAGATTTCTCGACTCCGACAAAAAATCTTGATTTTTAATCTCACAACAATCTATACATACACACATAGATTCATCCTTCTTCCAGATGAGTAGGACTACCACACCCCATTGTGAGGCACTCGATCATATAAAACCACTATTCAAATTCTCCTCTAACTACTTCTATAGTTCGTCTAACTCAAAAATGGTCATTATATAAGGTGTTTTTGTTATAGGTAGTGATATAGGAATATGTTCAATTAAAAACAAAACTTTTATATTAGGAGGAAGAATGGATGAATCTTCGGGGAAGACATCAGTGTAGTCTATCACAATTGGCATGTCTTTGAGAATAATCCTATCTTATATCTCAATAATTTGAGAAAGATATTATTTATTATGCATAAATATTATCTAAAATTGAGAAAATTATTATGATGGATATCCATCCACCCATTTACACTTTTATAGAATAAGATGATACATCAGGATGTAAAGATTGATCTCCCTTTTCCCGACAATCAATGTTGGTTTTGTATAAAGATAGAGAATCCATAGCCAATATATAATAAAACTCTACCAAAGGAAGTAAGAAATTTTTTTATGGGAGGTTAATTCCATAAACACTAACCAAGGAAGATTTATATAAATTTTATGCTATAATTTCACAGTTTTTTGTTCCCATAGATAACTCAACCTCTATAATTTTAAGTGTTGTTTGAATAGTTCTACAAAAAATTCAAGATATTAAATAATGCATAGAACCATAAATTATAATCCATCCTTTCAATATATTATTATAGTTATGGTCATTTAATTCATGAAAAATAGTCATTCAGATGAGAATTTTTAAACTTTTCAACACATAATAAGGAAAATGAAAACAATAAAAAGATAACTTATAAGTGATAATTATATCATAAATGGGGATTATCTAAGTTCCAATATAGGTTATCCATGTTGATTGAAGTATCCTTAGGATGATTACTAATGTTCCGTAGTTATAATCTCCAAAAATGACTAGACTATCCTTTGATAGAAACTATAGAAACCACACCCTTTTATACATATATAATATGATTTTATATATAGTTAATCGTTAAATATCAAACAATGATCATAATTTCTATTTTCTTTTGAGTATTGTGTTCATAAAATAAAAAACATGAAAGAAATATGTAAAAAATATTTTTTTTTAAAATTCATAATGAGATTCTAACCCCACATAGCTTAACAACAGCATAGGGAAACCTGGGGAATACATGAAGAAACAGATGAGATAATATTCCAATAAGGGAATTACCATAGGAATAAAAAAATTACATTGGTTAGAAGTCATAACGTGATGACATAAAATGGACTAAAACAAGAATATAAATAGGGAACCATAATATACAGTTTCTAGGGACATGTAATCATGGAATCATATTAATGTGGTAATAGCACAAAACATGGAATACATGTGATTCAAGGCTAACATCCACGACTTTTTCACATGGAATACAATGTCTCATAAAGGAATCATGTTCACTCTTTGTCCTAACATGATGTCTCATGTGACTAAGCATTACCCAATTCATTATAGTCACATATGAAAAAACCCGTCATAACAATTTCATGCATATGTGTCCTATATGAAGAATCAAGTATAAGGGTTACCAATAGAATGTATTGGGTATTCTAATCATGTCATAAGGCATAACAAAAGAGAATATCATAATGGTGTCCATGAAAGGATATATTTAAAACATGCATTGAATTTCCTAAGGTAATATATTCCTAGATCGTGACATATTATATCAATATAAAGTGAAATCAGGTTTGAAATAGTGTATAAGTGTCATTAGAAATGAAATATTTTAGTGCGGTTAATGAAAATATTAAAGAGCATTTATAGAGGAAAATTAATATCTGTTTTCATAAAACGAGAAATAAACCAAGATAGTTTTTAATTAATAATTAATGAACATAAAAAAATAATGGTGTAATTAAACATATAATGGATTTTATGTAATATTGGTTAAAAAATCGATATGTTTCCTTCAATCAGGCGGGCTTATCAGGAAGATTTGATAAGGGAATCTTAGAAAACATGTATTACCCCATCGAAAAGGATTAATATAGACCGGAACAATGAATTGAAACATAAACATAAAAAATATATGAATTATAAAAGATTTATTAATAATTAAATTATGATAAATAGAGAGATATTGTAACCCGGAGGAAAAAATGGATGCTTGGAAATAATCCTTCACATTATGTCCGAAATTGTTTTATAATTGATTTTAATGTCTTGGATAATCAGATAAAATTAATTAATAAATTAATTCCGAAGCATTTATATTTTTATTTGATTTACTATAATTATATTGAGTTCTTTCATGACCTTTTTTATGAGTTATGGGTTACTATTTCATTTTTTGGGAGTGACCATTTCCATTGTTTTCATGATCGGTATACATATGTACATGTATAGAAAACAATGTAAAATGTGAATAGTTTTTCACAATTGAAATCTTATGTTATTAATGAACTTATAGAATATTAAATGTTCTTATATATCATTTTATATATAGATGTGATAATAATTCATCAGTTAAGTTGTAAATGATGACTGTTTAGATTGTTTTGGTGTTTTGTGATCAACACGAACTAGATTTTTTCAATATTCATTATTGGGAATAAAAGATGTTTAGGAAATAAAAGGTTTATAAAATAAATCAAAATATCTTTACAAACCATTATAATAGATTTATTTCCATCCTTAAAATATTTCAAGGATAATTGGTACATTTCATACTCGAAGGTGTTAAATCAACACATCATGGATGATATTTTAATTTTTATAATTAAAGGAAAGAGAATGAGACATGATAGTGTAATTTATAATAAAATAATAAAATTATAATATATATAAGATAATTGTGTTACCTTTCATGTTTTTATATAGAACGTTATGAGATTATTAAAAAGTAAAATAAAGTGAAATGAACATAAAGAAAAAGAAATAGAAATTTACATGTAGAAACCTTATCATTGTGAACCTCCTTATGGAAATTGTTTTTGGGGTTTTTTTGAGAAAAAAACCTAATAGATGTGTGTAAGTTAATTATAATTAGTATTTTGAAGAAAAAAAAAGTCTTCAAAGCTTAATAGTAGTGAGGAGAAGAGGTGGTGAGGGGTTGTATTTATAATGTAATAGATGTGTTTTTTTAATATTATTTTCATTGGATTATTATTTTGGATCGTGATTGACAACCTTGTTTATTCTTGTAGATATGTAAATAATTTCATGTGAGTTAAATTATTTTCTAAAATTAGTAAAACATCATCCATAACTCAATAATTAATGTGTTTAGCTAATACCATAAAATTATGTATTTCACTTTTTTCCCAAATTTAAACTATTTTAGAATAATATGAAAAATTCAAACTAACCTTTTTCATTGTTTTGAGTTCAAAAATGAAATACATTTTATGAATTTTTTTTTTGAAATATGATAAATGTATTTTTTTTAAAATAATTATATATTAAAAATATTACTATTTTAAAATTATTGTTGACTTTATAACACATTGAAAAATTAGTTAAGGTCTCATAAAATTGTCTGATAATAATAAGAAAAAATTATTAATATTTGAATCTATTTAAAGGAAATAAATAATCATTTAAATTCTATATTTAATTATAAAATTGTAAATAAATAGTTGTGTTTCACATAAATACCAATAATTAATTTATCAATTTCAAAACATTTATTCAATTATACTATGATATAATTATATCATATTTTCATTTGTAAGATGTGAAAATTTTATTTTAACATAAATTTGAGATTTAACTATATTATTGGATGATTTAATATTTATAATTATCAAATTAGTATTCAAAATGGTTATTTTATTCTTATATTGGTATATGTTCGTTAATTTATGTAAATACATCCTATTTGTTTAATTATCCATTGATATTTTTATTATTGTGTTTTGTATGTGATTTTATGAAATTTAGACTATATTAAATGAGTATTAGAAGGAAAAATGTCATTGATAGCCTTTTGGGTAGATACATCTACTACATTTCAAGATGTATGCAGATAGAATTTTATGATTATGTGTGACTGATTATAATATTACCAGTATGTTAGTGTCATCTCACTCATTGAAAACCAGAGGAAATAATGTTACAATCTAAACAATCACAAAAATTTTACAAATTGAGTTTTTTTGGCATACATTACACAAGGATATAACATCTTTTGTAATCACAACTGTTCATTTCAAAAGAACAAGGAACATTTGAAAATGTATAGAAATAAAATAGAAACCCATTATAAATGTGGAATTTATTTTATTTTTTGGTAATTGATTTTATGAGTTTGTACCTTAATTATTATTGAATCACTTATATTTTGGTCTATATTGATTACTTTTCTAAGCTGTTTAATGAGAAATCTATTATTGATAACACCACAAGAGTAGTAACAAAATTTTGGAAGAAAAATAATTTGTTTAATTAAAGAATGCCAAAAAATATGGTGAGTGACATAGAAACCCACATAAAAAACTATTTCTTGCTGGATGTGATAAATAAATATCAGGTCTATTTCAGTAGAAGAACCCCATATATCACAGAGATTATTCAAGAATTGTATCACTCAAATAGAGAACTGAAGAAAATTTTCAAGAAAATATTACACTAAAAAAGGAAATATTGTTCAATTATATTAGACAATTCTCAATAGGATTACTATATAAAAAACATTGGTAATGTCATTATTATTTTTATCTATGTGAAACCAATAAATTAATTTTGGAGCATACTTATTTATATTTATTTCATAATCAATGTCATTAAATGGAAATAATATAAATTTAAAATAATGTGATTATTCGGGATAAATGAACATTAAGGAATTCAAAGAAAATAATATTCCAATGTTGAAATCAATAAGGATAGGGAAAAAATTACATGATACAATTATTCTAAGAAAAAAATTCAACCAACTAAAAATGTCTATTTTTTAACTCATATGTGCATTTATTTCCGGGAAAACAATTATTGATGTGGTATGGGCTATTCCTCATTGTTCATATTTTCACCATAAATCTATATAAATTTCATGTAGTGAAGGTATAATATTTTATATCAACAAGACTCATCTAAATATTTATTTTGATCAAGATCATGTGAGAGGAAAACATTTAATGAAATTTGAATGATATGTGAATTAGGTATATCATACATTTGTCAATAAATAAATCACTAACTGGGAAAGACCCCATTACACCTTCTATTTTATTTTAATTATTTCATTTTGTGTTTTATATAGTTATATTTCTTTATTTTTAATTAATGGGTATCTTAATAATCAATGATGAGTAACCAAAATAAGACCCATGAGTATCCATTCAATCCAATATACCCAGTATAGAATTTTATAAAGTAGAGCTTTCCCATAGTGTGGAATATTATTCCATGCCACAGTTGAAATTTAATTAAATATTTTATTGAAATTGAGGTTTAGATATGCCTGAATCTCTTATCAATTGAGTATCCCAAATATAGGTCCTCTGAAAAGCATTGATACTCGATAAGATGGAATCAGACACCACACTATAAGATCCCATTTAATCTATTTTATATTTTTTTTCGACATATAACACATCATAATGGGTCTTCAACACTGATCACATGAAATATTGGTACGTCCCATTAATGAAATAAATTAATTCTAATGGAACTTGTTTAACCGCTACACCAAAAAATTCCTATTACGCCACATGTAATATTTCTGGATAAAATGTTAAAAAAAAATTCAACCTTAATTTGATACCCTCCATTCCACAAAGACAATTTCCATTCAACAATGTGTCAAAAAAAATAAAATTTATGGAAAAATCCAATTTTTTTCAATTATATCACATGTATCATCTATCCTCGCATGCAATAGTGTTTTCCCCATATACGGACGTGGTTTATTATAATATAGATCCATCTAAGAATCCTATTCCCAACTCATTTTCTCATCTACAACACCTATTCTCTCCATTTTTATTCTCCCTATCTCCCCATTCTCTCAATTTATAAACAATCACACCCACTATTTTTTGTGGGTGATTTAGTTGTAATAGTTTCATTCCACCCCAGAAAAACTCCTATTTTCACCAAGATTTTGTAAATTATAAATACATCATAAATTTTGGTACATGATAAGTGTTTCAGATCACTCCCTCCATATAAGGATTAATATTATACCTCCAGCCAAGACACATTTATCCAATAAACACCAGTCTCTATTTCTTATAAACACATTAAAATTAATTCTTTCACTTTGGAAAAACAACACCCCTTCTAATTTTTAACCGAAGAAACTATAAAAAAAACCTTCTAAAACACATGACCAACCCTAACACTCAAAACCTAAAAAATAAACAAAATCTAAACTAAAATCCAATTCAACAGTAAAACAGAGACAAAAACATAAGGTACCAACAATTTCCCCACCCACATCATATTATAAAAGACCCCAACCATAGTTTTCTGATCGACCACCAACCCCAAAACACCTTTAGTTTCTCTTATCCCACCTCATTTGGCTCTCATTTCATGTTGACACACCTTCCTATATTATAATGATGATAAATTTTTGATTCGTCTTAAGGATATTTATAAGAATCTAATGTGGAAAAATTGAACATTTTATATCACTATAAAGAGTATGATATCTATGGTTCGAAACCACAGTTTGAAATTACATTAAATGAATATGGATAAAATACATTAGTCTGATAGGGAAGGGGATCGTAAAGATATTTTATTTTATAATTCTTTACATATATTGATTATGAACATTGGTATCCCTCTGTTTGGATGGGAAAATTAATTGAAAATTTACACTTTTAGATTTCAATATTAGTATTGGAAATTATATCATAGTTTTTTTCCTTCTCTATTATATGAGATAATTCTATAGTAAATAGTCTGAGGGAATTTCCATTAAGTGTGAAATAATTGGAATGTGGACCCAAAAAATTCACATCATCCTTGAAGAACAATTATTACTTAATTAAAACCTTCCATCCTTTATAGTATACACCAATCCATCACTCATGCTTAGAAAGATGAGGGTAAATCACTATGATTTTTCTATCATCTTGATGTGATAATACCATTTACCATATATAAAAAACACATAATAAATATGAAATGATTATTTTTTCAATTAGATTGATGTTGATGCAAAGAAAAAAATGGGATCTCTATTGGGAAATTGTTTTATTACATATTTTTCTCTACATTTGATGAAATGTCACATGGGTTTTCCCTTATAGATTTTTTATTTTAGAGTTAATTGAAAATTATCTAATAGATGAAATGGTATCACTTTACGATAATGTTGAAACCCCTTATTTAGATATGTATTACTCCACTTCTATATCATAGGACGATGTGGAGAGTTGATCTTAGGGAACCTATAGACCACAGGTACCTCTAACCATGCAACACAAGATTAACCTCACTAGTCTATGATAATATCTAGAGAGAATATATGCATTTTTTTTAAATCATTTAAATTCATCATTTTCTAATTTGGGAATACTTTTCACCATTTGTTGATTTAATGTGATACAAATCCATAATTTCTCGTTCTAATCTTTATATCTTCTCTACCTCAAAGCAGTCCACCATTTACCTCTTCATCTTTGAGTACAAATCACATAGATGATACCACTATATGTATTTCTCAAGTAGAATTCTTTATTACACATTGTAAGCACATCTACCTCTATAAATAGTTTTGGAATATACTCATAGTCTTACAAATAATGACCCTAATAATTGAAATGTTTTATTTTATCTAAAAAATGCATTATATTATATTATATATGTATTGTACACATAAATCACTTAAAAAGAAAAATAATTAATTAATTAATTAATATTTTTATGATATTCCATGACTAAACCCATTAAAATTACAAATATTAAATGGGGTTAAAAATGTGTATTAGAAATACTATAATTGGAAATTTTGGATCAACCCAATCAGCTTGAAGCATTCATCCAATGAAAAAACTACGGAAAATAAAACACATATTAGTAAACCAATCAAAATTTTATAAAATGGAAATAATTAATCCTGAGATAATTTTAAGTGAGTCGTGAATTAAGAAATCATATAATATTTATTGGAGGAAATGTGATCATTGGTATAGTAATTTGAGATGTGGAATAGTAACTTTTCCATAGAGAATTGTAACCTAACCATTAGGAATAATTACATGACCATTGGATTCATAATTTAACATAATCATATTAATATTTAATATAATTAATAT
The DNA here is from genome assembly GCA_963277665.1 of Viscum album. Lineage (NCBI taxonomy): Eukaryota > Viridiplantae > Streptophyta > Magnoliopsida > Santalales > Viscaceae > Viscum > Viscum album. The sequence goes on from OY728167.1 coordinate 954,883,977, forward strand.
TTTCATGAGAATTTTATGTAAATATAAATATTAAAATATGTTATATAAATATAATGAGTAAAAATACATAGAAAATATATTTTCATCACTAAAAAACTATATTTTAATGTATTTTGTAGGCAACCCATAATTATTGTTTTAAAATTTGAATAACCTATTTTTGAAAATTATTTCGATAAATTTAATTTAATTTTTTAAATAAACATTTATGAATTGTTCAAGGGTGTTTTTTGTATAATTTTTTAAAATTGTATTATTTTCTGGTGAGGAGTAAAAATTTAGTTTATTCATTACAAGTGTTTATTTAATTGAATCATTATTGATATAATAATGAAATAATAATTTATAGAACTTAGGGATTTTCCAATACATATTTATTTCAATAAAATACACTTTAAAAAAATAAACATATTTTTCCAACCTAAAAAATACATTCTAAAGTCAATAGTCAAAATCATTTCTTTAGAAAACCATTTTTTAGTTTTTCCGAATTCATTTTTAATAAACTATTTGATCAAAATTATAATGAAATTTAACATCACAAAAACATTATATTTTTTTGATATATGATCCATAATGTAATTAATATCACTATTACATGGTTAAAATTTCATATAAAATTTTATTTAATATTTTATTATAAAAATGAATGTCTCTTCATGTATAAATAACATCTTCCAATTCCCTTGGAAACCCCCTCCTCCCTCACATAACAATGCACAATATGTGATGAAATTTTATCTCATAATCTTTTAAAATCCTTCTTTATGTTCTATAGTAAACCAATTCCATTCATCAATGACATCTAGTTCTGTACAAGAGAAGAAACATTGAGAAAACAATATATTTTCATCATATCTTCTCTTGTTTTGCTAATATATTCTCTTTTAATCCTAAATTATTTTAAATAAAATTCTATGTATAATTCATCACTAGTTAAAATTTTATAACTAATTTTAACTACAAATAAATTTATATTTTTGTATTATTTATATTTATACCTGTCTTTCTCTTCATTTAGATAATTTTCCCTAATAACGGTAGGTTAATCACTAATAAGGAAATTTCCAACCTCTATTAATATCAACAACCATATTAACGGTAATAATTATTTACATATCATTATTAAAAATTTAAATATATTTATTTTAAGCTTTTGGATTTAATTCAACATATTTATAAATTAACTTAAAAATATCAAAATTTAATCTAAATGATAATTTTTTTATGGAAATCATGATAACAAAATTATTCACAATTAACATTGAAAATTAACTAATATTATATAATTTTGGAAATATATGATTGTGTAATAAACTAATATAATTAAATAAAAATTTAATGATTTTAATAAAACATTTTTTATTTATCACGAGGCATAAAAATAATGAAATAATTTGGGATTTATGGTAAGTGGATTCGTGAACCTGATCCTTTATTTTTTGTTATCTATCATTTCACATTAGTTTCAACATAAATGATCCTATTATAATAAAAAACAATTCTATAAATATTGTTTTTCTTATATAATAAGGATACATATTATCTACCCTTCCCAAATGTTTTATAAACCACTTATAGTACATTTTCAAAAATTATTCAATTTAAAAAGCATCCATTAAATCCTCAAAAGTTATTTCCCCATTAAAAAAATAAAATTATATTGTATTCCAATTTAATATCTCTTATCTTCATTTTTTATAATAAAGTGAAATTTTTGAAGTGTGATATATGAAATATTTTACAAAACTCATTAATTTCATTACTTTATTTCATTACTATGGATTCTATCTTAACATGTAGCATGAATGATTATTAGGATTTAATTATTTAGTGAGTGGACATGAAATTATGTAGTTATCAAATACATTGGGTAATGTGATGTCTCTCATGATATGATGTGTATTATTTTTTAATATTATTCTATATTTTTTCACAATATTTATATTATGATTTATGAACATATGTTATGCATGTACATGATACTAGTTTGTCTCACTACTATGTGTGGTGTTTGATAAGTAACAGACGATATTTAATTTATCTGCATATAAAAAATTCCTCAAAATTGTAAAAAGTTTCTTATATTATGTTTATAATCATCTTATTGATATGTTATGATGATGTTGATTATTCTCAATATTTTATTAATAATTAATTATCTTTTTTCTTCCTTACTCAAATTTTAGCTCACCCCATCTTTTGACCTTTATCCTCTAATATATACATGTAATAAAAAGATCACGAGTTATTTAAAAAAATGATTAGTATTAATTTAAATATTTTTTATGTTTTATTATAAAAAGTTGATGTTTTCACTTATTTATTCCAAGAAACAAAACCATTTGATCATGGATTAGTACTATAATTATGAAATTTATCATAAAAACGATTCAATAGTAATTAAAAGAAAATCTAGATCACTATATTTTTTTAAGATCATGATTTAGTTAATATTGAAATTTGGATTCAAAAAATTTAGTGAAAATAATAAGTACATGTGTATGAATAGGTAAGCCTCCCAGAAGAACTAATTTCGAAAAAAAATTAATTATCACATTAAATATTCCTCTATATATTATTTTTCTAAAAGAATAAATTATATATTCATGATTTGTTGAATTATGTTTTTTTCAAACATTTTTTATTTTAGAAAGTAGTAGGAAATAGGAAAAACGATTATAGTAACCTATGTGAGGGAAGATGAAATCATTTTATTAATGACATAACTATACCCATGGGAGATGGAATACAAAACATTATGGTGATTATTACCCAGTAATCTTAAACTATGAATAATAACCTAAACCATGTGGAATGTATTCCTTCACTAAATATTGAGAAAATTTATGTTGAACCCTTTAAATAGTAATGAACTATGATGTTTAATGGATCTTTCAATATACATTTCCCAGAATAGGGAGGTAACTCAATAGAGAAGATAATTTTTATACTCTATTGTTGAGACAAGGAGAAGGTGACTCTTACCATCCATTATTTAGATTGATAAGGGTGTTCAATGATAAATAACACAAAGCTGAATGATGAAATGGAATATATGTATAGAGAATAATTTAATAAAATATTTCTTATGCAGTATTTCCCTAAAACTCCTCAAACAAAGATATAGATATGAATCATAGAGTTAAAACCAAAAAATGTTTATTCTCTCATGTTTTATGGGGAAAACATCACAAATCATGGAAGATACTCCCTGGGAATTATTTTCAACAAGGATAGAAAAATTGATAGATTCATTAGTGTTTTAAAACTAAAACCCAAAAAGGATCCAACAATCGAATACTTTGGGATATCTGAAGTAGTATTTTGATGTTCCATATATGTAGAGATAGATTTTCTCTAATGTTCTCATTTTTATAGAGATATGATTACAAAAATAAAGATTCAATATTGTGGGATAAATGAAGTGAGAGAAAATAGGATCCAACTACTAACATGTATAATATTTTGGAATAATAATCATTGGAATTTCATAAAAGGGTTGTGTAAGTGTTTCAATTATGGAAGAGAAGGACTCCACACATATGAATGTTGAAGAAATATGAATATTACCATAAAACAATGGGTCTTTAAGGGTAATAAACATTAGAAAACACCAAATCCAAAGGAGAAATGGAATCCTTTTTCCATCACTACTACTGATATAGAACATGAAAATGATGATTTACATGTTACACTTCATATTCACTAAAAATAGAATATTTTTTATTTGATTTCGGTCCTATAAATTCAATTATATACTACATGTATTCTAGAACTGTTGAATTGTTTTCCTTATTCCTTCATGTAGGGGTATATAAAAATCAAATAATTGGTGAAATATTTGATACCCATGTGTGTTACTCTTTACCTGTTATCATATATTTGATTATTCTTATAGAAAATCTCATAATACATCCCTTAGTGGAATTTGACATTATACTGGGAATGGATTTTATCTAGTCATATAGAGCCCAAATCAACTATCATGAAAGAGAAATATATATATATATATTCCAAATAAACCAATTATCCAATACAAATGAATAAAAGATCAAAAATATAAAATGAAAAACCCATAAAATTTATTAATGTTGAAACTCTATAACTAATTATACCCTGTCAAAATAGTTGAGTCAATAGAAAGAATCATCCATATAGAAATTTCCATTGTTAGGGAATAAAAACATGTATTTCCCAAATAGTTTCATGGACTTCCACAAGATCCTGAGGTATAGTTCCCAAAATATTATGTACTTATAGACACTCATCGTGATGTTATCCCATTAAAAGTAAAAAATCATATAAAAGGAGCTGAACATGTGTCAAAGAATATTGTTAGAGGTAATAATGGAATTGATGCACCCGATTTTTGTATACATTTACATATATATATTTGACAATAAAAACATGATTTTAACAAATATATATTGTTTTATAAACATATTCTTTGATTTTGGTGATTCTGTTTACTTTCAAGATCATTCTGGCTAAATACACGAATCAAGGGATGCATGTGAAAATTTTGAAACTACACGGCGTGTACTTTTATACACGTCGTGTACATCTTGTCGGGGACACGGACCGAAGGAGGGAGTACACGCCCATGTCACCATTCAGAAGATACATTCCATGTGTGGCGGTGCTACATGTCGTGTACTACTTTCTAGAAGTGGTAGTCACCGAAGAAAAGTCTGCACGCCCATGTGACTGTTGATGAAGACACGACGTGTTTGAACTTTTACACCCCGTGTCTGCTATTCTAAAAGGAAATGACAGACAAACTTTTGATACTACACGCCATGTATGGCGGCATTACACACCGTGTACACTCAACTTGTAGGAGGAGCCATGTTCAAAAGTCAAAGACGGCGTGTTAGGCCACCTGCCAGCGGAGAAACTGGCGCCAAAATGCGTTGACGAAAAGTACACGGCGTGTACTGTCTATACACGGCGTGTACTTTATTTTTCTATAAAAAGACGCCTTGGACTACGGGATTGGGTTAGTTTAAAACCATTGAGAGGAAAGAGAAACTCTACTATCACCATTCCCGAAGATACCAAGGTGTCGTCACTCCGTCATTCCACCTTCCGACACTCTACATCAACGCCTAAACGATGAATCCGTCAAGTGTCACGTGTGTCGTTTCTCTCCCACTATCTATGTGTAACTAAACCCCTCATGTTGGGGCAGTAGTTTATGGTATCATAATTTGTATTTTGTTTCATATAGTTTTGTTTGAATCATTTTAATTCATCTTACTCTTCTTAAACCACTGTCTAATATAATTGATAATTCTTAGCCGGACCAAGGGAAGGATTCTCGGCGATATAAAAGAAAAGTAACTGTGAAAACATCCGTGACCATTGGAAGGTTTTCACAGATTCAAATAATGGACTGGATGTAATAATGATTTAAGAACGCTGACTACCAGACCAAGGAGTCAGCTGCTCTAATTCCAAACAAGAGAAACCGGACCAAGGAAATCTTGTAACAAAATGAAATCCAAAATTATTGAATTATTATGAACAACACAACCATTTAAACAAACTGCATACAAACTCCTTATTCACCACAACCCCGACACGTCTTTTCTTTCCATTTTAAAAACTCTTTAAATTTAGCCATTGTTTTCTTTCAAACTGTATCCATTTCTTCAAAGTAAATCAATTTAGTTTCAATAAAAACCCAAAATCAACCCAATCGATTCTAAATTCTGCATACTTCACCTAGTTAAGTATTAACTCAATTGAATTCATGCATGCCACGATTCCCTGTGGATCGAACCCGAACATAATCTATACTAATGTTCTAAGAACGATTAATTAATTTGGGACACATATAAATTCAATCAATGACAAGTGAGACCAAATTTTGGCGCCGTTGTCGGGGATACCATTTGGTTTCATTGCTATGATTTAAATTGTGTTAATAATTGTTTTATGTGAAAATAAGAATAAAAAATTATCAAAAGTCTCTTTTCTGATCCCATTTCAAATTTTCTCTTTTATTTTTTCCCTTTTATGCCTGGTTTTCGTTTTTGTGTTGTGCAGAGCTTAAAGTGTATGTTTAGACGTTTTACATGATCCAGAAGTGCCGAGTCTTCGGAATTAGACCAGCTTGACCCGAAAATCGAACGGACCTTGCTTCATCGTCGGCTTATACAGAAAGAAACTCACAACCATCAACCACAACCCATGAAGAACAAGGAAGAGGGAGCACCAGCTGTAGATGCTTCTACTGAGCATCAGTACCAGGATTAGCAGCCTCTCGCTGCTGGTCTACCGGAGCAACCTCCTGGAGCCTTCATGGAATTCCTCCCAAGGTATTACCAACGGCCATCACAACAACTCTTCCCACGACCATAATTTTCCCCTCAGGAGTAGATTATGCAAGATCCACCACATCAACAACAACCTCCAAGACGTACCATTATGGAGTACGGACTTCCATCGATTCACGGAGCTGATACGGGAATCGTTCGTCCTCCGGTCCAGGCCCATCACTTCGAGATCAAACATGCTATCATGCAGCTGATCCAGAACACAGTCCAATTTGGAGGCCTGGCCAGTGAGGACCCGAACGCCCATCTCTCCAACTTTTTGGAGGTCTGCGACACCTTTCGGTACCATGGAGTGTCCGAGGATGCCATCCATCTTTGCTTATTCCCCTTTTCTTTATGGGATAAGGCAAAGGACTGGATCAAGGGGTTGTCACAACGATCTATCCTCACCTAGGAGAAGCTACCCATGCGTTCTTGTCCAAGTACTTCCCACCATCCAAGACGGCGACACTCCGGAATGAGATTCATAAAATTCCAGCAGCACGACTCCGAGTCATTGTATGAGTCCTGGGAACTCTTCAAGGAGATGTTACGAAAATGCCCCCATCACGGACTCCCACTCTGGATGCAAGTCCAGACCTTCAACGGAGGAGTTACCACAAATACCAAGTCCATGGTTGACGCTGCTGCTGGAGGTACGATGATGCGAAAATCCCCCGAAGAACTATTCAAACTACTGGAAGACATTTCATCCAATAGCTTCTAGTGGAACTCCGAGCGGGGGACTCAAAAGCAAGGTATGCACAACATTGACGCCACCACTATTTTAGATGCTCAGTTGGACGTTGTGTTTAAGAAAATCACTGCATTGAACCTCAAATGAGAATCTCAAGTTCATGCGGCGAACCATCCAGCATGTGGTTACTGTGGTGATAACCACATCATGGGAGAATTATCGGGTTTGGCTAGAGGGACCTCGACGAGCGAGGTGAGATATGTTGGCCAAAATCGAGGGCCCAACCGGTACCAGTAGTACCAAAACCCGGCATGGAGAGATCAATAGAACACAAGCTGGGTCCAACAATAGCAGAATCCTCCGCCCTAGCGATCGCCCAACTACAACCAGACTCTATATCAGAACCAATACCAAAGGTAGAAACAACCCCAGTATGGTCCTTAACAGTAACAAGGTTATCAAAACCCTCGTCCATAGCAGCCACGGGAGCCACCACCTCCACTAGCTCAACAACCACCTCAGCAGAAGAACATCTCAAGGTTAGAGGATCTGATGACTAAATTCATATCTACTGCTGAGACTCGGTTCCAGAATCAGGAATCTTCGATTCGAGGCTTGGAGAGTCAGATTGGCCAGCTGGAAAATCAACTCTCAGAGAGGCAGCCCGGTACACTACCGGGGAACACCGAAAAGAACCAAAGGGAGGAGGCCAATGGTATCATGCTTCGGAGTGGAAAATAGCTCCACCAGAACCAATCGGCAGAACAAGGTGCATCCACACCCACTGTTGATGAAAAAGGTACCAATACCGACCCCTACTCATCAAAAATCCCGCATAAGTAGTCTTTAAAAAATAAAGAAAAGGATGTAATCCCACCATTCAAGACTACCTTACCTTTTCCGGAAAGATTGAAGCAATGGAAGCTGGACCACCAGTTCAGCAAATTCATGGATGTTTTCAAGAAGCTACATATCAACATACCTTTTGCGAAGGCCCTGACAGAAATTCCAACATATGCCAAATTCATGAAGGAAATCTTCCCGAATAAGAGGAAGATGGAGGATTTGGACATTATTGCACTAACGAAGGAGTGCTCCATGGCTGTTCAACATTCCATTCCTCCCAAACTCCAAGATCCAAGTAGTTTCACCATTGCTTTTACTATTGGATCCTGCGAGTTTGGGAAGGCCCTCTGCGACTTAGGATCCAGCGTGAACCTCATGCCCCTCAGAGATTTCATGAAGCTGGGACTCCACAAGCTCAAGACTACCCGAGTAGCCCTTCAACATGTTGATCGATCCATCAAGCACCCAATGGGACTACTAGAGGACGTACTTGTCAAGGTGGGTAGGCTGATCCTTCATACTGATTTCATCATCCTCGACATGGGGGATGACCATGAAGCACCTCTTATACTTGGAAGACATTTCTTGGAAACTGGGAAGGTACTGATTAATGTGCACCAAGGAGAGCTTATTTTCCTGGTAGGAGATGAGAGAGTCTCCTACAATGTTCTCAAAGCCATCAAGCAGGCATCATTGTATGATCATGAGGATTGTTTTGCAATAACTACAATGGGTGATCTCCTGGTGGATGATCTGGTATATTCTTATATTTTTGATAACTTTAACATTCCATAAATTCATGTTGAAGAAGAGCCTAAGAATTTGAAACTTCTGAATGGCCAGGGCGACCACTATTGGGACCATTATCCACCGTAAATATCAGGTATCAAGGTAAGTAGGTCAAGCCAACAACCTAAAACAAAGGCGCTTCCTGGGAGGAAAACCAGAGGTTACACGCCGTGTCCCACTTATCTACACGGCATGTACTAATCCTTTTTAATTTATAACCTTAATAGTATAAATATATAGAATAAAAAATCAATAATTAGGGATGATACCGGTGCCGATGACAAAGTCACTAGAGTTTATTCGAGCCGTCCTCAGTTCGAATCCTCCTGACCTACCTTCAGCACGGGGTTCCTCCTTTTAATTACATGACATGTGTGGTATTATCAATCTATATATATATATAAATGTGTTTAATAAAATTCATGGTGGGGATGGACCGGTTGGCTAGAATCATAATCCGGTTTCAAAAGACCCGGGTTCGAATCCAGACAAACGTTCCATTTCCATCATTTGTTCTTTTAATAAAACCACACGATGTGTACTCTGATATATGCCGTGTGCACCATGATTTTTCAAATATAAATTAAAAACGTTTTAAAAATAAGAAATTACATGCGGGTGAAGTTGGCAGATTGGAAAAGTCTCAGCACCAGGTTCACAAGACTCGGTTTCGAATCGCGCTAATCTCCCCGCTTCACCCCCATCCTTTCCTAAATAAAAACCACACGCCGTGCTTTTCTTTCTTTCTGTGGATATAGGTCATATAGAATAAATATATATAAAAAATAACTATGAACAGCAGCACAACCTTTCTCCAGTGGGGGAGGGTGTTCGTTCGAATCGGCTGATCGCCGGTTCGAATCCCTCCCCAAGCACCGGACCAAAGGTTGTACTACTCTTTTTCTCATTTTAAAATTCACGGCATGTATTTTCAGATATACGTCGTTTATAGGTTTATGTATAATAGAATTTGAAGATATACTTATTTTTAATTATTAATAATAATTATTATATAGTTTACTATAATAATTATATTTACTTATATAATTAAAAAAATATTAATTAAAAAAAATCGGGATACACAGCGTGTACCAAAAATACACGCCGGGTACCGCGGCTATATAAGCCGCGGGCCACCCGGCTTGATGCCGTGTCGCACAGCCACACCATTATTCCCCTTCTTCCCGTTTCTTCTACCGAATGCCACCCGAACACCCCCTTTTGCCAGATCCGTCGATTTGGGGCGTTTCAAGTTCTGATTCCTCTCACATTATGATCCTCGATCTAGGTACACCGTTCTACACCCTCTATTTCAAATTTTTAGATACATTTAGGGTGTATTTCGGATCGGCCGACCATTCGGCTTCTGGAAATACACAACCACGAAATGAAGAACATACACCGTGTACTTATGAACACGGCCTCACATAGAATTTTTCCAAATTTGAATACACGGTATATATGTTTAGTACACACCATGTCCTTTTCATCATGCCTGAGTAAACCTTTGCACACGGCCTCACACACCATTTTCATTTACGTGGCGTGTGTATTTGGTACACGACATGTCCTTTGTTTATGTTGGCCCCTCCATGTGTGGCACATAACATGGCCTATCGCCCCATGTTCCTGAACATGACGTGTATGTTCGGTCCACGCCGTGTCCGTTATAACTGTCACCAGCCCGTGTTTCCCCTCTATACGGCCACTAACCCTATTTTCCTTTACATGACATATGTGTCTGGTACACACCGTGTCTGTGTGATGTTTGACCAGCCTGTGTCTCACCCTCTACACGGCCATGTTCTTCGTTTGCAGTCCACACCGTATCCTGTACCTAGACGGTGTGTATTGTTTTTCTCGGAACTGATAAAACCATGGACGTGTCATTTGTTCCACACGACCACCAACAATTTGAGTGAACACGGCATGTATATTCGGTACATGCCGTGTACTTTTCCTTGGTCTGTTTTCACCCTCGGCGTGTCCTTCTAGAGAACACGGGATACTCTCCATTTTTGACTACACGCTGTGTACTCTAAAGTACATGTCGTATACTTTTCTTTTCCAGTTTTCCCACATTTTTTTTTGTTTTTTTTTTCTTTTTCTTTTGTTTTGTTTTATATTTCTTTATATTTCAGGATATGGCAGATCGTGATCCTTCCCATGGGAAGCGGCCAGCCTCCGCCACCGAGGGAGAGGAGTCCAGTTATCGTCGGATCTGAATCCGACCACCAACGCAGCCAGACCCCAACGCTCCAGTCTTTGAGCTCCCTCCATTGGCCATTCTGCCACCACTCACTCCCTCAGATGAGTCGGGGCCTACTTCTACAGCACCAGCTGTCACTTTCCTAGTACTATCATCTTCATCAACTAGTCCCTCTTCGAGCAGACCTTCCACCGAGCCACCTTCATCTTTGGTGGATCCACCTCCAGAGCCAGATGTTGCTGCTACACCGACACTTGGGTCGGGACCTACAGGTTCTCCCTATCCCTGCATGGTATTCCTGATCACTGACCTCGCATTCGACATGATCTGACACTTCTTTCATCGGACGATACCATTGAGCGACTGGTACCTTGACAACAACATTCCACAACGGCTCGATATTTGGGAGGAGTTGGAGGTACTTCTCAGGCACATAGCACTCTTCAAGATTTTCCACATCAACACTCCTGTGTTCCGTGATTTATTTTTGGAGTTTGCGGCCTCCTTTGAGTTCGATGAAGCGGAGTACCGGGACACACCTGGCGATGCAGTACCCGTAGTCCGATTCCGGCTAGGCGGCCGATGTTTCTCTCTTACTGTGACAGAGTTTGGATGAGGGTGCAGATTCTACCCCCATCATATCACACCACCCCCCGTTTCTGACTTGACTCGGCCTGAGTGCTCTAACCTTATTGCCATGTGGCGGGAGATCACTAGGTCTGACCACCGTTACTCCCCCACTTCCTAGAAGAGCACTCTTATAGCCGAACATGTCCTTCGCTTCACTCACCAGTACTTCAGCGCCATCCTTTTTCCCCGACATGGGGATATGGGGGTAATGACCTGCCATGACATGAAGCTTCTTACCTGTGTCATCTGGCACGCCTACCCGGACCTCCCCTATCATGCCGCCTCCTATTTCCACTACATGTTTACCGGCCGGCAGGGCAACCTGAACGGTGGGTTTTACACCACCTGTCTTGCCCACCACTTGGGGGTATTTGTGACCTCATTACCTCATGACTTGATATGTTCACCCCAGTGGATGGACTTCCTCATGATCATTCACATGGGATAAGTCTGGAAGCTGTGGGTGCCTAAATCCTTGCTCAGGCTCGAGCATCACCGCCTGTTGACCCCCCTTTCCCACCTGCTTACCCCGCTCCTCCTTCCCCACCCCCTACAGCTTCCCCACCTCACCCACTTCCTACTGACCCCACTTCTTCTAACCTTCCTTCTTCTATCCCATCACCCATCCCACCTACCCCCGCACCCTCTGTCGATCTGACCCTTTCCCTCTGCCTAACCACGATGGAGCAGAAGTTATCCTGTATCATCAGCCGCCAAGACACCATTACACGCCATTTGATTCATCTAGATGGCCGCCAGGACCAGATTGAGCATCTGTTGGTGCATATTGCTCAGAATCTTGGTGTTCCACTGCCTCATCCACTAGCATCTGCCTCTATGCCTATCCCTTCTGCTGCTGCACCACCGCTGTCTCCTGCGCTGTCCACAGATTCCATTCTGATGACTACGGTGAGCATTACTGCCGCCACTTCTACTGGGCCAGGGCCTGGTGCTATGCTTCTTATCCCGAGTCTAGCACCTACGGCTTCTACTTCTTCAGCTACCCTTCCCGATACCGAGTCAGAGCCTCACCCTTCCACACCTCCTACACCATCTCTATCGGCCGATTCTATACATGATGATGCCTCCCCTGAGGCGACCCCATGATAGTGACATTTTTATTTATCTTATATATCTCTTTTGTAATTTTCTGTGATGTGATGTTATGCATGTTTGTGGTTTTCCTTTTTCTCGATAGTCACAGGTACGGACATGGAGCACCTTGGGCATCACTTTTCACGAGGGGAGTATTTTTCCATTATTATTTTCTTTATTTTTGGATTTACATATTCAGTGTGGGGGTGCATCTATCTCTTTCACCTTAGTCTATGCCCTTAAACTAATCTAGAAGACATCATTATTAGACACTATATTTGAAAATTTAAAGCAATTTTTGTTAATCAATCTTATAAATGCTAGAGTTATCAGTAGGAACTTTTGGAAAGGTTACATGTTTATTTTAGTTTTTATGTATTTTAAAATGATTGTTGATATAGTTTCAATTGAAACCTTTCATCCTTGATTAAATAAAATTAATTTGGCCAATCATTTGTATTCATGACCTGACCTGATTGCCCCTTTATTATTTTTCCACTCCTGAGAGGTATTCTAAACCTTTTTTCATATTTCATTTCTAATACCCTCTTTCTTGAGAGATTATTAGGATATGCATCACTACCAGAATTTGCAAGTTTTTCTTTTCAAAACTTGAAGAAATTTTTGAATTACTTTAACATGATTGATGCATTAGATTGTTTCAACCCCTTTATCTTGAGACCAAACCTAAATTTAATCTTCGTTAAGCCCATAGAAGCCATGGAAAACCTTTATAGGAAACCACACTACAAGCCTATTTCTCTTTCTAACCTATTTCTTTTTAAACATTGCATGATTATTCATTTAAGATTTAAAGAGGGAGTTGGAAATACATGGAATATTTTTGTGTACTACCATGAAATAAAGTGTGGGGGAGTGCCTCTTGATGATTTGGGGCAGAATGGGTTCTAAACATCTATTCATTGTGTTCATAAGGGATGCCCTTGTGTTTCGTTGTAAAAAAACAACAAACACACAACAAGGGAACCTTCTGCTTATTTGCCCATGAACCCTACTTGCCTAAGGAAGATGGTGACGATTACAAAAGCATTTGACTAAGCTTTTGAAGGATGTATTTTCAGTGAGCTTTACTTTGAATATCATGCAATGTTGTTTAAAGAAATTATCCATCCTTTTTCAAGGCTCAGAATTTATTTTCACATCTGAACCAACCAACCCTTAGCCATAGAAACATCTGAACCTTATTGATAAAGCCCTCATGAGTTTCGTAATTCAATTTTTCTGAAATAGAGAACAAGATATCTTGAAAATTTATGGATAGAGTTTATATTCCTTGGATTGAGCATAACTTTGATTAAAAACATCTTGAGTGTGGAGTTTGATTTTAACTAGTATGGTAAATCATCAACTGGCATGCTTATTTTTAAAAGGTTGAAAAATATGTTGAAATAAGATGAGAGTAGTTAATTACATTATATATGAGGCATGATTTTAATATCGTATGAATTGAATTTGTTTGTGAATTTTAGAATTTTTCCTCAGTAAATTTATCAGATATAAGTTTGAATAATTAAATGCCTTCCTTTCAAAGTGTAGGCTCTCTTAATTATATGTTGAAATATTGCTGGAGGGCAAGAAAACGACTAAGTGTGGGAGAATTTGATGCACCCGATTTGTGTATAAAGTTCCATATATATAATTGACAATAAAAACATGTTTTCAACAAATATCTGTTCTTTTATAAACATATTATTTTATTTTGGTGATTCTATTTACTTTCATGAGCTTTTTGGATAAATACACAAATCAAGGGATGCATGTGAAAATTCTGAAACTACACGGTGTGTACTTTTATACACGCTGTGTACATCCAGGAAGGGATAAGGAACAAAGGAGGCAGTATACGCCCATGTCACCAGGAAAAAGATACACACCGTGTGTGGCAGTGCTACACGCCGTGTACTACTTTCTAGAAGCGGTAGTTGCTGAAGAAAAGTCCGCACGCCCATGTGGCTGTTGATGAAGACACGGTGTGTTTGAACTTTTACATGCCGTGTCTGCTATTCTAGAAGGGGCTGGAGGCCAAACTTTTGATACTAAACTCCATGTATAACGGTGCTACACGCCGTGTACACTCAACTTGCAGGCGACTCCATGTTCAAAAGTCAAAGATAGCGTGTTAGGCCACCTGCCAGTGGAGAAACTGGCGCCAAAACGCGTTGACGAAAAGTACACGACATGTACTTTCTATACACGCCATGTACTTTATTTATCTATAAAAAAGTCCTTGGACTACGGATTTGGGGGAGTTCAGAACCATTGAGAGGAAAGAGAAACTTTGTTATCACCATTCCCGAAGCTACCAAGGTGTCGTCACTCCGCCATTCCACCTTTCGACACTGTACCTCAATGCCTACACGATGAATTCATCAGGTATCACGTGTGTCGTTTCTCTCCCACATTCAATGTGTAACTAAACCCCTCGTGTTGGGGTTGTAGATGATGGGATAATAATTGGTATGTTTTTTCATATAGTTTTGTTTGAATAGTTTTAATTCATCTTACTCTTCTTAAACCACTGTCTAATATAACTGAGAATTCTTACCTGGAGCAAGGGAAGGATTCTCGGCGATAAAAAAGAAAAGTAACGGTGAAAAAATCCATGACCATTGGAAGGTTTTCACCGATTCAAATAATGGACTAGACGTAATAAAGAATTAAGAACACTGATTACCAGACCAAGGATTCAGCTGATCTAATTCCAAATAAGAGGAACAGGACCAAAGAAAATCTTATAACAAAATGAAATCCAGAATGATTGAATAATTATGAACCACACAACCATTTATTAAATATGCATAAAAACTCCTTATTCACCACAGCCCCGACACGCCTTTTCTTTCCATTTTAAAAAGTATTTAAATTTACCCATTGTTTTCTTTCAAACTCTATCCATTTCTTCAATGTAAATCAATTTAGATTCAACCAAAACCCAAAATCAACCAAATCGATTCTAAATTCTGCATACTTTACCTAGTTAAGTATTAACTCAATTGAATTCATGCACAACACTGTTCCCTATGGATCAAACAAAAAATTAATCTATACTAAAGTTATAAGAATGGGTAATTAATTTGGGACGCATATAACTTCAATCAACGACAATAGAGACCATGAATAAGATTGATCTATTCAGCATCATAATAGAACGGTTAATAAAGCATCTAGATCTATAGGAAAAATTAACATGCCACTCTTTCCATGATGTGTATTGAGAAGGACCTTATCATCATGGATATGTAATGGATGGATCTATAACTGATAAACGCATTAAAATTTCCTTGAATTCTAAAATTATTTCCTAACCATATATCCAGAATAAGATGAAGAAGGCACAATGAAATGATTTAGATCTTTAAAAAATGGTGAATGTTGTAATGGAAGGTAAGATTATGGGTTCCATAAGAAATAGAAGTATCATTAGGTTAATGGACATAGATTATCTTCCTTCATTCATCACACAATTACTAATATGTACGGTGATTTTCAAGAACACTTTTCTTCATAAAACATGAAGAAATATATCATTAGTACACCTCATTATTCTAGGTATGTTAGTAAGTTAATGTTGGGAGACAGAAGTATAAGGGTATGATGCAACAATTTCCAATAATTTTTTTTAAGTGAGATAGCATACCGATAGGCATTATTACTATTATCCTGAAGAAATATAAATGAAACATTATTATATGAGTTTTTTTGGACTGACTGATTCGGACTACACAATTCATTTCTATTTAATAATATATCACACTAGATAAATATTCTATGATATATGTAAAGTAAGTGGGGAGGATATATAGAGTAACAAATTATATCATATATGGTCATGATTTAAGAATCAATTTTAAATAATGGAGACATCTTCCAAATGATTTGAATACTAAATTGAATTTATTATAGACTATCACCCGAAACTGATGTCCAATCTAAAATTACTATTTAGATGTTTGAGTAAATGCTTGGAGACTACATATTAGAATTAAATAGAGGATGGAATTAACACCTCCCATTTGTTGAGTTATCAAGAAACAGAAACATCCACATATGTATTGAAATGTATCTATATGAATATCTATATGGGAAATGATGTAAAAATCCTACTTATTTTGATGATGTTTGGAATGAAATATAATTCGACCTGATCGAGTGCAATAGATAACCATGACTATTCATGAAATAAAAAAAATATAATATATGACCAATGTTTCCATAATATATATGTTGAAAACCATATAATAGATATGGATTTTGAGGTACGAGACAATTTTTCTATTCAAATATCACTATGGAAGTTAGACAATCTATTTTTAATGAAGGCGAATCTTAGCATTAGGTACATTTTCCCCTATGAGATTTTTAATGACATAGTACAATTAGCCTATCAACTTCCACTTCCATGAAATATGTCTCAAGTTCATGATGAGTTTTTGATATATCTCTTCATAAAGTACATACCTAATCCATCACATGTGCTGAATCTTGAGGTAGTACAACATGAAAATAACCTCTCAAATGAAGAGTAGTTGGTAAAGATCTTGGACCATAGAGAAAGAGTTCTATATAAAAATACAACAAAATTTTTCAAATAGTTATTGAAGAACCATAAATATGAAGAGGTAAAATGGGAACCATATAAAATAATGAAATATATTTAACCTCATCAATTATCAACTGAGAAAATCCATTGAATTTTTAGGATAAATTTCATAAGTGGAAGAATTTAATGAACCAAAAATTTCAAATAATAAATAATTCCTAAATAAATGGTTTTTATATTATATTATATAATTATTATTCACATATATCATAGAAAGATACAAAAAATGAATTCAATAATTAAAATCATCAAAATTAGTTAGTGACTAAATCCATTAAAAATTATTATATTACATGCGAAAAAAAAGAAAAAATGTAGTGAGAAAAATTTCATCAACATGGTCGTCAAGATTCAGTCCTCCAACAAACAACACTAAGAAGAATAAAATAAAATTTATAAACCAAAAAAATTATAGAAAATTGAAAATAAAAAAGCATAAGAGAAATTATGGTGAGTAATGAATGATGGAATTATATATTATTTATAAGAGGTAATGTAACCTTTTGAATAGTAATATGATCGTTATAATTGTAACCTGACCATTGGGAATAATAACATGACCATTGGTAATAGTAACCGAACCATAAAAATATTTATTTAACATAAAAATAATAACATTAAATATAACTAATAATTATCATGACTAATTTAATTAAATAATAATATTTTAATACTATAAAATTGATTTTAAGGATAAATACTCAATTGAAATATTATCCAATTTTTAATAAAATGAATTTTAATGTATTTTATAAAAATATATCAATTATTTTTACTTAAAATAAAAACTATTTTAGAAAATTAGTTTGGAAAAAATGAATTTCATTTATTTAATAATTATTTATAAATTTTTGAAAGGTTATTTTTAATTGTTTCTTACAATTATTTAAATTCCAACAAAAAAGTTAAAAATTGTGTAATTTTGTAGCCATTGTATATTGAATTACATCATTAATTATGTAATTTTTAAATATTAATTTCTAAAACATGAGGCTCTAATAATAAATAATTTCTAAAATTATTGTAAAAAAATAAACATTTTTCAATCCAAGAAATTATATTCCAATGTATTAAGTCAAAGTTATTCCTTTAAAAAAACTCTTTTTCAACTTTAATTTTTAATTAACTAATGAATTGGAATTTAAAATAATATAAAATACTTTAGAAACTATATTTTTTAATATTTGATCCAAAATTTCCTTAATATCACAATTACATGGTTTACCTTGGATATAATATGTTAAATAATATTTTATTCTTAAAATATTGCTCTCCTCAAGTATAAATAACACCTCTCCACCTCACATAATAAATCCCAATATGTATAAAATTCCACTAATTTATACCCTTATAAATATTATTTACTTGCTAGAGTAAACAAAATCTCTCCACCCTAGAGATCCAGTTCTGTACAATAGAAGCAATACCGATAATAGAGTGAGTTTTTATCAGGACATCTCTAGTTTTCATCGTATCATTTATTTTCTTCAAAATTAAATTTTATTAAAAGTTATTTGATTAATTAGGATGTATTCTTCACTATATTACTAAATCTAATAAATTTTAAAAGTAATATGTTTTAATTATATATATTTATATATATATATATATATAATAAATCTCTTTCATCTAACTTAGACAATGTTCCCCGATAACAGCGGATTAACTTCCAATGAGGTCGTTTCTAAATTGTTTTCTTATCACAAATATTATGGTTGGTTATGATAATTTTTTTATGATATAAAAAAGTTTAAATATTTTTATGTTTGTCTTATATAATTATTTCTAACATTTTATAAGTTTCCTTGATCAAAAAATATATAACTTGATGCTAAATGTGATTTTTTTAAAAACATAATATCAAAATGCTTCACCATTAACAAAAAATACTATGACATATGACCAAATTACTCCATGCGATAAATATTAAAATAAGTTATCATTGTTAAATTATGGTTCAATTATTTAATTATCGTATATTTATTATTCATGCTGTGTAAAATATGTGAAACAATGTAGGATTTAAGGTAATGTGATTCAGAAACCCAATTCATTTTTTTGGTTATCTACCATTTCACATTGATTACAGTATTAACGTTACTCTAAAATAAAAAATATTTCCTCTAAATATTACTTATCTTTTATTTTTATGATATAAATATTTCTACCATACCAAAATATTTTATAATTCATTTACATTTTATTCAGAAGTACATCAATTTTCAGATATTTTCTTGAATCCTCTTCAGTATTTTATCCATTCAATGAAAAAAATAATATTTTATACTGATGTGTGGTTAAAAATATTCATTTTTTTAATCCCCATGTTTATTTCGTGAATTTTGATATGGGAAATATTTTTTAAAACACATTCTATTCCAAGGGTTATTTCATGACTATGATTGTTATCCTTCCAAGAGGCAAGCATGATTAAGGTGTTTTTCTGATATATCAGGTCCCCATTTTATTATCTAGTCCTCTAATGCATTGGGTAATGTGATATATCTCATCAAATAATGTAATTTTGTGTGAACATGATTATATGTTTTTTCACAATTATGATGACCTGATTTATAAACATATGTTTTGTGTAGACATGATCCTGTTATTATGATATGATGATATTGATTATTCTCAACCATGTTCAATTTATTTATAAATATTTTCATGCAATTTTAGGGATTTTATCTCCCCAATTTATTTGATTTATATCCATAGGTGAATACATTTTGTAGAGAGATCATGAAGTCTTTACCAGGATAAAAAAAAATTTAAAAAATGTGAATGTTTTATTATGTACAATAATTGTATGGATCCAATTTTCCTGACACTCTAAACCATTATATCCAGGATTTTAAATATTATTTTATTTTTTAGATAAAAAATAATGTAATTGGAATGTATGGACATCCATATGCCCATATCTTTGATAAAATCAATTATCCAAACTGTCCGTGCTAGTTTGAGCTGGAGGCCTAACAAAAAGGAAAGGGAATGTCACGTGACACTAAACTAGTGATTCAATTTGTTTACTCAGCTACTTCATGTGCTGTCACACATCTAATATATGACCTACCCTAGAAATTATATATTAATAAAATACATGGTACACCTGTATTTATCTCTCAGCCTATTCTACCACAAATTTCTATCACGCCATCATCTTACCCATCTGCTAAGGATTATTAGGTTCAGCCTCATCCGGTCATTATCGAATTTTTTTGTTTCTCCATGACAAATTCAGATTATTCACTACTATTACATATAATATTTCCATAAAATTATATATTTTTTGGACATACGATAAACCTTATAGGGATCTAAAAGACAAATTGGATTAGTCTTAGGATTCTCTTCCCTATTTATTGTCTTATGTGTCTATTTCTTATGATTGTATTTATCCTATGGAATGTTGTGATATTTATTGTTGTGAATATCAACCCTTATATGAGAATATTATTTAAACCTTATAATATTGTTGGAGTTACATTTTTTTAATATTTGATTTTTTTATAAAATTTATCATATGATATATTGTACCATTGATCAACTACATACTTTTGAGGGTCAACCTTATTATTTCTTGTTTACTTTCTCTCCCTTACTATTTTTCATGTTATTTATTTATTCTATAAAAAAAACAAATTGGGGAAAAGTATATAGTTCAAGGGTGGGCGAGCCTATTATAGACTCAATGGGATTTTAACCCTTATTTTATCCTACAAGATATCATCACTTATGAGATATTATTTTGCATGTGGAAAATTTTCCAATTCAAACTATTGAAAAAACTAGATAGTTGGGGTCAAAATTTGGAAGACATCATACTTATTCCAATATAAATATATTTTCAAAAATAATTATGATATTATTTTTTTAAAATTTGTAGTTTTATTATTTTAAAGTATAATATTTTCTCATATTTTTAGCATCAATTCCATGTTTCTATTGTTGAAAATATTATTTTTCCATCATGAGGAGATTTTGAGCCAGTTTTTTGTTAACATTCTAATAATACCGTCCTAGATAGAAAATTTTATGTGTATAAAAATAGTAATTCTATTTTAGTTCTCATCAAATAGTATTTATTTTTTATAAATTATAATAATTGATAAATTTGGTTGATTTGATTTTATCTTGTTTAGGCTTAATACCTACCTTACATCAATCTTTTGTGAAACCATAGAAACCATTAAATACATTAATTGGAATCTACATTACTTTAAATTTTATCATTTCTACCATATTTCATTGAAAATAAATAAATGGTTATTTTTTGTATCTCAAAAGGGGATTTGATTATTTTCATGGTAATTTTTGTAATAAAATGAAAAGTATGCTATGATTATATTGAGATTTTTGAGAAAATTTCCCTTATGTATTTCATTATGATTTCATTTAATCCTCCAAAAAAGTGAAAAAGTGAGCAAGTGGGACACTAATTATTGAACTACATCTATAAAACATTCCCCACCTTGAATAATCTATTCTAATTAGTGTTGGTGTGGTATTATGGGATAGAATTTATGTTATAGTATGTTTTTCATCCTTGGGTAGGATCCTTTGTCTGTATACATATTATACATAAAATTTAGAAAAAAAAGTGAACAATAGAAATTGTATAAAGAAAAGAAAATAGATTTATAATTTTTTAATGATTATTGTGGACCAAAATTGTTACAAATTAAATGAAAAGTTGTGTTTTTTGGAATGAATTTGAAGGATGAATAATATTTCATTCATCCTTTACATGAAATATTCTAAATTGTATATTAATAATTATACCCTCTTATTTTCCTCATGATATTATCTTCACATCATTAAACAATAGTATTAAAACTCACCAATCATTTTGATTTTATTGATAATTCATCATGTTTTTAATTCAACTTTTATATATTTATTTAGAAGACTTGAATGCCTATAAATTGAGTGGACACGGTTTGAGATTGGAATTTATCTTTTTTAAAAAAATATTGAAATATTAATGAAATATTTTATTATATTAAGGGCTAAAAATATTTTTTTTGATACAGATTATAATTTGACAATTTGAGTAAAATGATAATTGTTTTATTGAATTATGAAATTTAAAATGAGGTATTATTTGACATTTCAATATTGGATTAATTTAATGTCTTCATGAATTTTAATTTTTAATATTTTTGTAGTAATCATGATATCAATATTTTCCATGAGATTTTATTTATCCATCATGATTCAATATTGATCTTTTTTTGGAAGATTGAAGATTTATGTGTGAGGGAGTTCGATATATGATTTTTTAAATGAACGTTTTTATGTATATTTGAATTTATTTTTATCACATTTCAAGGTTTGAGAGAATTTTATAATATGATATTTTTTAATAGAAAGTGATCTAAATTCAGCACAAAGACAACATTACAACATAGTATGAAGAATTCAAATTTCCTTCATTGTAATTAGGGCCATCATATTGTAGACGGTATAATGACTAAAGGATAAGGAGACCTCAGAATTTATCATATTCTCTATGATAATTTCCCATAACATAGGATTTAGAATGTATAATAAAAAATGGAAAAAAATTTTCTAACCCACATCCAAGGGAGAAATCCACAAAGCCACCAACATGGGGTAGTAGACCAAGTAGTCTATATGGAAAACAATTTAACGAACATAATGGTGTGTTAAAGGTAGGGAAATATGGTGAAAACAAACAAAAATAAGTGTAAGATGGTCAATCGAGTGTCACATCAGAATGATTACATCATTTGTGTGGCCCATCACATGATTGTTGTTGGGGTCCTCAGACACTCATCTAACTGAATGATGGTATATATGATTTAATGGTTTATTTTGAAGTGATAAACCATCATGGTTTTTGATGTGGGGATTAAAATTATTTCCCAAGACACAACATGTAAGACTTCTCTATGAAATTTTCATCACAAAAAATGGTATCTAGGATCCAACCACACTATATGAGTTCAAACTTTTATGGAGGGGATGCCTTTTACAAGATCATGATATTATTAAATAAACCATCAAATAATAAAAAATAATTCCACAACATAACATACAATAATAAATGTTATGTTTGACCTAACCATGACCGATTGTAATCGATTATTTCAACCATAGATTTCAGATAATTGAAATTATAAAAATGGTATCTCCTCACCACACCATAACCTTGTAGTTACAAAATGTGTATATTAAAAATTCATGTCCCCACACCTAAAAATGAATTCTATGCCAGGACTGAAACTGCATATTTAAATAAATAGTTTTGTGATTCTTATGATGAATACATCTGAAGATCATAAGGGTAGTTGAGATGAAATAATTTTAGTCAAGATGGAAGAGGAAATTCACAAGGGGAGAAGAATATCTGATTATGAAAAAAGGTAGTGTGATTTCATGGGGGATCAAGAAAACCATTTATATTAGAGTGAACTTTTTTTTAATTTTTCATCTCATTTTGTTTCATATTTCAATAAATAATCTGATATACATGAAATACCCTATTCATATCATAAATAAAGACAATATAAAATGAGTGAGTATTCATTTCGGGGATTGTGGATCAAGAGTATGGTGGATTAAATGTTAACTCATAAATGAATAAAATAATGGTAGATAGATTATGAGGTATTAATACTAGCTTGTTTCTACTTTAACAATACCACAACTCATTCATATAATGAAATTTATGATTATTGATAGGAATTTCATAATTTAGTACATGTGATTATGAGACTAGAGGAAAAATTCATTCCTCCTATTTCATAGTGAATACCCTTTATTGGGTGTATGTATATTACATATCCTTAAAAATAGGGTCAATAGATCTATAAATTATTAGATGGAATGATATTTAAAACTACTTCCACATAAAAATTCATGTAATAAACTATACACATGTTCATCATCAGAAAATAAAAAAAAAATATTTGGAATCATTCCCTAAAATTGAGCCTATATCATTATTTTTTTAGATTTTTTCACCCCTTATGTTGTATTATTACTTAATTTTTCATTGAATCTAGTGAATCTATTAACCAATATTAATAAAAATTATGTGTTTTCATTGAAATGAAAATAATTAATAGTTCGTAATTGTATTCTATATAGTGGTGCCTTAAGATTAACCTCATTATTTCCTTCATAAATAATAATTTATAGTAGTGTATGTGATTAGGGTTTTTTTTAGTTCTCGAATTTAACCTTTGTTTTTGGGAGTTTATAAAACCAAAGAATGTGTTAAATAAAAATTTATAAAAAATATTGTTATATTCATCATAAAACAAGGAACATGGGTGACTTACTAAATCTTATGGCATGATGGTCCTCAAACATTCAAGACCTCAATACCATCTTCTAACATATGTTTCGTCAAAAAAATTCTATCAAAGAAACTAGAACACATCAATATCAATAGTATTGAAACCCTTTATTTATAATTATCTAATTTTAGGGGGAACACTAGTATCATGTGTTTCAAATATATTTTCATAAGCCTAAAACACACTCATTTTCTATGTTTAAGATATATTTAACTAATAAAATATGAGTTGGTAATCACTAGAAGCATCACATGCACCAATAATGTGTACATAAAAAATATTATATCACCTCTAAAATCCCACAAAAAAACCAAATTTACAACACATTTATAATTATCAAGCATTATAATCATATCTATCATAATATAAATTCATATACTTCCCTTAAATTAGTAACCCCCATATGGAATCAGAAAAGAAATCTCAATTTTTATGGATGAACAAAATACAAATTTTAAATCCACTTAGAAAGTGAAAATCAGGCCTTTAAGACTAGCTTGATATGACATGATTTAATGAAATGATTTAAAAGATAATCATTAAACCTGCAATATAATATATCTTTGGAAATAATTTATAACTAATGAAACTTTTGAATAATTCATTAAAATTGTAATTCACTGTACAAAAATAACAACATACATTCTCTTAAAAAAGATATAATTTTTAAAATGTTTCCATTATATTCTTTTAACCATCCCTTTTAATAACATAAATCAATTTATATCACATTTATAACATATAATGACAAACTTGAGACACATAATTAATAATTATTAAATTTAAGCTATAAAATATAAGGGAATTTGTTTGAAAAAAGTGAAAAAATACTTGAAAAAATTATAACACCTTTTAAGGGTTTCATGTAGAATCCAAAATATCTTTGAAAATGAATTTTTGAATGATAAAGAACTAATTATCTTCTTGAAAGTATTTATTATAAATAAAGACCTGCTCTAAATCGATCAGAACATGAAGATTATAAAAATAGAAGGCCAAACAACGATGATAATAAATTTTACAAGTACAGTAAATTTAAATCCTCAAAACTAAGTCCAATATGAATTGTAAAAATTGAAAACATGTAAATAAAGTTTTTGGGAGAATTTACAACCATGAAAAATAAATATAAGGGGAGGGGAAAGGTTAAAGTAGAGACCTAGTTTTCTTTTCCTGGAAGAAATAGACTCAAATGTATAAGAAAAACAAAGTGATAGATCCTTCGAAGAGTGGAGAAGGGTGATCCCTAAAGAAATGATGTTTTGATGATCCTAGTGGGAGAGAAAATTGAACTATGTATTCCAACTCAAGAGAGGGGACATTTTAAATTTCAGTATTTTTAAAATGTTTGAAAATCAAATTGTTTAGCCACATAGTTTTCCAAATATGCACTAATAATGTTGGATCCACAGACTTAAGTGTAGTAATCCACATGATATAGGTTGAATGGTTAGAAATGATAATGTGAAAATGTTATAGTTCACTCTAATTAAAAAATAGGACATACATCTTACTTGTAGCCTCCAAATTGTTTGGATAACTATTTTCGAATGATGAAAAAGCACACTACCATGGAATTATAGGCTTCAAAGATAGTCCCCATTATCTTTTCAAACCTCTTATAAGACACGATCCTAGTTATGATACTCTTATAATTAACGAATTTCAATTAAAACCATATGAAATTAGATCGAAATTATAAATTTTTATAAATGAATTAAATAAAAATGAAATTGGATATTTATTTTTAACATTTATCTTGAAATAAAATTATTGGAAAATAAAATATGCATATATAATTATAATTCCTAATTTTAAGAAACTCATGAAATGTTTTAACCTATTAAATATTACACAAGATATAATAAATATATTCTTTAGTTCAAAAAATCATTATTGATAAATAATAAAAATATTAATTAGTTATATATAATATAAATTAATAATAATTAATTCACTATTTTAAATCTCTTAATATAATTTTATAAAATTATTCAGACGACTAAGGTCATTATTCCATTTATGGTTTGTAAATTTATTACAATTCAATTTTATCATTGCAAAGATTCTCATGAATTATTCTTAATAAAAATATAATTTTAATTATCATAAATTATATTTTAAATATTGTGATTTTAAATATTTATATAATTTAATATGTGTATTTCCAATGAAATCTGTATAATGTTATCGGATGATTGATTGAATATAATTACATGAAACAAATAGGTCAAGAGGATTTTCATTAGAGCCATACCATATTGTATAAGAATTAAACTTCATTCATTCACTGTAAGAATTTTATTAAATCATAATTTATATGCCAATTCACTATCCATTGGTGTCACCTTCACCATGATGAATATGAATTAAAAATATAATCATTCTTAATTATAATGGGAGGGAGAAAAAGATATATTTAAGTCAGTGATTTATCTCTCTTTTTTCAATAGTGGTAAAAATGATTTTGTGATGTAATTCTCCATTCCAATGGGAAATTATATGGTTTATTAAATTACAAAAAAAAATATTGATTTAGATAATTATTTTTCATATGAATTATTAAATTTTCTAATAAATTCTTCATAAAACTCATTTAAGTCATCCTTCTCTATAATCTTTTAAAAAGATAGTTCATTTACAATACTTCATATCGATGCAATGTCACCACATTGTGGAAACTCAACCACAACCTCACCCATATGAAAAAATAATTATTATTTATTTTTTGATTAGATAATATGGTGGTTTAATTATGGAAATATAATTACTTAGTCTATAGCTCATCACCTGAGAAAAAAAATTGATTCCTATCATAGAAAAATATCCCATTATGGACACATCCATGGTGTTAGAATTTTCATCTCTATTTCCATATACGAGATTTTAATATTCAAACCTATTGATTTTTTTTGAATAATAGAAATCCATATTATCTACTATAATTCTCTATCAGTATAAATTCAATATATCTCCCATGAATATTATAGGTAATGTTCCAAAATATCTAATTGATCATCTATAGAAATATGTGGCCTCCTATGAATACATCAACCATATCATATTAGCTACATTATATGGGATAATATCAGTTGAAGCTATAACATTAAAATCTTCAAGTAATCTAATGATTTTTTATATTTATTTTATATTAATATCTTTATAAGGATCCTCCGAATATTATCTTTGAACAAATATTCAAATGTGACTTTCTCTTGATAAAGCATATATGTTGGCATTATTCATTATTAAGTAGAAATGTATGAATCCACACATTGTGGTGTATAAATAAGTTTAAAATATCCATAAGATATCAATAAAATTCTATAATATCAAAGGTCATAGGAAGTAGTTCCTTCCTCTCACATGAATATTATATTCAGCGTATAAGGTGGCATGTTTTCCTCATTCTCCTCTGATTTAGAGCTTAATACAAAATTAAATTCGATTCTATTATTTTCCTTCTTTAGGTAAAAATATGTATTAAATGTAAGAAAAAAATAAATGGTATATGAATTCACTCGATACACAATTTCTCTTCTTCTCTATTTTTTAGTATCCAATTATCTCTTTGAAAAATTATCAACACATTCCCTATCTTCATTTCCTATAATATATTCTCACTAAATTTATTTTGACTGTTATCTTCTCTTTTTATAGAATTTTTTTATTATTATGGATACCCAATCTTCAATATCATTAATCTCATAGATACTACTCTTTAAAATATAACAAAAAATATAGCAATGATCCTCTTTGTGGTATTTTAGTGACCACATCTTTATCTTCTCCATGAATTGCATAATAGTTTAGTTTGATTCATGTCTACAAGTATCATGTAGTAAAAAAAATATCCCAATATATATATAACCCCTTGTTTTAAAATAACATACATGTTTCCAAAACATCTCATAACTCTTACAAAAAAATGAACAATTATGTAGACCACTTTATCATTTTTCAAAGGTGGTCGTCTTGTAAGAAACACACACTACTATGATATAATGTTCATTAGGTCCCAAATTTATGTAGTTAAAACAAAATATCTAATTTGAGTCACCATGTTCTACTTTACATTAATATCTCACTTTAAACTTCTCACATGTAATCATTATTCTTCATATTCTCATAACTATAACTTACTCTTCATTGTCTGCCCGTTTTAGAACCAGAATTCTTAGTATAGTTTTCACTATAATATGGCCATCTACTTCTTCCCAGTTCTTATTTTCTATATACATATTTGTATATATTATAATTCTAGGAAAAAAATATTCCATCATAAAAATGTTCATATTTAATCGTCTTTAACATGATGTCTATATAGCATCAATAATCCTGTATACACAGATCTATTCATATTCACACATCTCCAAAAATATGTATACAAATATTGAACTAATTATTTCACTGATGATAATTATGTTATATGGATCTATATAAATGATTCTTTGATATCCACATAAAATTTTTACATATCCCGGAACATTTCGAAAAAACAATTCCAAATTTACGTTAAGTTTCCAAGTTATACATGATCTCCATCAAAGACATATGAGGATAAACCATTTCAAATTTCATTGTAAAATTTTATTTTTGATGACTTTTGAATTCATTTAAAAATAATTATGTCATATGAAATCTATATAATGATATAAAAAATCACTAATATAATAAAAAAGTTCATCTAAATCTATAAGAAATACAAAAAGTCATATTAATCAATTCCCTTTTGAAATTCCCAGTTCATAAGAGAAATTCACGACTTCATTAAATTTAAATTATGTCCTTTATCAATAATTATAAGGCCTCCTAAAAAATCATAAAAAGAAGTCAGAAAAATGTTTTAAATTTTACATTCATCCATCTAAATAATCTTTGATTTCCCTTGAAGATCATGTCCAAAATAATTATAATTATGTTTTCTTCCTCAAATATGTCCATGAAATTTTCTTCATGGGATGAAAAATATATACAAACATCAATTTTCATATACAATCATTACAATTCACTTATATCTATAACATACTAAAACAATTTCATAATCCTATAAGATACCCTTAGTGGCATTAAAAAATAAATGCATAAGCATGTTGAAACCGCCCTTTTTATTTGTTTTCAATACACCTATCTTGTTTAGTTTCAATATCTATGCTTTTATTTCTCACATTTTAAAAAATAAATGAAGATTGACATGCATGGGTTGAATGTAAATAATTATATTTTTATTATTCATTTATAAATGTGTATCCATTGATTAAATTCATCATTAAATTTATTTTTAAATTATTGTTTTATTCAATTTGAATAGAGGAATATATTCATTTGTTTAATGAGTAACGAGACATTAGTTTATCTACTCTATGTATTTATTGGATAAAAAATATAAAATATGATAGTATTATATAAGTCATTAATGAAATATATAAATAAAATGAATGTGATACCAATATCATGACCTTATTCATTGGGAATAATCATTAATATATAAAGGATTGTCAAGGATTCCAAATCCATTGTAAAATAATATCTTGACAGACTTCATCATGTGTATACTCTCTAAAGAGTTTCACCTCTAACATTTTAATCATGGAAATGTGTATTAAATAATGGGTTTTTATATCTATTAGTGAATACCATAGTCCACTCTCTCTTTCGGTTTGTTGCAGTCAATTCCAAGCTTGTTAGCACACGTAAAAAACAATAAGGGAATAAACAGGGTATATACCATGATTATGAATTAGATCAATAGGGATGGGTTTTTTCTCTTAACTAGGATCATTCATTCCTCTACCACTATATTTTCAGAATCCTCACAGAACATATTTTTATTTTTATATGAATTCTCGAGGCAATATGGTTATTTTGTTCTTCTAAATTGTTACCTTATTTGTGATCTTATTCTCATTATTATTTAGAAAGGAAAATTAATATTTATATTCTATTTTATCCCCCTTAATCACTTCATCTTGAGGTGATAACCCTTGTGAACCAGTTTCAAATATTTCTTCTTCTTTTCCATTCAGTGCATACATAACTACATCATGTGAGTAATATTTTCATTATTTAATATATTCACTTTTTTGTTCCTTATTTAATATTTATCCTCATAAAGGATATCCTTGAATAAATTTTTCATGTTTCCTCCTTATTTAAAAATCCTATTTAGCGGCTTTTATGCTTTTTAAAATATAAATTTCAATTTCAAACTTCAATATTCTAGTCATGATTATTCTTCTAAAATAGTTCATTATAATATTTTAATTTCTTTACCCCTTAATTCATGAAAGTTAATTTCCATTAACATGTAATAATAGAAGTCATAGCATTTATAACCAATGATTAAACAATAATAATAGTATTCCTTAAATATATCTCTTTTAATATTTTTTTGAGTTTATTCTTCTCGTTGTCAAGATGAATTCACAAATTTATTAATCGTTAATCTTGTGATGTATTTATTTGTTGACATACGAAAAATTATTCTTGCTGTAGTATTAACATTATTAGATCATTCTTCAACCCATATACCTTCTGGTTTTTCTCTAGTATTTCAACTAACTATGTAAACTTATTTTTTGTCCCTTAATAAATTACAACTAGTTTATATATAATTCATATGGATGTTTTTATCTATTGAATTTGATATTTAATTGTGATAATCCATGGATTTTCATAAAATTATCTCATGGTGTTCAAGGTTTTTTCAGTCTTAAGGCCTTAATATTGAGCATTGATCATTAATTTTTTTTATTTCATAAATATTTGAATTATGATCTTATAGAATCATATCTTATTTCATAATATTTACCTAGTAATTCACAACCTTTTGTGTGAGAGAACTTATTTTCACCTTTTTTAATATTATTTATCTTCTTGAGGAGTTAGTTTTCTACTCAAATCAGACCCACAGTTCTTATGATAACATATAGTAAGTATATCCTCCTTCTCTTACATATTCACTTCTTGATGTGTCTTCATGACTTTTAACCTTCTATATCAAGGTCATGTAATGTTAATAGGGATCATATTATAGATCACTTAAGGATTATGAATCTTTACACTCTTATTTTAATATTAATATTTTCCTACATTTTATATAAGTACAATTTTTCTTTATATTATTATTTTATTATATTTTTTCAGGCTTCCATGTACAATTTTATTCATATTAATTCACACTCATAGATTCATTATATGAAATTTTTTAGAAATTAATTGAAATGTTCACAAAAAAATATTATTTTTCCAGTCAAGTGGGAGCCTACATTTATATTTTGGTCATTATCATCTTATAGTTTTGGAATTATGATACATTATTCTCATGGTCTATATGTTATCTTCATCATTACATTCCAATAGTGGTTTATAAATTTTTACATTCAACATAAAATAGTTAATTACTTTAAAAATCTTATATTCACTCATCATTTACGTAAATACTATGTTTTTTTGATCAAAAATTTTAAAATAGTGTTATTTAGGTCGTTGAAAGATATATCTCAAATTTCATTTAATATATATATTTTTTGATAAAAAAAAATCAGAATAGTTCTCACGAACATCCTCAAAACAATTAATCCTTAAAATGAATTATGAAATCCTCTAACATTACATACTATCTCATTTACTTGGGTGAAGTAATAATAAATTTTATATCATCTATCATTTATATATCGTACTAATTTTCCCATTAAATATAAATAATTTATTACCTAACATTTATATTTCCTTCGTATATATTTTATGGTTATTTAGATGTATTTTCAAATTTTTAGTCACATAAAAATGATGAAATAATTTTTATATGGTTATTCTATGATAAAAATATCTTCATTAATTTATAAATCAAGATTTTTTACAAGATTTTTTTGAATCTCTTCTTACGAGAGTAAATCTTACAATAAAAATACCAATTTCCTCAAATAATTCTAAAATATGATATAGATGATTTTGAATTTTTTTATCTATAAATGATATTTTTATACATGAATAGAAATAATATACTATTTCTACAGTTCATAACTCTATTATCAATATTTGGTAATGGTTTGAAATTTTTATATGGAACTTAGTACTCTGATAGCACTTAATGTTACTTGGTTTTATGATACAACTAATATAGGTAAGAAGTTAATTAGTGATCCATTTTATTCATATTATTTATGATCATTTAATCAATTTTTTGGTTTATTCAAGAACAATTCAATCTTACTTGTATATATCATCCTTACATATCTGAAGTATAAATAAATGGTAGAGATACAAAAATTTAAGAGGCTCCATATCAATGTGATCCTACTTATTATTCTGTATAGGTGACCTATATTCTCTACTATAAATCATTACTATAAATATTCAATTATTTTCAAAAAATAATAATCAGTATTATGAAATACACAACTGATGGTCTCTTGATGTGCAAATCCTCTAGTGACAACAATTCACAACATCAATAAATGTTTCTAAAAAATCTCTTAATAGTTAAATATATCTCTTAAAAATATTCTTCTATATATATATGGGGTCTAAATAATGCACACCAAACATTCATGAAAAGTCTTCCCTAACTCCCCTTGAATAGGTATTCAACCAAAAAAATCTCTTTATGTAGTATACATGTTGGAATTTTTATCCTTTAATTCCTCAAATATTATTCCCCACCTAATTTTTTATATGTCATAATCCTTTATCAAATTATATTTTTACAAATATTATGATTTCGAAAGTAGTAGAAAGTTGTTCTTACCTTTCACCACATTCTAAAAATCAACACATAAGCTATTACATTGGCCTTATTGTCCTTTGATTCCTAAAGAAATAATAAATTTAATTTGATAATGTTATTGTTATTATTGTGAAACTGAAAATATTTCGTTCGTATGATTGAGTTTTATAAGAGTAATCACCTTCCATGATTCAAAATTTCCTCTTTTCTCTAGTTTTATAGTATAATGTTTTCTATCTCAAAATACTCTCAACACTTTAAATTTATTCATTTATTTTAATTTATATTCTTTGAATATTGTGGTTATATTATTTCATCATTTATTAGCATTTTATATCTCTCTTTGACTCTATTCTCAATCCCTTGACTCTCCTAGATTTTTCTATTTCAAATATCATGAACACTTAATCATTTATTACCTACATAATATTTTAATTACATCGACATTATTATATCCTTGAATATAAAAATATTTTATTTTATTCTTAATTTTGTTATATCATGATATATGACATATACTATGGCGACGAACTACCAATTCTAGAAAATTTTCTTACTTGTACTGAGAGTATCTCTAATCACTAAAAACGGGAATCATGGTATTGTCCACCTTATTATTTATCATAGGTAGCCTTATTATCTTAAACACTTACCGCTATGATTTGGTGTTTATTAAATCCTTATTTTATCACAATTTGGAACTAATTGTTCATTTGAATCACCATAATCACCTCCATGTCAAGATCTAACTGACCATTTCTCATAGGTAATCTTTCTTCTTACAACCTTCATCACTACAACATATTGTTTTTTGTCTATCCATTTTATACCACAATTGTCACTATGGTATCCATGATATCATAGAAAAATTTTTATTCTTAGAAAACTATATTATAGTATGTGTTTCACTAAGTCATGCTTGTAATAAAATCTTATTTTCAATCATTCAATTCTAAATGTGTATAAAACATCAACATGATGTTTATGGAATATATGAGATCATGTATACGAGGATGTAATAATTTTTTCACAACCCCCAAATAATGTATACATTGACAAAACTAGTGTTTATATAAATGATAATACATTCATAAAAAACCATAGAAATGATTCTCATGCATCCTCATGTCATGTTTAATATGCCTAGACTTCACTATAAAACACCTCAATAATATCTCAAGAGTTCAATTCATATAATTTATTCTTCAAAGTCAAACATGTACAACCAATATCCATATTTTGGGACAACGTGATTTTTTGTAGGCCAAGTGATGCCATAAAACTATATTGATTTTATATGAAATATGCATAAATTTATATAAAATACAAATAATACCTATGGAATTGAATTTAAATTCAAATGAAAGACTATGTTATATGAATTCATTCCATTGTTAAATTCCATCATCCACAATCATATACCAAACATCGCTCAAATTAATCCAAGACCTTATTAATTAATTGGATGCCGCGTTATATATCTTACAAATAATTCCAAAATGTTATGGATGATTTTACATTCATCCACAGATAATTATATTGATTTCATTTTTTGATATTGCCCAAAATTAATATCATTTTTGTTTCTTCCTTTAATGTTTCATAAAAAATTCAATCAAGTTAAGCAATATATCTCAATAAATTTGTTTCTATATATAATGGTAGAATATTTGTTATCATTGAAACATATTAAAATTATATTATAATAATATAATATTTTTTTATTGACAGTAGATGATATCCATGAATGGGAATTTAAATTTAGATAACAATACCCCAATTACATCTAGCAATTTGATAGCTAATATTTACTAAAATTATAAATGGTTTGGAATTAAGGATATGTTCTATGTGAAAACAACCAAGGACGTGCCTAATTTTAGGTCTTACAAATAATATGATTAAGAGTAATTTGAGTAATATTTCCAATATGGTGATATCAATTATATTATAAAATATATCACCAGAATAAACCCAATAAGTAATGAGTTTTAAACATAAGTAAGATATTGAATTCTATCCTTGATATAACATTTTGGTGAATAGTCCCCCAAATGTAAGACACGGAAGAATATTGTAATAGAATGTTTACAATAGGAATATTTTAGGAAAAAAAATATTTAATGTTATTTGAAAATATGAAATAACAATAATTTGACTTAATCCTAGTAAAATTGGGTCACCTATATGGATCAATAAACACAAACTAGATCAATTTAGAAGCATATTTTCATTGAATTCATTTTGAATATTATTATCTTGAATTATTTTTACTGGTACTTTTATGTCCATATCTACTTATTTTAATTTATTGAATTCCATATTAGGATTTCCATATCACCAGGTGCATTTATAATTCCCCTTCTAAAATATTAGAATTTTATCCATTGATAGAAGAACCAAAAAAATTATAGTGAGAAATATAATAAAAAAATGAAGTATTTTCCAAGGTCAATATAACAACCCACCACCAATATATTTTTAAAAGAATGAAAATGTTCAATATTCTAAGAAACTATACCTTTCTTAGGAAAATGGAAAATATTAAAACAAAATTGTTTCAATTATTAAAAAATAAATAATTATTCTTGTTTTTTATCTAAAATATGAGTATATGATATAGATTTATGTATTTTTTTAAATGTTATTGATTTGTTCTTTTTAAATCCCAAAAAAAATCATGAGGAATGTAAAATGTTATTCGAATAAAACTAAGGAGTATAAATAAATTAAATAACACACATACTTTGCAATCTTAATAAGAATCTACAAATGAATTCTTCACACATATTTCAATTGATTTATATTTCTAGAAGAGGGGTCCAAATATATTGAGTTTTATGAAAACATGGATCCTTCTATTAAATGAATGAATTTAATTAAATAGGTTAATTAATTTAACAAAATGAATAATAATTTCATAAATATTGTAGTACCTCAGTGTGATAAAAATAGAAAAAATGACGGAATAATTACCAAATGAAAATTAAAATTATCCTCAAGGTGTTCCCATAGTGAAGAGAAAATATGTATTTGAGTTAAGTAGGGAAACTATAGAAACTATTATGAAACATTTGGTTAACATTAATTTATCATATTCTATGTATCGAATTATTATGTAAGTGAATTTTTTTTATTGAAATGTACCCATATTAGAATAATATGAAAGGATAATATATAAATTATTGGGGTGAATGTCCCTTAAATGACACAACATGATCTCACTATCATTTTCATAGATCAATGAAATTTAACCATTGTATACATAATTTACGAGCTTCTACTTTATCATGAAATTATAGACTTAGGTTCTTCCATATATATGATTTATCACTCCATTTACTCTACAATATAGGTTGTATAATGTAAATATTATATTGTTTTAATTGAACTATCCATTAGAATCCTAACTAGAGATACTTAAGTGATTAATGATCTACTATTTAGATTGAATGGCATGATATTTACCGTTTATTTTTACGTTTATGGAATAGAATATTACTTATTTAACACAGATGTTTCATTGATATTTTTAAAATCATTTCCTAAAAATGGAAAATACATTATAAACTCCCATAAAGGAACACATTTACTAGAAATTTCATGAAAATTTGATCACCTTAATATAATTGAGTCACTGAAATATTAATTGGATGTTCACTCATCTCTTAAATTCTCTATTATTCATTTGTTCTCAATAGATTAATTTTTAAAATTTATAGGATGTGAAGAACCATATAATTATTATAGGAATAAATATTTTCAAATTAATATATATGTTTAAGATATTTTGATATTTTATCACGTAATTTATAATTAATTTCAATAATTTAATCTTGTGAAACTTCTAAAATTAATTTTCTCTAATAATTTATTTTATATTGTTAAAGGTATTCCAAATGATCAATTGTTTGACTTTTTACCTAAACATAGATTAATATCATTTGATTCAATTATAATTTCTTTTTAATTGCTATGAATAAGGGTTTTTATTCATATTTTAATTATTGTGTTAATTATAAAATGTTTATTAAAAATCATTCTTTTATATATCGTGATGAAAACATATTTTCAACTATTGTAAATAAAAAATAATCATATTTTGGAAGTATTTTAGAAGATTAGTTATATGATGTTGGGACAATAAAACCAAATTTACTAATTATATAAAATCCACTAGATGTCGAGTTTAAACCCAAACATGGAAACTGGAAATATTTCTTTTTGAAGGAATGATTTTATTTTTATAATTACTAAGGTGATATAAAAATTATGGTAAAACTAAGTTATATAGCATCATAAGGAGATCAAGAATGATTTAGGGAGATTTTAATATAACCTTCCAAGATTTATTACATTTGTATTCATAGATAAGGTCACTTTTGAATGTGATACTAAAAATATCATGTACACTCAATAATGGTTCAAGATTACTTCCTTAGAATCTTTCAAAAACCAAATTAAGAACTTTAATGGACTTTGTACTAATATTTGAATGTTTTTATAGACAATACATTAGTATTACTAGAATAATTCCCATAAATGGTTTTAAAAAACTAGTTATGATTCAATTTTTTTGACCTTTTCTAAATAATAATCCAAATAAATGGTGCATTTGTATAAAAGATAGAAAATAGAATTTATTCACTAAAAAAATTCAATTACCTATTTCATTTCATTAAAAAATCACATATAGACATTCTAGGAAATAAAAATACTACTTCTTGGATGTACTTTTATTTTACTTTAGAATCCACATAATGCTCGAGTTTCATGAAGAAAAATTATTTACCTACCAGTATAATACACTTTCTTATAAAATATTTTATGTTGTACATTTTAATACTCTATAAAAATTTGAATATTGTATCGTGATATTAATTTTAAACATTTTAGTGGAGTTTAAGGATTATTGTATAGTAAATTTAATAGTTTTAGAACCATTATTTTTGAAATTTTTAAGGGTTTTGTGGACTACTCTAAAAACATTCATTGAGAAAAAACAAATTATAAAAATTATAAAATGAGTGTGTTTAATTTAGATAGTTATCGTGTGGGTAAATATCACGTCTAGAGATGGTATAAAAATTTATTACACTATGGTTGATGTTATATCATCACTAACTTATCCAAATAAAACAAATATAATGATATATATCCTTGGAAATATTAGATATTATAAATTATTTACCATAAAACTATAATAATTAGCCTTCCCCTGTCCTAAATTCTAAAAACATTTCATTTTTTTCTCTATGGATATTTTTAATTATTATTTTAATGATTTGAAAAAAATAATCTATCCCTGCCCATTATTTATCCTTGCTATATGGGATATTCCATTTGAAATGGTGGCTTAAACATCATATTTTTGTACTAGGGTTATGGTTAGTCAATGAGTAGAAAAGATATCTCTTGTAATAGCTTATGCATACATAAATCATTATTTTTCATGAGTTAATTATATAAACCCCATGAATATGTTTTTGGTCATTGGATATGACCTATAAATATTTGGGGGTTACATTCTAGGAACTGTAGTAATAGTTTTTTCTAATAATTCTACTATCTGGTATTTATAGAGAAAAATAAGGGAAAATGATAGAAGATTGATAATATTATTTATAAAATATGACATTAAAATAAATCATATAAAAGTGATTAGGATATTTTTCATTTATCATTTGAGTAGACTACCAACAATTATTGTTAAATAGAACTAAATTGTCATATTTTTAAGGAAACCATCACTTTTGAAGAAATAATGGTATTAAAATTTTTAGTTATTGGTTTTAAGACATTTTTACTACATCGTAGTCAAATAAATACATCATTAGATGTCAATGAATATAATTAAAAGTATGTTAGTGATTCTAGTATGTACTTGTAGGATGACCCTTAATTGTGGAACCTTGATTGGGTTGTGATTCACTATTCATTTTAACCCCTTTACAACTATTTCAAACTAGTTCTACATTGAAAATATTAAATATAATGAAAAAGGTCACTTCATATTTAATTCAATTGGCTATCTTTTATCACGTACAAAAAGATAAATTTTAGTTTTATTAATGATTAAATTATTACAAGAGGTTATTTTGAGATCCCATGATGATATTAGGCAAAATGGGAAAAATTACATAAGATCCCAAGAACACATTTGGACTAAAATTTACATTATTGTTAATTAGTGCATCCAAATGGGTGAATGAAAAACTATGTGGGATATAATTTTCAGGAAGAAATAAATATCATTTTTTCTATATGGGTTCCTAAAATGATCCATCACTGGAGAGGTGACATTGTTCACAGTCTCAAGGTCACATATAAATTTCAAATATATATATCTATTTGAGTATCTAAATGATTTCAACTATTTTGTGTGGATTTTTAATAGGTGGGTAAATCATGTGTTTGTTTTGTAATATGTTATATAACACTCTGTTCTTTTTCAAATCCATGAGCTTATTGATTTTAGTATTACTGAGTGCCCAAAACCACCTTCCACAATACATATAAATTTCCAACTTGGACCTCCCATTTAAAATCTCTATCATGGGAAAATAATATTATCTTTTTGAGACCCAACATAGTCATCTCTTCATCCAAAATATTATAGAGGCTCCTATACTGTTAGGGATATTAAGGATAAATTTAATGTTCCACCCAAGACTCCTCCTCTTATATATTCTAATCTAAATGGTGGGTATAAATTTAGAAGAATGTATACAACCAATAGAAGAAGTAAGGTAATAATTAGTTCTACTTGTTTGGTGTAATATATTATGAAATATTTCATTTAATATCTATCTACACATTAATCTCGGTTGAAGGAATTATTTTGGTATGATTTGGTTAAACATGTTTTCTTTAACTTTTTATTTGATTGAGATGTCATGTGGGAGTACTGGGTTGTTTCGATTGGAAAATACAAATATCCCTTTAAATCACATATAATCAAATTTCATAATGATTTCCAATATTTCACTTTATATTTTACGTTGAAACCTTGAAAACATGATTTTTGTGTCAAGTGTTGGTTCTTTTAAAGCATATTAATGGTAAATATGGGAACAAAGATCTTCATTACCCATACCAATTGAATTTCAATAAAACTATGCTTGTTGTTCAAAAAATGGACTAAAGAATACATGTAGTCAACTTAAAATTACATACCTCTCTCATTATTCTAACAAAAAAATTTATTTAAAATTATTAATCTCTGTAATTAAAAAATATTATTTTTAATAATATTTTTTCAAAAAAAACACTCTTTTTTATGTTTTCTTTTGAAATAATTCTTGAAGATTCACTCAAACCCACAAAATAACTTTGGTAGATGTCCTACTGTACTCTTAATGCTATAAAATCATGAATAAATCACTATGAATTGGATAGATTTTGAGAACATGGTCTAATTCAGGGACTGTTTCAAGTGAGTTCATTGGTATTTAGTGTTTTAAATTGATAAGAAATGTTTTTATTTTTAAAACAATTTGTTAGTTATGTAAGTTGTTTTTTTATTTAAATGGTGTTCTAAAAAAATTTATTAGAAGGTTCTATGCATGATTAATTATATTCTGAGTTAACTAAATCCTTTTGAACTCTATCTAGAGAAGATCCTTTTTTAGCTACATTGAGACACACATGATTATCTTTTAAATGAGCCATTCCACACAATAAAGATCTTATACAACTGTCTTATATTGCAACTAAAATAGAAAATCAAATATATTCACATGATAACGATGAAAACTATGAAACACTAAATGAACTCACTTCTCCTAATGTTGATATCCAAACTGAATATATTCAATAAGAAGTTGAATCCACAAAATTTATTGAAATATATGGTTTAATTAACTTGTTTTGATAATTTGATGGACTTACTAGAGGATAATCACATAATAATTTAAATTAATTTAAAACAGTTTATTCGAAATTAAAATCTCCATGTGTGGATGAAGAACATGTAAAAATATAGATTTTCTATTTTTCTTATAAGAAACATCATATTATTGGTTTTATTACATTAAATAACCTATTATAGGATGATCATAAATGAAATTTTTTATTGATAACTTCTTCCTAATAAGTTAAAGTATAACTAAACGTAAACGAATATGTGAAAAAAAGACAACCATGAAGAGAATAAAATTCATAAAAACCAGGAACTATTTAAATGGTCATCTTCAAGCTTTCCATGCCACTGAATAATTGATCATATTTTAATAAAAAAATTGGGAAGTTTTAATTTGAATTGATTATAACATTATTTATACTAAGGTAGGTATTTCATTAATTGAAAAGGCCAAAATCACTCTAAGGACACCGATTTTGATCATAGACCAAAACATAAACCACTTTGGTTCATGTTTAGTATACAAAATATTCGTGTTAATTAAGTAAAAATTTCATTATTTGAGAAGAATTTGGAAGTATATTTTTAATATGTTTGTACCATACTCTTCTTATATTTTCATTTTGAAGGTAAATCCCAACTTTTCCACTAAATTAATATAACATCTATTCCACTAAAACCCACTATTAGGACCAATTCCCACAACTGAGTGAACTATCAGAGATGTGTGTGGAAATATTTCATATCCATCCATATAACCAACACATTGAGAATGAACCATAATCTCTATATAACACTTTATGAATGAAAACCCAATTTTATAGGTTGGTGGTATTATAAGCAGCCTCAAAACTCCTAGTACCACTAGGGGTTGGGTAGTCAATCCCAAACCCTACCCTAAAATCCTTAATAAATAAAAAGGACATTACAAAAATCCCTTGTAATACCCAATACAATCCCTGAGAAAATAAAGAAAAAAATCATAAAATAATGTAAAATTACAATAATCCACACAAACATCAATAAAATACACAAAAAGTCAAAATAGGATAACTCGTAAACTCAGTGGGTGACATAAAAAAGTCAATTTTTTGGTAAACATCATTCTCAATAACAATTCAACCATAGGGATAAGATAAATTTATGTTTCATCACCAATAAAATTACTATTAAATATAAAATCTATGTAACACATATATTAGAGGCATCCCCTCATATGGTACCAATATTACAACCTTCAAAACTAATACAAAGGTGAAAAATCATTCTCTTAAGTGAAACCAAAACAAATGAATGAAAGTATATGTTGTGGATCCATCTAGACTAACCACCCCTCAACCTTTTACCCAATGGGCTACACATCCATGGATATAAAAATAAATCAACTATGAAAAATAATACTTGGAAGCATTCAAAAATGTGTTTGTTAACATCCAACTGATTATTTTCATGATTAATATTCATTGACATGGAATGTTCTTAAAGATTGTGTGTATAAACTAACAGTTAATTTTATGTGATGAAAGGGTATTCCTTAGAAGGGACATCTTAGCATTGATAAATCAATCACTTACAACCAAATGCAATGACCGTGGAATATTATCAATTCTTTGCACCATATTTGAGTATTAATTTTCTGATTCTATGATTGATTTGGATTATTCAATAAATTTTATTCCTCACATAATTTTGTAATCATTATAGTCCATAGAACTAAACACCACATGAATAGTTATTCAACTCTCACACTAATTTCCTTTACACATCACTAATGTTATAGAGTATGTTCCTTTGAGGATTAAATAAATTAAAATTTCCAACTAATTTTATTTGATTTCAATGTAACATGATATGATAGACAAACATGACCAAATTATATTTTGGATACCTTTCTTTAAATCCACAAAAATAATAATTAATTTACATATTGGTATATTTTCTAATGAGTTTGGTGGGGAAATATTCAACTTCAATATACTCAATTTTCTAGAGAACTTCTTATAAAAAAATTCCTCTCTTAAATATAATTCTATTTTTTTACTCCCTTTCCCCATATAATTTTATATT
Source organism: Viscum album (assembly GCA_963277665.1). Classification (NCBI taxonomy): domain Eukaryota; kingdom Viridiplantae; phylum Streptophyta; class Magnoliopsida; order Santalales; family Viscaceae; genus Viscum; species Viscum album. The sequence goes on from OY728167.1 coordinate 954,927,174, forward strand.
GTTCCCACTGATCTCATTTATGTGTTCTCATTAGTTGATTGAAATTATAGGGAGTGAATCGTGCATTGAATGTTTTAATGTCCTGAAAAACGTTCATCTATTTTCAATTATTTATGATTTATGGGGAACTGAGGACATAATGATCATGGATGATACTGATTAGTTTGTAAACTATTACTACCAATACAAGGATGTTACCATTGATTATCTTGATGATGTTAAAGACTTCTACATTACTAATTCCCGCCCATCAATCCAAAATCCTAATGAATCAGAACATGAACCAATTGTTAAATTTTATAAATAATCATATATTGAAAATGGAAACAAGATTCATATCATCATTTATATTTCACCCACTCCATAGAATGATTTATGTTTTATTACCCTCTCAATGGAGTATATCGAAGCATTGGGATGGAATGTTTTTGACATTCTCATGATTATCCCATCAATTTTCATGGAAAATATATTATTAAATGATGAGGATACACTACTATAGAAAGAAAAACTATGACTAAAAATAACCTCCATGAAATTTTTAGAAATTATATAATGAAATTATTAGTTATTAGAATGATTTACCATATCTCTAACAACCAATGGATAAGTCTAGTGAATGTTGATCTTAAGTAAACTAGTATTGTTGTAATCATAAAAAAAACTTAATTATTTCTAATCCATGTGACGAATAATTTCTATATCTCTATTGATTATATACAATAACACAGTCAGACTAAGATGAACCATTTATCATTACAATTTATTAACCAAATTCTATATATTGTAGAATGGATGTTCTACTATTGTATTATTGATGGGTACTCTAGACAAATTTACATCCATAGCTCCACCAATGATCAAGAAGAGTCAACATCCACTTCTTCCTTTTACTTATTTGTATACATAATGATCTAATTTGGTCATTAAAATTCTATAGATACTTTCTACTGATTCATAGTGAATGTTTATTTTTTGATTTCCTGGAGAATTGTGCGGAAGTATTCGTGGATGATTTCGATATTTATAAATCCACTTTTTATGAAAGTTTGACAAGTATTTTCTATTTATATCAATTATATATTACAAATATTGATGTATTAAATTATTTTAAATTAAATACCTTGGTGGGGAAAGGTATTGTAATTTTACATGTCAATTCTAAGGATGGTATCCATGTAGATAACTGAAAATTAGATATCATTTCTTCCCTTATATTCTACAAAAATATGCATGTTGTGCAGTCTTTCATAGTCCATGATTTATTTTTTCATTTTCTCATTAATGGACATAGTAATATAAGAATCCCCATATACTGAGTACTCTAAATCGAAAAAGAATTTGTGGTTGAGAAAATAAATTTTGAGACTTTTTACAAAATGAAAGAGAGTCTCTCATTTTCTTTGGTAATCTAAGAGACTTAATGGGATTTTTAATTTGAGATCATTAGTTACCACAATAACTATAATGTTATTGAAGTATTATCCCAATGGGTTGATCATGATCTATATGTAATATAATATTTCTCACACACACTAGAATCTATCCAATATACCTACACCACAACTGAAAATGATTACTTACCAATTCTCTTTACTTTGATAAAACTAGTCCAAACTAGTTAGGTTTAAAATTAATTATGCTTTCTAAACTTATATCCATTTATTATATTCTTAAGATACTAAAAGAAAAACCACATATAATTTATTTTATGCTCTGACTTTATGAATTTAATTTTGAAAAATGGAATAAAAATTGAGTAGGGAATGTGGTGGAAAACCTTATTAGTAATATCCTTATATCCTAGAACATTGAATTATCTAGCTATACTTCAGTAGATAGAATAGTTATGAATGACCAATAATATTGAGTGAATGATGATATCTATTGGTATGATGATGTTTTTAATTAGTTGGTACTATTTAATATTCATGTTATGTTCAATAAAAAAAATATGATTGTCTGAAACATGATTCCCATATTTATGTTTGGGATTAACCCAAAATTTGGTGAATATCATTAGGAAATGTGTTTCCACGTGTAATTTTTAGTCTATCTTTACGTTCTATCACAATATTTCAAATTGAAGAAACTGAGGTCCCCAATAGACAGTTGGGAGGGTCCTATATTCTTGCCTATTTTGAATGACTCAATTTTATGATGCCCGTGTTTTTCTAAATATAATCATTAATGTTTGAGGATATTTAATGTCTCAAAAATAAGGTAAACACATAATCAATACATTATTTTCCATTAAATTTTTGATGCTTGGTTCATTCTGTAGGGTCATCCTCTATTTAATATTGAAACATGAACATTAATCTTTTAGTAAAATATGTTATAAAATTAGTAGAGGCATGATCTATGAGGATAAATGAATCAATTATTATTGTATAATTTTTTATAACCAAAATATTCTATCGTTATGAATTACCAAGGTATATTAATAGTGACCATGGTTCTCATTTATGGAACTAAACAATGAAATTAAAATATCATTTATATTGGGGTTATAATTTAGTTTTTACTATATATCACCCTCAGACTAATGGTCTAGAAGAGTTTCTAAAATTAATAGTGAAAAAATTCATTAATAAATTATTCTTCCCAAAAATGAATATTAGAGTATTAGAGTTATTGATGTATTCTGGGATTGTTGAACTACCTTTAAAACTCCCATGGACATGTCAATTTATCACATATTTTTCAGAAAATGTTATCATCTACATGTCGACATAGAGAATTGGGCCTACTAACCCATTCAAAAATGAAATTCATGACTTTCGGGTGTAGGCACCGAAAAAAATATTCAGATTATGGTGTAGGATGAAATTTAAAGCGACTCACATGAGAACTCATAGTTACATATTTATAAAACCAAGGCCTTATATGACCACTTCATTCATCGTCATTACTTCTATATTGTATAGAAGGTTATCCTTTTCAATATAATGTTTAATTTTTAACAATGTATGATTTTTTACCAATAATTATTTCTATAAATAGTTTGTAAGATCTATCCATTTAGTGTTGTAATATTTTATAACAAAAAATAAAAATAAATTTATTAAGATTAGGAAATAGTTGAATAATAGTCTAAAAACCTTTCATGGTCCCCAATGGAGGATCTCCACCTTCATTATGTTATCTACAAAAGAAAACCACAAGGGTTTATCCTTTATTCAAATAATATTTTTTATTATATTAAGGACACTACACACGATTGGTGTGGAGAAAGTTTGTGGGTAAATTCCTTGGTTAGTTAGTAATTTACCAACTTTTCACTTTTTTCTCTTTTTAATTGCATGGTTTTTTTACTTTCCCTATCTTTTTGTTCAATAATAGTCATATATAATTCTAACATTATTATTGAAATTTTTAAAAATTTATCATGAATTTGTTTATTTCAGGTTTTATGAGGATTTAATGAAAATATGTTTCACACATGATGTGTGATTTTAGGCATGGAATTAATATTGAGTATGTGATTTTAAGTAAAAACGATTATTTCTGTATGACATAAATGATCATATCATTTGAAAATCATTGAGATATTTTTACCTTTATTGTCACGTTTTTATTGGATAAATATTTCATTTATCATCACCACACATCATATCACTCACTCATGAAGTGTGGATATTTTTTATATAAATAAAGCTAAATATATGTTAGGTTAATGTTTCTATGAATTTGAAAATTACTTTTACATTCAGTCGTTCCTTATATTATCTCTTTCATTACTTAACCATATTGACCTATGCATATGTACTTATTATCAAAATGTTTTACATCATCAAGTGCCAAAAAATAGAAATAAATTATGAGGGGATAAGAAAATGTAAAACAACTATGTATATTAAGGTCTGGATATTATGGTTTTACTTTTTAGAATAAAAATTTGAGTGGGTTATTAAATTTTATTTCCAAGGACACATGGTAGGTTTGGTTGAAGAAATCTGATAAAAATAATTTTTTTAAAATAACCAATATTTTATAGACAAAATTGGAATAAAAGGTATAAAATGGTTATCAAAAATACATATAGATTTTGTGACACAATATACAAATGAATTCATTTATAATACCATTATAATTGTCTCATATACATTTGTTCTGATATAGTTTTTTACACACACATTAAAATTCTTAGTAAGGTTAACTTTTTATTGTGATTCAACCCTTACTCACTAAGATATCAAGAAATAAATATAGTATGAATGTTATAACATCATAATCTTGATAGAATATTCATTCTTAATTTTCTAAAATTTGATTACTCTTGTGATTTCATATGTTTTGGTGTAGGGGTGTGATAGTGTTATGATTCACTATTTATTTCAACCCTAACACAACTATATTATATTTATTTTTTATTATAAATTAAATACATAATAAAAAGTTCATTTAATTTTCAATTCAATAAATTATTTTTATCACGATTAAAAAGGGTAATGTTTGATGTTTTGATGTTAAAATTTTAGGAGGTTGTTTTTTAGATCCCATTACGAAATTCAAGAAAAACATTCCAAAATGTGCATGTTTCAAAGATGATATGTGGAAAAATATTTACATTGAGGATACCTTATACATCCAAATGGGGTGAAATTCCATTGGTGATGAAAAATATTTTGGCATAAAAATATATAGAAAAAAAGTTACCCCATTCGATAATTATGAGGAGAAGAATGATCCATCATTAGAGAGAAAAATAACTACTCACAATCTCATGTTAACTTATTTACTTTGGTTTTATTCCAAGACATTTCCCTTAATTTTAATCAAATTTTATTAATTGGGATAGTAAAATCATGGGGAAACTAATTGTAGTTTTTTTAAATGTATGATAATGTCTCCCACTATCCTGATTTCCTAAGAAAAGTGGTTTCATAAATTTTGGGTGTCAAAAAAAATTCTAGATTGCCTATAAATTGTAACAACAGGAAACATATTTAAATTTTCTACCATGGGTAAAAGATCTTATATTTTGGATACCCAATGGATTCCTCTCTTTATCCCAAATGTTCTAGTGGCCCCTATCTATGTGGAGAGATCATGGATGATGACTAAGTTCCACCCTAGTCTCCTCATACTCACTATGGTTAGATAAATAGTGTATGGTCATTTTGGGGATGTTACACACACTTTGTGTAACACACCATGATTTAGAAAAATATGTTTGATAATAAATACACCACACAAATCACATCCAAAATAAACAACATAATATTATTAATTGAATACGACTATTATTACCTAGATTTTAAATTGGAGGGTATAAATTAGATAAATTTTGTATGAAATATAAATAATGGTCATACATTATACAAATTTATATAAAAATACATAGTAAACAACCACTTACTATTTAATTAACAAATTTTATTCTTCAAAAAAAATTATTTTCTTTAAAATGATTTTTATTACATTTTTTGTGTTGATAATAATGAAAGTTGTTGACACTTATTGTAGTTTATTTTTATTAAATACATATCATTTTTTATATCATAATATAAAAATTATCATTGAGTGAATTTTTTATTTGTTTTTAAAATTTTATTTTTAAAGAATAGTGATAAATATTAATTTTTAATTAATTGATTATTCTAATTTAAATTATTTGTAAATAGTAATTATATATTTTTATTACTTTTTACACATATTTTTTCTATTTTTATTAAAAATAGAAAAGTTATTGTCATTAGAAATAATTTTATAAATGTATTTGGTGTAAAAAAAGTATTTCTTATAAAAAGGTATTTTAGAGAAAAATTGTTTTTCACCGCATTTTTTGTTGTTAATATTAAAATAAATTATTCAACTTTTTTTGAATCTTATAATATGGAATCCATATTTTGAGTCATTAGGTCCACATTTAAAAAAAAATCCATTTTATTTTTTATTCATTAGGAGTAGTAATTCTTGTAAATTCATTAACCATGGGATCGGTAAAATAGGTTAATTAATGGTATAAATAATGTTATAAAAAAATAAAGTAACCCACTAGTTTCATTAATTTTATTAGATGAATTGATTTCATTAATAGTTATAAAAAATCATATATATTCCCTTTTTTGTAATATGGCCATGATTTTGACAACTATAATATTTTACATATGGAAAACTAAAAAATGATATAATATTTGTTCTATTATCTTTGAATTTACGAAATAGGTATAAAAAGATTTTATTATTATTTATAAACATCAAATTTTAATATAAATTAATATTTATTTCCATTTTATTTTTTTATAATTATTAGTGGTGTAATTATTACCATAAATTTTTATAAAACCCCAATATATATTTTTTCAATTTATTGAATAAAATAATCGATTTAAAAAAATTAAAATCTTATATGTTCTGAATAAAATTTTATTTCAAAATAATTATTTGGATATACATGACATATTAGAAGTATTTTAAAACATTTTATTTTAATTCCTTAGATTTTTTTAGTTTTAAAATTTAAATTAACAGAATAGTTTCTAAATTTACATTAATTTTGTTTTATCATAAATAATATATTATAAGATAATTTAAAACTCCATAAAATAATATTTTTTCCATTTTTTTTATTGTTTATAATATAAACCATGTTCGATTTATGGTGTCATTTTCAATTTGTAGTAACATTCTTGACCCCTTTAGACAAAATGTTTTAGTATAACAGCAGTTGTCAAAAGGGTTAATAGAGGGTTAAATTAAAATTAAAAAGGTGAAAAATCATCACAAAATTTAGAAATTTTATTTTATGGATATATATACACTCATAATCATATAATATTAAAATATTATCAATTTGGATATTGTCACAACCCGTCCCCTGGGGCTTGTGCCGTGACTACCCCTAGCCCGCCTTCCATAGGCCAGGGTCTGGCGACTAGTACAAAAGGTGTAAATCCATAAAATTGAGAAGTCATTGCCTATATAACCAGTAAACACACACAGTATGATACAAACACGAGTAAACTATATAGGAAATAGTGTTTTTAAAGTAAAAGGGGCCGAAATAGAAGTCCAACAGTAAAGGTAAAAGTACAACTAAATACAATAAACCTGAAGAAAAAGAAAGAAAAGCAGCTATTGGGTCATCCTCTTGGATTCCTACCTGAAGGGTTGGTACAGATAACCTCCTCAGCACTCTGTGTTCGTCCGTCTCCTCTACAAACCAACACACCGTATGGTCCACCTCTGGGCACCTTCCAGTCCTGGTACTCTCAGCCTCAGTCAGCGTTGTCTGTCGTCTGCAACCAACACAACAAAGTGTGAGCATTCCCTGTGTAGGGGTGAGTATAAAGATCCTCAGTAGGGACCCCAAGACCCTCAAGGTCACAAAAAATAAAACAAGGATAAACCACAAAGTATGAAATCAATAGATAACCTTACATAAGTATATGCCCATACATATACCTAAGTTATCAAGTGATACATCTCAATCATGAAAAAACACCGAAAAACTGACTCAGCTCAACCAGGGTTTTATTCTAGGGGTAGTATCAAGTAACATCCCCAATCAAATTTTCGAAACCTCAGCTGTAGGAGAACTCTTCTTCTATCGAGTACAGTGGGCATGTCCCGACACTAAGAATTCTTCCAACTATCCTTAGACTGTTGAGGTACTCCTCCTATCAAGTACTGTGGATCTATCGCATCACTAACCACGCTCACCACTGTGGGTCTGCCACGTCACAAAGTGTGCTCCCCCTCGTAGCCTGCTGAGGTACTTTTCCATTTGAGTACCATGGGTCTGCCGCGACACCAAGGTTCTCCCCATTGTGGGTCTTTCGCGACACCAAGGTGATCCCCACTGGTCTAGTAGAGTCACTCTGAGTCACAACGGTCAGCAGTCTTGAGGTCTCGGCCAGGTACTAGGTCTCCACACTATGCTCACTTGTCTCCAAAAAAATCAATTCCATGAGCTACTGGTTGATAATCTAATTGTCAGGAAGTCCCATGAAAAAGTATCACAATGGTACACCATGTCATAGGGGTCTCAATGTGACAGATGGAGCGTCAATCATACTCCCGGTCTGTTAGTTTTTAGTCTTTTAGTCCTAGGGGGCCGGTTGGATTCGTGCTCGATCCAACCTGACCGTTTTCTATCTCAAACCAAATCTCTAGTGGAGTAAGCTCGAAGGGACTGTCTCGCTCCAAGATTCCCAATGCCACCGACGGTTCGTCAAACGAACGTCTAGTGCTAATGTTATGGCCAAAAGAAGTATACGAGTCGTAGTTGGCCGGGGTCCGGTCCGACCCAGTCAGACTGACCCAACCCGACCAAGAATGGGTCGACCTGGTTCAGGTCGACCCGGCCCGACCCTCTGGGACGGGCCCGGTCTTCTAGGGTCCGACAAGCCATGAGGTTCGTGCATCCCGCGGGCACCACATGGCGGCTCGGCTGCGGGGGGTTCTGCGAGGGGGTGGAGTCGGTTCGGCCGGGGCACCGTGAGGGGCGTGGGCTGCTTCGGCCAGGGCACCATGGGGACTTGGGCAAGATTAATCGGGGCGGCATGCGGGCGGGTTCAACAGGGGCGCCACGGGAACACGGGCCGGTGCGGCCGGGGCGCCGCGGGGGCGCAGGCCGGTGCAGCGGGGGGGCCGCTGGGGCGCAGGGCGGTGCAGGTGGGGCACTGCGGGGGCGCAGTCTGGTGTGGCCGGGGCGTCACGGGGGCATGTGCCAGTGCAGTCGGGGTGCCGCGGGGGCACACGCAGGATCTGCCGGGGTGCCGTGACGAGCGTGGGCGGTAAGAGCCGGGGCGGCCCGGAGGGCTGGTGATGGTGCGGCCGGTTCGGCCGGCAGGGGGTGCGGACGGTGGGGGCACAGCTAGCGGGTGGCGCAGTTGGGGCGGCTCCGCCGGAGGGCGGCACGATCCGGGTCACAGGGCCGGTTCAGCCTGGGGCGGCGCGACACAGTGAGGGTGCGTGGGCATTGGGATGTAGAGCCGTTGAGGCCGGAGCGCCGCGGGGACGGTGTGTGTCACGGTGGACGTGGGTGGCAGCATAGGTGCCTTCGTCGACTTCATCGTCTTCCTCCATTTTGAAGAGTATATAAAAGAAGAACAGCGGAGGGGTCATGCCATGTTGGCTTGGCCTGCACTCTCCGCATTTAGAGTGGTAGAATTTGGCTCAACAAGAAATAAGAACGATGAACTTCAAATTTTACATCATCCGCAATGATTCTTTTCCAAACCTCAAAAGAAAAACAAGAATGTATTATCACTCAAATAAACCTCCAACCTCATTCATTGACGTTGGCATGGGATGAAGTACTGATGTCGATTTGTCATAGATGAGGACGTCCCACATCAGAAGAAGTCCCAAGGAAAAATATCAAAGGAGGTCAGCGTTCTTCATTGGAAAAGCATTTTTTGTTGGGGAGCATGTTCTTCGTTGGAGAATGTGTTCTTCATTGGAGAGCGTAATCCTCCAAGAGTCGGGCGTCACATCACTTTACCAGCGCTTCTTCGCTTGGGGAATCCATCTCAAATCCTCCTCCCAAGCTCCATATATATAAGAGAGGGGGAAAGGGTAGGTAACAATCGTGGAATTTATGTCAGTTCATTTATTAGGAACTTTCCTAAATTCCAACGATTATGTCACTTAAATTAAAATGGGGGCAAGCCAATTGACTAATTTTTCACAACTAAAGGTATGTGTGTTGGCACAATTAATGTGGAGGAAGTCAAGAGGCTCCTTAACATTAATGAGGGGGGTTGAGAGTTTCTCTCAATTAAAGGGGGGTTTAATCCCGGGTGGTCCCCACCACCATAACCTCTCATGGGAGGTTATGGTTCAGGTGGTCTCTACCACCATAACCTCTCATGAGAGGTTAAGGTCTGGTGGTCCCCAAGCCTCAACATTCACATAGAGGTTTAGTTCTAGTGGACCCAACCTCTCAACACCAACATGGGTGTTTAAAATAAAAATAAAAATGTCATTCACTTTTATTTTTATTTTATTCTTACACAAAAAACCTAAAAACTATCTTTCACCCTCGACCAACTGTCGTCGAGTTGAAGGTCTTCTTAAGCGAATACCAATGCTGTGAGTTCAATGATGCCCTCAGATTTTAATTCCAAGAACCAGTTCACAAGTTAGAATAACCCACTCGCACGTTTACAGAACGTACCTGAAGTAATGTTCAAAAATTCATTCTAGGCACTCTTGGCCTCGGAATCACACGCCGTCAATTTTCGCGGACTCGTAAAATTCCCATACATTTAAAAAAATGACATGGAAATTATGGGTATTTACATTATCCCCACCTTAGGATTTACGTCCCATAAAACAAAACTCAAAATAAGGGAACAAGTGAGGGTACTGAGCATGCATCTGATCCTCTCGCTCCCATTTTCTCTCCTAGAGGATCCAGTGCTACCAGCGAACGCGCACCAGAGGTATCAACCGTCCACAAAGGATCCACTTTTATCGATCCTCAGTCTCTATTGGAACCTCTATAAAAGTTTCCCCCATCATCGACATCCAACTCGCCATGGTCGATGATGTGAGAATGATCGTGCACGTATCTCCTCAGCTGGGACATGTGGAAGACTTTGTGCACACTGTGCAACTGAGGTGGAAGATCTAAGTGGTATGCCACCTCGCCAACTCTAATGAGGACATGATAAGGTCTGATGATCCTCGGAGAAAACTTGCTGCCTTGGAAAAATCTTTGTAGACCTCATCGGGGTGAGACCTGTAGAAATATGTGGTCGCCATCCTCAAACTCCAGAGGTCTTCGTCTCTTTTCTGCATATGACTTCTTCCTGGTTCGTGCAGTCTTCATCTACTCCTGGATGATCTGCACCTTCTTTGTGGTCGCCCGTACCATCTCTAGTCCCACGAGTGTTGACTCCCCTATGTCAGTCCAGCATAAGGGTGATCTGCAAGGTCTCCTGTATAACACCTCAAAAGATGTAATCCCAATGGTGGAGTAATAGCTGTTATTGTACACAAAATCAACCAAAGGCAAGTCATCCTCCCAACTGAGGCCGGAGTGGAGAACACAATCACGCAACATGTGCTAGAGGGTGTGAATGGTCCACTCAGAATAACCATTTGTCTGAGGATGGAAGGCTGTGCTCAAACGAAGTTGTGTCTCAAAAGCCTCCTACAACCCCATCCATTGTTGGGAAGTAAAACATGTGTCATGATCGGAGACTATCGTTGAAGTTACTCCATGTATCTGCACAATCTTCTACACAGAGAGGCGTCATAATCTCTCTACTGAACCCTGCTCTTTGATCAGTAGGAAGTGGTCCGACTTGGTGAGTTGATTGACGATCACCTAGATAGAGTCATGGCCATTGTATGCACATGGAAGTCCTGTCACGAAGTCCATGGATATCCCATCCCACTTCCACTCTAGGACATCTAAATGATGAACCAAGCCTACTTGTACATAATTCTCCACCTTCACTTGCTGAAAAGTGAGGCATCGAGAGAAAACACTGCAACTAATTTCTTCATTCTCATCCACTAGTGCTGTTGTTGGAGGTCTTGGTACATCTTCTCCACTCCTGGATGTACCGCTAGAGGGGATGTGTTGAACTCCCTCAACACTTCTTCCTAAAGTGACAATGGTACCATGATACATCCTCTAAAGAGGATAATGTGATCACCACCTTCAGAATATTCATCAAGTACTTTCTATATGGATATCTGAGAACGCCGTGTCTCATAGTCAATGTTCCCACATTGTGCCTCCCTAACTCGCTGAAGAAGCGGGGAGTGACTGTAAGAGACTGATATAAAGATGATCCATCTCTATCCACAAATTATATCTGTAAAGAGGCCAGTTTCTTCATCACCTCACCTAGAAGCTATATATCAGATCTCCTACTGAGTGCATCTGCAACAACGTTCTCCTTCCCAAGAGTATAGACTATCTTGATGTTATATTCCTAGAAGAACTCAAGCAAATTTTGTTGTCTATGATTTAGGTCCTTCTCGAAAAAGATATATCCGAGACTCTTGTGATCGATGTACATGTTAAAACGATCTCCCATCAGATAGTGCTGCCACATATTCAAGGAGAAGACCACAACTAATAATTCCAGGTCATGGGTTCTGTAGTTCTGATCATGATATCTTATCTGTCGAGAACCATATGCGAACACTACTCTCTCATGCATCAGGACACACTAAGTTCAGTCCTTCATGCGTCACAGAAAACTACGTACCCTATTCCCTCCTCTGGAAGCCTCAAGATGGGGGCACTAGTCAGCCTTTTCCTCAGCTTGTAAAAACTCTACTGGAATCTCTCCGACCATATGAAGGGTTTCCCTTTCTTCATCACGGCTGATAGTGGTGCTAAAACTCTAAAGAAGTCTGGCACAAACCTCTGGTAATATCCAACCAAACCCAGGAAACTTCGTACCTCCTTCACACTCCTAGGTGGATCCCAAGCAAGTATCGCCTCAATTATGATGGATCTACTGTAACTCCAGCCTCAGATATGACATTTATTAGAAATTGAACCTCTCAGTTCGATAACTGGAACTTCAGGATCTTACCTTAAAGATGGTGCCCTTTGTGGGTGTCTAGTACTACCCACAAATGGTAGGCATGCTCATCCTTAGTAGTCGAGTATATCATAATGTCATCGATTAAGACTACGACAAAGCGATCAAGGTATGGCTGAAAGACCCTGGTCATGAGTCCCATGAACACTGTTGGAGCATTGGTTACACCTAATGGCATAACCAAGAACTCTTAATGGCCATACCGACATCTGAAGGTTGTCTTCTGCACATCCTCATATAATAATTTGAGCGGGTGATAGCTTGATCTGAGGTCCATCTTTGAGAACCATCGTTCTCCCTTCAGCTGATCGAAGAGGTCGTCAATCCTTGGGAGTGGGTACTTTTTCTTCACAGTCACCTAGTTCAGGAGCCGGTATTCTACAAAAAGCCTCAAACTCCCATCCATGTTCTTAGCAAACAGAATTGGGGCTACCCAGGGTGAAACAGTAGGTTGGATGAACCCCTTCCCCTTCAAGTCCCCTAGCTGTAACCATAGCTCGCGAAGCTCTACGGGAGCCGTATGATACACTGGTGTAGATATTAGTATCGTCTCGAGTTACAAGTCAATGTAAAATTCTACCTCTCTGAAAGGAGGTTGACCGGGGACATCATTAGGGAAAACATCCACGTACTGTTCCACCACTACAAGATAGCTTGGACTCTCTACATCAACAACTATGTGGGTAAGGCTAGACAACTAATGAGAGATCGACTGCACCCTCCTCCAGGTAAGTCCATTATGCACTGCAAAGGCTCCCTTCTCACTGGTTGAGGTAAACCTGGTCCCATCCATGTAGACACACTGCACTTTACGCCTAATACAGTCCATCTGAGCATGAACTTTAGATAACCAGTCCATACCCAAGATGACATCGTAAGGCCTCGACACCGCTACTAAGAGATCCCAGCCAAAGATCTCACCTCCTAGAGTAATCTCACACTGTCGGAACTAGTACATAATCATCGAATCTGCTCTCGTATGAGTCTCTAGATGTAAGGATAGAGCCAATAGCTCCGTCAGAATCTCTTAGCTCCGAACGAGGGCAGTGGCAATGAACAAATGACTAGCACATGTGTTTATTATTACTACATCTATGATGGAATAGACACAGACTATACCTCAAATAATCTCTGGAGTTCCATGATCGTAAGCCTCGGCTTCCTAGAGTTGTGTTCTCCCCTTTCCACCTGCTCCATGTGGTCAGGGTGGACCTCATGGTGCAGGTGCAGTAATATCTCGAATCTTCACCCACTTCCAGCTGCACGGCCAGCTCCTCTGCCATTTCTGGCCGCTCCCAGTGGACCATCTTTATCGAACCATTGTCTCGGCCTGGGTGGTCCTTCGACCATCTGCTGATGATCTGTACGGTGGGTCGGATAGTCATGATCCATGTGACCCTGCCCACCACATGCATAACACAACCCACTTCTAGCATGACTAGCTCCACTTTGGGTTCCCCACACAACTAATCTTGAGTAATGCGGTCGTCCATCTGTAGGTCTTGTCCTCTTGGACCTCTGCGACATCTGTTTGCTGCCAGCTCTAGAAGGCTCCTCTACATGTTGACTGGTGGGGGATCTCACTATTGGAGACTGCTCGTCAAGGAAACTCTCTACTATGAGGGCTCTCTCTAACACCCCTGGCTGTGTCGGGATGTTGAGTGGGACCACTGAAGCCCCGATCTCCCGTCTGAGTCCCTTCTTGATGGTCCGGGCCTTAGAGAATGGGTCCTACACCATATCTATGGAGTAGAATGAGAGGTTAGTGAAAATCTCTAATTACTAAGCTACATTTATGCTTCCCTACTGCAGATGAAGTATCTCCTGTATGATCAATGCTCGAGGAGTCGTTAGAACAAACTCTGCATGAAACAGGCTCTCAACCTCTGCCCGGATAAGCATCAACTCATCATGAACCTAGAGCATGAAACTCCACCATATACCCACAGCTTCTTATAGAAGGTTGGAAGCAAGAATCACGTTGAAATCGATTAGTGTCCCTACCAGTTGTTAAACTCTCACCATGGCCTCCAGCCAATCCTCAGCTACATGCGGGTCCATCTCTCCCCTGAACCTTGGTGTCCTCTGGCATTGGAACTTGTGCAACACACTCAATTGGCGTGCACTCTCTGCTGTTGGGGCTTGTGGCATCAGTGGTCCAATGGGGAGTGGTATAGCTGGTGCCTCCACTGGCTCCTCTACTGGTAAAGGGATCTGCACTGAAGCCTCGTCGCTCGGTGGGCTATTAGTATGTACAAGTCACAGAACTCTTGCTGGTTGCCTTTGTGGAGGCATCCTGAATTGAAACAAGTGCATTACAGTTAAATTTTATACCTGGTGAGCTGACATAGTGAGATTACATAAAGAATACCTTTGTAAACACACACGCAATCATTGTTTACATTCAATGAGTCTGAAATTAGAAGTTTGTGTCCTGGTGTATGGATACGTCAGCTGGCACACCAACACTGGACTCCCTGAATTGAAAACCGTACTCACTACAAACGAAACTATTGCTCTATAGAAAAGATCATAGTCCTAATTTATGCAGTATATACGGATTCTCTGATACCAATTTGGCATGACCCATCCCCCAGGGTCCATGTCGTGACTTCCCCATGCCCGCCTTCCATAGGCCAGGGGCTGGACACTAGTACCAAAGGCGTAATTCTCTATAATTTGGAAGGAATCACCTTTATAACCTGTAAACACACACAACAAGATACAAACACGAGTAAACTATGTAACCAAAATAGTGCTGAGAGTTAAAGGTTCCGGAATACAAACCCAAAAGTAAAGGTACAAGTAAAACTAGATATAATACAACTGAAGAAAAAGAAAGAAAATAAGTTATTGGGTTGTCCTCTGGGATTCCTACCTGAAGGGTAGGTATAGATATCCCCCTCAGTAATCTGCGTCCGTCCGTCTCCTCCACGTACCGACAAGTCATATGGTACACCTCCGAGAACCGTCCAGTCTTGGTACTCTTAGTCTCAGTCAGCGCAGTCCATCATATGTAACCAACACAATAATGTGTGGGCATAGCCCGTGGAGGGGTGAGTATAATGATACTCAGTAGGGATCCTGAGACCCTCAAGGTCTCACGAAATCTAACAAGCATAAACCACAAAGTATGAAATTAACAGATAACCTTACATAGGGATATGCCCATACATATACCTAAGTTATCCAATGATCCATCTCAATCATGAAGAAAACATAGAAAATCTGAATTAGATATACCAGGATTGTATTCTTGGGGTAGTATCAAGTAACACCCCTAGTCACATTGTCAAAACCTCGACTACTGGAGAACTGTTACTATATTGAGTACAGTGGGCCTGCTTCTACACCAACCATGCTTTCCACTAACCATGTACTACTATGGTACTCATTTTATCGAGTACTTTGGATATGTCATGTCACCAAGAAAACTCCCCACCGCGGGTCTGCCGCATCACCAAGTGCACTCCCCCTCGTAGCTTACTCAGGTACTCCTCTTATTGAGTATTGTGGGTCTGCTGTGACCCCAAGGTTCTCCCTACTGTGGGTCTGCCACGACACGAAGGTGCTCCCCATTGGGCTATTAGAGTCACTCCGAGTAAAATTAGTCAGTAGTCGTTAGGTCTCACCCATCTACTAGGTCTTCTCACTATGCTCGCCGTCTTCGAGAGGATATTATCCACGAGCTACTGGTCGATACTCCAAATATCATGAAGTCCCACGAAGAATTATCACAAAGGTCGGCCATGTCATAGGGGTCTTAACATAATAGATAATGCGTCAATCGGACGATCGGTCGGTTAGATATTAGCTTTTTAGCCCTTGGGGCCTTGTTGGATTCGTGCTCGATCCAACCTGATAGTTTCTCATCTCAAACCAAATCTCTAGTGGAGTATAATCAAAGGGACCATCTCAATTCATGATTCCCAATGCCACTAATGGTTCTTCAAATGAAGGTTTGGTGCCAAAGTTATGGAAAAAAAAGTATACGAGTCGTAGTGGGCCCGGGTCCGGTCTGACCCCGTTGGACCGACGCAGCCCGACCTGGCATAGGTCAACACTATTTAGGTCAACCTGGACCGACCCACTGGGTCAGTTCTATCCCGTGATGTAGCCTGGTCTACTGGGGTCTAGCAAGCTGTGAGGCCGGCGAGGGGCCCAAAATCTCGCGGGGGCCACGGGGCAGCGCGGCCGTGGGATGTGCCGCGAGGGAACGAGGTGGGTTTGAATCGGGGGCCGCGTGGGGCGCGATCTGGTTCGGCTAGGGAACGTTGGGTGTGAGGGCCGTTTTAGTTAGGTGGGGGGGGGCCGGTTCGGTCGGGGCAACGAGGGGGCATGGGACAGTTTGGTCAGTACACCTCGGGGGTGCAGGCGGGTTCGGCTGGTGCATCACGGGGGCACGGGCCGGTTGGGCCGCGGGGTCGCGCGGCCGTGGGCATGTTCGGTAGGGGTGCAGCGGGGGCACAGGCCGGGGCATTGTGGGGGTGTAGGTCAGTTTGTCTGGGGCGTCACGGGGGCGTAGGGTGGGGCGCCATGGAGGCGCGAGCCGGTTTGGTCGGGGCGCCGCGGGGGGCGCGAGCTGGTTTGGCTAGGGCACCTTGAGGGGCGCATGTGGCTCGGGAGGCCAACAGGAGGTGCGAACCAGGGTGGCTTGGAGTGCCGGTGGTGGCTCAACCAGTTCGGCCAGTGGGGGGCACGGCCGGGGCGGCCCCTCCAATGTGTGGCGCGATCTGGGGCATGAGGATGGTTTGGCCCGACACTGTGAGGGTACACGGCCATAGTGTGGCGCGGCCGGTGAGGCCGGAGTGCCGGAGGGGCGGCGCGGGTCGCGGTGGTCGCAGGTGGCCCGCACCCTCCACGTTTAGGGTGGTAGTGATTGGCTAAACAAGAAATACAAATGATGAACTTCAAATTTTAAAACCTCTGCAACGATTCTTTCCCAACCCGCAAAAGAAAACAAGAATAGTATTATCATGCAAATAAACCACCTACTTATTTCATTGAAGTTGGCATGGGAAGAAGTACGGACGTGGATTCTCCATAGATGAGGATGTCCCACGTCAAATGAAGTCTTGAGGAAGAAGGTCGAAGGAGGTCAGCATTCTTTGTTAGTGGAGCATTCTTCGTTGGGGAGAGCGTTCTTCGTTGGAGAACACATTCTTCGTTGGAGAGTGTAATACTCCAAGAGTCGGGTGTCGCGTCACTTTACCATTGCTTCATCGTTTGGTGAAACCATCCCAAATCCTCTTTCCCAAGCTCCATATATATAGGAGAAGGGGGAAAGGTATGTAACGAACCTGTAATTTATGAAAGTTCATTTATTAAGAACCATCCTAAATTTCAAAGACAATGTTACTTAAATTAAAAAGGGGGCAAGCCAATTAACTAAGTTGGCACAATTAAAGGTATGTTTGTTAGTACAATTAATGTGGAGGTAGTCAAGAGTCTCCTCCAAATTAATGAGGGTGGTTTAGAGTTTCTCTCAATTAAATGGGGGTTTAATCTCGGGTGGTCCCCACCACCATAACCTCTCATGGGATGTTATGGTTAAGGTGGTCCACACCACCATAACCTCGCATGATAGGTTAAGGTCTGGTGTTCCCCACACCTCAACTTCCACATGGAGGTATAGTTCCGGTGGACCCCACCTCCCAACACCCACATGGGTGTTATAAATAAAAAAATGTCATACACTTTTATTTTTATTTTATTCTTACACGAAAAACCCAAAAAATAACTCTCAACCCAACCAAATGTCGTCAAAGTGAAAGTCTCCTTAAGCGAATACCAATGATATGAGTTCAACGATGCCCTCATGTTTTAATTCCGAGCACCGGATCAAAAGTTAAAAAAACCCACTCACATGTTTACTGAATGTACCCGAAATAAAGTTCAGAAATTCATTCTGGGCACACCGGGCCTCAGGATCACGTGAAATCAATTTTGGAGGACTCGTAAAATTCCCATATATTTAAAAAAATACATTGAAATTCTAGGTCTTAACAAATATATTTTTATAGGAAAATTGATTTATATTAGTTTAAACTTCATGAAAATCCAAGAGTTCTCATCCATTCCCTTATAAAAGGAACCACATCTCATTATTTATTCACACATAAAAATCCCATTTTATGGGACAAAATATTCCAAAAGACTTTACTTAAATCCATTCCTACATCCTAGGGTCGTTATTAATGATCATAAATCCATCCAATAATGATTTTGGAGTAAAATATAGATATTTTTCTATGAATATGTATAGTTCTTATTCAATAATTAAAATTTTATTAATTATTCTACCTCCTTAAAATCATATTAAACCATTATGATGTAATAGATAAATTATACTACATATAATAAGTTAACATTATGTTAATTTAATAAGTTATATCCATCTCTTATTCAGTTAAATGGGTAGAAAACCCCTTATTCTTGTGTACTATTGACTACTACAAGGAAAACCAATGAAATTCATTTTCCATCACAGCATCAAATGGATGATTATAATGATGGTTTTATTTTATTTATGATGAGTT
This sequence comes from Viscum album, assembly GCA_963277665.1. NCBI lineage: Eukaryota > Viridiplantae > Streptophyta > Magnoliopsida > Santalales > Viscaceae > Viscum > Viscum album. The sequence continues at coordinate 954,946,240 of OY728167.1, forward strand.
AATTATATAGTTATCATTATATAGAAATAATATATCATCTCTTTTCTAAACATTTAATTCTCTAAAAAATGATAACATTATTGGTACGTACGTGTGGACTACCACCTCTATGAATTGATGTTATTCATTTTTCATCACCAAATCACATGGATGATATATATATAATATAATTAATGAAATATTAATTAATTTATAATATTAATATAATTATATTATAATAAAATAATAATTAAATTTTTTATAATGATCATTGAAAAATAGAAATTCCACTAATGCATGTAACGCCCCAACCCAAGTTACCCAAAGTCGGTGCATTATTGCGTAACATTGGCATGATCACAAAGATCGAGTCTCTAAAGACCGATTATTTTAGTTGCCTTGAAACACTTGATACATTCTTAGGTTTTACATTACATCATAAAGTAATACAAAACTAAAACAACATCTTGTCTTCATATCCCCTCATACTATCCCTACAGGTCATTCAAAATATACTTCTTCACGTCCTGGAAAAAATTAAAACATTGGAAGGGGTGAGCTCATATGCTCAGTATGGATAACAATATAGTAGAAGCTTTCATAAATAAAAATTTACATTTAAGGTAATGTATAACTAAAACAAAATCCTTTTAAACTTGAACTTCAGCATAATATGGAAAAAATAAAATGAAATAATTCCATTTACTTATTGACATGGATATTCTATTAGTCGAATAATCACATGCCATATCGATAACCACTTTAATAATGATGGAATGCATAATGCCAGACTATCACAACCATGTATCCAAGGCCTCGTGCCATGACTACAAATAATATTTTGTCAAGGCCTCATGCCAAGACACTAGTTTGTCTCATGAGACCTGCCGATGCATCGAGGAGCTATAGTGGGCTCCACCCGTCACTTATTAAGTCCAATGCATTCCTCATATGAATATGTTTAAACATATCATAAACCATAACATAATCGTATCACATAAAACATGCATAAATGAAACATAACATTTCCACATTTCAATCACAAGATATCAATACAACACATTGATATAATAAAACATTATCAAAACCATTTTCAATACCAAAATAAATTAAAATTAAAACTTGGTATTTATTTTTCATTTAAAAAAAGTTATGTCTTATAGAGGAAGCCAAAACTCAAATAATAGTCATGGCGGTGGAGAAGTTTTAGTCGCCTCATACGTACGAAAAAACATTCCTTTTGTCATTTAGTAAAAATGATTCGTATAAAAAGGTTCATTTTTAATAAAAGAAAAATTCAAAGGGGTTTTTACACCGTATAAAAGAAAGTTGTGTATAAAACAAAATATGCCTCAATGAAAGGAGATTGAGACGAAGTCCCTTACAAAGATCATTTTTTAAATAAAATAGATATATTATGTGTATTCACTATAATTACACATAAATAAAGTGAAAATACAAGATAGTACATAATGATATCATGACATAATATGAATGTATGATATTAACCCAAAGAATGGAAAATTGGGTTAAGATGTTCCCTTACCTCGTGTCCGACTTGACTCGATCGTTCTGTAATCTCCTGGATAATAAACTAGAGTTAATTTATACTTGCTTAAGAACCTTTTTCAAGTTAATTATTCCTCTTATATCACATATTACCATGTTATAAACATTATTTAATTATTTAAGTTAATAACGGTCGTTTTGTCGATATTTGGTACTTGAGTCAAAAATAAACTTCTTATAATTACAAGTTGTTCATGTGGTAAAATATCCATTACATCCATAATTATATTCATGATATAGATATCATATATATCATGTATATACTTGCCTTTATAATATTACATAACATTTAGAGGTAATAAATTAAATGCACCGTCCATGGAGACGTTAAGCAGTACGTATGCATGAACGCTACTTTCATTTCTATTTCATATTTTAATGGAATGAAACATAATGATATAATATTATATTATAATTCCAGTATAATATCATATATAATATCACTTACTCCATCCTTTATACATCCCACATATGGCATTAATGATTCAAATCACTTTTATGGGGCGGTAGTCCGCATTCCCTAAAATGAAATTATCACATTTACCCATAATGGAAATCATGAAGGTCTTCCATAAATGAGAAATAAGAAAGCATAAGGAAAACATAAAAATAATATATATCATATATACAAATAGTATCATCATAATGTACACCATTAGAGGTGTTAAAAAAACATTGAACAATCATCGTTTTGTGAGACATTATTTCGCCACCCACAGAAACAGTATGTTCATTAACCATTAGACTAAGGTGTGTGTAAGTGTAAATCAAAAAACATATCATAAAAACATCCTAGTATATTGAAGATACTGGTGTTGTTACAAAATAATGTAATAAAAATATTTTAGGGGGTTGGAGAAGCAAAATAAAACAAAAGAACACAAGAGAAGACATTACCTTAAAATCAGGTAACTCTTTTTGATTTGAGCCAAAGGCTTCCTTGGGAAGACTTATGCCCAAAGTGAGGCTTCTAGGAGTTAGAGAAGAAAGTTGAGAGAGTATTTGGTCAGAGGATGGCCGATCCAAATGTCTTTGATGGTGTGAATAACGTGGTAGGGGTGGGGGCCTTTTATAAAAGGAGAGGAGGGGCACTCTTGGAAAGTAATGAAATGTTACATTATTAGTAAGTGCGTTTCAGATTTAAAAGGCCCCAAAATTATATATTTCGAGGATAAGGTTATAAGGGTTCGAAATATACCCATCCAATATTCTTTTTACAAGTTTAATTATTATATTTCACATTATATTTTCATTTTATTTAAATCGTTAATTAATGAGGTAATCGTTGCATCATCATTGTGTCATAAAAAAGTGAATTTATTTATTTTCTAAAAATTATAAAAAAATTATCATGATTTAGGAAATATATTTATCTTTCCAATGAATATTTATAGTAAAAAATTTAACTAATATAACCCCATGTAATAATTTTTTTATTAAACAACACATGTTTGTGACAATTTTATTTTTACTTTAAATAAAACGTTATTAATGTCATTTACTTACCCAAGTGTCTCCATGGGGTCTCCAAGTTGACACATGGATTTTCTTGGTCGGCCATGAGTCATAAAATAAGGGTAGAACAAGTGTAAGGGTATTTTCATATTTTTATAATATCATTTTTATCTTAAATTTCACTAATTACCTTTAATCGCGATTAATTAAACTTAAAAGTTACTATTCACCAAAAAATTATTTTAATCCCATTGAACCACATTTTAATTATTAATTACAACCATGTATGTTGGATTTTTGAAAATAAAATCACAGAATTGGTAATTTTTCATTTAATGAAAAATCAGTTTTTTAACTACCACTTAGTGGTTTCACTATTTATCAAAAATTGATGTTTTTCAGAATAATGCCAAAATTTCACCCTAAGATATAATTGATATTCCGAATTCAAAAATTATGTATATTTTACAAAATTCCAAACATATAAGTTGAATTAATTAATTTTATAATTAATTCCCATTGTCACAACAAATAGCGTGTTTTTAAGAAACAATATATATCAAAAGATTTACAATTGTTTATGTCCAATTTTTAAAGGGAAATTAATTATAATGACCAAAATTGGATAAAAGTGTAAAAATATAAACTAATTATACTTTAAAACCACTCAATAGTATAATTTATCACTATAAATTATTTTGAATAAAAACGTTGTTTTTATGTATTTTTCACTATTCATAAAAAATTGGAAGTTCTCAGAAAAATACCAAAAATTCAACATAGGATAATTTTGATATTCCGAATCCAAAAATGAAGTCCATTTTGAAATATAAAATATATATAATTTCAAAAAGTGGGTATTACTATTAATAATGGCTATTTTGATTGGTCGTAGTGTGTTAGAATCTCGAACTTGCGTACAATGTAAGCTATTGCATTATTGAAAGAGAAGCGTATCGTGGAAGCTCGGGGTGTTACATTCTACCCTACTTCAATAAATTGTGTCCTCGCAATTTAGAATTTTTCTTTGAAAATAAAAGGTTGGAAATAGAAAATACCTTTGTGGAAAACCCACATCGGAAATAAGGTTAATAAAATTTAGCCTTAATAAGAGGGAAAGGGAAATGAAAAAGTCGCCACCAAATTATAATATTGATAAAGAGAACATTGGTGGAAATTAAAGACATATAATTGGAAGAAAAACTTAAATATTTGTAGGGAGTTATTGAGGTCATCAATCACAAATAAGTGTAAAATTGAGGGCCTCAAAGCCTTCAATCTATGTTGATTTAAAATATTATCAGTTCAACAAGACATAAGGTATTACGATAACACATTTTTTGTTTTAATATCCCTTTACTAAAGTTTAAGAATTAATTTATTCATAGAATAAGAGATAGGCATATATATATTTATTCTTGATAAGTATAGTTTCAACCTTCGACTAATTTCTACCACAAACTCATCTTTCAGTCAAAAAGATAATAGAACTCAAAAATATTATATTTATCCTAATCGTAAAAGGTTCAAAATATTATCACATACCATTTAGATTAGGAAAGCTATTTTTTTAATAACCAGGGACTTCCTGTAGGCTAGTGGTAGGTAGTAAAGGTCTGTCGCACTATGGTTGTGGGTTCGATTCCTACAACTTTTTCTAATGCGACGTGTTATCCCCCGACATACAGGTTGTCCTTTTCCTAAAACGATATTATTATAATATTCCAAAAATAATATTCAGAAATTTTTTAACCTTAAAAAATACTATCCAAGGATCAAATTAATCCATTCCAACCTTTATAGTTATCCAAAATACTTCTGTCCAACTCAAAGACCAAATTTTATAAAGAAGGTAAACATAATGAAGATCCTTTTTTCCGCGTAACAACATGTGAACACCTTCATCATGTATTCTTTTAAAACACTACAACATCCTGAATTAATATAAATCATTATTGATTACATTAATGATCCCTTATTCCTTATAGAATAGTAGATATACTCCATCTATCCAAAAATGTATAAAAAATCATTAATCAGTTTCAAGGATGTTAAGAATATCCAATATAATTTATCCAAATCAATCATGTATTATTCCAAAATAACTATCTCAGTATCAGAACCATATTATGGTTTATCTTTCTCTCAACCATATATTTTCAAAAAAATTAACCTTCTGTAGAGTCACTTTTCTTGGTTCCACACAATCTCAAGTCCTTGATGAAATAGTACTGCCGTACAATCCTTATATAATCCATAATTATTATAACCAGTACATCATTGATACAACACTCAAATGACAAAATTCTTTAATAACAACATAAGAAATCTAATCATTCCTCCTCATCTATGGTAGTATCCTAACATGATTATTATCCAATAACATCATTTGGGGAATACTCTGATGATTTGGACATTGGTTTGTGTACTGTTCCAACTCCTTGCAGATGAAGCATTGTACATTTGAAACCTTTTTCTTACCCTTTCAGTCACGCATATGGTGTCCTTTTTCTCCACACTAATAACAAACTCTCATTTCCTTCAGACAAGTTCCAAGGTGTTTTTTCCCACAGTAATCACATATTGGAAAATTCTTCTTTTCCCTCGTCCCTTTATCCATCATTCTCTCTTCTATTCTTTTCTTCTCTTTCTTCCCTTCAAATCCATAAGTCACAAAGAATTGTTTACTTATCTTATGAACACATGATACTATTTCTTTATATGTTTAGAACACATGGGAGACTATTTCCCTTCTAAATGTTTGCTTAATACCGTGAAATATATGATCCTTCTTACTATTTGGATCACACATATTGATGGAGTTCACATTTCTTCTACTAGGTGCCATTTCTATACAATGGCATAAACTAGGTTAGTTTATGAATTGCAATGAATAATTCCAAACTTGTAAAATACATAATGTAAATTGAACGGTTTATGGATATAATCCATAATCATAATAAATGTTTTCTTTGAGGAAGTATATAATCATAAACCATTTATAACGGTTTATAAAAAAATGATAATTATCCTAAGCATATCCCCTAGGAGTGTTGTAACCAAGACTGAAGCAAGGCCCGTTATCGTGCACTAGTTCCCGTTCAAGTCTAGATCAAAGTGGTGTTTTTGGGTTTTACCCCTAGGTACATCTGTTCCAGAGCCGCCTCTACCTAGTCGTATCCAGATAGGGATGTATATCTCGGAAAACTCACAAAATCTCTATAATACCAAAATTCTAGGAAGTTATTCTATACTAATCCTCAAATTTTATTTTAGGTCTATGTGCTCTAATCAGTGTTTATCTAAATCGAACTTCCAATGTTAGTACTAAACTGCTTCTAATACCAACTGTAACGCCCTGACCCCAGTTACCCAGAGTCGGTGCATTATTGTGTAACATTGGCATGATCACAATGATCAAGTCTCGACAGACCGATTAGTTTAGTAGCCTTGAAACACTAGATACATTCTTATGTTTTACATTACATCATAAATTAATAGAAAACTACAACAACATATTGTCTTCATATCCCCTCAAACTATCGCTACAGGTCCTTCAAAATATACTTCTTCACATCCTCGAAAAATTAAAACATTGGAAGGGGTGAGCTCAGATGCTCATTAAGGATAACAATATAGCAGAAGCTTTCATAAATAATCATTAACATTTAAGGAAATGTATAACTAAAACAAAAGCCTTTTAAACTTGAACTTCAGCATAATATGGAAAAAATAAAATGAAATTATGCCATTTACTAATTCACATGGATATTCTACTAGTCGAATAATCACATGCCATATAAATAACCACCTTCATAATGATGGAATGCATAATGCTAGACTATCATAACCACGTAGCCAAGGCCTCGTACCATGACTACAAATATTATTTTGTCAAGGCCTCATGCCAAAACACTAATTTGTCTCATGAGACCTTTCGATGCATCGAGGATCTATAGCGGGATCCACCCGACACTTATTAAGTCAAATGCATTCATCATATGAACATGTTTAAACATATAATAAACCATAACATAATCGTATCACATAAAACATGAATAAAGGAAACATAACATTTCCACATTTCAATCACAAGATATCAATACAACACATTGATATAATAAAACATTATCAAACCCATTTTCAATACCAAAATAGAAGAAAATTAAAACTTGGTATTTATTTTTCATTTAAGAAAAAGTTATGGCTTATAGAGGAAGCCAAAAATCAAATAATAGTCACAGCAGTGGAGAAGTTGTTGTTGCCGCATATATAAGAAAAAACATTCCTTTTGTCGTTTAGTAAAAACGCTTCGTATAAAAAGGTTCCTTTTGAATAAATGTAAAAGTCAAAGGGGTTTTTACACCGTATATAAGAAAGTTGTGTTTAAAACAAAATATGCATCAATGAAAGGAGATTAAGAAGAAGTCCCTTAAAAAGATCATTTTTTTAAAAAATATATCTATTATGTGTATTCACTATAATTACACACAAATAAAGTGCAAATACAAGATATTACATAATGATATCATGACATAATTTGAAAGTATGATATTAACGCAATGAATGAAAATTGGGTTAAGAAGTTCCCTTACCACGTGTCCGACTTGACTCGATCGTTCTTTAATCTCGTGGATAATAAACTAGATTTAATTTATACTTGATTAAGAACCGTTTTCAAGTTCATTATTCATATTATATCACTTATTACCATGTTATGAACATTATGTAATTATTTAAGTTAATAACGGTCGTTTTGTCGATCTTTAGTACTTGAGTCAAAAATAAACTTCTTATAATTACAAGTTGTTCATGTGGTAAAATAACCATTACATAAAGAATTATATTCAAAATGTAGATATCATATATATCATGTATATACTTGCCTTTCTAATATTACATAACATTTAGAGGTAAAAAATGAAATGCACCGTCCATGGAGACGGTAAGCCGTACGTATGCATGAATGCTACTTTCATTTCTATTTCGTATTTTAATGGAATGAAACATAATGATATAAAGTTATATTATAATTAAAGTATAATATAATATATAATATCACTTACTCCATCCTTTATATTTCCCACATATGTCATTAACGATTCAAATCTCTTTGAGGGGGCGGTAGTCCGCATTTCCTAAAATGAAATTATCGTGTTTACCTATAATGGAAATAATAAAGGTATGCCATAAATGAGAAATACAAAAGAATAAGGAAATCATAAACATAATATATATCCTATATATAAATAGTATCATCATAATGTCCACCATTAGAGGTGTTAAATGAATATTGAACAATCATCGTTTCGTGAGGCAGTATTTCGCCACCCACAGAAATAGTATGTTCATTAAGCATTAGACGAAGGTGTGTGTAAGTTTAAATCAAAATAATCTCATAAAAACATCCTAGTATATTTAAGATACTGGTTTTGTTACAAAATATAGTAAAAAAATATTTTAGGGGGTTGGAGAAGCAAAATAAAACAAAAGAACACAAGAGAAGACATTACCTTAAAATCGGGTAACTCTTTTTTGATTTGACCCAAAGGCTTCCTTGGGAAGACTTATGCCCAAAGTGAGGCTTATAAGAGTAAGAGAGGGAATTTTATAGAGTATTTGGGCAGATTTTGGCCGATACAAATGGCTTTGTTGGTGTGAATAAGGTGGTATAGGTGGGGGACTTTTATATGAGGAGAGGAGGGGCACTCTTGGAAAGTAATGAAATGTTACATTATTATTAAGTGATTTTCGGATTTAAAAGGTCCCACAATTAAATATTTCTAGGATAAGTTGATTAGGGTTAAAAATATACCCATCCAATAGGTTTTTTACAAGTTTAACCCTAATATTTTACATTATCTTTTCATTTCATTTAAATCGTTAATTAATGAGGTAATCGCTTCATCATCATTGCGTCATAAAAACATTAATTTATTTAATGTCTAAAAATTATAAAAAAATTACAATGATGTAGGAAATATTATTATATTTACAATTAATATTTATAGTAAAAAAAGTTAACTTATATAACCCCATGTAATAATTGTTTTAGTAAAACAACACATGTTTGTGACAATTTTATTTTTACTTTAAATAAAAGGTTATTAATGTCATTTTCTTACCCAAGTGGCTCAATAGGGTCCCCAAGTTGACCCATGGATTGTCTTGATTGTCCATGAGTCATCCAATAAGGGTAGGACAAGTGTAAGGGTATTTTAATATTTTTATAATATCATTTTTAACTTAAATTTCACTAATTACCTTTAATCGTGATTAATTAAACTTAAAAGATACGATTCACCGAAAAATTATTTTCATCCCATTGAACCACATTTTACTTCCTAATGAAAACCATGTATGTCAGATTTTTGGAAATCAAATAACAGAAGTGTTAATTTTTCATTTAAACGAAAAATCAGTTTTTTAACTACAACTTAGTGGTTTCACTATTCATCAAAAATTGAAGTTTTTCAGAATAATGCAAACATTTCACCCTAAGCTATAATTGATATTCCAATTTCAAAAATGATTCCTATTTTAAAAAATTAAAAACATATACGTTGAATTAATTATGTTTATAATTAATTCCCGTTTTCACAACAAATAGCGTGTTTTTAAGAAACAATATATATCAAAAGATTGACAATTGTTTATGTCCAATTTCAAAGTGAAATTAATTATAATGACCACCATTGGATAAAATGGTAAAAATATATTATAATTATAATTTAAAACCACTCAATAGTATAATTAATCACTACAAATTATTTTTATTAAAAAAGTTGTTTTAAGTATTTTTCACTATTCATAAAAAATTGGAAGTTCTCAGAAAAATACCAAAAATTCAACATAGGATAATTTCGATATTCCGAATCGAAAAATGAAGTCCATTATGAAATATAAAATATATATAATTTCAAAAAGTGGGTATTACTATTGATTATGTCTATTTTGATTGGTCGCGGTGTGTTAGAATCTCCAACTTGCCTACAATGCAAGCAATTGAATTATTGAAAGAGAAGCGTATCGTGGAAGCTCGGGGTGTTACAATGCAAATATATGAAATGCTATCTCAGTTATAATAACTTTGTTCATCTTTCAAAAAAATAATCCATGGATTGTTTTATAATTATAATTTATTTATATAAATGATAATTTTTTCTTCATTATTATCTTAAAGAATATGGAATAATTAACTTTGTGAAAATTTTCAACCAACCGAAGTCATTTTGGAAATTTGAGAAAAATATCATCAAAATGTCGATTAAAATGTTAATTGATTACGTAATTGAATATGTAATTATAATAAATAAAATAAAATTGAATAATAAGCATAAAAAAGGTTCCTAATCAAGGAAAAAAATTAACATAATCTTATTATTTATGAAAATAAATATAGTTTGTGGGAAGCCAAACAGAAGTTAAGGGCCATTATTTTAAAAGTCATATATTAAATATTTCTTTTAAAATATTTTTTCTTACATTTTACTATTATTATAAATATTTTGTTAAAATTAATATATAAGCATCAATGGATGAGAAATATCAGTTTTACCATATTTTACTTTATTCACATTGATTTTAAATTGAATAATTTTATGGTTTTTTATAAGATACAATTTACATTAATAACTATATTATAATTTTTTTAAATAATTATTATCTATATCATTATATTCCATCTCTACATTATTAAAATTATTTTATGGATGTAAAAAAATAATTATTGTTTATATTTAAAATTAATTATTTATATTCATTAAAAATGTTTCAAATAGAATCATTCAAATGGATTTTTTGAAATTCCTTTCAAAAAAATCAAATGTTCTTTTATAACTTATATGATGATGATGACATTTTTGACCATCATAATAGTTATTCGATGTTATGATTCATTTAAAAGATTTCATTTTTATTCAAAAAAATCCATGTTTACATTTTTACTGGGCATTTTGGTTTTAAATATTGGGAATCTAATGGAAAGGTTATTTAAACATCAAAAGGTGTTATATATATATGTGTTGAAATGATTTTTTCATTGGTTCTATGATAAAATGTGAGTAAATAAAATATGTTATTAGTGATACAATACATAATAATTATAAATGATAGAAAAGTGAGTTAGATATAAACTATATGATGGGTTGATCCCCATTATAGCTCTTGATGATTGGTGACCCTGATATAGATTATAGGAATGGTAAGCCCATTTATGTATCTACAATTAATTATGTAATTTTCCATTTCATTAATTTCATCAATGAGGTAGTTAAACATTGTTTTTTCTATTATGTGTTTAATTGTTTTCTAGTTAATTATTACATGGGATTAAAATAGCTTATGAATATGATACTCTAAGTCCCCTAATATAAATTTACTTATTTTTTGTATGTGTTTTTAATTTTATATTCATGAAAAATTGTGTCACTTTTTATAGTGGATGTGATTTATTTTTTATACTGAAAGAATATTTGATTAGAGTAAAAATTTTATAGATTTACATTGTTTTCACTGAATCAATATATTTACCCATTTCTTCTACCTTAAAGAGATTTTTTTCTGATCCAATTTTTTAAAAATATTTTCATAGGGTTTATGGATGCGTAAGAACAAATAGTAATCCAAGTTTAAATTAATAAATACTTTTAAATAAAAGAAAATATTTCATTTTGAAATGTTTTATATTATGTAAAAAATTAATAATGTGTATATATTTCTAATCATTAATGTGTGAGTTTATAATTTAAGAGTTATAGCTTAATTATTTGAATCCCTAGAACTAAAAATATACTCAAAATTGAAGGAAGCAGATTAATTAAAAAATAACAAATATTATGTTATTTTTGAATCTCAGTCGTTGTTGTTTTTATTTGATAAAAAAATAGATCACGTTAGAGATTTGGATGTTATATGTGGTATGCATAGGATCCTATTTTTTATTTTTAAAGTTGATTAAAATATCAAAGTAAATTTTAAACATTTTTAAGGTTTTGTGTGATGGGATTATTTGGACAGTAATGAGATTTTATCATCCTTTTTATAGTGTTGAGGTATATATAAATAAAGGTTTAATGTAAAGGATTATTTCAGAAGAATTCTATTTATTTTTTTTCGATTTGAGAATAAATTTAGGAGATAACATTTGAGGTAAAATAATTATTTAATAATTATTTTTTTGATGTCATTGTTTAGGATTTAAGTTTTAATTATCATTGAACTTCTAAAGATGACTTCATTTTAATGATCATTTTCATTTCAATGTGAAAATAATTCATTTAATATTTTAATGGTGTCCTTATCTAATAATTAATAATAATATATATAGATGATTGAATAAGGAACTCACACAATATTCTTATCACTTCATTGCGATTCAATCGTCACTACAATAGAAAAATTATTCTCAAATAATTTTGAATGGTTTTTTTACATCCAAATTACCTACATCAAACTATTTGATCTATCATTAACATTTTTATTTCTCCAAAATTTCTATAGATCATGTTATTTCATTTGGATTATTTTAAAATATCACCTCACCCATATCATTATATAAGCTAAATACTAATAAAGATGTGAAGATTTATTTTAATAAGATATAGACTTTATACATTATGATAAAGTGGATATAAACAACCTAAAGGAAGACCCTAATGTCTAGAATTATTATATGAATTAATTTAATAAATTTTATGTATGAATCATGATTGAGTTCAAATAGAAAATAACATATGGAAATGTGGGTTATCATTTAATAATATGAAACTTTTTATGTATTATAAATATTATGAGAACAATGAAATATTATATATTAGATTTTATTTCAAAATTTGGAAGCATATGTTTTATCAAATAAATATATTTGGAAGGAGTTTAAGTTGATAGAATATAATTTTTGGAGACACAAATTCAAGTAAATAAGATAAAGGGATAGATTAACATTTGATGTAATTTGTGCTTGATCATTGTCAATTAAGATTATTTGATTTTGAGGAAATATGAGAAGTACATGAAATAATTAAGGTTAAAAAATTTATTTGATGATTAATGATACATTTTAGGATGTTCTTTGTGATTAATTGAATTTTATATTAATTATAATAATTTATTTTTAGTAAAATTACATAACCCATCATATCCAAAAATTTTGTCGGGATTCAATCAAAAACTGAAGGGTGAAAAGGGTGAACTTCCTAACAATGGACTATATGTTTTCCTGGTTACTCTGATAAAAAAAATAAAACATAAGTTGACTTTAGGGACATATTTTTTATCACATAGATAAATATAGGTATGAATAGTTATTTTATTTATTAAGTTGTTAATTTTATTTCCAAAATATATCACTATTATTTTGTAGCACATTATATCCTTAAGGTAAAACAATATCTTATGGTATTTTATTTTACGGTTAATGGTCGAATTATCATTTAGAAGCATATATTATATTAATGTTTCTTTTTTGGAGATTCTAGTCATTTTTGGAAATCATTTTCTAATATTGGATATTATATAACCATGATATTTTCAATTTTAATATGAGTCTTTGAGAGTGATTGATGTTATTTAGATATTAATGTTAAATTTACTATAGAAAAATATATACTAAAATTATCTTATATTTGGGATACAATATTAGTGAGAAATATTTTTAAATTTTGTAATGAAATAATGATTTTGGTTGAACTTTGAGTATCATTATTGAATTTTTAAAGTTCATGTTTTATATCCTCGAATGAAGGTTTCTTCAATTTTATAATTTCATTACCTTGTTATAACCAATTTTTGTGTTTAATTTCTAAAGACATTTGAAATATTATATAATTCTTTTCTAGAATAGTGTGATCCATTATAAGTTTATTTTAGTATATCAAGAACAAAAAATTCAACTTTAATACTAATCAGTTAGAGAAAAAGATAAAAACAACTTAGGAATTGATTAAAAATGAAATTCTAATTATCATGTATATATATTGACTTATGTTATTTTTCTAAATATTATTGAAATTTTTCTACTCTTAGAAAAATATCTTCATGTGAAAATAATATATTATTAATATAATTTCAAATCAATCTATAGTATTTTAACAATAATTTTTTTATGGTTTTTTTCATTAAGTTTACCAACATCATTCAATTTGTTATTATCAATGATCTCACTCAATATCAAGAATTATTTGAGAATTTTTTCAGCTCCATGTACATATTTTGAGATAATAAAAATGATCTTGTCTTTAGAACCAATGTTATATATTATTAATAGTATACATCAAATTTCTTGTTCCCTCATTTCTAGAGGCTATTTTATTAACACGTAATATAATGTAGGATTTCAATAAAGTTATTTTTAGATAGAAAATAATTCATTATCGATATCATTATAAAATTGTTTGGAAACAATTTTTTTTGTGGGAGGGACGTGGAAAACATTTCACCTTGATATTAAAAAACAAAGTTTGATAACTTATATAAAATGGAACACATAGACTAAAAGAATCAGGGCATACAATTATTATTTACACATGATCATTATAACCTAGATGTTAAATTATTGAGAATGAAAATAATTTATTAATTTATTAAATTCATATATTGGTCCACATAAATACAAATTTTTTTTTATAAATTCTTTATAAATAAGAACATTGTATTTAGTTTTTTCATTTTATGATTCCAAATTATGCTTTATAAAAAAGTAGTTGTTTTATTTTTTTGAATGGTAAATATAATGAAATAAAAAAACTTTTGCAAATTATATTTTATAAAAAATTAAATACTGTGTAAATAACCATACAAAATTTTATATAGAGTGAATTTCTGTTTTTTCTAAAAATATGGATTTTTCCTTGAATAGTGATAAATAATTATATTTATGGAAAACTATATTATATTTTTAACTATTTACAATGAAAATTATATTTTGTATTATCTTTAAAATTTTAAGAGTCCATTTTTCTTTAAAATAATCTATATAGTGTCTTTTTAATTAATATTAGTTATCAATTTAGTATAAAAAAATTGTAAAAGTATTTTTTCTAGAAAATAGTTATCATTAGGTTTTGTGGGATTAATATTCAATTAAATGAAATGAATCCATTTTTTTGAAACAGTAAAAATGTATTCCTTATTTTTAATTAGTAGTTCAATATTTTAGTATTTATCTTTTTCTAGCCAGTAAAAATAACAATCATAGAAAATTTTGTTAACATGATAATGAATACAGTTTTTATTAATGACGAAAATAATCTAATAATTAAAAAAAAAAGCACTGAAACATGCCTTAATTTTATTGGATGATTATAGTTTATCCATAATCATAAATAGTTATAATACGTTACCTTTTTTTCACATGAATATGAATTTTTCAATTAAAATTTTTTATGTATGAATAATTGTAAAATTATATTTTTAATTTTTTTTGTCTTTTGAATCTTTTCAATATAGATAAAAATAAGGTATGGTAGGTTATTAATATTCAATTCATTATTTATTTTATCTTAATCATGTTAATTTATTTATAATTTTTTTTAATAATTACTTTAAATTCCTATGCAATGTCAATAGTGTATTTATTTACAAAATAAAAAAAAGATATTAAAAATCTTTAAGGAAATATTATATGAGTGAAATATTTTATTACATGATTTTTTATATAAAAATGAAAAATTATAGGGGTTTTAACTATGTATATTATATTACCTTTTTTAATGTAGTTTGAAAAATTAATTTCACTAAAAAGTTTCAATTTTTTAAAATTTTTCTATAATAAATTATAATTTATTAAATGATTTAAAACACCAAAGGACTTATTTTTTACCATATGATTTGGATATAGTTTAAAATATCAAACATGCTCCATTTTTTGACCAATAATACTTTTTCAGTATCATTTATATCCCCTAAAGGGTAAAATATTTAATACCATAGTAATTTTAAAAAGGGACATTGAGGGGACAAGAAAATTATAACGGTAAAAATATAATCAAACATGTAAAAATTTTATTCAAATAAATTATTGTGAAATGAAAACATCATATATTTCATTTTAATCAATTTAGTTTCATTTTATTGTCAACATAAATTGATATCAACTTAATAATATGAGAAATTTCAAGAGTGCCCCTACCCTATATAATAAAAGGGATCATCCTCCCCCATTTACTTCAAACATAAAAATGTTTTTCATTCATAAAAACTAGTTAAAGAAGCATACATACGTAAATACCCTCATCCTAAAGGAATATTATTACTAAAAACCCATCCTTGAAGTTTTTTAGTGTAACATTTATGATGTTGTCTGAAGAAGAGGTTTAGTTTTTAATCAAGTGTTTGTTATTTATTTCTATCCCTATTTGCATAAAATATTTTTCTCCAATGGTGAAATAATAAAACATGTATATTAAATTAATAATATGTTATTATGTTAATTCTATAACATATATTCTCATAATATTAAATAAAATTTGAAATAAAATTGTGGTTGATGTGTACACAAGATTTTTGCGTTGTGAACGAATCTAATTGGTTTTCCATATCCAACTCCCATGAATAAACATAATGATACATTTAATGAAAATTTATGATAAAAATTACATATTAATCATTCTAAAAAAATTATATATCTTCAATTTTCCTAAATTTTTAAATAATTAAAATATATAAAGTCGTTCGTGCATACGGGCGGACTACCACCTCTACGAATATATGTGATCTATTTTTATTCAACACATCGCATAGATAAAATATATAAGTATCTTTAAAAATATATTATATATTTTATATGATGTTTATTCTGGAAAAATAAAATTATACTTACCTTCATTCTACAATGATCATTGAAAAAATTGAAATTCCACTAAAGCGTATGTACAAACCACTATCTTTAACATTGTGTCATATTTCATTTTTTATATCCATGTTTTATGGTTGGTTTTAAAAGTATAACTTATATAAATAAATTATTAGTATGTAATTATTATTATTCTTGACATGATGGAATAATTACCACATTAACCATATTCGACCCACTAATTTCATTTTGAACATGTGAGATAAATTCCATCAAAACATCTAACATAAACATATATTATTAATTTATTGAATATTACCTGGTAATAAATATAATATTAAAAAAAAATTGTAAAAAATTATTACCAAAGTAAAGAATAAATATGTGTTTATTATTTTGGAATATAAATAATTTTCATGTTGAGTCAAACTCAAGGTAATATACTTTCTCTTAATAATCCTATTTTATAGTTACCCTTAGAACTAATTTTGCATTCATGTCTATGTTATTATAAATGATTCAAGAAAATTATTTTTTATTTTTCAATTGTCTTTAGATGTAAATTTTGGAAAAATTCCACATTCATTATAATGATTTAAAATGTAATATTATTTCAGGATTTTATATTTGACAATTTAAATTAAATAAAATTAAATGATTCCAATACTTATTATCAAAATAATTATCTTATATGTCCATATTATTAATATTATTATATGGATTTTTTCATATGGAAAAAAATAAATTAGAAATGAAATTATTATGTCTCTTTTTCACTTATTATAAACTATTTTAAAAATAAATCTATTTATGTAATGTTTTAACATTATTTATAAAATATAACTAGAAGGATCTATTTTGACATATACCTCAACAATGATTTTTTACACTACCATAACTGTTAATTTATGTTTGATTTATTCTATTATCATTCATTTTATTTGAAATAAGATCTCTATTTCCCATTTGTACTAGCTATTTCTGTATTAAAAATGGGGTTTTTGAGAGAAAGGGTATATAAATATCTGAAATTGATTTTTATATGGGTTCAAAATAGTTTTTAAGGTGGAAGAATAAACTTTCTAAATCATGATAATGTACTCATATATTATATATAACATTCATGTGTTATCGATAAATATTATATAATGATGAAAGATCTATTATATCTTTTGAAGTGAGGTGAGACCAATATATTCCATAAAAATGGTGTTCCCCAAATTACCTCTCTACTGTAATGAGTAATGATACTTGTCTTCAAATGATAGAAACATTGAGTTATTGGTGTGTGTTCTCCAATGTATTTAACATGGATCATGTTATGTTTTACATGGATTTAAAATGTGTTATGAATATGATGTTCTAATTTACCTATAAAATATTCCTAGTTCTTTAATGTGATTTTTAAAAATTTTATTTTAGACAAAAATATTTTTTTATATGCATATCATTCATTTAAAATGATAAAATAAAATTTGATAATGGTAAAAAATTAATTTTCTTTCATTCTTTTCAGTAAACTTACAGATTTTATATGTTTATGTATATTATTGGTAATTTTTCCCCAAAACATGTTTTTAAATTCTTATTCACTATTATTTTCATGTGTAAGATTAATGAAGATGTGATATTGACTATCATGATGATTTTTCAATTATAAAAAATATTTATAATTTTTAAATTATAATATATTATATGTAAAATGGATATTGTGTAAACTTTTCCGCATTGTTATGTATGAGTATATTATGAAAGATTTAAGAACTAATTCCCTTGAACATTTAACCTAAAAAGATCTACGAAATGGAATAATGTTAATTCCTGAACAAAAATTAATATTATAATACTTTGAATTTCATGTTTTTGTATGACCAAATTAAACACCATTAATTTCAATAATGGTTGGATGTATATTTCTTGTACGAATCATTATTTTTATAGATTATACAAAACATGAATCCCTTTTCAACCACACATTTAGTGATCTACATATTCTTTCACAAACACTATAAAATTTATGAGTTCCAAACATTAACAACATAGTTTTTGTGTTAAAGGTTGGTTTGTTGTGAATTATTTTAAAAGGAATGATTCGAATCATTAAATTGATTACACCCAACCAAATTATTTCATTAAATCATAGTTTATATTTTAAAACATTAAACTATCCAAGATGTGTAGTGTCCATGAAATGGTATCCATCACATATAATTTTATAATCCCACATCAATTTCAAATTAATAAATTTGTTCCATAATGTAATATATTAATTATTATTTTTTTCAAAATCCACATATTTTGTATTTTATTTTCAAAAAAATATTGATAATTCATAATCAACGTGTTCCAATAATCCTTGGGAGATGACCTATTTGATACCCTATGTTATAAAATATAAATTAGATAACAATCGATTTTATAGTTCTTGAAATGTTTTTAAACCATGGAATTTATCTAATGATTATTAGATATATTCATGATTTTGAAATTTAAATATTTTTAATCGTATATCTAAACATGAGATATGGTTTCCCCATTATACAATAATGAACTGTAAAGGATATATTAGATTTAGGTATTATTTATTCTCATATCATCAAGGATACTTTGAAATTTTATGGGACGTGTTAAAATATCTAGTCTAATGTAAATGTCACCAAATGAAATAAAATTCCAAAAAAATTAATCTTCTTTCTTGATGTGTCATATGTATTAATTATTTATTTCATATAATTATTTTTTAAATAGTAATGCATAACATAAATCATTTTATTGTGGACTATTTGTTTGTGTAGACATATATCATTCCCATTAGGATGGATGATTCCATGTTATTAACTCAATTTGTGAGTAAAATCATATTATTTAGGTTTGGGATAATCACAATTAACAAAACTGATAAAAGAAATCGTATTTTAAATAAAACCATAGAGATATTATTAAGGATGTATTTACTCTATCATAAAGAATCTATACCTAAACATCATCAAAAAAAATAATTTATATTGTATAAAATATATTATTCAAACATCATATTAAGAAAATAGTCCACCCAATAATAAATGAATTTAGTTTTGGAGTATATGATACACTTTGGTAATATAGGCATGATTTTAAAACACTATTAGACATGTCTCTATATATGCATGATTGATTGAGATCCTACAACATTCTAGATGACATAAATTATAGATATTGTTTTGATGTTGAGATATATAGCATGGACTTTATTGAATATGAAGGAGAGAAAATTATATTTTTAGGTTTTAGAAAAAATAAAATATATGGTGTTTGAAAATTCAATTATTTAATTGGATAAAACCAATATATTCTACAATAAGATGATATTAAACAATGTGTTCATGATTAGAGAATAATATTTTTGTACCACATTAATGATAGTCTATTATATGGTATATTCCATTCCAAATGGAATATAAATTTTATTGGTACTAATGTGTGCCCATTTGGAGATATATAAGTAAAATACTAATTGAATAGTTAAATAATCATAATTAATGTCTATAATGTGAATCATTTTTGTCACGACCCGCCTTCACCAAAAGGAGGGAAGGGTTAGCAGATTGCCAGGCCCTTCCTTCTTTAAGTTGTAGGAGAGATAATGACCCCCGAGTCCCGCCTCCAGTAGGCCCCGGGGTGGCGACTAGCACCAAGGGTATGAGTTTTCACAAATATGGGAGCCATTACCCTTTCTATTATTATTTAGGATTGGGAAATAGGACAAGTCAACCACCCAAAAGGAAAAGAAACGAGTGTATATAAATAAACCCAAACAAAGCCCCCATGCATGTTTAAACAGTTTACAACAAGGTGCAAGTACAAAAAGGCTCAAAGTACAATACCAAAAGAAAACAAAGGTACGACAACAGCAACAACTCCAACTGTCTGACTAGTAGAGTCCCGCACAGCCCTGGTAGTCCTCCTGGAAACCTGAAAGTAAACGTGGAGTGAGCATACAAGTACACTCAGTAGGGAAAACCAAGACTCTCGTGCACAAGTGGGGGAACGTGATAAAGTCCCGTGAGAAAGGAGCAAACCAACGCCTATTCAAGGTAAACTAACCACCCCAGGCCTCACCAAGGCACGCTCCCCAAATAACGCAAGTCAAGTAATATATATAATCAGAGCACATCGATGTTTGGGTACCCCGTGCCACTTTCCCACTGGTTATTGAGACATCCTACGCATCGGACCAATCCCGCCATTCTCATCGCAGTCCCACTATCAAACCCGCCCGCACACACCTGGGCCACAACCACACGCAGTCCCACTGCCGAAATCCCGCCCGCACACACCTGGGCCTCAACCGCACGCAGTCCCACTGCTGAAACCCCGCCCGCACACACCTGGGCCTCAACTGTCTCACGTAACCACGCCCGAAGACACCTGGGCTAGAAGATCAACTGTCACGCCCGAAGACACCTGGGCCTCATCCCAAAGATGCTTGGGAAACCACCTGCCGCACACGCCTGGAAAACCATAGTACTACCCTGCCCGAAGGTTCTTGGGATAATAATGGACCTCAGGCCATCATAGCCTGCCCGAAGATACTTGGGATATCCGGGAAAGGGAGCAGAAAAGGATCTAATAACCATCCACTAAGAATAGTGTTGGGAAAAACACCCTTCCCCCATAAATGGGGGTGTTCGGCACTGAGTTCTCAACTTGGGTGGGGCGCGAATAAGAAACATAAAGCTACAAGTATAGATATAGGTAACAAACACTCACCCAAAGCTTAGGTTTTCCTAGCCAACCTACAGAACACAACACCACTGCGCCCGAGTCACAGTTCACGACCCTTGCCCACAAAACCATTTGTCCCATTCTTGTTTCACGTTCAGTCAAAATGTTCAATTAATTTTAAGCACTACTGGGCAACTACCATAAGCATAACCAAGGAAAGCATCAAAAGCAAGGATCAACCAAAACACTCACGCCCGGTTCTGTCAACAGAGGATCTCTCTCCAATTTGTGATATAAACGAGTGCCCACCCAGTCTCAAACTCTCAACCACCGAAACCATACCAACAGGGAATCCCATCCCCAAATTCACACAACCACCGGGTAATTTCAGATATAAAAGACTTAACACACTCCATGATTTCAAACCTGTGTGTTATAACCTGGAGTTATCATAGTAGGGTTTATTCTGGTGCTTCCAAGTTATTCAGCTGGGTATACATGATTAACCAATTTCACAGCAGGAGTTCACAATTTCAACAACCCATTTAAAACATCACGAGGGGATTCATCAGTGCACATGCAACGACCACCAACAGCTTCAATTTTTATAAAAACATAAACCAGCACAACTAAAAAGGATAATCACAAGATAAAGCATAAACAACGATCACAACCCCTCCCCCTTCTTTCTTTAGAACTTCGTTTATTATCTTCATTAAGGTTCGGTTCAACCAATTCCATAGGAACAAAATAACGCCCACACCGCATGATACACAAAAGTGAGAGACGAGAGAAATTCCCTACTTGCTGATAGACGATCAACGCTTAGGTTGGGGGGGGAGGTGGAACTTCACAGATAACGACGCGGCGCGCCCGATGCACCAGAAGAGCCACGATCGAGGAAGGGAGAAACCACGGCCTAACCCTTAATTTATAAGAGCTGGGGACGGTTGAGATAAAAACGCTAAACCGCGTAAGACGTGGAAGTCGTGGGTTTACCACGCGGCTTGACTCGTCATTAAAGGTGATGGGTGGTTTAAACCGACTCAAGAGTTGATTCAGTATTTAATTAAAACTTTTGAGCACGTTTCGGGTCTTTAAGACATTTTTTTAAACGAGTCAGAATAGGGTTTAAAACCCTATTTGCGAAAAGGTGCGTTACTGGAACAATTTGGCAAGGCCGGGTGACGTCGGCCAGTTCTGCCGATCGGTCCCACCGATCGGTCGCACCGATCGGTCGCGCCGATCGGTCGCGCCGATCGGTCGCACCGATCGGTCGCGCCGATCGGTCGCTCCGATCGCTCGCACCGATCGGTCGCGCCGATCGGTCTCACCGATCGGTCGCACCGATCCGTACCCCGAAAGGATCCAGATTTTGGAAAAGGAAGGGACCAAGGGGGGTCTGGGTCATCACATCAGATACCTCTTAAACGATCCTCGTCCCCGAGGATCACAACAAACCAGAAGAAAAGAGAGGGTCCGAACAACCATCTTCGAAAGATACCTCTTAGGAGTGAACCCCTGCTAACTAAAAACACTCCCCTGTCAAGAACCAAGCAACACACCACGCCAACTGCCCGGTCATGTGGGTTTGGGGAGTTCCCCTCCCCCATGTCAAGATATTATCCGCTTTGGGCGGCACTGACTCGCCCGCACGGGTTTAATCGCATCCACATTAATGCGTCTTGATTAGGGGTTCGGTTCCCTCTTCCCTATAGCCGGGGCTTTTCACACACAAGAGAGGAAATAAACTAGTACATTTCAGAGCCAAAAGTCAAGCGTTCTACCACAACAGGTACAAAAGGGACAAAGCTCAAAACAACCCGGGGTATTGGGCACGCATCTGTGCTTCCCTCTCCCACGTACTTTCTTCGAGCCCGCCATGTATCCACAACACACGAACCAAGGGAATGGCTCTCCCACGAAGCACCTTCTCCTTGCAATCCTCGATCATCACTGGTTTTTCCACAAAGGTTACGTCATCCTCGATGTCCAGTTCACCCAAATCAAGGACGTGTGAATCATCGTGCAGATAACGACGGAGCTGGGATACATGAAAGACATCATGTATTCTTAGCAGCTGTGGAGGTAACGCTAGCTGATAAGCCACTTCGCCGACCCACCACAACACTTCGAAGGGTCCGACAAATCTGGGGGAAAGCTTACCCCCCTTGCCGAACCTCCATTGCCCACGCCGCGGGGAGACCTTCAAGAACACGTGGTCCCCAACCTCAAACTCCAAGGGCCTTCTCCTGGTATTAGCATACGACTTCTTTCGGTCCTGGGCCGCCTTCATCCTTTCTCGTATGAGCTGAATCTTCTCTGTCGTGTTCTACACCACCTCCGGGCCAAGGATGCCTGCCTCTCCTACTTCGGTCCAACACACAGGTGAACGACATGGCTTCCCGTACAAAGCCTCAAATGGGGCCATACCGATGGTAGAGTGGTAGCTATTATTGTAGGAAAACTCTACTAGAGGCAAGTATCACACCCATGACTCTCCTGAGTGCAGAACACATGCCCGTAGCATATCCTCCAAGGTCTGGATGGTGCGCTCCGTCTGTCCATCTGTCAGGGGATGGAAATCAGTGCTAAGGCGTAACTGGGTGCCAAACGCATGCTGCAATCCTCTCCAGATTCGCGAGGTGAACCGTGCATCCCTATCCGAGACTATAGACCTCGTAACTCCATGCAACTGCACCACGTCATTCACGTACTTTCGTGCCAAAGAATCCACAGTACATGACTCCCTGATTGCCAGAAAGTGAGCCGATTTCGTCAACCTGTCCACCACCACCCAGATGGCGTCGCACCCTCCTTGGACCTTGGGTAGTCCCGTGACGAAATCCATCGAGATGTCGTCCCACTTCCACTCGGGAACAGCTAAAGGCTGCAGTAGGCCGCCTGGAACCCGATGTTCAGCCTTCACTTGCTGACATACTAAGCATTTAGCCACAAATTCTGCCACCGATCGCTTAACTCCAGGCCTCCAGAACTGCCTTTTCAACCCCCGGTACATCTTGGTAACTCCTGGGTGCACCGCCAGGGGTGAGTTGTGGAACTCACTGAGAACCTTTCCACGCATCACTCATGGAACAAAAAACCTTTTCTGGAAAAGCATCCGGTGCTGACCATCCTCTGTCCATTCTCTTGGAGCATCGCCCTGGTCAATCTGATCACGCATCACTTCGCACTCGGGGTCTCCCCACTGAGACTCCTCCACTTTTCGAAACAGCGGCGACTGCACTATCATCTGATAAAGGCAGCCTCTGCCACTATCTATCTTCGCATCCAGGTGTAAGGTAGCCAACTCCTCCATTGCCTTCCAGGCACTCGCCGACTCTCGGACCGCATCCTTCTGCGTCCTCCTGCTCAAGGCATCGGCCACCACATTGCCCTTGCCCTAAGTATAAGAGATTTCAATGTCATAGTCCTGGAGGAACTCCACCCATCTCCGCTGTCGCAAGTTCAAGTCCCGCTGGGAGAAGATATACATTAAGCTTTTGTGATCTGTGAAGACCACAAAGCATTCCCCGATGAGGTAGTGCCGCCATAACCTTAGTGCAAAAACGACCGCTGTAAGCTCCAGGTCATGGGTGGCGTAGTTACGCTCATGGGGGCGTAGCTGCCTGGACCCGTAAGAGATCACCCCTTGTTGCTGCATCAACACGCATCCTAGGCCCTGTCCTGAAGCATCACAAAACACCTCATAGGCCATCCCTTCTTCTGGTAATCTCAACACTGGGGCACTAACCAAATTTTCTTTTAGGTAGCTAAAGGATGACTCGCACTGCTCGCTCCACATGAAAACCTGGTCTTTCTTGGTCAAAGCAGTCAAAGGGGCTGCTGCTCAGGAGATGTAGGGTACGAATCTTCGGTAGTAACCTGCCAGTCCGAGGAAACTCCGGACTTCCGCCACATTCTTGGGTGTTTCCCAAGAAACAACTGCCTCAACCTTTGATGGGTCGACAGCTACCCCCTGCTCAGACACTACGTGCCCGAGGAAGTGCACTTCTCTTGTCCATAACTTGCACTTTGACAACTTCCCATAGAGCTCATGCTGTCGGAGGTCCTCCAAAACTGTCCTCAGGTGCTCTGCATGGTCCTCTTCTGACCTTGAATAGATCAGGATATCGTCGATGAATACCACCACAAACCGATCCAGGTACTCCCGGAAGATGGAGTTCATAAGCCCCATGAACACGGCCGGGGCGTTCGTAACACCAAAGGGCATGACCACGAACTCGAAGTGCCCATATATGCACCTGAACGCCATCTTCAGGACATCTCTATCCTTCACCCTCAGCTGGTGGTATCCGGACCGCAGGTCAATCTTCGAGAACCATCCTGCCCCCTTTAGCTGGTCAAAAAGATCATCTATCCTCGGAAGAGGGTAGCGATTCTTGATCATTACCTGATTCAGCCTCCTGTAGTCGATGCACAACCTGAGGCCACCATCCGACTTCCTTGCGAACAAGACTGGAGTGCCCCATGGTGACGCACTCGGACGGACATAACCCCTCTTCATCAGATCTTCAATCTGTATCTGCAACTCTCGTAGCTCTGAAGGTGCCATCCGATAAGGATCCATCGGGATCGGACGAGCGTCGGTTTGTAGGTCTATCCCGAACTCGATATCGCGTCGAGGGGGTAGAGTCATCACCTCCTCAGGAAAGATTTCCATAAACTTGCGGACGATCTCTGGCACTTCCACCATCTCAGCATCTACTAATTCCACTGTCAGCTCAGTCAACAAGGAGAGGAGAGGTTCCTCCCTCCTGTTTCCCTTCGGACTGCTCCGCTCGCCGGTGAAGGTAACACGCTGGCCGTCCAAACCTGAGAACCCCACCCTCCTTCGAAAACAGTCGATGACAGCGCACACAGAAAATAGCCAGTCGATGCCTAGGATGACATCGTACGGCTGAATCTGTAGCAGAAGGAGATCCCTAACCGACTGATGTGGCCCTAACATTAGTCTACATCCCCGAAAAACGAACAGCAAGTCGGCCTGACCTCCAACTGGTGTGCTCAACACCAGGGGAACTGGAAGTCTCTCTGCATCTAGACCCAAGGCACGGGCTAGACTGGGTGCAACAAAGGAGTGCGAAGCTCCGGTATCGAACAAAGCATAAGCAAGAGTGCTAAACACATTGATCGTACCTCGAAAAACCTCTGGTCCTGCTGGAACTATTGCCTCTGCGGCATGTAACTGTCCACGCCCAGCTCCCCTGCCCCTCGGCTGTCGGCCACCTCCCCGACCACGCCCTGGTCGAGGTCCCTGGGGAGCGCCCTGAGGTCGGCCTCCTCCTCCTATGTCTGCCTATGGTGGAGCGGGAGCTCGCTGTCCCTGCTGCTGCTGCTGGAAGGGTCTGGCTGGAAACTGCTGTTGCGGCGGATGCTGGGGATGACTGCCACTGCTGTACTGCACCCGATCGGGGCACTGACTCCGGAGATGTCCAGGGCTCCCGCAGATGAAGTACCGTGGTCCCGATCCTGAAGGAAAAGGACGTGGGCCAGGGGATCGAAACCGAAACTGCTGCGGTCTGCTCCCTGTGGGTCGGAACCTGGAGGGTCCCGATGCTGGAGGCCTGGTGCTGACGGCCTTCCCCTTCGATGGTCCCAGCTGGATCCCTTCTCATGACAGTCCACCTAGAGCATGCATCCTTTCCACCACTTCGGCCTTCTTCTGGACCTCTAAGTATGTCGGAAGGGTAAAGGGTGTAACAGCATACTGGAGGGAGGGTCGGAGCGCCTCCTCCAAATGTCTTGCCCGAGACTCCTCATCGGGAAAGATGTCCGGAGAAAAACGTAGGACGTCCTTGAACATGATTCAAAGTTCCCTCACGGACATACTCCCCTGTTGGAGGGAGAGTAGCTCCTGCCTCCTCTCCACCTTCATCGTCGAGGAGAGGAATTCCGCCCGGAACTCCTTCTCGAAATCCGCCCAAGCAACCTCAGACTCTTTCCTATTCCCCAGGTGAAGCATCCACCACTGACGTGCCGCTCCTCACATCTGGCTAACGGCCAGAGGAACCCAGTACTCAGTCGGGGCCCGAATCAGGCCGAAGGCTATAACTAGCTCCTCTAGCCTTCCTTCCGTCATCATATCGGAGGTGCTGCCCTCATACTTCTCGAGGCCCTGTCACTGGAAGGACCGAAGAGTCTTCTGCCACTGGTCGCCCTCTTTCTCTCGATCAGCTCTCTGCCGATCGGCTAAAGTAGTCTCCAGGGCCTCGATCGCCTATACCACACATGGTCGCCTCCCAGGTGCCATAGCTACAAGGTAAACAAGGAAAGCCTAAGCCCAAGTAGTGCATAATAAAAAGAAAAAAAACTTCTTAAAATTTTAAATTTATTCTTAATTCCCAAAATATCCCAGAAAAATAAGAACACAAGTCATGTATGATGAATGTACCTTTCCTAGGGTCTCTACCCTGCAATCAGTGTGGTCTCACTTGGTCGTTCGGTAGGTCCAGAGTCCTTGCATTGGATCACGGGGGGCCCTAAAATCCCGTGTCCTAGCCGGTCTTCCCTGGCCTAATTCACGCACCAAGGTCACCCAACGCTGTTGCCTTACCATCCCATGCAATCCTCACTATTCCTAACTCCAGACTCCATCCTACCTCTCAAACCTTTCCTCTGATACCATTCTGTCACGACCCGCCTTCACCAAAAGGAGGGAAGGGTCAGCAGATTGCTAGGCCCTTCCTTCTTTAAGTTGTAGGAGATATAATGACCCCTGAGTCCTGCCTCCAGTAGGCCCCGGGGTGGCGACTAGCACCAAGGGTATGAGTTTTCACAAATATGGGAGGCATTACCCTTTTTATTATTATTTAGGATCGGGAAATAGGACAAGTCAACCACCCAAAAGGAAAAGAAACGAGTGTATATAAATAAACCCAAACAAATCCCCCATGCATGTTTAAACAGTTTAAAACAAGGTGCAAGTACAAAAAGGCTCAAAGTACAATACCAAAAGAAAACAAAGGTACCACAACAGCAACAACTCCAACTGTCTGACTAGTAGGGTCCCGCACAGCCCTGGTAGTCCTCCTGGAAACCTGAAAGTAAACGTGGGGTGAGCATACAAGTACACTCAGTAGGGAAAACCAAGACTCTCGTGCACAAGTGGGGGAACGTGCTAAAGTCCCGTGAGAAAGGAGCAAACCAATGCCTATTCAAGGTAAACTAACCACCCCAGGCCTCACCAAGGCACGCTCCCCAAATAACGCAAGTCAAGTAATATATATAATCAGAGCACATCGATGTTTGGGTACACTGTGCCACTTTCCCACTGGTTATTGAGACATCCTACGCATCGGACCAATCCCGCCATTCTCATCGCAGTCCCACTGCCAATCCCGCCCGCACACACCTAGGCCACAACCACACGCAGTCCCACTGCTGAAATCCCGCCCGCACACACCTGGGCCTAAACCGCACGCAGTCCCACTGCTGAAACCCCGCCCGCACACACCTGGGCCTCAACTGTCTCACGTAACCACGCCCGAAGACACCTGGGCTAGAAGATCAACTGTCACACCCGAAGACACCTGGGCCTCATCCCGAAGACGCTTGGGAAACCACCTGCCGCACACGCCTGGAAAACCACAGTACTACCCTGCCCGAAGGTTCTTGGGCTAATAATGGACCTCAGGCCATCATAGCCTGCCCGAAGATACTTGGGCTATCCGGGAAAGGGAGCAGAAAAGGAGCTAATAACCAGCCACTAAGAATAGTGTTGGGAAAAACACACTTCCCCCATAAATGGGGGTGTTCGGCACCGAGTTCTCAACTTGGGTGGGGCGCAAATAAGAAACATAAAGCTACAAGTATAGATATAGGTAACAAACACTCACCCAAAGCTTAGGTTTTCCTAGACAACCTACAGAACACAAAACCACTGCGTCCGAGTCACAGTTCATGACCCTTGCCCACAAAACCATTTGTCCCATTCTTGTTTCACGTTCAGTCAAAAAGTTCAATTAATTTTAAGCACTACTGGGCAACTAACATAAGCATAACCAAGGAAAGCATCAAAAGCAAGGATCAAACAAAACACTCACGCCCGGTTCTGTCAATAGATGATCTCTACCCAATTTGTGATATAAACGAGTGCCCACCCGGTCTCAAACTCTCAACCACCGAAACCATACCAACAGGGAATCCCATCCCCAAATTCACACAACCACCAGGTAATTTCAGATTTAAAAGACTTAACACACTCCATGATTTCAAACCTGTGTGTTCTAACCTAGAGTTATCATAGTAGGGTTTATCCTGGTTCTTCCAAGTTATTCAGCCGGGTATACGTGATTAACCAATTTCACAGCCGGAGTTCACAATTTCAACAACCCATTTAAAACATCACGAGGGGATTCATCAGTGCACATGCAACGACCACCAACGGCCTCAATTTTTAGAAAAAAAATAAACCACCACAACTAAAAAGGATAATCATAAGATAAAGCATAAACAACGATCACAACCCCTCCCCCTTCTTTCTTTAGAACTTCATTTATTATCTTCATTAATGTTCGGTTCAACCAATTCCATAGGAACAAAATAACGCCCACCCCTCATGATACACAAAAGTGAGAGACGAGAGAAATTCCCTACTTGCTGATAGACGATCAACGCTTAGGTCGGGGGGGGGGGGAGGCGGAACTTCACGGATAACGACGCGGCGTGCCCGATGCACCAGAAGAGCCACAATCGAGGAAGAGAGAAACCATGACCTAACCCTTAATTTATAAGAGCTGGGGACAGTTGAGATAAAAATGCTGAACCGCGTAAGACGTGGAAGTCGTGGGTTGACCACGCGGCTTGACTCATCATTAAAGGTGTTGGGTGGCTTAAACCAACTCAAGAGTTGATTCAGTATTTAATTAAAACTTTTGTGCACGTTTCAGGTCTTTAAGACATTTTTTTTAAACGAGGCATAATAGGGTTTAAAACCCTATTTGCGAAAAAGGAGCGTTACTGGAACAATTTGGCAAGGCCGGGTGACGCCGGCCGGTTCCGCCGATCGGTCACACCGATCGGTCTCACCGATCGGTCGCACCGATCGATCGCGCTGATCGGTCACGCCGATCGGTCTCACCGATCGGTCGCGCCGATCGGTCTCGCCGATCGGTCTCAACGATCGGTCGCACCGATCCGTACCCCTTAAGGATCTGGATTTTGGCAAAGGAAGGGACCAAGGGGGGGTCTGGGTCATCACAATTTTTAGGATATGTTTATAAGATCCTCCAAGGGAAGAGGCTATTTTTCAAGAAACATGTAGAATTGATAAAATGATATATGAATTGAATGGTGGTTTAAATTTATATTATATACGGTCAAATATAATTTCTACACAATTATGACATTGTATAAAACAGGTGTGGGGGAGGGGAAACCCATTTTTTGATTAATAATTTTATTTATTTTTCATTTTCCTTATATGTTTTTGTATGTTCATACACTATTTAGTGAGATATGTTGGATTTTTCTATATGATAATTTAGTCCAGAATGTGTTTATAATTTTTTGTTTTAACTAAAATCTTTTTTCATGTTGTGTCTATTTTAATTTCTTATTGCTGGAAAACATATATTTGTTTTGGAAAACTATCGTATCCTTTGTAAATAAAATTACTACCAAAAATTGATTACTCTTCAAAATTAAATTATCAAATTCAATCATACACCTTAAGACAAAATAATGGGGGATAGGTTATCTTTTTTAAGTTATTTTGGAATCCATTAAAATTAACATCGAATTGTTATTGATTTATTTTTCAAAATTTCATTAATTAATATAATTATTTTCAGCCTTAGTTGAGTGTTAATGTCTATAAAAATTTAAGATAATTATTCTTTATTTCATTTTTTTAAACAATTCATTTGATCCTTGAAATTATTTAGATTAAATGTTTTCTTATTAATCACTAAAAAATATGTCTATGGTGATAATTATTCAGTAAAATTTACATTTTTTCTTGAATTTAGTATTCTCACTTTAGATTAATATTTTAAAATTTATGTTAAAGTAATAAATATTGTAAAAGTTTAATTTAAAGATGAAATATTTTTTATTAAATGTGAATGCATGAATTTTAAAAAATTATTCTATCCTAGCCTTCATTACATGAACTCAGTAGATATAACATTTTAAAGAATTTATATAACCAATTATAAATCTAAATAATTATTTTTCATTATTGAGTTGTGTCTATACCATCCACTGAGAAAAATAGAATTTTTTAAGGAAAAAAATGAAATGATGATGATGGTTTAGTTGAATTCAAAATCTTTTATTTTTTATGCACTTTAAAATCATATAATTCATTTTTGTAGTAATTATCTATTTTTAGAGTGTGATAATATTTATACATTACTGTTATTCAATGTAGGAAAATATATTTTTATTTAACTATTTATGAAATTTACTTTTATTAATTTTTTATATTGATGGTCATAAGGTTGAGTATGTTGGGATGATTGTTTGAGGGAAATAAAATAATTTTTATAAGGTAATTTGATGTGACACAATTCTAGTGTGTAACTTAATAAGATATTTGTTACATTTTATGATAATTTTTTTTTAAATAGACTAAAATTTATTTATTCTACGTATTTATTGAACACATATGAATACTTTTTATTACATGATAAAAATTAATGAAAACATGAATGTGGGTGGTTGAATTTATTTATTGTTATGTGTTACAATTTTCATACAATCTATGGTCATCATTTAAAAAAATTATGAATGATCTTCTTAAAAGAATCTAGTTTTTTCATATAATAATTATTTTTCAATATCATTTTTTAAATATTTTAAAAGATTACAATTATTTAAAAATAAAAATGTGGAATTAATTTTCTTTTCAAATGATGAATCTTATGATATATAAATTAAATTAAAATTTCTTTTCAAACTTATGTTTAAAAAATAAAAATAAATTGTAATTGTGATTTATATGTCATTTTTTGAATTTTAAAAATACATTGATGTTTAGTTGTTTATTATATTTGGAAATAGATTTTAATTGAATATTGATATATTTAATTTAATTAATTTTTTTATAGTTTTCCATGTATGATTAATTAATGGAAGCATATGAAAAAATTAGTATTCATGTATTTGTAACAGTTTTTAAATAATGTGTTAACCATTTAATATCTTTTTATATAGTAGATCTTATATAATTAATCACGTATAAGGAAAAATATATGAAAACTTATAGTGTGTCATTGAATATTTTTTAATAAAACCTAATGAATAATATGTTTATGAAATTTTCAGAATAAGAATTAATGAATTATTGAGATGATGACAGTAGAATCATCTTTAGAAACAATGAGTTGCATTAAAATATTATATTCTGCAAATATATCATGGAAGATTAATTCATCCTGACATCTATGATGGGGTCTCAAAATATAAAAATACAATGTCAATTTTTGGATAAACCAAGGGATAATACATGAATATCAAGTTAATAAAACCTAGTTAATGGTCTATGAAGATGTAACATTTGATTGAATACATCATTTCATTGTTTATAAAACTATAAAAAGATGATGTGGTTATCAAATTTAAATAGGGAACTGAGAAGATTTGATTCTATAGAAGAGGGTATAGAGAATGAAGGAAAATTGGAAAATGTATATAGTAAACTGGAAGATGGGTGATCTTAAAAGACATGATGATTATAGATGTAAATGACTTTGAAATACTAAAGAAAAAATGAGGGAAAAATAAGTAATTTGGAAAATAAAATACTTGATTTGTGCCTAAGTGGATCACTAAGGAAATCACAGAGAATGTAGTCCTACTACGAATATATATTGGTTACCACATGGGGGAATCATGTCAAAGAAAAAAAAAAGGGCACAAATTGAATCCCAAACAAAATGATGTATTAGAAAACGGTGAATCTATCTGAGTATATGCTCAACATTGATCAAGTGCATCATTGATAGGGATATTCATGAT
Source organism: Viscum album (assembly GCA_963277665.1). NCBI lineage: Eukaryota > Viridiplantae > Streptophyta > Magnoliopsida > Santalales > Viscaceae > Viscum > Viscum album. Next base: position 954,979,724 of record OY728167.1, read on the forward strand.
TTCTAATCTAACTAACATAATATCCAATCATTCCACTATCTCTCACCTACCATTCACACCACATGTTGTTTCCGGGATGACCATGTGATTGGTTACATGATTCACACATCATTGATAGATCTTTATAAGAAGTCTAACCATAAATGACATGATTTATCATTTCATTGATATGAATTCAACAACTTAGTGACTCTATGCTCTATCTAAATGATAATGTGGAAAATCTTTATAATCACATTATTTATAATAACCCTTTCATGAAATTAACAAATATAGATTTCATTATTTACATTTTTCAATAAAATAATACCTAATTTAATATATTTCTTAAGACATACTAAAACAATGATTTTTACTAAGTAGTAATTAAAGTTAATAAATTTCAATAGGTAATAAATATAATATATAATATATGCATATATTTTATGAAGGATTAAAATTAATTAAACTAGAAAAATATTATAAAATAATATAATAAACAAAATTTCAATTAGTATCATCTATCATTTTAAAAGATTAGAATTATATGTTTTTTTTCAAATAGATAATAAATATAAAATTTCTAAAAAATATGTATATGAAAAATTTTATAGTTTATTTTTAAAAACTAAAATATTCTAATTTTCATTTTTTTATCATTTCTTGAAAACATAAATTAATTTTCAAATATACAGTTATTATAAAAAATACAATTTTCATGAAATTTTCATTATATAAAAATAAACAATATGTTCATAAAATCTATAATGAAAAAATCTTAAATTAAGGAATAAAATTTTAAATTTTAAAATATTATTTTATCATTTAAAACCACATGGGGGATAGTTTTAGAATGAATGTAAAAGGATAATTCAATAAAAATAATAATTTAATTTTATTTATTTTATTTAATATATATTTTAGTAAATATCAATTATAGATTGATTTTAATTAAAAAAACAGTATTTCTATTTATAATTAATCAAATGTGTCCATAAAAATTATATACATTTATAATTTTAACTCACACATAAATTCCATTCTAAAAAACATAATTATTTTATAAACTATTTTTTTGTGTTAAATTAGTTTATTTTAAACATAGTTTTTTTAATCATAGTAATTTTTATTTATAAAATCAATATATGATATAGGATTATAATTTTCAAATAAGGTGATATACTCAAATTTAATGAATCTTATTTTAATTAATTCACATTTTTAAATTAAAAGTACCCTTGGAAAAAGTACATATATGTAAAGTGAAATATGAAAACAAATCCCTAAATCACTCATATAGGTCCTCAACATGAGTATTTTGGTCAATTTTCATCCATATAATGGCCCATTATCTATAATTTCTTATGTATGTTAGACTTTCACCATGAATAGTGTAATTAAATAATTTAATAAGAGAATGTATTTCCAAAACAAACATTTCCATCAATAATATAAGGGATTACTCCCTCCTCTTCATGGTATATACATTACTTTGGGTTTAATATAAAACTTTTCCCATTTAATACTTCTATAAAATTCTTCAACAAATCTAAGTTTCTCTATTTCTTTAGTCACATCAATACATTCAAATACATGAATAAATAAAAGTAAAACCCATGTTCTCGATGTGACTATTAATCTACTCCTAGTATTTAATTTTTAAATTCATCCTCACAATATTCGATAACATTATTAATATAATAAATTAGATTCCAAAAATATACTAAAATTTCATTATATTAACTTTTCATTAATTATACATCCATTAGAATTCATCCAAAAAGAAAAAAACACATCAACTGTGCGTATGTGCAGACTATTGAATTCATAGTTAGTTCTTAATAACTACCTCTTAGTGATGTTATATAGCATGGGTTTTATAATTAATTATGTTTTTTCACTTAGTAAATTCTTACAAGATCAAATTTTACATTTACGTTCATTCTTCTCTTTTTCTAAGGAATGAAACCATTCAATATGCATATGTGCGGACTACCATCTCGATGAATGATGTGTATTATTTAACACAACCACCTAACATAGATGGAATTAAATTTTTAAGGAATGAAAAAAATATGATCTTTATAATGTTAATATAAATCTTATGTTATGAATTTTTATATACCATCAATTTATTCATTCACTGATAAATCAGTTCGTTAATCGTGTGTATGTGTTGAATACCCCATTGATTAATAAAAGATTTAATATTTCAACAACACCCATAATTAATGGTAGTAAGAATGTATTTTAGTGATATATATGATATATATTAAATTTTTATTATTTGGTAAATATTATATAAATTCTATGTTATCGCACATTCTTATTGATTTGATCATTACGACACATTTTATTTTTGGATTACTAAATACTTGGGAGATGTAATAATATTTATACAGTTAATGAGTAAGTATTGTTATATAATATTAATTAAATTCAGTAAATAGTTACTAAATATTTTTTAATGTTTACATAATTATAATATTAATATCTAAAAATGTCAACAATATATCATCTCTATTCATTAAAAACTACCGAACATTTTTTTCTCTTGCATCATCTTTTAGAGTTTGAATTAAAAAACTAAAGGGATGATAGTTTGACATTATAATTAGTCACATGGTATATATTAATGAACCATATGTAATGATTTATTTATTATGTTAGTATCAAGTATCATGGATAAATATTATTATAAAAAATCATTTAAAAAAATTAAAAGTTTTAAAATCTGATGTTAAAAATAAGATATAACCAACCATAATATCCACAGTTAATTATCACAATTAAAGTACATAAAATTTTTAAATAGATGAATACAGTTATTAAATTAATTATTATAATGTTTAATAACGTTTTACAGGATGCTAGAGTGTGATTAACTAATTTGGGAAATAAGGTTTGATATTTTTTTTCTAAAAACATATTCAATGCAACATATTTTAATTTATAACCTAAATTAATTCTATATGGTGTATATGCTACCCATTCATTAATTTATCATAAAATATATTTGATTAATGTTATTTGTGTTTCATTTTCCATTACTTTACCATTTAGGGGTTTTTGTTAAAATGTTACCCATGTACAGACTCAAGTACTATTTCCTTGAGTCACAAATTTTCATCAAGACACATATCCTACAAGTCTCTTTTCTCCTACCATTTAAATTTAATTATGTTTTGTGTCCATTAAATTTGATAAAAAATCCCTTAAATTTAATTTTTTATCTTTGGGGGATCATGTCATATTTAATATGGTTTTAATGAAATGAATGATTCCCAACCTATGCATAGATATATTTTTCTTCCATATCCATGTTTTACCTGAAGGAAGTGATACATTTATTATTTCAAGTGACATTTATACATTTAATATATTGTTATCAATGAATTTTTTATATTTGTTTTTATTACTTATTTTTATTAAATAATTTTAACAGAAAATAAATGTTTTTCTCATGATAAATATTAAAAACGTTTTCTTATAATGTAATGTTTAAAATGTTCCAAAATTACATATTTGAATTTTATTTTAAAATTTTTATTTAAAAATATATTGAATTCATTAAATATAATTTGAAATAAATAACTTTTAAATGTTCTTGTATAGGTAATTTCTGAAAAAAAAACTTTTTTAAACATTTCGGTGTGAAAATGTATTCCAACCCTTATATCATTTTCGATGAAATTAATCATAAATGTTTTTAAATATTCATTAAAGTAAATTACTATTCTTATCAATTGATAAAATATGATTTTATACATGTTTTCACAAGAAAAAATAAATTATTATTTTCAATGAAATTTTTCTAATTTATCTGATATTTTTATCTTTTTTGTTTTCTTCCTAATTTTTATTCTTCATATGATACCATACACATTATTTATCATATTGAATTATGAAATTTTTATTTACATATATTTTTTAATCCTTGAATAATTTTTCCATGTATATTTATCTAGGTTGATATTAATGAATTACTTCCAATGAATTTCTTCTATGAGTTCCCTATTCTCCACTATTTGATTTAAGGGTGTTCACCTAGACTCCAAACACATAAATTTAATGGGGAAATATCTCTCTAAACCATATATCCAATTTCTATATGGTGTAAGTACTATATCTGTAATCATAGTTTTTGAGTTTTATTTAACTTGAATGATGCATAATTTATATTGACACCCATTTATTTTTTGTGAGTTTATCATGTCTTTTGTATTGATACAACCATGACTGCATCCTTTGGGAGCAACTTGAAAAGGATATAAAATAAATTTTCCATGTATTATTATGATATTTTAATTAGAACTAATTTTAAAACCTATGAATTACATTAATTATGTGATTGGTGGGGAAAAATTATAAGCCCCTTTAATAAATTAGGAAATTTTTCCATATTATGAGATATGATGGTGTGTGTGGAGTGAGCCCAGATAAATATGTGAGTGGGAACCTAGCCTAGAAATAAAGGTCATGCTAATGAGGCTGGGATAATTTACATATCATTATGATATCATGTTTATATTGTTTCTACATTTATATTATACAATTATCATATAATACTATCATTATTATTCCATTTTCTTGTGTTATCGTTTATCATATCATGATTCCATTTAATTTATGGCATCATGTTATGCCTCCTTTATTGTATTTTTATCACCATTATGATTCACATTGATTCTTTTGTTATTGAGAATTTGATATCACCACTTATTATGTTTCTATTTCCCTAGGTTATATATAATGTATTAAATTTGTGAATATAAGAATAGTATTTTATGTAACGTCCCCAACACAGAATCCACTAAACCAGTGCTCTGATCTGAGTTGTTACATGAACTTAAGCACACCTCCCTATATTCCAAAGGTTTCTGACTAGCAACGAGGGTCCAAATAGGCAATTATAGAGATTATCCCCCCTTTTATTAGATTAAGCCACAACATAAGATAAAAAACGTTGGAATAATAACCATAAATACCAGAGCATGCATAAAAAACCATTCCCCAAAACGGGGTACAACCATATCCAATAGTAAATATCTCTTCCCATGCTATGAGTGAAAAAGTGAAAAAAGCCAAAAATGAAGACAAACTGCTCAATCCCCATAATGGTCCCAACACCAAGTCGGTGTCCTCCTCCATGAACACTCATGCCAACCCAACTACCTAGCAAGGGGATTTTCCCTTCTCTTGACCTGCAAATATGAAGTATGCTCGGGTACCCTACGATGTCTCGAGCAGGGTGTGAGTAAAACCCAGTAGGACCCCACTAACAGTGTCTACAAAATATCTAGTATAAACAATTTTGAATGAATAAAGTGAAATGAATAATAAAATACATGGAAAACATTAAGTTACTTTAGCCAGTTTAGGTCCATTTACAACATTTATGACCATTTCCATATATTACCATTTCATCCCATTTCCCATTACATACCGTTTCCAACACATTAAACATGGGTTATCAAACACAACAAGTTACAAGGGCTCAAATTACACAATCACATGCATGTTAAAAACACATGGTTATCGTATCTCATTTAAAATAAGTTCCTCACGGCAACCATATCACCGCCTCGAAGCCTTAGTCTGGGTGGATGCAACCATTAAAGGAACAAAGCCTTAGTCCTCTTCCCTAACCTATGTATTATGGGTGGTGTTTAGAGCCTCAGTCCAACTAGACCCATGGGCATAAAACCTCAAGTCAGTAAACCACTCTACCAATCCATGTTCATATGCTATACATATCTGTATCCATTACCCATTCACACAACATCAAAACCATTTCCCAAGAAAAAAATAAATCGTAACAATAACATAATTGTTAATACCATGCCGTAACCCATTAAAACATTTACCAAATTTTACATCATTTTGCCACATATCCTGATTCCCCTATTCTTATGCCTATATTACTAAGTATTCATTCATTATGTCTATCTCATAAGTATTTATTAATTATTACTAACCCACTAGGATTCATTAAGAGGCTCATTATCTATTTCATTATGATCATTAATAATTTCCATGTTAACCCAATATCCCTTTGGTAATTACTAATCATATGTTCCTCACATAGATTATAATCAAACCCTATCAATCGAATCAACATTTTTATCAATGGATCTATATAAATACACACCAATATCACTTGTTCTTCACAAATCCCTGTGTTTGGGAAAGTCGGCCAACCCCATGGGTGGACTTAGATTAGTCTCATCAACCTCAACACAGCCTATGGGGATCATGAGGGTTTCCATTTACCTTATTAACAACCAATTTACGTAAAAATGCTAAGGTTGATCAAAACATGCCAAGAGACATCCATGAACAAAACCAGACATGCAAAAATCAACAAATAAACCATGGGATAAAACATTTAGACCACCAACCTTGATATCATGGGTGAAGGCACTCTTAATTTATCCCTTATATTCCTCTTCAACCATACATTGAAGCTTTAACCTAAATCTCACCCAAAGAGTAGGGTTTTAGATATATGGAAAGAAAGGAGAAGAAGTTACAAACCCCAAACAGCAAAGAGAAGCAAAGATGGGATAAGCCTTACCTGGAAATTTGATCCGCAACCAAAAACACCAAAAATGCCTTAGATATGACGGAGATCAATATTTTGAAGCCCTTGGGAGATTTTGTTCATTCCTAAGGTGAATAGGGGAGAAATGGAAGGAAATCCCAAGTTTGGTATTAAAATCCCTTAGTGGAAAAACTGTAATTTTTTTAATGTTTCTAGGCCACATAGTTCACCAGAATGGTGTTACAAACTATTTTCAAACCCTAATGAGTTTGTTGTCCAAAATCCCACCTCCTACATGGTTTATATGGTTGTTCATGTGGTTATCACTAACCGTGGCCAAACTATGCTGCCTACCCAGAAATCCCATTTTCTCCATTTTTCATGTACCGATTCCTCAGAAAACCCCTAAGCCTCCTTAAAGACTTGAGTAAACTATTATTTAACAAAAACAAGGGATTAAATCCTAAAAATAAAAAAGAAAATACCATTCCAAGGTCCAGGATCTTACAACATCCCCACCTTATAACGGTTCATCCTCGGGCTGAGATCCCAAGATTTCATCGTACTTACAATGAAAAGAGATCAGTCCCCTGAGCCCGCATATCTGATTCCTGCTCCCATGTATAATCATGAACATTACCATGCTGCTATAACACTCGCACTAATGTCACAATCTTGCCCTACAAGACATTCACACTACAATCTACCACACAAACCAGATGCTCCTCAAAGGATGAATCATCCTCATGCTCAAATCTTCGACATCCACCACATGAGTTGGGTTAGGCTGATACTTCTAAAGACGCGACACGTGAAAAACATCATACATCCCACTATACATTTTGGAATATCCAATCAGTCCACCACAAGCCCAATCCTCTCTAGAATCTCAAATGACCCCACATACCTGGGTGCCATCTTTCCCTGCATCTGACTCAATCGGTGACCCAACCATGGAAACACCTGAAGGAACACAATATCACCCACCTCTAACTCAAGGGGTCTACTCCTACAATTCGTATAAAACTTCTTTTTACGTTGAGTTGATTCCATATCCTTTTGAATCAACTCAACTTTCTATGATGTCTCATACAGGAGACTCGGTTTAAGCCATTTTGATTCATAGACCTATAACCAACACAGCATAGACCTGCACTATCTCCTATATAGATTCTAAAATGGTTCCATATGAATCATGGTCGAAAATATATTATTATTAAAAAATTCAACAAGAAACAGGTGGTTCTCCTAGAAACTACCAAAATCCAACACATATTCCCTCATTATATCTTCCAAAAATTGGATTATATTCTCTGACTTCTCAACCATCTAGAGGTGGAAGACCGTACTCAAAAGAACCTGTGTACCAAGAATCTTCTACAACTATTTCTAGAAGCACGGTGTGAAATCGAGATCAGGATCTGATACTATAGTCTACGTTACACCATGAAACTATACAATTTCTAGAAAATACAACTCACTCAAATGATCGACTATGTATGTCTCTTGAATAGGTAAAAAATGTGCCACTTTCATTAGATAGTCCACAACCTCCAAGATTGCATCATTATTTATAGGCATCCTTAAAATACCCACAAAAAAATCTATCACCACATCATCCCACTTCCATTCTGGAATGGGAAATGGATGTAACAAACCACTTGGGTGTTGAGTCTAGGCCTTCACATGCTGATAGGTAAGGCATTATGCCACAAATACCACAACATCTTTATTTATTACCAGCCACCAAAACTTTATGCAGAGATCATGATACATCTTGGTCAAACCCGGATGCACTTCCCATTTAGATGCATGGGACTCACGCCTCATCTCTTATCTCATGCTTACTGGTACACCACATGACTATGAACCCAACGAACCCCATCATCCCTGATGGCCCAACCAGAAGGTGTATCCCCACCTTTAAGTCTTTATTTCATATCCAAACATTCAAGATCATCAAGAATAAACTCATATCTGAAGTGTCAACGAATCCACCATGGATGCAAGATTCACTTGAACATTTTCATCCTACACCTCCAGGTGCATCTCTGTGAACAAAGCCATCAACTTCTACTCAGTGCTAGATTCTTGAACCATCTGGTTCTAATCCTTCCTTCTCAAAGCATCAGTTACATGGTTTCCTTTTTCCAGTGTATATACCATATAAAATTTGAAATAATGGAGATACTAAATCCATCTTCGCTGTTAAAAATTTAAATCCCACTACGAAAAGATATAATTTAGTCTCTTGTGACCATTATACACTATGAACCGTTCCCCTAACAAGTAGTTCCTCTAGAACATTAAGGCATACACTAATGAAGCCAAATCAAGATCAGAAGTGGGATAATTCTTCTCACGGGGTCTCAATTTCCTCAACCCATATACCATAACCCGCTTATCTTGCATCGACACAACCCCAAGTCTGATACCGGGCGCATCACGAAATAGGATATACTTTTTACCTAGATCAAGTAATGTTAATATTTGTGTGATAGTTAATATATTTTTCAACTCTTGAATGTAATACTAAAAAGGCTCAAACCACCGAAACATTATTCCCTTCTTGGTCAAGCCCAATAGTGGTAATATCAAGTGAGTGAAATCCAGGATAAATCTTCGGTAATACCCTTACAAACCCAAAAAAAACTTCGAAGAGCTGAAACACTCTTGGGATGAACCCAAGACACGATAGCCTACACATTTAATGGATCCACCGACACACCTTTCTTATAGATTATGTCTCCCATAAAATTTACTTCTTCAATCTAGAACTGACACTTTGACAGCTTAGCGTATACCAGATGCGTCCTTAGTGTACTCAGAATGATGTCAATATATTGGGTATTATTGTAATAAGATTATGAGTACAAGAAGATGTCATCAACAAAGAAAATTACAAATTGATCAAGATAAGGATTAATGATTCAGTTCATCAATCCATTAACACCGTTGGTGCATTTGTCAATACAAAAGGCATCACCACAAACTCAAACAACCCGTAACGACTCTTAAAAGATGTCAACGGTACCTCAAAAGGCCTCGCCCTCAGCTAGTGATAACATGACCTCAGATCAATCATAGAAAACACTGATGCACCGCTTATATAATTAAATAGCTCATCAATTCTAGGTTCAGGGTACCTATTTTTTATTCTCATCGGATTTATCTTCCGATAATCAACATACAGCCTTAATGACCCCTCATCCTTATTGCAAAAAAGAACATGAGATCCCTAAGGATACATACTAGGATGTATGAACCCCCTATGCCCCAACTCCTAAATCATAACCTTTAACACCTGGAATTATTTTGGTGACATTCGGTATGGCGGAATTGAAAATAGCTTCACCCCAGACTGCAACAGAATTGTGAACTCAATGTCCTTCTCAGGTGGAAACCCCGAGAAATCCTTAAGAAACACATCCTAAAACTGATCCAATAATTGAGGGAAGACAGGCAGTTCCCTTTCTTCATCATCAAGCACAATACAAGCTACTTGAGCCGTGAGCTTAACCCAAAGCTTGCAAAATGGTCCCGTATGACATGCTCAAACATCCCACTCTCCAAGATGGACATAAGTGTCACCCTCAAGTGACCTGAATGATACCCTACGATGGTAATAGTCAATGTGCACCTGATACAACACCATCCAGTCCATACCCAAGATCAGGTCAAATCCTAACATCTCGAGAATGGACAAGTCATAAAGTAAATTATACCCACCGAATTCTAGGTCAAACCCCTTACACTTCATGATATCCTCATTTCGCACCCCCAACAAGGTTTCAGTCAACCTAACCCCACACAGACTCTCTATAAAATAACCAACGCAACCAAAAACAGAATATAAATAAAAGTGCATGTGGAACTGGTGTCCAAAATGCACTAGAAAATGTAGAATCTCAATATATTGTAAATCGAATAGTAGATGGCCCGGACTTTCTATCAACAGGTGCAGACTAAATTGCAATAAGTTGACCTGCCTCTCTACCTCGGGATTTTATCGGTGTGCCCTGTATTTCACTACCTTGCTGACGTGGGTGATTCGGCCTCAGAGTTCTTCATCCACCACCACTACCAGTACGGCCTGTGGAGCTCCCACTGCCTTCCTGATAAGGAGAAACTGATCGGTTTCCTCTACATGGGGTTTTCTTGAAACCAAAATTAGTGCTCACCTGCTGAGGGTTCTGGCATAACCCATGCACGAGTCCCAATATACCGCACGACCAAAACTCAACTAAATGTCGAGGATGCTAGCAACAGATATTCCCTGGAATTCCACACTAATCGCAGAACACCTTACCACCACCCTATAAGTATTACCCTCTCTTCTAACCACCTTTCACACTTATACCCTACTGAAAAATTTCAAAATACACTTTTGTCACTTAGAAATTGCACCACTTATCTTCCCAGCTATCAAAACAAGCCTACTAATCAAATCTAACTTTAGGTTTCCTTCTGAGATCAGCACTTGATTCACTAACTCTATAAACATCTTCAAGAAATAGATATTCACATGAGACCTGATATCATGTCTCAAACGATCCTAGAAAAGCCTCGTAACTATAGCCTCATCCCCCGACAACGCTGGAACAAAGCGTCGCATGTTAGTGAAGTGGCCAACATACTCCATCATTGACATCATTCACTAAGTCAGGATCAGGAACTCTGCCTGCCTCTCTTTCCTCAATGTATTTGGGTAAAAATGATAAAGAAATTTGTCATATAAATCATTCCATATCATCCCCTCATCTTGGGCAGTCTGATCCAGGATATCCCACCAACGCTCTTCCTAGATCGACAACATTTAAAGCTTCCAACATGACTCGCTTCCCATCAACAGTATCCTGATGATCAAGTATCTTCACGACAAACACTAACAAAAACTCTGATACCTCTATCCCATCCTATCTGGTAAAGGATGAAGGGTGTTGTGGATAAAACTCTTTGGTTAGCTCAAACATACTCGGTGCAACCCGCTCTGGGTCTTGATCCATCATTTGCATAAAACGAGTCAAATTCCATTGGAACATTCCTTCTCTACTTTCTTGGATCACCATATTCTCTTGCTCATCTACTAGAAGTGTATTCCCAGTAACATCTTCTTGTTTCCCAACCAGCACTCGACGTCGTGGTGTCATTTATCTACATTTCAAACATGAGGTTTAGAAAACATACCATAAAACTTTCACAACTTCATAACAAGAAAAGTCATCACCATCCACAATAACCCACCATACATACACCATCCCAACAAACCTAAAAATTCTGAAAACTTCACCCCAACCATCCGTACAGTGGGCCATGGTCCACATGGGGTAAATAACCATACAAAACTAATGGGCTCTCACATCATGTTAGATACAACATTTTCAATTCATTAGAAACCGTTAATTACATATATTTCCTTAATAATCACTTATCATTCTTTTATCTTCACCCACATGAATTGTTTAGATTATGATATTTTTCCTTTTCAATTATCAGGATGTAAGATGCATTCTATCTTTGAGGCCACACGCACCCAACCCATTTGTTCCTACCATGATGCATATCACCTATCTCTATATGTTCCTTCAATGATGCATGAATTCACAACCTCATGCCATTGATTCCATGGGCCAAATATCATAAAACCATCAGATCCCACATCATGTGTAACACCCCAAGCTTCTATGGTACATTTCCCTTTGAATAATGCAATAGCTTGCATTGTACACAACTTTGAGATTCTAACACACAACGACCAATCAAACTAGTCATTATGAATAGTAATAACCACTTTTTAAAATTTTATAAATTTTATTGTTTAAAATGGACTTCATTTTTGGATTTGGAATATCGAAATTAGCTTAGGGTGAATTTTTGGTATTTTTCTGAAAACTTTTAATTTTTGATGAATAGTGATAAACACTGAGTTATAGTTTAAAACCAACTTTTTATTTAAATAATTATTTATTTTCGTAAAATTTATTTTAAGTCAAAATAGATACATAATACCTATATAAGTTCAATTTAATTCATTGGAGTCAGTTCATAATAATTTTAGATATATAAAAAATTTATCGAACTTTTTACTGTCTTTTACCCACCTCCTAGGAGCATTTTCATATTTGCATAAAACTTAATTTTACCACTTTTGTGAATTGAATTTTGAAAATCAAAGAGACTAAGTTGATATCAGTATGTAAAATTTGGTTCAATAAGATAAAAATAATTTTTGGTGAATAATAACTTTTGAATTTTATTTACCAGGGTTAAAAGTAAATATTGTAATTAAGGGTAAGAATGATATTATTATTACCATAACACATGTACAAATTCTATTGGATAAGTGTAATTCGACCAAAAACAACCTTAGGAATAAAATATGATCCTTTAGGTCCACTTGGATTAGATTTGTAAATTTATTATTATCTAATTCAAAAAGAATTAAAAGTGTTGAAATCAATGTTTAATAACAAAACCATTTTTAATTTGTGGTTATACATAAGATAAATTCGACTATAAATTTTAATTAGAAAGATAAAAAGATTTCCTACATAATGAATTTTATTTATAATTTTTAGACATTATCTAATTTAATTTTTTTATGACACAATGATGATGTCGTAATAAATTATTATAAAATATGAAAATAATTGATATTACAAATACCCAAATAAATCTTATTTGAGACTTTTATGAATTCCACTAATTTTATAGGTTAATATGACATGTTAGGGTTAATTAAATTAAATTTCTTTTAAGTAAGAATGTTGTTATAAATTTAGAAATATCAAAATACCAAATACTGTCAAAATTGACATTAAAGAGTTTTTAAAATAAATATTATATTATTAATTCATATAATATTCAAAAAAATCTAAGGATATTCCAAATGACGTAGATATGGTTATAGATATTAATAATCAACCACTTCGGGTTATCTTGGATGTTTATAGTAAGTTAATTGACCATATAATATAAAAATACAAAGAGACATGCTAAATGTAAAAATATTTAACTAAGACTTAAATCTAAATGATAAGGTTACAATGGTGACCTAAACATGTCTAAAACCTATTGGCTGAGATTATTTCACCCCATACCCACCTTATCCTTTAAATAAATCAATTTAGATCCATTATTAACCGAAAATAAGTTTATTTTAAAATAATATTTCAATCTTTTCCTATGGTGCCCATCACCCCTCTTATAAAAGGGAACTTACCCTTCTCTCAAATTCACACCTCCAAAGAAATTTGGGTCAGACAAAACCTACCTAAATATCCTCTCCACTATTCTCACTTCATCTCAGAGACCTTTATTTAGTCATAAAGTAATCATAAGATCCCTTTTAATGAAATCAAAAGGAAGAACTCGAAGAAGAGTTAAATATTTCATCACATCATTCATGTTTTTTCTTCTTCCGCTTCTTCTTTACTTTTTGTTTACATTATAAAATAATAACTATAGTATCTTATATATACTGTGATGTTATTTTAAATATGGTACAACCATATTCATTATTCTATCCATCCTTTGAATGACATGTCACCATACGTGTGTACGTACGACTTACTGTCTCAGCGTCGTGGTGTAGTTGTTATTAAATACATTATTATTGTATGGGTATAACAATGATGTATAATTGATGTAAATAATAAATATAAAATGATAATGATTCTCTATATATTCTATACCATCCAATTATATACGATTTTAATATCAAAATAATGATATTTTCACTCGTTCGTACGTACGGATTACCGTCTCCATGAACACGATGAGATTTATTCTCCATCTTATCCATTCAAGACTAATTTTAATTTTATGATTACAAAAAATGTTTAAATACATAATATCATTATGAATATGAATAAGATAAATCCTATCCATAACAAAAATTACTTATGTAAAAATTCATATAAAGGAAAATGAATCAGTAAACACCCAAAACGACGATAATACTTTAGTATTATTAACAAACCAATATTAAAAGATCATATATGATATCATATTAAAGTATATGGTTCTTTTATAATTTAATAACAATTATTTAACCATTATACAGTAATTTGACCTACCCTAAACCATGTAAAAGTACAATGTAAGGGTTATTTCTACAATCTCTTCATTATCCGAGGTTGTTTATATGTAATTATCTACTAGGACCTCTTTATCATCCACATCTATGTCTTCTTAAAAAATGTATTTCAAAACATTTTTACTATTTTCTAGAAAATGGGTTAAAGTAATTTAATCTCTTATTTTTTCTTATATGTTATGAAAAGAATCTTTCTGTCATTTTCCAAACAAGGTACTTTATGACCTTTTCGATAAAATTAATGTAAGAATGTTTTTTTATCTTATACGGAGAGTGCGGCTATTTTCCTCCATTATAACATCATTGAAACATCCACTACAAGCTTATAAGAATATTTTCAAAATAAAATTTTCTTTATAATTATGTAACCTTAAATGATTTCAAAAAAATAAAGAGATATTTCTCTCAAATGGTTTTGATTTCATCTATGTCAACATCCTTTGATGGATTTTATAATTGTTTGAAGTCGATTTATTATGATTCAAATAATCCATATTTAATTGTAGGTTTTATGATATGTTTGACTGTGGATGTGTTATTTTTATACCATTCATGGGTTATGGTTAAATTATTGACATTTTGTATGCTAGTTTTAATCAGAATGTTTATGTTATATTTCAACCTTTTCATATGAAGAATGCATTGGACTTAGTAAGTGACAGGTGGAGCCTTCTCTAGCTCCTCGATGCATTGTTAGGTCTCATAAGACAAATATACGTGGAATTGGGAAAGGACTTTTCCAATTTGATATATAGTTTTGGCCGAGTCCTTAATCATTTTAGACATCTTGGACGAGGACTTGAAAAAATGTTTTAGAATGTCTGGCATTATACATTAAATCCTTATGAAAATACTATTGATGGTTCATGTGGTCATTCGACTAGTAGATTATCCATGATTATGTTTTATTATGGAATTATTATAATCATCTCATTGATTTTATTAATATTTTTATGACTTATTATATACTCCCTTTACTTATTTTATATGAAATGTGCATAATTTGTGTGAAATATTAATGTTTTAATACTGAGTATAATTGTTGAGAATTTTTAGAAGTCATCCACTTGAGTTAGTTTACGATTTTATTTATAACTATCACCATACAGATCTAAATTGTGTGGTTGTTGTTTTTTAGGATTCCTAATTTAATATCCAGCATTTCATTAGAAGGGATCATGGGCCAATGCTGCTATTTGAAGGCTCATATTGACTACACAAGGAGGCCCACAGAATCTTTGAGGAAACTAGACCATCCATAAATATTGAATTACTAGGCCCAATACAGAAGTGAGAATTCATTAATTCTACTCAAACATTATTATAACAATTCAAGGAGTAATAGATAATTTTTTTTGGCCCAACTACAAGAACAAGTGGCCCAACTAATGCTTTGAAGTACATCCCACCATTCGTTCCATGAATTTAAATATGGAAAATATTCTTGGCATATCTCTAGATGTAATCATGAAATAAATCTGATAGTTTTCAGTGTGAAAGAAGAGATATAGTCGGCCGACATTCTGGAAAAAATTATTCATCTTCAAAGGAATATTCATATTCAAATACCCATCCAAATTTTGGACATCAAAAAGAATTGATTGAAATGGACATATTAACTTTGTTTTATCAACCGACCATAACATTGGATTCTTAATTCCAATGGCTGTAAAATTTTTAGAATAGAAAAGGGATATATTTATCTACAACTTTTAAAAAAATATATCTATATTTGGATGTCTAATTTATAAAATTGGTGATGAATGTGGAGAGGCAGTTTTGGAATGCAAACAGCCTAGAACATGTGGCTATAAATACATCCCCCCCCTCTCCTTGCAATGGGTTGGAATTTCAGAAGAGAGGATCACATATTGGAACGACCAATGCCTTAAAAATATATTGGGAGGAACTTACATACTCAAGTTTTTACCTGATAGACCATTCAGTCTCTCTTTGTTTTCATTTACTTTTTTGCTCTTCATTTTTGTAATTTTGTAAGTCTCTTTCTTTGTAATTTTGTTTTAATGAATGTTTCTTCTTCAATATCTATTATTCTTATCCACCTTATGTAGTTTAATATTAATGTTCTTAAAATTGTTTAAATATAGTTGAATCCCCTTTCATTTCTTTTTCTTTCTCATTCAATCTAATTCGGTATTTAATTCCCTTCAGTGTTTGTGTGTGTGTTTGACGCACCACTATTTTCATATCCTTTAATTTTTTTTATCTTCTTAATTTATCATCACAATAATTATAACAAGATTATTAATCATTTAAATTGATGAGTTAATCCACCATTGGGGTGAGTTGTAATTTTTGGACATTAAGTGATTGAGAGCCTTTGAACGATGAGTATTCTTTGAATTAATATTGGGTATGTTGAACTTTATATGTCATGGATTAATGATATGTTTTGTTTAATATGTGGATTACGTGGATTAATAGAACCAAAAATACTCTACCATAAAAAAGTAATGGTAATTATTAAAACCCTATGTTAAGTTACGGCTTGGATTAAAGATTTAACACTTGGGAATTCCGATCAAAATCATCTTGTGAAGTGGGTATTAATTTAATGCAATATAAAGAAAATCTCAAGGTTATCATAAGCTTAAATCCCCAATAATGAACTCACCCCAATATTTATCAATTTTTTAAATCCAAAATCATCTATAAATTATTTCATAGGCTCTACAAACAAACCCCCCCCCCCCCATCAGAATACAATTAACTAAAAACAACCAACTATAAAAAAGTATCATCCCAGAGGATTCAACCCAAATGCTGCTATACAGATTAAAAGAGAAATAGAACTTTGACTGGTTGACAGGTGACAATAGGCCACACTTTTTAAATGGAACCGTTTTTGGGGATAGTTCCTTCTTTTGTCGTTAGTTTTTAGTTATTCTAAAAAAATTAAAAAAAATTGTCTTCATCTATCATCCAAATCTCTTTTAATTCCCCGTAGCCTCCCAAACAATCCCTCAGATTTGTTTGAGCCTGAAATTGACTGAACTATTTTCTAAATTAGGAGTAACTTACGAGATATTCAACTCATTCAAGAACCATTCATTGTCCAACCAGTTGAATTAGATATGGATAATCTTAAGGAACAAACACTTAAAAGAAAATACTGACCCTGATATGAATTACCAACCACATGGTATTTAATATCCAAACATAGAAGCTGACATTGAGCTCAAATAAGGTTTGATTCATCTTCTTCCTCATTTCCTCGGGCTAGTCAATGAGGATCCACATCTCCACCTTACTGAGTTCCATGTAGTGTGCTCTATCATGAAGCCTCAAGGGGTTTCTAAGAAACAAATCAAATTACAAGCATTCTATTTCTCCCTAATTGACACTACCAAGTCATGGCATAACTACCTCCCCCTTGGTTCCATAACCACATAGAATGACATGAAGTGACTATTTTTAGAGAAATTTTTTTCTACTTCTCGTACTGCTTCTATCCAAAATGAAATAAGTGGTATTCATAAATTCTCAATTGAATCACTCCATGAGTGTTGTGAGAGGTTCAAAAAGCTTGTTGAAACATTCCCACACCACCAAATACCTCATGAACTCTTGATCCAATACTTATATGAGGGGATATTGGCTATGGAGAGAACACTCATTGATGAAGCAAGTGGAGGTGATCTTGTTGATAAAACCCCTACAGCTGCAAGAGATCTCATAAGAAACATGGAGACAAACACACAATAATTCCATAATCAAGAAAATACTCAAGTGAAAAAATCCCAAGATAATAAGTCAATAGAGTAGAACAAGACGACAGAGTGGATGAGTGAACTTACAGGTCTTGTGTGACAACTAGTTGTGGCTACCAAATCACCAACCTCATCTCCTCCAAAATCAATGTTTCCTGGACCTGTCAAAAACTATGGAATCTGCAACTCTTCATATCATCCAACTGACACATGTCCACAACTTCAAGAAGATCAATCTGATTCATCTTGACCAATGGAGCTCAATGCAGCATATGCTCAGTGGAACACCAACCGTCAACTATCATGTCAGTTTTTTTGAAACTTCAACCAACCTCACTCTGAGCCCGTCTCTTCTTCCTATAACCAAGGCCTGAGGTATGGTAATCCCATTTTTCATCCCCCTCAATACCCTCATCAAAACCCAAACCAATTTTAATATGTCCAAGGTGTTGGTAACTTCCAAATACCTTATCCTTTAATTCCTCAACCTCAAATGAACAATCCTCCTCCTGGATTATAATATCTTAGTGAGCCTTCCCAATTCCAAAAACAATACAATTGCTTTCCCAAGAACCAAAATCATGGCAATCCCAATTCGGGACCGGACACTTCTTCCATGTAACCATGGGAATGTAAAGTTGAAGATCTTACCTCTTTCACTTGATCCAGCCTCAAGAACATTGAAACCAAAATTGGTCAACATTCATCTCACCTTAGTTAGCAGAAACCATCCAATTTCTCCCAACATTCAACTCAACCATTACCCAACCCCAAGGGTAATGTAAGTGTAATTGAACTTAGACCGAGGAAGAAAATAGATATCCCTAAAGATAAGTCCTCCAACACCCGTAAAATTTTATCCTAGAAAATGAAAAGAAAAAGAAACTTGAAAAGGAATCTGAAACCAATACCTCACCAACTTATATTCCACTTAAGAACCCAATTCTTTTTCCTCTTGCTTTTAGAATCCAAATAAGTCCTTTGAACCCGATCCTGAAATGCTGGACATGGTTAGATGTTTTAAATCCAACATTCCCATCTTAGATTCCATATAACAATTTCATAAGTATGCTAATTTCATAAGTATGCTAATCTCTTAAGTAATTTTGAACCCATAAGAGGAAACTTAAGACCTTCAAAAATATTTCCACCCAGCAGTCTATTCCCATAAAGTGCAAATATCTAGGGACCTTTACGATTCAATGCGAAATTAGAAGTTCTAACTTTGATTATTCTCTCATAGACCTAGGAGACTCAATTAATGTCATGCCGAAATCCATATTCTTCTACCTTGGTCTTGGTCCCTTACATCCAACTATTGTTTTGATTCAGTTAGCCAATCGTAGCACATCATGTCTTGAGGGAATAATCGAGGATGTCCTTGTCCGAGTCAATTATATTATCTTCCCAGATTACTTCTATGTCCTTGACATGGAAGGTGAGAAAAATTCTAGACAATATATTCTAATTCTAGGAAGAAATTTCCTTATGAAATAAAAAAATGATGTCAATTCTGGCATCTTATCCATGGAATTTAGTGACCAACTGGTCAAGTTCAATGTTTTTCAATCCATGTGATACCCATAATAGAATGAACCTGCATTCCTTATCCATTCTTCTGAAACACTCTCTAAGAGTGTGTTGAATCCCAATCCATCATGTCCTTTTTGTTATAATGATAGAGGATTTTGTGAATATTTCATCCTCATTAACCAAGTCATAAATGGATAAGTTGATATTGACATTACAAATGAAAACACCATTGATCTAAATGATCTTGAAAACTTTTTGGAATCCCATCTAACATCTGACATCCATGCTCCAACATGGATGTTAATGGGGAAAATTAACAAGCTTGTTCATTTATTGATTCAAATCAGATTACCCAACATTCATTATTTTCTATCCATTATTTTGAAAATTATGTTATATGTGAGGTTAAACCTAAAAAATGTTTTTATATTGTTTTAGTGAGAGTGAAGGTTGTGTGATTTGTTTCATAATTAATAAAGTGATCACTGGTGAGGTTGAAATTGACCATTCATTGGTGAACAACATTGAAATAAAGGATATTGAAAATTTTATTCTGTCTTATCACTCCAATGATCCTCATTACTCTACATTGTTAAGTGGTGAAATAAATTAGTCAAAAACAATTGGGATCCCATATTGTGGTTTTGTGTTATCCGGTTCATACATAAATGAACCATCAGAATTGAGACATCATCCTAAATTTCCAAGCATTTAAAACCAACACTTGGTGGATAAAATCATTCCTCACGTTGAAGACCAAAGGGAGGATAGTCATATTCTCTTTTTACCCTCATTGAATTGGAAGCGAAACAACAAGGAAGGGATTAAATTATCCAATGAATCATCAAGCCTCCCAAAGAAAAATTCTCTCTGTAATCACACTGATGATGAGAAAATACGATGGCCACCATCAGATTATGGGTAGTCTACTGGAACTGTCCAGCTGTAGACAAATAAATGCAGCTCTTCTTGGGAGGCAACCCATGTTTAATTTTACATTTATGAAATTTTATTTTCATTTTAGTTTTTTATTAGATAAATAATGATTTTATTTTTTAGGTAACATCATAAAATCCTGTAACCACATCATCTTCCACTAGATCTCCAAATTTTGTATTCAACCCACCACTAGATGGAGATGGAAATACACCAAATCCATACCAAGGGGAACCTCTTTCCCTTTAACTTTTTTTGTACCTCTTCCCATCTCTAAAACTTTCTTCTTCTTCTTTTGTCTTTCATTTTTTTTACCGGTTTCTTTATCAAACCCATTATTTTTCTATTTCTCTTTTTTGGGTGTGTCTTTATTAAAAAGTAAAAAACACTAAAAAACTAAAAAATAAAATAAATGTAAAAGAAAAACCAAAATAGTCATACATACTCAAAATAAAATTTTCAAATTATGTCTAACCATTTTGGGGAGTCAAAAGACATGGTTTCATCTCAAAAATGTTGTGTTTTCATCATATATTTTTATAAAGAATATTGTGTCAAAACCATTCTATTTTGAATGCTCAATTTTTGATTTGGAAAATGATTTTCCCCACCCATGAGGAACAATATTTTCTATCATACAAAGCGCACCTAAGACCATCTTTTCAACATGTGTGTTTTTCACCCCCATTTGTGAGTCTTCAGTTTGTGGACCATGGAGCTAAATTTCCTACTTTAGTGTTCATTAATATGATAGATGAATTTTCTAAACCATCATAGATTCACAATGGCCAAATAGACTTCCATTTCCCTTACATTAATTCTTCTTTTGAATGCCCCTTAGATCCCATGAAAACCATTTCTTTGTTAGACACATTAAAAGACCAATACCTTTTCCCCCCAATATGAGCATGGATTTTTCATTGGATATTTTTTTGAAATATAATTGTGGGGGGGGGGGTGGATTTCATTTTTGGTACCCTTTGTTGATTTCACCATATTATCATATGATTGAGGGAAATAATCAATTTTACTATGGGGAGAAGTTGTCCTTCAGTGGGGTTTGGGAATTTATATATTCTTAAACATATTTTTCAAATTTTATTGACAAGTGTTCATGAAGAAAATGAAAAAAATAAAAAACAAATTGGGATGTGTCTTGGGTAGGTCAAAAATAACTATTTATTAGCCTTTTATCATGTTATAACTATTACAGTTAGTGTTGTGAGGAGATCAATCATGGGTTTGGATATGAGTGTGAGATCTATTTCATGTTTAACATTCAAAAAAAAAGAAAAAAATGAAGAAAAAAAGAACACTTGCATTATATTCTTATGTCATTGGGAGTAGTTTTGTGTTTTGTAAATATTCCATCTTTTTAATACCTTTATATTTCCTTCCACTTTTATGTTCTATTTCACATTTTCATTCCATTATAAATATGTGTTTCCATTTCCTTTCATGTGTCATTTCAAAAAAATGTGCATTTCTTTTTCCATGTTGGTGTTTTACCCCTCTTCTTCTCTCTCTTGGACATTATATTCCTACCGTCCCATAGCCAACAAAAAACCCCTTCAAAAGTCTTCTTGATTCTTGTGAACTTTGGATAGGTATTTTAAGCTGATATCTCTTTCAAAATCTATGATTTTAACTTTTGGTTGGTAAAAGATTGAACCTCCATAAATGAATTTTATCATCTTGAGAGGTGTGAGTTTTGAGTGTCTATATTTTCCATTTCTAAATTTGAGCATGAGAAAAAGAGTTGTTTTTGGAACATTGTTTCTTTAAAAATTTGAGGTTTAATTCAATATGGATGAGTGAAATAGTCTAAACCTCCCCTAATTGGAGAAAACAAAATTTTAATATTTTTTGGTGAGTGAAAATAATTTTTTCATGTTTTTATATTTGTTGCACATGAGTTTATTCACAAGACTAAGTGTGGGGATTTTATATTATTAACATTTTCATGAATTATTATATAGTCCCTTTAATTATTTTTTATAAAATGTGCATATGTTTTGTGAAATATTAATGTTTTTATACTAAGTATTATTATTTACCATTTTAAGAAGTAGTCCAGTTGAGACAGTTTACTATTTTATTTATAAAAATTAACCTACTGATCTAACTTCTATGGTTCTTATTTTTCAGGATTCCTAATTTGGAATCCAACATTTAATTAGAATGGATCATGGGTCAATGCTGCCATTTGAAGGCTCACATGGACTACACAAGAAGGCCCATAGAATCTATGAGGAAACTAAACCGTCCATGAAAATTAAATTTCTGGGCTCATTATAGAAGTGAAAATTCATTAATTATCCTCAAAAATTCGGATAAAAATTCAAGAAGTAATGGATAATAATTTCAGGGCCCAAATCCAATAATAAGGGGCCCAACTAATTCTTTAAAGTCCAGTCCACCATTTTGTCCGGGAAATAAACTCTAAACACTATTCATGACATATCTCATGATGTAATAATCAAATAAAGCTGGGATTTTACAGTGTGAAATAAAAGATATATGTGGCCGACTTTATTGAATAAATCATTCGGCTTTGAAGGAATATTCCTATTCCAAAACCCATTCTCATTTTGGACTTCAAAAAGATTGGATTGAAATAGACAGATTAACATTTTTTAATCAACCGGACATAACGTTGGATACTTAAGTTATATGTCCACGAAAGTTTTAGATTAGACAGAGGATATATTTATCTAAAACTTGTAATAAGATCATGTCTCAAGATTCAGCTGTCTAATTTATCAAATTGGCGATGCAAGTTGAGGGGTAGTTTTGGAATGCAAACAACCCACAACATTGGGCTATAAATACATCCCCCTCCTATCCTTGCAAAGGGATTGTATTTTAGAAAATAGGATCACATATTGGAATAACAAACGCCTTGAAAAGGGCTTGGGTGTACCTGTAATACTGATTCTTTCACTTGAGTGACCTTTCCTTCTCTCTTTGTCTTCATTTACTTTTGTGTTCTTCATTTTTGTAATCTTCTAAGTCTCTTTCTTTGTATTTCTGTTTTAATGCAAGTTTCTTCTTCAATATATCTTATTATCATCCAAATTATAAAGTTTAATATTAATTTTCTTAAAATAGTTTAAATACAGCTGAATCCCTTTCCCTTCTTTTTATTTCTCATTGAATCTAAATTCCGTATTTAATTCCCTTCACCATTAGTGTGTGTGTTCAACGCACCACTCTTTTCATATCCCTTTCTTTTTCTTATCTTATTAATTTTTCATAATAATAACTATAAACAAATTACTAATAATTTAAATGGTTGAGTAAATCTACCATTGGGGTGAGTTATAATTTGGGGATATTAAGTGATTGAGATCCTTTTCTTGATGAGTATTCTTTGAGTTAATGTTGTGTATATTGAACTTTATATGTCATGGATTAATGACATGTTTGGTTTAATATGTTGTTATCATGGATTAGTGGAACCAAAAATATACTACCATAAACAATTAATGGTAATTATTATAACCCTATATTAAGTTATGGCTTCGATTAAAGGTTTAACACTTCAGAAATTCGGATCAAAATCATCTTGTGAAGTGGGATTAATTTACTGCAATATAAAGAAAAAATCAAGTATATCATAAGCTTAAACCCCAAATAATGAACTCACCCCAATCTTTATCAATTTTTTAAATCGAACATCATCCATAAATTATTTCACAATCTCTGCAAACAAACACCTCATTTAGAATACAATTAACCAAAACAACCGACTATAAAAAAGTATCATCACCGAGGATTCGACCCAAGGGATGCTATACACATTAGCAGAGCACCGGAACATTGACCGGTCGACTGGAAACAATCGACCACACTTTTCCAATGGCACTGTTTCCAAGGATTCTGATTTGTTTAGTCATTAGTTTCTAGTTATTGAAAGAAAACAAAAAAACACAAAATTAAAAAAAATTGAAAAAAAAACACAAAGAAAAACCTTCCTTCCTCATAAAAATAATATAGGGAAAACAAAAAGAAAAAAAACTATCTTCATATTTCTTTCGAATCCTTGTGAATGCATCGTATCCTCCCAAACAATCTCTCAGATTATTTTGACCCTGAAATTGAGTGAACTCTTTTCCAACTTAGGAGGAACTTAAGAGATAATAAACTCATTCAAGAACTAGTCATTGTCCAACCAGTTGAATTAGTTTGGATAATCCTAGGGAACAAAGACTTAAATAACATTCTACCCCCGATATGTATTACCAACCTCTTGGTATTAAATATCCAAACATAGAGGCTGAATTTGAACTCCAATAGGGTTTGATTCATCTTCTTCCTCATTTTTACAGGCTAGCCAGTAAGGATCCACATCTTTACCTTAAACAGTTCGAAGTAGTGTGCTCTACCATGAAGTCTCAAGGGGTTTTTGAAGAACAAATCAAACTCCAAACATTTCCTTTCTCCCTAGCTGACACTACCAA
The DNA here is from genome assembly GCA_963277665.1 of Viscum album. NCBI lineage: Eukaryota > Viridiplantae > Streptophyta > Magnoliopsida > Santalales > Viscaceae > Viscum > Viscum album. The sequence goes on from OY728167.1 coordinate 955,005,008, forward strand.
GTCATTGTTTTACAACCTCCCTCCTAGTTCCATAACCACATGAAATTACATGAAGTGACAATTTTAAGAGAAATTCTTTCATGTTTCTCGTACTGCTTCTATCCAAAAGAAAATAAGTGGTATTCATCAATTGCCAAGTAAATTACTTCATGAGTATTGGGAGAGGTTCAAAAATCTTGTTGAAACCTGACCAAACCCCCAAATCTCTAACCAACCCTTGATCTAATACATCTGTGAGGGGTTATTGGCTATGGAGAGAACACTCATTGATGCTACAAGTGGTGGTGCTATTGTTGATAAAACTCATGTAGTTGCAAGAGATCTCATAAGAAACATGGCTAAAAACACACAACAATTTCATACTCAAGCACATACTCTAGTAAAAAAATACTAATATAATCAATCAATAGATCCGAAAAAGATGACAGAGTGTATGAGTGAACTTACAGGTCTTGTGCGACAACTAGTTGTGGCTACAAAATCCCCATCCTCGTCTCCTCTGCAATCAATGTTTCTTAGACCTGTCAAAAATTGTGGAATATACAACTCTGCATCTCATCCAACTGACACATGGCTACAAATTAAAGAGAATAAATCTTATTCATCTAGACCAATGGAGATCAATGAAATATATGCTTAGTGGAACACCAACCCTCAAATAGCAGGTCAGTTTGTTAGAAACTTCAACCAACCTCACTTTGAGCCCTTTCGCTTCTTCCTATAACCAAGGCTTTAGGTATTGAATCCCCTTCCTGGATTACAATATCATAGAGAGCCTTCCTAATTCCAAAACCAATACTATCGCTTTCCCAAAAACCAAAATCAAGGCAATCCCAATTCGGGATAGTTCACTTCTTCCAATCACCCATGGGGAAGTGCAGTTAAAGATCTTACATCTTACACTCCTTCTATCCTCAATAACATTGAAACCCTAATTGGTCAACTTAAATCCCACCTTAGTCATCAGTATCCATCCAATTCCTCCCAACTTCCAACTCAACCACTAGTCAACCCCAAGGGTAATGTAAGTGCAATTGCACTTAGACCGGGGAAGAAAATTGCTATGCCTCAAGATAATTCCTCCAACCCCACTTTAAATGATAACCTAGAAAATGAAAAGAAAAATAAACTTCAAAAAGAATCTGAAACCATTACCTCACCTTCTTCTATTCCTCTTAAGAACCCAATTCCTTTGACTCAAGCCATTTCTAAGACAAATAAGTCCTTTGAACCCAATCCTGAAATGTTCGACATGTTTAGATGTGTTGAAGTCAACATTCACCACTTAGATTCCATAAAAAAACTCCCAAGTATGAAAAGATTCTTAAGGAATTGTGCACCCATAAGAGGCAACATAGGACCCTCGAAAATGTTTCCACCCAGCAGTCTATTCCTATAAAGTAAAAAAGATCCAGAGACCTTTACGGTTTCATTCTAAATTGTAAGTTCTAACTTTTATGATGCACTCAAATATCTATGAGCCTCAATTATTGTCATGACAAAATCTATCTTCTACAATGTTGTTCTATGTCCCTTACATCCAACGGGTCTTATCATTCAGTTAGCCAATCGAAGTATATCCAGTCTTGAGGAAATAATCGAGGAATTCCTTGTCCGAGTCATGATCTTATCATCCCAGCTGACTTCTATATCTTTGACATGGAATGTGAGAAAAATTCATGCCAATATCCTATAATTCTAGGAAGACATTTCCTTATGACATCTAAAACAAAAATTGATGTCTATGATGGAATATTATCCATGGAATTTAGTAACCAACTGGTTGAGTTCAATATTTTTTAATCCATGCTATACCCATCCGAGAATGAATATGTAATCTCAATCCATTATTTTGAATCTCTCTCTGAGAGTGTGTTGAATCCCAATCCATCATGTCCTTCTAGTTCTACTGATAGAGGAGTTTGTGAATATTTCATCCTCATTAACCAAGTCATAAATGGAGAAGTTGATGTTGATATTAAAAATGAAAACTCCATGGATCTAAACGATATTGAAAACCCTTTGGAATCCCATCCAACATCTGACATCCACTCCTCCAACATGGATGGTAATCAGGAAAATGAACAAGCTTGTTCATTTTTTGATTCAAATCAGATTATCCAACATTCATTGTTTCATATCCATGATTTTCAAAATTCTGTTATATGTGAGGTTAACCCTAAACAAATGTGTTTATCTTGTCCCAATAAGAGTGAAGGTTTTGAAATTTATTCCATAATTAATAATGTGATCATTGGTGGGGTTGGAATTGACCATTATTTGGTGAACAACATTGAAATAAAGGATATTGAAAAACTTATTCAGTCTTATGACTCTAGTGATCCTCATTACTCTCTTTGTCTCTCTTCCTCCCTCTACCACATTCTTCTTCTTCCTCTGTCATTAATTATTTACCACTTTCTTTATCAATGCCTTTCTTTTTCTATTTCTCTCTTGTGTGGGTATGTCTTTATTAAAAACTTAAAAACACTAAAAAATTAACAATTAAAAAATGATGTAAAAGAAAAACCAAAAGAGTCATAATTACTAACCTTCAAATTTTCAAATTTTTTCCAACCAATTTGGGGAGTCAAAAGACATGGTTTTATCTCAAAAATCTTGTGTTTTCATCATATATTTGGATAAAGAATATTGTTTCAAAACCAAAAAATTTTGAATGCTCAATTTTTTATTTGGAAAATGAATTTCCCCACCCTTGAGGAATAACATTAGATTTAATGAAAATTCCACTAGTTGCCATCTTTTCAAAATGTGTGTTTTCACCCCCATTTGTGAGTCTTGATTTTGTGGACCTTCAAGCTGAATTTCCTACTATAGAATGCATTAATATGATAGAGGTATTTTTTGAACCACATGAGAATCACAATGGCCAAATAGCCTCCAATTTCCCTTATATTAATCCTCTTTTTGAAATCCCATTAGAGCATATGAATCCCTTTTCTTTGCTAGCAACATTACAAGCCCAATACCTTTTCCCACCCAATATCAGCATTGATTTTTAATTACATATATTTGTTTTTTGAAATATAAGTGTGGGGGATGGATTTCATTTTTTGTACCCATTTTTGATTTCACCATATTATTATATGCTTGAGGGAAATCATCCATTCTAGTGTGGGGAAGAGGTTTTACTTTATTGGGCTTTGGGAATGTATAAATTCTTATGACATATTATTCAAATTTTATTGAAAATATTTCAAGAAAAAAATAAAAAAATAAAAAAAATTGGGTTGTGTCTTAGATAGGTCAAAAATCAATATTTATCAGCCTTTGATTTTGTTATAACTATTAAATTTAGTTTATTGAGGAGATAAATCATGGGTTCAGATATGAGTGTGAGATCTGTTTCAAGTTCAACTTTTGAAAAAAAGAAAAAAAAGAAAAAAAAGAAAAAAAGAATACTTGCATTATATTATTATGTCATTAGGATAAGTTTTGTGTTTTGTAAATACTCCATATTATCATTACCTTCATATTTACTTCCACTTGTATGTCTTATTTCACATTTTCATTCTCTTATTAATATGTGTTTCAATTCCATTTATGTCACATTTCAAAAAAAATGTGTATTTATTTTTACATGTTGGTCTTTTACCCCTCCTCTTCTTCCTCTTGGGGATTATATTCCTACCATCCCATAGCCATAAAAAAACCCCTTAAAAAGTCTTCTTGATTCTTGTGTACTTTGGATATTAATTGGAATCTAAGAGCTCTTTATAAATCTAAGATTTTAATTTCTTGTTTGTTAAAGATTGAACCTCCACAAATGAATTTTATCATCTTGAGAGGTGTGAGTTTTGAGTGTCCATATTTTCCATTTCTAAATTTGAGCATGAAAAAACGATTTGTTTTTAGAACATTGTTTCTGTAAAAATTTGAGGTGTAATTCAATATGGAAAAGTGAAATAGTCTAAACCTCCCCTAACTAGAGAAAAAAAATTAATATTTGTTGGTGAGTGAAAATGATTTTGTCATGTTTTTATATTTGTTGCTCATTAGGACATGCAAAAGAATAATTTTTTAGGAGTTGATGTTATTAATATTTCCATGATTTATTATATACTCTATTTACTTATTTTCTATTAAATGGGCACAATTTGTGTGAAATATTAATGTTTTAATACTAAGTAAATTTTTTGAGCATTTTTAGAAGTAGTCCAATTGAGTTAGTTTACTATTTTATTTAATAATATCACTTTACTTATCTATATTGTTTGGTTCTTATTTCTTATGGTTCCTATTATAATATAAAACATTTCATTAGAAGGGATCATGGGCCAATTCTTCTATTTGAAGGCTCATATGGACCACACAAGAAGGCCCACAAAATCTGTGAGGAAACTGGACCATCCATGAAGATTGAATTGCTGGGATCAATACAGAAGTGAAAATTCATTAATTATCCTCAAACATTCATATAACAATAAAATTAGTAATGGATAAAAATTACAGGTCCCAACTCTAAGAACAATGGGCCCAACTAATGATTTGAATTCTATCCCACCATTCTATCGGGGAATTAAAATTCAGACATTATTCATGACATATCTCATGATGTAATCATCAAATCAAGATGAGATTTTGAAGTGTGAAATATGAGATATATTCGTCCGACCTTGTTGAAAAAATCATTCGGCTTTGAAGGAATCTTTATATTCAATAACCCGTTCACATTTTGGACTTCAAAAAATTTGGATTGAAATGGATAGATTAACTATGTTTAATCAACCAGTCAAAAAATTTTCTTTTTAAGTCCAATGGCTGCCAAATTTACAGAGTATACATAGGATATTTTTATCTAAAACTTTTAAAGAGTTCATATCTCATGATTCGGCTATCTAATTTATCAAATTGGTGATGCAGGTGGAGGGGCCATTTTGGAATGCAAACATCCCACACCATTGGGCTATAAATACACCCCCATCCTCTCTATGCAAAGGGTTGGCATTTCAGAAGATAGGATCACATATTTTCACGATCAAATCCTTGAAAAGGTCTTGGTAGGACCTTCTATACTCATATATACACTTGAGAGACCTTCCCTCCTCTCTTTGTTTTCATTAATTTAGTGTTCTTCATGTTTGTAATATTGTAAGTCTTTTTGTTTGTAATTATGTTTTAATGCAGGTTTCTTATTTAATATATCTTATTCTCATCCACCATTAGTAGTTTGATATTAATTTTCTTAAAATATTTTAAATACATATGAAACCTCTTACCTTCATTTTCCTTCTCATTCAATCTAAATTCGGTATTTAATTCCCTTCATCGTTTGTGTGTGTGTTTGACGCACCACTATTTTTTCATACCCTTCTTTTTCTTATCTTCTTTATTTATCATCATAATAATTATAACCGGATTAATATTAATTTAAATGGATGAGTAAATCAACCATTTGGGTGAGTTATAATTTGGGGATATTAAGTGATTGAGAGCCTTTTCTCAATGAGTATTGATTGAGTTAATATTGTGTTTGTTGAACATTATATGTCATGGATTAATGACATGTTTTATTTAATATGTGGATTCCATGGATTATTGGAACAAAAAATACACTACCATAAACAAGTAATGGTAATTATTAGAACCCTATGTTAAGTTACAACTTTGATTAAAACTTTAACACCTGGGAATTTCGATCAAAATCATCTTGTGAAGTGGGTATTAATTTAATGCAATGTAAAAAAAAGATCAAGGATATCATAAGATTAAATCCCCTATAATGAACTACCCCCAATATTTATCAATTTTTTATATCAAACATAATCCATAAATTATTTCATAATCACTACAAACAAACCCCCCAATCAGAATACAATTAACTAAAAACAACCAACTATAAAAAATTATCATTGCTGAGGATTCGACCCGAGTGCTGCTGTACACGTTAGAAGAGAACCAGAACATTGACTAGTCGATAAGCGACAATAGGTTGTGCATTTAATCATATTACTACCATAAAAGTGTTCATTTTTATTATTGTTAAAGTCATGTGTTTTCAATTATTCACCATACTTGATATTTATATTATCTTCCGCTGTTTTTCTTACCCTTACTAAGCATTTGAGCTCATCCCTTGCATATGTTTCATTTTCCCAGGATATGAAAAAGTTAGTTATGAGTGAATTTCAAGCATAATCTATGTGGTATGGATGTTTCTTATTTAATAATTTAGTTTTTTTATTTCCTTTCACGTTGTAAAGTTGAACATATGTATGAATATTGATTCCAATAATACTAAAATGATCAGTCTTTCATGACATGATTTTCTTGTGATCATGAAAATTTTATGTAATAATGCACCGACTCTGGGAAACTGGGGTCGGGGTGTTACAATTGGTATTAGAGGAAGTTTCTTACAAACCATGAAAACTATATTTAGATAAACTCTAATTAGATCACATAGCCCTAAGATAGAATTTGAGGATTAGTAGAGAAAAACGTCATAAAATTTTTCTACTATAGAGATTTTGTGAGTTTTCCAAGAAATACATCCCTATCTAGATACAAGTAGGTAGAGGCGGCTCTGTCACAGATGTACCTAGAGGTAAAACACGAAAACACCGCTATGAGCTAGACTTGAACGGGAACTAGTGCACGACAATGAGACTTGCTGCACTCTTGGTTACAACACTCCCAGAAGATATGGTTAAGATAATTCTCAATTTCTTTACAAACAATTATAAAGGGTTTATGAATATATACTGACTCAAAGAAAACGTTTTTATGATTATGGATTATACACATAAACTTTTCAATTTATGTGAAGTGTTTTACATGGTAGGATTTATGTATTGTGATTCATAAACATATATAGTGTATTCCATTGTTTAGAAATGACCCCTAGAGGAAGGAAGGGAAACCATATCAACACATGTAATCCATGTAGGGATTTGACTCCTACACAAGATAACTATAGTTGAGCTGGTGATGCAACTGGTGTTGATCAGCTTATCACCATACTCGGACAACTCAAACAAGTTATGAAAAATAACCTTACCCGTATGGAGAATCCTGATACACAATGTAGAGGATCAATGATAGACAACTTCATGAGGAAACAACCACCAACATTCAATTGGAGTAAAAATACATTAGTGGTTGAGAAATGGACAAAATATTTAGAGAAAATATTTCATGCTTTGAGGTGTAGCGAAAGGGAAAAAGTTGTCATGGTATTTTATCTCCTGACTGGAGATTCTAATCAATGGTGTTCATTAATTGAAAACACAAAAAAATAAGAAGAAGTGTCCAGTATTGAATAGAGGTAATTTAAAGAGATTTTCGTAGAAAAATACTTTCCTCATGACCATCGAGCGAATATGGAAAGGAAATTTCTAATTCTAAGGAAAAAAGAAGATGAGAATGTCACAACGTTTGAAGCTAAATTTACAAGGTTAATAAGGCATGTTTTATATTATATACATAACCCAAGAAGTAATATTGATTGTTTCATTGAGGGGTAAAATCCTTTTCTTTGTCCAGCATTAGTATCACAATCATTCTCATCATACGAAGATATTGTCTTGTGTGCTATCAAGAAAGAAAAATAATTCTCTAAGTCTTATGACTTTAAAGCAAAACAAGAGAAGAAGATATATTCTAAACACTCTGGGAAATTAAATAAGGAAACAAGGAAGAGGGAAGAATTGAATTTCAACCCAGTGATAACTGTGGAAGGAATCACTCTTGTGCCTATATAAAAGGATAAGGAGTATGCTACAAATATGGACAGAAAGGACATTTTTATAGTGATTTTTATGGAATGAAAGAAGCTACCAATGTTCAATGATACAATTTCAGGGAGATGGGACATTATGAAAATGAATGTCCTAAGCATCAAATAAACTTAACTCAGAAAAGGCCAAGGGATCAAGGCCAAGATTATGCGGTCACTACTACTAAGGATGAAGCTCTAAAAGACATGGTGGCATGTAATTTAATGGTTTCCTCAAGTTTAGCCAATGATTTAATTGATTCTGGATCATTGCATTGTTTTATATCTTCCCAATTTGCTAAGAAAATTATATATTCTCAATTTGATTTAAAATGGGAGTTCTCAGTCAAAAACCCCAAGGGAAGTATCATTGGAACAATGTTTTGTGAATTAGTTACCTTTAAGGCATATAAATGTTCTTTATCTTCGGATCTCATCATAATACCCATGATAGAATTTGATATAATCATCAGAAGGGATTGGATTTTGGACCATGATGTGAAAATTTAATGTAAGAAGAATGAGATTAAAATTTTCAATGATGATAAAGAGTACCTTATCCTTAGAGCAGAAACATCACCACCTCATTATTATCTAGATCCACCCCCAATAGATCAACGAAATTCAATTATTAGGGTGGAAGAGAATTAAATAATTGTGGGTGAGGAAAAAAATCAAGTAGAGGACGAACCTATTGTGCAAAAATATGTTCCTGTGTTCTCAGATGATTTACCTAGAATCCTCTAGAACGATAAATTCAGTTTTCCATTGATTTAATTCCCTTGTTCAAGGCCTCTATCGAATACCCCTTATAAAATGACCACTGGGGAATTAGTGGAACTAAAGAAATAACCAAAGAAATTGAGTAATAAGGGAGTTATTCTCCCTAGTGTTTCTCCATGGGGAGCCCCTATTCTTTTTGTTAAGAAAAAGATGGATCTATGATCTTATGCATTGACTACAGGGAGATCAATGCTATACCAACAAAGAATAAGTATCCCCCACCTCACATTGATGATTTATTTGACCAACTTCATGAAGATCAATGTTTTTCAATGATTGACCTTTGATATGAATATCATCAGTTGTGTGTGAAGAAGGAATACAATCTAAAAACAGCATTTTGAACTAGGTACGAGCATTACGAGTTTACAGTAATTCCTTTTCGGATAAATAATGCACCCTATATTTTCATGGATCTAATGAAAATTGTTTTCAAGGTATATCTTGATGAATTTGTAATGGTATTTATTGATGATATCCCGGTGTAACCCAAAAGCTATTAAGATCATGAAAATCACTTGCGCACCATTCAGAAAACCCTCAGAAGAAATGAATTATATGGGAAGTTTAGCAAGTGTGAATTTTAGCTTTATGATATTTATTTTCTTGGTCATATTGCCTCGAAAGAGGTACTATCTGTTGACGCTTCTAAGACAAAGGCAATACAAGAATGGCCAACACCAACAAGTATATCTTAGGTGCACATTTTTATTGGTTTAGTAGGTTATTATCGACATTTCATCCAGAATTTTGCCTAATTGGATAACCCATTAATGAAGATCACACGTAAGGGGATAAATTTGTTTGGAAAAAAGAGTGTAAATAATGTTTGGAAGAACTAAAGATAATATTAGTCATTTCTTCTATCATGACTCTATCATCAGTGAATGATGGGTTTTTTATTTATAGTGACTCCTCGAAGAAAAAAATTGGTTGTTTCCGTATGCAAAATGATAGATTTATTGCCTATGCATCATGAAAACTGAAAATTCATGAGAAAAACTATACTACTCATGATCATGAGTTAGCAGCTGTAATCTTTTATTTGATGATTTGAAGGCGCTATCTCTGTGGTGAAAAAATGTGAGATTTATACTGATCACAAGATTTTGAAGTATATTTTCTCTCATAAGGGACTCAACATGAGGCAAATGAGATGGCTTGAACAACTCAAGGATTATGATTTTAAGATACACTACCACCCAGGGAAGGAAAATAAGGTGGAAGATGCTTTGAGAAAAAAGGATCATGGAGTTTTGAACACGATGAGAGTTGAAAGGGATCCTATTTTCATGCATCTATTAAAGATGGATATTGGAATAACCAAGGAAGGTGAAAAATAAATGGTTTTTCAAACGGTTTCCAAACCAAATTTACTAGAAAGGATAAGAAGTTCTCAGGCTGATGATGAGGAATTTCAAAAGAAGATTAAATCTATGAACGTTGTGAGATTGACCGACTTCATATATGAAGATGGGATTTGGAAACTTGGGAAGAGACTTTGTGTTCCCGATATACCTGATCTAAATAAGGAATTTTTAGATGATGCTCATAGATCCAATTTCTCTATACACCCTAGGAGAACCAAGATGTATAGAGATTTGAAGGAACATTTTTGGTGGGACAACATGAAGGGGGAGATTGCATATTTTGTTTCAAGATGTTTGGTTTGTCAATAAGTGAGTGATGGAAGGCAACAGCCTGGAGGATTCATGCAACCTCTTACAATAACTGATTAGAAATGAGATAATGTTATGATGGAATTTGTCATGGGACTACCAAATAATCCTAGAAAAAACAATGCAATATGGGGTTTTCTTGATCGTCTTACCATGTAAGCACATTTTCTTACTATAACATAAGATTTACCACTTGAACGTTTTTCATGACTATATATTAATGAAGTTGTAAGTCTTCATGGAGAACCCTTATCAATTGTTTCTAATCATGATCCACAGTTTACATCAATTTTCAGAAAATTACTTAAGAAAGCCATGCATACTCAACTTCTTTTGAGCACTTCCTACCACCCTCAAACTAATGGACAATCAGAACGGACTATTCAAACCATAGAAGACATGTTGATATCTTTCTCACTTTACTTTCAAGGCGTGTGGGATCAATATTTGCCTCTGGTAGAATTTTTCTGTATCAACAGCCTCCATTAAAGTATTCAAATGGCACCATATGAAGAGTTATATGGAAAGAGATGACGCATCCCAACCAGCTGGGATGATGTTGGTGAAATACAACTCGGTGGCCCAGAACTTGTAGAGGAAATGATGGAGAATGTGAAGGTTATCCAAACCCACATCAATGTAGCTCAATGTATGCAGAAGAGATATGCTGATAACCGAAAAGAAGGATTTGTAATTTCATGTAGGAGATAATGTTTTCTTAAAGATATCTCCATGGAAGGGATTTACACGATTCGGTAAGAAGGTTAAATCAAGTCCAAGGTACATTGGACATTTCGAAATTCTAGAAGGGATTGTGGTTGTAGCATACCATTTGGAAATTCCACCAAGTCTCTCTAAATTTCATGATGTGTTACACGTATCACTATTGAGAAAACACATGCCTGACCTAACGCATCTGCTCACCTATGAGGAATTAGAACTAGAACCCGACCTGTCTTATTGTGAATATCCTGTCAAGATTCATGATACAAGAGAACAAGTGTTGAGAAACTGGACGACTCATGTGGAAAAATTTCTATGGAGAACCCATAAAACGGAAGAGGCAATGTGGGAACTCGGTGAACTTATGATGAAGACCCACCTGAATCTTTTTATGCAGAAATATTTTAGAAATTTCGAGGTCGGAATTATTTAATGGAGAGGATAATGTAACACCCCAAGCTTTCAGGGTACGTTCCCTTTGAATAATGCAATATATTACATTGTACGCAACTTCGAGATTCTAACACACCGTGACCAATCAAACTAACCGTTATGAATAGTAATACCCACTTTTCAAAATTTTATAAATTTTATTTTTAAAATTGAAATAATTTTTGGATTGAGAATATCTAAATTAGCTTAGGGTGAATTTTTGTTTTTTTTCTGAAAACTGTCAATTTTTTATGAATAGTGAAAAACACTAACTTATAGTTTAAAACAGAATTTTTATATAAATAACTATTTATTTTATTTAAATTTATTTTAGGTCAAAATATATACATAATAACTATATAACTTCAATTTAATTCATTGAAGTCAGTTTATAATAATTTTCGATATATAAAAAAATTTTCGAACTATTTACTGTATTTAACCCACCTTCTAAGAGAATTTTCAAATTTGCACAAAACATAATTTTAATAATTCTGTGAATTGAATTTCAAAACTTGAGGGACACGGTTGATATCAGTATATAAAATGTGGTTCAATAAGATAAAAATAATTTTTTTAATAGTAATTTTTGACTTTTATTTACCATGGTTAAAAGTAAATAGGGTAATTAAGGGTAAAAATGATATTATTATCACCATAACACATATCAAAATTCTATTGGATAAGTGTAATTCGACCAAAAACAACCTTAGGAATAAAATATGATCTTTTAGGTCCACTTGGATTAGATTTGTAAATTTATTATTATTTAATTCAAAAAGAGTTAAAAGTGCTGAAATCAATGTTTAATAACAAAACCATTTATAATATGGGGTTATACATATGATAAATTCGACTATAATTTTCAATTAGAAAAAGAAAAATATTTCTTACATAATGATATTTTATTTATAATTTTTAGACATTAAGTAATTTAATTTATTTATGACATAATGATGCACTACTGGAAATAGAGGATGTCCCAACGGTTTAGAACTGTTGGGAAAGGCTGGGGAACCGTTGGTATATGTTATACCAACGGTTCTGCCAACCGTTGGCATGTAAGCCGTTGGGAAAAACTTTTCCCAACGGTTTAAATTGAACCGTTGGTATAGGCTGAGAAAAATACTAAAAAAGATTCCCAACGGTTGTCAAACCGTTGGCAAAACTCAGAACACTGTTTTTCCCAACGGTTTTCAAAAACCGTTGGGAAAAATCAATAGTTTTTCCACCATTGGGAAAAATAAATATACATGTGGATGAACTCTTTCCCAACGGTTCTAAACCGTTGGGAAAAGAGTTATTACCAACGGTTCAATGAACCGTTGGTAAAAACATATTTTTAAGATTCTATGCCAACGGTTTAAAACCGTTGGCATACCCTAGGCTGCAAATTGCAGCAGCCTGCAATTTGCACAGCCCCTCTGTACATCAGCCACCTCTCATCTCATCAGGCCTCATTCTCGCCTCATTTTCGATCCAACTATTGTACCTGTAATAAACTAAAACATACATATACAATTACGAACAAATTTATACACATTTAACATATAATGGATCCTGAAACTATACACATCCATAATTAATTTACAATTCATAAACATACATAATTCATATATAATTCAATTTAAAATTTAGATGACAATTATATGTGGAATCCGATTGAGACGGGGATGATTGTTACACGTCACATATGAACCATGGACCGTTCTCCTAAAGTTTCAATGGAAACCGAATGCGTTTGGTCGGTTTTGCGTATGCCAGTTCTTTTCACTTATAATCCTACCCATTTTAAACAAAACAGACACAGTTAGAGCGGTGTTGGCCACACCGCGCCTCGGATTGAGTCGGGGATGACTCGTACACCTCACATATGACCCATGGATCGTTCTCCTAAAGTTTCAACAGAAACCGAATGCGTTTGGTCGGTTTTCCGTATGTACTTAAAATGATGTCCATTTTAATCAAAAGAGATCCAATTAGACTGATCCCGGCCACACCGCGACTCGGATTGAGCCCGAGTGGGCTCGTACATGTCACATATGACTGATGGATCGTTGTGATAAATTATCAACAGATTCGGAATGCGTTTGGTCGGTTTTGCGTATGCCAGTTGTTCATTTCACTTATAATCCTGTCCATTTTAAACAAAAGATACACAGTTAGAACGGTGTCGGCCACACCGCTCCTCGGATTGAGGCGGGATTGACTCGTACACATCACATATGACCCATGGATCCTTGTGCTAAAGTATCGACACATTCCGAATGCCTTTGGTCGGTTTTTCGTATGTCACTTGATGATTTTCACTTAAAATGACGTCTTTTTGAAACAAAAGACCGACACTTTGAGTGGTGTCGGCCACACCGCATCTCGGATTGTGGCGGGGTTGATTCGTACACGTCACATATGACCCATGGATCGTTCTCCTAAAGTTTCAATCGAAACCGAATCCGTTTGCTCGTTTTTCCGTATGTACTTAAAATGGTGTTCATTTTAAACAAAAGAGAGCCACTTAGACTTATCCCGGCCCCACCGCGACTCGGATTCATCCCGGATTGGCTCGTACACGTCACATATGACCCATGGATTGTTGGGATAAATTATCAACAGATTCAGAATGCGTTCGGTCGGTTTTCCGTATGCCAGTTGATGCTTTTCACTTAAAATGACGTCCTTTTGAAACAAAAGACGGACACTTTGAGTGGTGCCGGCCACACCGCATCTCCGGATTGAGATGAAACCACCGTGCAACATTCTAATTATTATTCGTGACGTGTACGCACAGACGGCACGTCAATCGGATGTGCCGTGTGCCCACGGTGACCGACAACGCAGTTCTGGTGTCATAAACGGCCAAAACGGGCGTCCAACGGTCAAATTCATAGCGGACGACCTCGGATTGAGCTGAAACCACCGAAAAACATTCTAATTATTATTCGTGACGTGTACGTGCAGACGGCACGTCAATCGGACGTGCGGTTTGCCCGGTACGGCTCAATATTCTTGTTTTAAGTGATGCGCGCGCTTCGTAAACGCGCGTGAGGGGGGTCCAAACGGGTCGAACGATGTCGGAATGGCCTGAAATCAGATGACAAATACGGGTGAGTGATTTCTGAAGTGGTCGAGCAGACGGCACATCAATCGGACATGACCTGTGCCCGCGGTGGCCGAGAACGCAGTTCGGGTGTCATTAACGGCCAAAACGGGCGTTAAACGGTCAAATTCATAGCGGACGACCAGAGATTCACCTGAAACCACCGTGCAACATTCTAATTATTATTTGTGACGTGTACGCGCAGACGGAACGTCAATCGGACGTGCGGTTTGCCCGGTACGGCTCAATATTCGTGTTTTAAGTGATGCGCACGCTTCGAAACGCGCGTGAGGGGGGTCCAAACGGGCCGAACGATGTCGGAATGGCCTGAAATCAGACCACAAATACGGGTGAGTGATTTATGAAGTTGTCGAGCAGACGACACGTCAATCGGACGTGCCGTGTGCCCGCGGTGACCGACAACGCAGTTATGGTGTCATAAACGGCCAAAACGGGCGTCCAACGGTCAAATTCATAGCGGACGACCACGAATTCACCCGAAACCACCGTGAAACATTCTAATTATTATTCGTGACGTGTACGCGCAGACGGCATGTCAATCGGACATGCGGTTTGCACGGTACGGCTCAATATTCGTGTTTTAAGTGATGCGCGCGCTTCGTAAACGCGCGTGAGGGGGGTCCAAACGGGCCGAACGATGTCAGAATGGCCTGAAATCAGACGAAAAATACGGGTGAGTGATTTATGAAGTGGTCGAGCAGACGGCACGTCAATCGGACTTGTCGTGTGCCCGCGGTGACCGACAACGCAGTTATGGTGTCATAAACGGCCAAAACGGGCGTCCAACGGTCAAATTCATAGCGTACGACCTCGGATTGAGCTGACACCACCGTGAAACATTCTAATTATTATCCGTGACGTGTACGAGTAGACGGCACGTCAATCGGACGTGCCGTGTGCCCGCGGTGACCGACAACGCAGTTATGGTGTCATAAACGGCCAAAACGGGCGTCCAACGGTCAAATTCATAGCGGACGACCACGGATTCACCCGAAACCACTGTGAAACATTCTAATTATTATTTTTGACGTGTACGCGCAGACGGCACGTCAATCGGACGTGCGGTTTGCCCGGTACTGCTCAATATTCTTGTTTTAAGTGATGCACGCGCTTCGTAAACGCGCGTGAGGGGGGTCCAAACGGGCCGAATGATGTCGGAATGGCCTGAAATCAGACGACAAATACGGGTGAGTGATTTATGAAGTGGTCGAGCAGACGGCACGTCAATCGGACTTGTCGTGTGCCCGCGGTGACCGAGAACGTAGTTATGGTGTCAAAACGGCCAAAACGGGCGTCCAACGGTCAAATTCATAGCGTACGACCTCGGATTGAGCTGAAACCACCGAGAAACATTCTAATTATTATTCGTGACGTGTACGCGCAGACGGCACGTCAATCGCACGTGCGGTTTGCCCGGTACGGCTCAATATTCTTGTTTTAAGTGATGCGCGCGCTTCGTAAACGCGCGTGAGGGGGGTCCAAACGGGCCGAACGATGTCGGAATGGCCTGAAATCAGACGAAAAATACGGGTGAGTGATTTCTGAAGTGGTCGAGCAGACGGCACATCAATCGGACATGACCTGTGCCCGCGGTGGCCGAGAACGCAGTTCGGGTGTCATAAACGGCCAAAACGGGCGTTAAACGGTCAAATTCATAGCGGACGACCAGATATTCACCTGAAACCACCGTGCAACATTCTAATTATTATTTTTGACGTGTACGCGCAGACGGCACGTCAATCGGACGTGCGGTTTGCCCGGTACGGCTCAATATTCGTGTTTTAAGTGATGCGCACGCTTCGAAACGCGCGTGAGGGGGGTCCAAACGGGCCGAACGATGTCATAATGGCCTGAAATCAGACCACAAATACGGGTGAGTGATTTATGAAGTGGTCGAGCAGACGACACGTCAATCGGACGTGCCGTGTGCCCGCGGTGACCGACAACACAGTTATGGTGTCATAAACGGCCAAAACGGGCGTCCAACGGTCAAATTCATAGCGGACGACCACGAATTCACCCAAAACCACTGTGAAACATTCTAATTATTATTCGTGACGTGTACGTGCAGACGGCATGTCAATCGGACATGCGGTTTGCACGGTACGGCTCAATATTCGTGTTTTAAGTGATGCGCGCGCTTCGTAAACGCGCGTGAGGGGGGTCCAAACGGGCCGAACGATGTCAGAATGGCCTGAAATCAGACGAAAAATACGGGTGAGTGATTTATGAAGTGGTCGAGAAGACGGCACGTCAATCGGACTTGTCGTGTGCCCGCGGTGACCGACAACGCAGTTATGGTGTCATAAACGGCCAAAACGGGCGTCCAACGGTCAAATTCATAGCGTACGACCTCGGATTGAGCTGACACCACCGTGAAACATTCTAATTATTATCCGTGACGTGTACGAGCAGACGGCACGTCAATCGGACGTGCCGTGTGCCCGCGGTGACCGACAACGCAGTTATGGTGTCATAAACGGCCAAAACTGGCGTCCAACGGTCAAATTCATAGCGGACGACCACGGATTCACCCGAAACCACCGTGAAACATTCTAATTATTATTTGTGACGTGTACGCGCAGACGGCACGTCAATCGGACGTGCGGTTTGCCCGGTACTGCTCAATATTCTTGTTTTAAGTGATGCACGCGCTTCGTAAACGCGCGTGAGGGGGGTCCAAACGGGCCGAATGATGTCGGAATGGCCTGAAATCAGACGACAAATACGGGTGAGTGATTTATGAAGTGGTCGAGTAGACGGCACGTCAATCGGACTTGTCGTGTGCCCGCGGTGACCGAGAACGTAGTTATGGTGTCATAAACGGCCAAAACGGGCGTCCAACGGTCAAATTCATAGCGTACGACCTCAGATTGAGCTGAAACCACCGAGAAACATTCTAATTATTATTCGTGACGTGTACGCGCAGACGGCACGTCAATCGGACGTGCGGTTTTCCCGGTACGGCTCAATATTCTTGTTTTAAGTGATGCGCGCGCTTCGTAAACGCGCGTGAGGGGGGTCCAAACAGGCCGAACGATGTCGGAATGGCCTGAAATCAGACGAAAAATACGGGTGAGTGATTTATGATGTGGTCGAGCAGACGGCACATCAATCGGACATGACCTGTGCCCGCGGTGGCCGAGAACGCAGTTCGGGTGTCATAAACGGCCAAAACGGGCGTTAAACGGTCAAATTCATAGTGGACGACCAGAGATTCACCTGAAACCACCGTGCAACATTCTAATTATTATTTGTGACGTGTACGCGCAGACGGCACGTCAATCGGACGTGTCGTGTGCCCGCGGTGACCGACAACGCAGTTATGGTGTCATAAACGGCCAAAACGGGCGTCCAACGGTCAAATTCATAGCGGACGACCACGGATTCACCCGAAACCACCGTGAAACATTCTAATTATTATTTGTGACATGTACGCGCAGACGGCACGTCAATCGGACGTGCGGTTTGCCCGGTACGGCTCAATATTCTTGTTTTAAGTGATGCGTGCGCTTCGTAAACGCGCGTGAGGGGGGGTCCAAACGGGCCGAACGATGTCGGAATGACCTGAAATATGACGACAAATACGGGTGAGTGATTTCTGAAGTGGTCGAGCCGACGGCACATCAATCGGACATGACCTGTGCCCGCGGTGACCGAGAACGCAGTTCGGGTGTCATAAACGGCCAAAACGGGCGTTAAACGGTCAAATTCATAGCGGACGACCAGAGATTCACCCGAAACCACCGTGCAACATTCTAATTATTATTTTTGACGTGTACGCGCAGACGGAACGTCAATCGGACGTGCGGTTTGCCCGGTACGGCTCAATATTCGTGTTTTAAGTGATGCGCACGCTTCGAAACGCGCGTGAGGGGGGGTCCAAACGGGCCGAACGATGTCGGAATGGCCTGAAATCAGACGACAAATACGGGTGAGTGATTTATGAAGTGGTCGAGTAGACGACACGTCAATCGGACGTGCCGTGTGCCCGCGGTGACCGACAATGCAGTTATGGTGTCATAAACGGCCAAAACGGGCGTCCAACGGTCAAATTCATAGCGGACGACCACGGATTCACCCGAAACCACCGTGAAACATTCTAATTATTATTCGTGACGTGTACGCGCAGAAGGCACGTCAATCAGACATGCAGTTTGCCCGGTACGGCTCAATATTCGTGTTTTAAGTGATGCGCACGCTTCAAAACGCGCGTGAGGGGGGTCCAAATGGGCCGAACGATGTCGGAATGGCCTGAAATCAGACGAAAAATACGGGTGAGTGATTTATGAAGTGGTCGAGCAGACGACACGTCAATCGGACGTGCCGTGTGCCCGCGGTGACCGACAACGCAGTTATGGTGTCATAAACGGCCAAAACAGGCGTCCAACGGTCAAATTCATAGCGGACGACCACGGATTCACCCGAAACCACCGTGAAACATTCTAATTATTATTCGTGACGTGTACGCGCAGACGGCACGTCAATCGGACGTGCCGTGTGCCCGCGGTGACCGACAACGCAGTTATGGTGTCATAAACGGCCAAAACGGGCGTCCAACGGTCAAATTCATAGCGGACGACCACGGATTCACCCGAAACCACCGTGAAACATTCTAATTATTATTTGTGACGTGTACGCGCAGACGGAACGTCAATCGGACGTGCGGTTTGCCCGATACGGCTCAATATTCTTGTTTTAAGTGATGCGCGCGCTTCGTAAATGTGCGTGAGGGGGGTCCAAACTGGCCGAACGATGTCGGAATGACCTGAAATCAGACGACAAATACGGGTGAGTGATTTCTGAAGTGGTCGAGCAGACGGCACATCAATCGGACATGACCTGTGCCCGCGGTGACCGAGAACGCAGTTCGGGTGTCATAAACGGCCAAAACGGGCGTTTAAACGGTCAAATTCATAGCGGACGACCAGAGATTCACCCGAAACCACCGTGCAACATTTTAATTATTATTTTTGACGTGTACGCGCAGACGGCACGTCAATCGGACGTGCGGTTTGCCCGGTACGGCTCAATATTCGTGTTTTATGTGATGCGCACGCTTCGAAACGCGCGTGAGGGGGGTCCAAATGGGACGAACGATGTCGGAATGGCCTGAAATCAGACGACAAATACTGGTGAGTGATTTATGAAGTGTTCGAGCAGACGGCACGTCAATCGGACGTGCCGTGTGCCCGCAGTGACCGACAACGCAGTTATGGTGTCATAAACGGCCAAAACGGGCGTCCAACGGTCAAATTCATAGCGGACGACCACGGATTCACCCGAAACCACCGTGAAACATTTTAATTATTATTCGTGACATGCACGCGCAGACGGCACGTCAATCGGACATGCGGTTTGCACGGTACGGCTCAATATTCGTGTTTTAAGTGATGCGCGCGCTTCGTAAACGCGCGTGAGGAGGGTCCAAATGGGCCGAACGAAGTCGGAATGACCTGAAATCAGACGAAAAATACGGGACAGTGATTTCTGAAGTGTTCGAGTAGACGGCGCATCAATCGGACGTGCCGTGTGCCCGCGGTGACCGACAACGCAGTTCTGGTGTCATAAACGGCCAAAACGGGCGTCCAACGGTCAAATTCATAGCGGACGACCTCGGATTGAGGCGGGGTTGACTCGTACACGTCTCAAATGACCCATGGATCGTTGTCTTAAAGTATCAACACAATCCGAATGCGTTTGGCCGGTTTTCCGTATGCCAGTTGATGGTTTTCACTTAAAATGATGTCCTTTTGAAACAAAAGACATACACTTTGAGTTGTTCCGACCACACCGCGTCTCGGATTGAGGCGGGGATGACTCGTACACGTCACATATGACCCATGGATCGTTTTCCTAAAGCATAAACACATTTCGAATGCGTTTGGTCAGTTTTTCGTATGTCACTTTTTGTTTTCACTTAAAATCTTATGGAAATTCATATAGAATATTTTTATATCATATTTAGTATGGATTAGATTTTAGTTGATCGTGCTATGAAACATTTCAGAGCTAATGAAATTAAGGAAGGTGGAGGGGCTGTCCGGGGGGCTGTCCGGGGGGGCTGTCTGGTGGGTGTCCGGGGGGCTGTCCGGGGACCAAGGAGGATGGTGGGGGGGCTGTGCGGGGTCTGTCCGGGGGGTGTTTGGGGGTTGTTCAGGGGGTTGTCCGGGGTTGTTTAGGGGGCTGTCCGGGGGTTGTTCAAGGGTTTGTTCAGGGGGTTGTCTGGGGGTGTTCAGGGGGCTGTCCGGGGGGTGTTTGGGGGGTTGTCCGGGGTCCAAGGGGGGGGGGGGGGGGGGGTTGTCCGGGGGGCTGTCCGGGGGGCTATCCGGGGTCCAGGGTGGAGGGTTGGGGGCTGTACGGGGGGCTGTCCAGGGGGCTGTCAGGGGGGGCTGTCCGGTGGGTGTCCGGGGGGCTGTCCGGGGACCAAGGAGGAGGGTGGGGGGGGGGGGGGGGGGGCTGTGCGGGGTCTGTCCAGGGTTGTTTAGGGGGCTGTCCGGTGGTTGTTCAGGGGGTTGTCCGGGGTTGTTCAGGGGGTTGTCCGGGGGGTGTATGGGGGGTTGTCCGGGGTCTAAGGGGGAGGGTGGGGGGTTGTTCGGGGGGCTGTCCGGGGGGCTATCCGGGGTCCAGGGTGGAGGGTTGGGGGCTGTACGGGGGGCTGTCCAGGGGGATGTCCAGGGGGCTGTCCGCGGGGCTGTCCGGGGGGTGTTTGGGGGGTGTTCGGGGTCCAAGGGGGGGGGGGGGGGGGGGGTTGTCCAGGGTCCAAGAATGAGGGGGGTTGTCCAGGGAGTTCTCAAACACACAACCACTAAAAGACAACAACATCCATAAAAACAGACAATATATAAAAATAACTCAACTCCAATCTTATACTATGAGTCTAGATAAAACCAACAACTAGAATAGATTAAACATCAAATCTCAAGTCAAAAATGTAACGGATCAATATGTCCCACATCAGCATCACCATCTCCATCATCATCATCATCATCGCCCTCGTCATCGTCCTCCTCATCGTCCTCACCCTCCACAGCGCCTTCCTCCTCGCCTTCGCCCTCCTCCTCGCCCTCCTCATCTCCCTCCTCTTCCGCATCAGACTGCTCGCCATCATCATCTTCAAGTTGGACATCGGCCTGACCACCACTGGAACTGCCACCTGGTGCACCATATATAGAATGTATCGATGACATGTATTCATCAATCGCTGGGCTGGCCTCTGCTGGAAGTGTTGGACGTAGAACTTCAATAAATTTCATAAATGCACTGTTTTCCCTAGCAGACTGTTCTGCCGTCTCTGTGGCCCTTTTCTCAGCCTGTTCTGCCTGTGCCCTAACTTGCTGCAGCTCGGTGGCACTACAACTCGTACCTGAGGCAGACCAATACCTCGTCGGGGCTATCCTAGGTCGGCAGCGTACTCTGCCAGAATGATCATCTCCCAACACCTGATGTAAGTGATCAGATGGCCCAAAATTGTCTGCTTCTTGGGCATCGAGGGCCTCTAAAGCATCCTGTTACAAATAAAAATATAATATTAAGTTACGAAATAGATATTAAAATATAAAATCAACAGATTAAAACTTACAATCTGCTGCTGAGTCGCTTCGTTGACAGCACGTCCATCCTTTTTTCGTCTACTCGAGCAAAACAGTTTTGCTCGAGGCACACGTCCTTCAATATTTTGTACTTGCCTCTACAATGACATTGAAAACAAAATTTATATGAAGACTTCAGAAAATAATTAAATAATTGAGGAAACAAAAGAAAATGTAAGTCTTAAAGAAAACTTATAAACAATTGTCATACCTGCTGCCTCTCATGATCCGGCATCGTCGTGCGTCCTAGTGTATGGAGGTATTTTTTTGCATCAATGTTTTTTTTATTTTTTCCAGATGATTCCTAAATAAAATTCGATAATGCAAAGGATAATATTAATGCAAAACTTGAAAGTTATTATTTAAATACCTCAAATGTAATTCATACCTTAAACTGGGTACTCGTCCAATGAGTAATCATCTGACGATACTGCTCTATAGGACAATCATCCACGACTGGTACCGCCTCTAACTCAGTGCCAACTCTAGCACGCCAGCCAATATACAGCTCATGCTTGTAGGCTCTCCAAAGCTCGCCTAAATCCTTTAGACGTTCTAGTCGTGCACCCTCACCATCAGGAAAATTAAATTGAAGCTGAAATGAAAATATTAATTTATATAAATACAAAAAAAATTCATGGCATTAAATACAACAGATTTTTTTACCCATATCTCTGCCCAAGCTCTATCTTTGACCTCATGTGGCAAATGTCTCCACGACAGCGGGCTGACGGGAATGATGTCGGAGTATTTGGCAAGCGTCGCCATAAAACTCTGACATTACTGCCCTGTTTTCTCAACCATCTGATTGTCTTCATTATATTCCACCATAACCTGTGTGCGACAGTTCCACACCGAACGCATGCGTGTACGGCCCCGCCCCCTCCTCCTGTCAGTAGATGTATCTGTCATGAAAGAAAAACAAATATTTTATCAAAACATGTTATAATGAAAATAAATATTGCTATAAAATTTTGATAGGGTTTTATAAATATACCTGTGCTAGTCTGATCAATGAGTGGCGCCGGATCCACAGAACCTGATGGAACACCCTCTGGTGGAACAGGAGTCGAAGACGATGGAATATAAAAGCTCGGAGAGACAGAAGTAGAAGGAAAAGAAGATGGAACAACTGTATGACCTGATGCTGACTGGGGAGTGGGAATCATCATGGGATGTGAAAATGATGGGGCAGAAGATGCAGAAGGTAGGGAAAACATGGGAGGTCTAAATATCCCGTGTGTCCCTAACGACACACCGGGATCAGAATGTGGGAAGGCTGAAATGTCAGTGGGAGGGGCAGGGTCTAGTCGGGCACGCGCAGCTCTATGTCCACCTCTGATACGAACCCTCCTCGTACCACCGGCCTGAGTACTAGGACCAGTACTAGGCTCCTCATCGAATAACTGTCGACGTAATGGTGGATCCTACAAAAAAGTTTCCAAAAAAAATTAATCACATGACATTATATATTCTGTAAATATATATATATATATTTGAAATAAAGTACTCACTGTAGGCACTAATGGTGGAATGCCCATCTCCTCCATCCGACGATTGTTCTCCGCCATTTTTTTTCTTCGTCTCTCTTCAATTGGCTTCATTTCCTGCATTGGAAAACAAATATGTAATTAATTAGAAAAAGAAAATTAATGTGTAAACCAAAAAACTAAATATATGAGGGAATGAGGGGATTTATTGGTAATTTAGCTATCAATTGTTTTATAAGATCTTGAATGAATTTAATAAAACATACAAGTTGTAATGTTCACCAAGTTAGAAATATTGTTTGATTTGGTTTGAATACAGTTTAATTCCAAATTAGAAAATGCAATTCAAATAAAACAGCAACCAATAAACATTGAAAATTCACATAACGGTCAAGTCAGCTAAAACATATTTGTGATCAATACTAAATAAATATGAATATTACCAACCTTAACAACCCAACTCGAGGTAAACCAAAAGAATTGAGAACATGGATGAATGATTCTATATATTTCCAACCACAACTTCAGGTTCACAATCAACTCTGACAATTGAGCTATTGGAGTCATCAAAAGAAATAAATGGATTGGTTCCAATGGCAATAGGGACAGTGTCAATTCCATCATCAGCATCATCAAAAATATGTCTTGGAATTACTTCAACTACGACACCAAATTCTGGTTGAAGTTGATCTTTGACATAAAAAACTTGTTTAGCCATTGATGCCAACACATATGGTTCTTCAGTTGCAAGAGTGCGGGTCATATTAATTACTCGAAATCCACAATCATCAATAAATGTGCCATGTCTCGTCACCGAATCAAACCAATGGCATTTCATCATTGTGACTCGTCCATGAGAGTAATAATCCAATATTATTATTTTCTCAACGACTCCATAATAACCCACATTTTCAAGTCACGGTCTACTATCTGATGCACTGGCATAACAATCTGTTGTGGCAGTAACCATAATACCATCATGTTGTGTTCTCATGTTTTTGGCTCGTTCAGTGACAATAAATCTGTACCCATTGATAACAATTGATTTACAGTCACGAACCACGGTATTAGGACCAAAAGCCAAAGCTCTTATTTCCTCAGAGACAGAGTCAGCAGACAAACTCAATACCTGCAATATAAATGACAGTTAAACTTAAGTAAATATTGAAATAATTAATTTAAACAGTAATATTTTTACCTTCAATTTTAACCAAGAATAAAACTCTTTACTATGCAAAGTCTCTATCCTTCTCAAAGATAAAGAATGATGCTTCCTATTTATCATTGTTTTATGTTCCCTGTAGATAAAAAAATATGAATAGTTTAACAGATATATATGTAAGATATATACATATTCAATTTTGTTACCTGATATAGTCATCGAACAAATCACAGTTGAACAAAACTGTGCGATGTGCCATCTCCCGCTCTTCATGGCTTAATGTCTTCAATGTATATGATCCAGGAATTCCTCCTGTTTGAGGAAGTGATGGAAAACTGGGTTCAATTTGCTCATATTGTTCTTCTTCATTTCTCATTGGTCTGTTCATTCTTGTAGTAAGATCAGACAAATACATTGAACAGAAATCCATACATTCTTGAGCTAAGTAACCGTTCACGATAGAACCTTCGGGATGATTCTTGTTTCGAACATAAGACTTTAATGTGAACATATTTCTTTTAGTTGGATACATCCAACGAAAAGAAACAGGTCCTCCGAGAAGTATTTCAGTTGGAATATGGACAGTCAGATGCAGCATGCATGTGAAAAATGATGGGGGAAATATTTTCTCCAACTCACACAAAATTAATGGGGCATCTGTCAACATTTTTTGCAAGAAAGACTTGGACAACTTCTTAGCACAAAGATCTCTAAAAAAATGGAACAACCGAATAACACCCACCCTTACATTATTGGACAAAAGATGACGGATTGCTATTGGAAGCAACTCATGCAGTAGAACGTGATAATCATGAGTCTTCAAAGATTTTAGCTTCAACTCTCTTCTATTGACCCGTTTAGATATGTTGCTTGAATAGCCATCAGGAACTCTAATAGTCTCTAATACTTCCAAAAATTGTTTTTTTTCAGTAGGTGTCATCACATAAGAAGCACATGGAAGTTGCCATTTATTTTCACTGATACGCACAAGATGCAATTCTGGTCTTATGCCCCAATCCACCAAGTCACGTCGAGATCGTAAATCATCTTTTGTCTTCCCCTTGACATTTAGAAGAACTGAAAGCAACATTTCACATATATTCTTTTCAATATGCATTACGTCTAAGCAATGACGTAGCAAATTGGTTGACCAATAAGGCAAATCAAAAAAGATACTCCTCTTCCTCCAATTGTAACAGGTTTCTGTGGAAACATTCTTTCTCTTTCCAGATTTCATTTGACCCTTCCCGAACGAAAAACTGAAATCTTTCAATTCATTAAGCACATCAGTTCCAGACATACGCTGAGGTGGATCATCGGTCTCTATAGTATTATCAAATCTTCGACGATTCATTCTATATGGATGATCCTTTGGCAAAAATCGTCGATGTCCCATAAAACGGAAACTACAACGATGTTTTAGTCTTCTGGATCGTGTATTCTTTATACAAACTGGACATGACAGTTTCCCCTTCGTGCTCCATCCAGACATCATTGCATAAGCTGGAAAATCATTGATTGTCCACATAAGCGCAGCGCGCATCTGAAATATGTCTTTCGAACATGCATCGTATGTGCGCACACCCACATCCCAAAGAAGCTTCAACTCTTTTATTAAAGGTTGCATGTATACATCAATATCAATGCCGGGATCAGAAGGACCAGATATGAGTATACTCATGAAAGTGAAAGATTTTTTCATACACAACCATGGGGGAAGATTATAAATGTGCATAAAAACGGGCCATGTGCTGTGCGAAGTAAGCATCTTCCCAAACGGATTAAAACCGTCGCATGAAAGACCCAGCCTCACATTACGCACGTCAGCTGCAAAATCAGGATGTCGAGCATCAAATCTCTTCCATGCAAATCCATCTGCAGGATGAACCAACTCATCATCAGTCTTCTTTCTCTCGGTATCATGCCATCTCATTTTTATTGATATGTCATCAGACATAAAAAGATTCTGGAGTCTGGGGATCAATGGAAAGTGACACATTACTTTCTGTGGAACGCGGGATGGTGTTCCATCAGATTTTGACTTCCAGCGGGACGTGCCACATTTTATACATTCATTTCGTTCAGCGGTTTCCTCCCAGAATAAACTGCAATCTTTCGGGCAAGCATGAATTTTGTTTCTTGAAAATCCAAGTTCCTCAACTAACTTCCATGCCATATAGTGGTTTGAGGGAATATCTGCATCATCTGGAAGTAAATCCTTCAAGAGGGTAAGAATGTAATCGATTGCTGTATTAGAAATCCCATACATAGTTTTCCCATGAAATAATCGGATTAAAAATTCCAGCTTTTTCATTTTATCGCATTGTCGATATATTGGAGTCGTGGCAGCATCATTCAATTTTTCACCCTATCAATATCATCATTTTCACTAGATGCATCAGCTGTCCTCATATCGAAGTCTTCTTGAGTCGAAATCCTTTCTTTTTCATGATGACGAATAAACGGAAACCGATCATCTAACAAATTCTCCATTCCAGTCTTTTCATTTCGATCATCACCAATTTGAGATTTCGTTTTCTCCCCATTGTGATACCACAGAAAGTAGTTTGCTTGAAACCCATTTTTGGTTATGTGGTAGCTGACTTCTTCACGGCTCAACCAAGGTCTACCAACACAATTGGAACATGGGCAGTGTATGCGACCACTATCTGAAGCATTGTGAAATGCAAAATCTATAAAGCTCTCCAAATTGTTTTGAAAATCGTCTGAGATCCGATCGGTTTCATACATCCAACTTCTGTCCATTCTGTAAAAATAATTTATATAAGTCATTTTGTCATAAAAAATTCAATAGGCATTAACTATAATAGAAAATACATTTAAGTAAACGATACAGGAAGAAAATAATCAAGGTATCAACTACACATGTCAAAGAAACATACAAATGTGTTATTGAAAAAATGTAAAACCAACAAGAACTTAATGTGTTATATCACATAACAGCATGACTCATCCCATAACCATATTAGTAGGGTATCATGAACATGAATAACATCAACTTTGTGCCATCCTCCTACCCTACATGACCCCAACCACATGCCACATCTTATTATAGCCTTATCACATCACACCTCACCGAAAAACACTAGGGAAATCATAGTACATCTCACCTGAAGACACATGGACAATCACATCGCATCTTGCCTAAAAACACATGGTCAATCACTTTTTAAGGAAGAGTAGG
The DNA here is from genome assembly GCA_963277665.1 of Viscum album. Lineage (NCBI taxonomy): Eukaryota > Viridiplantae > Streptophyta > Magnoliopsida > Santalales > Viscaceae > Viscum > Viscum album. The sequence continues at coordinate 955,032,930 of OY728167.1, forward strand.
GAAGACATGGTAGCTATCCAAACATATAACCACCATCCTAGATATTAGAAAAAATACCCATAACTCAAAACCTCTGATCGTTGGTAAGTTTATCCAACTCTGGTTGGGAATGTGTAGAAATAACATAAAAATACATGATATATAGATAGCACAAAATACTCAACCTATGGGTTCACATTAACTACATAATCACACACTTCACTACTACCATAAAACACATAAACCACACCACCACCACACAAGACGCATATCATTGGAATATAATTCTACATTCAATAAGTCTATCTATGGAATTATCATAAGAATCCATGTATCAATTGGAATATAATTCTACATTCAATAAGTCTATCTATGGAATCCCTCCCTTGGATCCATGTATCACTAATGACTTAATCAATATTCAAAGAAATGAGTCTATCCGTGGAATTCCACTGTGAATCCATTTATCACATAAAGCATATAAGTTAATAGAAACAAGATTATATACCTGACATCCTAATAGAATCCATGTATCACTATTTACTATTAATCATTTAATGAATTTCATTTCATTTAAACAATTCATTAAACATACCAAGGTCAAAAACAAAGGTATTTAATACAACTCACCTCAAAATGGCGACTCAATCAAATAATAACCTGAAAAGAATGAAGCTTCATTTACTCATGTTGTAATGACAAGATAATGAGATTCTCTTGCTTAATCAATCAATTCCATATCATGGTCTCAACATAACTCATAATGGCTAGAAATTCAATGAAAATTCAAGCACTCACATGGGAATTTTTAATATAACACTCCTAACAAGACTATAAAGATATCACATGCATTAGTTATAATATATCTAACATGGTAACATAAAATATAAGTGTTAAAGGGGAATGCAAACCATAAAATACCCTTAATTAATTTAATTTACAATTCAATTCATAAATCGAACAATCAATTCGATTTATATAACCTTTCAAAAATGACATCCCATGTTCAAAGGGTAAAATCCAAAAAGGAATTTTCAAGAAAACTCACCCTTAGGCGCCGGCAGTAGCTCCAAAATCGTCTAAACTGAAGGGAAAAATAAAAATAAGTTTCAATAATATCCAAACATTTGAATACCTTTTGAGATAAAGAAGAAGAAGAACCTGAAGAAGAGCTTCAAGGTCCGGCCGGCAGTACTCCAAAATCGTCTGCTGCTGCTCCCGTTAGGGCTCTGTAACGCGAATGGGGGAGAGAACGAGCTGCTGGGGATTTGGGGAAAACCTTTGCCAACGGTTTTTTAAAACCGTTGGCATATCTCCCCGAAACAAGGCCTATCCCAACGGTTCCTTAGAACCGTTGGGAAACACTCCCCAAAACATGGTCTATCCCAACGGTTCCTTAGAACCGTTGGGAAAACCTCCCCAAAACAAGCCTACCCCAACGGTTCTAAGGAACCGTTGGGAAAAACTCCCCAAAACAAGGCCTATCCCAACGGTTCTAGGGAACCGTTGGGAAAAACTCCCCCAAACCAAGCTATCCCAACGGTTCTAAGAAACCGTTGGGAAAAACCTCTATTTTAATCATTTACCAACGGTTCTATCAAACCGTTGGTATGTAACTGTGGGGAAAAACCCACATTCCAGTAGTGATGATGTAGTAATTACCTTATTAATAAAATATTAAAATAATTTATATTTCAAATACCCAAATAAATCTAATATGAAACTTTTTATGAATTACAATAATTTTATAATTTAATATTACATGTTAGGGATGATTAAATAAACTTGTTTCTAAGTAATAATGTTGTTATAAATTTAGAAAAAACCAAATACCAAATAGTATTAAAATTGACATAAAAGAGTTTTTAAAATAAATATTATATTTTTAATTCATATAATATTTATAAAATTCTAATTTTATCCCAAATGACGTAGATAAGGTTATAGATATTAATAATGAACCACTTGGGGTTATCTTGTAAGTTTATAGTAAGTTTATTGACCATATAATATAAAAATACAAAGAGACATGGTAAATGTCAAACTATTTAACTAAGAGTTAAATCTAAATGATAAGGTTACAATGGTGACCTAAACATGTATGAAACCTATTGGTTGAGAGGATTTCGACCCATCCCCAATTTATCCTTTTAATAAATCATTTTGAATCCATTATTAACCGAAAATGAGTTAATTATAAAAAAATATTTCAATTTTTTCCTAAGGTGCCCCTCACCCCTATTATAAAAGGGAACTTCTCCTTCTCTCAAATTCACACCTTAAATGAAATTTGGGTCTTAAAAACCCTAGCCAAATATTCTCTCCACTTTCCTCCCTTCATCTTAGAGACCTTCCTTTAGTCATAACGTCATCATATGATCCCTTTTCAAAAAATCAAAAGGAAGAACCCAAAGAAGAGGTAATTATTTCATCACCTCATTCAAGTTTTTTCTTCTTCCGATTCTTCTTTCCTTGTTGTTTCCATTATAAAATAATAACGTCAGTATCTTATATATACTATGATGTTATTATAAATATGGTACTACTATATTCATTATTATATCCATCCTTTTAAGGACAAGTCACCATACGTGTGTACGTAAGACTTACCGTCTCCCCGTCATGGTGTAGTTGTTATTCAATAAATTATTATTGCATGGGTACAATAATGATGCATAATTGATCTAAATAATAAATATAACATGATAATGATTCTATATATATGATATACCATCCAATTATATATGATTTTAATATCAAAAAAATGATATTTTCACTCGTGCATACGTAAGGATTACCGTCTCCATGGACACGATGAGATTCATTCTCCATCATATCCATTCAAGAATAATTTTCATTTGATGATTAAAAATAATGTTTAAAGACATAATATCATTATGAATATGAATAAGATACATCGCATCCATAACAAAAATTACTTACGTGACAAAGCATATAACAGAAAATGAATCAGTTAACACACAAAACGACGATAATACTAAAATATTATTAACAAAGCAATATTAAAAGATCATATATGATATCATATTAAAGTATATGGTTATTGTATAATTTAAGAACAATTATTTTGCCATTATACGTGAGTTTAACCTACCTTTGACCAAGTAAAAGTACAAGGTAAGGGTTAATTCTACAATCTCTTCATTATCCGAGCATGTGTATATGTAATTATCTACTGGGACCTCTTTATCATCCACATCCAAGTCTTCTTAAAAATTGTATTTCAAAACATTTTTACTATTAAATAATCCAAGGGGTTAAAGTAATTTATACCGTTATTTGACCTTATATGTTTTGAAAGGAGTCTTTCTGTCATTTTCCAAACAAGTTACTTTATGACCTTTTCAACAATATTAAGGTAAGAATGTTTTTTCAACTTATATGGGCGCTGTGTATATTTTCCGCCATTATAACATCATTGATGCTTCCCTTAAAAGTTTATAATATTATTACAAAAATAATTGTGTTTTTATAATTATGTAACTTTAAATGATTTCAAAACAAGAAAGATATATTTCTCTCAAATAGTTTTGATTGCATCTATGTCAAGATCCTTTGATAGATTTTGTACTTGTTTGAAGTCGATTCATTATGATACAAATCATCCCTATTGTATTGAAGGTTTTTTATATGCTTGACAATGGATGTGTTATTTTTATACCATTCATGGTTTATGGTTAATGTATTGACATTTCGTATGCTATTTTTAATACGAATGTTTATGTTATATTTCAAACTTTTCATATGAGGAATGTATTGGACTTAGTAAGTGACGGGTGGAACCCACTATAAATCCTCGATGCATCGGTAGTTCTCATGAGACAACTATACGTGGAATTGGATGAGTTCTTTTCCAATTTGATATATTGTTTTGGCCGAGGCCTTAATCATTTTTAGACGTCTTGGTTGATGCCTTGACAAAATGTTTCAGAATGTCCGTCATTATACATTCCCTCATTATGAAAATAATATTGATGGTTCATGCGGTCATTTGACTAGTAGAATACCCATGATTATGTTTTGTTATGAATTATTTACTCAGCTCATATTCTTTCCATAAAAGTGTTCATGTTTTTTATTGGTAAAGGCATGTGTTTTTAATTATTCACCATGCTTACTATTTATATTATCTTCTGCTGTATTGATTACCCTTACTGAGCATTTGAGCTCACCGCTTTGTTATGTTTCATTTTCCCAAGATATGAAGAATATATTTAGTAGTGAATTTCTGGCATAATCTAAAAGGCTTGGATGTTTTTAATGGAATAAATTAGTCTTGTATTTCTTTTCAAGTTGTAAAGTTGTACTTATGTGTGAATCTTGTTTCCAATAATACTAAATTGATTGGTCTTTCGAGACATGATTTCCTTGTGATCATGCCAATGTTATGCAATAATGCATCAACTCAGGGTAACTGGGGTCGGGGCATTACAACATGCACATCACCCAATGGTGAAATATCATCAACCGTAACATCACACATTGAAGAACCACAATTCCCACCTTGGGTGAATTGAGTTTTCTCTTGTACATGGGTTAGCTACTCCCAAGAACCGACTCATTACCAAGGAGTGACACATCCTAACTTCCATATACCATCCCAAATAACAAGAGTCCATAGAAGGAAAAGAAATACATCATCTGTTAACACATTGTAACATCCCTGACCTGAAAACTACTAAAATGGTGCTCTGAGTCGGGTGGTAACATGAACTTAAGCATGCCTCCATGTATTCCAAAGGATACCGACTAGTAGAGGGGGTCCAAATAGTCAATTGGGGAGATTATGCCCCCTTTTGTTCAGAGTAATCCGCAACATAAGATAAAAAAATAGTGGAATAATACCCAATAATTCTAGAGCATGCATAAACAAAAATTCCCTAAAAAGAAGTACAACCATGTCCGACATTAAATATACCATGCCATGCTAAAATTGAAAAGGTAAAAAAAACCCGAAATGTAGACAACCTACATAATACCAAAAATGGTCTCAACACCTAGTTTGGGTCCTCCTCCATGCACAACAATGCCAACCCAACTGCCTACCAAGGGCCTTTTCCCTTCTCCTAACCTGCAAACATGAAGTCTGCTCGGGTACCCAATGGCGGACCGAGCAGGGTGTGAGTAAAACTCAATAGGACAACATCAATAGTGACTAAAAAATATTTGGGATAAATAATTGGGAATTCAAAAAGGGAAATTAATCAGAGAAGGAAAAGAAAATATTAAGTGCCCTTAGCCAGTATAGGTCCATCGCCAACATTTATCACCATTTCCATATCATACCATTTCATACCATTTCTCATTACATACCTTTTTAATCACATTTAGCATCGGTTCATCAAACACATTAAGTTACACAGGCTTAAATTACACAATCACATGCATGAGGAAAAACACACAGTTATCCTATCTCGCTAGGACTAACATTCTCATGAAAACCATATCCTCACCTCGAAGCCTATGTCCAAGTGGATGAAACCATTAGGGGAACAAATACTCAGTCATTTTCCCTAACACGTGCATTAGGGGTGGATTTTAGAGCCTCATTCCAACTCGACGCGTGGGCAGAGAACCTCAATTAAATACCTCAATTTAACAAGCCATGTGCGCATGCTATACATATATTTATCCATTAACCAGTTACACAACATCATATCCATTAACAAAGGTAAACATAATTCATAATAATAACATAAGAATTATTACCATTTTTTTACCCATTAACACATTTAATACATTTCAAATCATTTAGATACTTAGCATAACTCCCCCTTTTTATGCTTATCTCACTAATCATTCATTCATTGTGTCAATCTCACTAGGCTTTGTCCATTATTCCTAACTCACTAGGATTCATTACCAGGATCATAATCCATTTCATTATGATATTTAATCATTTCCATGTTAAACCAATTTCTCTTAGGTTATTACTAAGACTATGTGCCTCACATATCTTATACTTCAACGCCATCAATCACATCAACATTTTTATCAAGGGCTCTATATAAATACACAACAATCTCACCTGTTCTTCACAAATCCCTACATTCGGGAAAGTCGGCACACCCCATGGGTGGCCTTAGTTTAGTGTCATCACCCTCAATTCATCCCATGGAAATCATGAGGTTTTCCATTTACCTTTTTAATAACCATTTTACCTAAACATGCCAATGATGATCAAAACATGCAAAGAGACATCCAAGAACAAAATCACACAGGAACAATTCCAAAAATATACCATGGAATATAACTTATAGACCACCTACCTTGATTCTGTGGGTGAACACACTCTTAATCAATCCCATAGATTATGATTCAACCATACAATGAAGATTCAAACTAAATATCACCCAATGAGTAGGTTTCTAGATATTTGAAAGAGAGGAGAAGAGGATACAAACCCTAATCTCAGAAGAAAATCAGGAATGGAATTAGCCTTACATAGAGTTTCGAGCTACAACTAACGACATAGAAAATGCATTAGAAACGAGAGATATATTTCCCTTGGAGATCTTGGGATATTTGGTTCATTCTTAGGGTGAAGAGGGGAGAAATGAGAGGAAATCCTGAGTTGGGTATTAAAATATCATAGTGGAAAAATTGTAATTTTTAAATGTTTTTGGGCCGCACGGTTTGGCAAACCATGGGTAAACCATGTGGAGGACACTTTCCAAAATCTAACCTCCTATATAGTTTCTTGGGTTGTCTGCACAGTTTCCACTAACCATGCGTAGACCATACTGCCTACCTAGAAAACCCCATATTCTCCATTTTTCATGTCCTGAACCCTTAGAACACCCTCGATCCTCCTTAAAGACTTGGGTAAACAATTAATTAACAAAATCATGGGATTAAATTCAAAAATTAAATGAGAAAATACATTTCCATGGTCTAGGATCCTATATTTTGTATAGATAAATTTTAGTTAATGTTAAAGATGAATTATGGGTTAATTCTTTTATTATAGTGTTTATGAAAAGTATATTTTGGATGATACAAGAGATATATTGGTTTATTATTTCTTATAGCTCTCTAAAAATAAAAAATTAAATTTCAAGGGATTTTAAATTTGGGAATAATATTGTAATCATAGATGTGTATCGAATAATGTATTGTATGTTACATGATACATACATCAAATCAGAGAGCATGTATTGAAGAGATACATATTTTGTATCAGAGAAGTGTTTAAATAACATTAAAAGGTAGTATACTATTGGTTGAGAAAAATTTAAGAATTATGAATTAAATAAAGAGTTTATGAGTTAAGAAATATCATAATTTCAATTGAATATAAAATCAATTAATTTGTATTTTTGGATTATATTATATTAATTAGGGATTATGATTAGAGAACTTTAGTGGAAGATATAGTCCTATTTTTAGGTATAATAAAATATCTATAAATTTTTTTAAAGTATATACTCTATTGTTTTCCTTGAATGTCCATCCATGTTGAGATAGTGGTATGTGGATTCAACTTTTTCACAGATTTATATTATCATAACAACCCTAAAAATAGATTTTCCTATATATCTTAGTTATTATTCATATGTATGGTGAATGGGTTTTAACAACGCATGTGACTAGACACTCTTGAGGAATATTATTTGGTTAACTTAAATTCTATTTAATAAAAAATCTTTAGGATTTGAACATATTATTCCCTTTATAAATTTAATAATTTAATAATTGTCATCCCTAAACTTTTTTCTAAATCAATGGTTTTCGCCATAAGTAATTGAGCTAACAATGAATGTAATAGACAATGCGGTGATTTTCCAGACCAATAATCTATTAGGATAAAAAAATAGAATAGAATTAATTTTATTATACCAAATAAATAATCATGAATCATGGTTAAAAATGTAAACATAGATGAATTTCCAATCACACAAAATAATAGAAGGATCAAGTCTCATGAAAACATTGGAGATTAGTACTATGAATTAAAAAAGATACAATTTCCTTCATGTCAAAAAATATGGGAAGAAACACATTGAATTATGTCTGAAAAGAGCTATTTCTTTATATGTGAAAAATGAGGTAAAAATCTAAATACCAAAGGAAAATTAAGCATTAGGTTACCTTTATAGTGGAATAAATGCTTTCTTCTTGTTTTATAGAAGATTTTAATAAGGACATTTTAATTGAAATTTTATCTTCAGTCATGTCATTATTTCATACATTATTTATTAATTCACTTGTAATAAATTGACCTAAAACAATTCATTTAGTGGTGGAGAATGAAACATTGATATTTTTAGGTATCTATATATTTTCTAATAAATAATTCAGAATTTGTTGTATTAATTCAGACAGAACAAAATAGAGGTCTTGATATATTAGTAAATTAAATAAATTTAAGTGACCTATACGACATATTAGTTAAATAATAAAATTAATTCATGTTTTAAATAATTATATCCACACAAACCAAGGACTAAAATGTTTAGTGTCTTAGAAATTATCTATAAAAAATAATAATTTATTACACTTTTGATATGTTTTATGCTATAAATTGGTATTCAAGATGAAGCTAGACATTGAAGGTAATGTGAATACCTATAAAGGAAAACTTTCATCTATAGGGTTTAGAAAACATCAAACTAATAATTATAAAGAAATATTTTCTTCAGTTTCTATGCTAAAATACATAATAAATTTTCCTTCCATAATAACTTACCAGGACTATGAAATTTTGAACATTTAATTCAAAACTTCATTTTCATAATGTGATCCATGAAAAGGATGTGTACAAAAAATATATAGAAGGGTTTGTAACTCTAATAATTGTCAAAAAATATGTAAGTTATATAAATCCATTTATGTATTAAATAAAGAATCATGGTCATGGAAAAGTTGTTTTCATGAAGATAAAAATGATTTTTTTTTCACGAAGAATGTCTGTGAGCAACGTGATTACCAAATATTTATTGGGAGAATAATTTTTTTGACTGTATTATATTATGTTGACTTATTTCTAATTTAAATTGATATATCATGCTTACAAGATGTTATTCAATGGTTGAGAATGATATTATCCTTAAATGACATTGGTTAATTTACCCTCATTCTAAGGATAAAGATCATTTGTGATAGATCTAAGAGGATGATTGGATTATGTTAAGGTAGATACATTGACCTGATACTAATTTGGTTGAACATTGAATAATCCAAGAGGAAATTTGTTCCAGTGTCACATGAAGTACATATATCCATGAAAATAAGTACTCAAACACAAGAGCTAAGTAAAACAATATGTATAATATCATTAAATTATGTGATTGGATCCATCTTGTATTCCATGTATTGTATGAGGCTTGATGTTTCTTATTCATTGAGCATGGTATACATATATCAAGTAGATTCAGACGAACGCTATCAAAATTATATCAAGCTATTAATAAGTATCTAATGAAAAACTAAGGATATTTTAGGAGTCTATTAAGGAGATGAATATTTAGTCACTTGAGTTATACATATTCTTAGTTTCAAATAGATCAAAAAAATATGAAGTTATAGTCTAGAAATATCGTTTTCCCCAACAGAAGAGTTGTATTGTAGAAGAGTTTAAAGAAAATATTTTTAGTGACCCTATTTATCACTTGTAAGAATTTGAAATATATTATGGAATGTATTTAGAGCCAGATAATGATAAGACATCATATTATGAGGCATGAGGAGTAAGAATTATATATTATAATATATTAAATGCATTAATATCATGTGCATTGATTTTTTAGAAATAATTTAATATCTCATGAAAAAAATGAAATAAAAAATGATGAAAATGTTTTATTCAGTAATTTTAGGTTTACCATAGGTGTGACATTAATTTGGTAATTGTAATATGTTTAGATGAGGTAGTCATTGTTGGGAACCATAATTTGAATAATTAATTAATTAATTTTATTAATTAAATTAAAAACCCAAATTTCATACTGAAATAGAATGCTAAGGAAATTATCAATGGATATCCGCATAACCATGGGATATTTTAGAGAATCATATAATGTTATTTGTTTGAGGTTCATGATAGGAAGACAACATTTTATCAGATCGATGTGGATCGAGAGGCATAAAATGAATTTAAAATTATCCTTCATTTGAGAAGGAATTCTTCACCAATAATCTATAAGAAATGGTGGTAGGATGAATAAATTGCTGATTTCACCATTTTTTGTAAATTATTGATAATATTTTATCTATATGCATTTTTTCCTATGATCTCATGTTTTCTTCAAGATCCAATTTAATTTTTTCATATTAGTTATTATTTATTTTCTATGATATTCACCTCAGTATTGACCAATATATGATCGTTGGATAATAATTCTAGCGTAAAAATGATTTCACCTTCATATGTGTGATTCCCTACACATTAATCTTATTCATCTATACTATAAAATGAGGTCAAGGTTTTACATTTTTTGGGTCAGTTTAAGAGAGATTGGACCCACAGATTCGTGATGGTTAGGGGAAAGAAGAAAATAACAGTGTATTGTGGATAAATTGAGATGGATAATTTATAATTATAAGAGAATCCATGATTCAAAAATGGTGATGGGTGATGGTTAACTCATGGGACATGATTTAGCTTCGATTGGATTTTCATATTATATTTTACAACCACCATAGGCTAAGAAATGAGGACATGAGCCTTGTTCTGTAAATTTAAGTAGGTAAACATTTGAGATCCTCGGTGGTGGGGTCAGGTGTGGAAACAAAATGGGGAATTAGCAGTTTCACTGAGAAACATGACTAAATGTCATGAATCCTATAAGAACACATGTTGTGTATCCCATAGATTTGGTACCCAAATTTTGTAAAAAAATAAGGATTACACATCATTTGGCAGAACCACATACCATGTGAACTTCTCAGGTGTCCCTTTCATGTTTCAATTAGAACACACCTAAGAGCCAATGAAGTTAGATAGGTCAAGTAATCCAGGAGAACATGTGAATAGGATAAATCCCATCCACTATATGGTACATGGTCCCAACCCTAAATACAAATATGTGACTTGTAGCACACATGAATGCTCCTAGAGGCTGAGGCACATTTTGTATCACATATATAAACCATGTACAATGGAATATCTTCCTAGAAATTTCTATATTAAAACACAACAAGGTTAATATATAGGGTGAAATTTCATGTGGACACCTTAGACATCATTTAAGTACCACAATAACTTCTTCCTCATGTATCTCCTTCATTTAAACTTCAAATTTTGACTGCAAGTATCATATCCTTAGCAGTTCTTTGAATTGAACATGAGGGATTCCTTATTTTTGGAATACTAGAAACGATATGAGTTTATTTGATTATGAATATTCATTATGAGATTCTCAATGATGGAAGTGGTTGTGAGTGGATCAATATAGAGATGACCTGGACAATACTTCTTTTGTTTCACTAGATCATGGCCTCTTTATAATATCGTAGATATATCGGGTTTAGTACTCCCCTATCTCACTAGGGAACATGATCCCCATATTATTTATAATGATATTTATTGAACTCCTTTACAATAAGAAAAAATATTATATCTATGATGTATATATTCCCCATTTTTTGTGATTTATTATCATGTGATATGCCCACATGAGTTTTGGATCCCTCGAATTTTGATACCAACCATAAGGGGTGGGCCCCCATATATATTCTGATGAGTATTAATTTGATCTTGAGAATTAGTGATGGATTATTTAATCTATAGGATAACTCATAGAATTTGAATGTGATATGAGATAATGATCCATTTCTCTATTATATGGATTTTCATATGAGAGTATATATATATACATATACGTATATATATATATATTATGATTCATTTCTATATTTATTGTAGATGAGTTGAGTTCTAATATTGTATTTTTACATCGGCTATATTTTTTTTTCATGAAATCCTATTAGGTATGAATATTCACATGCTAGTATGGGTTGCTCCCATGTAAGTCTTATATAAAGTATATAATAGACATATCGAAAGGGACTTTGGTTGAGCATAATAGTACATGGGTGTATTAACTGCTTATGGTAGTAGATATTTTAGTTCAAGATCTGAGAACTCCCATCATTATAAAATAAAAATTCATAATAGTATGTAGATTTATATCTAGTTTGGAATTCATTTTTCTTATTTATCGTTTTTTTTTATTTTTTCACAATCTGATATATTTACAAGAGGTTATTTGATCCACGGTTTACTCTAAATGATACTATCTTTTTATTATTCTGCTAAGCTATTTCATAGAGACATATAGGTTTGTGTATATATGTACATTATAAAATGTCGAACCACATTAAATTGTGCCTTCTTTGTTATTGTCACTATCCCCTAGACTATTGGAGGAAGGATGGGGTTTGATGAAACATGGCCTTGCACCTGTCATGTAGGCCCCGATGATCCTATTCATCACAGAGTTGTATCAGGGATTTTATTTCCATTAGATAGTGTTTGGAGTTATTCTATTTGTATGATTTGGTTATTACTTAGGGAAACCATGTCAGATTTCTTAAGTGTGGGTTTTAATCCAATTAAACTAGTTTTTATCTGGCATATGACATATCTAGACACCATAATTCTAACTACACGCTTTTAAACATGGAATAATTAGAATTTGTTCATTGGGAACAATTTTATAATCATTATGTAATATTGAATACTTTTAATAATCTTCACGAGTAAACTCTATATATATATTTCTATTATACCATGGTACGTCTTGATCAACTATTAGATTCCACTATGAAGACAGCCAGTCAGGTTACTGATTTAGGATTGCGGTGAGGATATAATGAGAAATTAATCCTTGGTTTAGGATCCAACTTATAAGGTGTCTCATCTATGTGAAAAGGTGGTAGCACCCCCTCCTAATGAGTAGTCAATAATACAATTAAGTAAGAATGAGGATGAGCATAAGCTATGAGTGGTATGTGTGTTTCATTGTTAGAGACCACTATGGTTTCAAGGAAACTTAAATAACTATATAGTAGAGGATTATATTAATTTAGTAGACCATCTATCTGCTTTTTGGGACCCTGACAGATCTGATGGTGGTATTATTAGCCATTATTTTCCATGGATCATTTGTACACTGGTGGATTATGGTTATACATACCCATGATGAGAAAATTCTCTCATGGTCTGACATCCAATAACTATTTATTGGTGAGTATTACCTATCTTTATTACACTTAGTTCGTATCAAGGAGCTTCCTTAGCTAAAATAGCATAAATTGAAAATATTTAATTATTTTTCAATGTTCAGAAAACATACATGATTATCCATTAATATGTTGTGAGATGGATTCACCAAGGAAATGATATTCTATCAGGGGATCCACATAGATATCCTGTTTAGAATATTTTCCTTGTGTCCTCCTACCTTTGTGGTAGTAATAGAGTGAGATTATGTTATGGAGTGAGTCTTCTAGAGGATGATACCTACAGAGGGTATCACAAGGCCGATTCATCTATAGTATCGTGGGGGTTTCAGTTGATTATGTCTTGGATGAGAAGGAATATTATTTCTTACACTCAGTTATGTGGGATGGTAGTGTAGGTATCACATAGAGGATCCATTCAACATGGAGAGTTTATATTCAATGCCTGTGATGAGAAAGTCAATTGTCCCAGGATTGACTAACCATTTGAGATGACTTGGGAATATTGATAGCAGTTGAACACCATGGTAGAGGCATCTTCATGATAATGAATCTCCCACACATGGTCAAGGTAGACCATATGGAGGCGGTGAAGGAAAAGAAGCATGAGAAGAATTAGAGGGAATAGAATTTTTGGATGATAACTCTATGATCTCATACCTCAAAATGAACTAGGTTTCCTACATATGGCTCAGAAATGTTGTTGTCCGGGATCTTTATAGTTATAGGTTAATGAGGGATATGACTATCCATCATATGAGATAATATTTGTTGTGAACTATGTTTATTCCATGATTTCCCTTATTCTAGTATACATAGGTGTGAGTCATTATTTTATCTCTATATTCTTAATGTGAGAGATGGATATTCTAGTTAAAACTCTATCCATATGATATGTCTATAGGATCCCACAAGGAGTAATTTTTTGATATTAGTTGTCTACTAAAATTGTGAGATTCCACTCTGTGGAGAGAGTTTATTGTGTGACCTCTTGGAAATCATGGTGAAACCTTTGATTTCATCTTAGCAATGGAATGGTGCTCCATGTATGAAGACAATGATGAGTTTCATCATATATATATTAGATGTATGCATATGGGTGGGAAAATATTTTCCATTATGGGAGTAATATATCTCATAGTTGAGAGAGTCTGACTTACGAGTATAAGGATATATTACGTCACCCATCAATTGGAATATTCATCTCTTGGTATAGCGGTCTCTACATGAACTATGATTCTTTCAGTATTGGAAGGATTTATGGATGTATTCCATAATTATGTTTTAGGATTAAATATATGGATAGAGATAGGCTTATGAATTGAAAAATACCTTTGGATCACACAAATATCTTTGAAAAAGTATGAGAGGGACCATGCCAAGCTTTGAGATCTGAGGGTGTAGATGTAGGATCTTTTAAAGAAGCTATTTATTAGAAAAAATGTGTCCCCCTATGAAGATTTAGTTTAATATATGAAGAAGGTAGATGGAATCTTGAGACATTATTTTGATTATTATCTCCCGTACTACGTAATAATAAAGAAAAAATACCCCTTGTGAAAATTGAATACTACTTTAACCAATTATGATACATGATTTGGTTCTCAAGGATTGATGTCCCTTCTTCTTACAATCAATTGAGGGTTCACGAGGATGATATTATGAGGGAAAATCTAATGTTTATTTGAATGTTATGAGTTCTTTGATATGGAATTTTTTGTAACAAATTCACTTAACGTGTTTATGGGTTCTATGAATTCATTATTCCATCCATGCATAGAATAATTTTTGGTTGTATTCATTGATGAAATACTTATATAATCAATATAAGTGGAGGATCATGAATAACATAAGATTATTGTTCTAAACATACTCTGTGAAAACCATATTTAAGGTAAGTTCCTGAAATTCCATTTTCAAATATGTAAGGTTCATTTTTTATGGAATGTCATTTCTAAAAATAGATTACCTATGGACATGACCACTTTTGATGGTGTGTATTCTTATGAGCCACCCAAGAGCATGAAAACCCATTTGAAACATTCTTTACATAGTACGGTACTATTGTAATTTCCTGCCCAAATTATTATAGAATAAACCATTTTTAACTCCCTAATGTAAAAAAGAACCATGTTTACCTAGACTGAGAAGTGTTATGTTGAATTCAACAATTTTAGTATTTGGTTGACTAGTGATCCTATTTTGAGGCTAATGGTGGAGGGTTTAAAGAATGTAGCATTTTTCAATGCCTCAGAATCTATGCTCATTTACATGCTAATTCAAAGGCAGACATTGATCACATATGGGTCACAAAAGTTGATAAACTGGGATAATAATTACACTAATCATGACCTAGCGTTTAATGCTGTTGTCTTCTCTCTATATATGCAGACTTAATATATTCTAGGAGAGTGATTTTGGGTTTACATAAACCATCTGATTATTTGGTATATCAACACTTAGAGAGATCTTAATTTAAAAGAGATGAGATAGTTGGAGTTACTAAAAGACTATGACTTCAAGTCAGTCTATACTCATAATAAGAGAAACATGGTTATATATTCCCTGTGTCAGACGTATCATTCATTCTTGGTGGATAATGTGTCAAGCCAGTTTTCTTCTTTGAAGGTAACCCTGGTGGAGGAGAGTGTTATAGTTTTTATTCAGTCGAGGGTACTAATTCTGCTTTTTTCCATCATGTGAGGGAGGATCCTCTATGAGACCTGAAATATGGGGGAATTCATGACTATATATCATTATGATATTCACATGATTTATTTTTTTATGGAGGGAAGAACTTCGTATTTTTCTTGAGATGGACGGTGGTCCCAATCAGGATGTGAGAGGAGGAGACAAGGGACTTTTATAGTTATAATTTTTCTACACATCCCAATGTTGAAAATATTTATATAGACATTCAATATTAGTTTTTTTGGGCAAGAATGAGGTTGATCATAACTGAGTTTGTGTCTCATTGTCTAACATTTCATCAGGTGAATGTTAAGAACCATATTCTAGTAGGTTTAATGTAGCCTTATGATATATTTTAGTGGAAAAAGGTAAAAACATCCTTGAAAATTATGAAAGGGATTCGAAAAATAGTGTAAGGCCATGATTCTATCTCCGTGATCATTGACTGAAGGTACAAGTTTATACACTTCTTTTCTATTAGTGGGATGATTTTCATGGAATTTTTATGGAATTTTAATGTGAAAAGATCATTCAAATTAATTGTGTACCCACAACAATTTTCACCAACCATGATACACTAATTACTTCATGGTTGAGGAGAGGCCTACAAGTGTAATTATAGAACATGTTAAGGTTGAGCATGGTTCTTCACCCATAGATAAATGGAAAGACCGAGATCACTATCTAGATGATAGAGTTTATTTTGAGAGGCTATTTGAAGGGATATGAATAGAGTTGGGGGGATCACATTCCATTAATTGATTTTTTATATTTTAACAACATTAACTATTCTCAAAGAATGGATCCTTTCAAGACATGTATTGGAGACCCTATATACCACCCTTATTCTATATTTATATTGATAGACATATTTTTTTGGGACATTGATGAATCAGAGAATGAAAGAAATGTTTCATTGATCCAAACCATCTGAGGATAGACAAGAGTCAAACGAAATCTCACACAGGTTGACATCATAGGCCCTTGGTTTTTGATTAGGTATGAAATGTTTTCTTATATGTATCCACATGGGGATGTTTGTGGAGATTCATTTGGGGAGCCACACTATCCATCAGTTTTATCTGGTCATTCAGGGTTATATGGAGGCCTAGTGAGGTCACTAACCTCTATTATATACCCCACAGTTGGAGTGGCTACATGACATCTTCCATGTATCGTATTTGAGGAGTTATATTATTGAACTGATGCAAAGTATTTATTGTAGTGAGCTATAAATTTAGGATGTATCCAACATCATGAAGTACCCAGTAGAGGTCATGGATATTTTGGATAGGATTCTGTGACTGTAGAGCATTCCCTTAGTTCATGTGTTGTGGTAGAATTGATGTATACAAGAGAGTTATTGGGAGCGGTATAACCATTTTTAAGATCAACATCACTACATTTTTCTTATCTTGGTCTTTTTTGGGTAGAAATACTTGAATGAGTGGAGAATTTAGTTAACATATTTTTTCATTATGAGGAACTAGAATATATTAAAGAATATTTTTGGATCTAGGTACTGAAATAGAATGAGATTCCAAGTCCCAGTTATACCATTATTTATATAACAAAAATAATATATATATATATATATATATTATTATCACATCCGCACATTTTTTTACAAATAATTCGATATCTCTTGAATAGATCCATGGATTAGAAATCTATAACATGGATGATTATGGTATGTGAGGTTTACCCTATTCATGACCCAATATTATTTGGTGCATAAAATTTATTTTAAGGATCCATTGGATGGTACAATATGTGTGTTGATAAATTAATTAATTTAATTTACTCATTTAGGTCAAAAAATATCTAATTATTTTTATAAATAGATGATTATAAAAATTTTATTATGATAAATGAATAACCCTAGGATATTAGATATAATAATAAAACATTCTTAATTGGATTTTTGGGGTTAGATGATGATGATTGATATGATGTAGGAGGATTAGGAGGTAGGGAACTCTACGGGAATTCTCCTTCACTGGTAAGCATGTTTGTCTCCAACGATCAATCTCAATTTTAGTTAGGAATCATGAATTACAGATTCTTACATTTTTATTATAATATATTACATGGAATATATAACTACTTGTTTTATGTGATAATATTTTATTCCCATGATCTTTTTTAATTTTATTATATCACTTATTATTAGTTTTCCATGATATTCACCTTGGTTTCCTCTGATTTTTTTTATCATTGATCATGAATTCCATTTCAATAAGGATTTCAGCTTCTTTATTATGCTTCCTCCTAAACCATTATTTAAAAAATTATATATTTACCCATGAGATCAATGTTCTACAGTTCGTGGGGTGTGTTTAAGTATGATTGGACCGCTGAGTTTGTAGAGGTTTAGAAGAAATGGAATGGTGAATTGTTTTTCAGATGGATCTGGAATGATTATGGTTTATGCTTTGTGGATGTGGTATCCATGAAAAATTTTAGATGAATAGACATTAATTATATATGTGTAGGCCTTGAGTAGATTATTGGATTCTATTTTCTCGTCACCAAAGGCTGATAAACGAGGATTGGATTCCTGTTCCATTGATTTCAGGTAGTCTACATGCATGATTCTAGGTGGCATGTCTGGATCTGGAAACCACGTGAGGAATATAATCTCTGCCCAATAAACCATACTGTATGCTTTGTATCCTAGATGAATATATGATGTGATGTACCCTAGATACATTACAAGGGTTTTCAAAAAAAATAATGGATCACACACTGTGTGGCCCGAACCATATGATATGTGACCATCCACAGTGGACTAGTCTTGTTCCATCACAGACTCACCCAAGACCCTTAAATCTATACACACCATGTGAACCAGGGGTACAAGAGATAGTTCTATAACCTTGGTATGTCTAGGTATAAATCCATGACTCAATGTATGCATGCATGACCTGAAGCACAAGATAAGGCCCCAAGTGGTCGAGGAACAACATTTACTCCATGTACAATCCATGTATGATGACATGGATTATAAACCATGTTCAAAAGCTAAAATAACCAGCTGATAAGATGAGGCCACATTCTATATAGACTCTTACACAACGTACTTTCCTACAATGCTTCCTCTTATCATATATTCTTCATTTGGATTCATATTGTGGCCACATAGTAGCATATCCTTAATAGTTATCCATGTATAATGTGATGTTTATATTCTTTGTGGAAGAAGATACGTGATACAATATGTTATGAGAATGAATAATCATTAGGCGATTCTTGATTATGGCAGTGAATAGGGAAGTATAATAAAAGAGATATAGATTCCATTTCTCCCATTTCATACTCAAGAATGAGTTTCCCATAGTATTTATATATGTAACGCCTCGATCCCAGTTACCTAGAGTCGGTGCATTATTATATAACATTTTCATGATTACAACGAATCATGTCCTGAAGGACCGATCGGTTTATCCGACTTGGAAAATAGATTACATACATGAAGTTCAACATTACAACATGAAAATAAAAACAACAATAATTTATTCCATTAGAAACGTCCAAGAATCCTAGATAATTCCTGAAATTCACTCATAACTAAATTCTTCATATACTGAAAAAATAAAACATAAGAAAGGGGTGAGCTCAAATTCTCAGTAAGGGTAAATAATTTAGCAAAATATATAAACTTTTAAGGAAATATGTGTAATAAAACAACATCCTTTTAAACATAAACATGAACATAATATGGAAAAAAATCAATCATTACAATATAAACATCCACATGGAGATTCTACTAGTCGAATAATCACATATAATAACTAATTTCATAATGAGGGAATGTATATTACCAGACATTAATTTCTGTTTCAAGGCCTCGTTCCAGGACCTATGGTCTAACTATAATCGGATCCAAACCCAGAGATCCTCTGTAACTGGACTACATCCCGGAGAGCCTCTATAACCATACTGCAACCTGGAGAGCCTCAGTGACTAGACTCCAACCCGGATGGTATACTGTAACTAGAACCCAACCTGGAGGGATTACTTTTACCGGTCCCCAACCCGAAACATACTAGTCCAATACATTCATCATAAGAAAAGGTATAAATATAACATAAACATTCGTATTAAAACTAGCATACTAAATGTCAATACTTTATCCATAAACCATTACTGGTATAAAAATAACACATCCACAGTCAAACACATCACAAAACATTCAATACAATATGGAATATTTGTATCATAATAAATAAACATGAAACGTGTTTAAAATCCATTAACGGATTTTTACATATATGAAAATGATTAGTAAAATTCTTTTAGAGAAATAAACATTTTTCATGAAATCATTTAAAATTATCACAATTTATAAAGGTAGTAATTTAAAAGGGATTTTTTAAAAAAAGTGTCCCATACCACTTTTAAACTTTTCAAAATAATTATCATTTCAAAACATTCATGTCCATATAAATAAATCCTTAAAATAATTTTGAAAACATGGACATTAATTAAAATGGTTTAGAAAGATAAATATTTAAAAAAAATTAAATGGTGATCTTGTTAAATAGACCCTCCCATAAAATATTAAAAGATTCCTTTTGAAATCATTTTTATAAAATATGGGAGTCTATGATAAGTATGTCCTTGAAAATACTTACACAAGAATAATCTCGGATAATAATGAGACTGAGGAAATAACCCTTACCTCGTTGTAATTAATCGATTCATATGAACAATAGTCAATAAACACCAAATTAATCATATAATATCAAGAATATAAAGATAATCATGATAATATAAATCAAATGTCACTACACAATACACTACATGAAATAAATAAGTGGTGAACAATGGAAACCTCACGTAATTAAATGTGAGATAAGAAACCCCTTATCATGTATCTAACTTGACTCGCTTGTATGTTCCTTGATCTTCCTGAATAATAAACATAAGTAAATTTCTTCTTTAATAAGAATATTTTCAAATTTATTATTCCTTTTATATCACTTATTACCTTGCTATAACAATTAATTAATTATTTTAGTTCATATCGGGCATTTTGTCGATGTTCAGAACTTGATTAAAAAATGAACTTGTTATAATTATAAATTGTCCATGTGGTCAAAAGTACATTTTATATAGTATGATATTAATCATTTAGATTTCATATATATCATATATTTCTAGTATATATATGTATTTATAACAGTACATAACATTTTGAGATAAGAAATGAAATGCACCGTTCATAGAGATGGTAAGTCGTACGTACGTATGAATGCTACCTTTATTTATATTTTGTATTTTAATGGAATTATAAAATAATTATAAATAGGTAAATTATAATTTTAGTATAATACAATATACTATATCATTAACATCATACTTTATACGTCCCACATAAGTCATTAACGAGTCATATCACTTTGAGGGGGCAGTAGTCCGCACTTCCTCAAATGAAATTACCGTGTTTTACCCATAATGGAAACCATAAAGGTATGATATAAATGGAAAATACAGAAGAAAAAATAATACATAAAAAATATATATATATCATATAAAAATACAGTTCCATCTTAATGGCCACCATGAGAGGTGGTAGGAGATAATCAAAAAATCATCGTTTCATGAGGTGTTAGTTTTCCAACCATAGAAACAAAACGTTCTTCACCCAATTAGATGGAAGTGTGTGTAAGTTAGTTCGAATAATTCACATAAAAATATCCTATTTAATTTAGGATACTATTTTTTTATAAAATAAAGGAATAAAATGAGTTTAGGGGGTTGAAGATGTAAAATAAAACAAAATAAATGAAACGAATTTAAGAGAAACTGTTACCTTTAATCTGGGTAACTTCCTTTGGATTGAACCAAAAATACTTTTGTAAGTGACTTATTCCTAATTTAAGGCTTATAGGTGTAAGATAAGATTCTTGAGAGCTTAATTTTTTAGGGTTTGGACTATCCAATGGGCTTGAGAGGTGTGTTGAATGGGTTAGAAGTTGTGTCCTTTTAGAAGGGGGAGGAGGGGCACATTAGGAAAGTGTGAACATATTATTTTATTATATAGTGATATTCTATTTCTAAGGGTCCTATAATAATTATAGTAAAATATAAGATGATTCATGGTCGAAATAAAATCACTCAATAATAAAATGGATAGGTTTTGGATATAGTTTTAATATTAATAATCTTATTTATTTAAATCATTTATTAATGAGGTAAATACTACATCATTATTGTGTCATAAATAGTTTAATTTATTTGATGTCTAAAAATTATAAAAAAACAACAATAATTTATGAAATCTTTTTATCTTCCCAATGAATTTTTATAGTTGAAAATATGACGTATATAACCCCATATAAAAATTACTTTACTAAAAGATATTTGTTTTTGTCATTTTTGCCTTTACTTTACGTTAATTAAAATAAAGTGTCATTATCATTCATAAGTGGCTTCATGGGGTCCCAAAATATACCCAAGGAAGACCATGGTCGGCCATGACTCATCCAATTAGGTTAGGACATGTTTTAAGGTAATTTTGTATTATTATAATATTCTTTTTTACCTTATATTACCTTATTTACCTTTAACCACGATAAATAAAAGTCAAAAATTTACTATTCACCAAAAATTATTTTCATCTTATTGAACCAAATTTTTCATAATGATATTGACCATTTATCTTGTATTTTTCAAATTCAACTCATAGAAATGGTAAAATTATGTTTTATGCAGATTTGCAAATTCTCCTAAGAGGTGGGTAAAAGATGATAAAAAGTTCAATAAAAAATTTATATATCTAAAATTCTTATAAAATGATTCCAATGAATTATACTGAACTTATATATCTATTATGTATTTATTTTTAAATAAAGTAAATTTAAATAAAATAAATAATTATTAAAATGAAAAGTCGGTTTTAACCAATAACTCAGTTTTTTTCACTATTTATCAAGAATTGAAAGTTTTCAGAAAAATACCAAAATTTCACCATAATCTTATTTTGATATTATTAATTCAAAAATTAATTATATTTTAACAAATTAAAAACATATAATTTTCATTTATTAATTTAAAATTTATTCTTATTGTCAATACCAAAAGGCATATTTTTAAGAAATAATAACTAACAAAAGATTGATACTTGTTTATGTTCAATTTCAAAGTTATATTATTTCAAACAAATAAAACTGAATTAAATTGTAAGAATATAACCTATATATACTTCCAAACCATTAGAATGTATAATTTAACAATACAAAATATTTTTATTAAAAAAGTTGTTTTCAGTTAAAATAAAGTATTTTTCACTATTCAGCCAAATATGAATGTTATCAGAAAAACACCAAAAAATTATTGAAAATAAATTCTTATGTCCCTATTCTAAAGAAGAAGTTTATTTTGTTAAATTTAATATATTAATGTTTAAAATATTGGATTTAAAAAGGGTTCTCCAATAAAAAGTGGTAAAATTGCATTTTTTTTAAAATAATTAGTTTATCTAAAAAATGAATTTGTTTTTTCATTATGTCAAGTAAACTCATAATATGGATTATAAAATTATAAATATTTTATAAAGTTAAAAATTTAGTTAATACTTTTCATAACTTCTTTTGAACGGCTAGTTTGGTAATTTGTGGTGCACTTGAACTCGGTGTTGCGTGTAGTGCATGTTATTGAATTACATTGAAGAAATAATGTACTATGAAATCTTGGGGTGTTACAATATAGATAGAGTCATTACACCTATACAGTGGGCATGATTCATTTATCAATGAGGTGATAGTCTAATATATTGGAGTTTTGATGGTGTGTGGTTCCTCCATGGGTGTTGTAGATCCCTCGAATATAGAGGGAACATATGTAGAGTGGTCCCAATCACACATATTCTGTAAAGGTTTCATTTTCTATTGGGAATCATTAATCACATATTGGAGCTATAGGATGACTCATCGACTTTTGATAGGATGTTATATAGAGATCCCCTTTCTCCAACATTAGTTAATATTTAATAGAATATGTATTTTTATATGTATTGTATTTTGTTTCCCTATTTATTTAGGTAGAGTTTACTACTATTGTTGTATCATTCCTTTTATCCCCTTTAGTTTCAGGGTGTCTTATTGGGTATAAATATACTCTCCCCTATATGGGTTATTCCCACATGTGTCATTTATTATCCAAAGGATAAAAATATCAATGATGACAGTAGTGGAACATAGTTATACTTGGGTGAATCAAACATATATGATGTTCAAGCTCAGATATAAGATTTTTGGATCTCTTAGCTTTATTTATTTCAAATTATTTTCATGTTTTGGATTTTTGTCTAGTTTTATGTGCATATTTAACATTAACACATTAGATTTATTATATCATATTGGGATGTATTTTAAATAGGTTTTCAAGATCAATGGTTTACATTAGATGTTAAAATATTTTTATAATTCATGTACAGTATTGAATAGAGACAAATGGGCGTGCGTGTACAAGTACATTATAAAATTTTCTCCCAATTTATATTATTCTTTCTTGGTGGTTGTCACCTACCCCTAGACTACTGAGTTCATTCATGTTGTGTTCATTACATGACAATCCTTTAACCAAATGACCCCTATTGGGTGGTGTGTTGAAATTCATACCATATTTTCTACAATGTATTTTGATTGTAATGCTGCTTCTGATGCTGTTAGGGAAGTAGTTTGGATTCAAATTTTTTCCAAGAAGTATATGTGGTTCATAGAAATAAAATCATATCATAGTTTAATATGATAACCCAGAAACATTGGATCACTCCCAAAAGTAAATCTCAAACCAAATGACAAAGAACATAAATAAGAAGATTCAACTATAGAAGGATTTTTCTCAATGAAATGAAGGTGTATGGAAAGTATTTCCCTTGAAGTAAAACATAATATACCTCATGTCCAAGGCTTTTACATAGTAAATACATGAGTATCATATGAGAGATAGTGGATTGACTATTTTTGTTAGTTTGATCTCATTCAAGTGGGATTCTATTGGATTTGGTGATGTTAAATAAATGTGTTTAGTAATATATTTCATGTCTTTTATTATAAATTGTTTTTTATTCTCAAAAATTTATTTTTCTTGTACATGGTATTTATATGTTATAATTTCCTAAATATATATTTCACATTGAGAGTTTATAATTTTTTTCCACTATGATGAGAAGCTGAAGGTGCTATTATATTATTCTTGAACATTATTAGATAACAGAATGAATTTTTCTTAGAGAAAAATGGAAATATATGTAAAAAATTATCAGAGGCTCATAATACATCAAGACACTCTCTCATGGTGTTTTCCTCTCGTAATTTTCTCTATAATATGTTCCAATAATAGATTCATTAATAGTAAATCTAAATTTCTATGTGTCAATGGATATTCCTATATATAGAACTCTATATTGATCCTAGGAATATAAAATTATAATTAATGTATATTATTCTCTATGTTATTTGATGTAGTGATGAAAATTGTGACTTCATATGATCAATGTGAGGTAGGATACGTTAAATGTGTCATGAGTGATATTTCCTTAATAGATAATGGGAAGAAGGATTAATCATTTATTTCTATTGATGGAATTTTATATCTTAGTTCCTTTTATAGAAATATTTCTTCTTACATAAATCCTTTTCAATGGTGTTTTGAGAGTGAGTTTATTTCATAACGTTCTATGAAATATAAATCTAGCATATAGTTTGATGGTGTTGTCATGAAAGCTTCTTAGTTAGAGATATCATGGTAAAGGAACTATATTACATGGTATAAATTTGTTGAAGGTTAGATGTCAATATATAATTAAATAATTTCTATATGAGATCCATTAAATTTTTCTCGTTGCTATATTTGGACTTTTAAAAATTTATTCTTAATTCCACTGAGACAGAGTCATAGTGGGTCACACATTTTTTGTATCCATAATAAAAGCTAAATTATGGAAATGAATTTAACAAGTTATAATTTGTGAGATTTATTCAATTTGGTTGATATCTATAATTAAATAATAGCTTATTCCAATGAATAAATGAGCGAAACAATAAAAATAGATTTTTTAGTTGCATGTTTAGTTAATATAATAAACATTCTATTAATTAAAATTTTTTTGCTGGGACAATTATTTTTTAAATAATAATTATTTGAGGATTTGTATATATTGATGATAGAAAGATAACCCAACATAATGGTCTAATTATTAATAGTATGAAAGATATTTATTTATATTATTATTTCATTTCACATGTCATGCAATTTAAGAAAAATATTCATATAATTATTGATCATGGGGTAATCTAATAATATTATATATTCCTATGGGTTGTTGTGTAGTTTTCCCAAAACAAATATGGTATAATAAATATTTAGAAACAACACATTACAAAATAAATTTTAATGATCATAATAGAAAGATTGATTCATTATGAATCCCTATAGTCAATTCTCTCTACCTCCCCTCTTCTGCATTACACATTACAAAAATAGTCCATCCTCCTTCAAGAATACATTTTTTCTGATCATCCATGAATAACACATGCGGTCAGGATAAACCATGATTGAACCTAGTAATTTTATAGAAATGTTCATATAGCGTGGTTTACTTGTATATACCCCCTTGGTGTATTATATACCTAGATTCTGAAACAGAATTTTGGTATGTTGATATCTAGTTAACTTTATGGACAATGAATGACAAATTAACCGTTTGGTTAATTCTATATTTGATCATCAATGAATTTTAAATTATATTTGAATATAAAATTATTTTGGTTATGAAATATTAATATAATAATATATTCCATATTTTTCATTGGATATGACATTTTGATCATATTTGTTAACGATTTCATGTATATTATTACTAAATGTTTAGTTGGTTATACTATCAAATGACTCTTCAACTGCACTGAGAACCATCACATTACTGTAGTAATGAATTTATAAATATAATTATATAATATTAAATGATAATAATAATAACTAAATATAATTATACTATTCATTTATAATCAATATCTATTTGTATATTAGATTTTTTTTACTTATTTTCTCACATCGGGTGTTTATAGTTTTGCTAGTTTGTAGTAGTTTAACAGGAACAATGACATTATTCATTTTTCTTTTAAATGTAATCATTAAAAATTTATTAGTGTTAGCCTATTATATATATTACAATGATTTATTATTATTAAATTCTTAATCATTAGTAATGTTTATATATTATAGAAGTTGAAATAGACAATGAAACTTTATTTGGTGATTTTCCTCCTACAATGAGTTTTTTCATAATTAATCACTTAAATATTACTCTATCCTCTAAAAAAATAATAATAATTATTTAAATATTTATTTCATATTATAATATAAATTAATTATTCATATTCATCCATGATGTTATTTTGTAGCATTATTCAAATAGGTAGTCAAGACAACGAAATCTTGAACATGTTTTAACTCGATTGTTGAGTCGGGTTAATGAGGTATTTTTTGATATAATATTAGTATAAAACGTTAATAATGATAATGTGATGATAAATTTATTGCGTGTGAATATATTTGAATATATTTTTATAATAAATGAAAAATATGAAGAAAAATGAAAAAAAGTCTTTTGGGGAAGAGGTAATCTATAAAAGATGTGATAATATTTTTTACCACTCGACGAATGAGAGGGGTGAAGGTGGTTAAAATGTGATCAATTAATAATAAATTAATAAATTATATAAATAGTATTTATTAACGAATACATTAAATAATACTACTGATGATGATTCGGGATGAAAAACCTAAAGTACCACTTTGTTGATGTTTTAAGCCAAACACTTGCAGTGACAAAAATTATTTTCATTATTTGTATATAAAATGGAAAAATAATTGTTTTCAATTTATTACAATAACATATCAATACAGTAATGATTATAATTTTTTTATATACTATGATTATATTTTTTAGAATTTATATAATGTGAATGAGAAGTTCTAAAAGGTGTGATACATACTTTGTGACCTCCAACGTCCTCTTGATAATGGAAATAGATTTGGGGGATATAGGATAATTTTTTATAAATAAGGTAATTATGGTCCACATTGGGGTTTATTGATAGGATATTTATGTAGGGTTTCAAGGAAATTTAAATTTTTGTATTTTCTCTTTGAAAATGGGGAAGTGATCACCCTTTTATAAGTGAGGAAAAGGAATTATTCAATGGAAAAGAAAGGTAAGTAAGGGGTATGAATAGAAAGGAAAGAGATTTATGAGAGTTCGGTAAGGGGAAGTTGGTAAAACATGTAATTAAGACATTATAGATGAAAAAAGTTTCATATAATGTATAAAAGTAATTTTAATTTAGAAACAATTAATCCACCTTAGATTAGTGACTTTAATTCTTAGTATTGTTAATCAAATATTAATCATGGTAATCATTAAGTGTTTTAATAATATTTTAAATTTCTTTACTGATTAAATTATTATTAAATAATTTTTATATATGCTTAGTCATTATATTATAGTTTTAACATAAAATCGACTCATTTAACATTAATAATACATAGTGTTTAAAAAATTATTATCCCTTAAAAAATAATCATTTTTCTAGGATAACATATATTTACCAAATGTAACTTAATATTCAGGAAAAAATTAAAGTGATCCTTAACAGAGAATTAGGGTTTACTTAGTATTAATTAAAAATCCAAGTAATTTTTATAAATTTATTAATAAGAAATTTATAGTACTAATGTTTAATGTATTGAAAAAACTTTTTGAATGAATATTACTTATGTTCTAAAATATATCTTTTTTAAATTTCAAAATAATTTTATAAATTATAAATTTTTTATTAAAATTTACATATATTGTCAAGAATAATTTTTTACATTATTTGGGTTATGATTATATCCATGTGATGTTATAAAATCCATGGTATTTAAAAAAAAATAGGATTTTAACCTTTTCAGTTAAAAATAAATTATATTTGAAAAAAACCAAAAATTTATATTATGAAAATTTAGAAATGATAAATACAATAATTCTATTAATTTTTTAAAATAAAATTAATAAATCTTTTTAATTCAATTTTTATATAAAATATAAAAATTTAATGGAAAACAATTCATGAAAATTAGTTTTCTAAAATTATAAATATTCGAAATTCTTATTTTTTGTTATATATATTATATATTAAATAGATGATAATTAATTTTTTATGTACATTCTTATCTAAAATTTACATAGTTTAAAATTTTTATAGGAACATAAAAAAATGTTTTATGATTAAAATTTATTTTATTTTCAATTCTCATTTGATTCAATAGATAGAAAATAAATGTCGATAACACACTAATTACAAATCAAAAAAACCCCAAAAACCATGGAATAAGATACAAGGGTCTAAAAATTGGTAGTAGAAGTCATATGGGGTTGGTGTGATTCTGATAACATGTATTTCAATGTGACTTATATATGCTTAATCATTTACCATAAGTGAATTCCCTCATGATTTAATTTCCCGAATTCACCTTTGAAACAATATATGAAAATCCCTAGCAATGCAACCTCTCTTTTGAGTTCAAAAAAATGTGTTTCAAATGTATGAATCCTAATTTATGTTGTAATTTATTTTGAATTTAATTATTGATATTGAAATATTATGACTTCCATTTGTAATAGAGATGTCAATGAATATTTTTTAATTGCTGTATTCTACATTCAAAATTTAAAAAGTTTATTTATTTCATTTAAAATTAGAAAAGTGTGTAAAAAAATTTTAATATATAATTTAAATAGGTAAAAAATATAGTGGATCATGTGTCATTGTATTCTACCCACTTAAATAACTTGCATCATCATAATTTTAAATATCAGTTACTTGTAAGGTATAAGTAAAGATAAATAAAATAATGAGCTTACTAAAGATATTATCCCTAAAGATATATGATCCTCAATATCTTATGGATGAGTAGAAAAACTTTGTTTTCCCAAACGATTTCATTGAAATGTGTCTCATAACTTGGTATTAAGGCATATGAGAATGATTTTATTCTCCTTTTAGGTAACTCATAGTTTTCATTTCAATACTATATGCACATAGTTGATTTAGAATGTGTTTCTTTCACATTATAGAAATCAATGTAGATCCAAAATTAATATTGAAATTCAATTTTGAAAATTTAATTAATTTTTTAGAGGCGGATATTATGATTTAAAGAAATATTATTTCAATAATAAACTATTCATATGACGAAATGATTCCTTTAAAATTAAAATCACTAAATGTGTTGGTTTAATGTTCTCATAAAAAATCATAGATAAAATAGGGTTGATAAAATTATAATAGACCCACTAATTCAGGGTAGAGGGTATGTAAAACCTAATTACCAAAATCATCTTCATAGATAGTTATTATATTGGTTCCTCCATTCTCTATGAATCTAGGTGGTCATGGATTCATACCATCCAATTATATCACTGGATTAGAGAATTTACTTTGATAATGTGTAACCCATAAAAACCAAGTATTTTCGACTACTAGTGGTTCCCATCGAAGAGTTGTTTCATTATTCCTCATGTTAACTAAAATATTAATTTACCTGAATATTTTGATGATTAGTGGCCTCTAATAACACATATAAATCATCCTTCATTCCTCTTGAGAAACGTTCCTTAATGACACTTCATATATATTTTTCATACATGTGGTTGAATATCCTTTCTTTCATCATCATAATTTATAGAATTTTTAGGAGCCCTCATACTTCTCATCTTTGAGGGACTCAAGATTTATAATATTGTCACATTATTATTCCTGTATCATGAAAGTTGATTTAGTGTTACCACCAAATTTTCAATCTATCTCCCATTCCAATGGGTTGACTATTGAGGTAATCGTTACATTATTCTCCTCCCAATCATAAATCTATTCCATCTAGTTTCAACCATCGCTAAAAATAAAAATAATACACATGAGTAAAAAAATAATAAAAGAAATTGGACATATCCTAATCATAAAAAGGAATTAAAAATGAAATATATGTTTCTTTAACATTATCATGTTGTCTTATAGATATTTTATTTTGGCCAACATCTATCTTAGTTTGACCTAGGTTACCTTACAATAGGTTATCAATTATTTCTCAACATAATCCCAAAAACTAACGAGGAAATATATCATTTATTATGAATTTGAAAAAGAATATTATCAACAACATCATATACCCTATGATTTTCGAACTAGATGTGTAGTATTAGAAATATTCATCTAGTATTAGGGTGTTGATTGATTCAATTCTCATCTAACCCTTTTTAGGGTCATTACCTCTAAGGAATAATTTCCATAACCACATCCACTTTTAATAATCATACAATGAATTTTTCATGTTAAAACCATATACTGATTAATTTAAAATTATTTTTGTATATCGTCATATATTTAGACCCAGATCTAGGGTATTAACTATGGTTCCCTATCCCAAAGCCCAAAGATAACTTAACTAAGATTCAAAAAACAACTAAACTAATCCTCAAAAGGCTAAAAAATTATCAAAATAAATAATCCCACATCTGATACTAACTAAATAAACACGTGATAAATGTTAAGTTACTACTAAAAATACCTCATGTAATAAATATTACATCTCACAATAGTTTTTCAAACCAACTTTTATAAGGTTAATTATCCTAGAAATTAGAAATGTAATCATTTTATTTTAAAACACATATAAACATTACTATATAATCAAGCGCCTATAGAAAAATTTATAAATATCAAAAATGATATAATTATCTTCATAAGATGGTTATTGGATATAAGAAAGAAGTGATCTTATATTTAAATAAAGTGTAAACCATCGCATAAGATGAATGAATACACAAGGAAGACATCAATATCATAATAAAAAATCAAAGGCCTTAGTGGATAATCATAAAACATGTTATAGTAACATAAATAAAAAAATAACATTACATTAGCATAAATGACATGACCAAGCACAAAAATAATCACTATATTCATATAATATGTTAGCGTGCCAAAAATTTTAAAATGCACTAAAAATATGAAACTATCTTGAAAACATGGAAATTCATTTAAATTAAGTGCATCATAAAAAGTTTCAATAACATTTTGAATAATTTGTAAGTTTTTCATAACATGATAATAAATGTGAAAATTTTGAACAACCATAAGAATATGAAATAATTTATTAGAAAAACCTTTATTCTTATACCTATATGAAAAAACTCAACATTTATATGCTTGAAAATATGGCTAAACTCAGCATCCCAATTCCTATTTGAACAAAATAACTATTTACAAACATAAATCCTCATGGTAAATGTCCAATCTATTTTGACATATTCTTAATCTAAAGCATTGAAGGGTTATGTATGACCACAATCATCATCATCCACACATATGTGTTCTACCTAAAATAAATCATATAATAAATTATAAATGTAAATAATATGTGTTGATTAAACATTCAAAAAAACGTCACATAATATGAACTCAAAAAATTATAATAAATTAAAATATTATTTTACAAAGGATTTATTTCAAAATAACATAAATATTGGGTGAACGAAACATCATTTAATGAATAATATACCATAGAGGGTAAATATTTATGAAAACATGCCTTTTGATTCAAAACCCAATAAAAACATTGAGGTAAAAATTAATTTCAATTTTTTTAATGGAAATATAATTATTTGAAAATCCTAAATATATATATATCTATATAAAAATTACATTAAAAACATAATGTCTTAAAAACAATAACTGAAAATAATTTCGAAACTTGTACTGTTAAATGAATCTTAAATAATAAAAAATTGGAAAGGATGTAATTTTTTAAATAAAATAATTTGAAATACATTGAATAAATTTAGTTTACAAATTATGCATAGTAAAAAAAACATGAGAAATACATAAGTAGTTTCAAATGAAAATTTAGAGTGGATTATAAATACATATATTTTCAACGGACTAAAAATAAATTTGATCATTTGAAAAAAAAATTGAAACTCAAATTATTAAAGGGTTAATAAATCCATTTATTTAAATGTAATTAAGGGGAATTAAAAGATTAATTTACATAAAAAATCATGTTCATAAAGGTAGAATGTTTTTCGTAAATATAAATACACATATGGAAGAAAACTCTATTAAATGTAATGTGAATTATTCTCAACAAAAATTTATCTTAGAATAAATTAAAATCATCGAGGGATAATAATTTTATACCAAAAATAATTTCCCTAGGTATTTATGTGTAAATAAATTCTAAACTAATAATAGGTTAGAATGTATGTATCAAAAATAATATTCATAAAAAACATTAGTGATTATGACCCAATGAATAGAATTAATTCATGAAAACCATATACAACATGAAAAGATTCTAAATTGAATCCTCTTGAAAGAGATATATTCAAATTAAACATAAATTAAAATGAATAAAAGTTAATTGATGATTTAATATCTCATATTTTTAATATATACACTATATTGATTAAATTATGTGCATATTACAAATTAGGTCTCAAAGATAGAAATATGATATGTCAACCCTTAAGACATATAAAGATATCAATAAAAATGGATTAAAAGGGATATAGAGAATTAAATTTATTTTAAAATACCATGAATATTAATAATATATGATATTATATATCTAATTGACATTATAAAACCCATTTTGAAAAGTATGTGTGTGAAAGAACATTTTTCTCAAATAATGATGTTTTGAGATGAGACCATTATAACCATCATATTTTTTGAATCCAAACCCCAATAGAGAAATTGAATGGATTAAAACATTAAAAATAATTAATTATAATGAGATCGTGATAAAATTATAATGTCTTACTGTTTACACCATAAAAAATGAATCTTGAGGTATAACATAAAAAATTATCATGTGATTCAAATTTGAGTCATAGAAACCCTTACATTGTTTCAACATGAAGTATTATGCACAATAAACCCCTGTAAAAAATAATAAATTGATTAGTAAAAATTTTTAATAAATGAACTTATACTAAAAATATTTATATGACTCCTTTAAAATCATTATTAATATATACATTAATTATTTATTATATATTTTCCCACATCTGGTGTTTACTATTTTGATATTTTATAGTAGTTTTGTGGGAGAATTGTCATTGTTCATTTTTCATCAAATGTTTATCATTTTAATTTTAGCTATATTAATTTAATGTCTTAATTATAATGATTTATTATGATAAAACAAATTTAGAAGTGATTTATTCTAATCCTAGAAGATGAATTCTATAACAAGCATTTTTTTTGGTGATTTATAACCTACAATTAGTGTCTTCTAAATTAATTTTTTAAATATTAATGAATACTATCGTAAAGCAAAAGGAATTACATATTTATTTCATAATATACCAGAAATTATACTTTAATATAAACCCATGATATAATTTCTTTTCACTATTCATATTGGTGGTCAAACTGACCCAATCATGAACACAGTTAAACTCGATTTGTGAGTCTTTTTAATGAGGTTCTTCATTTTATATAATATTATTAAAATACATGAATAATGATATTATTTTTAAATTTTTTGGATGATGAAAAATTTGTTTTTATAAATAATGGAACATTAGAATAAAAAATAAATAATGATTCTTTGTGGAGATAGTAGTCCACACAATACACGATTAACATATTTTTACCCGATGAATGTGTGGTGTGAATGTGGATAGTTTGTTCTCATTTTATAATATTAAATAAATTGTTTAAAAATCATATTTATTAATCAATAATGTACCATATTTCTCCTCATGAATAGGCTTGGTAATAGGTGCGTACATTGCAAGGACTTATGTGACATCCCCGGGACATAAAAGAATATCAATATATTCTTAGGGATTTATAAATAGTTGGAGGATTATATTTTATTTAAATATAAAACAACTAATGAAATAATACCTTAATAAATCCACCGCTGTATGATTCATGTAAATAGTGTAACACAACTCATGGTGAACCAAACCAACCTCTAACCCAAACCACATCAGATTAAAATGTAAAAAAACCTATATCAACTTATAAAGCAGAAGCAAAAACCAAAATATACTAAAATGCTCTAAGACACCACACAACAACTCCCAACATTATATAAGATCCAACTCCACAATCCATCCCCATGGTATCATGATACATCACTAAAGAGATTATATACCTTTCTATTAGTTGTCTCTTAGAAAAAAATATTTGCAACTTGACCAAAGTTACCCAAGAATTGGTGAGTATAAATCTATATAATATTTCCAAAAATAACATTCATAATCATGAACCAAGTATATAACATTATAGAACATTTAAAAAAAAATTATGTAAAAAAATTAAAACAGATTATCTCAAAACAAAAACAATTTCTAAAAAAATATTTTTATATGAATAGAAAACAAATAAGTCATTCAAGCCGCTTCTCCAATACCATTTTGAATAATTTATTTTAATCCAATGAAACACCAAAACACCTAAACAACACAGAAATAATCATGAATGGTTTCACTGTTGACTGTGGAACTTCATGTTCATACATTTTCCCTTTGATAGTTGTCATCCATGACAATTATATATCCTATTCAACTAATTTCCATCCATTTATACCAAAAACCATGCCAAACATATTGTTCCAAAATATTTCCACAAATCAATTATTTTATTTAATACACTTTCCATCCAATTATACATGAATTAAAACCCAACAACCATTTTATAATCATGAAACCAGTTTCATATTACACAAAAACAAACAATTTCCATAAACTATCAAAAAATAGGGTTTCCAATAAAATTTGAACAAAACATTCACAATTAAAATCATGAAATTCAATCCAATTGAAATATATACTTCATGTTTTAATAATATTATTCAATAGTGACTCCATATACCTCAAAAACTTCTAAGAAAATAAATAATGGTACAAAAACTATAATAGCATTACTTATATCTTCTAAAACTAACCTTAAATCTTCTTCCCAATAATCTACTCAACCATATCTGATTATAATTTGAATATTAATACATGTATGTTTCCCCAATGGATTATATATATTAATTAATGACAATGAATAATTAGAAAACTATGGTAAATCAAAAATAACTAGAACTTACTAACGAATACGGGCTTCCAATGCACCGTGAAGTGCCAACAAACTGCTCCCAGATAAAGGGAGTGGGTCATCATGGACATTGGGATAAGTGAAATTTGAGTTAATTTATCTTTAGATAAAGTATAACAATTAATGGAAAAATATGAATTATATTAAAAAATTGTTTCATTCATTAAATGCTTCATGGGTTAAGATATCGGTTATGA
Organism: Viscum album; assembly: GCA_963277665.1. Taxonomy (NCBI): domain Eukaryota; kingdom Viridiplantae; phylum Streptophyta; class Magnoliopsida; order Santalales; family Viscaceae; genus Viscum; species Viscum album. The sequence goes on from OY728167.1 coordinate 955,069,177, forward strand.
AAAATTTATGAAAACTATGTGCCAGCCACTACCTCGGAACACGTCTATCATGGTTTAATCACATTGTTAGACAAACCATGCACCTACTATCCTCATCCCATTTTTGACATTAGTACGATTCCTCCTATGTGGCCTCACAGTTTGGCCAAAATGTACGCCCATCATGTACCTACCCAGTTACCTCTATTTCTATTTTCACGATTTCTTATATGGATTTTATAGTTTTTTCTAACCATTATCAAACCATTAATATCTATAAAATACTCAAAAAAAATTTAAAAACCTTTCTAAACCATCCTAACCATAATCCAACTACAATTTATATATAAAATAAATAAATAATGTGTAAGATACCTAAAACCAGGGGTACTAGATTCTCCCTACCATTGGCCTTGTAGTTTGTAGAAAGTTGGAAAAACCACATTATCCTGAAAGAGTTTAGCTAATTTCTCAACCATTTATTTCTCATATTCCCAAATTTCATCTAAAATCTAACCATGCTAGTATAAAACTTACACTAGACCAATTAATTTTCCATGAAATACTTTCTCTTTCATATCCACAATCTACATTGACACATAAAAAAAACATCATCAAGATCTTGGTCAATGTGATCCAATAAAATAACATGGTTAGGAGAAGTTTGATAATTTTTTAATTGAGGTACATGAAACATGTGAGGAAAATAACTAAACCAGGGTGAAAAAAGAACCATTATTCCATCTCAAAATCCCATTATAATAACTCAAAATTGGAGATTTATTTAGAAGATAAGTATTTATACTTAAAAAAAAGTTGATTCACAATCCTTGTAGAGAATATAAACAACACAAGATCACTCAAATAGAATGATAAATTCCATAAATGATGATTTTAATAGGATTTTAGAAGTATATGATACATATTTATCATTTACCTAATCAACTGAAACTAATTTGTTGTCTCTTGGCCCAGGCTTGGCACAGCTACTAATGTATCACAAATTTCCACCGAAAAAAGGTTATTATGATAAGGATTCTAATTCAATGCTTAAAATGGATCTATAAGTATTGAGTACTGATAACTATTATTATATGAATACTCCACCAATTATAGGTTCTATTCCCATGATCTATAAGGATCTATTATACAATCTTTATGAATTTCATCGAATGTATGTATCATACTCTATGATTATACATCTATTTTAGGATGTTATTTTATACTCATAGTCAGCTATGTCATATGTAATTGTTGGAGGTATTTTCAATAATGAGATTTAAACCTTGAATATCAGTCTGATACTATTGAATTTAGTATTCCATGCCTCTCTACCACTTCTTAAATATATATTTTTGATAATTCCTCCACTATAAGTGATTCATGAATAAATATTAAATGGGTCAATATTATGAGTTGCTCAACTATCACCCATATGAAATAGTGTTTCTAAACAATAATTGAGAGACCATTCAAAATAAAAATGGCTATCCACTCTCATTTTCAAATTGAAATATGTAAATATTGCAATATATTCACTGGTCTTTGTTGTTTTACTTAACTAGATGATTGGTGGTACATCTAAAAAATCAGCCACTATTATCTTCATGTCAACCTTTCAAATGTGTGTATTCAATTACTTATAAATCATCTATATTCTAGGAAGTAAACACCATTTGAAATGGTGTTAATCATGAAATATTTATTCCTAAGAAGACATATATACAACCATCTAATCATGAAACCACAAAAATGATCTTCCATCATACTTCAATTCCTCAATGTTATCCCCACCATTGAGTTTTGATCTCATCAAAATAGATTCAAAATAATATGTATGTTCTTCTATATCATTCTAAACTAAATCAAGAACAAATGTAACTTGAATGAAAAATTCATAACTACCTCAAATTTTACAATCTATGTGCATGTTGTTAAACACCGACATCCATTCCCAATGTTCTAAATCCTATTTCTCCTGATAAATATATGTATTTCTTCTTAAATAATCATCCTTAGATTTTCCTTTACCAAGTGTATACATCAATTCAAATTCAAAAATTTGTAGATACTATATAATTATATTTTTCTCAAGATTAAATCTATTTGTGAGTAAACATGTTTTAAACTCTTATAATCTGTAAACACTAGGAACATATGTGAAAATAGGTAATGAAGAAATGTCTTGAAAGAAAGTATTATATTAGCTATTTATATGTCATTTTTTTGTTCATTCATCTCATGAAACTGTAACTACTGCGATCCAAAAACAATAACATGACCCCCCACACACCCCAACCCAGATCATGAAGTATCATAGTACACCATGTAAACCTACCCTGATTCTTGAAATATTAGGATTGATGTTGATATAAGGATAAATTTTATATCTTGTGAAGACTTCTAAAATTACTTATTCCATTAAATGGATCATTTTTTCTTTTCAATTATTTCATTGATAAATCTAGTAATGGAAAATCATGATCAAAATGTAGATAATAACTAATCAGACCATGGAAACTGCATTTCTCAAACACACTGTTTGGTGAATTCTATGATATCACAACCTATATCTTTTTTGGATTTACATAAAGACATCTTTCAAAGATAACATGGACATTGAAATGTTCCACTTGTATCAAGAAATATCACATATAAATTTTGGAATACAACCAATGATACCAAAATATACCCTCCTCTACCATTAAGTGTTTCTTATGCTTAGCCCTTATCTTTGGATACACAAGTTTTTCATCAAAAAACACCACCATAAATGAATTAAAATACCTTTTAATTATATGAGTCAAAAAAACCAAAAATAATACTTGTGAATTCATAAGATCAATATTCATAACCACATACTAATAATGGATGTATCTACTCTTGAAATATTTTTTTGGAATATCTTTCTTTTGAACCTCCAATTGATGAAATAATGAACACAAGTTAATTTTAGAGAAACAATATAATTCCCATTAATTGATTGAACATGTAAATAATATTTGGAATTAAATACCATTTCTTTATCATATTATGGTTATGAATAATGATATACACACACCCCTAAAAAAATTGCTCAAAAGTTTTCTAAAATAAAACCAGTTCTGCCCATAAAGATGTAATTTAAAAAATGATACTTTTTCTTTAAAAATAATACAATTTATTATCCAATTAATTTAATTATATTGGTTTAAACTTATTATATGGTAAGAAAATGGATTGGTACCTTGTATCATATCCATCCTAAACTCCATTTGTTTTGTGGGTGTAAACACTCAACAATTATTGGGGAGAAATCGTCATGTTGATCTAATGTTCTTGGGAAACAACTATTTTCAATCTCATTCACCGATTCCAAATTCAAAAATTCTAACTAGTATGATATCATTAAAACCACTAGTGCCAAAAAAATCACATTTTATATCCTATTACATTTTAATATTCTCTATAGAGATTCTTGATGCCATAATTAGTCATATAACTAACCTTTATGATATAATAGCTGATTTAGGATTTTAAATTTTCAACATACCATGCCTAGGATTATGTAATAGACATGAATATTAATAATAAAAAAATATGATATCAATTCAACCCCATAAAAAATTATTGAACATTATTTTCCTCTAAAGGCTTGAAATTCACTTTAACAAGGAGTATTTTTATGTTTCAAAATAAAAGGAATCATCTTAATATGAAAACCCATAAGATAAACAATATGAGAGGAAATAAATAATGGGTTTAACCTATGTTAATAAATTCTTCTATAAGGTTAGAACTAAAAATAATCATACCTCCAACCATTGAAGGTCTAGACTAGTCTTCCTCAATCACCTTCTCATCTCAATTTATGTTCATAGATGCTACAATTTGTTATTTATTTCCCTATTAACATTGAATAGCCTGAAGACTCAAGGTATTACTAGAACGACACTGTCTTCATCAGTTTGGTCAATGATAACAATTTTGATGACCTCACCACAGCAAAAATATGACATGTGTGAAACCCAAGATGTGTCTTTAACAAACGACATTAAATCACTATGACCATTCCAATGAAGACTCCCCATTTTGTTTCAATTTAGACATTGTCTACATGGTGTCATACAATCTCAAATTATGTGATCTAATGAATGAAATTAAAAACCTATAAGCATACTCCATGGTTTAAGAATAATATGTACTGATCCAACCATCCGATTATGAGTCACAAAAGTACCTTAAAAATAGGTATCCTTCTTCTATATATTCCAATCATTAGTGTTCCAACCATTTCTCAAATATATATATATATATAATCCATCTAAATGTAGTTTTATATATGTATCTTTCTACAACCATCACTCTTTTAACCAAATCTATAGATTATGATATAAAAAGAATGAAAAACATGGAGTGAATCTTTCACAACATCCAAGATCCAAAAATGTGTTCCATAAAAGATTCACTTGTGTTAATTTCAAGTCAAACAAAGACTGAATTCAAGAATTCTACAACATAATCATTCACAGTATGATTTTATTTCTTCATGCTAAACAATTTTGTTTCTCTAGAAATCAAGAACATTTGAGGATACTATTGTTTTTTGAAAAATTATTCAAAATAACCCCATCAAATTACATGGTCTAATTTCCACTAAATTGATAAATCACACCATCGTAATGCAAGATACTCAAGTGTGTATGGTTCCAAATTGATATTTAGCTCACATGTTGTTCCTATGAAATTTATAATTTGATTAATTCTATTCAGTGTCACCTCTACATTCTCTGGTTATGAATCAAAAAAAATATGAGTGGATTTTTATTCTAGAACATATCGTAATGATCTATATTCCTTGGATTATCCCTTTACTTCCCACTATCTGTGGCTTAAAAATCCAAAATAATGATTTGAAAAAGCACTTCGTTCACATGTGGTGTGGGTGAGACCACATTTTTAGAATCCTCTTGCGATTGGTTTCTTGCATGCCTAACTAGTTCATTTTTTTATAAAAAAATTCAAACATTATTTTTCCTCACTCACTAGAAAGTAAGGATTGTGAATTCAAAATTTAACACATTACACACTTAACCATAATTATTTCCAAAATTCTCAATTTTCCCATTTTTAATTCATTTTTTAACATTCCATCATGCTTTTGATGATTATGCATTTTCAACTATTTCCAAAAATCAACATTGTTTATCCAAATCATATTTATTTACTGAAAATTAAATATGCATTCCTAGTGGGAAGTCATTTATAGCAATGCATTCCATGTCATTATCATTTGATAAACCTAATACAATGAGGTAAAAACTCCAACATGTGTGCCAAAACATTCATGTTCCCAACTCCATGGTATCTTGTGGTTTAGTAAAAATAAATTATCTATTCTAGTTTTTAGTCTACACATCATGCCTTGATGCCGCTACTAATTTAAACCATACCAACTCAATGATCAAGGGAATAATAGATTTTATCCCAAACTGTATAATGTCCTCAGCCTTAAACATTACATAATCTTGAGATAAGTAAATAATTTGACATTAAATCACAATGAATATATTTTTAGGTTTAGAGTTTTAGGGAATTAGGCCATAACTATTACATAATTGACCCAGACATTACATGTGGATAGTTACACTTATTATCCACTTTTTCCACCCAAAAAACCCCAAAAAATATGATTTCTTTTTCATAAATAATTATTCATGAATTCCAACATTCTCTTACCCATACTTTTACCCAATGAAAAACATTTGAAAAAAATGGAATGAGCATAAAAAGCTAAAGAATGAATAGAAAATAATGAATAAATTTGTTGTCCATGAATATTTAAAACCCATGAAAATATTATCACAAAATCAAACTTTTCAACCATAAAACATAACCACATTAACCCAACTCACGAAATCATAAGATTTATTTAAGACAAAAATATATCATAAAATATACAGGAAATTTTTGGCATCTATATCATAATTACATAGTATCTTTCATAGCTACTTAGGGAGTAACCTTTAAGATTAGGTTTGGAATAACCATCAAAATATATTCCATAAATCTATTAAGAGAAAACATGACATTATCCTCCATAATATTAACCAATACATTTGAGATCTATCATAGGCTCACCTCTTTATGTTTATCATGTAACAAACTGTATACATAAACAATTCCCAAGAGCCATTACATAATCATAACAGATAAACCAACCATAGAAGAAAAATAAGATTTCCACATTTTAATCAATATTTATAGATATTGATACTATAAATTCATTATAAATGCCATTTTAGTACCAAAATACCTAAAGAATAAATTTTTATTAACTATTATTTATTAAAAACATTACATATTATAGAGTAAGCCAAATATCAAATAACGGTTACAGCAGCGAAGAGGTCGTTGCTTCTGCACAAATTAAAAACATTCATGTTTTTGTTTAGTGCAAAGATTCAAAGAAATAGATTCTTTTTCAATAAAATTTAATGTAAAAGGGGTTTATTAGACACCATATAAATAAGGTTCTATATAAATTAAAATATGCCTCAAAGAAATAATATTGAGATAAAGCCCCATTACTTGAGTCTGACTCATCATGTATAATCAATAAGTTACTTAATAATAAAATTATGCGAATTTAGAATTTATTTATATTATTTTTTATGTTTATTATTTTTTTTTATCCCTTATTAATATGTTATATAAGTTACATAAATATTTATATTCATATCAGATGTTTTGTCGATATTCAGTACTTGAGTCAAAAATGAACTTGTTGAACTGCTTTTGATGAAAATTGTCCATGTTGTCAAAAATCCATATCCAAAATGTTATTAATTATTTAAAAACCATATATATCCAGAATATATTTATTTTTCATATCCATAATATTTAGATATAACAAATTAAATGCACCATTCATGGAGACGGTAGGCCATACGTACGCATGAATGCTACATCAGTTTCATTTTTATATTAATGGATTGAAAAATACATTATAGATTGGTATATTATAATTATAGTATAATATTTATGTTATATATGTTACATATGTTCATTAACTCCTTCTGTTATAGGTTCCATGCATGGCATGAATAAGTTATATCAGTTTCAGGGGGTGGAAGTGCACACTTCCTCAAATGAAATTAGTATATTTAAATATTATGTAAAGCATATTGAATGTTATAATATAAATTACATAATAATAGAGACAATATAAATATAATATATATCCTATATAAATATAGTGCCTTCATAATGGCCACCATGAGAGGTGGTAGGAGAAAATTGAACAATAATCATTTTGTGAGGCTGTAGTTTGACAAACATAGAAATTTTATGTTATATATCAATTAGATGGAGGTGTGTGTAAGTTTAGCTAAAAAAAATATCATAAAAACATCATAGTTTATTGCATATAAAGGTTTTTTTAAAAATTAATGGAATAAAAAATGTTAGGGGTTAGAGATGGGAAACAAATAAATGAAAGGATCTTGAAAGAAGACGTTACCTCTAAATCCAGTAACTCATTTTGATTTGAGCCTAAAGGATTTATTGAACTAACTTATTCCCATGATAAGTCTTAAAGGAATAATTTAGGGATGTTGGGAGATTATTTTGGCAGAATATGGATGATATATAATTCTTAAGAGGTGTGAGTAAGTGGGTAGAAGCGGTGGACTTTTATAAGAGGGAGGACGGGCACTTTAATAATGTATTGAAATATTATTTTATTACAAATTTATTTTCAAATTACAATAGATAAAAAGTAATATATTTCAAAGATAATATGAGGATGGTTCAAAATCCCGTCGCACAATTTTTTAGACAAGTTTAGTTAAAAATTTAAGAATATCATTTGGCTTTAACCCTTACTTAAATAAATTATTTCTTACCATGTCTTCTTGTATTTTTGCACAATATAGTTCATATAAAAACTAACAAAATTCCAAGAGAAATTCAATTGTATCATTAAATAAATTTTTAACACTATCTATATATTTTTTTTGAATCATATATTTTAATGAATAATATATCATTTAATAACATAGTATTTTTATTATAAAACTCATTTATGTCAATTTTGACACTATTTAGTAATTTATTTTTTATAAAATCATAAAAACTATATTCATTCAAAAAAACTACATTTAGTTAAAGATATAATGTCTTAATATTCCATAAATTTCATGGATGCCATCAAAAGTTTCAAATTAAATTTATTTTAATATTTATAATATCATTTCTATGAATCATTCATTAATAAGGTAATCACTACATCATCATTGTGTGATAAATAAATTTATTTATATAGTGTATACAAATTATAAATAAAATACCATGATGTAATAATTTTTTTTGATTTTTATTTATATTTATATTGAAAGATATTGGTTACATTAATATATATTAAAAATGTTTTAGAAAAAAGATACATTTTTATGTTATATTTCTTTTTATTTTAAATAAATTGTTATAACCTCTCATTATCACACCTATGTGGCTCCAAAATGGCAGAAGTTCGGAATAATGATTGTTTTAGTCACCCAAGACTTATCCAATAATATTAGTACACATGTTATGGTAGTTTTATTTTATTATAATATTATTTTTACCTATATTTACCTAATTTATCTTTTAACCTTGGTAACTAATAATAATTACTGAAGTTACTAAACAAAATTTCCATAAATAAAAGTAACATATTTATGAAATATAAACCCTTTGATTCCAAATATGGAATACATTTTCCGGAATTAAAAAAAATAAAAATTATATTAATTAATTTTAAATTAATTCTCATTATCAAACCAAAAAAGTAGGTTTTTAAGAAGTAAAATCTATAAGAAGATTGAAAGTGTTAATGTCCAATTTAAATATTAAACTACATAGAATGAAAAAAATTGGATTAAATGATAAAAATACAAAAATTAAATTTTGAAACCAATTAAAAATATAATCTAACTATATAAATAAATGAGATGAAAATGAAGTTTTGAATTAAAAATCATTTTATTCACTAATCATTAAGAAATGAATTTTATCATAAAAATAACAAAATTAATCCAAAGTTAATAATGAATTATTTATTATTAAAAATATTTTTTTTGTAATATATATTATATAAAAGTGACAGTAACTGTATTTAAAAAAGGATGTTCATCAAAAGGCTGTAAAATGACCTTTTAAAATATTAGAGTATTTTCATAAAAATTGATTCATTTTCATTTTTAGACTCTAAAATTTATTAGATAAAAATAAAAATATTTGAAAAAACATTTTTAATCCTATCTTAGTTATTTATATTCATTCTTACTAATAAAAAAGCTAGGCATTAACTAATATTTAAAATAATAATAATAATATTTTATTATTTTTAGTTATAACTTAGTGTTTTGTGCAACGTAATATTTTTGAGATACATGTTGTTGTGTGTTGAGTATGTTATTGGACAAAGCATCACCTTTAATGTAACATTAATATCATCATCATAAATATTAATAGATATGAAAATGTATTATTCTATAATTAATTGTGATGTTATATCCTTCCCCCTTTGGAAAATTGTGTCCTTAAAATTTTAAATTTTGTCTCGGAAACATCATTGAAATCCCCAAATTAGAAAAAGTGTCAATAAAAGTATCATATTAAAAGAAATAAAGAGAAGTCTAAAGGTCACCCAAGATAATACATACTAGTATTACATGTAATAAAACATTAATATGGAATAAAAACAACCATATTCTTCTAATGGATAGTGATAGAAAACTTGATCAAAATAAAGTTATCAATCAGAGAACCAGATACATGTGATTGGTTTAATAGTCTTTGATTTCGCAGTAGGAAATGTAGAAGGTAACATTTCTGTTTTAAGTTCATTTTCGTAAACATAGAAACTTTATTTACAAATGTGACTAATAAAATAAGGAAACATACTTTCTTGTATTTTACCTTAAAAATAATTAATAAAACTATTCCCAAATGAACTAACATTGTACATTGATCACAATGTCCACCTGGTTTCATCGTCATTTTGTTCACATAGATAGAAGGTCCATGCTCTAAAAAAATGATTTATATCTTCTTTAAAATCACTTGATTTTTTTGTCCAAATATACCTTGTACAAACTGGGTTATATGGGTATTTTTAGAGAATAAGTTTCCAAAAATAATCTTTTATGACATATAATTTCAAAACATCATATGCGACTTTCATTAAATAATACATTCAGACCACGTTTGAGTTAAAACATTCAATCAATGGTAATTTTAAAATAAAATAGGTATGTTCTAAATGATTTTATTTTAAAATAAAATATAAATAGGTTTCACAATGGTCTCCTTCTTTAAAAGCTTTTATAAAATTATAATTTGATTCACAATCCTATCGTAAGGCAAAATATCTTTAAATCCATTGATAATATTTCCCTTTTTGAAAATATAAGAATATTGAGAAAATAAGATTTGGTTAAAAATGGTTGATGATCCACAATGCTATAAAGGTATTGTGGAAATGTTTTATATCTAAAATGATTACTTTTAAGTGAGTTGTATGTTAGAAAAAGTTTCAGAATCATCCAGATATGTCTTTTCAATAATTATTGCAAAAAAAGTCCTCATGAAAAAAATAAGAATATGGTTTGAGTTCCTTTTATTTACATTCATAACCGACCTTTCGTGATCTAAAAAAGTTATATAACAATGATTTCACAAAAATAATTGACATATAATGTTACCTTATCTTTAACCAAAACTCATAATCACTAATTTTTTCCAAACTAACCTCTGATACCAACTATAAGGCCCCAACCTTGAATATTAAATAATCTAGAGATAAGTCAGTAATTTTACATTCAATCACACAGAGGAAGTTTTCAGGTTTATAGTTTTATATAATTTTTCCATAACTATTACATAATAGACATATACATTACATTTAAACAATTACACTCAGTATCCACTTTTTTCACCAAAGGTAACCCTTTAAACAAAATATGATTTATTTTTCATGATAAAAAACATCGTGAATTCTTACTCCCTAATACCCATAATTATATCATGTGGAAAAAAATTAAAAACATTGGATGAGAATAAAAAATATTAGTAGGGAATACAAAGTAAGGAATACATTCATTAGTCCATGAATATTTAAAACCCATGAAAACATTTTCCCAAAATCATACTTTTCACCCTAAAACATAAACAATTTAACATTACTCATAAAATCATATGATTTCTGTAATAATCAATGAAATAAAAAAACATAAAGGTACCATGTGGCATCCATGTTATTCTTACATTGTAGCTTTCACGACTACATAGGGAGTAACCTCTATGGTTACGTTTAGAATCACCATTATTGTATATTCCTTATATATATTTTGAGAAACGTTAAAATTTTACATCCCCATGTTTCTCAATTCAATAGTGATCTATCATGGGATCACCCTCCCATGGATTATAACAGAACCACCCGTATACTTAAACAATTCCCAAGAACCATAACATAATCATAACACATAAACCATGCATAAAGTAAAATTCCATTTACACATTGCAATAAACATTTAAACATATTTATAAAATCAATTCATTGTCAAAAGTATTTTCAGTACCAAAATACCTAAAAAAGATTATAGTATTTACTTATTTTTTTAAAAACATTATGTCTCATAAAGGAATCCAAATATAAAATAACAGTTACGAGAACAGAGAGGTTTATGTCACTGCATATGTTAAAAACATTCTTTATGTTGTATAGTAAAATGATTTGTATAAAAATATTAATTTTTAATGAAATAAAATGTCAATGGGGGCTTAATTATACACATAATAAAGAAGGGCATGTATAAATTAAAATTTTCTTTAATAAAAGGATATTGTGATGAAGTCACATACCTTGAGTCTGACTTGTCACGTATAATCATTATATTCCTGAATAATAAACATAATATAACTTCTAATTTTTTGAAAACCTTTTCCATGTTCTCCATTCCTTTTATATCACTTATTATAATTTTATCTAAATTACATATTTATTTAAGTTCATATCATTCATTTTTTTTGATATTCAGTACTTGAGTCGAAAATGAACTTGTTGAAAATGTATTGATGTAAATTGTCATTATGGTCAAAATTACATCTCTATAATATTATTCATGTTTTAAATACCATATATATCTAGTATATATGTATTTATAATATCCATAATATTTGGATACAATAAATTAAATGCACCATTCATGGAGACGGTATGTCATATGTATGCATGAACGCTACTTCCATTTCTTTTTTCTATTAAAATAATGAAAAATAAATGATACAAAGGTATATTATAATTATAATATAATAAATTTTTTATATGTGTTATATAAGTTCATTAAATTTATCCTTTATACATTCCATGAATGGCATTAATGAGTCATATCACTTTGTGGAGCAGTTGTGCACACACCCTCAAATAAAATTATCGTATTTACAATTTATGGAAACAATAAAGTAATGTTAGAATAAAAATTCAAAAATAACAGATAAAATATAAATACAATTTATATAATATATAAATGAAGTTACATCATAATGGACACTATGAGAGGTGTTAGGGTAAAATTTATCATTCATCATTTCGTGAGGCAGCAGTTCACCGTACACAGAAACAATATGTTCTATATCTATTAAACGGCGGTGTGTCTATGTGTAGATATTACTCTTATCATAAAAACATCCAACAATATTTATTACATTTATTATTTATTAATTAATGGAATAAAAATAGGTTAGGAAGTAGGAGAATTAAATATAAAATAAAATGTTCTTGAGAAAAGGCGTTTTCTATAAATTGGGTAACTCTATTTGATTTGGGCCAAAAGGAATTCTGGATTTTCCTTCTTCCAAAGGTAGGAGATATAGTAGGAAGGGGAAAATGTTTTCATCTTATCTGAGTATTTTTTAGATGAGCCAAGGGTTTTGAGAGGTGTGAGTAACTGGGTAGATGTGGTAGACTTTTATAAGATGGGGGAGGGGAACTTTAGGAAAGTCTTGAAAAATTATTTTATTATAATTTGATTTCCAATTTCAAATTTCTAATAGCTCCAAAGTGATATATTTCAAGGATACGATATGGATGGTTCTAAATACTCTCAAACAATAGTTTTTATGCAATTTTAAGTCACAAATTTAACCATATCATTTGGATTTAACCTTTAGTTAAATAAATTAACTCTTACCATGTCTTCTATTATGCTTACAATTTATTGTAAATATAGTTACTTTAAAATGCCACGAGAAACTCATGTAGATAATTAGTAAATTTTTTAACACTAAATAAATATGTTGGCTTAATAATATATTTTATTACTACTATATCATTTAATAAAATTTTATTTGTTTTAAAAACAAATTTATGTCAATTTTGACACTATTTAATAATTGATTTTTGTTAATTCATAAAAACATGATTCATTAAAAAAACTACATTAACCCAAATATTACATGTCCTAATCATTGATAAAATAATTTTATGGAATTAAAAATTTTAATTTAATTATTTTTAATATTTATAATATCAATTTTTGGAATCATTCATTAATGAGTAAATCATTCCATCATCATTGTGTCATAAATAAATATATTTATTGATTGTCTAAAAATTAAAAATAAAATACCATGATATAGAAAATATTTTTAGATTTATAATGACTATTCATAGTCAAAGATAATGGTTATATTATCCTATATTGAAATTTTTTAATTAAAAACATGTATGTTTATGTTATATTTCAATTTATTTTAGATTAATTAGTATAACTTGTCCTTATCACACTCAAGTGGCTCCCAAATGATACAAGTTCAGCCTAAAGATTTTTTTTCACCCATGGATCCTAAAATTATATTAGGAAAAGTGTTAATGTATATTTATAATATTAGAATATTATTTTTACTCTTATTTAACTAATTTACCCTTTAGTCGTGATAATTAAATATAATTACTGATGTTACTATTCATAATGCCCAAAAATAAAAGTACCTTTTTACATAATTTGTAAATTCTGATTCCAAATATTGTATCCATTTTTAGGAATTCTCGATAAAGAATCATCGTAATTAATTTAAAGTCAATTCCTGCTGTCAAAACTAGAAAGTAGGGTTTTAAGAAGTATAAACTATAAAATGATTGACATTTAATTATGTCTGATTTAATGGTGACATTACATGCAATGAAAAATATTGGATTAGATGATAAAAATATAATCCAATAAAAAATTAAAACCAATTAAGAAGATAATATAATTATATTAGTAAATTAGATGGAAACGTATGTTTGAATTAAAGTGAATTATTTTTCACTATTCATACAAAAATGAATTTTATCATAAAAATACAAAAATTCAGAAAAAGTAAATTTTAATGTCCCGATTCTAAATAAGTGGTTTATTTTGTCCAGTATAACATATAAAAGTGAAATAAGTATATTTAAAAAGGGTTCACCATTAAAATTTGGTAAAAGAACCTTTTAAAAATATTAGAGTATTTTATGCATAAAATTGGATTCATTATCAATTTAAGCGACTAAAATCTATTGAAATATTTAAAAAACATTTAATAAATATTTTTAATCATAGTGTAGTTAGTTTTGTTCATTATCTCCAATACCAGGTGTTAATTGGAATTTAAAATAATAATAATATTATTGTATTATTATTCGATATAACTTAGTGTTCTGTGCAACATAAGATTTCAAAGAAACTCATTGTTGTGTATCAAATATGCTATCTAAAAAAGGCATCCACTTTAACGTAAATGAATACCTTATTCATAAATATTAATAGATATTAAAATTTATTATTCTATAATTAACTGTGATGTTAAAAAATTAATGATTGACCGACAAAAATTAATACCATTTGTAACATCCCACCCATCACTAATTGTATTGGGAAGTGGGAGAGTCATTAAATAGTGTTTAGTGACATACCAATGTCACCCAAGGATGGAAATAAATTATAAGGGATTCATAGACAACTGGGGGATGATTTCACCTTTTAGAATAGAACAACCAAAACCAAGATTCCCAAAACCTAATAGCAACTATATGATGCATGTAATAGATTTAATAAAACTGATGGTAAACAATTAGAACCACTATTCCAAAAACACATTAGTATAAATAATATAAAACCAAAACCATGTTCAGTGTACAATCCAAAATCAAGAATAAAGAATATCAAAGACTCCAAGAAACCACTCAGAAACTCCCAATAAGACCCAAGATCCAACTCAACAATCAATTTACAAGGTATCATGATGTCTCACTAAACAAATCTGATACCTTTCTTTAATAATGGTTTTGATAAAAAATATCTATAAATTCAACAATGTGTTGAAAAAATGGGTGTGTATAAGAATAAGTACTATTGTAAGATCCTAATCATTTCTGGAGATGTATCGAGCTCGTTTGCTGGTATTATTTTTCTTGTTTTGATAATAACACATTTATTTATTATCTTGGGTGTGTTTGGGTGAAAATTGGTGAAATTTGGAAGTAGGAGAGCCCCAAAATGGTTGGATCATGGTTTTCAAAAACCATGCTTACCCAAAATGAGTGGATTCGAATGGCTGACACACCATTTTCAATCCATGAGACATCTTAGGAGAAACCATGACCCCCAAGGTTCATGGTTAATTATAACTATTGGAAAAACCATGCACCACTTCCCAGAAACCCGTGAATGCAATTCTAATAAACATGAATGTTTGTATTAAAAATACATAAACACCTGTATTAACCCCCAAATCAACCCCAAATCATCCCTAATCCATTTCTCTCATTTTTGGAGGCTATTTGATGAATCACTAGGGTTACCTAGGTCTTTAATTATTGATTTAAATTTTCATATTGAAGATCATAACCTATCCCAGTAAGTGAATATTATCCAGTGTGGTTTCATCCACCTTTCTCATTTTTGTCTCATCCCTTTTAGGGGACATTTTCCCCTTTTTTTATCTTGATATAGGCTTCATGGATCATGACTAGTTTGATATTTGATATAGAATTCAAATTTAGATCTCATCATTCATCATGACTTTGATCATTTCACTTAAATTGGGGAGTTCTATTAGCAATAACTTGTTAAAAATTTTATATAGGTATTCTAAATTCTAATCCCAAATTGATGATTTAGTTAAGTGTATTTAATTATAAGAATTTCAATTTCAATATTGTAAAATTTCATCAATAATTGATTTTTCTTTATTGTCGTATGTTAATTATTTAGCTTAATTTGGGCAATTTAATGGTGAAATTTAATTAATTAAATTTTTAATTAATTATTGGGATATTGGGATTATAAAATTTGATTGAATTGAATAACAAAATTTTTAAATTAATTAGTGGGTTATTTTGAAAGTGAAATTGAATTAATTAAATACTGAACTAATTAATGGATTGGTGGATTTTGGAATAAATGATATATATAGATTGTGAATTTTTTTGTAAAATTTAATTGATAAATTAATTATTGGATTCTTATGATTATTGAATTATATTTATTATTTGTTAAATAAATTAATCAATATTTTTTTCATTGTGAAATAGATTGAATTGAATTAATTTATTTCTGAATTAATTGATTGATGTCTTGATTTTGAAATGTGATAATAATTTTAATGTTGATTAACCTTAGTTTATACGATACATGTTATATTGTAATTGATGGATAATCATACATGAGACATGGTCTGCTTCATCCAAATCTCATAGTGACAAATTGATACATAGTCTTGTGTGAGACATGGGATTAAGCTTCAAAAACCTAAAGTTATAAATTTAATGATTAACATGTGTGGGACATGGGATTCTACTTCGAAATCCGATATTGATCACTTTATTTTTAAATGAGTTTGGTATATAGACTACTGCTTTAAAAGACCATGGGGTCTTAGGCATGGAGATCTAGACCAAAAAAATGATCGTATTGGAACATTGTTCAAATTATCCATATTATCAATTATAATAAAATTCATAATGAATTCCCAAATGTTATAAGGAAATTTGAAATTAAATTGTGCCATGGTTCATACTCTAGTTTGAGCCAAAGTAGGTTTTGAGAGTTTTGTTGTCCCAGTGAACCCTGAGGTTATGTGGTTATATAAAGAATAATTGAATAAATGTAAAATTAAATACATTATTAATTTTATTTATTATTTATAAAAATAAATACATTCTTATTGACTAGATTTTGTTTATACATTGTTGGTGGTGACCCACTGAGTTGTACTAATTCCCTACTTGGGAATCCTGATTGTTACCTGAATATATTTCATAGTTGCATGACTGGTTAAGGGAAATGGAACTACATTAGATGGATGAGTGGGGTTGGTGCATGGATAAGGGAACCATATGTGGTTCTAGACCTAAATAGAAGTTTAAAATGTATTTATTTATTTTCATATTTTCATATTGACACATGATACATATTATAATGAAAAATCTACTATTATGTTTTTGATATTGTGTTGTAATTTTTCTCATCATGTGAAAATAGTTCAGTATGTTTATTATTTATGTCATATGGTTACTTTTTATCTGATAATATATTTTATACTTTGATGAAGATGGTATAATATCACCATGATTGATGTTAGGCCCTTGTTCCTCATCGGTAGCATCTATCGTACAGTGAGGCATGCATGAGGTCATGTGGCCAACTAGTTCGGTGCACTAGTGTGTGGAACCTGGGTAGGGAAATTAAAAAATATTTCAATAAGTTTTTCATTTATTTTTAATTTTCATACTATTTTGGAATAATAGAGAGAATAATATAATGTTTCTATACATGGTTAATAGCTCATGAATGAGACTAGATAACCCATGTATGAGGGTGAAATCAAAGTACCCAAGGTGGTATTGTAGTTATTGGTGTGTGTTGCTACAGTTGATGCTATTTTAACTCTATTGATTCACTTGTTGTGTGATGTGATTATTGTATCTGAGCTTTTCAATGATTTTAATCATTCCCTGAAATAGAATAATAGTTGAGTGTGCATGATTCATTCTAGGAAATCTGGTTTATTTTGTGACATTCTCATTTTAGGTATGCATAAGAAAAATAGTTTTTGGGTAAGTGATGAAAATTGAAATATTTTTTATCAAGTAATTGAAATTGAAAAAGGTTCCCAATCTAAAATTGAAATAGATAAATTTTTAAAAATACGAATAAATATGTATATAATGTGAAACAAGAATATTGAGAATGATTTTACCCTTTTTCATCCATGACATAGATGTAGGATGGTCATGGGTAGTTATAGAACATCGGGTTTCATGGTTTGGTGAGGTTTTGGGAAATGAATTTATGTGGATTATTTTTATTTTCATCTTACATAATTATGATATATATGTGTGTTATTTTTCCTAATACATTTTTTGGGATTATATAGATATGCCTCCCTAAAGACACTTTTTGAGAGGACGACAGTATGACCTAGCTGGAGATGCTCCTCTAGTAGTGGAACCCAAGTCACCTTTAGTATTAGGCTAGATGGATGGAGAGTATTTATGAGATAAATTTTATCGGTTTGTGAAATTTTTAGAAAGAGACCAAGGGTGGGTTCTAAAAAAATTATATCTGATGAGGTATTTCTAGTTACAGAACCCTTTAACTTTTATTAGTGTGGGTGGACATGATGTAGGTCAGTTATGTATTCAGTCTATCCATACCATGCATGACCATTTAGAGACTATATAATATAAGATAGTCGAATTATATAGATAAATGTTACATGATTAATTAATTTTATGGTGGAAAATCAAGACTCAGGATAAACTACTAGAGAATATGTAGTTGAAGTAATCTCAAGAGATGTTTTGGCCGAACATTTATAATGAGATACTCATGAAAAAGAGATCATTTGAATTCATGTTGTTGAATCAAGGGATTATTTATGTGATGGAATTTCATTGATTCATTACAAGTTTACATCACCTTGTTCTAGTATTGGAGGGGGATAAGACTACTATAGAAAAGCATGTATAAGAATGGCATAAATGCAAAATTAAGTCCCTAGTAAAAATCTTAAGTCTAAAGAAGATTTCAGAAGTGGTGAATTAATATATTATATTTGAGGAGACCCTAAAGGGGGATTTTAGTGGAGGATAGATGTTTTCATCAATATGTTTAGGATGCATGAATTCTGTGATTTGAAAATGTCACTACGAGAATGTTAACTAGGGTGATAGCAATAAGAGTAGCCATGGGGAAGGGTTAGTTATGCAAGACATTACTCATGTGATTTTTAACTAGTTTTGTATGTCAGGATAGATTTAGTGATATTACCACCCAAACACTGGTACGTTTTGAGGATATAAAAGGATATGAAATCTATATAGGTTCTGTAGAAACCCTTGAGAGATAGGTAGAGAAGGAAGATCTAGATAGAGCCAAAGTGTAGGATGAGGATCATCCAAACCTTAACAGTCTGGAAGTTGGAGTTCTAAAAGATGTGGAGGTCGTGGTAGTGACTATAGAGATTCTATGAAAGAGTGCATGTATACATATAGTGGTGCAACTCAAAAGACTCAGGATACATCACAATGAAAGAAGGGTAGGACATTTACATTTAATTCCACATACACATATAGATAGTGATGTTAGACTATAAATAGTAATATATACTATTATTTTAACTTTTACACTAGATAGCGCCTTATTTAATATTTGTTTCTCTTATTCCTATATTTACATAAAACTTTTGAATGTATTTATCATGAAGTTTGTGTTCGTGATTGGCGTGTTGATTATAGATAATCCATTCGGAGTGTAGTTGAGAGATATTTATTTTTTAAAAGGGTATTCTCTCAAGGTTGGGGGTATCATTATTTTGGGGTATTTATATTATAGACATGTTAGGATTTGACTAATTTTTGATGGAATAGTTTGTATATTAATGATCTCACATTGATTGTTACTTTAAGATATTTTATTTTACATCTATTAAGAAAGAAAATTATATTCAAAGAGGAGAGTGAGATATCTAGTCAGTTCGTATATGTCTAGTTCATCAACAATATGGAGAGATCACCACCCATTTTCATAGCCTTTTGTTGGATGATGGAAATTTAAATCATGATGTTTTTTCACCTGTATTAGACATGTTTTAGAATTTTTTTCTTGAAGAATTATTAGGTCTACCCCAAAATATATATGTGAAATTTAAAATAGATATCAATCATAGGGATAATATGGTTGCTGTTACACCATAAATAATTGAACCAACAGATATTTGGGAACTTAATAATCAGTTAGAATAATTCATAGATAAAATAGTTTATCCATCCGAGTACCTAACCTTGGGGTTCTCTAGTTTTGATTCCAAATAAGGATTACATGACTCTATACTCATATATTGATTATTGATAGTTAAATTAGATGACTGTGAAGAACATTTATCCTATTCCACATATTATTAATCACGTTGAATAATTGAGTAGAGATTGTATCTTCTCAATGTTCAAATTCAGATCAAGGTATCATTGGTTTAGATTTTGACCTTCTGATATACCTGGGATGGATTTTAGAAGTAGATATGGCCTTTTAGAGTTTGTTGTGATGCTGTTTGTGTCGACAAACACACTAGTAGTGTTTATTCCCTTGATGAATTGAATCTTCTACCCATACCAGGTTCAGTTTTTGTAGTGTATGTGGATTAAATCTTGGTGTGCTTCAAGACTCAGAAATATCCTTCCAAACATCCTTGAATAATATCGAGTACACTAAAAGAGCATTGGTTATACTCTACGATATCTAAGTAGAAGATGATGAATCTACTTGCGGAGATGCATGTAGTGGTTTAGGATATTCCTGAGAAAATGACTCTCATTTTGGTTTTAGTGGAGTCCACAATTTTATTTTGATTAGGGAAAGGAAGTATCTAGATCCATAATGTTTGGACTTGAGGGAAATACATGAAGGTGCGGAGACACCTTTATATAGAACTATAGATGAAAATGATATCCTCTATCATAGTAATAAAGTTGTTACTCCAATAAGAATGAGGGAGGATCTAATGCATGAATTTGATGTCTCAATGTGGGTGGTGCATATTGGTGTAAACAAAATTATGTGTGACCTGAGATAATTATTTTGGTGGAAGTGCATGAAAATAGAGATATTAGGGTTATTGAAATAATAATACACCTATCAACAGTGAAATATGAGCATCACCGACACAGAGGTTTACTAAAACCGTTACCCATTCTGAAATAGAAGTGGGAAAACATTACTATTAACTTTGTGGCAGGTCTCCCAAGGATAAATCCAATTAAAGATTCTATTTGGGTGGTCATGGATCCACTGATGATAGTATAAATTGTTTTCCTATACATGAGACTTTCTCAATGGAGCATTTGGATGATTTTTATTTCTGGGAAGTAGTACATCTGCAAAGGGTTCCATAAAATATTTTTTCAATCTATGACTTATGTTATACATATCCCTTATGGTAGGATGTGTAAAAGGGACTTGGTACACAGGTTTTATAAAGAATGGATTTCCACCCAATAAAGTTCGGTAATTGGAGTGTATGATATGAGTTATAGAGGATATTCTTCAGGTGTGTGTTCTAGACATTGGAGGGCCATGGGATAAGAACCTTGAATTATAGGAGTTCACCAATTATAACTATTATCAGACGACTATATATATGGAACCATATGACTAAAATTTTTTTAGGACATGAATATCACAAATATTCTACGATATATGTAGGTGAGTCAGAGTATTTGGGACCGAGTTTCACATAAGAGACATCAGATAAGGTTCAGATGATTTGGAAATGAATGGGTACAGCTTAGAGTGAAAAGAATTTGATGATAATATTATTATATGACACATAGTTTTTACAGATTGAGATCATGTATTACATTGGATTTCGCCAATACTGGGTCACCACTAGATATATTAGAAGGGAATATTGCTTCTTAGGTTTCTTGGGCCGTCTTAGGTTTAGGATAGAATCAGGTTGATGTTGTACCGATTTTCTCTTACATAGTAGTATAATTTTTTCCATGATGTTATTCATGTTTCACAACCTTCATGGTATCACACCAACCATTCCCAGGTGATATATGGGGATGAAGTTGAGTTTGAGGTGGATGTTCCATTAAAGAGCATTTAATATATGTGTTGGATCATAGTGATAATGATTTTTGGGGAAAGGCAGTGCCATTAGTTCATTTTTTTTGGATACAGGGGTGCATGAAGAATTAAAAAATGGGAGAGATAAGAAGATATGTAGGCTTATTGGGCATATATTTTTATCTCACAATGTTAGTGTTTTATATGAGTACAGATCAAGGATGTGTTGTTATAAGGTGGATAGGTTGTTAGATCTTGACCTTTTATGATGATGTATTGAGATAATTTACAGTTACGCTTCAAAATTGTATTTATTACATCATTTTTTATCTTAATATGGTTATGTTTGGGTAAAAATTGGTAAAATTTAGAAGGATTGTAGTTTTTTCACGGTTGGTGAATGGTCTCCTCAAACCGTGTGTCAAGACCGGAAAACATTAGGAACCCAGAAAGAGGCAATTCGTACGGCTGGTGCATGATTTTCCAAACAGTTCCATCTCTTAGGGAAAACTATGCACCCCCACACTTGTATATGAACATAGTTATGTAACATGGTTAGAAAAACCATTCATCCCAACCCAAAAAAACTATGCATGTTATCTTAATTAACAAAAAAAATTGTTTTAAAATTACCGAGACCCCCTTATTGACCCAAAATAATACCTTGTCAAATTATCTAATTTTTAGGTTTCTCTAAGATTTTATAGGGACAAAATATTATGTTATTATCAATTTAATTTTCAGATTAAAGATCTTCAATGCTCTAGGTAAGTGAATCTTATCCCATGTAGTTTCCTACATCTTTCCCGTTCTTATCTCATTCTTTTTTGGAGTGTTTTATTATTTTTGGGATATATATCATGGTTTTATGGATCTTTATTTGATTGATCATAGATCTCGTATTTGAATATAGATCATATTCTTTATTGTGATCTCGACCATTCAACTTGAATTTGTGATTTCTACTAGTGAGTGTTTGGCAACAACTTGAGGTAGGTGGTGTAAATTCTATTCTAATAGTCTTGAATTTATTTTTCATATGTAATTGTATGATGTTAAATTTCCATGATTGGAAAATTTCAATTATAATTGACTTTATTTGTCTCAATTTACATGTGCTAACAATTTAGGTTAATTTTCTCTTTTGAATGGTGAAAATGAATTAAATAGAATTAATTAATTTCTGAATTAATTAATGGATTGTAGTGAAAGTGAAATTAAAATAATTTATATTTCAATTAACTAATGTATTTTGTGATTATATAATTTATGAGATATCAAGATTTTATAATTTATTGGAATAATTAATTGTTGAATTTATTATTTGAATATTGAGATTATTGATTTATATAAATTATTTATTGAATTAATTAAAGTATATTGTTCTGATTATGAAATAGAATGAATTTTGTAAATTAATTTTTTAGACAATTAATTAGTGTCATGATTATGAAATATTTTAAAATAGTTAATATTTATTAATCATGATTGATATGATATATGTCATAATGTAGTTGATTGATAAACATGTGTGGGACATGGTATGCTTGTTCGAAACAAAATATTGATAAATTGACTAAAAAATGTTCGTTGGACATGTCAACTAAATCCAAAGCATTTAGTGATAAATTTATTAAAAAAATGAGTGTGTGGAAAGGACATCTAATTCAAAAATCCCAAAAGATTTTATGCATGGAAACATAGACAAAAAATTATGGGATTAGATCATGGTTTCAATTGGCTATCTTATTTATTAAGATCAAGTGGATACTAAATAATAAAATGTTGTAATTAATTTTTATATTTATTTGTGACATGGTTAAGACTCTATAATGAGTATAAGTAGGTATTGAGAGTTTAGATGTTTTAAAGAACCCTGAGGTTATGTGGTAAAATAAAGACTAATTGAATAAATGTTAAATTTTTAACCATATTTCTTATACATTAATTATAAAATTTGTATCATTTTTGTTCACGTGAAACTATTTTAGATGTTTTTTGTGGTGTTCAATACAGTCAAACTCACACCCTACTCAGGCTCCTTGATTGGTACTAAAATAGATTTCAAATTTGTAGGGAAGGTTAAGGGAAATGTCCAGATGTTTGAAAGCTGAGTCGGGATGGAGCATGAATGAGGGAACCAGATGTGGTTGGTGACCTTCATGGGATTTTCAATGTCTTTATCTATTTTGGGTATTTCATATTGTCACTTTAAAACTATTAGTATCACCTATCTGCAGTTTAGTTTTGGATTCTATATTACAGTTTTGGTCATCCTGTGAAAAAGTTTAGTATTGTTATTAGTTATATTATTTTGTTATTAATTATTTATAATAATGTTGTGATACATTGATAAAGAGGTAACAGTTTCCTCATGATTTATATTAGTCCTTCACTAATAGTTGTTAGCTTCTAGCATATGGGGAGTCTTGCCTAAGACATGTGACAAACTCGATTGGGGAACCCAGGTCTGTAAGTTACATTGATTTCCCAAAATGACTTCTCTAATAACACTAATAAGATAAAACATATTAGCATATTTATATAAAACAGTATATAAAATTGGTTTAAAAAATATTATCTCAAAAACAAAAAACAAAAATCTATAAAAAAAATTCTATGGAAAGCTAAAAAACATGTGTTGAGTCATAAGGAACCCTTATTGACTCAACAATCTCCCCCTTTTTGGAAAGCACAAACATCCTTAAAAAAGAATCTAAGGACATCGAAATTTTATGGAATTGAAAATAAAAACTTATCTCCCTTTACTTGAGGATCATAGTAAATACAACTAACTCCCCCTTAGGTTTTGGAAACACTAAGGATCGTATTCTTGATTTTCTGAATGATATTTTATATTATCTTGCAAATGAAAATCTTCTATGATAAGAACTTCTCCTTAGATGAACTCCCCCTTACTTAGGAAAATATATTATTTACTTTGATTTCTTTTTATCATTCCTTTATCGCCCTTTGTGATTTTCAAAAAGTAATAAAGAGAATGGAAAAATCTGTACCTAAAACATTAGTACTATATAACCATGAACAAAATATATAAAGAACAACCAAAATTTCATTATTGTTGAAAGAAACTGTAAAAGGAAAATTATAAAAAAAAGATCATAATGGAAAGATATTATCTTTCTTTATCATTCAGCATCAGCTTCTTCACAATGGTTTTTAGCTTTTTGAGCTATTTGTGATCTTCTTCCTTAAGCTTAAGTAGTTGATCTTGATCTTCATTATTCTTCCATAAGGGTTTAATTTTTTCTTCCTGAGCCTTAAGACATTCTCCTTAAGCTTTCCAAATTCTATTTTTGCTTAGAAATTTTCTCTTCATTATCAATTCTGAGATCGCTTTCCCTCTTCTAATTCATGGACACATAATTAAGATTTCCATTTAGATCCTTAACTTCCTGCTTCTGAGTATCCTATTCTAGGATTAACTTTTCCTCAAAACTATTTGAAAGATACTTGATCTTCCCATCTTCAGTTTCAAAATTATCCCAAACATTATCATAAAATTCATCGAAGATTATCATTTATTTAATTTTCTTCTTTGAATAACTTGTAATCTTCTTGCATGATTTTTTATGATCCTCATAACCAATCAGGAAGGTTTTGAAATCAGCCTCCATTCTGACATAGTTGTCCATAACCATGAAAACTGAAATGGAGTATGTGAGAATAGATTTATAACTAAAGAATAAGTAACTTTATATAAAATATAATGCTATGTGGGAATTGGAATGGAATAAAATCTATGTATGTTAGTTGAATTAATGTTTTTAGGACATGTTGTTATGACATAAACCCTCAAAAATCAATTCTAGAAGTACTAAAGGTATTGTTAAATAAGAAAAATGAATCCATGTTAGATTAGTAATTTAAACACTTATTTGTCTTAATTTATTATAAATATTGTCATTTATTCTATTTCTAGACATATAATTATAACCTAATGACCAATGTTAGGAGTGAATAATCTAAATTTGGGCCCAATGTTTAAAAATTAAATTTCTATATTGTATACAAAAAACCATTTAATTTTAATTTTATAATCTGTTGAAAATAAGTGTCTCTAAAAAATTCCATCTTTATCAATAATTAATATAATTATATAACATGTAATACAAATTAAATTATTTCTAATAATGTTTAATACATGTTTTAACATCATATTGTAGTACTCAATTTAATGTTATTAATTCAATTTTCAAAATAAATATTATTTTGAAAATTTTTACTATTAAAAAAACAAGCATTTAAAATGGGTAAAAAATATCTTCCCATGGTAACAAAAATGTTTATGAAAAAAAATAAAATGAAAATTAAAAGATAACATGGACACACTAATTATAAATTTTAAAAAAAAATCAGTTCATTGAAATAAAAAATTAATTTTAAAATAATAATGTATAATGTAATTTAATATTATTTGATAATATAATACTTTTGTTTAAAAAAAATATAATTAAATTGTGTTATTTGAAAATATATATAGTTTCTCAAATTATTTATACTTGATCATGATAACTTTTTCCTATGTTTTCGGTTATTCTCACGTCCACGTGTTGTTAAAAAATTCATTTTATTTTTTATAAATGTAATTTTTCACTATTCAAATATAAATCATTTATTTAATAAAAATAATATAAATACGCATTATGATAATATTACCACGTCAAATTTAAAAATTATTTCATTTAATTCTAAATTTTCTAATTAAATTTGAAAAAAATCCCAACATATAATAGAAAACAATTGATACTAATAAATGGATTTTTAAAATGATAATTTTTCTTTATTATTATTTATTATTAAGGAATATATTTATTTAATGAATTTTAATTTATTTTTTATATATATTCATATATAAATGTGATGAAAGTTTATTATAATATATGAGCATAAAAAATGTATTATTCTTAAATAGTTTTTATATTTTGATACCCATTTTATTCTATAATAAATTAGGAAGTTTATATTATTCTAATTTAATCTAAATAAAAAACTTATAACCTCCATGTAAGATATAGTTGTTAGATAATAGGTATTGGAATTTGTGGGAGGTGATTCCCCTAAAAACCATTCTTAATGAATCATACATGCTTGATATTTTCCTATCATAAATTTCTCTCAAGTTATAATTACTTGAGTTCACATTGAGCTCGGTATAGGGAAAACCCTAAAAATGGTACCTCCTTTCAAAGCATTGATAAATATTCTTTGTTTGGAAGACTCCCAATTCCATATTCTATATTTAAAAAAACTACTTTATTAATCATGAAATATGGGTACATCCAATTTAATTAGTTATGGTTATGATTATTTTCTTTATTAATATTTAATATTAAATATATAACAAGAATGTTCCACTAATTTTAATTTGTTACCATGTGTGAAACATAAAATTTAATAAATATTTTATTTAAGGATAAAATATTGGGAAAAGTAAAACATTCACAATAATTATATTAAAATTTCATTTTGATAATATATAATTTATGCATATAGGTTATTAAAAAATAAAATGATTTATATTAGGAAATTTGAATGAAATAATATTATAAACAATTATTCTTTAATAAGGCATTTTAATATAAAAAAAGTTACGAATATATTTTTTTAAATTAAATATTTTTTATAATTTATTTTTATATAGAAATAGATAAAATTAAATTAATTTTAGAATTTATATTAATAAAGTTAATATAGATATAGAATTTATATTTTTTTTAAATATCAATTTTTTTAAAATGAAAATTTTCATTAAAATCGTAATTTTTAATTACATTATAAAAAAACAAGAACAACCTATAAGTTAATATAAAATATTATGTGATAAAATATGATATTATTTTATAAAATTATTCATTTTAAAATATTATTTGTACGTATAAGATGCATCCACACATTTTTAGAATTAATGTAAAAGGTTACTTTGAAAAAGTAATCTTTGTTTTGTCCTTTCATTTAAATAAATAAGATTTTTATACAATTATGTTATGTCACGATTTTAATGTCACATAATATTATTTTTAATTATAATAATTTAGTTATGGTTTTAAATATTATTCTTTTTAATAATTTTAAGTCAAAAATAAATTTTGTGTTTAAAAACTAGATTAACATAAAATCATTTTAAGTATTAAGCACATTTATTTATATTTTTAATTTTTTATATTGATATTAATTTTGATTGATATAAATAATATGATATGTTTGATTATTAATTTATATTTAGTGAGAATATAAAATTTAACTATAAATATTTTAATTTATTAACTTGGGTGATAGAAAAGATACCGTAGGAAAAGTATATATGTTTAAAGAGAAATTTGGAAATTCAAACCCCCATATTAGAAAATTATGTTGTCAAAATTAGTGGATGGGTAGATATTCAGAAATATAATGTCCCATAATATATAATTTAAAATTATGGGGTGATTAGGGTATTTTACTATAACATCATACGATTAAAAAAGAAAAAATATGTTCGACAACAAATATGACTTTCAACGTCAATCTTAAATGAACCATGAAATATTATTGTTTATATAAGAATTTTATAACATTGCTCTTAAATAAGTAATAATGATTAGTATTAATATATCTATGATATATATATATTATCTATGAAATATAAATTTATTGATATTTCTTTAAATAATCATGCATATTTTATTGAAGTCATTTTTTCATCAAAAATATGTTCTCATTTGAAATGTATTTTATTTAACTTTTTGAAAAATATTATAATTATTTTATGGAAATTTGAAACTTTTTTTATAAAAATTATATATTTTTAATAATTAAATTAAAATTAACATATCGTGAAATATATTGACGTTTGTGAAAAGTTATATTTTTTAATTAATAATGAAAAATAATTATTTTTATTAGAAATTGTATTTTCTTTCCATGTATTTTCAAATTAAAATTATATATTATATCAATTTTTAAATATCATTATTTAATTTTTCTTTAAAAATAATCCCATTATATTTTTTTATTTAATTTGAAACTTGAATTTGGTATAAAACTGTTTTTATACTTCAATTGATTTTTTTTCTAAATAACATTTTTTCATTATATATTTTCTATTTAATTTAAAATTAAATTTTACCAATTATGTGTTATGAAAAAATATAAATGGATTCTATATTTCGAATTAGTAGATTTAATTTTTCTAAATATATCTATTTTATTTGTAGTCATTATGAATATTAAATGTAGTAAATATTATTACCATTGTAAAGGTAAAATGATTTAATTAAAGATAAAAATAATGTTATAAAGACTAAAAAGAAACCCTAAAACATGAATCAATTTTATTTATAGCTATATTGTATCTCGAAATCATAACAAAGTATGATATATGAAAATTTTTCACATTTGGTCATGCTTTTTACCTCTATAAAAATTGATTAAAATATAAAGGGAAAACATCACCCTCTTACTTTTGAATATATATTACATGTTAAAATTAGAAAATAAATGTTTTGAGTGTACCATAATATTTATATTAAGAATAATGATATATTTTATTAATGTTAATTTATGTATAATTTTTTAAAAATTATATAACTACCTTAAATTATTATGCAATGAGGACACAGTAGTTATTTAATTAAATTGAAAATAAAATAAATGATATTAAAAATATTAAATGTAAAATAATTTGAATGAATTATTTTTTTCTAAAACATTAATTTAATAAAATTCATATTTGGATTTTCTTTGAGTTAAATATCTATATTTATTTTTTAAACATGTAAAAATAAATGAATAGTGTCAAAATTGATGTTAATGATATTTTATAAAACAAAATATTTTATTAAGTGGCTATTAATACATATAAATTTTATATTTTACAAGTATGTTGTATATGATTTATAAAATCAACTCTTTTCCATTTGGTGGTATCTTTTCCATTAATATAAACAATCATGACACCTAAAGTTTGAAAACATTAATACCACAATAATAATCAAAAAAGGGTATCATGGGATAAATGAAACAAATAAGGGTAAAAACATCACCTAAAATTGTCCGCATTTTATGGAATGAGCTTATTTTGATAAAAAATATTATTATCTTATAATAATATCAATTTATGTCCCTTTAAATATGAAAATGTGATTATATTAATTTAATATAATAAGAAATTTTATGACTGATGCTTCCATCTCTTATAAAAGGGCACCACCTGTCCTATATTCTTCATAATTCATAATATTTTTGGATCATATAATACCTTCCAAAATACATTCCACTCATCCATACCCTCATACCTGAGGCAATATATTGTTCATAAAAAAATCATAGGAATTCATTTGGTGTAAACCATTTGAGGTTTTCCAAAAAAGTGGTATAACTCTTAATCAATCATTTTTGTTCTATTTCATCATCCTCCTCATTATAAAAATTATCAAAAACAGTTAAATATTAAAACTATTATATTAAATAAACTGATATGTTGATGTGTTAATATAATGAACTGTATAAACCTCTAGTTCTATCAAATGGGAATCGAAACCATCATTCATGTGTAAGATGAAGTATGATCTCATGGACTATTGTAATGAATCTTCCATCACCCGCCAACATTATTGGATATAAGAATGGCTTTAATATATATATATATATATATATATATTATACAAAATATTTATCATAATTTAAGGATAATATGTTTTTTTCCCTTACCATTAAATTCCTTGAAAAATGTTAATGTCGTTCGTGCATATTTTTGGACTTCCACCTCCAAAAAGTGATGTTATTGTTTATTCAACACCACATCACATGGATTATCTATATATGATTATTTAAATAGATACAATTTTTTTAGGATATAATCATTATTTTTAAAAGATAAAATAAAACATATCATCTTTCTATATGATCATTCAAAAATGGAAACCTTACTTATTTGTACTTACGACCTACTGAGTCTGTGGTTGTTACATGCATAATTTTTAATAACCATAAATCAAGGATGGTTTTAAGAAAATAGATTTTGTATACAAATTAACATAATTTCATGATTCTTATTCTAGATATGGTATAATTATGAATTATTTTACTATAGTCCAACCACCCAATTCATTTTGGACATATAAGCCATGTATCATAGAAATATTCCACATTATGTTAATTGATTAAATAATTTGTTTTAACCTAAAATATAAAAAATTGATAATAAAATATAAAAATGTTCTTAAGAAAGAAATTAATTAAACATAATTTTACTATTATATATAATAGAGATCATTCATGATGATGTGGACACAAGCTAAGGGATTTTATTACACCAACTTTTATTTATTACCCTAAAAATATATATTTCTCCCATGTCTATGTTCTTATAATTTCATCAATATTATGATTCAATGTATGGTAAAGTATATTTTTCATCATAATTTAGTTTCATTAAAATACTTTTCAAATGAATTATTTTAATTGTTTTTCATATGTAATTTTTCACTTTAAATACCTTGTATTAAATGGTTTAAATATTTATTTTCAAAATCATTTCTTCGATAACCATATTTGTAAAATTATTTTGTGGATCTATTTATATTTATATAAATTAATTATAATTGATATTTTATTCTTATTTTTTCACTTTATTTCTATGTTTTTTAAAATGAAAATATTTATTCATTATAAATATAATGTTTTTACTATCCTTATAAAAGAAAAAATGAATGTAATATTTTAACTTATATGGTGAAAGCCACATTTCCTACCACTGTAACAATTATTTTATATTTTAATTATTTTAAAAAATCAATATTATTTTCTAAGAAAACCCCTCTATTATATTTTTATTAATTCAAAAATGGAGTAAAACATGGAATAGATATTTCAATATCAAAAAAATTTAGTGTATGGGTTGAAAGAATATTTATATGAGTGTAATTAAAAGAATTTATGTTTTAGTATTATGTTATGGTTGTTGTAAATTTTAATGATTATAAATGCCTATGTTATAAACTAGTGGTGGGTGGTTACATTATAAACCATGGATGGATGGTTTAGCTTATAAAACAATGATGTTTGGGTTTGTGAAAGATCTATAATGCATTGGGTATGCAAGTTGATCATAGTGGTTATTCAGTTTGTATGAGTGATAAGGAAAATGAGGTATCATGTTAACAACATGTGTTATCTATTATTTCTGTGGATTTTATTGAAATCTTATGATTTTTCTAGGCAAGGTAATGATTTTACATATTAATTAAACTATATTATACTTCTTAAGGGTGTAATTTATAGCTTGTAGAAAAAAATTTCTATTGTTTTTTAAATCCTCAAAAAATCTATTGTGATTTTTATTTTTCATTAAATATTTCTTATAAAAAATTTTATGAAAATATTAAATATATAATATTGATTTCATTAATAAGAAAAAGTCTATTATGAACCAAAATATTGTATTTGAAAAAGATATTTTTTAGGTGTTCATGACCCAAGTGTTTTTTTATTACATGTCCCTTAGTGTTATTTTCTTGAACTTCTCAAATTTTTATTTTTTCCATATGTTTTAGGATGGTTATGAAAAAAAATAAAATTTGAATTTGAATTAATTCATGATTATCCATGACAATAAAATATGTTTCTTTTCAAATGTTTTACATTATATGAAAAATAGATATTGAGTAGAAGTTTCCACTTTGTATGTTATGGGTTTGTTATAAAATAGTTATAAACTAATTCTCTAAAACTATATATAATAAATATCCATATAAATGTCAGAAAACTAATTATAAACTAAAAACTCATCCTTAAGTAATTGAAATGGCTAGATCTATATAGTTATTATTTGAGAAATGTTTTAGATAACTATATTAGATAAGATATTAATTGAGAATTGGTTAGATGTAATCTATAAAAAAATTCTTTTTATGATAGTGGGTATAATAGTTTTTTTAGATAAATATGATGAGTTATTGATAACATGGCTAAGGATATCTTATTGTTTGTCCTTTTTATAAGATGGATTGTTTTGGTTATTTTGATAAACTCACACTAATAATTTTGGTTTTATAAAATGGTTTTATCTAACAGGAACAAATTTAAAATTGATGTAAATGAAAATGAATTGGATTTATGAATTTCAATACCTAAAAAATCATATTTTTTGAGAAATTAGTAGTAGTTTTTCATAACTAGGTTTCACGAGTTATGATTTATAAATGGAATCTGATATTGTTTTTTAACACATCAAATAAGAGATAAATGAATATATTTGGATGTTTAGGTGATAGAGATAATTAAAGTAATTTTATTAAATGAAACATGTGTTAATAATATTGATGTAGTACCTAGGATTATATCATAAAAGCGCAATAAAATATTTTTAATGTCCTAATGGTGGAAATAATACAAATATCTTCCATGGAAAAAGAAAATTGTCCATTAACACCATGAAGTGGAATATGTTTGTTCCCAATGTATCAATTTAAATTTTTAAATGTCGGGATTATAAAAAGTATGTAAATAAATATTATTGAAGAAATTAAAATGAGCAGGAACTAGAAAACCATACAAATTAATTTTTAATAAAGCCAAATTTCATTACAATTGAAGATGAGGAAATTATTAATTAAATATAACAGGTCTGAATAATATAATGGCATATGTATTTAATATTTTTAAAACAGAGTACTTGTTTTATATTTTTTATATATGGAGATTTAATTGAGGATTAAAATGAAATGTAATGGTTAATAGACTGTGATGAATGTTCAATGATTAAGATGTTTACATATATAGATTAATTCGTTATAATGTAGTTGTAGATTAAAGGATGATCATTACATTGACATAAAAAATATCGTTCTGTTTTTAATGTGATGGATTTACATTAGGATACATTTAATGAGTTTTGATACAAGTGTTATATATACTAACCGTTATGTTTGACATATAAAAAAGTGATTTGTGGAAGAGTTCTATATTCATTTTTGGGACATAAGTTTAGATATATTTATGAACTATTTGATTGATATGATCATTGTTGATTATATTTATTTTTATGACATTAATAATATTTATAAGAAATATTTAATAATAATAATAATTTAATTTTAGAAAAAGGATATCTCATATACTAGGAAATAATTCATTGCATCTGGAATGGTCATGGGGCTTAACCTCATAAACAAAGAGAGATAAGGGTGTAATAACTTCTACTAGTCTATGTGATTTCTAAGTTAATATAAAATTATATGTAATTATTAATTAAATGTTTTGAACATATTTTGTATCATATTGATATCTATATAATAGAATTGTTATTTTTTGATTATCTAATTAATTGTATTTTGAAAAAATGTCATTATATTTTTCTGAAAAGTTATATAATTACAATAGAAAGAATAATGTGGTAATTTATTTTAGGAATAAAGGTTGAAATATATTTTTTAATTATATATGATTTTAATTTTTTTGGTGATTTGTGTAATTATCGAAATGATTACAATATCCTAGAGAATATATGACCATGTCATAAGAATTTTGGGTATGATATATTAAGAGTAATTGTCATTATTTAGAGATTAATGTTAGAATAATATGTGATCAAATCACTCTAATAATTAGGTTTAAATATTTTTTATGAATATATTGAATAAATTTTTTGGTAGTTATCTATATAATGAATTATTTTTAACTTTGGGTACTACTACAGATTTTTTGAGAATAATTTACTATTTATTATTATAATGGATTTTAAATTTTGGAAAATATCTTAAATTACCCACACGATTATTTGATTCAATTAATATATAAAGACATGATAAATATATTGGTTTCATTTTTTATTATGTTATCTGTTTGAAGATGAATTAATTCCTTCCAAAGTAAAAGTCTACCAGGAATACTCATCAATTAGATAAATAGATGATATTGTGGTGAAAAGTGATTGCAAGAAGAAATTATAAATATAAATTAAGTATATTTCCTTATGTTTTTTTGTCAATATGATAACACAAATAACCATCACTTGTAAAAAGATATTAAAAAAATATCCAATTACCATCATTTCTGATGATTCGATGGCTATTATTAAACCTCTATAGTTTATTTTTTTTGTGAATTGGATTTCTCATGAGAATTTATATTCTTGTGATGAATAAAATATGTCACACTCAATCAATATTTGTACATCCTACTTTTATTGCATGTCCATAAGTTTACTTCCAAGTAATTAACTAATATTTTGTAACCATGTATCAATTTTTTGGATGAAATTTAAACTTCCCTTTCTCTTTTTTAGAGAGGTCGTTTTGTTAACCTTTTTTACGATATCTGTTTTTAATAAAATAGTTTCTATATTCAGATTAACCAACTACAAGTATAAATTATTATTTCATAGGATAATGTTTATTGATAGGGGTGTGGGTAAGGGAATGTAACATGTTCATATTACAAAAAATTAAACCATGTTTGATAGTATAAATGATGTGATACACCACATCTAAACGAACCATAAAATAATATTGTTTAAATATAACTGTTATAACATAACCATTAAATTAGTGGGAATGAATTGTATAGTTAAATTATAAAATATATATGATATTCTTTATGCATATATTTTTTTTGATAAATTCTATGTAAATAATCAAACAATTTTTTAATAAGAAGTAAATTTACTCATAAAAGATATGTTTTCCTAAAAAATAATATTTATTTACATTTCAAATAAAATTTAATAATTAATTTAAATAACAATTAGAAATATTACATTATAAAAGTTATATAATTTTATAAATTATAATATTAAAATTAACTAATGGTGAAATTTTGAATCTTTTATAAAATGAATGATTTTTCAATACATATTGAGTTATACTATTTTTGGAAACAATGTTTTCATTTCATGTTTTTTTAAATATAAAATACTAATTTGTATTATTTGAAAATTATAATAAGTTCCATTTTATTTAAAATAAACCAACTATTTTCTTTTTTATCAATTTTTACATAAATTTGGAATAAAAAATTTTATACTTTAGAAGATGTTTTTTTGAAAACCATTTTCCATTTCATTTTTCTTTTTAATTGTATTTTATATTCTAACACATCTATGTTTTTAATATTTAACTATTTGTTCAATATTTTGGATAAGGATTTCAAATATTTGTACATATGTCCATTTTATTTATTTACATTAGGATTAGTAACCATTTTAGTTATTTGTTACCACTGTAAATGTACAATTGTTTAATTAAGGGTAAGAATAATCTGATAATGACTTAAAAGTGACAATAAAATTTGGATTAATTTCCTATGATGAGTATATTTCATCCATAAGTATCTAAAAATTGAATATATGACTTTCTGTTGACACATGGTCATGATTTTAAACTTTATAATAATTTAGTAAAAGATAAATAAAAAATATCAACCTCTTGCTTTTAAATATTTTTAATGTGTTCATAATGAAAAAAAATTATGAATGAATATTAATATTATATTTATATCCTAATAAATTATTTTTATGATGATAATTTATTTTTAATTATTTTCAAGAAAATAATTACCTTGAATTCAAACATAATGATAGCCTAGTATTTATTTTATTAAATGTAAAATAAAATAAATGATTTAAAGAAGTTTAATATAATGATTTAATAAAATTATATTTTATACGAATTTTCTAGATAAAAATAACATATTTTATCTATTTTAAATGTTTATATACTAATTATACATTTTTCATGATGTTTTTGGAGTAAAATTAAATAAATATTGTTAAAATTGACAGTAATGATATTTTTTAATAAATAATGTTTTACTAAAAAATCTAAATTTCATAAAAATAATATATTTGGGAATGTAAATATAATATTTTTTATAATGTCATAAATATTCCATTTTTCTGATTTTTTTCATATTTTGTATCTTTATATGTCCCTAAAATGACAAAACTTTAATATCAGGGTAATTGTCAAAAAGGATTGACATGGGTTAAAATAAAAGGATAAGGGTGAAAACATAACCAAAACATGTTAAATTTTAATTTTATGAGTTTATTTTAGCTCAAAACCATCAAAGATTAAAATTTTATATTTTTTATACTTTTTACACAGAATATTAATTTATATTAATTGAATAATTTATGAAATTTCAATTTTTCCCCTCCACCCTATTATAAAAGATCACATTTCCTACTCTTTTAAAAAAACATTAACTTTTTTTTTCAACAAATACCTACCAAAAAACCTTTATATTATTGTTTAATGCATCCTATAATAATTATATTGGTCACAAAAAACAACAATGGAAATATTTTTCTCTAATCCATAACAGGTTGTGCAAAAAATATGTATAGTTTTTTATTATGAATATTTGATTTTTTTATTCCTCTAAATCAATAAAGCATTTGTAAAATGTTAAAAAATAATGATACCGGTATTTTAAATGTAATATTCTTCAATTATGTTTATGAAAATTCCCATTTTAATCATTTCTTCCATTAAATGTGAACTGAAACCATTGGTTTTGTGTGTGGAAGACTACTGTATCGTAAACCCTCGTATTTGTTTCCATCACTATGTCTCACATATTAATATAATGATGAATTTTATGTATGAATATGACATGATTAAAAATTTATAACACTTTAATAATAATATATATTACATTTCTAACCTTAAAATTGTTGAAAAATGATAACATTTTTTAAGCATATTTCTAAACTGGCACCTCTACCAAGCAATGTGATTCATTTTTCATCACCACATAACAAAGATTATTTATTTGTGTTAATTAAAATTGTTAATATTATATAAATAATATAATTATCAATATTTAAATATAAATTAATACTGACCATATATAAAAATTTATCATTGAAAAATTGAAATGTCACTCTGGTGTACGTACGACCTACCATCTCAAAGATTGTAATATAGTTAATTTTTTATTAAAATATTTCACAATTTGTTTTTTACAGAATAACATATGTAAAAAAATGATAATTTGTTAATGATTATTATTCTTGATATGACAGATTAAAGGCATTTTTGACTATATCCAACATAATGAATCCATTTTGGACATGCGAGCTGACTATCAACAAAATGTCTGATGTGATGTTAAATGATTAAATAATTGATAATAACGTGAATATATAATGGGATAGTACACATGAAAAATATTTTTGATAAATTAAATAATTATAATAAGGTTATTAATTAGGAATATATTAATGTATGAGACTTGTCAAACTCATGACATGGGACATTCTGTTAAAAATCATCTTTCTAAGATTCCCTTAAAAGTAGTTTGAATTCAATATCCATGTTCATCTAAATATTTCATTAATTTTATAATAAATGCATCAATAGATGATATAAGTCATTAGTTTCATATTTTAATTCTTAAATTTTTAAGAATGAATTTGTTTATGATTTTTTTTGTAAAGGTCAGTTTACATTTAAAACATCATTTTGAATATTTTATATGATGATTTTATAAATATTTTTTTTCCATTCCCATGTAACTAAATTTCTTTTATGGATTTATTTTTTTTGTAAATAATATAGTTTCAAAAAAAATTATTTATATTTTATATTTATTTTTATATTTTGTTTAAGAAATATATTTACATATTTGATATGGAATATTTTTTTCATTCCTTAAAAAATTCAAATATATTATTCTTGTTATAGCATATAAGACAACATTAACTTCTCCCACTACAGTAAAAATTATTTTTTATTTGACATAGATTATAAGTATCGATGTTTTATTAAAAATACCCTTATTTTTCATGTTCTTTTTAATTTCATAATGTATTTTAAAAGGGAATTAATATTTTTATATCTAATAATATTTTTTTATGGGAGAAAATAATAATTTATGTCCATATTTCTTATTTTTTATATATTATGATTATGATATAGATCTTTGGTATTTTTTTATTATGGGTGGTTCCATTTTAAACCAGGCAGGGGGGTTTCATTAGAACCCAAGTAGGAATGTTTCTAATTATAATCCAAGGATGTTTGGGTCTATGATATCCCTCCAATGCATTGGGTATGAAATTCATCTTTATTGGATATTCTATTTATAAGTGTGAAATTGAAAATTATTCCCCAAGTAAAAATTGTGATTTATATATGCATTATATGATTTTTATGTAGATATTATGATTTATTAGGAAAATATAAGGATCTTATGTTTAATGGAAAGTGTATTGTACTTATTAATTGGTGATTATATTGTTTTTTAAAAAAATCATAAATTTTTAATGTCAATAGAGAATCCTTTATGAATTTTATTTTTCATTAGATATTTCTTATTAAATTTTTTTCTGATGACAACAATAAATAATGTTTATTTATTTTGTCTAAAAAATTATATTAAGAGGCCAAATATTATTTTCAAGAAGGATAATTTTTTATAAGTGTTCATAAACTAATTGGGTTATTTATCATTTTTTATATGCCTTATAGAGTTATATATTCACATAAGTCATTTTTATATGTGTTTCATATTTTTATGTATGGTTATGAAATAAGAATATCTAAATTTTAATTATTTAATGATTATTCATGAAAATAAACCATGTTTCATTTGAATATTATTATATTTGAGGACAAATGGACACCAAGTATAAGTATAAACTTTTTACCTTAAGTGTTATTTATGTAAGAGTGAAGAAATAATTATCTAATAATATAAACTATAATGAAACATGGGTTTTTAAAAAAAATTATTGTTGACTAAAAACAATTTATTATGTGTTGTTTAAATATGGGTCCTTATATTGACTATGAATAGTGTAAGTAAATAACTTAATAAGTGATCGTCTTTCCAAAACAACACTTTCCCTCGGTTATAAAAGGAAGAACTCAAGCCTCATCAAGGTACATAAGGCCAATAGTTTTACAAGATGAAATTATTCCCATATAAACCTCCTATAAAACTCTCCAATAACATATGGATTTAAAATTATTTAGGTATATTAATACCACCATTTACTAATATAATTATAGGGAAAATAAAAGTTATCGACATGAGCATTAATCTTCTCTTATTTATTTATTTTAATTATATATTCCTAAATTACATGTAATTGATAATATAATTAAGTAAGGTGCATATATATACTTAAATTTCATTACATTAATGTAAAATTAATTTTTAATTCATTTTGTGTCATCCAACAAGAAAAAAAACCCAAAAAACATGTGTATTTGTGAACTTCTACCTCTAAAACAAGATGCAATTTCTTTTCTATAACCGCCTTTTAGTGATTTTAGGAAGGATGTGTATGATGAATGATTATTTTCTTTTATTCTAAATATAAAGTTATTAAATGATCACCTTTTACATTTAACTTTATTCCAACCAATCATTAAAGAGTGAGATCGTTATTTATGCATATGAAAATACTACCTCCTCTATGAGTGATTTGTATTTTTTCACTTTTAACCTAAATATATAAAACTAAAATGATAACTAATAATTGAATATTTTTTTGATAACATTATTATAATTCATAAGTGATAAATATTTATATACCATAACTCCATAGATTCATTGAGAAATTGGTTTTATAATCTTGCAAATGTTTTGACTACCACATCCCATAAAAATGAATTTAATTTGTTAAAAAAACCATAATAATTGTTATAATAATGGTTTTGATATAGATATGTGATATAGATTTATTTTACACGATTAATTAAATTTAAAATTGTAAATATATAATATAAATTCCTTATGAATTTAAGGAATATGACACCATTTTGTTTTGGTCAGTTTACTACTAACATTATTGATGTTGTTATGTTTATATAGTGAATGATTAAATAATTTTATATAATATCAAATTAATATAATAACAAAAATTTAAATATTTTTTAATATTTATATAATTATAATATTAATATATTAACATGTTAATAATATATCATATCCATTTATTAAAAATTGTTGAAATAAGTTTCCCAAAACATTGTATTTAAGATTCATATTTAAAACACTAACGGGATGAATGTTAAATAATATAAAAAATATTGAAATATTTATTACGGAATCATTTCTAATACGGTATTCATGAACTTGGTATCACAGATGAATGATCTATAGTTAGACTACAAATCATGTGCAAGAAAATTAAATGTGTTAACACATGATGTTAAAAATAATCTATAATGAACAACCCTATTAATAAAACATAATTGTAAAAAAATCTTCAAATGGTTAATAGTGATTAATTAGTATATTAAATAGAAAATTTATATATCCTTTATTGTTTTACAAGATATAAAATTTAGATAAACTAAGCGGGGAAATAATGTTAGGATTTTTTTCTCAAACTCCATTATTTGAGACACATTTTACTTTATGAAAAAAATTTCTTTTATATGGTATATATGCTTCAAAATATTTATATGACAAAAAAATATTATTTAATCATTATAATTTAGGATCATTCTTAGGACATCTGTCCTTTAATTATTTTTGATTAAATGTTACTCATGTCTCGACTCCTGCCCTCTTTCCATGATTCCAGAATTTTCTTCTCAACATTGATAATAAATGTATCGATTCTCCAAAAACAAAGTTTTAAATAATTTTGATATCCATCCCCATTGAGAAAATTAGTCTATTTTATTATAATTTATTAACTTTTTGGGATTACATTGTCATAAAAAATTCGTCTCTAAAAGGAATGATTCCCTACTTAAGAACACATATTTTTTTCTTTCATATCCATGTTTATCATATTGAATGTTTATTTGTTATATTTCAAGTGAGTTTCATACATCTCTTCACATCCAATCAATTACTATTATTAAAATACTTTTATGGTTTTAGAAATAAAATAATAGTTTTAATGTTTTTAAATGTTTTCTTCATGAGTTGTTTTTAAAATTGATTTCTTCTAATGTATAGTTTTATGATTTTCTCAAAATAATTATTTAAAACTATTTTAAAAAATGAATTTTTAACTACCCTATATTTCATAAAAAATATTTCAAAAGAAAAATATTTTAAATGTTTCTATATGTGTCTTTTTAAACAAAATGGAATCTATTTAAGATACTCCTATGTGATCGTATATGTCATCCATCTCTATCGTTTTTTACGGACTCCCTCTCTATGACGTCATGTTTTCTAAATTAGAAATAATTATTCCAATAGTTTAATAAGATATTCATTACAAAAATGAAAATTATTGTTTTTAAGGAAATTTTTCTAATTATTATTAGAGGGTTCTTCATCTATGGTTTTTACATTATCAAATGATACAGTATATCTTTTTTTACTGATGGATTATGAAATTCTCACTTATGAATATGTTATGGTCCAATACTAATTGATTCATTACATATTATCCACTTGTTTATGAATGATTTATTTTCAATTATTTTCCTCTATGAATTCCTTTTCTTATAATAATTGACTGAAGGGTGTTCACCGACATTCCCAAAACCTTGATTTTTTGGATATATTTCTGTAAAAAATGTATATACATTACATATACATTATTAATGTCATATGTTCAATCATATTTTTTCGAGTGAAATTTAAATATAATGATTATTAAATACATTTTATTCCCAATTATTTTTCAGAGGTTTATCATGGTATGCTAATTGACGAAATGATGACTTATTCCATAAGAAGCCACATAGAAAGGGTATGAAAACCATTTGATTTTTTATTTTAATTATATGTTAATTTAAATAATGTGTCACACATAAGTATAAATTTATTTTTTGTGATGGGTGGGGAATTTATTATAAAAATGTCTAATTATTTGGGTAACGTTGCCTTATCAATAATTATCATGAAGCTTGGGGAGTAAACATAAAAAACTATGGGAGTGGATAGTTAGCCAAGCAATCCATGTTTTGTTACTGAGGTAGGAAGCCTTGAATTATTCTTACGATATCATGTTTGTGTATTTTCTGCATTCCTTTGATCCCATGATCTTATAATATGATCATGCTTGTTCTATGAAATTATGTCATCAATTCACATTTCTTGATTCTATTCTCTTTATGTTATTATATTTTGCCACCAAAAAAGTATTAGTTGTCTGGTTATTATGATTTAGTTTGATTAT
This sequence comes from Viscum album, assembly GCA_963277665.1. Lineage (NCBI taxonomy): Eukaryota > Viridiplantae > Streptophyta > Magnoliopsida > Santalales > Viscaceae > Viscum > Viscum album. The sequence continues at coordinate 955,112,386 of OY728167.1, forward strand.
TCTATTACTAATCATCTGATTTCACCTATTTTTAAGATTCCACTACCTTGGGTTATGAAATGATGTTTTTTGTATTCTAATCATAGATTAATATATTATTTGAAGAATTTATAGGAGATGTTAAAGACTCATTGTAGATTAATTAGTCTATTATATAGGGAAAATAATTTACATTCATTGATAAGTATATAGATTTATTAGTTTATGATTTTTTCTAACTATCTAAAATTCTATACAAAATGTTCCTTGGATTTTTAATTTTAGAAAGTCATTATAATGACATATGGTTAAAAAATACAGTGACATATTTTATGTGTATCGACAATAGATCCCTTACAATGGGACTAGGAGAACCACACTATAGGGATGATAACTAGCAATTCATTATACATCCACCAATAATAAATAAAAAATACCCCACATATTCATATAAATACACCATTCTCTTCATGGATAGATAGGCGAGGCGGTGAATAAATAGGGTGATATATGCATAAAATGAGAAAGGAGAGAAGTGGACCAACCCTTTCATCCATTCTGAGATACCCATAGTTATTTTTAGATACTATGCTTATTAAACTACAAAAAACAGTAGTAGGGTGCCACAAATAGGCTATTGGACCAACAAATATATCAAAAATAACAAGATACCTCATGCACCAAACGACATCCAAACTTATCTCATTCACACTTCCCTCCCCAAAGATGTGTTACATTCATTCAATTTTCCAATTTCAAATTTCCTGGTTAAATGTTTCTTGTTGGATAATTATGATTGTTCTAGGAAACTACAGGAAAAACCGTTATTTACGACGCGAATAGGTGCCCAGTCGCAAAAACATACGCACGAATTGGCACTGTTTGCAGGCCAAACTGCACGAAAGGGTATTTGTGACGGGTTGGCACCGCCACTCCAAAATGTCAGGAGCCGATAAGACCTTGTTGTGATGTGGGATCCCCAGTCGCAACTAGTTCGACCCCCGGAGGGTATTTGCGATGGGTCCCGTCCCAAATAACCAGCGGCGGTAAAAACCTATTTGCAACAAGATGTTGTCCCGTCGCAAAAAGTCTGTCTGAAGGTCACTTTTTACGATAGGCCCCGTCGCAAATAACATTTTAACCACCGACCCTAATTAATGCGACTGAAGGTATTTGTGACGGGTCTCATCCCAAAAAAGTACTATTAGCGATTGTAATCCCATCCCTAATAGTCTCATCACAACTAATCTAACCTATATATACCCCCTCCGTTTTTTCTTCTCTCCGCCTTAATTCCTTCTTCCTCTAAATCTGTAAACTCTATTTTTGGAGTGAAATTTTTTGAGAGTTACCTTTTTTACGAAGAAGTTGTGAAGTGGCGTACAATTATAAGAGATCAAGTTTAAAGGTATTTATGTTTTGTTTAATTAAGTATTTATTTCATTTCCTTATATTAATTTTAATTTTTATTGATTAGTTGTAATTAAGTTAGATTTAAATTGCTTTATCATCAGTATTTATTTGTAATAATAAAATTAAGTTATTAGTACTAATTCTTAGTAATTAGTAATAATTAATAATTATTAACGATAATTAGTAATGAATATAAATAATTAGCGTTAATTAGTAATTAGTAGCTCTATTTTTGCAGTAATTGATAGTAATTAACACTAATTAGTAAATAATTAGAAATAAATAATAGTAATTAGAAAAACAAATAGTAATAAATATTAACAATTAGTAATAAATTGTATTAATTAGTAATAATTAGTAATAAATACTAATAAATACTAATAAATACCAATAAATACTAATAAATACTAATAAATACTAATAAATATTAATAATTAGTAATAAATACTAATAATTGATAATAAATATTAATAATTTGTAATAAATACTAATTAATAGTAATAAATACTAATAAATAGTAATAAATACTAATAAATAGTAATAAATACTAATAAATAGTAATAAATACTAAAAAATACTAATAATTAGTAATAAATAATAATTAATAATAATTAATAATAAATAGTAATAATTACAAATAAATAGAAATAAATACTTATAAAAAAAATTAATAAATAGTAATAGCTAGAAATAAATAGTAATAAGTATTAATAAATAGAAATAAATAGTAATAAATACTAATAAATACTAATAAATACAAATAAATAGTAATAAATACTAATATATACAAATATATAGTAATAAATACTAATAAATACTAATAATTTGTAATAATTTGTGATAATTAGTAATTAATAGTAATAATAAGTTATAATTCGTAATAAGTAGTAATAAATAGTAATAAATAGTAATAAATAGTAATAATGTGTAATAATTTAAAATAATTAATAATAACTAGTAATAAATAGATATAATTTATAATAAATAGTAATACATAGTAATAAATAGTAATAAATAGTAATAAATAGTAATAATTAATAATAATTAGAAATAATTAGTAGTATTTAGTAATAAATAGTAATAAATAGTAATAATTAGTAATAATTAGTAATAAATAGTAATAAATACTAATAAATAAGTAATAATTAGTAATTGGTAACAATTAGTTATTAGTATTAAATAGTAATAAATACTAATAAATAGAAATAAAGAGTAATAAATAGTTACAAATAGAAATAAATACAAAAAAATTGTAATAAATACTAATAAATAGTAATAAAAAGTAATAAATACTAAAAAATAGAAATAAATACTAATAAATACTAATAAAAAGTAATAAATAGCAATAAATAGTAATAAATAGAAATAAATAGAAATAATTATTAATAAATCGTAATAAATAGTAATAGATTGTAATAAGTAGTAATAAATAGTAATAAATAGCAATAAATATTAATAATTAAAAATAAATAGTAATAAATAGTAATAAATAGTAATAAATGGTAATAAATAGTAATAATTAGTAATAATTAGTAATGATTGGTAATAAACTGCAATAATTATTAATAAATAGTATTAATTAGTAATAATTAGTAATAATGAGTAATAATTAGTAATAAATAGTAATAAGCAGTAATAAATAATAATAACTAGTAATTAATAATAATTATTAGTAAATAGTAATATATAGTAATATATAGTAAAAAATACGAATAATTTGTAATAAATAATAATAAATAGAAATAAATAGAAATAAATACCAATAAATTGAAATAAATACTAATAAAATGTAATAAATAGTAACAATTTGAAATAAATACTAATAAATACTAATAAATACTTATAAATAATAAAAAATTGTAATAAATAGTAATAAATAGTAATAAATAGTAATAAATAATAATAAATAGCAGTAATTAGTTTTTAATAGCAATAATTAGTAATAATTAGTAATAAATTATAATTAGTAAATATTAATAATTAGTAATAAATACTAATAACTACTAATAAATAGTAATAAATAAAAATAAATACTAATAAAATTTAATAAATAGTAATAAATAATAATAAATAGTGATAAATAGTAATAATTAGTAATAACTAGTACTACCTAGTAATAAATAGTAATAAATCATAATAAATACTAATAACAAGTAATAAACAGTAATAAATAGAAATAAATACTAATAAATAGTAATAAAGTGTAATAAATAGTAATAAAAAGAAATAAATTGTAATAAATTGTAATAAATACAAATAAATAGTAATAAATACTAATAAATAATTTTAAATAACAATAAATTGTAATAAATTCTTATAAATACTAATAAATACTAATAAATACTAATAAATAATAATAAATAGTATTATTTATAATAAATAATAATAAATAGTATTATTTATAATATATAATAATAAATAGTATTATTTATAATAAATAATAACAAATAGTAATAAATAGTAATAATAAGTTATAATCAGTAATAATTAGTAATAATTCGTAATAATTAGTAATTAATAGTAAGAATTTGTAATAAATAGTAATAAATACTAATAAATACTAATAAATACTAATAAATACTAATAAATCCTAATAAATACTAATAATTAGTAATAATTAGTAATAATTAGTAATAAATACTAATAAAGTGTAATAAATACTAGTAAATAGTAATAATTAGTAGTATTGGTAATAAATTGTAATAAATTATAATAAATTGTAATAAAAATTAATAAATAGAAATAAATATAAATAAATTGTAATAAATAGTAATAAATTGGAAGAAATGGTAACAAATAACAAAAAATACTAATAAATAGTAAACAATACAAATAAATAGAAATAAATACGAATAAATAGAAATAACTAGCAATAATTAGCAATAAATAGTACTAAATATGAATAAATAGAAATAAATACGAATAAATAAAAATAAATAGAAATAAATTGCAATAATTAACAATAATTATCAATAATTAGTAATAATTAGTTTGTTTTTAGTGAATATTGGAATTTTGAATGTTGTAATTGTAAATGTGTATTTTTTAGTTGTTTTGGATGGATTTTGATTTGGTTTTAATTAATATTATACTTTTTGAATGTTGTAACTGCAAATGTTCAATTTTTCTACTGTTTCTCATTATTTCTACTACTTTCTATATTTTTCTAGTTTGGTCTGCTATGGAAAAAGGGGTTATATGAAATTTTTAAAAATAATTATGGATTATATTATAACTGATGTTAAAAATATATTCTGTTATATTTTTACATCGTTTCTACAAGAACCGACTGGTATAAGATTTTTTACGTCGGTTATATAATAACTAACCTAAAAAACCCTCCTCACAAAGCCCTTTTATATCGGTTAATTATTAAACAACATAAAAAAGGCTTCAGGATTGTGGTTTTCCACGTCGGTATTTATGTATGTGGTATATCATGTTTTACATCAGTTACATAATAAAAAATATAAAAACCCTTCATCCCGAATCATTTTTCATGTCGCTCATATGATGTTGTTGTGAATGTTTCATGTAAATGATCCATCAGACAAAAGAGTAGCCATCAATCCACTAGAAATTGTGTCGCCCATAAATAATGTTAATTATTAAGAAGTAGTATTAATTATTTATCTTATTTTTTGGTTTTTGTTTTTATAATTTGAAATTATTCAATAATAGTAATGATTTTATATTTTGTAGAAAAATATTGAACAAGTAAGTCGACAATAGTCATTATTAGATGATCGTACTTAGATAAATCTGTGAAAAAATCCAATCTGTTCTGCTTTAAATCCTGTATATATTGAGGGTGTTGAAGCTTTCTTCTAATTTGCATCATCAAAGAAATAATTTTTTTAGAAGGAATATTTAAGTGTCCCTGTAAAAAATGTTCTCTGATAATGTTTGACACGTTTGAAATGGTTGGGGGACATATCATGCAGTATGGTTTTCAACCTGATTATGTTTTTTGGTATTAACAGGGTTAATGAAGTTCTAGATAAGATACTAATAACTTGATTCTGGAGCCATTATGGTTTCAAAATTTTTACATGATGTTGCAGGTTCTTCTGTTCAACAAACTCAAACTTGGGATTCTATTGATTTAACTCCTTAGTCGGCACCATATGAATTTTATGAGTTTTTGAGGTCTTCTAAGGATGTATTATATCCTAATTTTAAGATGAGAAAATTAAAAGCAGTTGAAAAATTTATGGCTATTAAATCAGATAATGCAATGTCAACAACATTTTTGATCATATATTTTCTTTGGAAAAAATACGGTTACTTGAAAGAAATGTGTTTCTTGAAAATTACTATGAGAGAAAGACATTGGTTCGTAATCTCAGCCTTAGTTATAGAAAGATTCATGCATGTGTAAATGATTTCATCTTATATTCTTTTGAAAATGAGTCATTGGATAGTTTTCCTACATGTGGAAAATCGAGATAAAACAGTTGTTTGACATTGCATTATCTGATTTAATAGCCATAAATTTTGAAACCGTTTCAAATTTTCTTATCTTACAACTAGGATATAATGCATCCTCAACAGACCTCAATAACTCATAAAATTTGGATGGTTCCAACTTAGGTGTTAAATCAATAGCATTCTGAGTTTCAGTTTGTTGAACAGATTGACCTGCAACATCATGTATGAAATCATGAAACCGTGATAGATCTGGAATCATGTTATTGGTATCATCTCTAGAACTATGTTCACCATGTGGATACATGAAAATATAATCTTCTTGAAAACCAAACCGCAAGAGATTTCCCCCAATCATGTCAAATGTGTCTAACGTTTCCAGAGCACATTTTTTATATGGACACTTAATTGTGCCTTCGGAAACAAATTTTGGTTTTAATGATTTAAATGATGAGAAAGCTTTAACACCCTCAATATATACAAGATTTAAATCAGAACCATTTGGATTTCTGCTCTCATTTATCTAAGAGCGGTCATCTAGTAATGACTGCTGTCGACTTCCTTATTCCATATTTTTCTTCAAAATATATGATCATTAATGGTTTTGAATTATTTTAAATTAAAAAAATACTATCCAAAAAGAAGAAGATAACTAATTACAACAACTTCTAAATAATTAACATTAATTACGGGTGACACAATTTTATGTGGATTGACGATAACTCTTTTGTCTGACAATTCATTTACTTGCAACTTTCGCAGTAACATCATATGAGTGACATGAAAAATACTTCGGGATGAAGGGTTTTTACATTGGTTATTAAATAACTGATGAAAAACATCATATACCACTTCAATTATATAAAGGACGACGTGGAAAACCACAATCTCGAAGCCTTTTTTATATCGATTAATAATTAACTGACATGGAAGGGCTTTTTAAGGATGGGTTCTTAGGTCGGTTATTTTATAACCGACATAAAAAACATTATACCATGTCGGTTCTTGTAGAAATGACATAAAAACTAACAGAATATATTTTTAACATCAGTTGTAAAATGACTGACGTAAAAACATTTTTTAAAACATTTCATTTAACCCTTCATCCAACTAATGACCAAACTAAAAAATATATAGAAAGAAGTAGAATCAAGGAGAAACAGTGGAAAATTCAAAATTCAGAGTAATAACATCCATAAATTACAATATTAACTAAAACCAAAACTAAATCCAACCAAAAGAACTACCAAATACACATTTAAAATTATAACATTCCAAATTCCAATATTCACTAAAAACAAACTAATTATTGTTAATTATTTCTAATTATTACAAATTATTGCTATGTATTGTTATTAATTTATATTTATTGCTATTTATTCGTATTTATTGGTATTTATTCGCATTTATTGCTATTTATTGCAAATTATTTCTATTTATTCGTTTTTATTTCTAATTATTTATTATTATTACTATTTATTACTATTTATTTCTATTTATTACTATTTATTCCTATTTATCACTATTTATTATAATTTATTTCTATTTATTTCTATTTTCTACTATATATTACTATTTATTATAATTTATTACAATTTATTACAATTTATTACTAATATTACTAATTATTACTAACTATTACTAATTATTAGTATTTATTACTAATTATTAGTATTTATTAATAATTATAAGTATTTATTACTAATTATTAGTTTATATTTGTATTTATTAGTATCAATTAGTATTTATTAGTATTTATTACTATTAATTAAAATTAATTAATATTTATTACTATTGTTTACTAATTATTACTAATTATTACTAATTATTACTACCGATTACTAATTATTACTAATTATTACTAACTATGGCTATTTTTTATTAATTATTACTATTTATTACTATTTATAACTATTTATAACAATTTATCAGTATTTATTACTATTTATTACTATTTATTACTATTTATTAATATATATATGTATTTATTAGTTTATATTTCTTTTTAATATTATTTATTAATATTATTTATTATTTATTAGTATTTATTTCAATTTATTACTACTTATTACTAGTAATTAGTATTTATTAGTATTTATTATTATTCATTATTATTCATTACAAATTTTTACTATTTATTCATAGTTATTACTATTTTTTACTAATTATTATTATTTGTTACTATTTATTACTAATTATTACTAATTATTACCAATTATTACTAATTATTACTATTTATTAGTATTTTCTGGTATTTATTACTATTTATTACTATATATTACTATTTATAAGTATTTATTACGAATTATTACTAATTATTACTAATTATTACTAATTACTACTTATTATTACTAATTATTACTAATAATTACTGTTTATTAGTATTAAATACTATTTATTACTATTTATTTCTATTTATTTCTTTTTTTACTATTTATTACTATTTATTACTATTTATTACTATTTATTACAATTTATTAGTATTCATTAGTATTTATTAGTTTTTATTCCTATTTATTGGTATTTTTTACTATTTGTTACTAATTATCAGTATTTATTTATATTTATTAGTATTTGTTTCTATTTATTACTATATATTCGTATTTATTACTATTTATTATTAATTATTACTCATTATTGCAGTTTATTACAAATTATAACTAATGATTACTATTTATTACTATTTATTATTTTTTATTACTAATTATTAGTATTTATTACTATTTATTACTATTTATTACTATTTATTACTATTTATTACTATTTATTAATAATTTTTACTATTTAATACTATTTATAACTCTTTATTACTATTTATTACCATTTATTAGTATTTATTACTATTTATTACTCTATTAGTATTTATTAGTATTTATTAATATAAATTACTATTTATTAGTATTTATTACTTTTTATTACTATTTATTTCTATTTATTACTATTTATTTCTATTTATTACTATGTATTATAATTTATTATAATTTATTATTATTTATTAGTATTTATTCCTATTTATTACTAATTACGAATTATTACTAATTAATTATTATTACTAATTTATTAATATTAATGACTATTTATTACTATTTATTACTATTTATTTTTAATTATTACTAATTATTATTAATTATTAATAATTATTACTAATTATTACTAATTATTACTAATTATTACTATTTATTACTATTTATTACTAATTGTTACTATTTATTTCTAATTATTACTAATTGTTACAAATTATTACTAATAATTACCAATAATTACTTAATATTACTATTTTTTACTATTTATTACTATTTATAATTATTTATTACTATTTATTAGTATTTATTACAATTTATTTCTAATTATAACTATTTATTATTATTTATTAGTATTTATTAGTATTATTTGTATTTATTAGTAATTATTAGTATTTATTAGTATTTATTGGTATTTATTTCTATTTATTTGTATTTATTTGTATTTATTGCTATTTATTTCTATTTATTACTATTTATTACTATTTATTTTTATTTATTAGTATTTAATACTCTTTATTAGTTTTTATTACCAATTATTTCTAGTTATTACTAATTCTTATTATTTATTAGTCATTATTAGTATTTATTAGTATTTATCACTGCGTAATAGTATTTATTACTATTAATTAGTATTTATTACAAATTATTAGTATTTATTACTAAATATTAGTAATTATTACTAATTATTAGTATATATTAGTATTTATTACTATTTATTAGTATTTATTACTATTTGTTGGTATTTATTACTAATTATTACTAATTATTACTAATTACTACTATTTATTACTAATTGTTAATAATTATTACTGTTTTTTTCTAATTATTAGTATTTATTTTTAATTATTAGTAATTAGTGTCAATTACTATAAATTACTGCAAAATACAACTTCTAATTACTATTTACCACTAATCATTTATATACATTACTAATTATCGTTAATAATTATTAATTATTAGTAATTACTAAGAATTAGTACTAATAATTTAATTTTATTATTACAAATAAATACTAATGAGAAAAAAAATTTATTCTAACTTAATTACAACAAATCAAGAATAATTAAAATTAATATAAAGAAATGAAATAAATACTATGTTAAATAAAACATAATTATCTTTAAACTTGTTCTCTTATAATTGAACGCGGTTTCACAACTTCGTAAAAAAAAGCTAACTCACAAATATTTTCACTCTAAAATTAGATTTTACAGAAGTAGAGGAAGAAGAAATTAAGGCAGAGAGAATAAAAAACGGAAGGGGGAGGGTATATATAGGTTATATTAATTATGATGGGACTATTAGCAACGTGGTTCCCATAGCTAATAGTATATTTTTCGATGGGATTCTCGTTGCTAATAGTACATTTTAAGATGGGATTCCCATCACAAATACCTTCGGCCGCATTAATTACGACCGGCAGTTAAAAGGTTATTTGAAATGGGGCATGTCGCAAAAAAAGTGACCTGCCGACACACTTTTTACAACGGGACAACATCCCGTCGCAAATAGGTTTTTACCGCTGCCGGTTATTTGCGACGGGATCCGTCGCAAATACACTCCAGGGGTCGAACTAGTTGCGACATAGGATCCATCATCACAACTAAGTCTTACCGCCTCCCGACATTTGCGACGGGCGGTGCCAACCCGTCATAAATAACATTTCGTGTGGTTTGATGCACAAACCGCGCCAATCCGCGCATAAGATTTTGCGACGGGGTGCCTATTCCCTTCGCAAATAACCTCTTTGACAAACTATTTGCGACATGATTTATTTCCTTCATAAATAACCCATCGCAAATAACAGTTTTTCCCGTAGTGACCCTTTCGATCATTGATTTCCTTGAGAAGTGGAGGGTCATGGTTATCATCCTTTTAGGTATAAACCTCAGGGGAACCAAAATCATGGATTTCCTTTATAATGGGAATTATTATAGGGAAGACATAGGGGACGTCGCATCTAGATCTAGGGTGGGATTCTTCTATGTCCCATAGTTAGGTAATATAAGGATTCCCTCAGAATATAGTCCCTTAGTATTTATGGCTAGATTTCACAATCCAGTTTCCTATATATTCAATAACTCTTCCTAACCTATTAATATGTTGGAAAATAGGATGACAAGGTCCCACTTCAGACATGAACCCAAATATGTTATCACTAATGATTTCATCAATCACGAATCATTAATGAGATAAGGAAAGTGAAAGAGACTTATGTATCATCATTGCATAATACCCACTACAATACAGTGTCGCACTCCCATGAAATTCACATGATCTGTCATTATCTCTTTTTTATAAAACTGAACATGACTAACAAGTGCTAATAGATATTGATTTCTCATTAAATTATCATCAAACAAATTACCCCTTAAACATATTTATTTTGAATAGGACCAAATGGCCTTATTATCATTGTCAATGGTCCGTATTCCCCAAGAAAATTTTATTCGAAGGTTTATATTTTTTATTACTCTTTCTCGAGCAGGCTTATATTCATAAGCTTTGATCAATTAAATAATTCCTCACCTTTCTTGGAATAGAAGTCCCCACAAAAAGATGTGATACTATACAAACAATGTCCCTACAAGATGACCATAAAATATACGACCAATATCAAAGTCACACAACGTTAAATTTTAAATTGATGTCCTTATAAAATGATGATAAACTACATGGTATAGTTTCACCACAATAACATAAACTATGTCATTCAAATATCATGAGATTTGATTATTATTTCAGTTGTATTTTTCTAAAGCATATCTGTTTTATAAAGGAAATAGTATTAATCATCTCTCCGCCACTAGAAGACTCATATTCCCTACGGAACATCCCTATATCATCTCATAATCCCTCCATGCCTAGTCATATAAGTCACATGAATCCAAATTCCTAGTGAGCCCCATATTTATCAGTTTAAATTTTTTATGAAACCAACTTATCATATTTTCTCCATATTATTTTCAAGGTCAACCAGAATGTTCTGATCATGAGTAAGTCCAGCACAAACCATTGATGGGGTGCTTTCTCTTAGTCATCCTTACCATATAATTTTAACCTACATGGATAGGTCCATTTTACATGACCCTACAAGCTATGTCATGTCCCATTAACTAGAACAAAACTACGTGGGTTATCATTCATTTTAGAAGCTTATGTAGAAACATCCGTCATTTGTAAAGAAAATTCTATTTTGATATATATATATTTTTAAAATAATCATTTTTATTTGATATAATTTTATACACATAACATAGATCATAAAAACCCATGATATAAAATTAAAATATTAGCACATAAATGATGGAATGGTGGGTATAAATATGATTTACCACATTATGAAAAATAAGTATAATAATTTTATTTTATTTAAGTGTATTGATTAAATATTTGTAATATTTAATTGATTTTGAGTTAATCCATTTAATTATAGAATAATTTGTTTTCTTTGAAATTTATATTTATTTAATTTTATGTGTTTCTATTATAATTAATTATTCCCAATTTTAGAAATAAATATTTATAAAAATAATATCATTTTTTAATCAACATGTATACATTTTGTGAATTTGATTTTTTGGGATTTTTCAAGATGTTGTATTTTTTTAGTCAATCATTAATAATACAAATATTTTAAAACTATATTCTCTTTTCTTTAAATCAGTTAATTTAAAAGACACACTAAAAATGATTTTTTAATAATGTTATATTATAACCATTTAAGTTAAAATAATTTCATTAAATCAATTAGGATCATCATTTTTCATGAAGTCGATATAAGTCAGAATTTACGTGTAAAACACATTTTCTTAGAAAACCCTTTTCAGTGCATTTTTTGTGTTTAATTATAAATTGATATATGAATACTATAGGAATAAAATTTGATAATATTGATTCTATATTTAGAATTAAGAGGTTCATATCTGGTAGATTGGTCCCTTTTTATTTTAAGACATTATGATTAGTAACAATGTAAAATATATGGCCTTGTTAAATGATAAAATAGAAAAAGGGAGAATAAAACTTTGGAATAATGATTTAACATTTCTGTGAAACATGAATTTATTCTATTTTATGAGTTTATTTTGGCCATAATCATTCCTGTTTTAATGTTATAGAATCCCTGTTCCATTTTTTTATTATGACCTTTATGTTATTTTAAGAATATATTAAATGGGAAATGAAACTATCTTTAATTTAATATATCTAAATTTTTTAAATAATGCTGAAAAGATGATAGGTTAATTCAGAAATTATTTTAAGAAATTTGAATTTATTATTTTTCAATGAAAATTATTTTCAATTTTTTTGATTGAATAATTACCTAAAATTATTACATAGTGATGAAACAATATTTATTCCATTAAAATAAAATTAAAATAATATATTTTGAGAATATTTAATATTCTAAAATTTTGGCTAATAATTTTGTTACATTAGTTCTTGAGATATCAATTAACTTATTTGGGGTGCATGAAAGTTTTATATTCAAATTTCATAACAATATGCATAAATTTATTCTCAACGTAAATTAATAACTCAAAAAATGAAATTCATGATATATTATAATAATTGGAATTCTATTAAATGATTTATATTTCAAGGAAAACTTATCACTTGCAAGGTGTATTAGATGTTTTTTTAAAATTTTACCTCTAATATTTTTATGGGTTAGATTAGTTTTATAGTAAATTTATTGACCCATAAATTGCCAAAAAACATTATTATCACATTAATCGTTTAAAATTTTTTATGTTGGGTTAACAAAAATAGATTATGGTAAAACCATAACTTAAACATGTCCAAACATCAATCAATGGGATCACTGAAATCAACGACATATTATATTGAAATTATATTAATTTCGAGCAATTTTTTCATTATAATTTATTTAAATTATTTACTTACATTATGTAATTATAAGGGTTCCCTCCCCTCACTTATAAATTGGGACCCATTATATTATTTCATTACGACACTTTGAACCATCTAGATCGACCAAACTTTGTAAAACACTCTTCTCAAAATCTATACACATATACTATTTTCATACATAATATACAATTCGAGGGGTTCATATGAAAGGATATAGAGGAAGTATTTTGAAAAGATGATAATCTCCATTACCAAATCTATTCAATATAATTATTTGTAAACATCATATAAATATTGTGTATACAATCTGAAATAATAAATCCTATAGGATAAATATATTTATATTTCAATTTATATATGGGACAACAATTTTACACCTCTTCTTCATCCCATGGAAATCTAAAACACACGGCTTACCATCCACACGTAGGAGTTAATTTCCCCTCCCCCCACCATTTTACATGGATGGTGATAAATATTAAAATAATTAGTATATATGATATTTATGACATAATTATCATTTCAATGTTATCAATTATATGTATTATAATTAACCATAATTTTTAAACATATATATTACGTCTTATTAGAGGAATACTCTATACATTATGTTACGATCTACTATAGAATCATAATGGTTTAGAGTATTTAAAAACATGGACACATAAAATAATTTTCATAATATTTATAAATCATATCTGACTATTTTATTCAAATCGACATCCCTTATTAGAAAATACACAATTAAAACCAATCTTCATAACTCAAGGAATGGAAACATAAGAAAGTGTGGGATCATATTCTTCGAAATTTTAATGAAGTGATATGTACTTGATCACATAGAGAGTAAGTGTTTGATAAAATGATATTAACATTTTAATACCAAAACATGCATATAATTTATCATAATATATATATTTAGGGTAAAATCATTGCAGGTCAAAATACATGAATTATACAGGAATCCATGAATGTGCGCCCTGAGAGCGTAAAATCAGAATATGACATATATGTTTAAAAAATATATAATAATAGAAAATAATTTTCATAACCATGGATTACTAAATATTCTATCATAGATTATTGGTTTTTCCTCCCATTACATTATATCATTAGTTATGGTTCTCTCCTAACACATTCACAGTGGAAATATCCTCTTACTAAACTAGGTTTACTCCCCATTCTGGTCTTTACTATATCATGGGATATCCATCATTATCCAATGAATTGGATGTTTATATAATTCAATTACCACCAATGAAATATTAATTATTCATTAACATGTGTCCCACAAGACCATTAATAATTTCATAATATATATTAACCCTGGGAAAATAAAAATGTTTCATAAAAATTTCAATGTTTCATTATAATATAAACAATGAAAAATAAATGGTGTCGATAAACATATTGTAATAATAATAACATATAGTATGTAGAAATTATTAGGATGGTGTAATTTTATTACATCCCTTTAATGAAAAATTAATATCAATTGAAGATATCTTTGTTAAAAATTCCATTAATATATCACATGCAATATTTCATGATGAAAATTCACCTTTCACTTTGAAATGAGTTTTTTAAAATCTAATTTAAAAAAAATAATGAATAACATTTTATTTTAAAATAAACATAGAAACATTTAATGGATACATCATATCAATTCATGATCATAACTATTAGAAATTCCATTCATTCAATGTATATAAAAACAATGATACCTTTCACATTTTCTGTAAAAATTTAAAATTATCTCATTCAAGAAATGAAAAAAATATATTTAAAATATTTTCGAAAAACTAAATCATGGGTAAAATATTATTTAGAAATTAGTAATAGAATAATGATGTCATTATTTAATTATTTTTGGAAACATTTTCATAAAATTGACAATATTTTTAACCAATTAGCAAAATAAATTCAATTTTTTTTCAAAAAGTTTCATAATATCAAGTACATAAATGTAGAAGAATGAAAGGAAAATATTTATAATCCAAAAATAAACATAAGAGAATAAATAAAATTATATTCATGATAGTAATATCATAAAATATCATTATCAAAAACATTATCATAAACAGCCCTGATAAACAACGAGATTATAACATAAATCCACTTCAAATTTGGTAACTTTTGAATCATAATCCCCATACAATAATAACATCCATTTAAACTATAAATATACAGAAATTAATTCTAATAATGTTATAAAATTTTAATGTGGAATTATACATATCTCAAAAATGAAACAAGATGTGAATATGGCATATGTTACATAGAAATAAATGTAAGATGAGATACCCTATACCTCAAGTATCATGTTTTCGTGATGTGTGTTTTAAATTCATATATAATAAATATTTAATTATTATAAATATATTAATGATTCATGCTCATATGTATCATAAAAAACCTTTTTGTATTTTTTCATTTTACTACATGTTTATATATAATTGATTATTAAAATCACAATTTTGGGTGATAACTGATTCATTTTTCATTCATGTTATAGTTCAATAGTTATAGTCCTTTTAACTTTAGCATGGTTACATCATATAAATAATGTTAAAAATGATGTAAATATCATTTATATTAATTATATATATATTTAGTTATATATAAACGGTAAAGATAAAAAAATTATTTACACCATTCATTGAGGGTGTCGACTGTACGTACACATGGAAGATATTTTCAATTTCTAAAAAAATAAGGAAAGAAATATAAATAATATCATATAATTTCAGAATATTTCTATTATTATTAATATAATATATATACATTTTTTCATATTTATAATAATATAATTAAAATGCAGATGAAAAATGAATTACACCATAATGTGAAGAATTTATGTTTTATATACGCACAAGTGATATATTTTTTCACTATTAATGATAAGAGGTGTAAAATGGTTGTTTAATTATTATAATCAAAATTATATATGTTTAAAATACATTATTATTTCATAATGTATTCCATTTATTTAATGAAGGTAGTGATAGAAAAAAATGAATGTAGTCGGTTAAGAGTTATACCTCATTTTTGATAATCATCTATTGTTTTACAAATTATTCCATGAAAGGATTGTATTTGGTAAATACAAGAAGTTAAAGGATGTGTTTATAGAAACTAGGAACTTCTTATGGTAGAAATTTGGTAGGATATAAGGCTCTCAATGTATTGATAAGATAGGGGAAGTGGTAGCCTTTTATAAATTAGGATAAAGGCAGACATGTAAATACTTTAAAATATAGATAGTATATGTATTTAATAATCATGTCAAGTTGATAAAATTCAACTAGAATTATATAATAAGTTGTATTATGGTTGAAATAATCTAAACCAATCACATTTGAGATCGTGATGGATAAATTATTTTTCATATATGCAGTTAAGCCATATTAAACCTATTTTAAACATTACCATAATAACTAGACTATTCACCATGATAATATAACAATATGACCATACATTAAATAATTATTTAAACTAAATATAAAAATTATGACTAAAGTTTTTCAAAAAAAACTATCATATATATTTTATTTTGCTGGTATGAATTATTTTAATATAGGAATAGAAAATAAATGTAAATAGGATTTTATAAAAATACTTGATTTAATATAAAAAATAATTTGGCCATTATCTAAGAAATAAATTTCATTCCATGAATATTTATTTAAATAATTAATGAATGATGGTTTATATACATTTAGTGTATACCAAAACCTAATTTCATCTTCCTATCATTCCATTAAATTCAAAAACCCAATAATTGTTTTTTAATTGGAATAAAATAGAACTTATCTTCACTAAAGTGTATATTGAGGTCCCAAATCCAAAATAATGATTTATAATAAATTATTTAACACATTATTGATTTATTTTAACAAAAAAGAACCATGAAATATGATAAAGGAATGTGTTAATGATGTTTTTTATATTACTAAATAATTTTAACATAATTAGACCTCATTTACCGATGTGACAAGTATTTATCATTACCGCAATTGACAATGTCAAAACTTTAATTTAAACCTACTAAATAAAATTAATTTTTATTATTCAAAATATAAAATCCATTTTATTAAATTAAATTAACAGAAGTGGATTTTTAAAATTAAAATTAATCCCACCAAAGGTGATGTGAAGCGTTATTCCAGAAAAAAATTCATCTTATCTTTAAATAGTTTTTATATAAAAATGAAGAATAAAATTTATTCCAATAATCTTTATAAGATTATTAAATATATAAATAGACTATTTTATCTTTAAAACAACTTTCAAACTAAAATTTTATTTGAAAAAGAAAAAATGGAAATTTAATTATGAATAAAAATCAGTGTTTTATACTATTCAATAGAATACTATTATTTACATAAAAATAATAAAATTAAATCTATGTTAATATTATATTTATGGACCTTAAAATGATATCAATTTTTTTAATATAGTTTTCAATGTGTTATAACCCTATTATATTTGTTAGACACAAAATTCCATAAAAACATATTTGAAGACAACATATTTTAAAAATATAAAATTATTTACTAAAAAGTGAGTACTTGTATATAATAAATGTATCATTGTATATTTAATATCTAAATTTTTTATTCAAAATTTCCATGATGTTTTTATTCATATTAATACTTATAGTTTTATTTAATAGGTTACAATGGTTATGTTTAAATAATAATATTTTAATTGTATATCATGATTCATTTAATCTTGGGGTTATTCATAACATAAGATATAAAAAATTTAATTAATTTTAAGACAAATATATCATAAATTCTCATAGTGTTACATTATTACACCCTTTAATTTTTTTTAAATACATTTCTTCACTCTAATTCAAACAAATGAGAATATTAATGTTTAATCATACCCTCAGGTTTCAAAGTAACATATTTAAAATTATTATTCCTTTAAAGAACATAAACTATATGTGTAGTGTTTTTCTATATAATATTATATATAGAATCCAAGATATTTACCATATTTTCTGTATAAAAAATATCATTCTATAATGATAGAACTTGTGAGTTCAATCTTAGTAAATGAATAGTTATGTACATCATTATGATAGATACATGGAACACATATTGAACTTGAAAGAGGTTTGGTAGAAGTTTGAAGAAATAAGCTACCATCCATACATGATCAAGAATTAGGAAGAAGATAATATAACTAAGGATCAATATTCACTTATTTCTGAATATGATAATTGTCTTCTATGATGAAATTCTTAGAAATATGTTCACAATAACTTAAAATTCATAATTTTAAAAAACATATGTTAGTATAGCATTTGGGTCGATATAGAGATTCATTAATGTGATGTGAAATATTGATGAATTTATTTACCATTTACTTTGAAATTTATGTTCCAAATATTATTCTATTAGAAAATTCCATTGAACATGTTTAAGTTTCACACATTTTTCAATTGTGATATTTCTATAGGGCCATATTAATGCATGAATTAAATATAATATTATATTAAAACTTTCTAGAGGAAGGCATTGATCTCAAAAACCATTGAAATCCAAAAAAAATATCTCAAAATATCTTATTAGGTTGGAAAAGTTATCTCAAATTGACCATGATTGTAATTATGACATGTCTTACAAAAACACAACTTGTTATCTATTACCTCCTATATACTTCTCCAGAACATTGGGGTAACCATCAGATCTCGATAAGATATAAAATAATGTGGTAATTAATGAAAATTCAAGACATTATTAATTTATATTCTTGGATTATGATTATGAGATAAATATTCTATAATATAAATTATGTGTTTAAATTTCTTTTGGTGATTGATAAAAATTAAAATATCATTATATCATTTAGATGTTTTGGATATTCATACGAAAAATTCAACTATTTTGTTTTATAGTTTTATATTATATTATGGGAAATGGTTGTAACATCACATTAAACTCCATTATCTCAACCACAAATTTTTTACATACCATGAAATTATGAACATACTCTTTAACATCTCTCTTCTTGTTGTCCAACCATAAATTGACATCAAGATATCAATATATCCTTTTACTCATCGGGTGAATAATGAATGATGTTCTTTGAGATTCATATAATAGATCTTATTAAAATATTTTATGTAAATAATTTATATAGGTTTCATAAACCATATCATTATATTAGAATGAATTTTATATCCATGAACATTGTTAACCTTCTTATATAAATCTATATCTTTCTTCAAAACTACTTTAATAATTACATGTATATATTTTCAAACATTCATTTTTGTGTTATAATAGTTTCACAGTCCATCATGAGTTTCATGTTATTCCATTGAAGATCCATATATATTGGATATTTGTTTATCCTTATAATATATAAGGTAGTATGATGCTTTTGACTCAAAGCATCAGCCACATGATTCTCTTTCCTAATATATTAATATATTCCGTAGTCATAATTATTAATCAAATCTGAACTTATTCGCTACTGTATATTCATCCATTTTTTATTTAATATATTCATTAAAATTTAATGATATATATATCTATCACCCTTTTTTACACATATAAGCTACATATATCTTTAATGAAAACATTTACTTAGCCAACTCAAAATAATTATTTTGGTAATTTTCCTCATGATCCTCTAATTGGTGGGAGGTATAATATATAACCATATCATTTTTCATAATAAAACATTTAAATACTTTATTAAATGCATAAATAATAATAATAAACCATTATAAACTATTGGGTGATGTAAGAACATGTTCCCATCCATTCAGTTATATGAAATGTTAATCAAATTCAACTATCAAATGGGGCTTGGCTCCATTCTTAGATAACATGGTGAGTTGATTATATTTTCCTAATAAATTCACTGGAAATCACATATAATATCTATAAAAACCGATAAAACTATGGATCATAGTCTCCATGGTTGGTTTGGGTCAACGTTCAATAACATATATCTTTTATGGATCCATATATATACCCTTGATTGAGATTATATAACCCAAAAATGTTTATTTCGGTACCCAAAATTTATTGTTGATAAAATTTTCAAACACATTATCCACTATTAGGGTCTTTATTATAATCCTAATTTTATTTTCATGATATTAATTAATATATGAATATTAATGAATATCATCAATAAATACTACCATAAACTAATAAAGATGTCTATAAATAATTTATTAATTAAATTTATCAAGATATCAATTGAATTTGTAATATAAAATGGAATCACTAAAAAACATGGTCTACATATCATATAAATATTCCTATATTTTTTATATACTATATCATTACCCTGAATTGATAATATGTTGTACGAAGGTCAATATTAGTATTTTATTAAGGTTATCTTTGTGGATGAGACAATTAATCATTATGAGAGGGATGTTACATTTTCCTGGTAGTGGTGTTCTTATTTTATATATAATCAATATAGATTCACATTGATCTATAATTCTTCTTAATAAAAAATACTTGTCCACCCCAAATAGTTTTCACTTGGCATAATTAATCCCTTGTCATGTTTCTCTAGAAGTTTCTTCTTCAATTCATGTAACTCAATCTGGGTCATTATATATAGAGACTTTGGAAAAGGTTCTTCCCTATGTATGATTGATATTGAATACTCAAATTATTGATTCAGTGGATATGACCCTATATTCTCTTACATGAATATTTAATTATTTTAAATAAAAAATAACATAATATTTATAAATTAATGGATTTAATGGTTTTGTATATTGGAAATTTTTTTATCAAACATCACTTATTCATAATAATACATTAATTTTTTTAAAATAATTGAATTTAATAAACATAAATGATATAAATGTTTCCATAGTACTTGTAGTCACAAGAGTATATAAATTAAAGAAATGGGATAGATAAATGCGTAATAAGAGGTGGAATAAGAGGTATGGGTTATTATTACGTGGGTGAGGATAATAATTATCATAATATCCTAATATCATAATAAAAGAATCATCATCATAATCATCAAGGAAACATTTGATAAAGGTATGAAGTTTCAAAATTCATAAAAATTCTTCCTTATATAATATTGGTCAAATACCACACAAATTTGTGAAAAAATATAGCATCATGTTCACACATAACATAATTTCATAATTAGATCGTAATCATTGAAAGCAATTATAGTATCAGGTTCACTCATTAAATATGTTCATAATCATAACATCATCATTATAAAAAAAATATATCATAATGTTCATCAATAATAGATATTGTATCAAGATATGTATCAAATTATGAAATTCATTAGAGGGCTATATAATTTTTAGTACGGCCCATAACATCATAATATGCACATTATCATTTATGCTACGTAAAATGTATAACATTCATAGTCATGAAATAAATAATGGAATGTAATGAGTTTCATTATGATTTAATCAACTATATTCTCATGAATAAAATTAGGGTTCCAAATTGAGTAATTTACAACATATATGGAATAATATTCATCATTCTTGAGTGATGAAGAAGATACATAAATGTTGTAAAATATTTATTTTATAAATAAATTTGTATTGTAAAATATTTGTATTCGGCATATAAATCCAGGTGGAAACTTGTATCTTCATGAATGAAAAGATAATTATAGTAAAAATATATCTATGAATCATTATAGGAATATCTATTTTATATTAATGTGAAATCGGGACAACCCAAATAAATGGTCATTGGATTTTTGAATCCCATTACATTATGCCATGCTTTATTTCATCACTTTACCACCACCTAAATAAAAAAAATTGTTTTATTAATACATACATTGAGAAATGATTTATTATAAAACATACCAATTTTTATAAATTATAACAATTTGTTTATATTTTATTATTTCATTGGTTAAAGGGTAGTATTTTGATATCATGTTTTTCTTAATGGTTTCTCATTTATCATCAGCATTTATATATTTTTTCAGTGTCAATTTTATATTATTAGATATAATGATAAATTCTTAAAACACATATATTAATTAATTTATATAATATTAATAATTTATTTATACCATCCATTATATTTTCGAATAATTTAACTTGGGAACATTCCCAATAGTGTTTAACCAACTTTAACATGAACATTTTCCAAATATATTGAAAAAGGAAAATAAAATATAAATACATCAAAATTTAAATTTATATACATGGTAAATATCATTAATATAATGATATAATTCTTAATAATTAAATCTTATAAGAATTTATTATGAATGAAATTGGGAAATGAGAGAGAAGAATAAGAAAACGAGCAAGAAAACAAATTATTTCTAAAGCGTGGATTCTCTTTTCTGAAACTAGAATTTTAGGATGAATGCAATTAGTTATGTAAAACATATCACTAAGTATGATAAGGGATTAAAAATTAGGATTATAGAAGAAAAGTATCTTTTTAAATATTGTTGGGAATGGTTTTACATGGTGTAAGAGAGGAGATATTTATATTTAAGGAGAGGGGAACTTTAGAATAACATAATATATAACATATTTTATCAATGGAATAAACAAGTAATAGTGAATTTTTGAATATATAAATAATATAAAAATATAATATAATTTTTTAGGTCTTTAAACCATTTTATAATTCAAGTTCACTTATTTTATTAAAAATGAAAGTGGAAAATTGTTATTTTATCGGAACACTTTTCAAATTAGGCATTGGAATATTATTTTTAGGTTTGGAAATTAATATTAACATATTTTACCTATTAATTCATGGAATCAAATATATATTTTCATAACTAATGTTATCTAATTATTGAGTCATTATTACATCATTAATGGTGTAATTTAACAAACACTCTTAACATGGAAAACTGTATTTTTACTATTCACCTAGAAATTGAAGTAATTTAGAAATTTACCAAAAAATCACTACTTGATAATTTATACATAAATATTTTTAAAAAATTATTCATTTTATATAAATGAATTTAATTCATAGGTAATTTTTTTATTTATTGTAAGAATAATTTTTTTTTTCAAAATACAATAAAACAGAGTCTATTAAAAATGTATTTACTTTTTCTTTGAGGTTTATAATCATGATATAATTTTTTTTGTTTTAATATTTATATTTTATTAAAATAGTCATGATAAATATTATTTATCTAATATTTTATTACATTGAGTTTAAATTACCCTTTTCAATGGTGATGTTACTATTTTGACACTCACATTACTATTTCAACGATCACATTAAATCATATGAATACCAATTCATTCATTTACTAAATATTCTATAGAAAATCTACCAAAAATATATATATTAATTTTTTCAGATGTAAATTCGCTTAATAATGTTTATTTCATTTCTATATTCTTATCCCGGGGGTGATTATTCTATCAGAATGGAAAAATTCATATTTTCACATTTACGTTTTACATTATATAATTTTTTATAAAATTTCAATGATTTGAATTTTCATTGGTTTCATAGATGACTAATATATGGGTATTTACTAATGTATTAATTTTTTTTCTTTTTTCAATATATTCAAACGATGTATAATAAGAATATTATCTTATATAACCCATATTAATTTATGAAAAATTACGATTTAAGATATCTAGGTTGTTGCATTATTTACCTCTTTAGATATTTCATCCTAAAAATTTCAACCCATATTCATGGTTAATATTATGAGACAATAATTTTGTTTTTTTCTTATAATTCCCATGATTCCTTTCATTACAATGGTCAAACTAAAGAACTATAATAAGGTACGTTTTCTTTTTGTAAATATATTTGTTTATATGGCCCAATATCTTCATTGAATTATCTTTATATGAGTGGTCATTATCCAATTGTTACACCACATAATTATGTACATGTATGGTTTTGGGAATGTACTTCCATATGAGGTCTACATGAGAAATATCTTAAACATGAGCCGTATTTACTAAAAATTCAAGTTGTTATGCCATTTCTAATATGTGATCAAGGATCTCAAAGGGGAAAATATTTATGGGGATATGATTCTATTTATTTATGAAACATATGAATGTATTCTATAGTAATATTAGAAGGATAAAATTATCTCAAGATTCAAAAAAAACCCCATCGACTATTTTCAGAATACATTGTCTTATGAAACTAAGAATATTTTATATATTATGAGATGTAATAAAACTTTTATGTTCTTTTTTACATAAGAAAGGTCCCATGTTGATTTTATTTTCAAACATCTTCCATACATGTTAGAGTTATACATTTCTTCCCATAAAGGGATTCATATAGATCTATTTGAATAATTGAGTGGAAGATATAGTTACATGAGAAGTATAATAATGGGAGATATTTGTCTTATAAACCATTTAATTCTTTTGAGTATGCTCTCAATATGTTCTAGAGTTTATGAATAGTTATTTCATATTATCCATTAGTTTGGGTTGATTGTATTTGCTAAAATTCAATTCATTATCCCAAGAATATTGTATCATTCTTTATAATTCTTATGTGAACCTTGGATCATGATTAGAGATGATAAGTGGAACCCCATACATCCTCACAACATAATTTTTGTATATCGTGGAAATTTGTTCCAATGATAAATCATTATGAATGAAGATATTGTGATAATTTATTCTAAGATGAACACTATAACCGATATAGTAATTTTACCTTTCAGATTTATTTGGGGGACTAGTGAGAAATCCCATTGTTAAATTTTCTAGTTTTCACATGGGTATAGAAAATGGTTACATCATCTGTTTGGATTTATGTCTCTTTGAATTAACTTGATGACATACCAAGAACCTTGAGATATACATTACAATCTCCTTCTTCATGTTCCCCACCATAAGTTATCTTGATGAACACAGTGCATATTGGTACTTCTATGATGGATAAAGAGAGACAAGCTATGTGTGTTATCCAATATATCATTCTTTATCCTTGTTGAAGAAGTCACAAAAACCCATTTCAACCCTTGTATGACCATAATTAGTGATTTATAACTCATATATACTCTCTTTAATTAATGATTTCATCTTATTCTGAATATCTAGATCATCCCATGTTACCTCCTTCATCATCACTTTGAATGATGGTTGGGAAATCAGTTGGGGTAGGTAGGATCTATCACATTGAATTAATATTTTGATATCCATACTTTGTATATCCCCAAAGATGGGGTCTTTCTAAGTCAACATCATGGATATAGTAGCATGTTATTTTCTACTAAGAGCATCAAATACCTTGTTTTCCATTCATGGATAGTAGTTAATAGAGACATCATAGTTCTTTATTTACTCTAACAAACTTATTTTATTCATGTCAAACTAATTCGATTTTAATATATAATTTAGACTCTTGTTATAAGGCCCTGACCTTAAACCTTACTTAATATTGAATTAAATAAATAATTCACATTGAGGATCTTTTCAGGTTTAGAGTTTTAGAGAATTAGAACATAACTATTACATCTCAAAAGATTACAAAGTAGACACTTACACTAAGTTTCCATAATAAAAAAACTCTTAAAAAGAAACATGTCTACTTCCATGTTTTATATAGCATGACATTCCCTTGATCTCATCCTTGACCTTTTTCCACATTAAGTCCTGTGAAAAACATTTCAAAAAAACTTGGGGTGAGCATAAAAAGCTCAGTAAGGGATACACAAAGACTGAAAACTGTTAGTTTTTCAAACATCAAGTAATCCATGCATACTCTATCAAAGTAATACCTTTACCTTCATGAAGTAGTAAAAAATCTTCACTGAATAAAGTATAATTACTTACCTTTTTGAAACCCAAAGGATTACCATAAAACCCATATAAATTACACATAACATATATAAAGGTAACTTGGGACATAAACACACTTAAGTAGAATAACCATACTGTTGACTTCCACATATATCACTTAATGGAATAGCCATACGGCCAATTTCCATAAATACTTAATGGAATAGCCATACGACCGACTTCCATACCCAATGCATTGGAGGTTATAATGTAACCATCCATCCTGGTATTCACGGCACCACACATCATATGGTTTATAACATAACCACCCATTACAATGTCCATGTACCAATATAAAATCATAAAACATAAAACCAATATAAAGGACTGATAACATTTCCACATTTCAATCACAATATATCATAAATATATTGACATAATAGAATCCTTTATCAAAACCATTTTCAATACCAAAATACATAAAAGAGTATATGGTATTTATTTTATTTTAAAAACATTACGGCTTGTTGAGGAAGCCAAAGACCAAATAATAATCGCGGCGGCGGAAATGGTCGTTGTCACCGCGTTCGTTAAAAGAAACATTCCTTTTTGTCGTTTTGTAAAACGCTTCATAGAAAAAGATTCCTTTTGTATAAAAGTAAAAGTCAAAGGGGTTTATACACCATATAAAAGAAAGTTGTGTATAAAACGGAATATGCCTCAATGAAAGGAGATTGAGACGAAGTCCCTTACCTCGGGTCCAACTTGACTCGATTGTTCTTTAACGTCCTTAAAATCGGGTAACTCCCCTTAGTTTGAGATCAAAGGCTTCGTTGGGAAGACTTCTTCCCAAATTGAGGCTTCAAGGAGTAAGAGAGAGATGTGGAGAGCCAATATGGGAAGGGGTTTGCCGATCCAAAGGCTTTGGGAGTGTGGGTAAGGAGGTAGAGGTGGGGGCCTTTTATAAGAGGAGAGGAGGGCCACTCTTGGAAAGTAAAGAAAAGTCACTTTATTTTAAAATGGTATTCGGATTTAATAGGTCCCACATTGATGTATTTCTAGGATAAGGTGATAAGGGTTCGAAATACACTCATCCAATAGGTTTTGGACATGTGTAAATTTTAGATATTACATTATCTTTCCATTTTATTTAAATCGTTAAATAATGAGGTCATCGCTACATCATCATGATGTCATAAATAATTGAGTCTATTTAATGTCTAAAAATTATAAAAAAAATACTATGATGTAGGAAATATTTTTATCTTTCCAATGTCTATTTATAGTCAAAAATCTGACTTGTATAACCCCATGTAAATTTTTTTTAGTAAAACATCTCATGTGTGTGTCATTTTTTACTTTAACATTAAATAAAAAGTTATTTATGTCATTTCCCAACCAAAGTGGCTCCATGGGGTCCCCAAGTTGAACCATGGATTTTCTTGGTCGGCCATGACACATCCAATAATGGTAGGACATGTGTCATGATCATCTCATATTATTAAAACATTATTTTTACCTTAAACTACAATAATTACCTCTAATCGCGATTAAAAACTTAATAAGTTACTATTCGCCAAAAAATTATTATAATCTCATTGAACCACATTTTACTTCTTAATGACAACCATGCATTTCGGATTTTTGAAATTCAAAACACAGAAGTGGTAAAAATTCATTTAAATGAAAAATCAGTTTTTATAAGTACCACTTAGTGGTTTCACTATTTATAAAAAATTGATGTTTTTCAGAAAAATACAAAAAAATCACCCTAAGATATATTTGATATTCCGAATTCAAAAATGAAGTTCATTTTACAAAATTCACAACATATTAGTTGCATTAATTAATTTAATAATTCATTCCCGCTATCAGAGCAAATAACGTGTTTTTATGAAACAATAAGTATCAAAAGATTGACACTAGTTTAAGTATGATTTTAAAGTGAAATTAATTTCAACGGCCACTATTGGATTTAATGATAAAAATATTTTCTAATTTCACTTTAAAACCAATTCAAATGATAATCTAATCATATAAATAAATTAGATTAAAAAAATGTTTTGAATTAAAATACAACATTTTACACTATTCATTAAAAAAATGAACTTTATCGGAAAGATACCAAAAATTTACACAAAGTAAATATTGATGTGTCGATTCTAAAGAAGAGTTATATTTGGTCCAATAGAATTTATAAGATTGATCAAAACTATATTTAATGACGGTTCTCCATCAAAAGGTGATAAGTGAACCCTTAGTGAAAATTAGGGTATAAATGACTAAAATTGAATTCTTTCAGTATTTTAAGCCTTTATCTTTTATTGGATAAATGTGAAAACATTTAAAAACATATATAATCATATTTTAGTTATTTCTATCCATTCTTGCCACTACAACAGCTATGTGTTAACTAACATTTAAAATAATATTATTTTATTACTACTGTGCAACGTAAGTTTTCAAATAAACTCATCGTTGCGTATCGAGTACGCTATCGAACGTAGAAACACCATTTAACTAAAATTAATATTTAATTCGTAAATATTAATAAATATGAAAATTCCTTATTCTTTATTTACCTGGGATGTTACATCCTTCCCCCTTTTGGAAATTTCATCCTCGCAATTTTATACACTTATCAAAATAAGTGGGGGTATTTATCCCTCATAGCATTTTCAGATTTCCACGTTGCCTCTTCAATCACATTGTTTATCCACAAAACCTTTACCTGATGAATCAACTTATTCCGTAACACCTGCTCCCTGTGGTCAAGAATCTGGACTGGGTGTTCTTCATAAGATAGGTTCTCCTCCAGGTGAACTACCTCTGGACTCAAAACATGAGATTGATATGGCATATACTTCCTCAACATCAAAACATGAAAAACATTGTGTACCTGAGATAAACTCGGAGGTAAAGCCACTCGGTAAGCAACTGATCCAACTTTCTCCCGAATTTCATATGGTCCAATGAACCTTGGACTCAACTTTCCTTTCTTACCAAATCGCATCACACTTTTCCATGGAGAATCCTTGAGAAAAACAAGATCACCTACATCGAAAGATAGATCCTTCCTCCGGTTATCCTCATTACTCTTCTGCCTACTCTGAGCTGTTCTCGCGTGCTTCTGAATCAACTGAACTTTTTCTGCCATCACTTCTACCAATTCGGGTCCCATCAGCTTCCTTTCACCCACTTCATCCCAAAATGCTGGAGTTCGACACCGCTTCCCATATAATGCCTCAAATGGTGCCATCTGTATACTGGAATTAAAACTGTTATTATAAGAAAACACAACCAAAGAATGATGTTGGTCCCAACTTCCCTAATAATCCATCGAACAAGCTCATAGTATATCCTCCAAGGTCTGAATTGTTCGTTCTGACTGCCCATCTGATTGAGGATGAAAAACTATACTAAAATTTAATTCAGTACCCAACTACTTCTGAAGGCCTTTCCAAAAGTTAGAAGTCAACCTGGGATCACGGTCAGATACAATGGAGAGAGGAACTCTATGTAACCTGACTATCTTTTTAAGATACAAACGGGAATGTTGATCTAGGGAAAAAGTATCTCATATAGCAAGGAAATGAGCATATTTAGTCAAGCGATCAACAATAACCCAGATTGCATTATTACCTCGAGATGTCCTCAGTAATCCCACAACAAAGTCCATGGATATGTTTTCCCATTTCCACTCTGGCACTGGTAAAGGCTAAAGCATCCCCTTAGGTAATTGCTGCTCTGCTTTAACCTGCTGACACGTCAAACACTTCATAGTAAAATCAGCAATATCTCTTTTCATTCCATCCCACCAGTAATACTCCTGAAGATCTCTATACATCTTAGTACTGCCAGGATGAACTGAAAATGGAGAACTATGAGCTTCACATAACAACTCTCTCTTCAATTGTGAATCAAAAGGCACACAAAATCTCTTACCAAATCTCAAATCACAATCATTATCAATGTTGAATTCATGCAACTTACCTTTCTGAACCATCTCTACCTTTTTCTGCAACTCACTGTCTTGCTTCTGTGCTTGCTTGATTCTGTCTGATAGAGAAGATTTCACTGATACCTGAAACAAAACAGAAGGACTTCCTGCACCAACAACTTCTATGCCAAAGTTCATCAAATCAAAAACCAAAGGATCTCGTTCCAAACATTTCATGGTTAATGAAGCATTACTTTTTCGACTCAAAGCATCAGCCACTTTATTTTCTTTTCCCGGATGGTAGTGAATTGTACAATCATAATCCTTGATTAATTCCAGCCATCTCCTCTGTCTCATGTTCAATTATTACTGAGTGAATATATACTTTAAACTTTTGTGATCGGTATATATTTCACACTTTACTCCATACAAATGATGCCTCCAAATTTTTAAAGCAAGAACAACAACAGCTAATTCCAAATCTTGTGTAGGGTAATTTACCTCATGAGATTTCCACTAATGTGAAGCATATGCAATTACCTGATCATTCTACATAAGGACACAACCAAGTCCTTTCAACGAAGCATCACTCTATATAAGAAACTCACCATTCCTGGAAGGAATTTCCAAAACTAGAGCATTCACCAATCTTTTTTTCAACTCCTGAAGACAATCATCACATTCTTTTGTCCAGATGAACTTAACACCTTTACGAGTTAGCTTAGTCATTGGAATAGATAACCATGAAACATTTCTAACAAACCTTTGGTAGTAACCTGCCAAACCAAGAAAACTACGGATCTCGGTTACATTTGTGGGTCTCGGCCATTCTTCAACAACTTCTGTTTTAGCAGGATCAACAGTTATTCCATCTTCTGAAACAATGTGACCGAGGAAAGAAATGTGTTGCATCCGAAACTCACACATGCTGAATTTCCCATACAATTTATTTTCTTTTAAGGTTTTCAAAATAACCCTTAAAGGTCTATCTTGCTCCTATTTACTTTTATAAAACACTAAAATATCTTCAGTAAACACAACCCTGATTTATCACCTGAGTCAACTGAGCCAATACTGCAACAAACTGTTTAGTTCTGATTCTGACCATCTCAGGATGCCGATTTAGAAGTTCATTTCCATCTGTATACATTCCTAGTATAAATTCCTTGTTTCCTCTTTTAAAACCCATTCTGAACACTGAAATACCTTGGGTGAAGCAACATGGTAATCATTAAATGCTATATCATTTCAGTCATTCCATAAATTAACTTATAATTTAACGATTTCTAACTCCTAAAGTTGTCTAAACCGACCTTTGATACCAACTATAAGGCCCCAGCATTAAACCTTACTTAATATTGAATTAAATGAATAATTCACATTGAGGATATTTTCAGGTTTAGAGTTTTAGAGAATTAAAGCATTACTACTACATCTCAAAAGATTACAAAGTAGACACTTCTACTAAGTTTCCATAAAAAAAACTCTTAAAAAGAAACATGTCTTGTTCCATATTTTATATAGCATGACATTCCCCTGATCCCATCCTTGACCTTATTCCACATTAAGTCCTTTGAAAAACATTTCAAAAAAACTTGGGGTGAGCATAAAAAGCTCAGTAAGGGATACACAAAGAATGAAAACTGTTAGTTTTTCAAACATCAAGTAAACCATGTATACTCTATCAAAGTAATACATTCACCTTCATGAAGTAGTAAAAACTCTTCACTGAATAAAGTATCATTAATTACCTTTTTGTAACCCAAAGGATTACCATAAAACCCATATTAAGATCACATAACATATAAAAAGGTAACTAGGGACATAAACATACTTAAGTGGAATAACCATACGGTCGAATTCCACACATATCACTTAATGGAATAGCCATACGGCCAATTTCCATACATACTTAACGGAATAGCCATACGACCGACATCCATACCCAATGCATTGGAGGTTATAACGTAACCACCCATCCTGTTATTCACGGCACCACCCGTCATATGGTTTATAATGTAACCACCCGTTAAAATGTCCAAGTACCAACAGAAAATCATAAAACATAAAACCAATATAAAGGAATGATAACATTTCCACATTTCAATCACAATATATCATAAATATATTGACATAATAGAATCCTTTATCAAAACCATTTTAAATTCCAAAATTCATATAACAGTATATGGTATTTATTTTATTTTAAAAACATTACGGCTTTTTGAGGAAGCCAAAGACCAAATAATACTCGCGGCGGCAGAAAAGTTCATTGTCACTGCGTTCGTTAAAAGAAACATTCCTTTTTGTCGTTTTGTAAAACGCTTCGTAGAAAAAGATTCCATTTGTATAAAAGTAAAAGTCAAAGGGGTTTATACACCGTATAATAGAAGGTTGTGTATAAAATGAAATAAGCCTCAATGAAAGGGGATTGAGACGAACTCCCTTACCTCGGGTCCGACTTGACTTGATCGTTCTTTAACGTCCTTAAAATCGGGTAACTCCCCTTAGTTTGAGCTCAAAGGCTTCCTTGGGAAGACTTCTGATCAAAGTGAGGCTTCAAGGAGTAAGAAAGGGATGTGGAGAGCCAAAATGGGAAGGGTTTGGCCGATCCAAAGGCTTTGGGAGTGTGGGTAAGGAGGTAGAGGTGGGGGCCTTTTATAAGAGGAGAGGAGGGGCACTCTTGGAAAGTAAAGAAAAGTCACTTTATTTTAAAATGGTATTCAGATTTAAGAGGTCCCGCATTGATTTATTTTGAGGATAAGGTGATAAGGGTTCTAAATCCACTCATCCAATAGGTTTTGGACATGTGTAGGTCTTATATATTACATTATCTTTCCATTTTATTTAAATCGTTAAATAATGAGGTCATCGCTACATCATCATGATGTCATAAATAATTTAGTTTATTTAATGTATAAAAATTATAAAAAAATACTATGATGTAGGAAATATTTTTATCTTTCCAATGACTATTTATAGTCAAATATCTGACTTGTATAACTCCATGTAAAAATTGTTTTAGTAAAACATCTCATGTGTGTGTCATTTTAACTTTAACATTAAATAAAAGGTTATTTATGTCATTTCCCAACCAAAGTGGCTCCATGGGGTCCCCAAGTTGACCCATGGCTTGTCTTGGTCGGCCATGAAACATCCAATAAGAGTAGGACATGTGTCATGCTCATCTCATATTATTAAAACATTATTTTTACCTAACTACAATAATTACCTCTAATCGTGATTAAAAACTTAATAAGTTACTATTCATAAAAAAATTATTATAATCTCATTGAACAACATTTTACTTCTTAATGACAACCATGTATGTCAAATTTTTGAAATTAAAAACACAGAAGTGGTAAAATTTCATTTAAACAAAAAATCAGTTTTTATAAGTACCGCTTAGTGGTTTCACTATTCATAAAAAATTGAAGTTTTTCAGAAAAATACCAAAAATTCACCCTAAGCTATATTTGATATTCCGAATTCAAAAATGAAGTCCATTTTACAAAATTCACAACATATAAGTTGATTTAATTAATTTAATAATTAATTCCCGCTGTCAGAGCAAATAGCTTGTTTTTATGAAACAATATGTATCAAAAGATTGACACTAGTTTAAGTCCGATTTCAAAGTGAAATTAATTTCAATGACCACTATTGGATTTAATGGTAAAAATATTTTCTAATTTCACTTTAAACCCAATTCAAATGATAATCTAATCATATAAATAAATTATATTAAAAAGAGGTTTTGAATTAAAATACAACATTTTACACTATTCATTAAAAAAAAGAACTTTATCGGAAAGATACCAAAAATTTACACAAAGTAAATTTTGATGTCCTGATTCTAAAGAAGAGTTATATTTGGTCCAATAGAATTTATAAGATTGATCAAAACTATATTTAATGACGGTTCTCCGTCAAAAGGTGATAAGTGAACCCTTAGTGAAAATTATGGTATAAATGCCTAAAATTGAATTCATTTCATATTTTAAGCCTTTATATTTTATTGGATAAATGTAAAAACATTTAAAAACATATATAATCATATTTTAGTTATATCTATCCATTCCCGCCAGTACAACGACTACGTGTTAACTAACATTTAAAATAATATTATTTTATTACTAGTGTGCAACGTAAGTTTTCAAAGAAACTCATCGTTGCGTATCGAGTACGCTATCGAACGTAGAAACCCCTTTTAATTAAATTTAATATTTAATTCGTAAATATTAATAAATATGAATATTCTTTATTATTTATTTACCTGGGATGTTACACTTGTGATCAGTATATATGTCACACTTCTCAAAATATAGGTTGTTTCTCCAATTTTTCACAGAAATTATCACTATTTTAATCTTTAAATCGCACATCATGTAATTTTTTTGATGGATCATTAACTTTTGTTAGGTATATGTTATCAATTTTTCATTATGAATGAGTAAAAAACACAATCCTTTATTCAAAAAACTTCATTATATCACATACCCTTATCCATTTATTGGTAGTGTGATTAAATGGATAGTGAATCTTAAATTATTAATATCCTAAAATATTTCGTCAAAATCTTATATCAAAACATAGTTTACTTATTTCTATGTTAACATAGCTTGAATGCAAGAGAAATGTGATAACATTCTCACAAAATTTCAAAAGTAACCTAATAATCCAAGGAAACTATAATTGTTTTTGACAATAATGGGTTTGGAAAGTTACCCAATTTCATTTATCTTAGATGGGTCCATATAAATTCCTTCACTTATGATCATATTCTCTAGGAATGTGACTTGTTTCTTCCAAAATTCACACTGCATAAAAATAACATACATTTTATCCTTCCATAATGCCTCCCACACAATCCATAGATACTATTGATGTTCTAATTTACTCTTGATGTAAATTATAATATCAATAATAGAAACTATACAATGTTTTAAATGTTGTATATAAATACTCCATTCATACAACACAAAAAAATATTTGTGGAATCTGTATTCCCTAAGGGAATCACTATTAACTCCTAAAGTCTATACCTTGTATATAAATAAGTCTTCAATGTATCATTAATTTACAACATTATTTGATGACATAAAGAACCCATATATAACATTGGGAAGTACTAATATCCATGTAGTTGATTGAAAAAGTCATTAATACTTGTAAAAAATGACTTTTTCTTTTATGGGGATCTTGTTAAGGTCATGTTAACCAATACACAACCATATTGTTTGATGATTTTAACAAATGAGCTCTAGACCACAACAAGGTGATTCACTAGGGAGTATGAACCCTTTTTTGAAATGATCATGTCAATATATATATAATTCCATGATATCATTCTATGCCATATTATAGGTGAATTTATAGATTTGAGTGACTCTTTGTATATTCACTATTAATATCTCTACCTAATGATTTGGGGGAAGTCCAGAAAACTCATTAAGAAATACTAAAATTATATTCCCTATGAATGGAAACATCTTCATGGTTGATGAATTAAATTGACTCAACCATTTGTTAAAGGAATATTACTTCACTGGGTATCATTACCCACACCATTAATGGGATTTTCTCGTAGATATTCATGATCATCCTTGAATTTGTAGAGGATTAATGTATGGTTTGAATTATAGAATGTAATTTTATTTTCTAGAATGATAATGTGTGATCTATATAATGAGACCCAATCCATGCCCAGTATATTTTCAAATTCCAATGGGGTAAGGATTATAATATTGACTAATAGAATCCTACCACATTCACTTGTAGAAGAAGAGTCCAATATATGGGTTTCAATTACCACACTAATAGGTGTTTATATATATATATATATCTATTTTAATGTATCAGGTCTTAAAATCATTTTTATAGAAAAGATACATGATATAAAGGAATTTTTAGAACCTTAATCAAGTAAAAAAATTTCATTCTTAAGTTAATACCTTTTTTACCATATATAAATTCATTTCATGCTCCACATCAGAAGTAGTAATAAAATAATCATTCACTTTATTCATTATCTTTTGTGGTACCTAACACAGACAACCCTCCAGGAAACATGGTTTAGTGCACT
The DNA here is from genome assembly GCA_963277665.1 of Viscum album. Taxonomy (NCBI): domain Eukaryota; kingdom Viridiplantae; phylum Streptophyta; class Magnoliopsida; order Santalales; family Viscaceae; genus Viscum; species Viscum album. The sequence goes on from OY728167.1 coordinate 955,148,871, forward strand.
ATCCTGTATTGTTCCCTTAATCCCAATAGTTTAATCATTGAACCATGAGTGGTACATTAGGAGGTTATTTCCTTTTCCTCGATATTTGTTTTTCAGTTTATTGAATTATATTTTATATTAATGATCTTATTATACACCTACCCCACACAAGAAGCATTTCCACATCTATTTTGTGGAAATTACCATGATGATCTATCCCATATTTTTTCCATGTGGGTTGTTGGATCATAATTTTCCCTTTTTCATTTTGATCTAACATATTAAAACTCTATTCTTATATTCTTATCCCCATTTCTAAAGGACGAATCACAAAAAACAATGTCTACATTGAGAGAACATTAAAACAAATCATCATAACTACAAAATTCATGAAAATATTGAGCCTTTAAAAGGATTAATTTTAATCAAATAATGAATATATTTCTTTTTTACATTATCGATACCAAATCCTAAGGTGTAATTATAAATCCTTGTTAATGTTTACTCGTATGTTAAGGCAGATTCACCTTAATTATTTGTTAGATATATGAAATCTCTCTCTATGTTTGTTTGAATAGTTTAATGGTAATACATGTTATGAAGTATGTCCATTATGTCTTCCCACACAATCTCTTCTAAGTCATCCATCATCGTGGTGTTCTTTATCAAATACCACCATAAATCATCCAATCCATCTAAATGATAGATAGCTAGAGTCACCTTAATATTCATAGAATAGTGTAGAATAAAAAAACATAGTCTCCATTATGTTAACCAAATGTTACACAACAAGTGAATAAGAAGTTTCACTAAACATAGGTAGAATTACTCGATGAAGGACTCAATATCCAGTTATTTCTTCTTGATTGAAGTCATATATTTCACATGGTTTAGGTTATTTTTCATATCATCAGATTTCTAGGTAATATTTTTAATAACGTTTAGACCTAAACATCCTAGAGAATTGTGTATGTTCTTTGGAAATGTCTTTCATTTCCCCTCATATAGGTTTCTGGCCTAGTTTATCATAGTTCACACAATTTTAAATAATAAAAAATTTTAAACAAAACTTATGTAAAAAATCATTAATAAATATTGTTTTTATTATTCACAATTTAATCTAAAATTATATATTATGGGATTGATTTGTTCATATATATTTTTAAATAATATTATTGGATATTTACCTATTCATTGAAATATCGTAAGGGTTTTCACTAACATTATTTAATCTTAATTTCCAAATTACCGAAAATGTACATATAGTAAAAACAATAATTATCACACATTACTATTCGATTATTTTATTGATAAAAGAGAAAATTATTAAAGGTTTTATGGTAAAATAGTTTTTTGTACAAGGATAATAATGATCATAAATATCTTATACATAAACAACATAAAAATTATTAAAACCATTCATATTGATCCAACTAAAATATGTTCCACTTATCATAGTACATGTTGTACCCTGATGATATACATGATATAAATATAAGATTTAAAATCATTATATGAGGAGGAAAAATTTACTTGAATCATTATAAAGTGGGTGAGAATAATAATCATCATCATATCATAATAGTACAATAATTATCATAATCATGAGGGTAACATTTGATAAATTCATTGAATGTGTTAATGCTTAAAAATGAAACATCATGTCACCATGGTAAAATGCCTCACATAGTTCAAATTAAATCTAGAATCATGCTCACTAATAATATATGTCCATAATCATAACATCATAATTATGAAGAAATATATTATCATGTTCCTTAATAATAAACATTATATGATGAGATACATCAAATTACCCAAGGCATTGGAGTTTTATTTAATTTCCAGACCCACCCATCAAATTATTATATTCACATTATCATGAATTCCACATAGAATGCATAAAAATCATAGCCATGAAATAACCCATGGAATGTAATGGGTTTCATAAATATTTTATCATGTGAAATTCCATGAATAAACTTGTGTATCTTAAATGAATAAGGTATGATTTATTTAGCATAAACATCATTATTATTAAGTGAAACTAATGCAAAAGACTGATAACCCCCCAAAAAGGGATGGTTTCATAAATACCATTACCTAAAATCATGCTTTATATCATCCATTTTTCGCCTCATGAATAAAATACATTGGTTTATGAAAAAATTGATCTAGAAGTGATTTATGTTAAATTTTAGCACTATTTATAAATTAAATTAATTTTATTATATTTACATAATATATTTGTTTAAGGGTATTTCAATTTGATAACATATTCTACTAAAAAATTCTCTATTTTAATAAGATTTCGTTTTTACTATTCAAGGACATTTATACCTCGGTATAATTAATTCCAAAAAAATAATAAATATACATTTATAACTTTATATATTATATATAATTTAATATTAACAACCACTAGGTTGGAAATAACAAGGATATTAAAAATATTTTTATTGGCGATTAACTGACTATTAAAGGGAATATTGTCCAAATATAAATAAAATGAGGTATAAAATATAAATAGATAAAAATATGATTTTTATATTCTATGAAAATAAATAATATAATTTTTAAATTATTTGTAATAAAATATTATTATATTTTATTCTAAAATAATTTGGGAAAATTGAGTGAAGTAGATGAAAATGAGATCAAATTTTCTCTTTCTTTCGTGTGGATAATATTGTATGGAACTAGAATTCCTTGATTGATGGCGTTGGTATAATTTATAATGTCACTAAGTTATAAAAGGGATTAAGAGAGAATATTTGTGTGGAATATTAGCTTTGGAATGTTGTAGAGGGGTGGTTTTGCATGAGGAGGGAGATGAGTTATTTATACTTGAGTAGCTGGTGTATTTTAAATAACAAATTGAATAAAATATTATATCATATATAACACCATTGATAGTTATTATTTGAAAATATAAATCATATATAAATACAATAGATTTTGTAAGGAATATAAAAGCCTTTATATTTATATTTTACTTAGTTAATATAAAGAAAAGTGGAAAAAAAAAATAGTTATTTTACTAGATCACTTCTCACTTTAAACTTTAGAAAATAATTTTTATGTTTAGAAATTATGATTACTGTATTTTAGAGTCTAATTAATGAAATTAAATAATTTTTTTCCGAGCCTAAAGTTACCTAATTATTATATAATTATTACATCATGAATGATTTAATATTAGATACATCAGTTATATAAAGAACTATATTTTTACTATTGACATTAAAATTGAATAATTATAGAAAATGACCAGAAATAAACCTTGTATAATTATTATGTGATTATTTCAAAAACAATATTCATTTTATTAGAACAAATTTTTCTAATATATGTAATTTTTATTTTTAATATAATAATGAGGATTTCTTAATAAATCTTTCAAAATAAAATTTATTAAATTTTTGTTTATACATTATTTGATATTTTTAATCATGATATATATTTTAGAATTATAATATTTATATATACCTCAAAAAATAATGATAAATAATATTTATATTACAATTTATTATTTTCATGTTAAATTAAAATTCTCAATGGTCAGGTTACTATTCTAATACTAACATTACATCCTATAAATAAAATGATATAATTTGACTAAAATTTATCCAACGGTTATATATATTCATTTTATAATATTTTTATTTGTTTAATAATTCTTTTTTTTCATTTCTAATATGTTTTCCATTTGGATTATGAACCTAGTTGATTAGAATGATCCTTATTTATCAATTTTAGTATCTTTATTTTATATTTTATGTCCCATTATATAATTTGACAATTTTATTTGTTTTATAGATGTCTAATGTAATTATATATATTAATGAATTAGTGTGTGGTTGATTTATCTCTGTGGTCAATGCATATTACAATTTAAATAAAATATAATACTAAATTATTTATTAAAAAATTTCATTTAATATGTCTGGGTCATTATAATAGATGACCAGAAATACCTTATGGATGGACATAAACAAACTCAAATACAATAAGAATATCATAAATGTTTAGTTTATCGAAGAAAAAAATGATATAAATTCCAATTTTGAGAAGTAATAAAGTCCAATATATTGTATTTAATTTCTATATGAATTTAATATTTTTCACCACACTAAAAAATTATCATATGTTGGTTAATAGTGTCAAATGATTCTTCCATTCATTAGAAATTGATATATGACTTATGTAATGAAATCCAATCCAGTCATAGAAAAAAATTAAATGTATGGAGAATAACGATTTTTTCAAGAAGAACATTTCCACAAAAAACAATAGGAATATAATCATATATTTGAGATGCAATCCTTATACCACTAGTGGTTTCCACTAGTAATTCAGAATATAATCATATATGATGTGAATGAACATACCTATAGGATATGAATGATATAATGGAATTTATATAGAAACAATAAAATTAGATACTTCAATATTTTGGAATTTCTATCACCACTAGAATATCAATGTTCAAAAGTTAATTTAATAATAAAAATAAAATGGTTTAGGTGACTGTTAAACACCATTATTAAGATTGATTATGCAAGAAAAATCATTCAAAAGATGGATAAATAACTTCACTGTATTCTCAATCTGTTTCAACCTAGAATTAACCACGTTCCATTATATTCATAATATATTTAAATATGTTATATGGATTATAATGAAAATGTATGTTAAGCCATGTATATACCTCATGAGTGTGAAATGAGGTGAGTTGTAAAGACACACTCACCATGAACTGGAATGATGATTAAAATGAACTTGAAAAACTCTTTTCAGGTTTATTACTCCTAGATGTTTCTATTACAAATCAATGTTAACTTATAGTATACAGATATTGATGTATTTCTAGGAAACCCATAATCCTTTCATTATCATAACATAAAAAATTAGTCTATATAAAGAATTATCCCATGGGATCTATTAATTTTTTTCCCATTCTAGTTTCTAATGGTATCAAAACATTCCATGAGTACTACCTATAATACCCTATCATGAACCATCCCAAATACCTTAGAACATCGATATATGAGCTAGTCGTAATATATCTAGATTGGATTTTTTGATTCCCAATATTTTAAGACAAGAACACCGCATCATATACGACTAAAATGGGTACATTTTTTCCTTAAAAATAATGTAAAACAAATAATACAAGCTGGTCTACCACCACTCTTAATGTAAAATTTACCAGAATCAATCTAGTAAAAAAAACTCAAATAGTACATCATCAAAACACAACATCTAAAAAAATGGCCTAGGAAATCCATTTTTTAGTTGGATCACTTATGCACTGGTCACCTTCATCCCTGTAGAACCCACGAATAAAGTACACCCACCACCGGAAAGTGAATATTTCACTTTTTTGTAATGTGAAAAATGAGAATTTACAAATGTTTGAAACAAAATGATGTTTTTTAAGAAATTATCCTAATATTATGACATTCAAATTCTAAATGAAATTCCAAAAAAATAAACTAATTATTATATCAATTTAAATAAAACATGTAATAGAAAGGTATTTATATATTTTCAACAAAAGATGAACTCAAATAAAAAATACAGAAAATATGTAAAAATATCACTAAATGAACATTTTATATTAAAAATATATGTATAATATTTTTCATGTATAAAATAGTTCTATAATCAATGGAAAATATAATAAATTTAATAATACAAATAACCATTCTATTAAACCTCGATTTACATTATTTTATATCAATAGGATCTCCACACTTCTCAATCATCATCATGATTTAAGATATGTGGTCAACACCCCAAATATGGGACACAATACATGAAATAAATCTACATCCTATTAGAGGACCCATTATTGTATATCATGTTTAACATAGATTAAATAGTGTTTACATCGTTAATACATTGATAGAGATTTAGAGTCCTAGTATTATTTTCAAAACAAACCACTAACTACCCATGTTTACATGTTCTTCAAAAAAAACCATCATTGGTAAATTAACCATTTTAAATCAATTAATTTGTCACAGTATAATTTCTTTTTGTAGTTCCAACATAAAATTTTCATTTCAAATCCAAATAATATGTTTTCATCAAATTCAATAACATTCAAAACATTTATCCTTTTAGTCATATTTTCTGAACAATCAGTATAAATTAATCTTATCAAATCAAATTTCAGTTCAATCAAACATTTTTCTAAAAAACCTCCCTATAATTTCAATTCCATTTATATTGGGATGGGGGTGTGAGTTTCAACATTACATGCCCTTTTTAAATGAATATCAATATTATATCAAATGTAAGTTTTTTAAATAAAATTAAACCTCATTTCAAATCAACCAGGAATGTGTTTTTAAAATATAGGGGAAAACATTATCTAACCTTATACCATTAATCCCATAATAAATTCAACACCTGCAATAGAAGAACCAATAATAATAGAGGGGAAGAATAACATGAAATAAAACCTAAAATCAAGATCAATCAAAAAAATATATTATATTCATCAATAACATGATGATCTGTCACTCTATAAGGAGAGAAGAGTATATTGGAAGAAACAACATTTGTGGAGATTCACTTACTGGAAAATGATTTAATGAAATCGATGGTTCATTATTAACCCAATAGATGGTGTTCTAAGAGAAAAAATGTATTTTGAGATCTACAAAATACAAAAGTATCATATTATGGGTGAATTTTGGTGTTTATGGGTTGATACAAGGGTCGAGTTTTTTTAGTTAATTTTTTTGTGGAATTTTAAACTTCAATCATGGTTTCCTAACAAGGAATCATGGTAAGTATAAATCATTAAAACTAATGGGGCCTCCTGCTAGAGTTCTGTAAGGGTTTTTCGGTGTCAATCCATGATTATTTTAACATTTTGATAACTATCCAAACCATCAGTATCCAAGGGTTCATGGGTTTGAGTGTTGTTCACACTATTTAGAAAACTATACATCATTCAAGTGGATCAATATAGGGAAGGTGATATGATGGGACAAACAAAATGGTTTTTCTAAACCATATGCATACCGTGAACATCCCCATGTGAACCAAATATTGTTCAAATTCAACAAAAAAACATCCTAAGATAAAACATAAAAATATTATAGTAAAAAATATTAAATAATAGTATAATGAAGTTAATGGGTTATTAGAACCTCCGCACAATAAATAAATCTTGTCCCTAAAATTCCTCTCTCAATAGTTCCTCATGCTCTAAATTCACATGTGAATCAGAACCATGATACCATATTACATAAACCAAAGATATTATCATCCCATGCATAACCTTTTTCAAAAAATAAACTTTCATAATAAGATACTCTGTCATTGATAAAGAATGATCAAAATAAAGAAATTCCTATATTTGGAAACAAATGGGTCATAAATATACTTATAGATTAGTGATCTATGAATCATGTAGTGGACTGATGTCAACTATGGTGGTAGTTCCAATTGATAATTCACATTACCCACCTACTCACCATAATCAAAAGGACTTGTTATACATCGTAGAAGCATTCCTTGTTTCCCATGATGTTGGTGTCCCAAATGTGGAGAAACTCTTCATAACTTCTAGTCGTCAAATGAAAATTTATAATGTAGTCAAAATTGATCAATATAGGATTAATACTAGATCTATGAAATCACTATACACTTAAAATTCTACTGAAACATCCCTATCTTCTCTTAGACCAATGTTTTTCCAACCTAGGAAGATTCACCAATCACCAAACAAAAAATAAGAGATTCAAAAGGCATGTCATACCAGCTCAAAAGACAATCCATTCTAGTTTCTTACTAGTAACTATTATTATAAGACAACTCAACTAGTATCAAATGGACATCCCAATCTCTACCAAAGGCAATAATTCATGTATGTAACATATTCTCAAAATCCTATATTAGTCATCATTTATAGACATTGGTTTGTTGATGAAATCTAATTCTCAATCATAACTAGCTTCATATTTCTTATAGAGTCCTTCAAAAAATAATTTGTAAAATATTGATCATGTTTCAAAACTATATCATAAGTAAATTTATAAAACTACATATTTTGTTAAACATAGAGAATTCCCAAATCCACAAATTTTGTTATATCTCAAAAGGGTAAAATGTGAGCTTATTTTGTATACCTCTTGATCAAAAACCATATAAAATTCTTCCATAAATCATTACATGAAACATGAACCATGATTTCAACAAAAAAAATTATCCAACGTCCATACTGACACTGGAAGAGGATGGAGATGACCCGAAGGTCTGAGGTTCTCATATTTAACCTATTTGGAGGTATAATAATGAGAAACAGAGATAGAAAAGTATCAACTCATACCTATTTAACTGAATCATAAATTTATATCATAGAACATCATTTTGGTATTGGGGGGAACATGCTAATATGACTTATGTAAATCCGTAATTACATTCTTCTTAATTGTAAAATGAACATTGAACCTATTTTGAAAAATTAGGATATGATTTGAAGAGAATGTTTGTAATAACCATGAATTTTATCAATGAAAATTCTCATTTATAATAATTATATGTTGTATAACTAACATAAAATCACATAGAGAACACAATACAAAATTAAAAAATTATTAATTAATGGAATAATAGGTATTTAAATAAGGTAAGGAACCAATACCAATTGAATAGTAACATGACCTTAGGAATAGTAATTTGACCATTCTGAATATTATTCCAACCAATTGATATTAACATAACCTATAAAATTATAAATAAAATTTAGGCATCTTAGAAATGAAAATATTATATAATTATTTCATAGTAAAATTTAATTAATACGTTATAAATGATAAATTTAATATTTGTATTTTTCTAAGTCATTAATGTTTAATTAAAATCTTATTATTAATATAATGAATTAAAGTATATATTATTTTTGTCATATTTATTCATAAATTAATATTTTTTACTTACTATAATATAATTTAATGAGGCCATAATTATTTTATCAAAGTTTCATAAAACCAGTTATAAATTTTAATGTGGTATTTTTTGAGTAAATGAATATTTTATTTAAAAATAAAATTTCAGATATTAAGAAATTTTTTTATAAAAATTATTTCATTTTTTAATTCTAAGTGTTCAAAAATGGTTTAACTTATTTTTTGGTATTATTCTAAAATATATGATTTTTTACTGAATAGTGAAATACAATAATTTACAGTATTTAGAAATTTCATGAATTATTGATTAATATATGATGTATGGAGGATTTATCACCATAATAGATAACTTTCCACCTCCCATTACTTTATTTAGTTATAAAAATCAAAACTATTCAAAATCATGATCTAAAATAATTAACTAATGATTAAAATAATTAAAAACACTCCTCTCCTCCCACTATAAATACCATCCCTCACCACCCCTTATCCCCACACCTCCATATAATTGATTCATATCCAATTTTAGATCAATACACTTCCCAAGACCCTCCCCCAAATCCAAGATCCTTTGGTTTCCAAAAATACCAAAAGTATTCTCGATAATGAGGTTCTCAATGATTAGAATTGAAGAGGAAAAATCATATTTATTACTATTTAATTTAATTTCATTGTTCTTTGGTTTTCTTATTGTATCCTCATATCACATTATCCAAGTGTCATAATAAATAATTTATCATATATATACTATAATTTTATTATGTTAATGGAATAATATATCATCCAACCTATTCTCTTCTCCTATGTTCTATAAATGGAAATGATGTCTGTTAGGTGTTGTTTTATCCCTTTCAGGGACAACATGTTTTCATTTTACTTTAATGGATTCAAGGATGGTTATATAACCATTATAATTAATTATAAATATTTTAAAATTTATTTGATAAAATTTTTATGTTATGCAACTCAAATAAATATAATATTAAATAAAAATAATAACTTTATTGTGATTGAAAACCACCAAAATTAATTTAAATGATTAACATAAAATTTTTATCTAATGAATCATCACCAAATCTGACAAAAATATATTAAAAATTAATATTATGGATGTTCATTAGTTTTATATAATATTAATTCAGGACAATTGTCCCCATTTTACAATATCTTCCAAACATGAACACAAGCGAACTGATCATGAAAACCAAAAAAAAGAAAACTCTAAAATGATTAAATCACATTCTATAATTCATAAATATGGCCTTAAATATTAAAAAAATAGAATTCAAATATAACAAGTTGTTTATTATTTAATTAATGAATATAATATTATTTCCTTGTATATTGAAGTGAACAAATCATTCAAACATAAGCTAGGTGGATTCTCAATCCATATTTCCATTCCTTGGGTTATTCCTCTTTTATGAAAAATTTCACAATAATTTTTCTTCAATATTTCTAATATATAATTTATTTTTTCATTCCTTTTATTTTCTAGGATATCAATTCTTCCAATCATATTCTTTAACAAATGAAACTATTTTTCCCAACCAACCCTTACTTCAAACATCCCAACTTTTACTTATCTTAATATTGTTTTTTCTTCACTCAATATTGATTATTCATATTCTAATAATGTTATTCCATGTTTATTTTGGAAACAGCAATGTTTAATCATGAATTTCTTCTTTATGAAACTCTCAAGAAACCCATTTCTTTTACATGGGTTATTTTATGGAAAATACATATATATGTTATATTTTTCATGCAAAACTATATAAATGTTCTGATGTGATAGGTGCAGTAAGAATTACATATTTCATAAATTCAATGGTTAATGTGTTGTTCCTCATGACATAATGTGATATATGCATGAAAAAGATGCTAAATTTTTTATAAGGATGATGATGTTATTGTAATGAATATATGATATGTGTGTACGGGATGCTAGAATTATCCACAACTATGTGTGGTAATGACCAATATGACATGATGTTTTATTTCTATACATCTTCACATTTCATTCTATAATATAATTATTCCTCTCATGATTATGATAATGATCCCATAATCATGTTATGATGTCTAGAAAAATTCTCAGCCATGTTATATTAATTCTTGTGCATATCAATTCTAATACTAGTATTTCAGCTCACCCATTTTATTAATGTATATCCTCATGTGACTACTTATAATACGAATTACATGAGGGCCACAAAGAAGACCGAGAAAAAATAATTAAATAATATTTTAGTTTTATTATGTAAATGTAATGTTTGGACCTAATTTTCCAATGACATTATTCCTTTGGATCATAGCTTATCGTCACTATAATATTTTATATCTTTTAAATGATGAAATAGTAATGTAAGAAAATGTATATTTATTACAGTTGGTATTAGACCATAGTATGGTTAATTTGGGAATTAGGATTAGGGAAAATTACTAAAAACTCTTAGTATTATAATAAATATATTTTATCACCCATGAATATTTTATTTAGAAAACATATAAACATAGTGATCCCATAAGATATTACATAAAAATAAATATAAAATGAATAATTTATTTATTCATGACATGTTTACTTATGTATTGTTAAAATATTTTCTATTTTCGAAAATGGTGTGAACTAAGAGAATCCAAGAAAAAAACACATATGTGGGATAATATATTTAATACATGAATGTAATCCCAAATTATTTGATAGGTAGAGTTCAATGTTCCTTGAAAATACTTACCCAGTTGTCTCATGCTATAAATAATAACCTGAATATTATGCAATGTCCTCTTTCACCTAAGACGAAGAAATTAGTTATCAAGTATTTTATGTGTTAATGATCACCGACATTTTGTGAATCATCTGATCCACTAGTCGCAGAACACTATAGTAACTCAATTTAGATGATATTTCTTCACATCTTATTATGAGATGGAGAACGTGACTCAAGCTTATTATCTTTTAGATGGGGATTCCGATAACTGTGGGGTTTGAAATAAGAGCACACTACCAATGGATAAAATTTAAGATATAGAATGAGAAGACATTATGGAAATATATCATTACATGTATTTTCTTAAAACACATCATAAATCTATGGGGAGAGAATTATTAGAGAAAAAGAAAAAGGAAGGTGAATATGTCAAGGATTACAAACAATATTTTACTAGGATTCAAAGGTACAACTAATGTTTTTTTCAACAATATCAGAAAAAGTGATTAATTCATTAGTGGTTTAAAACATCACCTTAAAAAGGATATATCTATTTGAGAAATTTAGAGTGATTAATAAGTTCTTTATGTCCTAAAAATGTAGAGAAATAGTTTTTTGAATGGTCCCATGGATAAGGTGATATGAAAAAATGACGGAATTTCAAGCAAGAGGATCTAATAAAAATTTGGAATGAAAAGTCAACAAGAAACATGTAAAAAATGTAGGAAGAATAACCAATGGAATTTCCTCAAATAGATGGGTAAATTCTTCAAATATGGGAGATAAGGCCACAAAGATCATGAATCTAGGAGAGAAGTGATGAATCATGCCAATATGATAGAGGAAAAAAGAACACCACCCATAGTCAAATGCTTCAACTGTTGGGAGAAATGGATCTTTGAAATCGAATGAATTAAACCTCAAGTCCTCAAGGGTAATCAACATCGATATCCACCATAGAGAAAGCTTCAAGGGATTTCTTATTATATTACCAAAAATTTGGTGGAGCCCAGAAAAATGTGGCGACGAATATGATTTTTATTTATTAAAAAATAGAAAATTTAGTATATGATTATTTTTATATAAATCATTTCATATCATTTATGTTTATTAGAACTAATCAAACACCATCTCAAAATATGTAGTTTAATTTATATTTGAGAAAAATAAGAGGGGAAATTATTTCCTCCAAATTATATAACTCCTCCCTAGTTAATATTTTTTGGAAGAACCTCTAAGAAAATATTTCCCTACAAAATTTTGTGAATTCGGATTCATTATTGGGAATAGATTAGATATCATTATAAAAAAAACAGCTTTTAGAAATGGGAAATCACTATTCACATCCCGATGCATTCCGCAATTAGTTACATGTGTAAAGAAGATGACGAATGTTATTCTGAATAATCATATCAATTGAGGATATTATTTTTTTATGATTGATTATACCCAGCTCTAATGATTAAGACAGTAGAGAGAATCATGATCAATGTCATGTCCAACGTAATGGAATATACTAATGTGTTATTTGAGAAATTTACTAGTTTTCCTCGAGATGGGGAAGTAACATTCTCAATTGAACTTATTCCTAGATTCCTGTTGATATTAATGAGACCATATATGATGTCCACCATGGAGTTGGAGGAAGAATAGAAAAATTTAAAAGAAAATTTGGATAGGGGTTTTATACTCTTGAGTGCAGTACCATGGGGTGTTCCAATCCACTTTTTCATGATGAAAGATGGATTGATGATACTTAACATTTATTATCATGAGATGAAAAAAATGATAAATAAAAAGTATCCCCTTCCATGGATAGATGTAATGCTCGATCAACTACGTTGGGGAAATTATTTTCTTAAGGTGGATCTTCGGTTAGGATAACACCAACTAATGGTGATAAAAGAATGTATTAAAAATACTTCCCTTCAAATTATGTGTGATCACTATGAATTCATACTGATTCATTTCACACTCACTAATTCTCCATCAATTCTGATTGACAAAATTTATAGATTCTATAGAGATTACATTAAAAATTTTTTGGTATTCATTATAGATGATCTTATTATATACAAAAATATAAATGGGGAAGATGAAGAGAATTTTAATACTTTGGTAATGAATTTGTGAAGAGATAAAAATTACATGAGATAGAGTAAAAGTGAGTTTTAGATGGAGGATGTATCACTTTTGTGGAATGTTATCACCACCAACAGAATATTTGTGGAACCTTTGAAAATAGTGGGAATTGAAGAGTAGAATAGGATACCATCTGTAATGAAAATTTGGAGTTTCCCTAGTTTATTTGGGTTTTACCAATGATTTTTGAAGAAAATATCATATTTTTAACCAAACTATCCAATATGTTTCGAATGGGATAAATGTTTTTCAAGACCATTGAATGTGCTGACTTCTTCAAAGAGTTGAAAAATATGCTAATCACTACACTAATACTCACACTTCATACATTTGGGAAACTCTTTGTTGTGTATAATGATTCCTAAAATAATGAATTAGGTTTGGTACCAATGAAATATGGCCATGTGATAGATTATGACTCAAGGGTTCTGAAAATTAAGGAGAAAAAAAATCCCATGCACGATCTAATGTTGGTACTTGCGATCTTTGTGATTAAAAATATATTGTGTTATCTATATAGGGATATTTGTGAAATATATACTGAAAATAAGATCTTCAATTATATATTAAAACATAAAGAGATTAATATATGAAAGCGTATAGTTTTTGAGATCATCAAATATTATGAATTCTCAATCCACTGCAATCCTAAAAGTCCAATAATTTGTAAGATGCTATAAGTTGAAAGAATTATGCAACATTATCACTTATGATAATTTAAAAGGATCCAATCTTCTAAAATTATAAATAGATAGAAATGGTAATCATTAATTAAGGAACATCACAAATAAATTCTCAAATTATTTCTCTAACATCACTTATAGTGAAAATAAGGGATTCAAAAAACTGATGTGGAAACTAAAAGAATGTGGAAGCTCCCAGAAAAGATTAATCCTCAGAGTTAAAAATAAAGGAGGAATGATTAATATGATTGGGGTTATGTCTGTGTGTACCATCCAATTGATAGATAATAAAATAGGTTATGAGTGACACACATTGGTCATCCATCTCTATTCACATAGGGATTATGAATATGTATCAACATCTCTAAGAGAAATATTGGTGGGACAATATCAAAAATGAGATAAATGAATATACATTGATGTTCCTAGTATGTTAAAATGTGAAGGATGAAATGAAAATTTCCAGGGGATGATGAAACCATTACCCATACCAATATGGAAATATGAATACCTCACCATTGAATTTGTCCCCAGACTTACAATGATATCCAATTAAAAAAATGAAATATATGATTTTTTGGATCATATTATAATGAAAGATCACTTTATCCCAATTTGAGAGGACTTCTCAGAAGATCGATTTACTCTGATATAAATTATAGAAGTGGTATAAATGTATTAAGTACCACTATATATTATATTTGACTGAGATATGAGATTCCTCCCCATGTTCTACAAATGTCTCCAACATGCTCTAAACAATGAGTTGATACTCACTATAGCTTATCATCCTCAAACTGATTTCCAATCTAAGACTAAAATTCAGACACTATAATACATGTTGGTTTCATGTTCTATGGAAATTAAAGAAGTATCCATAGAAAATCTACATTTTATTTAATTATATTACAAAAATAATTCACACTCAATAATACTAATGGATCTATATGAATAAGTTCATGGGAAAATATATAGAATATAATAATTCTAGGATGAAGTTAAGGGACATAAGATGATAGAACATAAAATGGAGAAGATGATTAAAACCAATCAGCAACACATCAAAGAAGCCCAAATTAGACAAAAGATATATAAAAATAATTTTAGACAATTCTTATAGTTTGATGTTAAATAAATGGTATTCCTAAACATATCTCCATTGAAGAGGATCATGAGATTTTGAATGAATGGAACGTTATGTCTAAGGTATATTTTCCCCTTCATTATTCCGGAACATGTAGAAGCTATAAACTGTCGACTCGGACTTCCACCTATCATGTCTTAAGTACACAATGTATTATAAGTATACCAATTGAAAAAGTACATACAAAATCCCTCACGTTTACTAAATATATAGGTGGTACATTTGTAATGAAATCTTTTATGAGGAGCATTCGGTGAATATTGATGACCATATAAAAAATTTTCTACGCAACAAGACTACTCAAAAAGTTAATATACTATGGAGAAACCATTAGTATTAAAAGGAAACAAGGGTACTAGAGGAATTTATTAAAGAGAAGCACCCTTAATTTATTTCACTATATTCTATAATATTTAATTTTAAGGGAGAAATTTTATACGGGGGAAGGATTTAATAACACATAATTTTATCAATATGAAATCCCCTATTATAATTAGTCTATATAATATCAATCAAATAAAATAATATATAATCAATAATAGAAACATTAAAAATGAATAATGAATGGAATAAGAGGTATTTCTAGAAGTTGTGGAACATATACCAATTGAATAGTAACTTGAACTTTGGAATAACAATGTGTCCAATATGAATAGTAATCCAGGTAATAGAATAGTAACCTCACCTATAAATGTATAAATAAAATGTTGGCATCTTATAATGGAAAATATGATATTATTTTGTCATAGTTTAAGTAAACTATTCTTTTAGAAATGATAAATTATGTATTAGTATTATTTAAGTCATAAATATTTATTTAAAATTTTATAGTTAATGTAATGATATTACAGAAAATTTATTTTCATAAAAATCATTCATAAACTAATTAATTTTTTATTTGTCTATAATAAAATTTTATGAGATTTTAAATAACTTTTCAAAGTGTCACATAATAATTTATTATTTTTAAAATTGTTATTTTTCAAGAAAATAAAATTTTTTGTTTAATTGTTAAATTTCCTATATTTAGATAAGTATTTTAATAAAATGGATTTTTTAATTACATAGATCAAAAAACGTCTAGGTTTATTTTTTTAATTTTTTTTAAAAAATAGTTGAATTTATGGCGAGTATAAAAAAACGAAAATGTATAGAATACAGAAAATACATGAATTATTGAGTCATAGATGACATACAGCTAATGTAAGCCCATAAAATAGAACAATAATTCATACTTTACATTATTTAGTAATTTGAATCAAAACTATTAATATTCTTTAGCCAGAAAACCAACTAATGAATAAAATAATAAAAAACACTCCTCTCCTGCCACTATAAATACAACCCCTCACCACCATATCTCCTCAAACTTCCAAACCCTTGACTCTTGCCCAATTTCTACCCAATAATCATTAGAAACCAATCCAAATGTGTCATATCCTTTGGAATCAAACAAATTACAAAACCAATATCTCTAAGGAGGTTATCAAGGAAAAGAATTCATGATGTATAATCCTTTTCCCATTCATTTAATTTGTTTTAATTTTTCTTTATTTTACTATTATCTCATCATATTCCCCTTATCATAGTTTTATAAAAACTGAAATATATTATATACTCTAGATTTATTTATGTTAATGTAATAATCTATTATCTATATTCGTGTCCTCTACCTTTTAATATCAATATGCAAACATTGTCCTTGCATTTTTGTTTTATCGCCTTCAAAAATGATACTATTTCATTTTCATTTACCACCTTTAAGAATGGTAATAAAACCATTCTAATGGTGATATAGAATTCAAAATAAATGTTATAACCATATTTAGGTTTTGGAACTAAATTATACACATAATATACAATAACAAAAAAATTGAGTTCATTGTGTTTGAAAACCGCCAAGAGTAATCTAAAATATTATCATTAAATTTTTAATTAATGAATCTTATTAATACTATAGAATATTACTAAATAATAAAAAATGAACATAATTAAATTCATTAATAACTTGTAATATAAATTATGGATAATTATCCACTTTTTATATGATCTTTCAAACATGTATACAAGATAACCCATCATGTAAACCAATAAAAGAACACTCCAAAATGATGAAATTAAACTCTACAACCCATAAAATTGTCCATAAAAGAACACAATAAAATAAAGTAGATTTATAATAGGTTATGTTACAATTAATTAATGAATCTAATTTTATTATCTATGATATTAAACTGAAAAATTCTTTGAGACAAAAGGTAAGAAGATTCTCAAACTAAAATTCCTTTCTTTGGGTTATTCCTCATTCAGGCCAAATTTTATTGTGGATTTTATTTAATATCAATCAAATATAATACATTTTTTCATAACTTTTCTTTTATTTTACATAAATTCATACAATATTCTTTTATGGAAGATTCACGGATTTCTCCAATGTAACTATTCCTTATAAAAACACATCTTTTGGTTCAATTGAGTTTGTTTTTTCACTCATGATGAATGATTATTATACAACATATCATATTAATGTTTTATTTTGGAAACCCAAATTATTATTTAGAGGGTATTATTTATAAAATTCTATTTACACCCATTTTATTTCAATTTATTATTTTTTAGAATACATTGATATACATTATATGTGGCATGCATGGTTATATAAATGTTATGATGTGATTAGTGCACCTAGATTAATGTAGTGATCCAATGAATTGAGTTAATATGATGTATCTGAAAAGATAATGTAAAATATGTTAGAACATGATACTATATTTTTTAAAAATGATGATGATTTTTTATTATCCACATATGTTATGTGTGAACATGATGTTATCTTTGATCACTACAATGTGTGGCATTCACCGCTATGAAATTATGTTTCGTTTTTATGAATTTCTACATTCTATACCTTTATCTAATTATTACTCAAATGATTATGATGATGATACTATTATTATATTATTATTATTAATATTATTATCACCCATGTTATATTGATTAATTTTATTATTTATCTTCTTACTTTGATTTTAGTTCACCGCTTTTTTTATTTATATCCTCTGGTGACTACTTATTCTATTGAGTATATGAGGTCCACTAAAAGGATATAGATGAAGGAATTAAATAATATTATTTCTGTATTATTTATGTTCTATGTATTGTCATAATTTTTCAAATATACTAAACCTTTGGATCCTGGTTTTGTGTCACCATTATATTGTTTATCATTAAAATGATGTAACTGTAATGTAAGAGAATTTGGGGTTGTTATAATGTCTATTAGTCTATGAACATCCCATCAAAATGAGAGTTAATAATTCCATAGAAATCACTATTAAGATAACACTCCCTGAAATCATCTCAAGAAGATAATAGGTTAACTCATCACTTTCCAAAACAATAACAATGCTGTCCTATCGATCTCCCAATTGGAACTGAATGAAGAAGGCCATAATATTCCTATCATGTCATGGTTATCTCATATAATGGGTTGATATCCTCCTTTTTAATTCTTAGATGATTATATTCACGTTACAAGGGGTGTATGATGTTAAAATTAAAATATTATAGGTACACAATCCATATCATCCATATGAGATTCAACTATTATTAATAGAAGACATAACACATTTTTGGGTTGGAATTTAATGTAAACAATTATATGAAACTGTAATGCCACCAAATCATATTAGTATGCATCAAAACTACAAGTTCAAGATCAATGGTTGGGTATTTCTTCTTACATGGAATAATAATTCATGGAACCATAGGCTACCATGTTTTCACCCTATATAGGGACTCATCCCAAATCCGAACATGATGATTCATAAAAGACCACATAGATATGCCCATCCTTTCAAAGAGATAATCATATCATAAAAAGATAAAAAAAGTTTTAAATCCTAAATATGAATTTTGAAATTTTGAAACCCACATGAATTTTACTCCTTTTTGGTTGAGAGTAGTAATCAAAGAATCCTTATTTAAGATATACCTAACGAACCAACAATCATACCCCTCCATTCCAAAGAATCCCAATAACTCAAAAACTATAAATGGATTACCACATTTCATAATAGGTTTCTCCTTCACATGGTGAAATTTAATATCACATTCTGCGACCAAAACCCCCAAGAACATCACTTCTTTATTGCATAAATTACATTTCAAAAGCTTATCTTAAAGATAGTAATTTCTTAAAACCCTATAGAATTATATCAAATAATGTATATGATCCTTCTAATTTTTGTGTAAACCTTGATTTCTTCAAAAAATATTTACATGAATGAGTCATATTACTCTAAGAATATATTTTTCATCAAATACATGAACATTAAAAGAGAATTGGTTAGACCAAAAGTCTTAGAATGAAACACATAATGACCACGCCTAATACAGATGGAGTTCTCCTAAATGTATGATACATTAATTATCAATTGGAGATAACTAGATAGATGATCAATCTAGGAGAACCACTTTTACCATTTCAACTAATAAAACAATTAGAAATCAATGGTAATTAAAATTATTTATTTTCACAAAATTGAATAAAATTTTGTAATCAACAAAAAGAAAAAGTGTCCCATAAACATTCTTCACAAAGGGAATTAGCACTGCCGAACGTTAAATAGTTAGGAATATAAATCCTTTCTCTAGTAGATCATCAATATTATTTTTCAAAATATTTAGTTTTCCTTATTCAATATGGTAATAGTGAATAGAAAGTGGCAGAGTACTATTAACTAAATAAATGGGGATCTTTTCATCTCTTACTAGTGGAAAGACATGTAAATCAGATTGATACATGCCAGTAAACAAAATGAAAACGTGATTAATTTTACCACTATAATATTCCCACTATAAGTAAAAAACATTCAACATTATTACTCAGTCCAACTCTCGAATAGATGGTCTAGATTTAATCGACCTTGTGTGCTATTCTCCAAATAAGACACAAAACACTCCATCATTCATAATGTGTGAGACCCTCCAAAGACAATTGTCAATTAAAACATTATAAATAATTAATAAATCATTATTTATAATCATTTTAAGTGGTTTCATGTTGAGAAACAAGAAATGACTATTAATCTCAATCTATAATAATGTGAAAACACAAGAGGGGAAACAATGATCCTACTCTCTATTCCTTATTAGAAGAATAACCTTATCCATAAAATTATAACAAATATCCCCAGGAATATATTTCACATCAAAATAATGAGTGGATATTAATGATTGAGATCCAAAAGTATCAAAAAATATAGTAACCAGAGATGAATGTATAGTTATGGTACCTCTCACAGTTACTAGATTGGCATCATCTTCCTCCAAAGACTCTATCTCTATGTGAAAAAGAATTGATCCAAATGCAGTTGGCTCAAAACCAATAGTTTTTTAAGAATATGATTTCTCATTTGTACTATTAGGTTATGATGAATCCATTCCATTTTATGGAGAAGAAAATATTTGAACGAACATTTACAAGTGAATAGAGAATAAGCACGTATAGAAAATATTGGTTTCACATTGAGAACCTTTCTTGATTTCCAAACTTCACCACACTATATATGAACCATAAAGTATCTTCCATGAATTAAAGAAAGAATGTGTGGCGCCTACTATAGAGATCCAAAATGGGACACACTGTGATTTCTATTTTATATATAGGAACTATCATGTATGAATAATGTTTTTCCATTAGGGTTGGAGGTATTAATTTTTAGTATAATTCATTTTTATGGACCATTTTTTATGACTAATATGATTTTGTTTATTGTGGGGTTTTTAAAGCCTTGATCAAAGTTTGGAAGTCTAAATAGTGGAGAAATGAACAAGGCCCCATGGTTAGTAGAAACATTGCAATCTAGTACACACATTTTCTATAACCATGTGAGGGCTTGATAGAGGGGATAAAATGATACACGGTTTTGAGAAAATCATGCCAACTATGGTGAACGCCCATATAGGAGTACCTATAGTTTATTGAAGACAGTGGGATACATTTTTAATGGTTATTCAAACCATTTTTATGAAACTATCTATGACTCCACTTTATGTAGTGAAAGGCACAATGTTCAAGCATGATTTGGCCAACCGTGTGACCAAACAATGTGACCTAGTAATATTTTGTAAAATTAAATTTTTACCTTTAAAAATATTAAATGCTTACCCCTATAATATTTTCTCATTCTATATGAAATTATCACTTCTTTTACACCCATTAGATATCTAAAGATCTTTATTCAGAGTTTTTCGTCCTAATTCATCATCTGTGCTATGATTTTATCTCTATTGTTTTACATTGGATTTTCTTATGTAAGTGATTTGATACATTGGCTTTGTTATACATTTGTCTTTACCACAATGATTCTATTTTTATGGAGGCTCATATGTCATATTTTAAGGTAATTGATCATTTCATCCATTTCATTTAGAACCAGGGCATATGTATGGCTAATGCTGGATGAGAATAGAATTGTAGATTTAAGGTAGGTGGTCTATGACTCATCCCTCAAGTCATACTACATTATAAACTATCATAATTGTGTGCATTCCAATTTCATTAGTATTTTATTATTAAATTTGTATTCCATTATTATATTACATGTACTCATTTTATAAACCCATTTCTATATATGATTACTGTATCATTAGAGGTTGAGCCCTCAACACCTTCAACCCCAAGTATGGTGATTCTTTAATTATTCCCTAGTAACCGATTTAGGTTTATCAATGACATTGTTAGAGCATGTTTCATAACCCTAGTAATGGTAATAACTCATAAAATAAAGGGATTATTAATTGTTAAATTGATAACACCTATATAGTTATCAATTTTCCCTTATAAGGTAAGTGTTCCAATAAATTAATAAACCATTAAATTTTTAAATATAAAGTACATCTATATGTATCACTTGGAATAAATATTATTAATTGAACTTCATATGGTTTCATGTTAATATCCCCAATCTTTATGTTTATTATAGGTAAATGATTGAGCATAATAATAGAATATGGAATTAAATTAATAAAAGGATGCATTCCCTAATTATCCAAGTCACCTAATATGGAAGGAAATGAAATGGACCTAATAAATTATTAAATTATTTTAGAATTATCTGGACTAATATTAATAGTGAATTACGTATAAGGATACTATTTCATATGGACCATTTTTTATTTATAAGAGAGGTCATACATGAGCCAACCATGGATACTAGAGGGAATTTGATGTGATCTCAGAGAAATCCATTCTGACTCAAGGATATCGTTCCATAGAATATACGAACCTTATAACACAATCCTTTTTTAACCGATTGATGTCTGAAATGACATTGTAGGATCTCCTCACAATCTTCTGGATACTACGATTCCAAGGGTACAGTCCTTAGGTCTATCATGATGCATTCAAACATTTGATGCCATAGATTCACCACACTAAGCCTAGTCATTCTTAGTTATCTTTATATAGGGTGTGATCCTTGGAAATTGTTTGAAATATTTAGAGTGTAATTACAAGTGTGATTCCCCTTAGATCACACTCTATGCCCTTTTTATTTCCAGACTGCATGAGTTACTACTTTGAGTTGGCCGACCCCTGAGGTCAATGATTCCTTGGTTGTACCACAGACCCCCTTTTACTATTATTATGATATATCATTAGTGATGAGTAAAACTTAACTGAAATATATATATATATAAACATTAATTAAATGAATTAATAAAATTATCTCATTCTTTGAGACATTTCCCAATAAGGCTGAAGCAGGTATGGGCTGTTTACATTTATGTATTACTTTACATTTATATTTACTTATATAGTGTTTATGATTTTATTTATAGAATGGATTATATAGACGATGTTTCTAGTGTTTTAATATGATTTATCACAAAACAAATACATGCATCTTCTAGTACTCAAAAAGATTATATTCATATACATATTAAAAGGGGGAAATGTCCCACTTTGGACACCTGATCATGATTTCTTTATTTGGATGGAGCCTAAAAATATATGCCATGGCTAGTTAAAGGTATCATAGATAGTTTTTTTATTTATTTTTTATTGTTTTTTATTGAATTATTTTCTGACTTCTATGTGTACCTAATTAAAAGTTTCATAGAGAAATGAAATACATTATTATCATTTAAATATGGTAATGCTTAGAAATTGAGTTGACTATTATTTCATATATGTTTACCTTTATGTTTTACGTTATTCCATTAAATTTTTATTATTTTCCCTCTTTTTATCTATTAATGTATTTTATATTGTTCTAAACTCGTTTTATGAGGTAATAGTCTCCTCGTGGACACACTATAGTCCCCCACTACTATTCGGTAGCCTTGGGAGAATTGGGTGGCATTCTTGAATCTAGGTGGTCCATCAGCTTAGGGAATCCTTGAGTGGAAACCATACCGGGATGTCAAAATGTGGTATCCAAGAATATCATTCATGTTATCTTTGGTTTAGGAATTAGAAACGAGATTATGAACATTGAAACTTAGTTATAATCCATTCCCATAAGTAACTAACCCACATTTTGGGTAATACCAAGATTCCTGGGACTGGGAAATTGTTTTTCCATTTTAACATATTATAGTAGATATACCTTATCCATTTCATAAATCACATGAGTTATGGCATTTGATATTCCTTATGATTTTTTCACAATTTTCTTGTATATAGAGTAGTGTTGTTTCATGAATAATTATAGGCTCTAAGAATTCATATCATACGCTTATGAAATTTCTTATAGGTATATTTCACTGCTTGAATTAGATGGGTTTCCTATGATTATTGAGAGAGTGATGGTTGTTATATATGAATTTCTAATAATGTAATTTTCATTAGGGTCGGTAGATGGTTATTTTAACATTCATGAATAAATCTAAATTGTGTTTTCATGTATATCTTGATGGTGGAATCATAAATAATAGGTTCCTACCAATTCCATCTATGCACACCTACTTACATGAGCTACACTTTCGATGTGATTGAGTGATTTTCAGTCTCAATTCATGAGGATAATGGGACCTTCTAGATTAGAATGGGTAATATAATTATTTTATCCATCATATAATAGTTGTTAAACATAGAGAACAAAAATAAATGGGGATGAAATAAATTAAATGGTTGACACATTTTGTTGTAATGTTTATTGTCCGTTATTATATAAGAATGAAGATCAATTTAATTTAACCTTATATATTTATATAGTAAAATGAAAACAAAAAAGGTAAATACTAATTTATAAAATAAAATGTTTTCCATTAAATGAATATACAAATTTCATTTGACCCTTTACCTATAGAACCCATGTAAATCAAATTTCAACACTTACTAACACCCTATCCTTATAGGTGGTTAGTTTGGGTAATGCCTTGGGTAGTGAGCCCTTATAAATTTTTTACACTTTATCTAGTGCTCATATATGATTAAATAATATGTTGAGGTGTGTTATTGGAATTTTTAGAGCTATTTCACCATGAAATCCTATATTCATGCATAGGAGGGTGGCGATGAACACACTCCAAGGATTGTGGTCCATGACCCGCCAATATTACCATTAGGAGTTCCACATGAGGAACATCCTATTATAAAAAATGGTCAATGGTACTCAACATCAATAGGATTTTCTTATGTGTGATTCAATCCATGTAAGGTGATCCGTGACATGAACCTACTATGGCTGATCTGACTGGTGACTTCCAATATCAGTATCCTCGCAAATTTCCTAGGGATGTCTATCTATATTCTTCTTCATCTTAGATGTGAAATAGTCTATCTATATTTGAGCATCTATATAATCTTATAGATATGAGGGTTAATTTTTACAAATACATGATATGTGACTTATCCATGAACTGGTGGGATGTGATTACCAAAGCTGGTCATCATCAGGGCATGTTCTGTGTTAACTCCTGGAATATCTTCTATGAGTAATTTTTTACGGACCCTGATAAGTGACTGATCTAAAGAGTTCATGAAAAAAGTTAATAGTTCTATTTAATTCATTAAATATTCATCATGTTTTACTTAGTTACAACAGTTTTCATCATTTCTAGATAGTGATGAGCTATCACATGTGTAATTTATCAAGGATGGGAACAAGTATATTGTCTACTCAAAGGTAAATGTTTTTTGGAAACATTATTTTTATGAGAATACTAATCATTCCTACATCATAGATCACAACATAAAAGAATCCAATAGTACCATGAATAGATGTTCAATTCTGAGGAAGGGTCATATTTCTTTCGATAGCCATAACTATAGCCTTGGGGTTTCTTGTTAGAGTAATGGACACCATATTATCTATACTATAAGCTATATTATATGCCATAAGGATGGACTCTATAATATCTTGAAGACTCGGTGTGATAGAGAGCCTCTTGAGTGTCATTATTATGTCCATATGGGTCAACTCTAATGTTTTTTCCTACAATTCCATTTACTTCCAGTGGAAGAGGATCCACACCAGCTCTACCTTCAGGGGAAGTATCAGTTGTGTCATGTTATGTAGGGAGTAGACGTTTCACTAAAATAATATGATTAAGGGGAGGTTATGACCATGGTATCCATAATACTAAATCGTAGATACATAAGTGCACATGTTAATAGGGTAGTGTAGCTCTAGCATTGGGTCATGAATATGGATAGTTTCATGCCTTACATTAAATACCTGATGAATAGAATACATGACCATATACAGTATGAGGTAATATTCTAGTATCTTCCATTATCGTATCCACATTATTAGATATAGTTTATTCTTAATCTATTATCTCATTATTGATCCTGGAATGTCTTGGAATCGATATTTATTAATTATTGTGTGGTGATCAACTGAGAAACACCTTTGGGATTGTACTCGTGACTCCCCGAACTTATATCTTAAGTAATGGAAATACTATTTGGCTTTAATTCATCCCCAAGATGTCTAAAATAGTACTTGAAAATTAACACATGAATTTATTTATTTAATGAAACACTAAAAATGATTACAGTTCTTTAAGGATAAAAGAATACAAATAACCAAAAATACATACCAAGAGACCTATTATAATTACAAGGAGACCACCCAATACAAAACAAATCCAAAGAAAATAGTAAGGGTCTTTCAGATCCATCACAATAAACATTAGTATAGAAAGAACCAAAACAATTGTGATAAGAATCAGAGGAATAATGTGCACCATATTATTTTTATTTTTTTTGAAATTTGAACACCCTAATTCATGTTTTTATAAGGCCTTAATATAAATTCGACTATTGCCTATTCAGGTGAGCAATGAGTCTCTAATGGCTACAAGACCTTATAGTCATTGGTCATTCTATTAGTTTAATTAAAAGTGTCTATGTATAATTTTTTTTCAAATATTTAAAGTGTGCATTGATGTTACAACTATACATATGTTTGTAATTTACTTTTTTTATATATTTTAGAAGGATAATGATTTAAAATGGGTTTGAATTATAACCCTTGTTTTTTAGAAAAAAGACCAAGAGATATATGTACTTGATATTATGTGGTTTTTTTACAAAGAAACATATATTTTGAGTTTGAAATTGTATTTTGGGAAAATGAAATTAATAACTCTAATTGTTATTAATATTTTAGCTATACTTATTGGGTTAAATATTTAAACATTTCAAATGTATTGAATATATTTTATAAACGTTTTCATCCTTTATTCTATAAAAACATGGTCTTAACTAAAAATAGGTTTTGGTAATTTTATAATACTAGTATAAGATTTTTTTTATGATTTACTAAACTTTAATTTATAACTTTATTTATTAAAAATCAGGTGTTTTAAACTAAGGGAAATATTTGTTTTAGGTATTTGTTTAGTCATAATAGAGAATTTGTATTCCCTAATTTAAGACAAACATATATGTATATGAAAATCTATTTTTTTTTGTTTAACATAAATGAACTATTACTTTGCTAAAAAAATGGGTGAGTACCTCACCTGGATAAGGGCAACCTTGTAGGCATCCACTCAATGCCTTGGTGGATATCTCAAATAATCCCCTAGAAAATGGCATAGGGATGAGCACATGTTATGTGCTAAGTCATGTGAATAAGGGGAATAGTAATCCATAAGGGCGAAGGGGCGTGAATGTGCAAGGGAAGCAGAGCACGTCACTGTGTGGGGTGGCACAACAGTAGGGGTGGGCGATGAAGCACTCCTGTAGTGACCCAGAACGGGGTGGTACTAGGGAGGGGGGAGGAGGATTTCTGGACTAATTCTAGGAGTCCCAGGCTTATAAGGGATCCATGAAACCCATCTCGTTTTAATGTTGGTCGTGAATTTTAAAAAGGGATCACATCTGGACCGTCAGATCTCGCCACGCGAGATCTGAGTCATCCAATCAGTTCATTCCTCGATTCCTAGCAACCGCAGTTTCTCCACCATGTTTTTATCAACCATTCAATCTTGATAAATATAATTTAGGACATTCAAGTCCTTTTAAAATACCATGTCACTCACAGCCATCCGATCAAATATGATTTAATCTTGAATGTTTGTCCGTTTTTTAAATCACGAATATTTCATATCCATCCAATCTACTCCTCATCAGATATCAACCATTATTCTTTTATAAATCTCATGGATGCACCTCATCCCTTGGATCAGGGCGTGATCTAATCCTGGCCATCCATTCATTTTCCCTCTGGGCCAACTTCTACTTCCCGCATGTTCCACAACAGTGGCCCTTTTTTATCTTCTTTTTTCTTTTTTCTACATCTGTGACCTCGTGGGGACCCTCCTTTCACCATTTCCCATAAAACCGAAGTGATTTGTCTTACTTTAGAAAAAGGGGCCCTTATTTTCTTATATGTTTCATGAAATAAATACATTATATATAATTCATAAATATATCAAAATTTTCATCTAGAACCTACGGTGTTCATCCTATCCAACGCCTCCATCAAGCTCCCCCCTACATCATATCCTTCTTCAAACATGGTAAGGGACCTAACTGTCTGGATTTTTTATGGTTTGACTGTGTGTGTGTATATATATATACATATAAATATATATACAGTTGAGTATATGAACTACTGGTTCCATCTATGATGGAAAATTCTTGATCATAAATGTGTTCTAAATACCTTACCAAGTAAGGCCTTGAGATATTTTTTGATTGATATATATATATATATGTGTGTGTGTGTGTGTGTGTGTGTGAGTCAATGTATAAATAAACATATATATGAGTTTTTTTAATAAATAAACCTTTTAAATTTCATATCACAATTTAAAATTTAGGACCCTTTGTTAATTAGTGTTCCCAATATTTTTAAGTCACATAAGTGTCCTTGAAATTTCAATGTAAAACACTTTTATACATTATGTATATTTGGTTATGAGTATATATATATATATATATATATATATATTTATACATATAAACTTTGATCCTCAATCTTATTGTGACTTTCCAAGCATTGTTAAGATTGAAAAACACTTGTTTATTTTGAAATATGAAAGGCTTGTAAGGAACGATTTAAATATAAAAATCCTTTATATACACCCTTAAGTATAAAAAAATTATACAACACTCAATCCTATATAATTTTAAGATTCTCCAAAAATTATTTAGATATAAATTTTGTGTGTATGAATATATACATATGAATAACTCACTTATTTTATTAAGTTTTTAAATGGTATTAGTTATGGTAAATTTTCATGCTTTTCAATTTTAACATTGTGTGTAAATAATTGAGAGTACCCTTATGGTATATTATACACAATCATGCAAGTAATGAATGTTTATAGAACTATGTGTTTAATACCCAACATGAAATATATTTTCTACGTTTAAATTAGTTATGCATCCAATCCATGATGAATTTATATTATGCATTTTGTTTACTTTTGTAATAACATTTTAGAATTTAAAAGGTTATGATTTAATGTCACAAAGCCTGTATTTCATTTTGTGCATTTTTTGTAATCACATGTTCTATAATCTTCCTACCATACTTTTCATTAATTAAAATGCCATGAAGTTTTAGTTTCGACACTTACGTACTTGATTAACTATATATATGTAAATGCTAAATGATGTAATTAAACTATTATGACCAATTATGGTTTAAGGAACTAAATTATTCAAAGTGGTATGGGACACCATGAATAATATGAAATGTGAAAATTAAATATTCAATGTTGTATGGGACACTTTGAATATACAACCTTACATTGCATATGAAGAATGTATTGGACTCAATATAAAATGGGTTGGGGACTAGTTAATGAAAGACCTACGGTTTAAGGTCTAGCTAATGAAATCTATATGGGTTGGGGGCCGGTTAATAAAATCCCTATGATGCATTGGTAGTTCACATGAGACAAATTTGGTCATTTAATGATTCCTTAACACATTCCCACATTATATATTCCATCGTTATGTTTATGATAATTAATTAACCAAGTGGATATTTGAATAGTAGAACATTCATGGTTAAGAGCATGTACATACGAGTATCAGAATAATTAAATGATTATGGAATAATGTTTATTTATAATTAAAAGATTTATCTAATAGATTATGATATACAGTTAGTAAATAATGAATTAATTTTATTACATTATACACAACTCTGATCATGTATTACTCCAAGTTCTAAATTTGGTACTTGCATTTTCTCATATCACAAATATTAAAGTTAGAATGACTCTTACTTTATGTTTCACACACTATTTTTGGTATGATCATGCTTATGTTTGGAACATGTTTCATTGTGACCCTGTTAGTATTCCTTCAAATGTTCACTTATAATTCTTGGAAAAAATTTATGGTATGATCCATTTATTGCAACATTTCTTATTAAAATGTTTATGAATAATTTTAAAGGAATATTTTCAAAAGGTTTTAAATGAAATATTATTTTATTTTAAAACCCCTTAATGTGAATTCATATGCTCACCCTATGTTTTATCTAAAATTATATAGGATTATTAGATTTGAGATACAGTGTTTTGTGGAAGATTTTCGGAGATTCTTTAACCTTTCAGTTTTGAAGGAATTGTAATTATTGTATATGGTTCTCCATAACCAAAATATAAATGATCCTCTTTAGTGGAACATGATGTGTAATTATTCATCTTCTATAAATTTTATTTACAAACCTTGTTTTATTTAAAACTACATCAGCTCTGGGGCAGTTCCGGGCCGATGCATGATAGTTTGTATTAGAGGATTGGTTTAGAAAACCCTGTAAAATTAGTACAACATTAAAAACATGATTATGTTGTACTAAGTGGATGTTTTTTTTAAAATTAACATCTAGAAGAAGAATCAATCCTTCTGTATCTCCCAACAGAAATATTATAAACCATAGTTGCGAAGCCATGTTTAATGGGCGACAAGACTTTTGAAAACCTTCGGTTTTATTTCAAAAACATTTATTGTGTTTCTAATTCTGCTTCTGTGCTCTAACTTCACTGAGGATATGGGTTTGAATACATCTTAATGATGCATTCCCAACTTCCCTTTTATGCATGTAAGGGAAGGTATTATGATTATCTATTCAAATACATTACCTTGGCCAACAATTTTCAATCACTAATGAACTTTTAGGAGGCTGCCCAAGAGGGTGACCTCTAGGCATCAAACCTTTGTCAAATTGTAACCTACGGTCTTCGAGGTTTGGTCATGGACATATAAATTCTCGAGGATGAGTCTACCCATTTTCATTACAGATATCAAGTTCTAGTAGATTTCTCCCATCTCCATACACTTCCCGCTTTCCTTTTTTGGAACATTAGATGTCTGCATCTGATTGATCCAAGTTGCTCGTACTGCATTTGGACCAAGGATATTAAGGAGTTTGGGACAACTTTAAAAATCCGTTTAATTGGGAATTGGGGAAATACTATGATGATATTTTCTTATGTTTCACCTTATCTGTGAATTATCGTGCTTTGGAAATGTTTTGGGAAGATGCTTTGGAGGGTGATCTCTAGGCGGTCTATCTCTTTCAAGTTCAATGTTTTACTATGTACGAAGTGCTCTATGACTTCAATGATTCATGAACGACACAATATGAGGGATTTATAGAAAGATTTTCCATTCTCAAATCTATAACCTCTACACCGCACAATCCTTCCTCTAGAAACCTGAATGGTTTATGCATAGGGACAATCCTAGCTGCTCTCGGTGCTCTCGATGTGTTTGGTTCAATGAAGTTGTGGGAATAAAAACCAATATAAGGATCTACCTTGGGGTATTCAGTAGATTGTCCACATTGGCATATTTTTTTAGGGGATGTTGGAGGTGATATGTGTTTGGTTTTGATGGTAGCTATGTATGAGTGTTTTAGAATTGTGAGGAGACAATTCTTTGAAGGGGGGAATAATGTGACACCCCGAAGTTAATTATTATTTAATAAAAATATTTTTTTGTTTTACTTCATTCTCATGCTATAAAAAACAATACTTCCAAATAAACACAATTCATTCTTTATTTAATGAAACATTGAAAATGATTAAATTGATTTAAGGCTAAGAGAATCCAATTAACCAAAAATACCTACCAAGAGACCTATTATAATTACAGGGAGACCACCCAATATAAAAAAATCCCAAGAAAATAGTAGGGGTATTTCGGATCCATCACAATGAACATTAGTATAGTCAGAACCACAAAAACCATGCTAAGCATCAAGGAAATTATGGGAACTATATTTAATGTCTTAGACTTTAAAATTGGAACACCCTAATTAATTTTTTTATGAGGCCTTAAATTAAATCGGATCGTTGCCTCTTTAGGTGACTATTGATTCTCTAATGGCTATAAGACCTTATAGTCGTTGGTCATTTTTTTGGGTTAATTTAATGTATCTATGTATAATGAGTTTTCTAGTGTTTAAATTGTACATTTAAGTTATAACTATAAAAATGTTTCTAATAAACCTTTTTATATATTTTAAAAGGATAATGATTTAAAATGGGTTTAAATTATAACCCTTGTGTTTTAAAAGAAATTCCAATAGAAATATGTACTTCATACTGCATGTTTTTGGTACAAAGAAACATATTTTTGAGTTTGAAATTGTAATTTGGGAAAATGAAATTAATAACTATTGTTGTATTTAATATTTAAGCTATACTTAGTGAGTTATGTATTTAAATATTTCAAATGACTTGAAAAGCATTTATAAATGTTTTCATCCTTATATGTATAAAAAATTGTCTTAACTAAAAACATGTTTTAGGATTGTTATCATATTAGTATAATATTTTCACTATGATGTACTAAACATTGATTTATAGCATTAGGTTTTAAAACTCATGTTTTTTTAAACTAAGAAAAATATTGGTTTTAGGGCGTTGTTTAGTCATAATAAAGAATTTTTATTCTCTATTTGAAGACACCAATATATGAATATAAAACCCCATTTTTTATTTTTAATAAAAAATGATCTTTTACTTTGATAAAAAAATAGGTGAGTACCCCACCAAGCCGAGAGGGAACTTGTAGGCAACCACTCAAGGTTGTGATGGACATATGACAAAACCCCCTAGAAAATGGAAGAGGGATGTGTGAATGGTGCATGCTAAGTCGTGATCATAGGGGTCATATCAAGACCTAAGCGCGTGCGGGCGTGCATTTGGAAGGGAACCCTTGCCCACCACCATGTAGGACGACATAGTGGAAGGGGTGGGTGTAGAAGCATTCCTGCAGAGACCGGGTTTTGGGTTGTACTGGGGAGGGGGAGGGGGATTTCTAGACTAATTCCAAGATCCCTAGGATTTTAAAGGATCCACGAAACATGTTCCATGTTGTTGTGGGATGTGAATTTTAAAGCGGGATCGCATCTGGGCCGTCAGATCTCATCATGCGAGATCTGAGTCATCCGATCAGTTTGGTCCTCGATTCCTAGCAGCTGTGGTTTCTCCACCTTGTTTTTATCAAACATTGGATACTAACAGATCTTATCTCAGCCGTTCAAGCCTTTTTAAAACACAGCATCACTCACAACCATACGATCAAATTTGATTTAATCATGATAATTAATTCATTTTTAAAACCCCAAATCATTTGTAGTCGTCTAATCCACACCTCATCAGATCTCAACCATTTATCTTTTGTCAAAATCACGGACGCACCTCATCCATTTGATCAGGGTGTGGTCTATTCCTCGTTATCCATTAATTTTCCCTTTTCTTCTCCTTCTTCCACCCACATGTGCCACAATAATGACCCTTGTTTTTATTCATTTATTTTCACACCAGTGACCTCGGGTGAACCCTCCTTTCACTCATTTTCCACAAGACTGATGTGATCGATCATATTTTAAAATAAGGAGCCTCAATTATTTTTCAAGTTGTATTAAATAACTATATTATATACGACTCATATATATATATATCTCATTTTTTACCCATACCCTACGGTGTTCATCATCTTCAGTGCCTCCTTCAAACTCCTCCCGGCATCCTCCACTTCTTCAAACTAGGTAACATAACTAATTGTATTTCTTTGTAACGGTTTGAGTGTGTGTGTCTATATATATACATATATATATATATATTGTTCAGTATATGACCTGTTGTTTCCTTCTGAGATCATGAATTATTGATAAAAAATGTGTTCTTAATTCTTTACCAAGCAATGGCATGAGATATTTTGTGTTTGATATGTGTGTGTGTGTGTGTCAATTTATACATAAACATATATATGATTTTTTTTATTAAATAAAAAAATTAAATTTTATATCACAATTTAAAATTTAGGAACCTTTGTTAATTAATGTTCCAAATATTTTTTGTCACATAAGTTTCCTTGGATTTCTGGTGTAAAACCCTTTTATACATTATTTATATTCAGTTATGCGTATATATATATATATATATATATATATATTTATACATATAAACATTGATCCTCAATATTATTTATATTTTCCAAGGATTTTTAATGATGAATAACACATGTTGTTTTATAAATATGAAAGACTTATAAGTAACGATTTAAAGATACAAATAATTTATATACACACTTGGGTATAAACGGATTATATAATACTCAATCCTAGATAATTTTATGATTCTCAAAATATTATTTAGATGTAAATTTTGTTTGTATGAATATATACATTTGTATGACTCAGTAAATTTCATATGTTTTTAAATGGTATTTGTTATGGTTGATTTTCATGCTTTTCAATTCATAACATTCTGTATAAATAATTGAGAGTGCAATTATTGTACGTTATACATAAGAATTAATGTAAGGAATGTTTAGAAAACTATGTGTTTAATACCCCACAAGAAATATATTTTTTACCTTTAAATTATTTATGCATCCAATCAACGATGAATTTTCATTATCAATTTTGTTAAATTTTGTAATAAGAGTATGTAATTAAAATGGTTATCATTTTATGTGAAAATGCCTGTATTTTTTTTGTGCATTAGTTTTCATCACATGTGCTCTAATCTTCCTACCATACTTTTCATTAATTAAATTTCCATGTAGTTGTTTGTTTTTACACTTAAGTTCTTGAATAACTATATATATGTAATTGATAAAGGATATAATTAAACTGTGATGACCAATTATGGATTAAGGAACTAAATTATTCAAAGTGGTATGGACACCTTGAATAATATAAAATGTGAAAATTAAATATTCAAAGTGGTATGAGAAACATTGAATATATGACCTTACTTGGCATATGAGGAATGTATTTGACTCAGTATGAAACAGGTTGGGGGCCAATTAATGAAATCCCTATGATGCATTAGTAGTTCTAATGAGACAAATTAGGTCATGGGATTATGCCTTGACACAGTCCCACATTATACATTCCCTTATTATGTTTATGATAATTAATTAACCAAGTTGATATTCGACTAGTAGAATATTCATGTCATGATATTGTACCTATGAGTATAAGATGAAGTAAATGATTATGGCATAATATTTTGTTAGAATTTGGAGATTTATCTAACAGATTATGATTTACTGTTACTAAAGAATGAATTAGTGTTATCACTTTTTGCAAAAATTTGATCATGTATTACTCCCAGTTGTAAATTTGGTACCTGCATTTTCACATGTCACAAATATTAAAGTTAGAATGACTCTTACTTTGTGCTTTACACATTTTTTTGATATGAGCATGCTTATGTTTGGAACATGTTTCATTGTGACCCTATTAGTATTCCTTGAAATGTTCACTTATAATTCATGAACAAAATGTTATGTTATGATTCATTTATTACAGCTTTCCTTAGAAAAATAATTATGAATAATTTTAAAGTGATGTTTTCAAAATGTTTTAATTGAAATATTATTTTATTTTAATACCCCATACTAGAAAATTTTATGCTCACCCTATGTTTTAACATAAATTTTATAGATTTAGTATATTTGAGATACACTATTTGGTTACATCTTTTTAGAGAATGTTTACCCTTTCAGTTTTGAAGGAATTATAATAATTGTATCTAGTTTTCTAGGACCTAAAATAAAAATATCCACTTTAGTGGAATATGATGTGTAATTCTTTAGCTTCTGTTTAGAAAAAATTACACACCATGTTTTATTTAAAACTACACTTGTTCTATGGTAGTATGGGGCCGGGTCATGATAGTAGTTCTTGGGTATATACAAGTGTATAGTCTCTCCCCTAAAGGTTGAAAGTTATCCCTTATTATGGGATTGTTTTTCTTTGAGATGACATGGTTTGATATCATTCTAGAAATTTATTAGCTGGTTCCCTATCACAACTATGTGGACTGATACCACCATGTGGGTCTCTCTACATCACCAGAAGTTAACATTTATCTCCACAAGGGTGAGTGTGATGTCCAAGCCAGTTGACCTAGGTAGTGTATCTTAGGATAGGTGGATTGACTACCCATATTGATATAATTTTTCATATAGGAGAAGGGAATACATATATGTAATATTATTCATACTATAGATCATATCTAATATATCTTTCATGGATATTTTTATTTCATTCATCCTAAGAGTGAGGCAGATTTGACAACAGATCAAGTTAAAGGAATAACTT
The DNA here is from genome assembly GCA_963277665.1 of Viscum album. Classification (NCBI taxonomy): domain Eukaryota; kingdom Viridiplantae; phylum Streptophyta; class Magnoliopsida; order Santalales; family Viscaceae; genus Viscum; species Viscum album. Next base: position 955,185,519 of record OY728167.1, read on the forward strand.
CAGTTTCGATTACTCTATATAAGATGAAACCCATTAATCTTTAGGATCATGGTGTATAGTTGGAATATATTGAGTCTAAAGGATTTATCCAAACCAATACTTCTTCATGGGGTTCACTTGTTCTTTTATCTTGGAAGGAGGATAGTACCCTTTGGATATGTGTGGATTAATGATGGTTGAACTAGCATATGGTTAAAAAACAAAATTAATTTATTTTTATAAATGATCTCATTGACCAGAAAAGAGGGGATAATTTATTCTTGAAGATCATCCTGATATACTTATATCGTCAGGTGCAAGTCAGGCCTTCATACATACATTATACATTTTGATGGAAAAATTTATGGTCTCTATTTGTAATTCATAATGCTTTTCATCATTGTTACCATTCCTTTTTTCTTTCATGTTATTTATGAATAGGTTTTCCACACCTATATAGATTCATTTTTCATTGACTTTTTGGAATACATATTGGGGTATTCTCATATGCATGGGAACCCTGATATACATATTGAGATTATTTTTAATTCAATGATACAACATAATATTTAAGAAAATAATGATAACTAATACTTTCGGATTGAAAATATCCACTTTATGGGTTATATTATCTAATAATTATAATTATCAGTTGACCTGGAGATGGAAAGTGTTAGGGATTCACAATCGAATTCTAAGAACATGTTTTATAGCCATAATTATTTGGTACTAGTTAGATCTTATAGGGGTTTTATACCAGAATTATCATTCTATGATTCACTACTTACTATTCTTGAAAATATGGTTGCGATATTTTTGAGGTGAGAAGAATCTAAAAATTCCTTTCATGACTTGAACAGAATTATTGTTTCAGAAAAAAATTTATTCTTTTAAAGACTGGAAGTGGATATATAGTGTTATTTGATGCATCATAAATCGGTATAGGTGAAGTGTTGATGTAGGATGATAGATTCACTGGATAAGTATCATATTAGTTGAGGACTCATTAGATAAAATACCTAACACATAACCTTGAGATGGAAAAAAGTATCCATTTCATATGATATTGAAGACAACATCTAATAAGAAAAAACATTATGTTTTATATTACCCACTAGATCTGAAAATAATTATTTACATAATATGAAAACAATATCATAAATAGAAGATGGTTCAAATACATTTGTTCCTTTGACATTGATCTTTCTAATACCCCTTGAAAGGGAATTTCAGTACCTGATGATCAGAGTTAGAAAACTTAGGAACATGGAACACAAAAATCCAGTCATGAATTGAAATTGATGGATGTTGTTTTTGAGATAAATCTTGAGTTTCATGAAAAACATAATAAGGATTATCTTAAAGCCATGATTGTGACATCGTCACTTCTTGAGAAGCTGTAGATCAGGTGGTTTTTTTATCATGAGGGTTTGTTTCTCCTGGATAGTAATTATAGTGAGGACCCACCTATAGATTGGTTTGTGGTGGGATATGAATCCAATGTATACATGGGTGAAACTGGGTTCTTATAGATATGTGATAGTAATTGATGAGGGTTTCCCATGATTTTCTATGGATAGTTCATCCATTCATATCATATATGTATCATGATATGTGACATCGATATTGGTGGCACATGATAAAATGTTAGATAACATGTTTTATCACTAGCTGTTTCACCTATTAGCAGGTGAAGGTGGATCACCAGAAACCTTATAGTTTGTTTCATCCTTTATCTATCCTATAATGTAAATGGTAATAAGTTTCCATTAATTTTTTTTTCTATTTTTGAGGATTCCTTGAGGTATAAATTAAGTTTGCGTAGTTATGGATTGATTAACGAATTTAGTGCACTTCTTTCAAATCTAGGAATATTTCATAACCCACGAGCTAAGAATATTGTATATCTATAAGATTATACAACTACATATGGTCCCTTATAGTATAATCTTCAATAGGGATACTCATTTGATATCACGGTTCTAGAATGGGTTATAGAAAGCTATGTGTACACAAGTGCTTCTGGCTAAATCATTTCACCCTTTGATTAATTACCAATCACAAAACATGAGAAATTGAATTGGGAACATGCTCTGGGAATGTTTTCTTGATTTCAGAAGTCCTTTTTAGAAGAATCATTCTATTATCAAGTTCTACTAAAATAATTTATATCATGAGATGATTCTTATGGAACAATATGAGGCTCTGTATCCCAGGTGATTTTGTTCACCCATGTACTTGATGGAGGCATGAGAGGAAGTGCTAATAGTTTCACATATTTTACAATATACCTTGGATAAGTGTCATCTAATCAGAATTAATAATATTATTACTAATTATACAAATAAATCAAATGTAAGTCCCTATCAATGACCTCTAGATTTTGAGGTCGGGGATTGTGTTTTCCAATGAGTATTTCCCAAAAATAAGAATATACTAATACATAGGAAAGGGAAGTTATCATCACACTGGGGGGAATTTTTATATCTTGGAGAGTGTTAGGATGGTGGAATATCAGTTTTTATTACCATAAATGTATAATTACATACACAATGTATTCAATGTTTCACAACATTACCATTATCATGTTGACCCATATCATACATTTGATACCTTAGTGGGTAAGTTATATCCAGATGATTTTTCTGTGAAGTATCTTATATGCATCATTGGATTTAGTATGAAGGGTATATGAGGACTTTCTATCCCTTTAGTATGGGTTCCATGGAAGCATGGATGGGTACATGATTAGACATGGTAGTTGTAGGCTGACATACATGCTCAGTGTCTAGATATATTATCGGAAAGTGTTTCACCGCCCTTTGAAGGTAAACTCATGGAAGTGTTCCTTTAATGGGGAGACTACAAGATCATGTTATTTTACCATGAGGTGTGGATCCTTTAAATTTATTCTATTTATTTTTAATGTACCTTTTATTGATTCCTAATGAGTTTTTTGTTGTTTCATGGGTGTCTAGGGCTCTCGTGGAGTTCAAAACCCCACCCACTGTAAAAAGGACTAGACCGCACAATCTATAAAAACCATGTGAGCTAGTTTGCATGGTTTCTCTAAATATATGAGGGATAGAAAAAGGTATTATAGAGGTCTTATAGTTTTAGGAAACTATTTATCATGAGTTTCATGATTATTCTGAGGTACCCAAAATGTTTAGCAGAGTGTACACCTGTTTGGACATGGTTTGTAAAACCATTGCATTAAACAATCTGAGGCCTCTCATTAAAGTGTGACATACACTTAGTTGGCACACAGTTTGGCCAACTATGTGAAAAAACCATGACATATTATCATTCTATGAATAATTTACCATTTTTTCCCTTAAAAATATTATAATCTTTACCCTTCTCTTATTTTCTCATTCCAGTGCAAAACATGTCTTTTTGTCTCTCAGTAGAAATCCCAACTTCCCTCTTCATAGTTTTCTATCCCGATTAGTTATATGAGATCAGATTAAATCATTTATCATCATGTTTTATTTTCATAAGTAAATGCTATCATCCTTTGTATCATTTATAAATTTGTCTCCTCTATGATAATTTTTTAATAGTGGCACAAATACCATATTCTTGATGTATTGATCTACTATTAAATTTTTTTCTTGTATATTCCAAACTAAGGGTTGATACTAGGTGATGATTGTCCTATACAATCATGGTATGCAATATATTGATCATCCTTAAAATATCACTGCTTTATAAAAATTCTCCATTATGAAAAAACTGATATCATATGGAATTTCATATTAAATTCATACTCCCAGACTTTAAATGTTGTGCCTGTTTCTAGATCCCTGTATATATATGATTAATTTATCATTGGAGGATTATCCATCAACACCTTCTAAACAATGTTTGATGATTACTTATTTATAAATTGGTAACCCATGTTGGTTTATATATGTCACTGTTTAGGTTCATGGCGTGACCCTACTAAATTTAAGACATCCTAAACTAAATGAATTATTGATTGTTAAATGGATAGAATATCTATAGTTATCAACTAACACTTCTAAGGTAAGTGTTCCAATTAATTATTAAATTTTTAAATTTTTAAATGGAAAAAAATATTTGTGGATATCACATGGCCTAGTTATTTATAATTTAATTGTATATGGGTTCATGTTCTTGGACCACCTTTTAATACTTATAAAAGGTAAAGTAATGAACATAACAATTTAAAATTGAATTAATGTAATAAAAGGATATATATCATAATTATTATTTTTTATCTCGTATGAAAGGAAATAGAATGAACCTAATAAATTATTAAATAGAATGATTATTACATGGAAATATATAAATTAAATTTTTGTAAAGGTTTCCTAATGCATATGGAATATTTATCATTATAGAATTGGTAAGGCTTCAACTATCCATGAACTCATGGGGGAATTCCTGGATCACTCATATGACTCTATTACAATTGAACGATCATGTTTCCAAGGGAGATTCCTACCATAGAACAAAGTCCATATCTACTAGAAAATTCCAAAAAAATGTTTTAGGATCCCCTCATTATCTTATGGATATTAAGATCCTTGGATACACTAATTGGATATAGATTTATGTCTTCAGACATGTGGAACCACTGATTCACCCCATTGGGCCCAATCATGTTTAACCCAATTTACCATGAATGAGATCAGTAGACTTATTTAAAGGTATTTATAGTTGAATTCATTGGGATATTTACCTTGTATTGTGCTCAATCCTCTTTTTACTACATGTCTGTATGAGCTAGTAACATGTTTTGCCAGACCCCAGAGGTTACAGTTTCCCTGGATTTACTGTGGATGCTATTTAATGATATATAATATGTGTTGATTACACCACATGTGACATATCTATATAAGTTGTACTTAAATAAATTAAATAAATGATATCATGTTCAGATACATTTCTAGCTGAGGATGAAGAGTATATGCAATTTTTACATTACTATACTACATTATATTTGTATAAATTTATATTCTATTTTTGTGTATATTCACAAAGTAGATTTTATAGAAGTTGATGATGGTGGCCATATAATATTTATATCACACTCTATCATGGTAGTCGAAGTCACCTGATAATATTATATGTATAAGGGTGTAGATAATGGGAAATGTCCCGCATTGTAAAAATGATATATCTTGATTTCTTACGACGTATCATGAATTTATATTACCAGGGGATGTTATCAGAATAGTGGATAGATTTTGATACTATTTAATTCTTTTTTCCATAATGTACTTCCGTATGTCATGTATACTTGTTTCCCCATTTTTTATGGGCGTGGAACACATTATCATATTTTGTATACTATACTGTTCAACATTTGTGTTGATTATTATTGAATGTATTTTTATTCTTGTTTTTTCAGTATCCTTCAAATCCATCATTATATATAAATTCTTTCATATATCTATTTTCATATTATCCACTGTGGTATACTCATGTAATGAGGTAATAGAATATCATGGGCACACCCTGGGTTGTCACTGCTAGTCAACATCCTCTTGTATATATGAAGTCATTATTGAGTCTATGGGTCCAATAGGATTGGGTCACCATTTAGTTTCACCTAGTTCAGGGCATCACATATCATAAATTCTATTAGGAGAAATAGGATCCACTGTAAAAAACTATCTAACCATCTTGTTCCAGTACAACCATTAACACACTATCCAATAAAAAATAATAAGAAGTGAGCTTCATCTTAAAGACTTGAGGTCAATTTTTTTTAAATATCCATCTAAAATATTCATCATTTAGTTTTTTCATTGATCGCAAACACAAGAAAAAAGTATAATATCAAAGGAAAATGGTTCGCATACTGCGTCAAAATCCTATCACCCTACTATAGTTTGAGAAACATCATATATATCACCAAGATGATAGTATCTACTTAAATAGAGTAAATGTAAATAAATAAAATATGTTTATCCTTCATCAGATCCTATATATTCATAGTCACAATTGTATAACACCATCTCCATCTAAGTACCTTGAGCTTTAAGGTCACACATTTCACCTTAATAGAATAAATAATTTTCATGAAATCCAAAAATACATATATATTTTTAAACCAAACAACTAATTATTGTGGACTATCAAAGACATGAAATGATGGTTTCTTATGGTGAGGAAACTCTCGATCATGATCTTTTCATATTTCCCTTAGTGGTTGAACAATCATATCCTAATTGAGAACTGATGTAGGTATTTGTCTTATTTCATGGTAACATTATACCAATATCTCAACTAGATAATGGTCAACTATATGATTTTCTTATTATTCCTCATCATCATATTTATGTTGTTTCCAATTCAATTTTTTATGGGAATGACACTACACTACATCAATAGTAAACCCTAAAACTGTTGTAATGGTACAAATACCATCATGTTAAACAAGATATATAGGAGAATCAATTCTTTGGAAAAAATTCATGATTGGTATTTCAACAAAATCAGATGAATTTATGGTAAAATACTATAAATAAATCAAAATATCCCTCAATGAAAAATATCCCAAATTAATAAAGGGACTTAAGGATTGTTATGAAGTTATTTGGTTCGAAACTCACTCGTAACTACATCCTATGTCACAAAAAACCAACCCCTTTATACCAGAACATCCCAAAACTATATACTGATATTAATGGAAGATGTACAATATCCTTTAGTACAAGTTTTTCTTAATCCAAACTACATACCCTATAATACTAGTACCCAATAGATTCGTTACAATTCATAAAGGGGTTTCCTGATCTACAAAGGATGGAGACTGGATCCTAGCATCATATAAGAGTAAAATGGAAATATTTTTCCACAAAAAAAGGATGGTAATTGTTACATGTCAGTATTGCAACAAACCTCAAGGATAAAGTAATAAAATAAAATTATTAAAATAATAACCAAATTTTAACTCATTAAAAACATAAAATCTATCAAAGGAAGGCTCATAAAACCCATGTAAAAGTTAGATCACAACATCAAAGGTCACCTCTGTTACTCCAATTCCCACGTATCATGTACACTAACCAACTCAAAGTGAATTATTACCTTTTCATAGAACAATAATAATATAATCTATTTTATTAGGCAATGGTAGGGTGTGGGGAAAATATCCCAATAAGATACCTAAAATTATTGCATAAAAAATTCCAAAAAAATAACCCATTTATGTTTTAAATTTAAGTTAAACATGTCATAGGAAAGAATTTACATATTTTCAAAAAAAAAATTGATTTCAAATTAAAAATATAGATGATATTTTAGAACATTTTTAAATTAATATTTTATATAAAGAGTTTATATAATCCAATTAGAAGGGAAAAAAAGTATATACTCAATGAAATGTATAATAAAGTAAACAAAAAAAAATAACTATGCTAATATTCCATGAGTTACATTATTGTGTTGAAAACAGATCCTCACATTTATCAGCCATCATCATAGGTCATGATATGTGTGAAAAATGACATCAACACCCCACTAGGTGACGCATTATGGGAAATCTTTCTACACCACAAACAGTGGACCCTTTATGATATATCAGACCAAACCTGTTATACTTAGCATTTTCCCCATCAATATATTAATGGGAAGCTAGTGTCCTATCATGCATGCCCTAATCACACACTAACCAACAAGGATCACATGTTCTTAAAATAAATAATCAATCAATCATGTTAATATTAATGATTTTAAATAATTTCATTATTTAAAATCCAATTTCTTGATTTTAGTTTTAACATGCGCTTTTCTATTCAAAACAATAATAGAATTTCACCAAATTAATATAATTTCAAATATTATTTCATATTAATCCAATTTTATCACGATTTAAGATCAAATCATTTAATAAAATTTACTTTAAATTCAAGATATCTTTTTTCTCAAAATCCTATCAAAAATTTCACCATTATTGAAATTTTGGTGTCCTTTACAATTCCATACCCTATTTAAACCAATCAAAAAAATGTAAAAAATTTAGGTTTTTAAATCAATTAAAAAAATATTTAAAATAATTCAATAAATAATGTTTTTAAATTGTATGAATTTTTTTTGAAACCACCAACCATTATTTACGTGATCAAGTCAACACCCACAATGGGATCACCAATGAGAACATATGTGAAGGAGATTAATGAAAAAATCCAAAATAAATGTAAAAAAATGGTGATTATTTCCATAATTAAAATTGGGATATTTTACACAATTATATGGATACAAGAGGATATAATGATATACTAAATGATATGGGAATAACTTACCATAAGAATATTTAACGATATTAATGACTTTTTGATATGAAAACAAAAGGAGTTTGAGGAGTTAAAATCGATTCATGAGAGTCTTTAAAGTAAAAGGAATCATATTAGTGAAAAATGGTGATGTCTAGGGGTTGAAACCATGGTCCCAAAATTATTTAATAAGATTTTTGGGGTAATTAAAAAATGTACGCATAATTTCATGGTTGGGATACACTGTTAGCTATAACCATTCAACCTAACCATACTCCCCTTATAGAATTATATATGGGGTTCATATCTTATATACACAGTTAATTTAATTTTTTAATATCTCTTAGAACACTATTTTTACATATATAAACTATTTAGAGGGGTCTCCACATTGTTTTGACAAACTGTTTTCCCCCTTAGAATGGCTCAATATATGGAACATGTTTTTCTAAGATAGACTGCATGGTTTTCCATTTCCAGTTTCCAACTGTGTATAGTCCCATTGGCTTCCAAAATAATCCAAATTAAAAAAATAACATGATAGAAGACAAAAAATTTATGGTAATTAAATTTAACATGATGTACTTGAAATAAGTTAATGAATGTTACAGACCCTTAGTTTTTATACAAAAACATTACATCGTATTAGATGGATATCTAATAAATAAAATCATGAAACATTCTTGAATTTTCTATATCTGTGTCTTTACAAACTTGGATACATAAACAACATTTTTATAATAGATATACATCACATCCCACTAAGTTATTCATAACTAGAACCATTGTAAGATATACCATACTTTTAACCTTATTTAATGACCTAGGGGAATGTGATATAATAAAGGGTAATCATAGATACTCAGAAATAATAAGGACATAAAATTTCAATTTTCACTTAAACATATCATTTTCATAATTGTATGATAACATGAGCTTAATTATTGAATATTTCATAACCCCCTCCCCCCAATGTGTTACCCTCCTAAGTGAGTAATGAGGGAAGGGAGATTACGACAACTTAAGTCCCACTTGTAGAAGGATCATGGTTGGAGGCTAACACCGAGGGTATAATACACATGAATATGTGAGGCATTTATGTAAAAGAGAACATGTAGAATAGAGTGATTAGATAGATACTCAAATGACAACTTTCCCATACATACATTCATACACACACACACACAGATATATATATATATATATTCGATGTGAAAATTTTCAATTTCATTCAATACTATGACAATATAAAGGAAAATTATAAGTAGAAAATGGTAAAGACTACATCGACCATGAATCCCAAACATTTCCTAGAAAATAAAAAGCATCAAATATCCAAAAAAATCCTCATCGTAATATTACTAACCTAAAACCAATATATATATATATATATATATATATATATATATATATAGGGATAGAATAACAATATACTATGTAGGATCATTCTTGAAGCCTCTATTTCAAAACAAAAAGAATGAATGGTAAATCACAGAGATCATTAATGGAATAATCATGTCACAAAAACAAGTAAACTATGTTCCCAAACCCACAATTGATAAATCTAATGAAATAACACATACTAGACAAAATATAATATAATATTAGTATATAAATGGTTCCCCACTCTTGGTTCCCCACTGGTGTTCTGCTCTTCCCCAATAGTGCACATCTGGTGCCACCTCTCTCCAAAAGATACCATCCCAATGGAACATGAGAATCTAATAAAAAAACCACATAAATCATATAAAGATATCATCCCATATCACATAAACATATATAGGAACCATGTAGTTTTTAGGATCCACTATAGCATTTATAACATGTATCATAAACCATGTATTGTACCTCAATCCATTACAGCCCATTAATCGAGTAAGATACCACAATCCATCATAGCCTACACATGTATTAACTATAATAATCTTCAAGATATTATATTCAGTAATACCAATGTTTGAAATAACCAAAAAACATTATATTCCTCTACAGACATATATAGGGAAACAAAAATTCTTGTGTAATAGTGCAAGAGACTATCAATTGAGGAGAGTGTGGCCAGAGGGGGAATTCAGCCATCCATCCTCGAACATGGATGTTGGGTAAAAAACCATCCCCGAGTCCACTAGGTTTCAATATTTCTAACAAACCAGGATGTGGTAGCATATAAAATCACAAAATATACCTCATATATTATATCTCATGACTACACTATTGGAATAATACAATCAAAATCACAATTATAGCTATACTCTCTTTGAAAATTTACTACCACTACCAGGGACTAGATATCCTATAAGGACACATGCATTCAAAATAGATACGTTAATTACTTCTTTTAGTTTTATATTTTCCATTACTTAATAAATCCATTGTACATTAATTATATATTAACATTATTACATATTAAATTTTATAAATCATCAGGAAATGTTTTTCCCTTTAGGTGTAATTGAAACAATGCACATAATTTATCAATATTATCATCTCTTTAGAATTTTCATTCCACAAACACCAAACCCATTGGAAGATAATTATTTATTCATTATTAAAATAATTATATAATCCACATAAACTATGAAAATCATCCAAATATACTACCAAATGGAAACATGGAAGCAACCACATCTAGAAGTCTTACATAGTGGGGAATGGAATGTTGATGAAAAATAGCTCAACCAATTTCAATTAAACACATTCATACATAGAATCCAAGCTTACAACAACACATTAATGGAAAATCCAAACTTTAATATATTATATCATCTTCAATTACATATATGAAGACCAAATGTATCTCTTAATGTATCTCACAATTACAAGCCTCAACTACTACCACATCATTTAGACCTCCCTACCAAAATATAAAAACTTCCATCCCTTGCTCTACCATCTCTAGCTCAGATCACATTAAGGAAATCCTGATCCTTATCATATTGAATAGTGAAACTCAAATCCAAATCACATAACAAGGAATCAAGATATAGGTATTCAATAAGTAAACTTATTACCTAAAAAATGGCATACAACATTCACACATAAATGATCTCTCACGACTCTAATCACAGGGTACTCGACCTAGTCAACAATGTTGGGTTCTGAAGCCCTAAAAAATATCTTTATCAGAAAATTATATCTTATTCAATATTTAATTAAATTATTAATCATTCAATAGTTTTATCTAAAGTAAACCTAATGATTCATTCTATAACAAAATATCTAATGAAAAACATGAATTTTGAATTAAAAACAGTATCAAAAACATTTATATGTTCCATTCTCATTTACCAGACATTTAAATTCAACAATAGCAATGGGAATTATTAAAATTAGCCTTTTTTATCTACTCCATTAATCTTATTTATGATAATTTTTAGTTATTCATTCATAGTTAGTCAATTTTATTATCATACAATCATTTGAAAAATGGGCTCAAACCTACCTCTTCATTTGTGATTCTTAAGAAAATTAATTAACTCAATCACTCTTTGTGTTCTTATCCAATTTGGATCAAGAAAAAATTAAAATACATAGCATCCAAAAAGTGATAAAAATCATATAATAGATATCAAAATATCTATAAAATCATGAGACAAAAGTCTATAATTGTGTAAATCACATCAACATGTGATCAATAAAGAATTCCATAATAGTCTATATCAATATTTTTTAAGATAATTCCTCTTACATAAAATAGGCTAAACCATGATCAATTTATAGTTTAACATAAATAAATAAATATCTCATAAATTTCCTACATAAAATATGTCAACAATATTCACAGAAAAACATACCAATGTTGTATATTTTGACCACCACTCTTTCAAAAAAATGTGTACCCTTAAAGACTACGTGGGAAAAAATCACCATTAAACCATCAAGAAAATATCCATTAAAAACATTGAGGATAACATCCATTGAATGAAAATAAGAGGGGGTATCAACCAAATATAAAAAATACAAGAGATGTTGTATAACATACCTCAGATCACCATAGATTGAACATAGAAGGTCTAGAATCAATCCCAGTCAATGAAATCCCAAAATGTAGAGAAATATGGTTGGAAACATCCTAGATTTTTAGAGAAGGGTTGTAGGTTCTGGTAAAAACTATGTCCCAATCAATTTATAAATAATAAATGAACATCATGTTTTCTTAGTCGTAAACCCTTTCTCACTATTTAAATGTTAAATAGCATATTTCACCATAAATCACATCTCCTCAAAACGATCAATCTCAATTATTTACATGTCTGGTAGTACAACATTAATAAGACTAAAAAAACCATAAACAAATTTCAGTATGTGAATGACATCTCAAAAAATATGTGAAATGATATTTCAAAACATGAATCACTTTCGTATCATGTATTCTACATGCTTCCAGCTATTAGATGATGACTACCGCCCGACCCACGAATGGCCTTATTCGAACACCATGAGTTTTAGAAACATGAAATAGGTTAGACTACATGGATACACACCCTTAAATTAGATATATCTAAAAATAGTCCTTTCTAGCAAAATCTAAAACCAAACAAAGATTGAAATTTAAAATGGGTAATATGAACAACCATCCACAAGAAACCTCTCAAGGATCACTCTAGAAAAGGAGCTTCATAACCTCATTATATTAATAAAAAAACAATGTAATAAAAATTAGTTTATAAAAACAATACTAGAGTGGATTTATCTAATGTGATAGTTATTCCCGAATAATAAATAGGAGGAAAACACTCATAAACTTTAAAGGAAAATATCCTAAAAATTTATAATGTTGCTAGAAAATATATAATCATAAAAAAGTCAGGGTACAAAATGAACATTTTTACCCACGTTCACAGGTGCTATCCCCCATTCCATAATTTAGTCACAATACACAAACCAATAGAATATCCAACCAAAGAAACGCCTTCTTTTCATTATCCTAGATCTCCATAGACTACTCCTCAAATGTCACAACATTTTAAACATGGATCTCACCCCAATCAATGAAATAAGAGTATTCATGATGACAAAAAATAATATGTGACATGTGGAAAACATTATGTATGCGGATCATCTTTGGGTGATGTGATATCTAATAAACCACATATTGAACATGAGCCAACACCACTAAAGTCCCAAAAAACTACGGAATAATCTTACTCCTATGACCAAACCATCACTTCCCATGATGATTAGTTACCTTTAAGAAAACATGATATGTAATGTAAAACTCCAAATTTATCGTCCTGTGATATAGATAAAATTTTGTTCAATCCTATTATTCATTATTTGTCTAATGAATTTCCCATAAAATTAATTTCATGTTCTTTACTAGTTACAGCTCAAAAATTTTAGTCTCTTTAACCCTATTGTAACTCAGTACTGAAGGGATAGATGATCCATAAAATGAATTAAATGAATCCATGACCATGGTTAAGTAGAGCTATTTATTTTTTGAAAACTCATCCATGGGAGGGAACCTCATCCACTAACATCTAAAATATAGGAGAGAACACAACGTTCCTTCAATAATTTTGATTGTTCACTCAATTTGAATTTTTATACAAAAATGAAAAGTAGTTCTAGAGAATAACTAAGAGTAAAAATAATATTGGAGACCTACTCACATCATAGAGTTAAATCTAGGATTACAATCAAAGATTATTTTTCTCATCCATTCATGGATTCACACAACCTCATCTATATACTAGATTGACAAAACATCCAATAATATCATATCCCGGATCAATATAAACTGAGATGATTACATCATATGATCCACTATCACCCATATAGAATCATAGACTCTATATGATTGGGATTAATAGTAATGTTGTCCATTTTTATTTCCTCCCATTTTGACAGGGTAATATATAATGTCTTTAGATAACCACCAAGAACATGATGTTTTTCATTTAAATTTTAATAGAAAAAAAAATCTCGAAAAAAACATCTCCAACCTCAAAATTCAACCAAATACACCAAATATATCCCCTGAAAACATCATACAAAATTTTTATTCCATGTTGTATTGCTAAATCTAAGATATGGAACTCATAGAGAAGCACTTCCCACATCATCTATGGAACAAAACACATCCTATATATAAGCATATCTGCCTCATGTTCGAAATCATAGATGAGAGTAAGTGATATAATGGAGTGTGTTAGTCAAAAAGAAAACAAATATTCCACCATTTAAAAAATTTGAAAATGGTACATTAAACAATATTAGGATAAACCAATATAGGAAACACTAATGAATAAATATGACCATAACCTACATTATGACCTCTTTGGACCAGCTAAAGACCACCTCCATGACAAAAGTCTACTCTATGAGGATGAGAGGCATCACATGACTATACTAATATTTTACAATATTCTATATAGTAATAAAATACTTGAAAAACCTAATATTGTTGCCTATATTGATCCTACCTCAATAGCAGAACCGAAACCATGCTACCGGTTTCAGGTTGACTGCTCAGAAAGGTTCTGCACTATCATAATTGAAGATCTTTGAATTTAAAATAAAAACATGTGTCTCATCGCATATCATAAAACTATGAGCCACCAACTAAAGAAAAAATTTATTATGAGGGAAGGTTCCTACACCTATCTGACCAATACCTCTTTAGCCCTAGAAACTAGGAAACCTCATACCACAACTTTGGTCTTGGAGAGTATTTACGACTCCCCTATCATAAATATATGGTTTTAGCCAATGTTCCCTCAACAACATCTACTCTCTATATCACCTCATGATACATATTCACCATAAATAGGGTGAAAATTTACAGGATATCTGTAATCAAATCCTCTTATAAATTCCTCTCCCTATAATCTATAAAAAAATATATCTCTATCATATTATAGAGGGCACAAAAAATAGATCTTGAACTCTTGAATAATAAAACTCCCCTATTAAAGAAAAATAATATCCTAGATAATTTATTCCCTTATCATCAAAAAAAGAAACTATATTTTTTATTGGTATCATATCTTCTCCCATGAAATTTCGAATCCTCAAGATCCATGAGGAACAAGAACTATCATTGCCTTTCTTCTCCATAAAACATTGTCATAGCGAACGAAACCAATTGTTGGCTCTAATTAGGGATCAAAATGAATGATATCTCAACCTCATCTAACTAGTCCTCTATCAATTAATATGAAACATATCCCTTATACATCTTTATACAATGGAATTGAAACTTATAGAGTGTCCTCTTCCATGTGTCATCATCTTCGACCTCCACTATATAGTGATCTGCTGGAAAATCATACTAAACATTTTGATCGTGAATCTAATGAGGATTAAACCTAGATCCATTCCTAGAAAAACTTTACTATTAGATCTTGTGAACTAGGATTATAGAATATATAATATATTTTTTTTACCCCATTAATCGTTTAACCTATCTCATGGTCTACCCGTTTCAAACACAGACCAAGGAATAATGTTGCATGATCCATTCATAGCTCTCTACCCTATAATGAATATTATTCATTTAGTAGGCACACTAAACATATAGGTACATGGATAATCTCATAAAGACCCTAAATACCTATGTCTCACTCAACCTTCCATGTTGATATCACTTAATAAAGATAGTTGGCATCATTTCCATATCAACATATGTAATCTCACATGTTTGTAACTTTAATCAAAATCATATCCCTCAACCCCTATATTATATAAATCTTTATAAAGACCCGTCTCACAAATTTTACACCTCCAAGGTTGGAAATTTTGGAGGATACACGGTAAATTCATATGTCCCTCCTCTAGTCATCTCAAAGTTGTCAAACTGGCTACGTGGGTATAAAAACATGCAAATGGGTGTCATTGAACTCTATGTGAAAATATTTTAGAGATAGGTAAGAAAAAAAATAATAACATTATTGAATATATATATATATAGATATAATTAACACCCATGTTAAAACATATATGTTCATACAGTACTAGAATAACTGAATGGAGAAGTAATAGTAGACAAAGGTAATGATGGAAGTGACCATCATTCCCAAACCACACCTAAAAAACCTCATGCTAGTAATATTCACCCTGATATCCTATCTTATCAAGATGATATGGAAAATATTATATATATATATATATATAGGGTGATCATAATATTATTCTCATTACGATTCTCCATAGAGCTTCTCATGCAAAAGATAATGAATGAAAGATAAATCAATGTCAACAAGAAAAATAAATCATCCCCTAAATAGATATAATAAGTTCCCTACCTCACCATGGATAACTCTACCCACATATTTCATACAATAGAAAATTTAATATAATAACAAACCATCATGGAACCCCAATGCTAATTCCCTACTTGAATTTTTCTCTACACAAATGGCAGATGTACAGAGTCAACTCTATCAAAAATAATGTAGCAAGAAGATAACTAGGAAATGAATCACAAAATTCTCCTCAAGGATATCATAATCACATAATCACATATCACATCATTATATGTAGTAAAAGAATAGTTTTTTAGAACCAAAATATCATGTTAAATTCATATCGTACATCATTAATTATACATCAAGTCAACAAATCCCAATAACCATGTAAGCTACCAAAATACCGCATAGCCTATACATGTCATACCAATAATAATCCATTTGATACTATATATCAAGTAATACTTGTCTTTGAAATAAAAAAAATCCATCATATACATATATAATAATATATAGTAAAAATAACTACCATTCATACCAGTATAAGTAACCACTAGGAGAAGAGAGCGAGGCTAAAGGGGGTTTTATCCATCCATCCTTTCACCGAGATGTCGGGAAAAAACCTTCCTAGAGCCCACTATGTGTTAGTCACCCTTACCAACATTGGTATAATAAAATTTGAAATCATAGAATATATGTTATATAATGTTTCTCATTACAAAATATGGGTATATCATAGTACTTAGCTAAACTATAATAATCATCTCTCAAACACCCAGCTGCCATTACATGAAGAAGATATCCTATAAGCACAAAATATATTAATATAGATATATAAATTAATTATTTTTATAATTTAAAATTATTAATTAATTCACCATAAATTAATTATCCAATAAATTATTCCTTATTAAATTACATTAATATTCAATCCAAGTCCATTCCCTCAAAGAATAATCCTAAACAAGTCTATAATTTATCAAGATTAACATTTCTTTAGCATTTTCATTCCATCAATACAAATCCTATTGGTTACAAATTAATTATTATTTTCATCATCATTCCACACCTTAGATACAGTCATAAAAAAATCTGAATCTACAAACAAGAGGAAACATGAAAAAATCACATTTATTTTCCTCATGTGTTGGGGAAAAGAATACAGATAAAAGAGAGACTCATCCATTAGCCATTAAAAAGATTCATAATTGAGCATCCCAATATTCTAGCATCACATTAATGGGTAAGACCAACATTAACCCCTTCCATCATCTTCAGTTCCATCACTAACACCCATAGGTATATCCTGAAGCATCTCTCAATCACTTGTGTCATCTGCTAAAAAATCCTATTGGCCTCTCCACCCATATATCACATCAGACATCCCAAGATCAGCCATCATATGCTCACATCACATTTGCATCTCCATTCCACATATCAACATTGATAGAAAATATTATATCCAGGTCATATAAAATGGAATTGTGAAACAAATAATCAATAGAAAAATATAGCACCTAAAATAAGGCATCAAACATTCACACATAAAGAAGATCTCATGACTCGCTATGAATTTGGGTATCTCAATAAATTTGAAAAATGAATCCCCAAAAATTATCATTATCATAGAACAAATTCATATCCAATAATGAATTAAAAGATTCATTATTCATACATTCATTCTAATTGAAACCTATGAATAAAGAAATAATAAGTAATCAAAAGCTAATCTTTCTGTTAGCATTAAAACTAGTTTCAACATATTAGATAAGTTTTATCTTCATTATCAATCATTTTTATATTAAAATTATTAAGATGAATTTACATGATTATCGTTATTTATCAATTCCTTTAATCACATGCAATATAAATTTTAATTAAACACAAAAATTTATTCAATTTGTTTGTCCATAATTTATAATAAACACTATAATCAAACATGCATATTTTTTATAATTATTAATAAATGTAAATAATTAATTTAGAATATAAGTTCATTTCCAATTTACATAGAGAATGTTATGCTATTATATAAATATATATGACATGATAACCATCATATAATATATATCACACTAACTAGAAAATCCACATTCAATTTTGTATCAGTATATAAAGCACATCAACATGAAATCTCTAACCATTTCATTATTAACCACATTAAATATTTATTTGGTTAAATAAATTTCCTTACAAAGAGATAAAACATGATTAAATTATGATTTAATGTAAATAAATAGAGAATAAACAAATATCCTACCTCAATGGAATCAACATTCCTCACAGAAGAATGGACCAATGTCATAGATCCCAATCACCTCTCCCGCATGAAGCTGCATCTCACCAAGGAAACCATGAAACAACCTCACAAGAAAAAAAACAAATAAAATATCCATTATAAACATGGATATGATCCTCTAAAATTCTTAAATAGGAATCCAAAGGAACTAAATTGAAAAAATAAAATAGAAGTTGTGGAATACACCTCAGATCACCATAGATCGAAGACAGATGGCCAAGAATTGATCCACATCAATCGAATAAAAAACTCCTATAAATAGGCTTAAAATCCATTGGTAGTTTAATAAAAGGTTCTGAGGTCATGATAAAACCTAAGGCCCTTGATATTTTTAAATCCATTATATACAGATTATTTACATGGGGTGAAACCCTTCCACATCATGTAAATGTGGGGATTTAGATATCACAAACAAATTCCACCTAAAACCAATAAATCCCAAAATGTTCATATCATGTATCACCCACTGAACCATTCGAAAACAGACTATGAACAACATTCCAGCCATAAATTCACTTTCAACACTGTTTTGAATAAGGAATTCATGATACAAAACACATAAATCCCATGTCTTCTCCCTTACACTATCTTTTTAAAGATGGAACCCCCAATCACAATTTATGACTCCTTTGAAAACCATGATGATTATAAATACCAAAATAAGTGAACTACATCGATTTAGTCCTTTAATGAAAACATATCCCATGTATGATTGATTATAATCTTGAGTCATGATAAAAAAAGGTAGTTCGTAAGACATAAATCATAAACTAATCAATGAATATGATCCATGAGGGAATAGAATAAGAATAATTCATTTGTTTTTGAATAAAATTAATCATATAAAATATTTCCATTAGTCAACGGTCACTTGAAAAAAAATCATAGTGGATTTTTTTTTACTTTATATTCCATTATATCATTAGTCAAGGTTATCTCCGTAGACTAAAAGAGTGTACAACGACGCAAACTAAACTGGGTACACTCCCAATTCCTATAATTATTATCTAATGAGATATCCATATTTACCTAATTTACGGGATGTATATATTATTTTAGTCTATAATTTCATGTAATCACAACCCATTCAAATAAGCCTGAAAATATTTTCAATATTTCATCATATATCATAACCCATGGAAAATAATAAAATTTCATAAATTTAAAAAATGTCAACATAACATTAAACATAGAAAACAATCATTTTTTATAAATATCTCATCATCATAATCATCAAATATTCAAATATAATTAAAGGATGGAATTACTATATCATATCTCTTATATGTCTTCTAATATTAATTTTTTTTAAATTATGGCTTCAAATGTTTCTTGAGTAAAATACAATTTTAAATATGAAATAACATATTTAAAATATAACAACATAAAAAATCTTATGGAAAAATTTAATTAAAAATAAATAAGATAACTTCAAATGGAAGATTCAAATAATTTTTCAGTCATGATGGTGGTAAATTTCATTCATGTCATGTTCATTAACACAAACACTCCTTCATAATTTTATATAAAAAGTAGAAAATAACTCATTAATAAAATGAAAATAATATTGTTTTTAATTTATTTATAAAAATAAACAATTGGGTGAAAAAAAAATTAAAAAATCATATTATTATTGTAAATAAAAATTTCTTCAACTTTTAGAAAACATGAACATGGAATAAAAAATAAATTTTCTCAAAGAGGCAAATAAATTTATTTTCACTTAGAATAATTTATTTTGTCTATTAAGTACATTAATTGAGGAAAAGTAATGGAAAATAAGTAATCTTTAGTAACTGATATAGGTGAAGAAAATTCATCGGTTTATTGAGAGGTATATCATAAATTATAATCATCAAAAACATGGAACATAAATTATCCTTATAAAAAATTAGATTGTAACATTAAATACTTACCAATAATATAAATTTTGAATCCTAAGCATCATATAAGAATAATATACAATGAAAAGTTAAATATCATGAACATAAGGGGAATGATATTATAAAATTTTCAATTGGTATTATCTGAATCTCACATAGGAAACATGAGGTGATTGCGAAATATGTCTCACCAAAATAAAAGTGAGATGAGAAACCCCTGACCTCAAGTCTTTTATTGCTTCTTTATTGTTTGAACATACTCTATAATTAAAATAGATTAATTATAAAACTATTACTAAACCATATTCTTGTATATCATAACACATATCATTTATATATATCATATTATAACCTATTTAATTACAATTATTTATTAAAATCACTATTATGGGTGATATATGCTTTATTTTCCATTTTGTTCAGTTCATCAATCATGATAATTATATTCTGATCATGGTTACATAATCTATAGAGTGATAATGATGATATAAATATAATATATTTTCATTACCTACATATATATCCACTAAATATAAATATTGAAAAATTATTTATATCATTTATAAATATATTATTCCATGTGTACGGATGAAAACATTATTATTTTATAATGAAAAAGGAAATAAATATCAATATCAATTTATTATTCAATAACCATTATGATTTCATGAATTTATTAACTACTATTGGCTTCTATTTCTATAATTGTCTATAAAAAATGGGGATGAGAAACGAATTACACGACTATGTGAAGATGGTAGGTCGTTCATTCACATGAGTGACATTTTCATTTTTTGTAGTATTGCAAGGTAGAGGAAATTGGTTTTTTCATTTTAATAATAACATATTAGTTCAGTTAAAATTATTAATTCATTATTCTATAATGTAAATAATTGACTAAAGATTGGTAGAAAACGAAATAAAATAGAATGTAGTCAATTTAGAGTTTTACCTATTTATTTAGAAACCTAATTTTAATTACACCTTGTTCACTAGAAGGATGGTCCTTAATAAATTACAAAATCTATAAGGCATGATGGTAGAATATAAGAAGGTATTATTATAGGAATTTCATGTTTTATAAGGCACATTATGATTGGAAATGATATGAGGGGTGTTATCATTTTCTATGTGAGGGAAATTACATAGTTAGAATTACTTAAAAGAGTAAATAATATATATATATTTTAATAACATACAGTAGAACCAAGTCACCCAAAATTCCAAATGTGGTTTTATAGGAATAATAAAAAATTATAAATTCACATTTGGAAAAGTATTGGTTATGTTTAAGGGTTTATCTTTGAGTCAAATCACTTTAAACACAAGTAGATTTTAACCATGATAACATAACATTTTACCATGATAACCTAAATATGTGACCAAAAATAAAAGAGCAATTATAATAAAATTTGAAATGATTATAAATTTTTTTAATTTTTTTATCATATTTAATTTTTATTCTTGTCATAAATCAATTCGAATATAAAAATGAAAAATGTATGAAAAAGAATTTTTAAAAAAATACCATATTTACGAGTAAAAATAATATAACCATGAAAAAAATTAATAAAACGGATTCAATAAAATATAATTACTAATATAATAATTTCTATTTTTTATAATTTTAAGAAAATTTAAAACCTAATTTTAGATTTCAACCTTGAAATTAAATGAAATTATCCAAACATAGTTTTAAATTTTAATAATGCATCACTTATCTTCATCAAAGAAAATATTAGGTTCTTAATTTTATAATTTGTTTTTAAAATAAATCATTTATTTCATTATTGTTAAATTTTTTTATAACAAAACTAATACTATATAATAATTTCATGTGTTAAATATATTTTTATGTTTTACCCCATGGGTTTAACAGAATTTTACAACCTGTACTGAGGTAAAAAATGTTTACCCTAGTCTCTATTCATAATGAAAAAATAGGTTTAACATATTAAATATTATTAATTATTGTTATTACAAATATTTAAACTTTTTAAAAAAATTCTATTAAAAACTATATATTTTATGTTTTTATTAAACAAGAAAAAGATTATATGTAGTGGTTTTCTAAAAAATCAATCATTCTTATATATGAAATGTTTTTATACAAAAATCAATCATAAAATTGATCCCAATGATATTAAGAGTATTACTATTTATATAAAGTAACTAGTGTTAATTTTCACCAATATAAAAACAATTAACATTGTAGATTCATGAATTGATAATATAGTTTTCAATAAAAATAAATATTTTCTAATTTTCTCTCAAAAATTAATAATTTCAAAAAAAAAAATTCCTCTTAGATATTTTTAATACGATAAATCCAAAATAATTTTCATTTAATCAAATATAATTTTAAAAATTGGTATGAATTATATAAAATACTCACACACAAAATTAAATTAAAATCATTGATGAAGAAGGTTTTATAAACATAAAATGGATTTACTAAAAAAATAAGTAACTGTTAAATTTACACTAGTAAATTTAATATATTTATATATAATTGTAATACAAATTTTGTATAAAATTTTCCCTATTCATACCACACATTTTAAATCCACGTTTATAATGATCATACTTACATAATAAAATTCTAACAATATATCACTATTTGTTTAGTCTTGTTATTGCATGTAGTAGAATAAATAAAATAAAATTTTTGTATTTTAAAAAAATATATCATAAAATATTGGGGTTATAATATCTTATTAAATTATAATACAATGGAAAAATAAACATCAATTGTGCATACTTATGGACAACCACCACCATAAAGCTATTTGATCCATTTTTTATTTCCAATTACATGGATGGTAATAAGGATATATTTGATATATAAATTTGAAATTATAAATATTTTAAAATGGTGAATTGTTATATACTTATATTTCATACCATTTGTCAAAAAATGAAAACAATGTTTATGAATACGTACGACCTGCCGCCTCAATGAATGATGTAATTTATTTATCTATCATTTATTTCTATGAATGAATAAAAATATATACAACGAATATATATGATATGTATATCATTATTTTTATTCAATATATTATGTAATTTAAATAAATGTTAATTGGATGGAACTATTAAACCAAAACACTCATGGAAAATAATGCAGTTGACAACCAAAACAATGATATTAACAAAATATTGTAAATAAATTGGGTATTAGATATTATAAAAAAATCATATATGATATTATAGATATGTAAATTTTTTTTATGTGAGTTTAATAAATATAAAGTTATTATATTGGTGTTTAAATAAAATTATGTGGAAATTTTATCTCTAGGTAAGGTATTTTGTCTCAATTTCCACTCCATTGAGACATACTTTTGGGTATGGGACAATTAAATTTTATATGGTTTATATATATACTGTTAGATTTATTTTACATGAATATATATTCCTTCAAGACATATAAATCCCAAATAAAATTATACTCTTTCATAGGGTTGCAATTAGAAAGATAAAAACAATTTAATAATCTAGTTTACAAAATTATTTCTTTGGTATTTCTCATATTTTTATTAAAGGAATCGTATAATATAACCTTTATACTCTCTCTATTCCATGAAAAAATGAATATTTAATGAGTATATATAATTTATTTAATAATTTTCTCTCTTTTGAACATGAATCAATAAAACTAATATTTAAAATAAAAGTCAATCTTAATTATATTTTTTATTCGGTATATTTTCTTTCCATGCACATATTTTTAAAATTTATTTTAGAAAAGAGTATATTAATTACTGAAATTAGCTATAAAGGAAAATATATAATATCCTTAATTTTCTACACGGTTTCAATGGAATAATTCTAAAATATTTTTAAGTGATATATTAATAAATTATCAAAAAGAAATATAAAAATGAACATTTCTTTTTTACATAAATATATATCTTTAATGGATTTTATGGCCACTATAACTATATCAGGCTAATTGTATATTTTTTAAAGATTTAAATGGTATTATGAGGAAAAAAATTTAATGTACTCTTTTTTTAATTATATGATTCCATTTTTATTACTTCTCCAAAGCATATTATATTATTAAAAATATAATATATCCAATGAATTGATATTAATCTATTATGTCATATTAGTATTATGGTAATTAAATTTCTCTTCAAAGATTCACTTTCATCTGAAATTTTTTATTAGAAATTTTATTTCACTTAAATATTCATATTCCTTGTAACAAGGATACTATTACTAATAAAACAAAACAACATTTATTCATAGTGTGTTTTACTATGAACATTCGTTGATAACTTTTGAGATACTGAAATTCCAAATTATTTACTCCATACCAATACTTTTTAATAAGGTATATTTTTTATCAATTGGATATATAAGTATTGTATTAGACATATACTGACTATTGTCCCTACAGTTTTATTTCCCCATGATGAATCTATGGGTATAATGTGAAAAATCAATTTGATAGCTTTATTAAATAGGTTTTTATGTATACCTATACAATGATTAAACTTTCGTGGAAAAAGGATTTAATATTAAGGGTATCATGAAATCTAAGACCTAGACATACATTATTAATCATTACTATCAATGATATTTTCTTTATTGTTTTCCATTATATTAATTCATTTATATTATACATGCATGAATTTCATGCACATTTTCTGGAGTAAATAAAACGTGTTTGTAATTATTTGTGTTTCCACATTCATTATGCCTTATTTACCCATGACTAGTTCCACTATGTATAACACCTAATAATTATATGAGCTTCCAAATATTTTTTTTATTTTTACAAGGATATAATGAATGAATATATGAATAATATCGAGGATGAATGAATGTTTTTTCTGCAATGTATTATTTATTTTTAATGTAACCTCATAATCTTGTATGTGTGTAGTTCATCAGGACTACAAAACATATCAATTCCGTTTATTGAAATCTATATTATATTATACTAATTTAATAAAGATTATAATGACTATAGGTTACTTGATTTGAGGTTTCGATAGTCAATATCATAGTATGTTCTGTAGAATCCTTGGGAACTAGATGTTAAATAAACATAGCTAACATAATAATAATGAAAATCAATTACAGTATGCATGCTTATAATTTTTTTATTCAATGGATAAATATTGATAATATTATTTGATTAAATAGTCTATTCCACTATTCAATAATGTTTTCTAATGTATGAAGAGGAATCAATCCCATTATTCAATATTGGTATTTACAAACTGATGAACCTATAAAAATTGGCAGTAGAACTGAGTCGATAATTTCTATATTATGGTAGATAAATCATATTAGTTTGAATAATAGGTATTCTATAGAGGATCATATAGTTCCAAATTGTGACTCATAGATGTTGGATTGGTTCAGGTGACGTAATCCCCCATCTTTAAATATAATTACTAATCCATTGGTTGCTAAGAAATAAACCAAGTCTCTCAAATAGATATTTATGGATCATAGATATAATAAAAAAGAAAATTTTATTTTAAGTGTATTATTTGAATGGAGATTCTAATAAATAGATTTCATTGATCTATACAATGAAATTTAATTATGAAATAATAATCTTGGAATGGAGACATTTTAATGTGGTATTCATAACTAAATAATTCCCTCAAGAACAAAAAGATAAAATAGAGGCGATGTTATTGACATTAAAATAAAATAAATAATAATGTGTTGAACAGTTTGAGGTTAAAATTAATAAATTATCTAGGAATTATTTTGGATACATATATATTATTTAAATAATGACTCAATTTTTAATTAATGTTTTTAATACATGTGTTTAAATGGAATTATTTTCTCGAAAAATCCCATCACATGATGAGATAGTATAAGTTTAAAATAAGATATAGAATTAATTTTATAGATTATATATATTCAAGGTATATCATGAGAAGAAGTGGTCAGTTGAGAACCAAGAAAAGGAATCATGTAGAAGAATATGAAGAGAACAAGTCAATTTTCACCTTGTAAACATTTTATAAAGAACATTCATGGGAAATTCTTTAAGGGCATGGGGTTTTGAAATAATTTTATTGATTATTGGAATATGGCCAATTATTGAAAGGAAAATAAATTGAAATTTTTTATCTATCACTTCAACTATAAAGAGAGTGTGTATTAATAAATTTAGTCCCCAAAGCATTAGGTGAACTGACCATAGATGATTCTAATGGGAGAATGATGAAAATGTGGAATTACTATATAATAAGTGGATGTTTCAAGAAATGAGGTGAAAGTTACACATATAATTTACTCTATAAGTGAACATGATATAATTTAATTAAGTTACAACAACTATATTTTATCTATATAAGTTTACAATGGTATCACAACACCACCTCAATTATTATATATTGATTTTGTATTAAAAAATCATATTGGGAAGATCCCACAAATCAAGCCTATAGATCCTCTCTAGTAATTATTTTTGGAATTTGCAACCTTTAGATACTTTAATTATTCCATCATTTGAATTTGATATAATTTTTAGCATGTTTTATCTCTCTTAGTATATAGTCCATATCAAATTCCATGAAAGAAATTATGTGTTTGATATTCTAAATCAACCTAATACATTTTATCAATTCATGGATGAATCTAAAATCTCAATGCAAGGTAAATAAATAATATGGGGTTTACAAATTATTCATGAGGTATATTTATCTAAAATGTTGAAGTAGATAATCATAATTGAAGATACACTTATTATTTAGGTGTTTTTTATGTAATTATAAAATATTTTCCAAGTTTACATATGAATCATAACGTTTTTTTAAAATAAAGCTCATACCTAGTTATACACCTTATTCGAAGGATTCATATAGAATAGACCTGATTAAGTTTAAAAAATCTATTAATAAAATATATAATAATATAGATAATGGATTCATTTAACAATATGATTCCCCATGGTGTAAAATAGTTCATTATAATAAAAATAAAGATTACTTATTGTATCTTTGAATTGCTTGTCATGGACATAGAAATATCACTGTTATGAATTAGTATCATCTAAAATGTATAAATGATTTGGTGGATCAATTATGAGAAGAAAAATGTATTTTTAGGTTGATATTTTATCTATATGTCATCAAAAAAGGACCAAGAAGCAGGATAGACACAAGACAACCATCATTGTAAGGTATGGTCATTATGAATTTATTGTAATGTCAGTTATACTTTTCAATGATAATTCATTTTTCATGGATGTATTAAATATAGTTTTTATATATTAACTTATTTAGTTTTAAAATTTATTTATAAACAATATTCGTATATATTTGAGGATCATGGAATGGAATGATGAAGTATTTAAGACCGTTCTCATGTTTCGGAAGAAGAAGGCGTTGTATGAATAATTTACCAATTTAGAATTTTAGCTTAGGAATTATTCATTTTTATATTATATAACATCATGTGAGGGCATATCATTGGATCCATAAAATAATTATCTTATTGAAAAATGAACTATATCAACCACAGTAATGATGAGTCATATTTTTCTTATCTTTGATAAATAATACTGAATATTTTTGAGATATTTCTCATAACAATGTAGTAAAATCACTATGTTGACTTGGAATAAGGTATTATTCATATGTATAGATGAATTTGAGGAGAATTTCCATGAACGAAAGATAATTTTAGTCAGTGTTCCTATACGTACACTACCATAGAGAGAACTAGCGTTTGTGTTATATGATTGTTTATAAGAGAAGGAAAATTGATGCATCATCATGATAAAAATATATAATGATATCTTACGCCACTCAACAAATAAAATATTAATGAAAAAAATTACCAAAATACTAATTTTTAGTTGGAATCATTTAGTTTTTTCTAGTAGGTATGGTTGAAATATCGGTATGGCGAACAATGTGATAAATAGATATTGATCATAATATCTTGAATTATATATTTAAATAGAAAGAGTATAATATATATCATATAATATTTTTTGGGAACTTTAATGATTATAAATATTCAAAAAATTACCACCCTAGGAAGTTGAGCAATGTGGTTGATACTCATATTTATAATGTCCATTCTAGTTTTTTTCTTGATGAGGAATGGTTGAGATTAAATTATTATAGATTTAAATAAATTTTATCCTTTAATCTAGAGGAAATGAGATAGATCATATTTTATTAGATTAATTTTTAACCATCCCTCCATGAGAGGATATTTAAATCATATATGGGTGGTGTGCAATTATAGAATATCGGGAGGAATGTTCCCGTGTTTTTGCATGATTATAATGCAGTTAAAATGTTAATAATTTTCCAATGTGTTTTATCAAATCAATATTTAATGGAGTTATAGGATGAATATCATAGTTAATTATTGTATATTCATCCTAGAATTAGAAATATTTATATCAATATAAAAAATTATTAATGGTTAGAAAACATAAAAAGGGATATTTCTTATTAATGTATACTTGTGCCTCTAGTGTCTACAAGTAAAGGATAAGAGAAAAAATCTATGTTAATGATAAAAACAATATCAATATGAGATGGAAATAGGAAAACATTACCATTGATTTCATCAATTAACTACAAAACAATATGATTATAATAATGAAATTTGGGGTTTAGTTCTTCTTATGGAGAAATGAGTGCATTTTATCACTTTTAGATAAGATTTATCTCTCAAAAATATTAATCAATTATATATTAAATAAGTTGTTAGATTTCATGGATTTTTTCTCTCTATTATATATAATTAAGGTATTAGGTTTACTTAAATGTTTATGATAATCCTTTAGTATGATCTAGATAAATATTTGGTTTTTAGTACAACTTGTCATCCTTTGAAAGATGGTATATTTGAGAAGACCATTGAAACTATGAGTGACATGTTATGTGATTGATTTAAGAGTTTAAAAGATGGATGGGATAAAAACATTCATTTTGCATAATTTTCATGTCTATTAATATATATATCATTTTAATTCATATTCATTACCATATTGGTATGAAAATTTATTTCTTTGTGCTTCCACTAATCCTCTCTCAAATTCACGATTCCTTACATGTTTCTCTCCAGATAGAGTACATTACTTATCCTTGATATGTAATGAACTCAAATGGAATACAGATTGAACAATATCTGTATTATGTGAAACAAATAATGGAGATTATAGAACATAGAGAGTAGTTTTTATGATACATGAACACTCACTAGGTAAATGTTTTCTGGTTAAATAAAAACAAATTTAGGGTTCTACATGGAAGGAAAATGATGTGATGAGGTGGAAATGTCCTTATTTGTTTTAATTTTTATACTAGAATGTTAAGGGGGGAAATTAAATCTAAGGGGGTATAATATTACCCCACATTATTTTATGATATAATTATTTTTAAATGAATCAAATTTCTTCGATAGCTTTCTTTACACGCAACTCTGACTTTAAACAAACCATAAAAAACTATTAAAATATAATAACCTTGTCCTTAAAGTAGAGATTATAAATAATATTAGGCATATTATCAAATATATATATATATATATATATATGTATATATTTGAATTTAAATTTATTGATTAAAAAGTAGGAAAAAATTAGTTAATTTTGATAAAATTAATTTTATGCTTTAGTAATATTTTTTCCTCAAAAATGATTTTATTTTAATTTTTGTTTTGATATTGTAATTAATTTAAATTAAATTTAGAAACTAAATTCTATAAGAATTACATCATCTATGAAATTTTTTAATTTATATTTTTTGTGTTTTTCTAAAATATTTCTATTTTAGTGAATAGTAATATCTACTGATTTTCGTAAAACCGTTTTTTCATTTCTTTAAGTCAATTTATTTAAGATATACCATTATATTTTGTATTTGATATGAATTTGGTATAATATCAAATAAATTTTCAATAATTTAATTAATTACATTAGGATAAATCATTTAAATGATTTTGATATATGTTTTTTATTAGGATAAAAAAATATTTTTTCCTGAAAATGGGTGTTCATCATATTTTGTGGGTTTAATTTTGAATTAATTTCTAAAAAATATTAGAATTGAATTTGATAAAGTATACTAGATAGTAGTAGTACTATTTTTTTTATAAATGTTAAATAGTTCCTTTATATTTTTAGACAAATTTAATAGTAATAATGATAAATTTTATCACCTCATTTAAGGGTAAAACAAGTTACACAAGTATAAAACATGAATATTAGGCCTTAGAATATATAAAACACTTTCCGTTAGGTTATTTCATGATTGAATGTTTTTCATACTCATTCATGTATAAGAAATATGGAATATTGGTGATATTTTTCTATTATCAGGTCATTTATATTATTTTTAGGAAATAATAAATACAAAATGTCACTTTTTTATCATTAATATGTAAAAAAAATTAAATTAGGATAAAAGGAGGTTTGTTCGGTAAAAAAAGAATATTTGAAATATGAATTGATTATTTTATCATAGCAATTTTCTTTTGTTTTTTAGTGATTTAATATTTACCTTAATTTCATACAGAACACAAACATAATATTTATATAAATAATTAAAAAATAAAATAAATTTATTTATTAAAAAAAATTATAACAAAATATGGTTGATTTATTGTAGTTCACAATATTTTAGACAAATATATCACATATAGTGTGCATTAATGGTTTATAGTAAAGTTACGTGATAATGCTTATGACAGTAAATTCAATGTATGTAGAGAGCTCAAAAAATGATATCCATGAAGTTCTATAATAGAAAATATTATTACAAGGCGTAATTTTTTTAAAAATAATTTTTTTTATAAAAGATAATGGGAAAGGGTTGAAAATATATACCATGGTATATTTAAGGTTTAAGTGTATTTATAGTTACCTTCTTGATTAGTAATGTCTAAAACCATGGTTAACATGGTATTAATCAAAAGGGTATATGAGAGTAAATACTAATAGATATGGGTAAAAACATAACCAGAATTTGTCTATATTGTATTGATTGAGATTATAAATACTCTTTATCATCATATAATATAATTATAAGAAATTGGATCCATTTTTTCATGTAATTTTAATTTATATTGTTTTAATACTTTATGCAATTAAAAAAATTATCCCTTAACATATATAAGGAGAGCACATTTTTCTTTTCATTACACTGGAATTATCCATCATGATTGAACAAATCCTACTATATTTTATAATCAAGTTTAACACACACGATTTATAGTTTATTTATTCTTATAAAACCATTCCATGAGTCATTAATAAGGGATCTAAATGAAGTATACCAAAAAATAAGTAATCATCTTTACTAACTCCTTAAACTTACCTTCTTATATTATTTCCTATAAATATGTTTTATCACTATTTAAATAATAGATAAAATATCATCAATACACAAGAATTTTATTATGATTATTGTACAACCCTTTAATATATGTTTTTAATCTGATAGAATGTGAAATCACTCAGTGTGCATATGGGCGGCTTAGGTCACCACATATCGGTGTAATTTTTTTTCATTACCATTTTACATTGATGTTTATAAAGAATAAATTAATGTGTATAAATGATGTTTATGAAATAATGATTCTTAATTAATTATTATAACATATATAGCATCTTATCATTTAATACTTTGGACATCAATAACATTTCTTGTGTGTTTGTGTTCACTACCACCTCTAAAAAGAGATGTTTTCATAACGCGACCCAAGATGGGGCTTGAGTTACATCTACCACAAGAATGCCTCCATGGTCCAGGGGGTTGACACAAGCATCAAAGAAACACAAATATAAAGAAGGCCATTTAATAAAAACCTATACACATAAACATTTCAAACTCAATGAAAAAAGTCCAGAAGGAAAGAAATAATGAATGAAACACTGCTATAAATACACCAAATATGCATGAACCATAATACTAAATGAAGTATGATAGTGTATACTAATAATAAAGTAGGAAAAAATACCTGCCCAAACCCTAAATATAGCCCAAACTAAAAAATATATAAAAGAGTAAACAACTGAGATATCCCATCTC
This sequence comes from Viscum album, assembly GCA_963277665.1. NCBI lineage: Eukaryota > Viridiplantae > Streptophyta > Magnoliopsida > Santalales > Viscaceae > Viscum > Viscum album. Next base: position 955,218,165 of record OY728167.1, read on the forward strand.
CTATATCCTAAGCTATGACCACCATACACGGCCCAAGCATGTCATATACTTAAGCTCATTTAAATTTACAATCGACCGATCACCCACCTATAAAGACATAAAACATGGTTGGGGAATCCCATGTTGGGGTGAGTATATACCTACCCAGTAGAAGATCTCAAAAAGGGTAAATTGGTAGAAATAAGAGATACAATTGAAGAGGAAGACAATTGATAGAATAAGGTATAATAATAGAGTATAGCTCATCCCAACAAGGGAGTTAAAGTGAACTCGTCTAAACAAAATGAGCTCTACACGATGGTAATATATACTTATCTCCAAGTATTATCTGACTATATCAAGATATTGGACTCATCCATCCATGAGAATCTAGACAATAAAATCACATGGAATACCCTAAACACCTTCAAGTCTCCTAGAAGGAGAGTGGCTATACCCAATGAGTGGGTATTGAAGTATGATATATATATATATATATATATATATATATATATATGTTCTTAGTCCAAGATTCACAAATGAGGGAGTAATGGGATCTCTATAACCCATATCATCCCAATAAGAAAAGTGTCCAACAGTCTTAAGAAAAATACATCAATGATGACCAATATCCCACACGTCTTCCATGAACACTCAAGTCAATGGGGAACAATCACCACACATTGATACAATATGCTTTTGGTGACATTGAGTCACCCACATGGGTTGAAGTCACTTAAAAATAATGTGTCTTAGTGGGGAATATTTCCATCTTCCTTGTGAGTCTACAGCTACACCAACCATGTGTCATAATTGATCTACGCAGTTGATAAGTAGTTTATCAAGGTTGAAGACCCATGCCCAATATAACTGGAGGGTTACAATCTAGTGTCATTGAGGACCCATGCCAAATCCAGCTAGAGGGTGCCACTCAGAGTATATTGAGGACCCATTTTCTATATCGCATGATGGTGACACTCTAAAGAACCTTCATGACCCTTGTCGATCCCAACTGGAGGGTGCCACTCCAAATTGGATGAGGACCCATGCCCGGTCTAGTAATAGGGTGCCACTATGAAGATGTTTGAGGGCTATGCCCAACCTGACTAAGTGGTGCCACATAGAAACCATCAAGGAACTACACTTATCATCCATCAAAGATGGTAATCATAGAATACTCTAATATTCCAATACATTATCACTATCGTCTCTAGACGTTTCAGGAATAAGCATCCTACCCAAAAAATCACACATCATATCTCAAAAGCCGCTATAGAGGGCACCATAGAAATTTACAAAAAATAAAACTCATGATAGGATACTTTTTTTTCAAAAATATGTGTCCTAAATAAAGAGATATGAGAGGTAGAATATTCATAATGTGGTATACGATGTGTATGGGGAGCACATGACGTGTCACCCATCCTCATCTTGTGGCAATATACCTCGACATAATTGAGTACTAAACTATGTACATGTACCTTTTTTCATGCTAGTGTACTCCTAGAGTACATGGAATATCTGGCTAAAATGGTGAGTGGGCATAATGCTCATCATTGGACTGAAGTGAAAAAATGTGATTTCACTGAAATTCCCCCTTAAACAGCCCCAGATTACAAAATGGATCAAACTATTGAAATCATTTTGGGAGACACTAAAATATAGTCTATTCATTCTTCTAAATATGATACCTGGTGAAAAATATTCATTTCACAACATTTCACATAAACATTGACTCATCGGGAACACATCTCGATCTAGATATAATTTAAACAGATCACACCATCGCAATCCTTTTGTAAATGACATAGAAAAGACTATTCATTTTCCTCAATCATACACCCGATGAAAAATTCACATTTTTTTCATTTCGTTAAAATGGTGTATCATGGGGCCCACACATTGTTCCCGAATAAAAATCTTGAAATTGGACTCAAAACATCTTCCTCAATATTAGGGTCACAAATTACCTGACAACACGTCAATTGGATGTTGTATGAAAACGTTATGGTGGGTAAATGTTTCAATAATAATAATATATTATTTTAATTTGAGAATTTCATGGACATGATCCGAAAACTAAAAAAGGAATCAAACATCGACCTCAAAATAAAGGTATCAAAAATAGGTTTATGCTACTATAAATAATATACCAATAAAACACTCCATTTAAGAGTTATGTTCATATCATAAATTTAAAAATAATAATAATATTATATTTTTTTCTATTTATATAGACCCAATCCACGATATAGAGAATGTATCCAATATTAGTCTGAAAATACTACCTCAAATACATGGTCACATTACCACTGAGGGTGCATCAATCAGATGATGCACATTTGAGTTATGTGGGATAATACTTTTTAATAATAATATTTAAATAATTATTAATAAAATTTATATTAATATTATTAATTTTTAATAAACCCCCCTTATATTTCACTCGGTTCCCACCATGCCATGCATTGTTGTCCACCTTTGCTAGGGCCACCTCACTCTATCACCATTGGGATTCACACATAGTCGGCCTACCACCACACCAACCACCAACCTGCTATTATCCCGACTACCGCACTATGAAACAACTGTGCTCTACTAGACCACCCTATTTCCAAGGGATCAACAGACCACACATCATCCACCTCCTCGTTTACATGAAGCCTTCTTGGACTAGACGTTGTATGCCTTACCTAGAACCACATTAAACCTCTGCCAGTTCTTCGTGCCATCGCACCTCCAATTTATTCTCAAAATGAACTGATCATATATATGCAACCATTGGTCCCTGATCTATACTGATCTAATATCCTTTTGTTTAAAAATAACCATTTCATCAATCATCCCAAAATTTGGGTACCCAATTGAGCTCAGGTCGTCTGGCAACTGTTGAGCTCAGAACTGTAGGGTTCCAATATTGAATAATATGATGAATGTGGGAAGGAATGAAAAGAAACAAAGGTTTAAATCATTAGTGTACAATCATTATATTCCAAATATTGAAATTGGAAATCAAAGGTTAGATAAATAGATTGAAATAAATTAAATCTATTACCTAGACGCATGAAAAGGGTGAAATAGAGGCATTGATTGATGAATGAAGAATGGTATACTCAATAATTTAATTATATAGTTGGAAACCACATATAGTGATTCTTATCTAGCTATTGGATTGTTTTTCTCCGAATAACATGCATGTTAACTATCAATGTAAGTAGTTCCATTCAATGTGTCATGTTTTATCTCAATATGTAATCTCATCGCGAACTACCAGCAGAAGGAGGAGAAGAGATCATTTCAATGATCCCATGTTTATGGGGCTAACCTTAGAGATTTTTCAGGGCCTCTTATTTATAACATGAGAATTATGTTAAATATGAATGAATGAATTAATTAATCATCATAACCGTACTGCCAACAACTATCTTTTCTGAATGTCCCACACTAACTAACTATAAGTCATTCCTTTTGAACACACCCCATTACTAACTCAACAATGTTCTCATATTTCCAATCTAGGTCCCCATTCATGATTTATTTAGATTTTTTTAGAAAATAATATTATTTTACTCAATTATTTTATTTATGATTATCTCCAAAATGATTTTTTCTATAGATGTCCCACACCAACCAAAGTTATGTCGCACCATGGTTAAACACAAAATTTCAGAATCAATTGTTCCCATAGATTTCTAATCCAATATTCTTGTAAGATGATATTAAAATATTTATAAAAATCCATTTATGTGCATTTAAATGATATTTAATATTTTTATACAGTTAATTACATGCACTTCGGGCCTCTAAATTGTGCTCCATCTAAGGGGATGGCTCTGAAAATATTCTTAGAAATATTCTAATGTCTTATACAGAAAATCCACAGTCTCTACATTATTTTGTACATCCAAAAATATTTTCCAAAGAAATCCACACAATGAGTAATGGAGAAGATAATGACCCCACATCTATCTTTTCTATACATATTCACTACATCGGGTTTCACAACCAAAGTAGGAGTGTAAAACTTTCTCATAACCTCTTCTGGTAATGTTATCGTAATAACCATTTGTCTATGAAAAAGGATAACATGATTCTCATAAGAGAAAATCCTTCTAGTGGATATCTTAAGGATATCTAGTCATGGAAGATCTCATAGTCGATGTCTCCCAATTGAGACTGTCTCACGCACTCGAGAAGAGAAGGAGTCGACACCATCGACTAAATAAAAACAATATCCTCATTCTCTGCCTGGGTTAGCTATAGGGAAGCTAAGTGCTCCAAATATTCCTACAGTAAGATAGCCCAATACATCCTGATAAGGTCATTTGGTAGAACAAGAAACTTTCCTAGATTATAAATAATCTATAACTCATACTCCTGTAAGAATTCAAACCAATGATGCTGCCACATGTTCAAGTATGTCTGAGTGAAGATCTTCATGATATTGGGGTCTTCTGAATAAACCACAAAGTGCTCTCCTATAAGGCAGTTTATCCTCATTCCAAGTTCGAAGGCTACCTCTTCCAACTCTTAGTAGGGATTTTCAAAATTCTATTTATTAGGTTTCAACTTCCTCAACATGTATTTGATAAATTTATTCTACTACATGAAGGTTGATTCCAAGCACACAATAGTACCAATGAACAAGTAAGGTGAGTTGACTTGTCCAACCATTAAAATCTAGACATGAAAATCTTGTGGCATACCCCATGTGTCTTCACATGTTTTGAAACAAGTATACCTTTAGATGAGAAAATCATCCACACATACTAGTGAATTCATATGATAAAAGGTTCAAGTAGAAAAACACCACTAGTAATGCCTATACCTTCTCTAACACTCCATTGCACAAACTTTTAATTAATGCACACATCGTAGGGACTCATCCAAGATACCTCAATAATATTCTATTTAGATAACACTGACTTCCCTTCATGGTATTTCATTCATATAAAAAACATGTATTGGTGGGGAAAGAGACCCTATATTCCATGCATTCGAGGCTACATTGAACAACACCAACACAGTCTTACAACGACTCCCTACATCACCCCAATTGAACCTCGAGGATGGAGCTGAATGAAAAGAGTACCTCAAAAAAGCCTATAGAAATTTATACTACAGAAGGTTGAAAGGATACAGAGCATACCACTTATCATCTCATTCACTGTGGGGTAATAAGCCTCCAGAGATTGTAGTTATCTACAGTCCCAACCACCAGATCACTTTATCTTAACATGGACTGCCCAGTGGGGGTGGTGGAAGGAACTCATATCGGCATCTACCACTCACAACTCCTCCTACTCATTTTCTAGCTTTGCCTCCCCCAGGACCATCATTTCCCCACCTAGGAGATCCCTAATTATAATGTTATCTCTATTGTGGTGGTATATAAGCACTCTGCATTCACTCATCAGCACGTCGTGTTGGGAAATCTTATGCTTTGTGACCTCACCCGTCACATGTGTATCATTTCTTCTCTATGTACTGATACAGTCTGCTATATGGTCTTGGCCCCATAGAACCATGTTCTTGAGCCTGCTTATGGAATTGTATTTTGTTCTGAGATCTCTAGAACCTTCCAGCTACTATAATTGACTCATCTCTTTCAAGACCATTGAAAACTCTAGCTAATTGGCATCCCTCTGAACAAAATCACAATATCACAAGTGCTCTCTCTATCACCTCAACACAGGTGGGGATATATAAGGGTATTACACTAGATTAGATCTTTATGAAGATTCCCTATTCAATATTCCATTTTTATAAGTATCCATATCTGATGTTGTCAAGAGAGTATCTTGTAATTTCTATCAACCTAGACACAAACTTAGACACAATTATTCCTCCCTACAGATTCTCTAAAAGATATAAAATTTTAATAGAGCATAGGAATGAGGGGCGATACTTCGCATGAAACAATTTCTTGATGTCATCCCACAAGATCATCAATGCATCATGCATATGAGTAACCATGCTCCACTAATTCCTAGCTACTACATGGAAAACATTGGTTCCCAAAGACACCATCTGATCTATCATGGTCTAAATAAGGTTGAAGATATAGACCACAGAATCTAACCAATCCTCTACAACCAAGGGATCTGTCTCATGGTGAAACCTCATCGGTATTTTATTCTATAACTCACGGTGTGTTCTTATACATCTCACATACTCAACCTCCTCTACGAGATTCATGTTATTCTCAAAATGTAAATGTGATTCTACCTTACCACCTAGAGGTAGTGGACTTCATGGTTGACTATGAACTGAGGCCCCATCACTGATAAGTTCATCGTCATGAACCAGATCTAGTGTCCTGGAAGGCTGTTAATGTAAGGGAATCCAAAATATTATTAAGGAGTACCACAGTTTGATGAGAATGTATGTATATATATATATAAATAATGAAAATGTGGAGATGAATTATGAAATACAGTCAAATAATCAATCTAATATGATGCATTCAAAACTGATCCCTGTAAAAAATTTCACAACATGAAGCATCGACAATCAGGTATTCATGGTCCCAATGAAAGGATACATAATTTTCTCTTACCATCACCATACACTCTAGGATGAGAGTCATAGTCGAGATACACTGATTCTGTTTCCTAAATCCCAACCAATTCATTTTTATGGAAGGTCCATACAATGTACCAAGGAATTAATCTCCATTGATAGTAAGCTGTCATGTCTTAATCCAAGGGTTGACACGAGCCGCAACTACCCCAATATTGCATCTATAGTCTAGTGGGGTCGACAAGCACCAAATGTAAACTAAAACTATAGAGGCCATTTTTCTAAAAATTAGTACACACAGAGGTGACTCAATGAAAAAAGGAAAGTGGGAAAGAAATGAATACTTCATCACAACTATAAATATTCAAAATATTCATAAACAAGTACACATAATAAATTACAGTAGTTTATAATGAAATGAAAATGGGGAAATATAAATTCTTAAACTAGAATTATGTCCCAGCCAAAAAACCTTAACAAGAGTAAATGTATGAGAGATCCCAACTATTATATCTCAAGCTACGACCACCATACATTGTCCATGAATGGCATAGTCTTATGCTCCTCTCTAGTCACGATCAAGATGTCAACCACTTCCAAAATATATGACACATGTTGGGAAAATCCCATACAAGGAAGAGTATATACAAACCCAATAGAAATCCCTAAAAAGAGTTATGGCGGAGTAGTATGTGATTAAAATGAAGGGGGAAAAGTTGATAGAGAAGGGTACAATAAGTGAGTAATGATCAAACCAACATGATAGTGAAAATGAACTCGTAAAAACACAAGGTACTCGACACAGTGAGAAGATGAACTTCTAATCGAGTACTTTCTACCTATATTAGGAGAGTGAACTAATACAACCATGAGAATATAAACACAAGAAGATCGTGGTATACCCCATAAATCTTCCTCTATCTGAAAAAGAGAGTAACTATACCCAGGGATTGGGTACTGAAGGAGGATATATATATATAATCTAAGTCATAAAATCCAAAACAATATAGTAAGGGGATGTCCATCTCACATCTCAGCCCTAGAATAAGAGTAGCCAACAGTTCAAAGAAACTCAATCAATGATTAACATCATCCCACACGTCTTCCCTGAACTGGGAAGTCAAAGGGACTTTACCAACACACCATGGTACTATCATTTTTGGATAGCACATACTCGCCCACATAGTTTTCTATCACGTCATAAGAATATGTATTTGTGGGAAAAGCTTCCCTATTCCTTTCAAGTCTAATGCTACACCAAATCATGACTCATCACCAATATACATAGTTATGAGGTAGTTTCTCAAGGTTGAGGACCCATTTACAACCCAACTGTAGGGTTCCTTTCTAGTGTAATCGAGGACCCATGCCTAACTTGGCTAGAGGGTGCCACTCAAAATTGGTGGAGGACCCATGCCATGACCACTATGAGGGTGACACATAGAAGATCATTGAGGTCCCCTTCCCAGCCTAATTGGAGGGTTTCACTCAAAATAGGTTGAGGACCCATAACCTACCTACAATAAGTGTGCCAGTCTGAAGACCATCGAGGACCCTTTCCTAGCTCATCCCAAGAGTTCCACTTAAAAATCATAGAGTAACTACACTAGTCATATATATTGGATTATAAGCCTATAATACTTTGATATGTCAGTACCTGATCACTACCATCGTCGAACATCACATGAATAAGATTTATACATTTAACATCTTACATCATATTTCAAAATCCACTAGGGAGGGTACTATTGTATTCTATGTGTCAGAACACTCAGGACAACACATGGGAAAAAACATGAGTCTAAATGAAGAAGATACGATATGTAGAAGATTCGTAAAGTTGTAAACATTGAGTATGAGGCCCACATGATGTGTGACCCCGCCTCATCATCTAGTAGAGTTCCTAGACAAACATGAGAACTAAACTATTTAAATGTACCCATAAGCATGGTAGTGTACTCTTATAGTACAGCGAATTTCTGGACAAAAGAATAATGAGGGCACAAAGTCCATCATTGGTCTGAAGGAAAGAACACAATTTCATATAAATATCCCCTCAAACGGCCTTGGATAACCAAATTAAATAATTGAATTGTGATCCATGCTGAAAATTGCACATGATTGAATAATCATTCGTTATAATCGGACAAATGGTGAATAAATTTAATTTCACATCATTACATGTGAATAGTGCCTCATGGGTCCATATATTGATCCCAAAAAATTAAATAGATATCAATGTTTCGATTCCCACGGAAAAATTCACAGAAATGTCTATTCATCATCATAAATAGAACACCCAATGAAAATTTCACAATTCATAGCATTACACACAAATGGTGTATCATGGGACCCACTCCTCAATCTTAATTATAAATCTTTATATTGGTCTCAAAACGTTCATATAAATATCAGGGTCATAAATCCGATGGCAGTGTGTCAATTGGAATATGTATGCAAGAGTTATGGTGGGTCAATATTTTAACAATTTTATATTATTATTATTATATATAGCATTTTGGGACTCAATCTAGAACCTGAAAATGAATCCAGCATTAGTCCTAAAATGACCATCATGAAATCTCGGTCACGATGCTACAGACGACACATTAATCAGATGCTCTATGTAGGTGTTACATTCATGTCATCATTTTGAAAATAATAATAGTATGATAATTTTATGGTATTTTATAATACCAATTAATGATTCATAGAAAATAATTAAACATTGGCCTAAAAAGGACCTCCTTGAAGATAAGGTTACAACATTACAAACGAAGCGTCAATCTGACCCCACATGGGGGTGTTATGGGAGATAAACCATTTCGAATAATAATATTATTAAAATTTTAACAATAATAATAGTATTATATATTTTTAATAAATACCCCCTAACATATTTCACGCATCACCACCTTGGCCACAAATCATCTTCCTCCTCCACTCGGGCCGCCTCACTTTGTTGGAACCAGGAGGTGCGCCCCATCAGCATGCCGCCATGCCAACCACTATCGGGCCATAGTGTTGGATACCCCATGGTGTTCCAATCCCAATCTGATGGACTTCCCTACTAGCACAGACTCACTGGAGTGTGACCTAGATACCTCCTCGCTCGCCGAATCCACCTAAATCCACCAACACTGGCTTCTTCACCACCATATGCTAACCTTCCTGAAATTGCATATAACATCCACCTCTTCTATAGGTTTCCAAACCACCATTACAAATCCAAAACATAAACTAATCATAGTTCGACAATCCATCGTCCCTGATTTACCCTGATCCAGTAAATCTTAGTAAAACTATTCTTGTTTCGTCAATCCTCCCCCAATCTAGGTGTGCAGTCGAGATTGGGTCATCTGAAAACGGTTGAGTTAGGAACCGTGGGGTTCCAACGATGAAGAACATGATGAAAAAGGGAAGGAAAACATAGAAAAAATGTTTAAATCATTTTTTCCAAGAATTCTTGGACAATGATTGAAATTGGGCACCCTGGGATAGATAAATAGTACAAAATAAAGTAAATTAGTTAACTGGGCTCATGCAAAGGTTGCAATAAAGGATACAATTGATTAATGAAAAACAATATACTCAATAATTTAATTATAAGGTCTAAAAATATATATAAAGGGTCATACCTTGATATTTTATTGTCCATCATTGAGGAACGTTCCTCCCAACGATAGAAGGAATTCATTGTGTTTACTACATCCTGATCTTCAATATCTTTGTTATTCACGAACATAACGAGGAGAATAGATCCTTCTAATGATCACAGGGTTATGTGGTAGACCATGCTGATTTTACATAGACCTAGTCATAACCTGATAGGTAGTTTGAAGAGGAATTAATTAATTAATTAATTAATCCACTAAACCATATGACCAACAACTATCTCATCCAAATTCCCCACATCGATCAACTTTAGGTCGTACCTAGGGAAAACATCGCACTAAGAACTCAACAGTGGTATCAGTTTTCCCATATGATTCCCCGTTCATTAGTTATTTTTATTAGTGGTAAAAATAACTTAATTTTATTTACAGTTATGTGTGTAGTGAGATTTTCTACAGATTCCATATGTCAAATAAAGTTATTTTATTCTTAGGGTAAACACCAAATTTCAGACCCAATTGTGCCTTTATATTTCTGATACGAGCTTCTATTTAAAAGATAATACCCTATTTATGAAAAATAATGTGCAGACATTAAAATTAACTTTAATATTTTTATTCAGTTAATTCTTGGAACATCAGACCTTAGAAACATATGTCGTCTCAGCACATGGCTAAAGAAATATTTCATTGACTATTCTATAGTCTTATATGAAGAAACTAGAGTCTGTACATATGTGATCCATTTTCCCTTAATAATTTACATGGATTGTGATAATTATATATTAAATTAAAATATATGTTATATATTAAATTCTAATTATTATATAGTGTTGATTTATTTTATTCAATTATTTCATTCCATCCATCAAAAAATTGAAAATATTATTCCTGCATACGTATGACATATGGTCTCTATGAACGGTGTATTTTTTATATTTCTATATTTTCCATTAATATGAGATTAATAATATATAAAATAAATATATATGATATTTAAATTATTATTATTATTATTGATATGGTAAATAAATATTAAATTAAAACAAACAGAACTACCAAAGTAATATTTTCTTTATAGATGATGTCGTTAATTGGCGAAATAATGATAATAATAAATTAATTTTAATGAATGGGTGATAAAATGTTTTTAATGGATCACATATGATATTATATAAAATTATATTATTAATTTTTATTTTTATAATAAATCTAAATTTATTATAATGAAATTAAAAATCACATACAATGGATGTAAAACTTAAGAAAAGGGATTTCCTCTATATTTCTATTCTAATAATAAATATTTGGTAATATGAACATATTTATTTTTTTGTGGTGTATATATATAATATGATATATATAACATTAATATATATTTATTAATTAATATGAATGATTCAATTAAGTTTTCTACTTTCATTGGATTATAATTTGAATCTCACCAAAGTGGTAAGAATTTAGCTTACAATGTCATTTTTTGGATTTATTTTATTTTCATTGAAGGAATATTACAATCTATCATTTGTAAGCTAAATATATTTTAATATCTAGTTGATATTTATGATGTTTTTTGTAAATTATTCAAAATATTCATCTCTTTGAAACTTTAACCATGAAATGTAATATTAAAAAAATTGTTATATTATTTATCTTTTTGATCGGGTATATTTTTCAACTTTATGTATATTTTAAAAAATTGTTTCTCAAAAGAAATTTCTACTTTCTCAAATAATATTAATGAAAATTTATGTTAACTTTGGATTATTATGAGGTTTTAAAGTAATATTTCTAATTTTTTATAAAAAGAACTATTTCAACTTTCTTTACAAATAGGAAATGTAATGATTATTTTTCAAGTATAAAGAATTGACATATTTTTCCAATATGATAACAATTTTATTCTATTTACTATCTTCAATAATATTTTAATTATATATATATATATAATGAAATATTATTTTAATGGTTCTTCCCATTACAATTATTTCCTTAAAGGACATTATTTTATTAAAAGAATATATTTCCAAATAATTGATAGTTAATTTTTTTTACCTTTTTAATTTTATGGTCATTAACATTATCTTATTGAATTCAATTATTTTGTGATAATGTTTTATTTGAATTTAAATTTATCTTAAATATCGTTATTCATTTTATTATGCAAATGAATATTAATAAACTATATTCTATTTCTACATACAGTGGTTTACTATGAACGTTATTTGATTGAGTGGAGAAATATTGATATTAGGTATTATTTACTCAATAATGATATTTTGTATAAGGAATATTGTTAATGAATCAAAAATATCATTGAGTATATTTTTTATTCACTGTATAAGAAGTGATATGTGGTGCCTAATATTATATAGACCATTATCTCTTTGGTGGATCTCATGAAACAAACTAATTGTATAGCCATATTAAAGGGTTTATTAATTTATCCATATTCCTTGATTAAAGTATTTTTTTCACAAGGCATTGATGGTAATAATGTCATGATATCTGAGATAAGTTCATCTATGATTATTCAATTTATTTAACTGATAATTGAATTAAAAATATCTATGAAATTTTTTATTGATATTATATTTAGATACATTTCATTCTCAATTTATTCATTAAAAGTTAGGTTCTTTCAGTTATTTACCCCTCTATATTGATTATGTGTTATTTAATCATGATTTTAACCACATTACATAAACCATACCAAGAATCTGAGCTCACCCATTATTTTTCTGTTTTCCGTAGGATACGAGGTTGGATATTATGAATAATATCATGTATGGGAGAATGTTTTTTGTGATATATATTTTATATTTCCAACGTAATATAATAATAATGTATTTATTGGGTTCTTCATGACTACTAAATTTATGGATCCTATATGAAGATATCCCTTGTACCATTTACCAAAAATATTAATGAGGACAACAACTCAAGATTATTAGTGTTTTGGTCATTACATCACAGGCTTGATCTTAACACCATAAATGAAAATCACCTCCCTAGATTGAAATATACTGAAGAGTGTAATGCTTCATGGATATAAAACATAATGAACTACTTGAAAAAATAGTTTTATAATAATAAAACAAATATTGAGACCATTTTACATAACTATAGTGATTTATATTGTGAACCACTGATATATATAGATGTTGAAATTGCTGGGATGCTTCTAATAAGTATAAAATTTCATGTCATAATATGATATTTATTGATTAATAGTATTATGCTAACTAGTTCCATACATGTATTTTGGAAATATATAAAAACTTGAAATAAACCTACAATAGTGTCTTATTTTAGTAAATAATTCTCCTCAACAAGTTGTGATGAGCCTGGAATCCCATCCCCTTAACCAGTGTCAGTTTGTATATACCATTGGTTAGAAAAATCCCTTTTCCCTCCCTTAGGAATGAATTTACATATATTTTCATGGATATGATATCCATTTTGTATTTCCATTCATTGAATAAAAAAAATTAGAAACCATTAAAGAAAGAAGTTTTGACCAAATTTAATGATTGGAAGAAACACAAATCCCATTATAATGAATCATTTAGCCACACACTATTCGGAATAAAAAAATACGAACATGACATGAATCATTTAATAACCAAACTAAATGTTGTTTCCCGCACATTGATAAATGTTCTAGCACATATTCCATTCAAAAAAAATAGTGAACCCAATTTGAAACATTATATAATAAATACTAATCATATGTGCAACACATCTAGAAATTTCATTGTCTTTAAACATTGAAAAATAATATGGACCTATAATGAATATTTAAATAACCAAACTATATTAGTTTACCCACATATTAAGAACTTTTTCTTCATGTATTCCCTGAATAAAAAAGCAGGAACCCACAGCGTGTCCTTCAATAATAACAATTAATAATATTTCTAAAACATCAGGTCATTCAACATTTCATATTCCAGAAAAAATGGTGATCAAAATTTAAATATTTCATTTAAAAAAAATTAAAATGGGTTACCTCAGAAATTAGTTCATTTTGTTTCCTGAATTATAATCGAATAAAAAAAAGTAAACCAATTTTGAATCTTTCATTAACAACCACGATTGAGTTTCCCTCACACATTATTTTTTTAAATTTTTTATTTATGATGTTGTATGGATGATTTATTTCCCCTGAAGGATATTTATCAAAAAAAATTACAACAATATAAATGAATTACTTTAAATGATTGATTTATTTCCATGTATCTATTCAGAATGATACTTATCAAATCAGAAGAATTTGTCACCCACCCAGTGGAATATGCTCTTGGCGGAGAATACACTATTCATAAAGTATACCTTGAATGGTACCATTTAAACACTAGGGGTTTTCAATGAATCCCTCTACTGTATGAAGCTTGAAAGAACATATTGACAATGATGGGTTATAAAAGAGTAGATAAAATCCACCCACCTTGAACTGATTCATGTGTATTTATCAACATAAAGGAAATAAAGGGATCCCCAATCATAGGATTGATGAATATCAAAAAAATTATAATTCCAACCCAGTTTAGGAGTCACCCAGGAGGGATCCTAATAAAAACCATTATTAGTACTATATGAAATATGCACTTAGTATCATATTGAGATATATATTTAGAAAACTCTTGATTAGGTCATCCTAAACCAAACATCAATGAATGATTTATAGGAATTGAAAATACCAAATATAAAGAGTATAATAATATATCTTCTTTCCGCAAAGAAGATCAAAAAAATATCATTGATCTTACTAGTGGACGCACACACCTCTATCCCACAATTAAACTAGACTTATATTATATAGTGGTTGCATCATGATATTATTTCTTTTATATATAAGAAACAATTATGGGGGATTCACGGATTCCCACCCCCATAATAAATATTATCATTATATATCAGGGAAAGATACAATAATTGAGTATACTTATATAAATACTCCAACAAATTGATAGACTTATATCTTCATTCATTATTTAGAAGGAATTTAGAATTTATGGAAGTAATGTATTGGAATTACTATATCAATTCCAAGTATTATAGTATTGTTAGTAAATAATTAATCAAACAACATCAAATGGTTTTTAGCATGCCCTGATATCTATTGTGGGACATGAAGATACATAAATTTACATTATGAGAAATCCCTTCAGCATATATTGAGAGATACTCTACATCAGGAACACATTCATCCTTTCATTATAGAGGATCATTGGTAATTCCTATTAATGAATAAACAACAATACATGCAAAAAAATCTTGTTACCGCTACATATCAATGTCCCATCTAAATAGAAACATCATGAAAAGGGAATATTTTTTTTGAAACCTATTAAATCTTCCATAAATGTTATGGTAGTTGATGTGGACAAGGCACATATTTATACCCTATATTTTATGTAGAGATTTTGGTTATTATATCATATTAGAAACCATGAGGCATAAACATTTCCATCCCCATTCCAATGAAGTCCATTATCCATGTATAATAAAACATATGGGTTTTATCTAAGGAGGTTCTAACTTATTATAGTTTCAGCTCCAAATAAAGGACTTCAACTGCCCAATAGAGAGTTCCCAAAAAGAAATATACGTAGGGGAAACCTAATGATCTTGATAAGGCCCATATAACAACCCTTTTTAATAATAGAATTAATAAGACTCTTTAACATCTATCAATTATTTCCCAGCATCATACCAACTAATTAGAAAATTGATTAAGAAGTAATATTTTTAAATTTCCATCATGCACTATCACTAGTAGTAGCTCTAGAGTTCCCCCCAAGAGTAATTGCTATAATTGTCACACCAAAAGGGTATTAGGATGGATTATAAATAACATTTTCTTGACTATTACTATGAAACTCATACCAACACATATTAAATCAAATGAAAAGAAGGTCATACCCTTTCCACATTCCTCTTAAAAGGCCCCCCCATTGTATATACTATAGTAATAGTCACTATATTCATAAATTTCACCACAATTCTAGTACTTACAAAAATATTGTTCAATATGAAGTTCATCCCTACAGTAACATATTACAACAAAATTAATTCTCCCACTAATGATGAATCATTTATTAATGAATTATTTCATTATAAAAATAACAGATTGATTATAACAATATAAAGAACCCTACATCTAACGAGGGTTTTTATTTAAAAATCAAAAGATAGCTAAAAGAAATGGTAACTCTCCAAACCACCCACCAATCACTTTTCTTCTACCACAACTGACAATATTTATGTCATCATTTCTCTCCAAAACAACTAATATAGGAGATGAACAATATAGTTAGAACAGATAATGAAATTTCACATAGAATATAAAGATATTTCCTTGGGTTTGAGGATACATCTAGACAAAGAAAACATATATATCATGTTCTGACTTATATCCATCTCTCTGTATAACATTATGATGAATTTTTAGATGAATTTAAACACTAATATTGGTTTTACCTATGGATGTTAGGATAAAACTATTTCCTCATATGTAATATGAATATTACATCCTAGAAATATAATTATTTTAGTGATTGATCCACTATAAATACTTTTAGGGGAATGAAACCCATTGTTGGAAAATAAGTACAAGTGTATCCATTACACATTGCATTATGCATTAATGAATATTATTTAGATAATTATTGACTCTCTATATAATGTGGTTATTAGATGATTGGATTAAAATGGATAACTGCATTTCAATGAAATCCCTTACTAAAATGTACCTTTATGATTTATGTAAAGTAATGTCATTCATTTAGTGATAGTCTATGTTCATCATAGATGGTTTTGTAAATTGGTAACTATTCTTTATAAATTATAGAAACATAGACCTCGAGAAAATGATAAATTAAATAAATCATACATCATGAATCATAAATTATTAAATATGAATCTTAATTTAGAAATTCCAGACCGTTGTTATTTTTTTTTCCAACAGTATGCAACTTACTCTCAAATCGTGCATTACACCAATCTCATGATTGGATAAAAGACCATATAATGAAGAGATAATTAGATTAAGTATCTATCTCAGTAATATGATAGTATCCCCATTCAATAGTGTTGTGGAATTTTTATTTGAACTTACTCCTCCCCCATGGAATCTCTAATTTCCATATTGAATCAAACATGACATGAAAATATATAATAATTTCACACATTTCATGACAAAACATTTTATCTGGGGACAAGTATGATAAGAGTTACTATGGACTCTCTCTGAATTAACCTCTACAAACTCATCCCATGAGAGCCATTAAGGTATTATAAAAAGATATTTTGTGGCTGAATACTAATGATTATCATAGGTGGATGAATATATAAGTGAATTATTACATTTTGATTGATAGATACATTATAGGTGATGAGATTCCTTATAATTTATTTTAATACATGATAGTAGATGTATATTAGTCATATCTAAAAAGAATGGAATTGAACTTCTTGGTGATGTGTAGTATGAAAAAAGTTAGGATAATTGGAGGATGTTCTTTTTTAGGAATATGGACCACAAAAAAAATAATTGAATAAGGTGATCATACCAGGAACCAATGGAATGATAAAAATATTGGTCACCCATAAAATTCCCATCTATGACCTATATAGGGAGATTTATATATTGAAAATGGAAATTTTATGTCTATGTTCCACCCAATACCTAATGAATTTGAACCCCTATAATTGTGGAGAGTTTCAATCTAAATAAAAAATAATTTAATTGTGCTAAAGAGACTTTATAAAGAGTTTATCATGGGAAATATTTCTATTATATATACCCTTAAATTAGAGACTAAAATTTCCCTTTTAAACCCCCCCCCCCATCATAAGAACTTACCATATATGAGAGAGTTTGGAATAATCATATTTTAATATGGGATATGAAATAAGGCATCCAAATACAAGGGTATAAGAATATTAATAATTTTATCCCATGGGGAAGGAATCGAGACAATGTCAAGGAGGATACTATAAGTCATTTGAAACTGGATATCCGCAAGGAAATTAAGATGACCCATCATGTTAGGTTCATCTCATATCCACCACTATATAAATTCCTACCCAATGATATTTTCAATCAGAAATTATTGAAACCATTAGGTTATTGTAATGTCTAATGAAATCAATATACAATGGCTTAAAATTGTGAAAATAAAAATAAAAAATATATATAATGAGATTATGTGAATCCTCCTCCCCAAAACATTAGTGATCTATCTCATCTTTAATTTAATGGAACTGAGTAATATAATCATCATTGGAGGCATTTTTAGTCTTTAGGTCATCCCTTTTACGAAATCCTAATATAGAAAAAGGTATCTAATCAATAGCGCTTCACATAAACCATGGAAGTACCAAAATATTTCTATTATCGTAATGTTATAACTAGATCAATAAAAATATGAGAAGATGTGAATGAGTAGTTCCTATAGAAATTAAGCTCTATTTTATGATATAAGTCCAACCTTAACATCTAAAACAAAAAAGTGGGAAAATGAAAAAGCCTTTTCCTATTTTTTAGTTGGAAATGCTTGACCTATTCCATTAACATACAAATCCATCTATAAGCGTTTCATAAGATCTAAATTGAAAAAAATCCTTGATGAATTAATAATTCCACTCATTCTAGTATAGTATTTGAGCAGGTTTATTTAAATATTATATAGTATCACATAGACTAGAATAATCAATTCAATGGACCTATTCAATGACATAGAAAGCACTAGTTTCTCAAGGACAAAGTATTTAAAAAGAAGAAACAATAAGTTATATTCTTAAACCAGCTTTAACACAAGAACCAACTCCCAAAAATATGTAATATAACATGATTTCCCATATCTAATAGATCCAAACTGACAAATAGGTACACCATAAAAAACAATGGACAAATTTAGAGTTATATGTTATGTTATAAGAATGAAAGAATAATGTTTAATCTATCAAAAATGTGAATATTCATGGATATTTCATAACAGTTGGGAAAAATAATTTTCTTAAGCTAATAGAACCAATATATCTTGATTATGTTTTCCTTAGTATATAAATAAATTAATATCCTTATTAATGACTGTTGTTATATTTTTCCCTAGATTTCATTATCTTAAAATACTTCCTTTAAAAAATATTAGATTCAGGACAAGTAACATTGGACAAATTGATAATTCATCTGGTTTGTGTTTACATAACCTCATTTAAATTTTATGGATAAGGGGAAGTTATAACAAATAAGGATAATAAATATATTTATGATTGGATGATAGTCAAATAAGGTAACACCATCCTCAGGCCATAGCTTATCTGGCTTTTTCAGTCCCCAGTTTCTTTGGTTATAGTGAAACAAAAATTTTCAGTATTACAAAATCTTAAGAAATATCTTTTTAAAATATTTTTTAATTGATGTGACATAAATAATGTATTTTAAAATTAAATAATATTCATTTATATGAAACTTTTTATCCTCATGGATCTCATTCTTACATTATTGAGTGGTTGGTCACTTCCTTAACAAGGGGTTCAATGGGCACAGTCCTACAAGAAAAATCACTCATTTGATTAAGAGATTATTTATAGATATGTTAATGTGATTCATTTGAAAAATCTATTATATCCTGAATAATATGGTTAATATGAATCTGATTTCCCCATATCATAATCATATAATAGAGTTGATATGTCATCTATACCGATGGGGCTGAGGAATATGTGGTCTACAGCGATATCAACTTTCGTGAAATATACATACTAAAACATTATATGTTTCCTAAACTCAAAGATAATTACTTTAGAAGTCTTAACCAGATCCAAAGTTTTCATTTTAGTTTCCAAATATCGATCCTATAAAATCATATTAGAAGAATTATTGTCCAATAATTAATTTATTGGAAAAAATTATAATGTTTCATAGAAGGATTAATCCAACTCACAAGTGAAAAAAATGTCACATAATTCTGATTTGGAAAATATTTTCTTGAATAGAAAATCCCCATTAAAACCTTCAAGACAAGGAGAAACAATAAGGATGAAGGTTTCAACCTAAAGCTCATAAATATGGAATCATAATATATCTAAATATTTTTTCAAAAAGACTCACTATCGTGGATGTTGTTCATTTATCAAAGTGTCCATATAAAATAAATATCGATTACTATTAAATACCTAATGAGTTTTTAGTTGAGATAATAATCCCGAATGTTTACAAAATAGTGACCTAATCAACTGCATGTTATTTAGTTACATCCTTTAATGAAAAATATAAGGAGGATGTTATAAAATAGAAGGTCACAGAATTGTATATATTAAAAAAATTCAAATACATTGATTTTCGTCATGTTTAGATTGACAAAATCTATAAATAAAATGCATTTTAATAAAGACGAATATAAATTTTAGTTATAAAAAACCTAATTTATCTCTATCCACTTTGATGACATATGGAAATGAAATTAGTGGATAGAATCTTCATGGAAAAATCTATCTTAGAGAAAAATTCAATTATCACAATTCTAAGTCATAATTTTTTATTATCCAAAAAATAAATTTATATTAATATTATATTATAAAAAATTTGGTTTCTTAAATATGTGATGTTACTTTTTCATATCATTAGTGTCTTAAATACACTATAGATGGATAAAAAAAGGGATTATATTTTAAAAAACATGATTATGAATTATGAGTGTCATTGTACATTGACAGAACATTATAAAAAAGAGACGGAAAAAACCCATGATTGATATTGTTTTTTGATTAACCACTAAAAATGGTTTAAGGATTGAACATGTTAACCCATTCCATTAAATAATATGAGATTATTTACTTTTCAATAACTTGATTGAGGGTATCTCTCCATATTTAGGTATTCATTATGTTATGAAAATTAAATTTTAATTGAAAGAAAATATGATAAGATAGTTGTCGAATGGTATCCACAAATTTAACAACATAGATTAATTACAAACAAAAAATGAAGATATAAACACACTACATGAACAAATTAATATTTTTCCTAAATTTCTCTATGTGTAGTTTGATCTAACAAACATCTGGACCACAAAAAATAACACAATAACTAGATATTAAAATGCATTCAATAAGTGATATATATGCGTTTCTAAGGCATATTCACCCCCATCATGATGATATCATTCATTTCCCCTGAAATGATCTGGATAAGATATATATATTTTTGTAACAACAATGATGATGGTCTACAAGAAACAACTCCTACATTCTATCCAAAATATATGAATTCCCATAAGTCAATTTATAGGGTGTAAAATACCCCCACATAAACTATAAGAAATATACATTCCCCTTAAATACATCTATAATCCTAAGGTTTCAGAATTTCTTTATTCCTTCAATGATAGAGGAATAAAAAGAGATTATGTATAAAATTATCTTGATAATAATACACAAAAATTATAAATTTTGGAGTTTGGAGAAACCTCATTATCATTAATATATTATAGAAGTATTATGATATCATATTATGGAATGTAAAATGTACATTTATTTCAAATTTCTTTCATGTTTACAGTTGAAAGGGATGAAGGAGAGCATAACTAGAGTGCCTTAGATAACAATTATCCTATAAAAATTTTCGTAAGACCTAGAGACTCATCCAAATAAATCATATATGACCAAAAATCCCCAATATAATTTTACCAGTCATAAAATATTCCCTTCACCATAAGATCCATACATGACTAAAGTTGAAGAAGAAAATATAGAAGATCAATAAGATTCACCGCTATTATTTAATGAAGGTGTATCTACAACTATTGATGTACTCAAATAGGTGAATCAGAGTACAAAGAAAGATCCAAAAATTAACTTAATTAGTTTTTTCATGTTTCCCAAATAACAGTAGTTTCACGTATCCTTTTAAAAGTATAATCTCAATGTATTTTTTATGTATTTATATAGAAATTATTGGACATTATCCGAATGTGTCCAATCATTATATCGAAGTACTTTAGGACCATTATAGTTCATTTAAGAAACATGGTGAAAATAATTTACTCATACAACCAAGGATAATGTTGATTTTGACTAGTATATCAAAATTGTCTTCATTCATTTGTTTCAGTACACAAAATGGTTATCCAATATTATCCTTTTCATAAATAATAATATAGAGATTAATGCGTGAATTGATTTTATTGATTGAAACAAGATTTTATTGAGGAATGATTTACCAATATCAATTACAGAATATATTATATTTTAAAAAATAAAATATTACAAAATATTATGGATGGATATTTAGCATATAACCAAATGAAAATGGATCAAAAAGATAAAAATCTAAAAAAAATCGCCAGCACAAAGGAGTTTACATCTGTCAGGTGAATCCCACCATTCAGTAGAACACAGATTCCAAAGAATAATATGATATGAATAATAATTTTAACCATTCATATATAGACCATAAAATATTATGTAAATTAATGGATGGTTAAATATCAAAAAAAAATTGATCATCATGTCGATCATGGGATTGTAGTATATAATTTATTAAATCATGGTCTGAAAATGAACAAATTTAAATTCTATTTGGTTGACTTGAGGAATTTTTATTGGTACACCATCACAACATGGATTTAGAATCATGAAATACAATTGTGATCCTAAGTATTCCACATCATTAGAATCTTATTGAGGTAAGAGTGATTCATGGATAGTTTTTATATATTAAGTTATTTGATATCTTTAAGAGAATCATTAAATACTATGGGTCTATGAAAAATATTAATTTTTGTATGACTCAAAAAATTGAGGCTAAATAATAAAATGTATAAAACACTAAGTTAAAGGAAAAAAATTAGAAAATTGATATGGGTTTTCAGAAATTTTAAATGAAATTAATTAAGGTGGTTTTATAAAGATAGATAAAGAGAATAAAAATTGAAGTCAATTAGAGGAAACGTATCTAGGTTTTATAGAATCCATGATTTAGTGCTATATATTTCTTTTAATTCAAATTCATTTATCATGTTGTTTTAATATTCATAACAAGAAAGTTCCTTATACATGGTATCCATTTCTTAATGCACAAATCCCAATTTTATATGGTCAGTCAACTTTGTGTTTTATGGAATTAATTTCAACAATACCATTTTAAAACACAATTACCCTAAATTATCCAATGATTATGCCTCGATTAAAGAAACTATGTGAATATTTTAAATAAAACATCCCATATTCCATGACAGTGTTCATGAAAGTAGATGTGGATGTAAATAGAGCTGCATTTTTCTTATGGAAACCCATACATGAACATCAAAAAATAAATTTAAGTCACAACACATCCTATATTGTCTACATCACCCGATATAAGTTGGGAGTTACCCCCCACATGCAAGTCATGATGAATTTATAGGGGAGGGAAAAATGAAAATAAATGAATAATGGAAATGTATGATTAGATCTCATGGATGATTCTTCTGCAACAGAAAACCTATCGTGACTCTCTCATGTTAGAATCCTATAGTATTCACAAGTATATCATATTTTTTGGAACATATATCATCACATTTAGCCTCAATTCAACTAAAATATTTTTTTCAATTTGTTGGGGGTAAATCATAGGATTCTATGATCGAACCACATTAAAATTCACCAATTATTTTAAAAACCCATATCCTGAATTTTGGTGTTGAATCTAGTATCATAATGTGAATGAAGGTTTCATAGACTAAATGGTGAAGCTCTAATGACTGAGATGCCCTTCCCTTGAACTCTCTCACAGTGAATTATTTTCAAGTTGTAAATTATCATGTATAGTTGGTAAATATTATTTTTTCCACTCAACTCATGACATGAAAATACTATTCACATAATGACGAACGTCCATGATTATCATTTAAATAAATATTTTTTCTCATGATGTGAATCATTGACATTATTTTTAATATATATCTTCTTCAACATGGCCACAATGTGAAAAATGATCATAATGTTAATCAATCTATTCCTAGACCCTTTAATTATACTTATCTCTAATCTTATGATGTTATGCTACACCACTTTGTGTCACTGAATAAACTCCTTGAGGAATCTAAACATTTTTCACAATTTCAAATGCCTCATACCATGAAATTATTAATATGGTCAATATATTGGATATAATAATAAATTTTAATTAAAAAACGATTGAATTGTTTAAAAAATATGTATACATGAAACATTAATATCATGAATAATAGAAAACCTAAAACGAATGTGTTAACAATTTACCATGATTATGAATAAAGTATCCACTAATCAGTGTGATAAGGTTTTCCAAGATGCATTTAACAATATCAATAAATTCATATCAGGTCCATCAGTATTGATGAAACTATTTTAGATGAATACAATATTCTTATATGTGGATTTCATTGATCCATTTCTTAGTAATATTATTAGACATATTAATGATGCGTAAAGGTGAATAATGTCTAATATCTCATTAAAACAATTATAGGAAATTAGAATCAATATTCCAACATAAATAATAATTTCAATTTTCGGGTTTCTAATTTTTCAAAATTTGAGGCAAACCCTTTAGCATAAAATGGAACAGATTGTATCATGTACTTACCCACTCAATTATACACATAGTTTTCCAATGATAAGTAGATAAATAAAATTAGTGTGTGATCATTTTATAGTAACATGATATCCAATTCACTCTTCAACTGGAAGTCAAAGAAATAAATTTTGATGAATTTATTATAGAATATCCAATCATTGGTAGAAGAACATTGGATACTGAATTTCATAATAAATATGTATTCTACATTCACGGAACTCCTCACACCTAGAATATGTACATCGATGGTGCCTCCAAAATCTCAATAAGAAAATGAATAGATAACCAAATTATCAATAGAGTATGTTTGGAAATCATCACCAGTTCGCTAAATAAGTTAGTATTGTGTGGTATTTTACCACTATAAGTGGGTTAATCAAAAAATGAGTTGGGGTACCAAGCCTCTATAGAGGTTTCATAATTAAAACTGTAGATACCATTAGGTTGTTTAAAAAAACAATGGAGCTTTATAGTTGTAGATAAATTATATTAATAATGTTTATACTGATAGGAAAGATAAATTGATCCCCTTGTTTGATTATGTTAGTGGGATGATGCTAGAATTATCTTTTAAGATTACTTTTTAATGCATTTTTTTAGTTCAAAACATGCTCATGTTGATGTATTATAAATTGAAATCATGACCATGAAAGATTCATACCTAGACCAAATTGTATTCAACATTGTACATCTGAGGGTCGAATTCCCATTGGCTGAAAATGATAGATAATATATTGATTAGATAATGTAAACCCATGAACAAGGTGAGTCATTATCCTCCATAAATGATACATAGATTGGATATATGTCTCCCATACATGACAATATCGATGTCATAATTTTTTTATAGGATAGGGAAAGAAAGAATAGATCTAATGCGATGAACTAAATTCTACTCTTTATGACAGTAGAAATTCTCAAAAAAAACCCCACTATAAACCTTTATTTGATTGTTTCATCATTGGAAGTGTTGAAGAACGATAAAATATTACCATTATGAAAGAAGTGTATATTGGAACCTATGGTGATCATCAATTAGGAATCGTTGTCTCTCATAAAATTTAGAAGCCAAGATATGTTTTCCCATCAATGACACATGATTGAATATATTTCACTATGATATTCCATGCCTTAAAGTTACATGAAAAAATCGTGTAATAACCCAAGGAATTGATATATATCATCAAATATTAATTGATATCTTTTATTGAGGCTGAGAAATTAAAGGGATATATCACACAACCACATTTAGGTAGTTTAAATATATCACATGTAGAACAAATTTATTCACAATAATGTCCAATTATATATCCCACAAATTGGTTTTGAATTATATTACCATCATCTCTATGATTACAAATAATATTACAAAATTTTGTGTCAATCATAATATATTGGTGGAAAATGGAACTAATTAATCATATTTGAGCTGAAAAGATATATCATCAATGAAATATTCTTGTTATCTACTCTTCCTACTATCATGTAGTAAAAATATTAATATTACGATTTTAAACATGATTGTATATAAGGTAATCTAAATAATGGTGAAAATGATAAGAATTCATGAAACATTGTATATCTGCAAGATTTTTGGTCCCATCACACTATGAATCGTACTATAATAAAAGAAACCCTATATTAAATTGTATATGGGATATGGAAAATCCTTCCTACCAATACTATAATGTTATAACTTAACAAATTCCACACTTATATGTACATCCATTTGTCTTAAGATGAAAAATCACTAAAGTTATTGGATGATTTAGAACATCCTGATGAGAAAGGATTTCAATCATTATACGATATACGTAATCCTCAGAATTGAGTTGCATAACATTATAATAAGAGATTTTATCTTCATTCATTCCACCAAAGTAATATTCTATTAGATACCATATATAAGACGATACTAGTAAAGAACCCTATAAAACTAGAACCAAATTGGGTGGGACACTACATCATACAAATGTAATGTTAAAATGGGGTTTACACCTTGGATATCATGGATAGAGAACACATTACACATGACACTTTTTTCAGGGTATCTAAATGAATATTGTTTCGTAGTTTTTTTATTTGACCACTCATGTCCTTGATGTAATGAAATTAAAATACAAGAACTATATGTCTAATTAAAATCACATTAAAAAACAAAACACAATCCCTATATTCTGTAATTTAAACTATATTGAATATTACGCTTCATATAATACATTAAAATACAACACCTTCATCCGAGTTGAATGATATAAAACAATATGAAAATTTATTTATAATTTGACGTTATAATATATTGTTAATTTCATCAATGTATGATGTAAAATTGTACTACAAATGTCATTATCACATGACATTAATAATATGATTCCCTCTATTTTGTGGAAGAAAAAACCATGATATTTTTTTAGAACACCAATCAAGTTCTCTACTATAGTTGAAATAATTATTTAATTTTTTCTTTGTTAAAACATAGAGCATGGGACATGTGAGCATATATGTCTTGAAAAATCAACCAGTTTTCATTACATGGGGCCCTATGAAAGAATTTGAGAGGCAAATTGATCTACCTATAAATACCATAAACTAATCAGAGAGGCTAACTATACATGGACTGTAACGACCCAATCTTTTTGAGTAGTATATTAACTTACTCTTAATGATTTAATAAGATGTTAATGGTTAATGCAGAAAGAGGAGTCGATGGCTTCATCCAGTAGACTTGACCCTTATAAAGCCCACTTATCAGAGCTTGGGAAGGAGGTAGCATGTGTGGGCTTCGCTTTGGACCAAGCCCAAGACGAACTCTAGCGTGTCAAGCTTGAACGGAAACGCCTACGAGAGAAGTTCAAGTTAGTAGAGATTACTACTAGGGTAATGTTACTTGAGCCTCCCTCAGATTCTCTCACCATAGCACACCTTACACTTAGGTCTTATGCCGGTGTTATAAGGGGCTATGTGACGAGACCCTTTCTTCCTTGTGTAATCCTTTCGGGTGAATAAATTTAGATTTCATCCTTTAGTGATGTTTGTGAAATTTCAAATGTCTAGATAATTTTAGAATGTATTTTATTGATGAATTTTGAAAAAGGGATATTTTTAAAATATTTATGTAAACCCTAAATACCTAATGATGTGTTATGATTTTCAAAAAATGGTCTTCTACAAAAGTGTTCAGTAAGGAATTTGGAGTCTAATAAGATCAAGTTAATTTTTGATGAATAGTAAATTATGAATAGTAATTTTACGCTTAGGATTAGTAATGTGACCAAATGGATTAGTAATTTCACTCAAAGAAAGTTTTAATATAATTCAGACACCTAGATTAAGTATTGTGATTCAATAAAATGGGTAAATAACGGTTTCATAAATTATTAGTCAAGTATTAGTTTTTTCGGATGAATAGTGTTTTTTAATTAAAAATTTAATTAAAAATAATTAGAAAATTATTTTTATAAAAATGACTTTATTTTTGAACTCAGAGCATCGATATTACTAGAAAAGCCAGGATCCGGTGGAAGCCGGTCCTAAAAGATTGAATAACAAAAATGAGAAGAGTCAAGCAAATAAGGGAATATTACATAAACGAGTGTGCACAACCCCACACCTATCTGCCTCCACCAGTGAGACACAATAGTCTGGAACCGTAAACGACCACATCTCTCCTGTGTCATTGAGCGCCTGCTTCGCCAACGCATCCGCAACCTGATTCGCCTCCCGGTAGACATGTGAAATCACCACCCGCATCCGGCCAATAGCCTTAAGGCAATCAACCCAATGTGGAAGTATGTGCCAAGGGACCTGGCACGTCTTTGCACTCAGGGTATGCACAGCGGTCTGGGAATCAGATTCAATCCATAAATGCTCCCAGTTAAAACGGATGGCATACCTGATGGCAAAGACAATTGCCCAAAGCTCCACTTCAAAAGCAATGCCAACCCCGACAGCGTGATGGTAGCATCCTTTAACAAATCCTCGGAAAGTGCGGAACACTCCTCCACACCCCGAAGTACCTGGAGCACCCAACGCAGCTCCATCAACATTCACCTTGATGCAGGATCCGATGGGTGGTATCCATCTAATATATTTCAGCATCCGGGGCAAACGCTGTCGCCCCGCAATCCCAAGTGTGCGCAAGATTTGAAGGTCTGCAACTGTGTTATACATTGATCCAGCCTGCACACAAGAGGCAGCATAAACATCCCTGTGAATCGCCATAATTCCTTGCTGAAGAGTGGGGAAAACACCAGAGAAAGTCGCTCCATTCCGAGCTTCCCAAAGGAAAGCAACAGTAGCAGAATTTGCAGCCAAAAATAGGTTAAAAATCTGCTCACTAAATCTTCTCTGTGCGGTAGCAGAAAGAATTTGGGTAACCGAACCATATGGACTCCAATCCACCCCAAAGACAGAGTAAACATATGCCCAAAGATGCTTTGCATATGAAAAATCCATAAAGATGTGCTGAGAGGAGTCCTCATCAGACTTACAAACAGAACACATGGAAGCCATCTGAACTCCGGTCCTTTTGAAAGCATCAGATGTGGGAAGACGGTTTTTCCAGATCCTCCAAATCAGAAAAAATCTGGAGGGTCTGATGAAGCGCACCCAAAATTTCAGCAGCCAAGAAGGGGCAGAGGAATGACCTCCACAGATAGTCCTGTAGTAATCCCTGCTGTTGAACTGTCCTGTCCTGCAAATTGTCCAGATCAGGGTATCCTGCTCCATAAAGACATAATTAGTGATTTCATGCTCCACCTGCACAGGAACAGTAAGAGAGGCAGACTGTATGTGTGAGAGAAAACTGGAAATTGACAAATTCGCTGCTTCATATGGCACATTTAAATCACAAAGGGGTTGTGAGAGCCACTTTGTATTCCAGCAACTCAGAGTGGATTCCCTGCAAACCAACCATCGGGGCGTTTAATGACATCATTAAATGTTGTATTAAGTATATATTCAATATGGTAGAATTATGAATAGTAAGATAAGGTGTGAGGTGTCCCAAGTGGCCAATTCTGTGGGCAAATACCATGGGCAAGCCCATGGTTTTGCAAAAAACACTAGTGAGGTGTCCCTTGGCCATTAATGCCTTGTCCCCTCACTTTCCCTATAAATAACCACCCTTTCCTCCTTTAGTTTCCACTCCCAACTCTCCCCCAACAGATTTCCGGTCTCCTTACCTCCCAAGGAGTCCTCCCATGGTGCCCCCAAGCCCTCAAGGTCCAAAACATTGAGTTTGAAGAGTCACGTTTTAAGGTAAGGGATCCGACCCCTCTCTTTCTTTTCATGTAATCTCTTTTATGTCATTCCTTTTATGCTCCATGTTATTATGTGAGAGGATGTTCTTTTATATTCCTCATACTGCCCCATTCATTTTTATATGATGAGAGATCCCCTCTTACTCTCATCATTTCGTTTTAGGAAAGTTTATGTGACGCCGTTAGGCTGCCAAATGTTTAAGTGATTCTTTCACCCTTCTCATTTTTCAAGTTCGATTTTCATGTAAAATCGTTCAAGTTCCTTTTTATTATGTCGGGGTATGATCTCTATATCTATAATACTGATCTCTTATGATCATATGATGAGAGACCCTATTTTATTTGTTCAATTCATTTTTGTTGAAGTTTAAGTGACGCCGTTAGGCTGCCGAATTTTCATAAGAGAAATCAAATTTTTGTCTTCCTTCCATGTTTTTCATTTCAAATGGTATGTCCTTAAAATTGCATCACCATGTCCATATAACCTTCTTATTCTGTCCCTCTACTTTTTTATGGGTCATTTATGATTGTTCGACCCATGTTCCCTCTGTTTTCAATGTTTTCTAAAACCTTGTAACATAGCCATTATGCTGCAGAATTTTCGTCTCAAAATGCCTATCTTTTCTCAAAATTATTTTATGTTATAAAGTGAATACTCAAAGCTCCTATTTCTACAGGGGTATTCACATATATATGAAAATGTTCTATTTTAAATTCTGGGATTTACATACATGATACCCGCTTTCCCTTTCCGTGGGTTTAATGTAATGTAAAGATCATGTCTTTAAAGCAGTTTTAAGAACGTTATGATTATGAAATGAAACCCATTCATTTTATGCTATATGGGTTATTTATAAAATGTTTGATGATGATATATGTGTCTCACATGATAATAAAGGAAAATTTAAGGGTGCTCCCTGATAGCGCTCCAATGCATTGGGTAAAGACTTAATCTCTAGAGATGACCATTTTAACGACGCCTTGGTGAATAACCTTGGTAATTTTTAACGACACCTTGGGGATGGACCTTGGTGAAACGAAACAATTTTCAATATTAAATGTTATAGCCACATCTTCAAGTTATGAAAAATGTTATTTTTATTATGATGTATCTCATGATTTCTTCCTCATGCCTTAAAGTTATTTTCATGTACTTATTGAATTATCTCAAGTTCACATGAAAAATGTTTCTCTTGTTTCCCTTACTGGGCCTTTTTCTCACCCTTTCTTTTGATGTCTGTCCCCAGGTTATGAGATGGAGTAATGAAACTAGGATGAACTAAAGTAGAAGCCTTTCAAGTGTTTAAGAAGAATGTTTTATGTTTTTTTTCTTGTTTTATGTTCCTTGTTTCCAAGACACTAAACCTTAACGATCCTCAGTTCCGTGTAATGGAATGAAAGTTATGTTATAAAAAGACGGGATGCTATAGTTGGTATCAAAGGATGGTTTAGTTATTTGTGGAAATTAGGATATAAAAACTTTATGAAGAACCCTATAGAAAAGTTTAAATATAGGAAAACTTCCTGGTATTTTGGTAAGTATTGAGTAAGTGGTTTATCAAACAAATACATCCCTGTCTGGATACGAGCAGGTAGAGGCGGCTCTGGAACAGATGTACATAGGGGTAAAACCCAAAAACACCGCTTTGAGCTAGACTCGAACGGGAACTGGTGCACGATAACGGGCCTTGCTTCACTCTTGGTTACGACACTCCCGGAGGATATGTTTGGTTAATCACAAGGTTTTTATGAATCATTATGAAGGAATTATAGAAAAGTGTAATTGTCTAAGCATGAAACCCTAGTTAAAAGATTCATACATGAAATAAGTTTTTTACTAAGGTATTATTCTTTTAGAAAATGGCGGGCAATAGGAGGAACCGTGCCGATGGTGACCGCAATGCACCATGTGCTGACGGACCTCCAATGGAAGCCTGAATGGAAACATTCATGCGAATGATGAACCAACTAACTCAAGTTATGAGTAATAACTTGAATCAAGCTGAGAGGCCGACCTCACCACGAAGGGAACAACACTCTGTTGAGTCCTTCATGCGTCAACGACTGCCAACATTCAGTGGATCTATTGACCCATTGGTTGCGGAACAATGGAAAAGCTCCATTGAAAAGATCTTTTATGTACTTTATTGTTTGGAACAAGAAAAAGTCACCCTTGCTATTTACCGTCTAGAGGGAGAAGCTGATCAGTGGTGGTCACTGATCAAAAAACACGAAGCCACAAGGAGAGATAGAAGCTATAGAGTGGGAAGAATTTCGGGGAATTTTCCTTAACAAGTATTTCCCTCGTTCTATGAGAACGAGAATGGAGAAAGAGTTTCTCGAGCTGAAGCATAAGGAGAACGAATCTGTCGGAAGCTATTAGATGAACTTCACAAGGCTTTCCCGTTATACCTCAAGCTTTGTGATGGACCCTAATGGGAAGGTTGATAGATTCGTTGGTGGACTACGACCTCATCTGTGGAAGAATCTAGCCAACAGGGACTATGATAGCTATGAAGAAATAGTTCGATGTGCTATGAAAGTCGAGCTGGAGTTTGGTGAGACACAGTGGTCTCATAAACCAAATGAAAAGAAGAGATCGTTGGAGCCCAGTTTAGGGAAGTCTTTTGATCAGGGAAGTGGTGGAAAGCAAATGCAACTTACCACATGCAATAAATGTGGGAGGAATCATCTGGGGAACTGCTTGAACGGAAGTGGAATGTGCTACAAGTGTGGAAGAGGAGGCCATATTGCTCGGAATTGTCCTAGTGAGGTGAAGCCTCAGCTTCCCAACACTAACGACAGAGGAAAGATGGTTCTAGCCCTACCCAAAGTCACATGCTTCAAGTGTGGACAGCTTGGGCACTTTTCTAACCAATGTCAAAATCCGAGGGTGGTGGAGGGGAATCACCATCAACCTCAGTAGAGGCCAAGAGAGCAAGGTCGTGCTTTCGCTATCACAACAGCTGAAGTTGAAGTCCCGAACTGCTAGAGGTAGAGTTGTCTGTCAAGACTCCAAGTGGGATTATCCTTGCATCAACAGTATTTAGAGACTCTATTGTTTACATTGGTGAGCACAATCTTATCACAAATCTAGTAGTCATTCCCATGATGGAATTCGACATTATACTAGGGATGGACTGGCTCTCAAAGTATAATGCTAAGATCAAATGCAGAAGTAAGGAAATCTCAGTAGTCTTGAATGAAGGACCTACAATTATATTCCGAGGAGAGATATCCCGAACTGATACCTATCTAGAAGCACCTCCTATAGCTTTCTTTATGGAGTTAATCGGTGATGATAAAGAAGGAAAAGGGAGCATACAAATAGAAGATGTTCTGATTGTTCAGGAATAAATGGATGTATTTCCTGAGGAGTTACCTGGACCTCCCCCAAAAAGAGAGGTAGAGTTCTCCATTGAACTCGTACCTGGGTCTCAACCGATATCAAAGACTCCGTATAGAATGGAAAATATGGAGCTAGAAGAGTTAAAGAAACAACTCCAAGACTTGTTGGAGAAGGGGTTTATCCGACCGAGTGTGTCTCCTTGGGGAGAACCAGTTCTTTTTGTGAAGAATAAGGATGGATCAATGTGGCTATGCATCGATTATAGAGAACTGAACGGGATCACAGTGAAGAACAAATTTACTCTTCCAAGAAATGATGATTTATTTGACCAACTTCGCGGGGCTCAATTCTTCTCTAAGATTGACCTTCAATCTGGTTATCATCAACTGAGGGTGAACAAGGATGATATTCCAAAGACTGCCTTCCGATCAAGATATGGGAATTATGAGTTTACTGTTATTCCCTTTCGGCTTGACTAATGCTCCTGCTATTTTCATGGATTTGATGAATAGAGTCTTTAAGGACTACCTTGATAACTTTGTGGTAATTTTTATTGATGATATTTTGATATATTCAAAAAGTCGTGAGGAGCATGAAGATCATCTAAGGGTTATATTGAAAACTCTGCAGAAGGAGAGGTTCTTTGGAAAGTTCAGCAAGTGTGAGTTTTGGTTAGAACAGGTGGCTTTCTTGGGGAATATCGTAACCAATGAAAGAATCTCAGTTGACCCTGCAAAGACAATGGTTGTGGAGGAGTGGCCTCAACCCACAACAGTAACTGAGATTCGTAGTTTCCTTGGTTTAGCAGGATATTATAGGAGGTTTGTGAAAAACTTTTCACGGCTTTCTAATCCACTAACCATGTTGACTCGAAAAGGGGTTAAGTTCATCTGGACAAAGGAATGTGAGGAAAGTTTCCAAGAGCTGAAGAAGAGATTGGTTACTGCACCTGTGTTAACACTACCCTCTATCGGAGAAGGATTCGTTATTTTTAGCGATGCATCTCTGAAAGGGCTTGGGTGCGTCCTCATGCAAAATGACAAAGTAATTGCTTATGCATCTCGATAGTTGAAGATTCATGAGAAGAATTATCCTACGCATGATCTAGAGCTGACGGCAGTTGTTTTTGCTCTAAAGATATGAAGGCACTATCTTTATGGGGAGAAATGTGATATATACACTGACCACCAAAGTCTAAAGTATATTTTCAAACAGAAAGAATTGAACATGAGACAAAGGAGATGGTTGGAGCTTATTAAAGACTATGATTGTTCAATTCATTATCACCCTTGAAGAGAAAACAAAGTCACGGATGCGTTAAGTAGGAAAGATCCTGTTGTTCTGGCAATAGTGAGGATCGTAGGAGATCCCTTGATTAAAGATCTAGTAAAACTGGACATGGGAATTATAAGGAAAGGGACATCATCAACCCTATTCCAAATGATTTCTCAACCTTCATTATTAGAGAGGATCAAGAAGGCTAAAAAAGAAGATCCTTTGCTGCAGGAGAAGTTTGAGGCTGTAAAGGATGGTAAGTTCCCTGATTTCAATATTGATCAAGAAGGTGTATTGAAATTTCGTACAAGACTATGTGTTCCATCTATTCCGGAGATAAAGAAAGAACTGATGGATGAAGCTCATAGATCTACATTCTCTATACACCCGGGAAGCACTAAGATGTATAGAGACCTTAGTGATCATTATTGGTGTGATAA
Source organism: Viscum album (assembly GCA_963277665.1). Taxonomy (NCBI): domain Eukaryota; kingdom Viridiplantae; phylum Streptophyta; class Magnoliopsida; order Santalales; family Viscaceae; genus Viscum; species Viscum album. The sequence goes on from OY728167.1 coordinate 955,253,216, forward strand.
CATGAAGAGGGAGATTGCTGATTACACTACAAGGTGCCTGGTGTGTCAGCAAGTAAAGGCAGAACGACAACTTCCTAAGGGGGTATTACAACCGCTACCCATACCAGTATGGAAGTGGGATAATATCACTATGTGCTTTGTAACTGGTCTCCCAAAAACATCAAAAGTAAACAATGCGATATGGGTTATTGTTGACCGTCTCACCAAGACAGCTCATTTTATCTCTATTCGGGAAGATTTCTCTCTGGATCAGCTTTCCAGGATATACGTGAAGGATGTGGTAAGGCTGCATGGGGTACCACTATCCATCGTATCTGATCATGACCCAAGATTCACATCAAAATTCTGGAGAAGTCTTCAACATGCTCTGAATACAGAATTGAATTTTAGTACGGCCTATCATCCTCAAACAGATGGCCAATCTGAAAGGACTATTCAGACACTCGAAGACATGTTGAGATTATGCTCAATGGAATTTAAAGGTGGATGGGATCAACACCTCCCATTAGTTGAGTTCTCCTATAACAACAGCTTCCATTCGAGTATTCAGATGGCACCCTATGAAGCTCTATATAGAAAGCGGTGTAGAACTCCTACTTGATGGGATGAAACTGGTGAGAGGAAGCTTCTTGGGCCTGATCTCGTGCAAGAGATGACGGAACAGGTTCATGCCATCCAACAACACATAAAGGCTGCTCAGAGTCGGCAGAAGAGCTATGCTGACAATCGTCGAAGGGACTTGGAGTTTGGTGTTGGTGACAAAGTCTTCCTTCGAATTTTTCCATGGAAGAGAGTCATGCAGTTTGGGAAGAAAGGGAAGCTCATCCCTAGGTACATTGGCCCCTATGAAATCCTTGATCGCATAGGAGCAGTGGCCTATCGTCTAGCACTTCCACCGAACCTTGCTCAAGTTCATGATGTCTTCCATGTATCTCTCTTGAGGAAGTACATACCCGACCCTTCGCATGTACTGAACCTAGAGGTGGTACAACTGGACCATGACATCTCTTACGAGGAGCAGCCAGTGGAGATCTTGGATCGTAGAGACAAGGTCCTATGAAACAAGACTACCCACCTTGTGAAAGTGTTGGGGAGGAATCATAAATATGTAGAGGCGACATGGGAGCCGGAGGAAACAATGAAGCAAAAGTACCCTCACCTTTTCGACTAGGCCTCAAGTATAAATTTCGGGGACGAAATTTCTTAAGGGGGGAAGAATGTAACGACCCAATATTTTTGAGTAGTATATTAACTTACTCTTAATGATTTAATAATATGTTAATGGTTAATGCAGAAAGAGGAGTCGATGGCTTTATCCAGTAGACTCGAACCTTATGAAGCCCACTTATCAGAGCTTGGGAAGGAGGTAGCATCTGTGGGCTTCGCTTTGGACCAAGCCCAATCCGAACTCCAGTGTGTCAAGCTTGAACGGAAACGCCTACGGGAGAAGTTCAAGTTAGTAGAGATTACTACTAGGGAAATGTTATCTGAGCCTCCCTCAGATTCTCTCACCATAGCACACCTTACACTTAGGTCTTATGCCGGTGTTATAAGGGGCTATGTGACAAGACCCTAGCTTCCTTGTGTAATCCTTTTGGGTGAATAAATTGAGATTTCTTCCTTTAGTGAAGTTTGTGAAATTACAAATGTCTAGATAATTATAGAATGTATTTTGTTGATGAATTTTGAAAAAAGGGATATTTTTAAAATATTTATGTAAACCCTAAATAACTATTGATGTGTAATGATTTTCAAAAAATGGTCTTCTACAAAAGTGTTCAGTAAGGAATTTGGAGTCTAATAAGATCAAATTAATTTTTGATGAATAGTAAATTATGAATAGTAATTTTACGCTTAGTATTAGTAATGTGACCAAATGGATTTGTAATTCCACTCAATGAAAGTTTTAATATAATTCAGACACCTAGATTAAGTAATGTGATTCAATAAAATGGGTAAATAACGGTTTCATAAATTATTAGTCAAGTATTAGTTTTTTTGGATGAATAGTGTTTTTTAATTAAAAATTTAATTCAAAATAATTAGAAAATTATTTTTATAAAAATGACATTATTTTTGAACTCAGAGCATCGATATTATGTTATGGTAATTTCTGGGGAGTTTTCTGAAAAAAACAAATTTTCGATGAATAGTGTTTTTATTTAAAAATTAAATTAAAATTATTAAGAAAATTATTTTTATAAAATGGAGTTCATAAATGTATTTAGAGCATCGATATTTGGTTAAGGTGAAATTTTTGGATTATTCTGAGAAAGTTGAATTTTTCGATGAATAGTGAAAATATAGTTTTTAAGTTACGGGTGTTTAATGACATCATTAAATGATGTATTAAGTATATATTCAATATGGTCGAATTATAAATAGTAAGATAAGGTGTGATATGTCCCAAGTGGCCAATACCATGGGCAAATACCATGGGCAAGCCCATGGTTTTTCCAAAACCACTAGTGAGGTGTCCCTTGGCCATTAATGCCTTGTCCCTTCATTTTCCCTATAAATACCCAACCTTGCCTCCATTAGTTTCCACTCCCAACTCTCCCCCAACGAAGTTCGGGTCTCCTTACCTCACAAGGAGTCCTCCCAAGGTTCCCCCAAGTCCTCAAGGTCCAAAACGTTGAGTTTCAAGAGTAACGTTTTAAGGTAAGGGATCCGACCCCTCTCTTTCTTTTCATGTAATCTCTTTTATGTCATTCCTTTTATGCTCCATGTTATTATGTGAGAGGATGTTCTTTTATATTCCTCTTACTGCCCCTTTCATGTTTATATAATGATAGAGCCCCTCTTACTCTCATCATTTCGTTTTATGAAAGTTTAAGTGACGCCGTTAGGCTGCCGAATGTTTAAGTGATTATTTCACCCTTCTCATTTTTCAAGTTCGATTTTCAGGTCAAATCGTTCAAGTTCCTTTTTATTATGTCGGGGTATGATCTCTCTATCTATCATACTGATCTCTTATGATAATATGATGAGAGACCCTATTTGATTTGTTCAATTCATTTTTGTTGAAGTTTAAGTGACGCCGTTAGGCTGCCGAATTTTCATAAGAGAAATCAAATTTTTGTCTTCCTTCCATGTTTTTCATTTCAAATGGTATGTCCTTAAAATTGCATCACCATGTCCATATATCCTTTTTATTCTGTCCCTCTACTGTTTTATGGGTCAATTATGATTTTTTGACTCATGTTCCCTCTCTTTTCAAAGTTTTCTAAAACCTTGTAACATAGCCATTATGCTGCAGAATTTTCGTCTCAAAATGCCTCTCTTTTCTCAAAATTATTTTATGTTATAAAGTGAATACTTAAAGCTCCTATTTCTACAGGGGTATTCACATATATATGAAAGTGTTCTATTTTAAATTCTGGGATTTACATACATGATAACCGCTTTCCCTTTTCGTGGGTTTAAAGTAATGTAAAGATCATGTCTTTAAAGCAGTTTTTAAAAGGTTATGATTATGAAATGAAACCCATTTATTTTATGCTATATGGGTTATTTATGAAATGTTTGATGATGATATATGTGGATCACATGATAATAATGGAAAATTTAAGGGTGCGCCCTGATAGCGCTCCAATGCATTGGGTAAAGACTTAATCTCTAGAGATGACCATTTTAACGACGCCTTGGTGAATAACCTTGGTAATTTTTAACGACACCTTGGGGATGAACCTAGGTGTAACGAAACAATTGTCAATATTAAATGTTGTAGCCACATCTTCAAGTTATGAAAAATGTTATTTTTATTATGATGTATCTCATGATTTCTTCCTCATGCCTTAAAGTTCTTTTCATGTCCTTATTGAAGTATCTCAAGTTCACATGAAAAATGTTTTTCTTGTATCCCTTACTGGGCCTTTTGCTCACCCTATCTTTTAATGTATGTCCCCAGGTTATTAGATGTAGTAATGAACCTAGGATGAACTAAAGGAGAAGCCTTTCAAGTGTTTAAGAAGAATGTTTTATGTTTTTTTTCTTATTTTATGTTCCTTGTTTCCAAGACACTAAACCTTAACGATCCTCAGTTCCGTGTAATGGAATGAAAGTTATGTTATAAAAAGCCGGGATGCTATATGGACCAATATCACTATATAAGTGATGGACCAATGTAGAAATCTGTAACACACACTTTTCTAGGGCCCAAATAACATCTATTCCCCTATTCCTTTTATATAAGTTACACCATTATTAAGGAATATTTATATACTAGAACTTATTATGTGTTCATTCATATCATTATGTGATATTTATTGATATTGAGGTCCTCATGCTAGACCCATAATCAAATTTCATTAATGATAAATTCCCTCTACCCAATGTAAAATTGTAATCTACATGGGGAATATATTAGAAGAACTACATATGGCTTTATTTATGTCCTGATATGACACATAGTGATGACCATAATTCTTAAATTTGGCCCATCCATAGAGATCTAAATGTCCACATCCTCATATTGGTGGCTGATATGATCAATCATCAATCATTATTGTTTTTTCCTATTTTTTAACAATTAAAAATGTTCCTTTTATCTTATATGTGAATTAGACCAACACTGTACCATAAAAAACAATATCCTCATACGTATGAGATTGATCTATACATGATCGTTTAACATTTGTTACCTTTTTAAAGAACCTATTCTTATTGAATATGAATTATCCTAAACATGACTCAACTCTATGAAAGGGTAATTTTTTAATGAACTATACATGGCTCGATTAATAATTTAATAGGATACATAGTGGCACTAAGATATCTAATCTTATGTTCAGACACAAACCACTCCAATAAAATCACTCTCTTTTGTTCTCTTATATTTGAAATAGATTATTGTTGATAAGGTTCACCAGTAATCAGGTGCATTGATTCCTTACTTTATAGGATACATAATTATTCCAAGATACTATATCTCGGTCCCATATAAAAATTTTATCAGCCATATTTCCCTCCCCTCTTATACATAGGATATTTTTGTGAATATCTATTTTATAAATTGGATCTAGAAAGGAATGAGTATAAAAACTCCTCTATTATAGAATTATCTATATATCCATTGATTTATTCTATGATAATATTTACTATTTTTAAATAATTTAATTTTATCCTCATCCTAGTATCTTATACTCTTCAAAAATTAATTTTCACTATATGACATTAATTTTATCAATGTGTCTGCCGACATATGGATGAATATCAATACTTTAGAGCCTAAACAATGTAACATTTCAAATTGTATGGTTTTCTCATAAAGAAACATTAAAATAAAATTCCCCTTTAGTAGTGTTACATCATTACATTTAGATACTACTGTAAAATATAAAGGTTATAAAATGCTTCACTCCTATAATCTTATGATAGAGCCCAAAAACATTTTCCTAACCTAGAAACGTTTTAACATTCATTTTTACCCCTTTCAAGCAAATCAGATATTCCTAGTCTAGATAAATTGAATCCAAAAATTCAACAACCATTTTTTGATGCCTCTATCTCCATGAACCGCAAATGTTTCTTTATTATGATTAGATTGCTACACACCACTTTTGGATATTGATAATGATAACATCAATAGAAATTGAACCTTATTATTAACTATAAATACTATCTTCTCGATATGAATATATATATACACCCTTGATAAGATTTTTCAATAAGACAAGTATCATTCATTAAGAATAGAATCAAATAATTTTTTTATGCTTTAAGAGAATAAAAATTAAATCAATCTTTAAAATATGGTACTTGACCATCCATTATATACGTACTCTACGTCACTAATTCTGATCAAAGATCTTTATGTTGATATTAATAACATCAAAGAAACATGATCAAAAGGTAATGGGTAATTCTTAGACTTTGGGACATATTTGGTTAGTTATTCTAGTTCATTAGGTCAACAGAAAACCATAAATTTTGTTCTTCCAACATATGAGATATTCTATAATTATAATAATTCTTTCATTTACAATATGTTAACTTCTCCTTCTACACTAAATGAATTGTGTTAACCGATTTTGATCATATCACTAAAACCTTGTACTATGTGAACCTACCTTATGGAATAGTCTATACTAGTATTTGTATTTTTGTAATTCACCATATTTTTAAAATAAAACACTATGTTCAATAGAATTTGTGATATGAAACCCCAAACTAAAATAGAAATTGATTAATTAAAAAATGGCGGTTGAATCCTTTCCATTATATATTTGAATATGAGAATTATTAAATTATTTATAATATATATATATATCATATCTATATTGATAAATTATTCGTGAATAAGCAATCAGATTTCGGTAATGTAATTTTTTTCATTAAAAAATTATTCAAAATAGGTTTTTTATTTATTTTATGATAAAATATTATAATTATTTCTTGAAACATTTAGAAAATGTATCTTATCAAATAAGATCAACTTTTTTATAATTGTATAATAAACCCCACATTGCTTAATAATTGTTGATTTTATTTGAATAATGAAAATTCAAATATTTTTAAAATTATTTTCATAAAATGAATATAATTTTTGGAATCATTGTTTCAAAATTATCCAACTATAATTTTATCGTAATTTTGTGAGACAGTCAAATTTTTGGGAAAAAACTAAATGCCATATAAATTTAATTTGTGTTTAATAACATCATAATTACATAATATAAAATTAATAATTACTATAAATCAGATGAAAGACTAAATAAATGTTTTCTCTTCAAAATATTTCAATTTTCTGTTTATTCTATTTATTTTTCAAATTCAATGGGAATCATCCTAAACTTATAATATATTTTATGCTTTGAAAATATTTTATTTAAGGGTGTGGCTCACCTCCACATAAGAAAGGATTCTTTTAATACATTTTGTCTTCATACTTATAAAATAATTACAAAACAACAAATTTTTCCAAGAAACCACGGGAAAAACCATGTGATGGTTTGTGGTTTTTGATATTTTATTATGTATAATAAAAAATATAAATAAAACCCCCCTTTTTCCTATATAAACCCACCCATGACCCTATTAATCTTCACTAAAATACAATTTATCCTAACCATAATCTACCCTCAACCCTCTAGATTCATCTTAATCTACTCTCATGATCCTAAGAATCCTCTACTATGATTTTGAAGTCACACACTTAAGTAATAGATCCTCACCTTCCTCTCCTCCTTACAAATTCAAGATCCTTCTGTGAAATTAGTTATTTTGATTTCAATTGGTTATATTTTAATTAATTTATAATAATTTTATTACTATAATATTTATGTCATTTGAGTGATGTATCATTTATCCTCCCGCAATTTTAACCTTACCTAATTCATTACTATGTTGAAATTCTACAAGGGATTCTCACCATCCACTCCTGATTTCAAATTCAAGCACCTTCTTTGAAATAAGTTCTTTTATTTTCACTTTGTTATACATAAATTTATTTATAATTATTAAATTACAATAAATTTTATGTTATATTAAGGATGTGTGATTTATAATCCCTCATAGGTACCCTTACATGTGTCGTTACTATGCCAAAATTATCTATGGGATCCTCCACTATCATCTCTTATCTAGCACTCCTTTTATGTTATGTATTTAAATTTTATTTTTAATATTTTGTAATATGTTCTTAAATATCCCCTCACTTTAAATTTTATTTATTAATTATTATATATCCTTTCAATCTCAGTTTTGTTATTATGAATCCTTATGTACACCTGTTACAATATCGAAACATTGTAAGTTTTCTTTACTTTCTATTCATTATTAATATTTTTTTCAATACTATATGTCTTATATTTCAAATTACTCATGTTGGACATGTATTTAAATTTATATATTAATTTATATTTTCTGTATAAATAATTATAGACCCCTTTCCCTATCATAACCCTATTTGTTGAATTTTTATGTGATCCCATTAAGCTACTGAAATGTCACCACAATTTTCCATCCCAAAAAAATTATGTAGTGAATAACATACCGATTTCTTATCAAGGATATTCACATTTATTCACATATGGTATTTTTATTGTGAACATATATATTTTTATTATACACTAGTTTAACGTGAAAAAAAATATGATAGTGAATGAATCCATGTTGTATGATATATGTGGAACACTTAAGCCTGATTATTTAGATAATATGGTGGGATTGGCCAAATAATGATCCAATGCATTGGTAAATATTTAGTATCGTGATAAGTCACGTTTGATTACGTAGTAAACCTTATTCCTTTATGGGAAATTTTACACCATGATGTACTTTTGGGTTTATCCTTGAACTATGTCAATGATGCAATGTTATAAGTTTTCTCCCCATTTTCCATGTTATGATTATCATAATATATCATGTCTCTTTATTCATGTTTATCATTCCTACACTTTTTATGCCACATCAATATGCCTTTTGTTTACCATGTACTATCCTCCTAAGGTTATTCTATATATATTCCCTTAATCGGATTTATAATCTAACCATTTTTATGTATGTCCGTATGTTATCCCATATAGTTATAAATTTGGAGTATTTTGAACATGTTAAAGAAGTTTTCAATAATGATGTTGTCTTCCATGTTTTATTTTTCCATGTAATGTACCTAATTCCTAAATACACTAGAATTCTCTATCATATGAGTTTTATTAAGATTATTATTTTTTAATAAATAATGTATTAATTTTAAATAAATATAAGGTTCATTATAGGTGGTATCAGATGAATGGAATAATTATTTTTTAGATTATGAATAGTGAACTCTAGTGAAATCCATTGGGTTAATATTATGTATAAGAAAACATCCCTAAATTTTAGTAAGTATGGAGTAAATGGTTTATACAGAAAACACATCCATTTTTAGACACTACATGTGGACATGGTTCTGGCCCAAATTTACAAAGGAGTAACAAATATGACAAGATATTCCGAGGCTAACTTGGGGTAACCTGGAACACGACAACATACCATACAATGCACCTGATTTTAAAATCTCAAGGGATATGATTCGGTAAATTATTAAGCTCATTAAAAACTATTATTAAGGGAAAAAATTTACCATATATTCTTATGTTAGGAAACAGTTCATGGATAACATAGATTGATTCCTAGAAATTCATAATTTAAAAATAAATTTAATTTATAATTTATCCCTCTATTGTAATTGCATTCTTGTTTATGTGGATAATACTCTTAAAAATTTATCATATGTACCCCTCATCTTGAGAAAAGATAATATTTTTATGGAAACTGATTAATGTATAAAATTATACCTTCATGATTTTATATTTCCTTATGTACCAAGTCTGAATGATTATTTAATTCATCAAATCTATGAAATTAATTTTAAAACCAACATGTTTTCATCCAAGGATCAATACCTATGAATTAATGTTTTTATCCACCATGTGTTTATGGTTTTTTTAGAGATCACACTAAATTAGTTATTTAGTATTATTTTTCTCTTGAATTTTTTTTTCACTTCCCCATAATTTTCATTGAAATGGGAACCATGTTTTGTGATGATATTAATAATTATGTCTCTCTCATTTAAAGTGGATGTTTTATTATCCATTTTTATGATGTGGGTTTTAAATAAAGATAATTTATAGTATAGAAATATTTCCTAGATATTTAATGTTATAAATATTTGGAATAAATTTAATAAATAGGAATAATTTAACAACCTGATTTCTTAAAATAGAAATCTAATTTCAATAGCGTGTGTGATACAGAACAACGAACCCAAAGAAAAAACAATTAAATAAATATGACTATTCAATCATTTCCATTATATTATTGGATATGGTTAGGTTTCAATAATTTATGATATATATATATATATATATAGATTTCATATATATATATATATATATATATTGATAATTTATTAGTAAATAAGTAATCAAATTTCGGTAATGTGATTTTTTTCTTCAAAATATGTTTTCTTCATAATTTATTTTTTATTTCTTATGAAAGATTATTATAAATATTTTAAAGAGCATGTATAAATTTTTATAATCAAATATGATTTATTTTTTATATCACCATATCATTTTTAACATAGGTTGAAATTTATCGATTTTTGGAAAAATATATTTTTTTTAGTGATTTGTAAAATATATCATTTTATGTAAAATTTTAAATTTTTTAATAAATTATATATTTTAAGATAAAAATTATAATATTATTTTTATTTCATGAAAAAATATTAATAATTAATTTATATTTAATTTTATTTATTACATTTTAAATAATATTTATACCATATTTTAGTATAGGTCTATTTTTATGCTTAAAATGCATTTGTTTTAAAAATAGTTTTAAAATAATAAATGATTATCATTGATAATTTATTAAAATTAACTAAAAGGGTAAATGATCTAAAAGAAAATTTTATATTATATACAGATATTTATTAGTTTAAAATCATATATTTAACATGTTTATTTATATTGTAAAAAAATCATCTTTTCCATGAGAAATGCATTTTTTAAGACCGATTCCATCATATTGGAGGTTTTTATTTTAAATTAAATTAATGCACATTTGGGAATAGATTTTGATAAAACAATATTTTTATTTTTAATAATAAAAATTAATAGTATCATATATTGTAAAATAAGTTTTTGAATAATATAAATTGTTATTGTTTTAATATTTTATTATATCGGTTAAAGGAAAACATGTTAATTAAGAGAAAAAATAATTTAACAGTTACAATCACAAAAGTAAACCCACTAGTAAGAATATTTATATCTCTTTTTATTTGAAATCATTTTTACAATTGATAGTTTATTTACAATTTAAATGATTATGTATTCAGTATGATGAAAATTATATTTTGATATGATAAAGAACAAATTGTATTTTTTTGTTATATGTAATTTAAATTAAGGAAATTATTTTTTTGAATTAATGGAATAATGAAATAAATAATATTTTAATAAAATATTATTATTAAATATTTTTTATTAAGTATAAATGATAATATTTTTTTTGAATTCATATGTAATTTTTATAACTTTTGGAAAACTGTTATTATAAAAAAAACCCCTCATTTATTAATAAATGGTGACTTAATTTAAAAAGAAAGAAATCAAATATTAATAAAATTATGAAGATAAAATTAATATTATTATTGTAATTAGCACATTGAAATTGTCCAACGGTGAATTTTTCATATTTTTCCGAGATAGCCTAATTTTTCTGTAAAAATTAAATACTGTATAAATATACATTATGTTTTGTGACATCATATTGAACCAAATGGGATTTAATAATGGCTATAAATTTTATCCACTACCAAATAAGTGTTTTCCATTTAACAAAGTGTGATTTAAGGTTTATTTGTTTTTTTTGAAGCATTTAATAATCCCTTAAAACTAATTATATATTTTATGGTTTAAAAATAATTTCATTAAGAGTGTCACTCACCTCCACATAAATTATTTTAATTTTTTCAGCCCTTTTCTTTATAAAAAATAAAAACCACCCCTATTTTGATAAAATCATGGGAGAAAACCATGTGATGGTTTTCTTTTGGGATATTTTATTATGTAAATTGAGAAACCTAAATAATAAAGAATTCCCTTATTTTCCTTTATAAAGCCAACCGAGATCCCATTTATCATCACTCAAACTCATTGTATAATGACCATAATCATCCCTTCACTCTATACAATACTCCCAATCCACCCCAAGCTCTTAAGAATCCCCTCCCAATATTTTGATGTCACAAACTCATGTAAGAGATCCTCACCTTCTTCTCCTCCATCCAAATTCAAGAACGTTTATTGAAATTAGTTATTTTAATTACAATTGGTTATATTTTGATTCATTAATAATAATTTTATTACTATAAAATTTATGTTATTTGAATAATTGATCACTTATACTCTCTAATATTTACTCTTAATTATGATATAACTCTATCAAAATTCTATAAGGGATCCTCCATCTCCTCTCTTCATTTCATTTTTAACCACATTCTTAAAAATTAGTTATTTTAATTTAAATTGGATGTATTTTAATTCATTTATAATAATTACATTAGTATCATATTTTTTTTGTCTTGGGGTGATTTATTATCCCTCATTTGGAACCATTCCTATGTTGTTACTATGGAAAATTTCTGTAAGGGATCCTCCACTAGCCAATTTTATCAAGAATTTGATTAATGTTATTACATTTAATTTCAATTTTAAATTGTTTTGATATATTATTCCATTTACACCTTACTTTACATTTGATTAATTAATTATGATATCCCCTTTCACTTTAATTTTTCTCTCATATGAACCCTTATACACACCTATTACCAAACCAAAATATTGTAAGGGTTCTTTACTTTACCATTATTATTAAAGTTTATTCAATATCATATGCCTTCTATTTTTAATTACAAATTTTGGTAAATATCATTCCTTGTCCCTATTAATTAAAATTTAAAATCTAAATTATTAGAGACCTCTTTCTCTCTCTCTCTATCTCTCCATAAACTGATTTAATGAATTTTTATGTGATCTTGTAATGCTTCCAAAATGTCTCTACAATTTTCCATGTCAAAACAATTATAGTCAATACCACACCCATTTCCTACCAATGGTATTCAAATTTATGCACAAATAATTTTTTAATGTGGACTGAAATATGCGTATTCCAAAATTATTGATCATGGTATAAATTATGGCGATGAATTAATCCATGTTTTATAATCCACGTGGCACACAAAAGAATGAGTGTGAAATAAATATGATTGCTTCACCTAGATAACCCTCCAATGCATTGGGTTATGTTTAGTACCATGACATATCATGTTGGGATAGAGAGTGAACATGATTCCATTATGAGAGATTGACTACCATGACTTATTAGAGGGTTTATCCTTGACCAATATATTTGATTCAATGTTTTATGTTGTTTCCACATTTCCCATTTTATGATTATCATTCTATATAGTATATATGTGTTCATGTTTTTGATTAATAATCTTTTTATGTCTAATTGATATGACTATTGTTTAAAATTTATTATCATTTCCATGGTTTCCATGTTTATTTCCTTACTAGACATTATAGATTTCCCATTTTTTATGTATATCCCCAGGTTATGCCATTCAATGTTACGTTTGATGGATTATTTCTTACATGAAAGGGATGTTTTAAAAAAATATGTTGTATTTCTTATTTTATGTTGTTATGTAATGTATCTAATTCTTGAAGACACTAGACATATTGATCATCAAGGTTGTATTAAGTGTAGTATTATGTAATTAATCATGTATTAATGTGAAATAAAGAGCATAGTTGTTATAATTTATATTCAATTTATTTTTTTCCAATCAATTTATATATAGGATTTCCCACATCATATGGTGTAAAATATGCACAACCCTAAACATAATTTTTGTTATTTAAAGAAGTATCAATTTAAAAAATTTCATAATTATGGATTTGACCATATGAAATTAAACTGTAGGTGATAAAGATAGTAATCTTATCAGGTCAAAAAACCATGAAAGGGGCCTTATTAAAATTCGAGTCATTGATTTCTATTTATCATTGATATATAGATAAAGAAATTGAATGTTTCATGAAGGTCATGGTGTCTACCACATAGTCCTACAAAAAGTAAATTTATAATCATTGTACTCTCCTTGTTCAAGAAAAAAATAAAGTAATAAAATCTTATATTTCTTCATCCCAATAGTGTGTTCAATATACAATGATATAACTTTTAGGGTACTAAAACCATCATTATAAACCCCTCTACTATTCAACTACTTCATATTCAAAGGTCATGAGTCCCCATAAATCTTCCATTTCTATCGATAATGAAAAAATTACACTTAAAATAACACTTTTTATTTATTATGCATACAACACCCACAGTATGGTTCTGTATACATTCCCTTAATATGGCTTGTTAATTACATGCATTATCATCAATATGAGAAGCACATATAACATTTCTATTCATTGATAACCTTATTTTGTAACCAATTATTCCAACATTGTCAATGATATTCCTTTGTAAAATTATCCCATTTCGTTATCACTTATTCATGCTCATGGGGTTATGATACACCAAATACTCAAAACCACATAATTGATCTAATTTTCAATCAACAATTTGATGTTTTTGTGCATATTTCCCATTATTTAAGAAAGATAATGAAATACTTTTTTTTGTTTCCTTTTATATCTATGAAGGAATTTTCTATAGTCCCTAATTCAATAAGGTGAGATAATCATAATGGAATACCTAATTAATGGAGTTGTGAGGCTCCTTCAAGAATCAAAATTTTCTTATGATGAGATAGACTTCATGGAGAATACCATTATGTATTTTTTGTCCCAGTTTTGACACCTCAAATAATATTACAAATCTGTCTAAGAACTATGACCTTAAAAAATTTGCACACCAATTTATGTAGACTATAGTAGAAATTGGAATTATATTAATGTTAGTTCAACCATGAACTTATTTCATGGTAGAGTAACTTTTCATTTAATCAATTATATATGACCATAAAATCAGACCACAACAATTTCATTATTTAAGATTTAGTTGATGTAAAAAATGAATATAATCATAAAATAAATTAGAATGAAAATTAATAAAGGAAGGATTGAGAAAATGCCAACCCCTTACCCAATCAACCATTTCTATATAATTTAAAGAAAATATTAATCAAAATAAAATAAAATAAGAAAGGATTATGGGGCCCAAAAAATGATCCCACTAATTGTTAATCATTTCTTAGTAGGTCTCAAAATATGATAATTTAGATTTTTATATCTATTATATGCAAACATAAATATCTTGTTAATGATGAACCATTCAACATTGTTATTTTAAAGGGAATAATATAGTGTATTAGTGATGTTTTTATGCATACAATCATTTATCTACCATGCCGTAGAGTAATTTTTCATCCATTTCAAAAATATATGAACTCAAGTATAGTAGTGGGGGTTTTATGCCCATATCCTTCATTGAGGTATAACAAAGAAGAGTATTCATTAAATTTGTACATAATATTTGTTTTTAAAAATTTAAAAATAATGGAATATTTATTTAAATAAAGGATTCATGGTATTTTTAATCCTCAAATGAATCACGGACTCACAAATTTTATAGTGACATAGTTGTAGTGAATAGTTAGTTTCATTGAAAACCTTCCAAATGTGATAAGAGAATACATAAAAATAGAGTCTAAAATAATTATGGTGTTTTAGAAAAGACCACTTAAAAAAATTATTAGTTATTAAATACTATAACTATCCTTGTTAGCACACTACTAAATCTTGGTTGGTATTTCTAATTTATATTGTTGGGTATTTAATATTTCATTACTACATTGAATATGACACCTCTTCATGGTGAAAAAAATTACTTATGAGGGTGGGAATTTTTTTCCCATGAATCGAAAATTTAAAGTAAAATATCATAAAAACAAATATAGAGATATTCCAAAAGAAAATACTTGATAAGGGCCTAAGAGGACCAATAAGGTGATGTAGTTTATGATAGTCCTAATAAGAAAATTTTATGGTTTTCCATTTATGAACTTCTAATATATGACACAAGGGGGACCTAAATAGAATCTAAGGTAATTGGGATGAATTACCATGTGTAATCCTAATATGAGAACATTATCAGTTTAATGTACATGAATCATTGAAATATACCTTGATGCTCACTAACTTATACCACATGATCGATAATTATTTCCATCTCACTTAGCTACCATATAAACCATGAGATGTTGAGTGACCAACCACATGATCATATTAATAGTACGATCATCTTCAAAAGTAAAATCATGTCATTGTTATCTAGAAACCATGATATAATATTTATATATCCTCCAAATTCATTCTATTAGTGAATACATGGTCGTTACTATGGAAAACAAATAAATGAATCAATTAAAGAACCCCATTGATGGGATTATTCATACAGAAGGTGATCAAGCCACCGATGTCTGGTACACCCACCAACATTGGAAGTCTAATACAAATCATATTCATATAAATAAACCATTACAACTTGTAATGATTGATAAAGGGTAGGAGGAATAAAGAGTGACAGACCCAGATAGAGGAAGGTGGGATGTGAAATGACCATTTCAAATATTAAGATAACCCCATATATATCTTTTAATACTAAGAAAATGATATAATAGATTTAGTTGAATGATACATATTCCTGAATGATAACACCACATATATATTTGAATGCACATGATGGCTTAATCATTACATAGATTCCATACATACCTTAATTAATATTCCCTCCCATCAGTTTCCTTCTTGACATGAAATTTTCCTTTTGAAAAGATAGTAGGTGAAATGTTCTTGTAATAGGATAATTCTAATTTTACATAGTGAATTACCATGTTATAAGTTAAATTGTTCTTCTACTAGAATAATTTAAATTGTAACATTTAAATTTCACACAATGAAAAGAAAAATCTGTGTTTTTAGATAATTATTCATACTTCAAATGATGGTAGGACCTCTTACATTCGAATTTCTGGACCTCAATCTCATATAAATTATGAAATATATTATATTATGAATGTTAAATGACTTATATGTCTAGGTTGAATAAGACTATAATTAAAAAGATTACTATTCCATACCATCCCTAAAGCCACTAAGAACACATTTTCGGAGGTTGCGTATCATTATTGACCACATCGATCATGGATTCCAATGATAAAAGGAGGCTCTGTGTCATCATACCATGCAGGTGAAACAATTCAGGGAACCACAAGCATGGATTCCCTTGAAATTGGGGACCACTTCTATCATGTAATTTGAAATGTATCTTCCAATTAATTTCTCTATCTAAATTTTATTGTCACACATTTCAGAACAAAGACATCCTCGCCTCACAAATTTAAACTTCATGGATAAAATCCCCAAATCAAGATATTATATATAATGAAAACATCCTAATAAAATGACGTTAAACTATACAAAAATATCCTCAATACATGAGGCTAATCATCATAGTACAAGATCGTCAGAAAACATTAAACTATTTCATTTGAACTACATTGTATTTAATTCTTGTTTTGATTGGACACATACAATACCTCTCTATGGTTTATACCCAACATCATAAATATTCTCTCCACATAAACCTAACTTATATTACATACGGTTAATACCTCTACCCGAATATATACCTAATAAAATCATTCCCCCAATTTATGGTCCATATTCTTTTCATATCCCATAATATTATTCACATCAATTGATATTTCTAGAGATGTCTATCATTATGTAATGAAATTATTTATGAAATTGATTCATAATCATTGATACATTTTACCTCCATTATTAATCATAAAGGGACACTCATGTATATTTCTAACAATAACCATTGGTAGGAATTATTTTCATATTCATCCTCACCAATATGTAGTTGGAATCCCTAGATTAGTCCTCTTCACATGACTTGAAAAGGTATAATGTGCCATGTTAAGTGGTGCTGAACTAAATTGGTTTTGATTATTGTCATAAGTATGGATAGGAAGATCTTTCATAGGCCTGATTCCCACAACTAAAATAACCATTACCTTTTCAAAAATAATAAAGTGTAGATTACCCTGATGTGTGCATTTAAAATGTAGTAAACAATAGACAAATATATATAATTCATAATATTTTATATATAGATAACCTATGTGTAACATCCCAGGTAAATAAAGAATAAGATATTTATATATTTATTAATATTTTTGTATTAAATATTAATTTTACTTTAAATGAGTTTCTATGTTTGAGAGCGTACCCAATACGCAACAACGTGTTTCTTTGAAATCTTACATTGCATACTAATAATATAAAATTATTATTTTAAATCATAGTAAACTACTAGATGTTGTATTGGCGGGAATGAACAAAACCAACTACAATATGATTATACATGATTGTTAAATTTATTTTCATTTATCCAATAAAAAGTTAGAGGCTTAAAATTTTAATGAATCTAATTTTAAGTATAATTTACATTAAAAGGTCGATTTACCACTTTTTAATGCCAAACCCTATTTAAATATTGTTTTTGGTCACATTAATGAATTATATTTGACCAAATAAAATCCTTCTTCAGAATGGGGACATCAGAATTTACTTTGTGTAAATATTTTGGATTTTTCCGAAAAAGTTTATTTTTTAATGAATAGTGAAAATATTGTATTTTAATTCAAAAGTTATTTTTAATGTAATTTATTTATATGGATATATTATGTTTTTAATTTGTTTTAAAGTGTAATTAGAATATATTTTTACCATTTAATCCAATTTTGGTCATTTGAATTAATTTCACTTTGAAATTTGACATAAACAAGTGTCAATCTTTTGACAGTTATTGTTTCTTAAAAACATGCTATTTGCTTTAAAAATAGGAATTATTTATAAAATTAATTTTTTACACTTTTATGTTTTGAATTGGGAAAAATAAAATTCATTTTTTAATTTGCAATAAAAAATATATCTTAAGCTGAATTTTTGTTATTTTTCTGGAAAACATCAATTTTTGATGAATAGTCAAACCACATAGTAGTAGTTAAAAAAACTGACTTTTTCATTTAAATGAAATTTTACCAATTTTGTGAATTGAATTTTAAAATCCAACATACATGGTTTTTATTAGTTTGTAAAATGTAATTCAATAAGATGAAAATAATTTTTGATGAATAGTAACTTTTGACTTTTATTTGCCGCGGTTAAAGGTAAATAAGGTAATTAAAGGTAAAAAGAATATTATAATAATTCAATATTACCTTAACACTTGTCCTAAACTTATTGGATAACTAAGGGACTACCATGATAATATTTGGGTTTATTTTGGGACCCAATGGAGCCACTTATGAAAGAAAATGCCACTTTAGATTAATTAATTAAATGTAAAGGAAAAAATGACATAAACTAAAATCTTATAGTAAATTAATTTGTAAATGGTGTTATATAAGTTATATTTTTAACTATAAATATTATTTATAAATCTATAAATATTTCCTACATAAAGGTATTTTTTTTATAATTTTTAGACATCATATAAATTAAATTATTTATGACACAATAATGATGCAGTATATTAACTAATTGATAAATGATTTAAATAAATAAGATTATAATGATTAAAATATTCTCCAAAACATGTCCGATTCTGATTGGATGATTTTATTTCGAATATGAGTCATCTTATCTTCGACTATAATGAGTTTTGGGCCTTTTGAAAGCTAATATATGTTTATAATAAAATAATGTTTTCACACTTTCCTAAAGAGCCCCTCCTCTCCCTTATAAAAGGAGACCACTTTTAACCAATTCCACACACCTCTCAAGAATTTTGGATCATCCAAACTCTTCCCAATTAATCTCCCTACATCCCTCTCCTTCTTATAGAAGACTTACCATATGTAGAAGGAACATCAAGAATTCATTTGCTTCAAACCAAAGAGAGTTACCAAATTTATAGGTAACAGTTTCTCTAAAATTGTTTTCTTTTATATTACTTCTCAAACCCCTAAACTTTTTTATTCCTTTATTTTTTAACGAAACCATTATCATAAAGATACTAGAATTTTCTTATGATATGTATTCAAATTACACTTACACACACCTCCATCTGATGGATGAAGAACATAATGTTTCTGTGGTTGGAAAACTAACACCACACGAAATGATGATTGTTCAAATATGTCCAACCGCCTCTCATGGTGGCCATTATGATGACACTATATTTATTTATGATATATATTATGTTTATGTTTTCTTTATTATTCTTTTATTTTTCATTTATATCATTCCTTTGTGGTTTCTATTATGGGTAAACGCTATAATCTCACTAGAGGAAGTGCGGACTACCACCCCCTCAAATTTATATGACTCGTTCATGCTTTACGTGGAACGTATAAAGGATGGAGTTAATGATATTATATATGATATTATACTGGAATTATAATATAACTATGTATCATTATGTTTTAATTCCATTAAAACAGGAAATATAAATGGAAGTAGCATTCATGTGTACGTACGCCTTACCGTCTCCATGAACGGTGCATTTTATTTCTTACCTCTAAATGTTAAGTACTATTATAAATACCTATATATAGTGGATATATATGATATATATGATATCTACATCATGATTATAATTATGGAGATAATAGATATTTTACTACATTTACAAAATGTAATTATAAGAAGTCCATTTTTGACTCAAGTACCAAATATCGAAAAAACAACGATTATTGACATAAATGTCTATGTAAAGTTTATAACATGGTAATAAGTGATATAAAAATAAATAATAGACTTCAAAAGGGTTCTTAAGAAATTAGAAATGAACTTAATTTTATTATTCAGGATATTAAATAACGAACGGGTCAAGTCATACACGAGGTAAGGTACTTCGTCTCAATCTCCTTTCATTGAGGCATATTTTGTTTTAATACACAACTTTCATTTATAAGCTATATAAAAACCCTTGAAATTTTAAAGGGAATATTTTTCTATGAATCGTTTTACTAAATAACAAAAAGGAATGTTTCTTTTAACGTAAGCGGTTACATCGACCTTTCCACCGCCTTGAGTATTATTTGATCTTTGGCTTCCTCAACAAGCCTTAATTTTTTTAAAAGAAAATAAATATCATATACTCTTTTATGTATTTTGGTATTGAAATTGGTTTTGATAATGTGTTTTTTATATTAATATATTTAAATGATATATTGTTATTTAAGTGTGTAAGTGTTCTCTTTCCTTTATATTTGTTTATGTCTTATGATTTTATAAAGGTACTTGGTCATTTGACGGGTGGTTACATGATAAACCAAATGACAGGTGGTGCTGTGAATACCAGGAATGGTGGTTAAGTTATAACCTCCAATGCATTGGGTATGGAAGTCGGCCGTATGGCTATTCCATTTAGTGATATGTGTATAGGTTGACCGTATGGTTATTCCATTTTAGTATGTTTATGTCCCAAGTTACCTTTATATGTTATGTGTTATTGATATGGGTTTTATGGTAATCATTTGGTTACAAAAGGTTTAGCAATGACCTTTTATTTAGTGATGAGTATTTATTACCTCATGAAGGTTAAAAGTAATACTTATGATTAAATATTCGTGGTTTACATGTTGTTTTGAAAAACTAATAGTTTTCTTCTTTGTGTATCCATTACTGAGATTTTTATGCTCATCCCAAGTTTTGAAATGTTTTTCACATGACATAAAGAGGAGTAGGATCAAATATGGGATCAAGGAAAAGACATTTCATCTGAAACATGGAACTAGACATGACTCTTTTTTTCAAAGAGTTTTTATTTTATGAAAAAAATGGAAACTGAGTAGAAGTGTCTACATTGTAATATTTTGCAATGTAATTGTTATGGCCTAACTCAGTAAAACACTAAACCTGAAAATATCCTCAAAGTAAATTATTCATTTAATTCCATATTATGTAATATTTTAAGGCCGGGTCCATATAGTTGGTATAATAGGTTGGTTTAGACAACTTTAGGAGTTTTAATATTGTCAAATTAATGTTCATAAATTAATTTATGGTAAGATTGAAATGATATATCATTTACAGATTACCATGTTGCTTCGCCTAAGATATTTCTACGTTCGGAATGGATTTTCGTAGATAAAACAGGGCAACTATGTTGGAACAACATTAGGAGGAAGCAAACCTTCCAAATCAGCAACCTGAGATGATCGGAATCGGAACTGAACAATTTGTTGTCGTGATGACACAATTGACATAGGATATAAACGGTGGTTGTATCCATGTACGAGATCATCCAGATCAACCATAGAGGAATATTTCAGTAGTGGTTCATTTCATGAGGCAGCATCCCCCATCATTTAGAGGATCATCTGATCTGGTGCTAGCAGAAGGGTGGATTAAAGCACTGGAAAATATATTTGATGCCATGGGGTGTTCAGAACATCAAAAGGTTAGTCTTGCTGTTTATCATTTTGAAGGTGAAGCTGACCAGTGGTGGTCGATGGTGAAAAATATTAGAGATAGTGAGGATATTGATTCTCTTGATTGGGATTAATTCAAAGGTATGTTTCTTGATAAATATTTTCCTAAGGTGGTTCGTCTTAGGATGGAAAACAATTCCTAGAATTGAGGAAGGAGAATGAATCAGTGGCTGATTATGAAGAAAATTTCACACGACTGGAAAGGTATGCACCAAATTTCATCCGAGATCTTGATAGTAAGATAAATTGATTTTACTCAGGACTAAAGCAATGATATCGAAGATAGTTACTCACTAGTGAGTTCAAAAGTTATGAAAGTCTTGTTCGATGTGCTGAGAAGGTGGAAATGGAGTTTGTCGATGATCAAGTGTTCTTTGACAAAAAACAGAATAAGAGGTCCAGTTGGAAAGAAAAGGGGAATAATGCATCAAAGAATCCTAGAGGTAAGAAAACTAAATATCTATCTAGTGAGAGGTGTGGTAAAAATAATCCCAGAGAATGTTTATCAAAGTGTGGAAAGTGCTTCCTGTGTGGTAAGTGTGGTCATATTCCTCATAACTGTAAGGAAGATGATCAAGAATGAAATGAAAATCCATTGGTAAGATGTTTTAAGTGTAATAAAATGGGTCATTATGCAAATGAGTTTCTAGAGATGAACTCAGCTAAGGGAAAGCAGCTAGACTACAAGCATAAAGGGGTGGTGGAATCCTTTGCAACTACTTCAGCAGATGTTGGGACGTCGAATGAATTAGTATCAGGTATACTATTTGTTTGTTCAGATAATGCCAATGTGTTGTTTGATTCAGGGTCTACACACTCTTTCATTTCTGAAAATTTTTATAGTAAATTGAGAATTCTATCTCATGATATAAATATTTATCTTATGGTAAAAATACCTGGAGGAAATTTTGAGACAAAAATAAATTATAAGAACCTTCTTATCCTTGGGTGCGGAAAGAATCTACCTGCAAAACATATTGTTTTTCTCAAGTAGAGTTTGATGTTATTTTGGGCGTGGATTGGCTTTCTATTTATCATTCTAAGATCGACTGCAGAGCTAAAGAGGTTTCTTTTCAGAAATATTTTCTATTTGTGTACAAGAATAAAACCATTCTTTTGATAACATATCATGAAGTTGAAAAGCTTGTAAAATATGGAAATGAATGTTACCTTGCACATATTGTTGAAAATAAAGGGATTGTTCGGATTAATGATGTGCCAATGGTAAATGAGTACCTTGATATTTTTCCTGATGAGTTGCCTAATATAATACCTGATGGGGAATTTTAATTTACTGTTGACATAGTTCCTTATGCTAAGATAATTTCAAAACCCCCTTATCTAATGGATCAAATTGAACCTTTAGAGTTAAAGAAGCAATTGCAGGAGTTATTAGATAATGGTTTTATTCGACCTAGAACATCACCAAGGACTTCTACTATCGTGTTCGTTAAAAAGAAATATGGTTCATTGAGACATTGCATTGATTATAGATCATTTAATAACATCACAGTTAAGAACAAGTATCCTTTTCCTCATATCGATGATTTTTTTTATCAACTCCAGGGAGCTAATTATTTTTCGATGATTGACGTGAGGTCAAGGTTCCACCAATTGAATGTAAAAGAATCTTACATTCCAATGACCTGATTTCATAATAGAAATGCAAATTATGAATTTGTAGTTATGTCTTTTGGTATAACCATGCACCTGTTGTACTCATGGATCATATGAATAGAATTTTCCATGAGATCTTGGATAAGTTTGTGGTTGTGTTCATTGATGATATTTTGGTTTATTCTAAAATTAAAGAGGAACATGAAAGTCATTTAAGGGTTATCTTGAAAACATTAAAAAAAGAAACTGTTTGGGAAATTCAGCAAGTGTGAGTTTTGGTTGCAACAAATTTCTTTCCATGGTCACATTGTTTGAAGAAATGGAATAACTGTTGATCCTGCTAAAACAAAAGTTTTTGAAGAATGGACAAGACCCAAAAATATAATCGTGATTCGTAGTGTTCTTGGTTTGGCAGGTTATTACAAGAGATTTGTTGAAAAATTTTCACGGTTATCTAGTCCAATGACTATGTTAACTATTAAAGGTGTTAAGTTCATCGGGAAAAAAGAATGTGATGATTGTTTTCAGGAATTGAAAAGGTGATTGTTGAATGCTTCAGTATTGGCACTGCCATCCAGAAATAGTGAGTTTGTTATCTATAGTGATGCTTCGTTGAAAGGAAGGGTTTATTTCCTAATGAAGATTGAGAAGGTAATTTCTTATTCTTCACGTCAGTTAAAACCTCATGAGTTAAATTACCCTACACATGACTTGGAAGTAGCTACTGTTGTTTTTTCTTTAAATACTTAGAGGAATTATTTTTATGGAGTTATGTGTGAATTATATACTGATCAAAAATATTTGAAGTATATATTCACTCAGAAATAATTGAACATGAGACAGAGGAGATGGTTGGAATTAATCAAGGATTATGATTGCACCATCCTTTATCATCTGGGAAAAGAAAATAAAGTGGAAGATGCTTTGAGTAAATAAAAGTAATTCTTTATTAACCATGTTATGTTTAGAACAACATCCTTTGGTTTTTGATTTGATAAACTTTTCCATAGAAGTTGTTTTTGTAGAAATGTCTTCTGTTTTGTTTCAGGTGTCAGTGAAATCATCTCTATCAGACAGAATGTAGCAAGCGCAAAAGAAAGACAGTGAGTTGTAGAAAATGGTAGAGTTAGTTCAAAAGGGTAAGTAGTATGATTTTAATGTTGATAATGATTTTGTTTTGTGATTTGGGAAAATATTATGTGTGCCTTGTGTTTCATAGTTGAAAAATGATTTGTTATGTGGAGCTCATAGTTCTCTATTTTCAGTTCATCCTGGTAGTACTAAGATGTACAGAGATCTTTGGGAGTATTACTGGTGGGATGGAATGAGAAGATATATTGCTGATTTTACTGTGAAGTGTTTGAATTGTGAACAGGTTAAAGGATTGTTATAGTTACCAAAAGGAATAATTCAGCCTTTACCAGTGCCAGAGTGGAAACGGGAAAATATATCTATAGACTTTTTTGTGGGATTACCAAAGATATATCGAGGTAATAATGCAATCTAGGTTATAGTTGATTGATTAACTAAATCTTCTAATTTCCTTCATATTAGAGATACTTTTTCTCTAGATCAATTTTCTCAGTTGTATGATAAAGAGATAGTCAGGTTGCATAGAGTTCCTCTCTCCATTGTAAATGATCGTGATCACAGGTTACATCTAACTTTTGGAAAGGCCTTCAGAAGTAATTCGGTATTGAATTAAATTTTAGTACATCCTTTAATCCTCAATCAGATGGGCAGTCAGAATGTAAAATTCAGACCTTAGATGATATATTAAGCACTTTCTCGATGGATTACCATGGAAGTTGGGACCAACATATTTCTTTGGTTGAATTTTCTTATAATAACAGTTTTCATTCCAGTATATAGATGGATCCATTTGAGGCATTATATGAAAATAATTATCGAACTCCAGCTTTTTGGGATGATGTAAGTGAAAGGAAGCTGATGGGACCAAAATTCGTAGAAGAGATGGTAGAAAAAATTCAGTTGATTCAGAAGCACATAAGAACAGTTCACAGTAGGCAGAAAAGTTATGCAGATAACTAGAGGAAAGATCTTTCTTTTGAAGCATGTGATCATGTCTATTTAAAAGTTTCTCCATCGAAAAGTGTGGTGTTTTGGTAAGAAGGGAAAGTTGAGTCTGAGGATCATTGGACCTTATGAAATTCTGGAGAAAGTTGGATCAGTTGCGTACAGAGTTCCTTTACCTCTATGCTTATCCTAGTTACAAAATTGTTTTTCATGTCTTGACATTGAGAAAGTATATTCCATATCCATCGCATGTCTTAAGACCATAGAGAGTTTAGTTGGAAGAGAATATCTCCTATGAGGAACAACCAGTCCAGATTTTTGACCGTAGTGAGAAAGTGTTACGGAATAAAGTAATTCACTAGGTAAAGGTTCTGTGGAAAAACCATATGGTTGAAGAGGAAATGAGGGAATCTGAAAATGCTATGAGGGATAAATACCCCCACTTATTTTTATAAATGAATAAAAATTGCTATGACGCAATTTCCAAAAGGGGGGAAGGATGTAACATCCCAGGTAAATAAAAAATAAGATATTTTTATATTTATTAATATCTGTGAATTAAATAATAATTTTACTTTAAAAGGGTTTATATGTTCGATATTGTACCTGATACGCAACAACGAGTTTATTTGAAATCTTACATTGCACCATAATAATATAATATTATTATTTTAAATAGTAGTTAACTTCTAGCCATTTTATTGGCGGTAATGACCACAACTAACTACAATATTATTATACATGATTTTTAAATGTATTTTCATTTATCTATTAAAAATTTATACTCTTAAAATGTGAATGAATCTAATTTTATGGATAATTTACATTAAAAGGTCAATTTACAGCCTTTTAATGGCGAAACCTCATTAAATATCATTTTGGTCACTTTAATTCATGCTATTTGACCAAATAAAATCTTTATTTATAATGGGGACATCAAAATTTACTTTGTTTAAATTTTTGGTATTTTTCCGATAAAGTTCATTTTTTAATGAATAGTGAAAATATTGTATTTTAATTCAAAAGTTCTTTTTAATATAATTTATTTATATTGTTAGGTTATATTTTTAATTGGTTTTAAAGTTTAATTAGAATATATTTTTACCATTTAATCCAATTTTGGTCGTTGGAATAAATTTCACATTGAAATTGGACATAAACAAGTGCCAATCTTTTGATAGTTATTTTTTCTTAAAAACATGCTATCTTTTTTAACAACGGGAATTAATTTTAAAATTAATTAATGACACTTTTATGTTTTGAATTTTTAAAAATAAACATTATTTTCTAATTTGGAATATCAAATATAGCTTAGGCTGAATTTATGGTAATTATCTGAAAAACTTCAATTTTTGATGAATTGTGAAACCACATAGTAGTAGTTAAAAAACAGAAATTTTCATTTAAATGAAATTTGACCACTTCTATGCATTTAATTTCAAAAATATTACATACATGGTTGTTATTAGGTTATAAAATGTGGTTCAATAAGATGAAAATAATTTTTGGTGAATAGTAACTTATGACTTTTATTTACCGTGATTAAAGGTAAATAAGGTAATTCAAGGTAAAAAGAATATTATAATAATTAAAAATTACCTTAAAACATTCCCTAACCTTATTAGATGAGTAATTTCCAACCATTATCATCTCTGTATTTATTTTAGGACCCCATCGAGCCACTTATGAAAGAAAATTACACTTTAGATTAAATAATTTAATGTAAAGGAAAAAATGACATAAACATAAATCTTTTAGTAAATTAAATTTTATATGGTGTTATATATGTCATATGTTTGACTATAAATATTATTCATACAACTAAAAAGATTTACTACATCATGGTATCTTTTTTATAATTTTTAGAAATCAAATAAATTAAATTATTTATGACACAATAATGATGTAGTATTTACCTCATTAATAAATCATTTAAATAACTAAGATTATAATTATTAAAATATTATCCAAAACATGTCCAATTTTGATTTGATGAATTTATTTAGAATATTAGTCATCTTAACTTTTAATTTAATGACTTTTTACCTTTTGAAACTGAAGATATGATTATAATAAAATAATGTTTTCACACTTTTCTAAAGAGCCCCTCCTCTCCCTTATAAAAGGAGACCAGTTCTATCCAATTACACACACCTCTCAAGACTTTTATCTCAACAAAACTCTACCAAATTAATCTCCCTACATCCCTCTCCTATTTCTATAAGCCTTACCTTAGTCATAAGGCACTTCAAGAAGTAATTTGGTTCAAACCAAAGGGAGTTACCAAAATTAAATGTAACAGTTTCTCTAAAATTGTTTTCTTTTATTTTACTTATCCAACCCCTAAAATCTTTTTATTCCATTATTTAGTAATAAAAATAGTATCCTAAATATACTATGATGTTTTTATCAGAATGATTATATATACACTTACACACACCTCCATCTAATGGATGAAAAACGTAATATTTCTGTGGATGGAAAACTAACACCTCACGAATCGATGATTGTTAAAATATATCCAACCGCCTGTCATGGTGGCCATTATGATGGAAATGTATTAATATATGATATATATTATGTTTATTTTTTCTTTATGCTTCTGTATTTTCAATTTACATCATGTCATTATGGTTTCCATTATGGGTAAACACGATAATCTCATTAGAAAAAGTGCGGACTACCGGCCACTCAATGTGATATGACTCGTTCATGCCTTACGTGGAACGTATAAAGGATTTATTTAATGATATTATATAGGATATTATACTGTAATTATAATATAAGTATGTATCATTATGTTTTAATTCCATTAAAATAAGAAAAATAAATGGAAGGAGCGTTCATGTGTATGTACGACTTACCGTCTCCATGAACGGTGCATTTCATTTCATAACTCTAAATGTTATGTAATATTATAAATTCCTATATATAATGGATATATATATGATATATATGATATCTACACAATGAATATAATTCTGGAGATAATTGATATTTTACTACATTTACAACATGTAATTATAAGAAGTCTATTTTTGACTGAAGTACCAAATATAGACAAAACGACCGTTATGAACATAAATGACTATGTACTGTTTATAACATGGTAATAAGTGATATTAAAGAAATAATAGACCTGATAAAGGTTCTTAAGCAAGTAGAAACTATGTTAAATTTATTATTCATGAGATTAAAGAACGAACGGGTCAAGTCGAACACGAGTTAAGAGACTTCATCTCAATATCCTTTCATTGAGGCATATTTTGTTTTAATACATGACTTTCTTTTATACGTTGTATAAACACCCTTGTATTTTCAAAGGGAATATTTTTCTACGAAGCTTTTTACTAAATGAAAAAAAGGAATGTTTCTTTTAACATAAGTGGTGACAACGACCTTTCTGTCACCATGAGTATTATTTGATATTTGGCTTCCTCAACAAGTGGTAATGTTTTTAAAAGAAAATAAATACCATATAATGTTTTATGTATTTTTGTATTCAAAATGGTTTTGATAATGGATTTGTTATGTCAATATATTTAAGTGATATATTGTGATTTAAATGTGGAAATATTTTTTTTCCTTTATATTTGTTTAATGTCTTATGGTTTTATAATGGTACTTGGACATTTCATGGGTGGTTACGTGATAAACAAAATGACGGGTGGTGCCGTGAATACCATGACGGGTGGTTTCGTTATAACCTCCAATGCATTGGGTGTAGAAGTCGGCCGTATGGCTATTCCATTTAGTGATATGTGTGGAAGTCGACCGTATGGTAATTCAATTTAAGTATGTTTATGTCTCATGTTACCTTTTTATGTTATGTGTGCTTGCTATGGGTTTTATGGTAATCTTTTGGTTAAAAAAGTGTAAGCAATGATCATTTATTTAGTGATGAGTATTTACTACTCCATAAAGGATAATATTAATACTTATGATTAATTATTCATGGTTTACTTGTTGTTTTCAAAAACTAATAGTTTCCTACTTTGTTTATCCCTTACTGAGCTTTTTATGCTCATCCCAAGTTTTGAAATGTTTTTCACAGGATATAAAGTGGAATAGGATCAAGGATGGGATCATGGAAAATTCATGCCATCTAAAACTTGGAACATGACATGACTCTTTTTTTCAAATTGTTTTTATTTTATGAAAAAAATTGAAACTGAGTAGAAGTGTCTACTTTGTAATATTTTTCAATGTAATAGTTATAGCCTAACTCTCTAAAACTCTAAACATAAAAAGATCCTCAAAGTGAATTATTCATTTAATTGAATATTATTTAATGTTTTAAGGATGGATCCTTATACTATGATACACACATTTGGTTTCCTCGATGTATAACTACAGTTACATATAGGTTTTAACATTAATGGGATGTATAAGAAGTGTTTAGAAAATCACACAATCCTAAGATAATAAAATGTTTCTAGAATTTGGGTAAATAATTCCTAAGAGGTATTTTGGAATGATTCATGAATATGAATAAATTATTTAAGGGAGCCTTAGTGTTGGAAATATTTCTTTCACAATATTGTGTGATTATACCATCCTCCCATACTATCAACGAATGTAACGTTTTAGGTATCCCTAGGGAAAAACATCATTGAATATCTTAATTTAGAAGTACATGTGCACATACTCATAGACATTGGAGCCATTATATATTTATAAATTTATCAATAACCACTGTTTGGCATTTTATTATATCAGAGTAGTGACCATACATAAATATTTTTTTTCCATAAAAAACCACCCAAAATCATACACAAGGTACCCCTTTAATGGTAGAAACAATAAAATATATAAAATTATAAATAAATACATTACATATTTTTGGTTGCGAATATGAAATGATTATGAAAAAAATGAATACCATATGTTGATGTTTACATCCAAGTTTCAACTGATAAATTCATGTCAAATTAGAATTTACATCATTATTGAATGAGTATTTACTAATGATTTATAGATATTTTTCATTTTATTTTTAAAAAATAATCATACGTTGATCAATAAAATAAAATTAACATTTTATTTTTTATATATTTATATTATGTATTTTTAATTCTATTTTATATTATTAGTGGACTATAATTATATGTAGGTTAGGTGTTTGATGAATTGTGAATTTGGTTGACTGACTCTGGTTTTTGGACATGTGTGATGGTGATGATAGTGGAACTGATTAGAGATTTATATAATAATTATTGAATGTTAATTAGTGAGGGGTTATTGATGAATTACATGGATAATGATAAAATAAATTCAATTAACTTTAAATGAAAATGTTTAATTTTAGGACAACTATATATGGAACA
The DNA here is from genome assembly GCA_963277665.1 of Viscum album. Lineage (NCBI taxonomy): Eukaryota > Viridiplantae > Streptophyta > Magnoliopsida > Santalales > Viscaceae > Viscum > Viscum album. Next base: position 955,284,230 of record OY728167.1, read on the forward strand.
ATCCCCTTCCTTTGAATTAGATGTTTTTGGTTTGTAGTGTAATTTAATGAATACATTGAATTAGATGGTTGGATGCCAGCATAGGTCAATGGAATATATTAAATAAATGGAAAGAAGATTATAAGAACATATTTGATAAAGATATAATAAATTATATTAAATATTATATTATGAGTATATTTGGTTTGGAATTATTAACAAGACACCTATAATTCCACCAGAATGAAAAAAAGTTAAAACTAATAATTCAGAAATATATATAAACGAGTGGTTGTAAATTGATAAAATAAAAGTTAATGAATTTAATTTACTATTAAAAAATATTAAATACATATGTTATGATTTATTTGATGATTGAGTTATTCCTGGACAAGTTAAATCTATATGGAGTCAACACTACTTGAGTCAATATTGTAAACACATGTAAGTAAAAAATGAAATGAATCTTATGTGGAATTATGAGAGGGTATAATCATTGGTAATGAATTTTAGTTTTATTCATTTGAGTCGATAAAAATATTAGTGGAAAATACTACATGTACTCTTATAGAGAGAAGTAAAGGTGCTTTGATCTTAGTGTTTTTTATAGTGATTCATTTTAAAATATTGACTCTCATATTAGTTAGATGATTTATAATTTTTATTTTGAGTATAAATTGTTAAAGTGGTACAGTCTACGAAGTGTGAAGAGTGAATATGGATTATCCAATGTACTTATATATTTCCAGTTAAGTCATTAGTGGCGTAAACTGGGGATGTTTCCCGATGATGTATTTTGAGTTTTTCTACTCAACTATTGTTTCTATATTCATATTATAATTGATTTATGCATCTAATTAATTGATAATTGAATCATTCTTGTTGTAAATAATTATGTTCCTGTCATTATTTTTAGATCAGATACAATCGTGTTTTTTTTATTTTTTAGTGAATATTTTTTTATATATAATACAATGATATTGATATTACTTTATTTTATCTATTTAAATTTATTATTCTTGATGTAGAGTGTAGATAATAATGATTCTAAATTTTATCTTTGTGATGAGTGATTAATTTATTCAGAGATTATAGTTCATTGTAAAGATACCAATTTAATGTGATTAATGCATGTACACTTCATCATTAAACACTATAATATGTGTGAAATAAGATATTAAATCACTCAATGAATATTTTGAATAATGATTGATATAGTCATACAATGAAAAACAATATCATTGTAAAAAAAGAATAATATCCAACCCAAATTTCATCAGTTGCTTATATTTTTCAATTTTTTGAAATTTATTTAAATACATTAATTATTATATCCTAAAAATAATAAATATATAATTACAAGTTAAATAAATATAATATGTTAAAATTGTGTTTCAAGAGAAATATTCATGAGAAAGAAACCATATGAAATATTTTGTTAATTTCATTAGGTATTGAATTTTTAAGGAGGAATCAACAAAATGGATTATTTCTCTTTATACTGGTGAACTCATGCCACATAGTAATTGTAGTTATACAATTAAAATAAAATAATTGATTATTCGATAATTAAATTATATATATGTTTTTTATATAAATACCTAAACTGTTAATTTTTATTAGTATACAATCACAAACAAGAGAGGATACATGGTTAATGGTTTTGATATTTTTGTATTTAAGTGTCCTGTGGAATTTTTAATGAGTTTTCATTTGTTTTCAACAACTTGATGGATTGAAGGAATAAAATTGAGAATATGGTTTGATTACTTCTGAGTTAATGAAAAGTGTCCGGAGATGTGTTTTCAAATGTTCTATGATTTTCTAGAAATCTATAAAATATAAAAATATGGGAAAAAACTAGACACTATGATCTATATATGATTCCTAGTAGAACTATATATATATATATATATATTTCATTATATGAATACATACAATGGTTTTAAAATCAACATTTGATTAATTACTTCTTCATATAATTCATTAGCTCGCTATATATGTCATTTCAATGTAATAGAAACCATTATATTATTCATTATTCCTTTATGAATGACTTATAAGAATAAATTAGTGTTTTAGACATTAAATGATACCTATGTATGAGTGATCCCAATGCTACCTAATATCCAACTACCAGTCCTTACAAAATCTAGATAAAATTGACATAAGATACAATTAACTAGATATTTCTTGAGATATTATTAATGGTTTTGAGTTTGTGATACAAATAGAATATAGGTCATAAAAACATGGTAACTATAACCAAATTAGGATGAATTTATTGAAACAATTAATTATTACGAGGAAACTGAAAAGTAATGTCGGGGATGAAATAGTGGATATGATGAGTGGAACATTAGTTTTTTATGTCAAACTGTGATGTAATTTACATTGATTTTTTTTAATTATCACGAGGTATATTTTTAGTGTTATTTAACCAAGAGGTTCACTAACATTATGTGATTATTTTAAATAAATAGAGTTTATTTTGATCTTATGAAATGATGAGACCAAATATTTCATTTATTTCCTTTATTTATGGTATTTTCTTATTTAATTTAAATGATATTCACAACTAAAGATATTTCATAGGATTTCTATTTATCTGTTAAAATAGAAATATGGTATTATTATAAATGAACTAAATATAATATTTATACCATGAAAAAAATATATATATTATATTATTTATACTCATGTGATAATTTAATTGAATATATAGAAAAATTATTTATTTTTTTACAAATCGATAATGAGATTTATCTAGAAGATGCATTAGAAACTAATTTCTATAATTATTTTATTTCAATATTTGTATTCAAATAATTGAAGAACATGACTAGGGGAGTGAGTAAATTGAGTTTATATCAGTATTAATATATTTTTATAAAATAGATCATTGATATAGAACTCTTAAAATAGTAGAAAATTTATAAGATCCATAGAATTCTTTGAATGTTGATTGCAAAAAACAATAAGAAGTTGATCAATATCAATATCTATATGTTATGAGAGTGTTTGACCAATAAATATTTTTTATCAAGTTTCATCATATGTTTATAAATATTAAGAGATGATAATATTTAGATCATAATATTCATAAGGCTTCAGAGGACGACCCTCCTGAGTTGCAAGAGAAATATATATTCTCATATATTTTTATTCATTCAATTTTATTCATCTAATATATTTTAAAATTTTTATAAAATTAATTATTATTTTTGCATAGATAAAGCTTATTGGATAATATCTATCGTACAAACATGTAATTCATTACAACAATCTAGTTGAAACTATTTTTACTCATATAAAAACCTAACAAAGAATAGAGTATGAAAAAATATTCAGATAGAAATTTTTTTAAAAAAAATTGTGTTCTAGGATTTATTAATTTGGTCATTTTATGTGCATGTTTTTTTTAAATTTTGGAAGGGTTGAATCCTCACAGTTATATAAAATTATTTCAAGGGATTTTTTTAAAAAATATTTTCCCCACTAAATCTACCCCACATTCCCTATATTGCACACAATATAATATAATATTAAATCCTATAGAAAATAGTAGCTTCCTAATATTAGATCACTATACATATATAATAGATAGTTTTAACTCCATTAATTGAATGGGTTCTCTTCCATTGTTAATGTAAATAAATAACACAGTGGTATGAATAATACAATTCCTTACCTTCAACCTATTAGCATAGATCTGAACGATATATAAATAATGGGGTTTCAAACTATTGAAATAAGTTATAAAATTTTATTTAATTATAAGAATAACCATGATAATTATTAACCCCACCGTTCAATTCATACATTTATGTCTCATTTATATCTCAAATTATTAATTTTCTGTATAATATCACAAAAATAATAGATAATAAGTTATTAATGGTCGGTTGATATTAGACAAACAAATAAGAGTCTAATTTAATAATTATACGATTATACTTGAGAATTAAATATATTCTAGAATCTTTTATCCAAATTTAGGAATAATAGAGGAATAATTTATAAATATAATATTAGTTTAGGTATACAACTCATGTAGTAGAGAACAAATTTAAAAATAAAAAACCCAATGTGATGAAACATCATTGAACATTATGTGGGGTATTGGAAGATTAATAGATTCATATCATACCACAGCTGTGATATTGATGGCTTACTAGAGAAATTATACTAGTGGGAGAATTGGTACAATTCCACTTTCATCCCACTGCTATCTCGATGTGATCTCAAAAATATTATAAGGGGATTTGAAACAACCCACTGTTAGCCTTTAAATTCCATAATACTGAAAATATCTCTAAGAATATTTTCTTCCCTTATTACCTCCATTGAAATAATATTTTAAAAAAATTAAAAAAACTATATATATTCTTCATTCATTGTTATAATTCCAATAATTAATAACTCATATTCATTAGTATGGGCCTCTCACTTTGATATGGATCTCCCAACTATGGTTAAAACATCAATTGTTATATAAGTTTTGAAAACCACCACTAATGTTCTAATTTACACATAATTCAAAAATATCAACCAATAAGCCACAATATTGGATCATAAGACACATTTATTCTTGATTAAACTAAAATTAAATATCACACACTATCGATTGAAACAATTAATCATTACCATATCTGAGTCTTTGTGAAAAATGTATATAGAAAAACTCCAATTTTTTTTAGAATAATAACTACCAATAACCATCACATTCCCATCAAACACTATGGTTACTCATCAAAAAACATCAAATTCAATATGGGTAAACCTATGGGGTGTTAAACATATAGATAAATCAATCAACTACTCTATAAACTCCATTGATTTTTATATTAAAATAATCAAATTAAAAAATAAAATTCATTTTTAGATGATCTCCATTCAGTGATCTATTACATATAATAAAAAAAATCATATGCTACCTAAGAATATTATCCATTTACTATATTTCCATAGTTAATTTACCTAGAATCAATACAAACTAATATAATACTAAAGTACCTATAAATTCATGTCAAACATAAAGGCTCTTTATAAATTTTATAGATAAATATTTAATTTAATAAAAAACAGGTCTCTATCTTACCACATTTCTCATAGGAAACTGGGATTAAAATTATTATCATCATGGAATTATCATTCAATATCATTAATATCAGAATATATAATGTTTCGATCTAGAATTTCATAAATTTAATCAATATGTAATTTAAATCTTATATCTACTTCATTTTCTTCTCATATTAAGAAAATGATATAATAACATACCAATTGATCAACATTTGCATGAATTAATATCCTTATTCCACAAAAATAGTCCTCACATTCATTTGAAAATAAAATATCACATTCTAGATTATACACACTTCTTAATACACAAGCTTTACATATCAATTTCCACTATTCATCTATAGTTAGAACTATTGATTACATCATTACATGGTTATACTCAAAGCATAAAATCCAAAAAAAACATCATATATCGCATAAAAACATTCTTAATTTCCTATATAAACGGAAAGAATTTTGTTAACCCACATCAGAAAAAAAATATAGTATAATAATTCAAAAAATTATATAATAAGTATATATATACTCCCATACTACATAGATCCCAAGACAAACTCATTCTCTCATGAGTACCATATCAAAATCGTTGGGAATACATAACTAATCAGTGATGTTAAACATCAAACCAATCCATCGTCTTGTATACTTCAATCAAACATCAAAAATAACAATTAGTCCATTTATTCATAAATATTCCAATGAAATACTAAAAATTCCTACTCAATCAACTCTTAGGTTTTCAAGTCACATAATCTAGGTATTATATCCACTAAGAAATCTAATCCATGATCTATTTCATACTTAAGGAATCTAATAAATACAATATTCAATGCTAAAGGGTCTTAATTCCTATATTAATACACACCCATGGAATATTATTTTATAACTTCCCAATATTTTTCTATTATATCATGTCATGTTTAAAAAATAATACCATCAGAGTGAAATACAAAAGCTTTTAAAAATCTACAATATTGGTTTTAGTAAATTAACATACCTCTAAAACCTTATCTATGAAAAAAATGAATAATTTTATGTTAATTTTTCTATATTTTTATACTCATTTAATTTTTTTAAAATATTAGTCTAGTACCTTTTTTCAGTCACACTGAGTCATGAAATTATCACGTGGACTTACATTCCATGTATAATGTATTCACACACACCCTTTCATAGATATAGAAGATAGTATGTGTATAAACCAAAACACACAAATAATTACAATTCATTAAAATTAAATAACTATAGTAATAATAACCATTAAAATCATATTTATAGATGTGGTAAATTTAATCTCACTATAAAGCCATGTGTTTGGAAAATCAAAATGTAGATCTCATTCTCCAATAATCCTATCACCATCCACCAACCAAACTACGTAAAAATAATATTAAAGTGTTATAATACCATTTTTTAATATACAACAATCCATATTCCAACCATATCTCATATTAGGAAATTCCTCATGTCTTTAACAATTTATCCCTATATAGTAGAGGATTCTAACTAGAAATAAAATTTGAATCAATAAAATGATGATACTATAGCCAAATTTATATAAATATATAATTATAATAAAATAATAAAAAATTATATATAATCAATATCAAATTATAATTATGTAATTTACTAGGGATAGTCCACCATATGGATAACATATCACCATACTATATCAATATGAAATACATGCCATTTCATGTTGTATATACATCAAAAAAGTAAAGATAGATAGACTAATACTATAAATGGTATAAAAATAAATAAATAAAAATAAATATATGGCTACACTAATTGAAAATTAATTGGAGTTGAGTTAATTCTATGTTCATATTCTAATCACACTATAGAATCTGATATTCTATACATGGTACTTTTCATATAACTAATTACATAACATTATGTATTCACATCCACTAATGTAATGTCCCAAACTCAGAGGCCACTGAACTGTGCCCTGAGTCGAGTCATCACATGACCTCAGGTGCACCTCCCCATACATGAGAGGATTTCGACTAGCAATGAGGGTCTAATAAATCACATGGGGATACTATAACTTGTTTATATTTTTAATCCACAATAAATAACATTAAATAAAGGATGAAAAAATAAAAATAATAATAAACATGTATTACAAACATTTCCCAAAATTGGGTACACTCTCACAACCATTATTAAACATGTTATGTAATTGTAATGTAGTATTAGGTGTAAAGAAAACTGAATAATGAATAATGACTATATAATCCCCAAAAGGGGTCTAACACTATGTCTGGTTCCCTTCTCTATGCACATCCCATGACCAAATCAACCATCTAGCCCCATGACTTTTCCCTTTTCTTGACCTTTATCCATGAAATATTCTTGGGTACCCAATAATGGCCTGATAAGGGTCGGAAAAAAATTCATTATTCCACCACCAACCTTGTCTAAAAAATATCTATTACACATAAATAATGTATTCATGTACTAAATGAATTAAATGATAAACAAAATATAAATCAGGTTCCATTAGTTAACTATATTCACTTAAAACATTTCATTACTTTTTCATTGGCTTTTAAAATTCATTTATAATACAACATCCTATGCCTCTCAACTACTATTCATAAATACATAAATCAAGTTAACTATATCACTTGGGTAATCATTTCACAATCAATTACATCACACATACATTGGATCCTTAGTCGAGGTAGTCTCATCCAATGCAACTATTAGGGGACTATAGCCTTAGTTGGACTCCATATCCACTTCATTATGATGGTGGGGTTTATATCCTAATTCCAACTCAAACAATGAGAGTATCCTTCATATAAAATCCCACACTCCACTAATCTATGTGCACAAGCTTCAATGAGAATTCATTACATAAACCATTTCAATAAACCATAATCATGATATAAACACAACGTGAAGGATTCATAAGTCATTAAATGGATAAAAATCATTATGAATTATCATATTTTCACAATCCCATTTATTCATGTTATCTTAGTTACATTATTCCATTATAACCCATGTGTCATTTATGATATCCACCATAATTCATTTAACCATTTAGAAATGTTCCATACAACCATTTATGACATGTGAACAATTAGAAAAAACTCCCCTTATTCTCTTTCATAACCCAAATCAACCATTACACACAATTATCAAGAGATATGATTCATTAAAAGTCAATTATATGCTCATCATTAACAATTTCCATGTTTAGACAATGTCACAACACATGGATGGTGCTATAATAGGATTAATCATTAATAACACATCCCATAGGGACCGTGATGGTTTCAATCCATCCCATAGCTAGCAAATTTTTTAAATCATATGATAGAATCAAATTCATAATAATAAAACACCCAAATCACAACCATATGAAGATAAATCAAACAATAAGTCTATGGGATATAAACGAAGACCTCATATATGTCTCTCACTACCAAATTTCATCTGGACCATTTCCATGTATCCATAACACCTGAAATAAAGGCATAGTCTTGACTTGCCAAACTTTCTGAATATAATTCACAATACGAATAAAATTCTTCTCAAATGACTCATCATCCTCATTCTCAACATCATCAACATCAATAACATGAGATGCGTCGGGTTGATACATAAAAATCTATGACACATAAATTACACCATGCATACCACTATAGAACTGTGGAAGATCCAATAGTTACACCACTAGTCCCATTCTCTCCACAATTTAAAATGACCCAATGAATGTGCGTTCCAACTTACCATGTTTTTGAATATGACGTTGACCTTATATTTTATACACTTGAATAAACACCTAATCATCCACCAGAAATTCAATAGGTCATCACATATAATCAACATAAAACATCTACATACTCAATGTTCTATCCATCCATTTATGACTCAGTTGAACCTACTCTGATATCTTCAGTAAGAGTCACAATGCCATCAACTTTCATTCCCATACATAATCTAATAGAAATAAAATCTATATGGTCTACCATAGTGTGGATCATACAGTTCTATCTAAATTGGTGTCTGGTAATTATTTTTATTGTAAAACTCATCAATCACCAAGTACTTATCCCATGATCAAAAAAAACTTTGACACAATCGTTCAAAATGACTTCAAGAACCTGAATAGTATTCTCTACATTCATGTCTATCTATGGTTGTAAAGTCATACTAATAAACATATGGTTACCAAGATCTTTATATAAACCCTTCTTGATGTGTGATGTAAAATGAGGATCACTACACGAAATTTTAATTCATGGACCCCCCATGTAACCATACTTTTCATGAGCATACATCTCACACAACTAATCAAGAATAAAATTTGATCGAATAGATAAGAAATGTTTCATCTTGGATAGCCGATTGAAAAATACTTAGATCACATCATTATTCTAACGACTCCATCGAAGACCTAAAAAATACATTGTAATGACATTCCATTTTCATTCTGGGATGGGTAATTACTTTCACAAACCACCCAATTGTTGCTAGTTCACCTTTACCTGCTGATATGTTTGGCATCACATCATGAAACTTTCAACTCCATTCTTCTTCCCTGGATGCTTACACAGTCTACTAAGATCACAATACAGTTTTTTCAAACTAAGATTCACCTAATACTTTAATGCATGAATCTCATGCATCCAATATTCCCACATACATGAAGGAACAATGACATGTCCTTAATCACAAATAACCCCATCAACAAAAAAAAGTCCAGCCAGATGTTGTCTCCCCACCTTCAAGACATTACCTCAATGAAAAATACTCTAGATCATCATACTTACACTCCTTAATCTGATTCATAATTGTGGGATCAACTGCAAGGGAATCAAGGGTTTCCATACTTTTCCCATGCTATAACAAAAAATTCATCTCATCAATCAAATCCATTATCTTCTACTCAAAATTGTTTTCTTGAACTGCATCATTTTGACCTTTTGACTCAAAGATTATGAAAAAATGTTCCCATTTCTAGATTTGGAAACCAGCTCAATGTCAAAGGAATGCATGTGTTCAAATCATCTCTACTGTCAAATATTTTAGTCACATTGTGATAAAATAAACTTATGGATATTATGATCTTTATACAAAGTAATTATCTATCCAAATAAAATAATAGAACCAAAACGTTAAAGGATAAAACACCATGGACAATTCAAGATCATTTCTAGGGTAATTTAATTCATGATGCCTCAATTGATGTGAACGATATATAACAACCCAATCATCCTGTATCAAAATTGCCTCAATCCCTACATCAGATGAATAAAAAAAATTATACCCTTTAACCAGATTGGATAGGGCCAAAACTTGTGTAGTTTTCAACCACTTATTTGACTCTTAAAAACCAAACCCACAAGTTTATGACCATTAAAACTTTATTTAATTCATTGTTAATCCCAAAAGTGATGCATCTAAGTGAGATAAATCCTTCATAAACCATCAAAAAATAACCCTCCAAAACCAAAAAAGAACCATACATCAAAAAAAATTATCTAGTTTCCAAGATAAAACAAAAATCACTTTCTCTAAGTCCACCGACACACCTCCCTCATAGATTATATAACACAATATAATTATCTTGTTGATGCATAAGTTACACTTTGATATATTGATTTATATATTATGATCTATAAGTGTACTATAGATGATGTAATTTTTTTTTAGAATTATCATATTCAGTATTGGAGTAAAATAAGACTTCATAAATAATGATAACTACAAGATGATTGAGGTATTGGTGAAATATTCTATTCATTAGGGCCATAAACACTTTCGACATAGTGGCCTACCTGATAAAACTCACAACTAAATCTTATTACCCATACCATATCCTAAATGTATATTTCAATACATTAGAAGGTATTACCCTCAGTTAGTGATACCCTAGTCCCAAATAAATCTTGGAAAACAACTATATAACTCTAAAATTGTCAAAAATATCATCAATTTAAGGAAGAGGGTATCTGTTCTACCTTTCATCCAATTCATCAATCAATAATTGAAACCCAATTGCAAGAATGTATTATTTTTCATGGAAAACAACACTGGATATCACAAGGTGATGTACATGAAAAAAATAAACCCTTGTTATCAAGTTCCTCCAACAAGGTTTTATGTTGATAGTGTTATATCGTGGCCTTTCTATTTGGTAGAATAGAAACTTGTTTTCCCCCCAAACATAAACTCTATTGTGATATCAACATCCCTATTAGGTGGAAGCCCTGGAAATATTTAAGAAACACATATAGAAAGAGATAAACTACAAGAGAAAATACACTCTCTTATAATCATGCGTTATCAATCATAATACAAGGCACTTGTGCTATGATTTCACCCAACTACTGAAAAACTGAACTTACACGACCTTCATAGACATCCCATTCTATGAAGTGAACATATGTGTTACCCATAAAAGAAATAAGCATTATACTATAGTGGTCAAAATCAATATGGTCATGTTAAAACACAAACCAACCCATCCCCATTATCAGATAAAAACAAGTTGTTTCAATAATAATCAAGTTCCACGGAAAATGGTACCCACTAAACTGAAGAGAAAATTCCTTAAATTGTTATATATTTTATTCCTACACCATTAGAAATGCATTTATAGATATGGACCCACACACATATTTTACCACTAGGCCTAGAAAAATCAGAAAATCTGCAGATATAAAAGAATACAAAGAACATGTATCGATCAAAACACTTACAAGCATGGATGCTACTAGAATCATACCTCAAACTACCAATGGTCTAGCCTCACCACCACAATCTCCAAGATGATCAACATGAAGATGACCTACCCCTATACCCTAATCTTTAGATTGATTTCCTAGTGCTTCAATACCATGATGAAAAGAACACTCTCATCCCAAAGTATCATGTCCACCACCTCGACCAGTATGGATGATAGAGATCAAAATTCATATCTGATGTGGGGTGACCATCCCCATTATTATACTCTACATCATCATTTCTCTTCCTTTATTACCCATATTATGAGGGTTCCTACAAAACCTCTACAAATTCTACAATCTTCTGTGCACTCTACATACAACTGGTGGTAGAGGACACATATTCCACATATGCGGCATCCTATTGAACTAATAACATAAAATTTATTCAATAACCTATGAGGATGGTTTAGTTTTCTTTCTACTATGTCCACCACTTCCATGGTGTATTCTGTTGAATTTCCACTTCCAATACTCAGAATATGCACCACTGGATAAACCACTTGGAACTATATGTGCACTAGTCGAATCCCCTATGAGGTTCTCTTCATAAATAAGGGCATTGTACACAAAAGAAAACCCATATTTAAACTTAATATATATACCATGGACTTAATGAAATTTAAAAATTCATCATAGAAACATATAGTAATATTATCATAATCCCCTACCAATGTTGGGATAATGTATTGAAAATTAGTGAACTGGCCAACATAACACATCACTAACATAGACCCCTAGGTCAAACATACAAACTCTGAATTTATATCCTATCTCATGGTCTCTAGATAGAAATATTCTAGAAAAAATATCTCTAAATCCTTATATTACTCGCCGTTAGCCTATTGGAAATGATCTAGAATATACCTTCATTGCTTTGTCTGACCCCATAGCATGTAAGCCTCAAGCTTATCTCTCTTATCAAGTGAATTCCATGAGTGGTAATAAATTTTTTGAATTAGATCTATCCAAAACATAGATACATAAGATCTACACTCCCTGACAAAGTTGAAGGGTGCTGTAGATAAAACTCCCTTGTCATATTTAACATAATCGTAACAAACCTCCCTACATCATGTTTCATCATCTTAATGAAATGAGTAATGTGATTACAGAACTTATCCTCTCCACAGTTTCATTGGTTCACTAGGATTCTTTATTCCACTTCTCGAGGAGCATTTTTAAATAAATTCTCTTATCTTCAAATATACACAAGACATTGTGGTAGATTCTTCTTATAGTTACGAACATGAAACATAAAACATATAACACAAATCACCCACAATTTCAGAAATAGGGGATCTCCAATAGTAATAAAATCTATTACACACACAGTAACCTAAACGACATCATTAAACCTCTTTTACAACCTTTAACCATCCCTACAATGTGTTTTGGTCATCTTGGGGTAAAAGAACTAACATATATACAATTATTTTATTTTACACCCATTTTTATAACCTTTTACTATGTCTGACTAATAGTTAATTATATATTAAAAGAAACTTTTTAAAAAAAACGTTGAAACATTCATGTTCAATAAAAACTTCAAACACTATGAGAAATAAAATACCTATTAAAGACTAACATAATCCTATTATATGTGATCTCTCTATATAAATATCAAGATTTCTCTAGTACACATTGATATTGTTCAACATTGATAATATTTTTCAATTAATAGTCTGATTTATCATATTCTTGCACGAACTCCTCCACTATTATATTCTTATTATTGAATCCTCTAGTAAAGAATACATATTTCATTTCAATCAAACTATATATATTATTTTCTCATGTACACATGAACTGTTGTCCCATCCATCCACTCTATATCCTACTTAGAATCATGAATATTTAATACCTTCTCTATCATCTCTTCTTTATAGTGAATGATAATCTCCCATGATTTTTCCACAACCTCTATATCATCAGCTCGCTGCATGCCAACCATGATCCCCAAGGGGGATTCACTGTTTTTATCCTCTATATTAGACTACCCAAACATTCCATCCATGGAATATTGAACTACTTCCATGTGTTCCTTTTTCTATACTCCAAACTTCCCCCCTTCCATGTCAATGTCTGAAACCATCACTGAATACTCCTTCACCTAAACTCCACCCATAGAGGTTTTTCTACCATCATTAAGAGTCTTCTTCCACAACTTTCCAGATACCTATTCCACTACTTTAGAAAATTAATAGTCTCATAACTGAACCAATATATTAGCTGTTGAGATTTGGACTGACTTTTCTCCCTCATGTTGTTTTTTCATTACCTGAAGATCTTATTGCCACCATTTTTGGAATGTTTGACTAGTCCTTTTAAGGATTTGTTTTTCTAACCCTTATTAACTAGGAAATTTTTATAGAGAAGGTTTCCTCTCTTACCTTTCCATGATCCATACACTCGACTCATAGATATATGGGGGTGCTTCTCATGTTCAGTCATAGGTTTCATATCCATTTCTTTGTCGCATAGATTAGAATCATGAAGAGGCTGTGATTTGTCCTGAATCATTTTCCATTTTGGAGTAAATTTTTTCCAATCATTGAGATCATCGTGTGCTCCAGCCATGATTCATTCCACCTATAAACTTAGGTACCTAAAATAAATCTTGAAAACACATCCTCATTCTATTCTATCCATGAAAAAAATATCATAAAAGATTCAAATTACACAACAGGTGTATCACCAAATGGAGAAATATCATTCAATTATAACAACACATTTCAAGAAAAACAAACCCAATTTGAGAAATTTTGTATCCCCCCATACATGTGTTATCTACTACTATGAACAAGCTTCTTAACATGACCCTTACACATCCTAATCTCATGTCAACCACCCCATGTTATGTAGAAATATAAAAAACAACTCTGATACCACATTGTAATGTCTCCAACCTAGTGTCCACTAAACTATTTCCCCGAGTCGAGTCACCAAAAGGACCTCGGGTGCACCTCTCCATATTTTAGAGGTTTATAACTAGTAGAGAGGGTCTTGTAGATTACCTAGGGAGACTATACCTTCTTTTTCATAGTAATCCATAATAATACCATGGAATAAATGAAGAGACAATCAATAAACTATAACAAAATATTACCATAATATCCCAAAACTAGGTACAAGAACAAAACCATAGGTAAAATTTCAATATAATGACAAAATATTATCATGTGTAATGAAAAAAGAAATAAGAAGTCAAACAAAATAATCCAAAAAATGGGTTTTTACACCATGTCTGGTCCGCTCTTCCATGCAAAACCCATTCCAAAACCAACCCTATAGCACCATACCTTTTCTCTTTTACCTACCAATAACTAAGAAATTTAATTAGGTACATAATCGATGTCCAAGTAGGGTGATATTACATCTTAGTAAGCCACCAAAAATGGAATGTAAAAAATATCTATTCAAAATAGATAGTGTATACATGTACTAAACTAAAGATATGTTAAAAAAATATAAACCAGGTTCCATTAATTAACAATATTCACATAACCCATTTCATTATTTTTTTATTGGGTTATGTAACTATTTTTTAAAACAAAAAACTATATCAGTCAACCAATATGAATATGTAAAAGAAACATATTCCATGTCTCACTAGGGTTACTATTTCGCAATCAATTATGTCACACATACATTGGATCCTCATCCCATGTAGTCACATATAATTAAACCATTAGGGGCTTAGATCCTATGTATGACTACCTAAACTATGAATTATAAATGTAGGGTCTAGAGACTCAATCCAACATAACACATGGGAGGAGCCTCAGCTCAATATCCTGCACACCACCATGCAATGTGCACATTCTTTAATAAGTATTCATTACATAAACTAGTTCAATATGCCATAATCAATAAATACAAAAATCATTCATAATTAATAATTCAATAAATATGTAAATATTTATTATGCCTTAGCCCATTTAAACAGTCCCATTTATACATCTTAAGTCACTTACATGTTTCCATTACAACCCATAAGTCATTTAACACATTCACCTAAATTAATTTAACCCATTCACAATGTTCGAAACAGATCCTTATTCAATGTTAACAACTAAAAAAACTACCCTTATTCATTTTATAACCACATTAATAATTTCAACACATTTATAAAGGGATCCAATTCATAAAAAATTAATTCTATGAAAAACATTGCAATTTTTCTAGGTTATAATAATGCCACACTCCATGGTGGACCTATAATGGGATTAACCATTTTCAAGGAATCCCCTGAGAATTGAGAGGGCTTCAGTCCATCCCTTAGCTAACAAATATTCTAAATATTACCAAGTAATCCAATGAACAACATGAAAAAATCCAAATCACAACCATTTCCAAATAAACCAAACTTCCAAACTATGGTATATAATTTGTACACCACCTACCTGAATTCTGAAGGCAAAGGTATGCTCAA
Source organism: Viscum album (assembly GCA_963277665.1). NCBI lineage: Eukaryota > Viridiplantae > Streptophyta > Magnoliopsida > Santalales > Viscaceae > Viscum > Viscum album. Next base: position 955,300,478 of record OY728167.1, read on the forward strand.
ATGTGGCCCTAAACATGGATTTGGACACCCTTTGAAGTCCCAACCAATGATACACTAGAAAAAGAGGGGTTTAGGGATTCATAAGAAGAAGAACAATGTTACAAGTCCTAATTTTCAAAAAGGAAAAAAGTTAAGTGTTAGACATAATCAGAGCTTTGATTCACACCCAACGACACATCACATGACTTAGAAATGAAGGATATTGACACTTGGGATGATGTTTGCATTTGGTTCATCACTAGAATTGGTATAGGTGAAATGAAAAAAAAAATTAAGAGATAAATACTAAATTTAGAAGGGGGAAATGGTAAAATATGACTTTTAATCAGCTTCATGGTTCGTCCTCACGGTTTTCATAACTATGCACCAACCTTGTACCATTATTTGTCCCAAAGGGTCTAGGTGACATAGTTTCTTGTGGATCTCACATGGTTTAACAAACCTTATGCCAACAGTGTGGAATAGATCTATCCATGACTATAAGGCTTGGCCTTTCCCCTTGAATTTCATACTTAATAATTCACCCCTCCTATTGGATAACATGATTTGGGAGAATAGTCACTCATAATCATGCGCCAACCATGCAAAAATATTGGATTTCCATTTTCCCTCTTTTCATTGAACCCATAAAAACCCCCAAACCTCCACATACACCTGGTAAAGATTTCATTAACCATAATTAACGTATTTAATCAAGAATTTAAACAATTACGTACCTCACTTGAAGTTCAATATCTTACCACTGAGGTTCATATAAAGGGTGTGAGAATGAAACATAGTAGGATACCACTAATGAGGGCATCAATATATTACCTAATATATACAAATATACGAGTTCATGAAGAATATTATAGAAAAATCATTATAACTCATTAAATAAACACACATGTCAACATAAAGTGTTCTTACTGGAATCAAATGATGCTTCATCCTTCTAATTATTTAATGTTTTGGTGAACTATTTTTATCTAAATCAAAACATTATGGTGCCATGAAATAATTTTGATCAAATTTTTCCTAGTAATTGTACATGATATATATTAGCAATCACGAAATTAAATGAAAACCATTGTCACAATAATAATACATAACATGACATTTCATGAAATGAAAAATCATCCCTTTATATAGATACAATCATCAGCATGGTTTTTAATGGCATGTATTGAACTCCCATTTTATAGTAACTGTCCACAAAATTGGATTTCGTGACATGAATACACTTCCCATGTCATAGTGACCAAAAAACCATGGGGTTACATTATTCAATATATTAAATATTTACACCATAAAAAATAAAAAATAATAGTATCAGTTTATAGTATATTAAAAAAAATTTGGTATAATTATTAAATACAAACATAAATATGTAATCATATTACCCATATAAAAATCATTAACGATAAATATTTCTCACCTATAATACTTTACATATCTCAACTCACTAAACATATAGACCAATAATACATAACAAAACACACTACATTAATAATTTTATCTCATATTATCACTAATATTATAATATATAATTCCTAATACCCACATCATGAACCGCCAAGAACTATGTTAATATATCATGTAACTAAATTGGCATCGATAGGTTATCTCATACTTTAATATAAGGACAAGAATTGTTTTAAACCTATAATTTGATACACTTTATCTATATGGATAAATAATCATCAAGTTTAATCCGATTAATCTACCTCTTTTTTAATATTTATAATTGTTATTTTATATCCTACATTTATTTTTATAATCAATCCCTTGTAAAACCCATAATTACTCTTAAGGAGAAAAAATGGCCATCATACCACACTCAAACCCTTATTGAATCTAACAACTATTTAAACCTATCAATAAAACAGTTATTATATAGTGTACACTTTTTTATCCCTATAAAATTTATAATATAAATCATATTGGTTCCTTATAATTTTCTCTCAGACTGATATTCACATTTGGGTTCTATAATGCATAACTAATCAAATTGTCTCAATATGGATGGTTGTCGAGTGATCATAAAAATACTAAATATTTGTTGAATGTTTTTTTGTAATAGTGGGGTATATATATTCAATCACACAATTTTGTAAATTCATTAATATTTTCATATCTATAGATCCTAAACTACCATTCTAAAATATGACATCACACAAGAAATATATAACAAATTACATAACATGTTATAGAGTACCAACTACATGAAAATAGAAGTAATATCATCTAAAATACTAAATGATCCATACTCAATCATTAGATACCCAATATTCATATAGGAACACCTAAATTTGGTATTTTGGTAGCATACCAAATTATAGTAAAGAGTGATATGATTGAAAGATATTGGAGATTAATCTTACCACTTAAATTTTAATGAAATAAAATGTTTTCCAAAGGAGAATTACCAAAATTTAAAATTCATAGAGACCAAGGAAATAGATTACTAGAAAGGGATACAGTCCTCTTTCTTGATGTGTTTACCAAAGATAGTAGGTGGAATATAATCCAGAATAAAAAATATTCAAAACCCCCAAATCTCAACTTTTCATGGGGTATATAGATAAAAAAAATTATATATAGACCTCCACCGAAACATGGTGACCCATTGGGACCCAAAAGTCATATGGTAGGATTTTAGAACAAGATAGTGTGAATAAATCCATTAAAAGACCACATGACAAAAAATGGTATTCCAATCTGCATTTACTGGGTTCTTCTATAAATCACCATTATCCATTGAATATTAGGAAAATTTTACTATCATGTTGAGACTTTTACACTAATATTTGTATCTTTAATTTATTTTTTACTGAATATACTATTGAACCCCTTAATTTTCAAAACTATGTGATGTTATGGGGATATGGTTTAATCCCATGAAGGGGTAGGTAAGATTAAAATGTGATTGTGACCTTGAAGATATTATTGAGATTCAAGGGGAGATTTTTAGAATATAGAGTCGATTATATAACAAATATAGTTTTTTGTAATATTATAGGGAATAATAATTGTATAAGAGAAGAGGGTAACTTTATTTGGTTTGATTTCATTTTTAATATATAAATTTTTCTAAAAAAATAAAATAAAATATATTATGTGTGGAAATTGTTTTTTGGAGTGTTTTATGGATATTAAAAGAAGTTTATAGTTTTTTGAATTTTTTTGATATTTTTTTATCATTATAATTTTTTATGAAATTTACATATATTAATAACATGTAAGAGTATATTTACAATATTGTTATGGTAGAAACTTTCTATAATAAATAGAAATTTAAAATTAAAAAACCTTCACTTTAATCATAATATAAAATCTTATCTAAGTTGTGAAAATATGAAATTTAAAAAATGTCTAATATTTTAATAATTTATGTAAATACTGGTGCCTATAAATATAAAAAATAATCATTTATTATTCTGAAATATATAATTTTAAACAAATTTAATATGAGAGTATCTCTGAACAAAAACTAGAAAATCAATAGTCTTTAATTCCTATGAGTTTCATTTCCAATGAGTAAATGAAACCTCAAGAGAAATTCAATGAATAAAGGAATGCTTTCCAAAATGAAATAGTTATAGAAAAAATATAGAAAATATATAAGTTTTATTTTTTGGGATACAGTGATACATAATGGAAAAGTAATTTGACACAAAAGGTTACATAATTAAGAAATTTGTTTTATAAAAACATGAATGGACCTTAAAAAGAATCTATTTGTTTATTTCTGTAGGAAAACATTATAAATTCTAAAGACATGTAGTTTAATATGTGTAAATTATTGACCATTTTTATTGATAACCCATAATGATGATTTTAGTGCACTATAATGTATTAGGGGATTCCATATCATGATAAGGATTACGTAATAATTTTGAGTAGCAAGCCTTGTGAAATATTTTTTGACTATTCTGTGTGTTTTACGGTGTGTGTGGGGATTTGATTTAGTATTCACATTAATAGGTAGTGAAGGTTATTTATTAAATATAAATTAAAATCAATTTAACTTCATATTTCTACAACCACTATGTCAATAATATCTTATCATGCAAAGCTGTTATATTACCCAATTCCTCTTAATAATTTTTTTTGAAAAATATAGTAACATTGAATCTAGTTTAATTGGATTCAAAAATAGATCCAATTAAAACTACATCATGTGAAACATTATATTATAGAGTACTTGATTGAAACTATATATAGTTTAATGAAAATATCAAATATTCCATATAAAATAGAATCTATGGAATTAGAGTAATGAAATATGAATGATAAATAAAAATTGTGAAATTGATTTACATAATCAATGTGTAACCTATGACTTCACCCATACTCTATTTAGATAAGTTTTGTTCAATGATAAATTTTTTCAATTCTCAAGGTGATATACAGATGAAGGTTATCATTGAAATATTTGGGGGGGTGTGAATAAATAACCTATAATTTCTTCATTCAATTAATTAACCAATATTTTTAATGAAAATAATGACAAACATTTGTAAATTTATAAGCTCATCTATATAAAATTATATAATATAGGAAAAAATAACACACTATATATATAACATTCTCATGAGGCAAGGGTGACTACATCCTTGGTGTGACTAGAGTCTTTCATGACACATACAACTCCAAAAATTAATATATATATATATATATATATATATTATGAGAATGCATCACCTATGAATTCTATTGAAAAATCCTCTCACTTACTCACAAGACCTGCATTATATTATAAATGAGTAACCTAAATTTCAAAAGATAAATTATTAATATGAATATGTATATGCATTAATGGTATTCATATTCCTTTATTTTTAGTGAGATAACTAAAAATTAATTTCAAGAGTTATATATTCAACAAGATAAACTATTCTTACATTAACAATAATCATGAAATTTAAATATTGATTTCATAATAAAGTTTATTGAACACAAACATTAAAAAAAAATTATAAATAACATCATATTAATTTGGGATATTTGGTTCGGATAAAAATTAGTTAAGATCAAAAAAATAAAATAATATTTTAACCTTTTCAAATTTGAAATCAACAATATATTTTCACATTAATTTGAATATTTTATCATTAAATATATTACCAATAATAATACGGTATAATTTTTTTAATCATATATGAATATTAATAAAATTATTAAATATATATTTATATAGAAATATATTTGAAATTATCATTATGAATAGATATCTAATGAAAATAATAATAGTTAGTAGATATAAATTTTATGATCACTTTTCCCATGAAAATAATAAACATAATCAATTCAGCTATACTAAATGGTCTATTGAAATAAAGTAAATTGTCAATTTACATTAATTCATTTTCAAAATTAGTATTTAAAATTATGAAATTTTCTTTTTTATTTGGAATTTTACAAATAATAATTATTTTATCACTTTGATTAGTACATAAGAAAATAACAGTTGTTTTTAAATTATATAGTGAAGTTTAATTACTCTTTTTAGAATTTATTATATGGGTATATTTATTTAATTTAATTCTTTATAAATATAAATAGTATGTGAAAAATAAAATTTTATTTCCCCCAAAAATTTTATATATGTTTCCATAAAAAAATTTATAAAATAAAAAATTATTATAATATATTCAAATATCTCATGAATCATGTTAAATATTAAATGTATACATTTGAAATGTGTTTTTTCCATATAAAATGGTTTCAAAAGAAAAAAATGTTCATTGTAGAATAATATTTTGTTTAACATTCTTTATCCAAATAATTTTTTATGAATATTCTTCTCTATGGAATATTATTTATGTAAGAAAATGGATTTTTACATGAATTTTATGCACCTTTCTGATATCAATTACCTTATCCTAGAGAAAATAAATTTTTTACAAAATTTAATATTTTATAGAAGGAAAAATGTTATATGTTATAAAAATGTATTATATAAAAATAAATATTTGGGATTTACATATTTATAAATAATTAATAAATCAACTGATGGTTTGTGAACTCCTTTCAAAAAATTTATTCTCATGTAAATGTTTCATACCAATGAAAGAATTCAATGGTTGTTTCCTCAAAAAATAAATTTTTATTAAAAATATTTATAGAAATTTATATATTTTATTTTACATCTTTAGAAATATTTTGTAACATATCCTCACTCTAATTATATTAAAATTTTAATTTTTCATCACCTTAGTGGCTTTTTTACACTATGTGATAACCCATACTCTCTTGGTCCATCCCTTTGCAAAAATCCGGGTCACGTCTCGGTGATACCGATCGGCGAGACAGATCGGTGAGACCGATCGGTGGGACCGATCGGTGAGACCAATCGGTAAGACCGATCGGTGAGACCGGTCGGCATCAGTAGCGCTCCTTTGCACAAATAGGGTTTTAAACCTTATTCTGACTCGTTTAAGCGTGTTTTTAAGACCCGTAACGCGCATAAGAGCTTTAATTAAACACCTAATCAATTAATGAGTCGGCTTAAACCACCCAACCCCCTTTTTAATGACGAGTGGAGACACGTGGTCAACCCACGACCCCCGCTCCTTACGCGGTTTCGCGTTTTCACCTCAGCCATCCCCGACTCTTATAAACTAAGTGTTAGCCGTGGTTTCTCCTTTCCTTGATCGTGGCTTTTCACAAACAGCTTCTGGTGCATCGGGCGCATCATTATTCGTAAAGTTTCGCGCCCCCGCCCTAAAAGCCGATTATCTATCAACAAGAAGGTAATTTCTCCTTCGTCTCTCTCTTTTGTGTATCATGCGGGGTGGCGTGCTTTTGATTCTATAGAATTGGGTAAACCAGACCTAAATAATGATAATGAACGAATTCTATAAAGAAATAGGAGGCTGTGATTATTGATGTTGTCTTATATTTTGATGTTGTTTCTTCTATGACCATCTTGTTGAGTTCTTCTGGCTTATGCCTCCTGAAAATCGAGGCTGTTTTTGGTCGTTGTTTGTGCACTAATGAACCCTGGTGATGTTTTAAATGGCATTTTTGTGGTTGTAAACTCCTGTTGTGAAAAGTGAATCGGTTAATCACGTATATCTGCCTGAATAATTGAAATCACCAGGATCAACCCTTCTGTGATAAATCCCGGTTATAAGACACGGAATTTTAAACATGGAGTGTGTTAATTCATTTAAATCTGAATATACTGGAAATCCCTGACTTGTGTTGGTGGTGGTAGTTGGTTTTTTACCTTTCAGGCCGATTTCTAGAGATGTGGGATGGGATGGGATCCCCTGTTCTTTTATACTCTCGGTGGTTGTGTGAATTTGGGGGATGGGGTCTCCTGTTGGTATGGATTCAGTGGTTGTGAGTTTTAAATCCGGGTGGTTACTTGTTTATATCATGAATTGGGGTGGAATCCTCTGTTGTTGAGAACCAGGTGTGGGCGTTTTGGTTGATGTTTGACTGTTTACTTTCCTGGACTTATGCCTATGCCTACTAGTTGCCCAGCAGTGCTTAAATATAAACATTATTACTGAACGTGAAATAAGAAAGGGGACAAATGGGTTGTTAGCATGAGTCATGACTCAGACTTGAGTGCTATTGTGATCTGTAGGCTGTCTGAAGAAAAACCTAGCTTGGGTGAGTTCTTGCTACCTATATATATATACTTGTAGCTTTTTGTTTCTTATTCGCGCCCCACCCAAGTTGGGCACTTAGTGCCGAACATCCCCATTTCATGGGGGAGGGTGTTTTTCCCAACACTATTCATAGTGGCTAGTTATTAGCTCCTTTTCTGATCCCTTTACCGAATAGCCCAAGTGTCTTTGGGAAGGCTGTGATGGAATGAGGTCCATTATTAGCCCAAGAACCTTCGGGAGGGGTAGTGTGGTGGTTGGACAAGCGTGTGCAGCAGGAGGTTTCCCAAGCATCTTCAAGATGAGGCCCAGGTGTCTTCGGGCATGGTAGTGGATCCTTTAGCCCAGGTGTCTTCGGGCGTGGTGGTGGTTGTTCTGGCCTAGGTTTTTTCAGGCATGGTTACATGTGACAGTTGTGGCCCAGGTGTGTGCGGGCGAGATTCAGCAGTGGGACTGCGTGCGATTGAGGCCCAGGTGTGTGCGGGCGGTATTTCGGCAGTGGGAATGCGTGTGGTTGTGGCCCAGGTGTGTGCGGGCGGGTGTGGCAGTGGGACTGCGGTGAGAATGGCGGGATTGGTCCGATGCGTAGGATGTCTCAATAACCAGTGGGAAAGTGGCACGGGGTAACCAAACATCGATGTGCTCTTAATATATATATATTACTTGACATGCGTTATTTGGGGAGCGAGCCTTGGTGAGGCTTGGGGTGGATAGTTTGCCTTGTTAGGTGTTTGGTTTACTATTTTTGTCACGGGACATTAGTACGTTCCCCCACTTGTGCATGAGAGTCTTGATTTTCCCTACTGAGTGTACTTGTATGCTCACCCTACGTATATAAAACTGCTTTTAGGTTTTCAGGAGGACTTCGGGGATCACCCAAGACCTTACTAGCTTGGACCATTGGAGAAGTAGAAGTTTTTGTTTTTTCCCCTTTGGTACTTACCTTGTAGTCACCTTTTTCACTTTGTGGCTTTTAATTTTGGAACATGCATGTGGGAATGGTTTAATTTTGGCTTTACTTTTCTTTCTACCTTGGTGTTGTTGGGTTTTCATCTCCTTATCTCTTGATCCTAAAAAATAAAAAGGGTAATGCCTTCCATTTATGAGAAATTTCTATACCCTTGGTTCTAGTCGCCACTCCAGGACCTATTGAAGGCGGGTTTCGGGGGTCATTATCTCTCCTTCAACTTAAAGAAAGAAGGGCCTGGCAATCTGCTGACCCTTCCCTCCTTTCGGTGAAGGCGGGTCATGACAGAATGGTATCAGAGGTGATGGTTGAGAGATAGGATGGATTATGGAGTTAGCCACAGTAAGGATTGCATGGGATGGTAAGGCAACGGTGTTGGGTGACCTTGGAGCATGAATTAGGCTAGGGAAGACCGGCTAGGACACAAGATTTTAGGGCCCCCCGTGATCTGATGCAAGGACTCTGGACCTACCGAACGACCAAGTGAGGCCACAATGATTGCAGGGTAAGGACCCTAGGAAAGGTACATGAATCATAATGACTTGTGTTCTTGTGTTTCTAGGATGTCTTGGGAATTAAGAATAAATTAAATTTTAAGAAGTTTTAAGAACGATATTATGTACTACATGGGCATAGGCATTCCTTGTTTACCTTGCAGCTATGGAACCTAGAAGGCGACCACATGTGGTATAGGCGATAGAGGCCCCAGAGACTACTTTGGCCGATTAGAAGAGAGCTGATCGAGAGGAATACGATGAAAAGTGGCAGAAGAATCTTCGAGCCTTCCAGCGACAGGCCCTCGAGAAGTATGAGGGCACCACGTCCGATATGAAGACGGAAGGCTGGCTAAAAGAGCTTATTATAGCCTTCGACCTGATTCGGGCCCCGACCGAGTACTGGGTTCCTCTGGCCGTTAGCCAGATGCGGGGAGCGGCACGTCAGTGATGGATGCTTTACCTGGGAGAGAGGAGAGAGTCTGAGGTGGCTTGGGTGGATTTCGAGAGGGAGTTCCGGGAGGAATTCCTCTCCTCGACGATGAAGGCTGAAAAGAGGCAGGAACTACTCTCCCTCCAGCAGGGGAGTATGTATGTGAGGGAGCTAGGGATCAAGTTCAAGGACCTCCTACATTTTTCTCCGGACCTCTTTCCCGAAAAGGAGTCTCGGGCAAGATGTTTATAGGAGGCACTCCGACCCTCCCTCCAGTATGTCATTACCCCCTTTACCCTGCTGACGAACTTGGAGGTCCAAAAGAAGGCCGAAGTGTTGGAGAGGATGCATGCTCTAGGGGGAGTGTCGCGAGAGGGGATCCAGCTGGAACCATAAAATGGGAAGGCTGTCAGCACCAGGCCTCCAGCTTCAGGACCCTCTAGGTTCCGACCTACAGGGAGCAGGCCGCAGTAGTTCCAGTTTCGATCCCCCGGCCCTCGCCCTTTTTATATGGGCCCGAGACCGCGGTGCTTCATCTGTGGGAGCCCTGGGCGTCTCCGGAGTCAGTACCCCGACCGGGTGCAGTACAGTAGTGGCAGTCAACCCCAGCACCTGCCCGAGAAGCAGCAGTAGGGACAGCGAGCTCCCGCTCCTCCGAGGGAATACGTAGGAGGAGGCCGACCTCAGGGCGCTCCACAGTGACCTCGACCAGGGCGTGGTCAGGGAGGTGGCCGACATCCGAGGGGCAGGGAAGTTGGGCGTGGATAGTTTCACGCTGCAGAGGCAGTAGTTCTATCAGGGCCAGAGGTTGTTCGAGGTACGATCAGTCTGTTTAGCACTATTGATTATGCATTGTTCGATACCGGAGCTTCGCACTCCTTCATTGCACCCAGTATAGCCCGTGCCTTGGGTCTAGATGCCGAGAGACTTCCAGTGCCCCTGGTGTTGAGCACACATGTTGGATGTCAGACCGACTTGTTGTTCGTTTGTCAGTGATGTAGAATGATGTTAGGGCCACATCAGTCGATTAGGGATCTTCTTCTGCTATAGATTCAACCATACTATGTCATCCTAGGCATCGAATGGCTATTTTCTGTGTGCACTGTCATCGAATATTTTCGAAGAAGGGTGGTGTTCTCAGACTTGGACAACCGGCGTGTTACCTTCACCGGCGAGCGGAGTAGTCCGAAGGGAAACATGAGAGAGGAACCTCTCCACTCCTTCTTGACCGAGCTGACAGTGGGATCAGTAGATGCTGAAACGGTGGAAGTGCCAGAGATCCTCTGTGATTTTATGGACATCTTTCCTGAGGAGGTGACGACTCTACCCCCTGGACGTGTTATCGAGTTCAGAATAGACCTGTAGCCCTGCGCTTGTCCAATCTCGATGGCTCCTTACCGGATGGCACCTTCAGAGCTACGAGAGTTGCGGATACTGATTGAAGATCTGATTAAGAGGGGTTATGTTCGTCCGAGTGCGTCATCGTGGGGTGATCCGGTCTTGTTTTCAAAGAAATTAGATGGTGGTATTAGGTTGTGCATAGACTACATGAGGTTGAATCAGGTGACGATCAAGAATCACTGCCCTCTTCCAAGGATAGATGATCTTTTTTACCAGATGAAAGTGGAAGGATGGTTATTGAAGATCGACCTATGGTCTGGGTACCACCCACTGAGGCTGAAAGAGAGCGACATCTCGAAGACAGCGTTCAGGTGCAGGTATGGACACTTCGAGTTCGTAGTCATGCCCTTCGGTGTTACAAACGCCCCGGCTGTGTTCATGGGGCTTATGAACTCCATCTTCCGGGAGTACCTGGATCAGTTAGTGGTTGTGTTCATCGACGACATCCTGGTCTACTCTAGATCAGAGGAGGACCATGCAGAGCACCTGAGGACAGTTTTGGAGGTCCTCCGATAGCACCAGATCTATGGAAAGTTGTCAAAATGCAAGTTATGGACACGAGAAGTGTACTTCCTCGGGCACGTAGTGTCTGAGAAGGGGGTAGCGGTCGACCCATCAATGGTTGAGGTAGTTGTTTCTTGGGCAGCACCCATGAATGTTGCTGAAGTCTGAAGTTTCCTCGGGCTGGTGGGTTACTACCGGAGATTCGTACCTAACTTCTCTTGAGTAGCAGCCCCTTTGACGACTCTGAACAAGAAGGACCAGGCTTTCGTATGGAGTGAGCAATGCCAGTCAGCCTTTATCTATCTGAAGGAGAAGTTGGTCAGTGCCCCAGTGCTGAGATTACTAGAAAAAGGGGCGGCTTATGAGGTGTTCTGTGATGCTTCGGGACAGGGCCTGGGATGCGTGTTGATGCAGCAACAAGGGGTGATCTTTTATGTTCCAGGTAGCTGCATTCCAATGAGCGTAATTACGCCACCCACGGCCTGGAGCTTGCAGCGGTCGTTTTTGCGCTAAAGTTATGGCGGCACTACCTCATCGGGGAATGCTTTGTGGACTTCAAGGATCACAAAATCATGAGGTATATCTTCTCCCAGCGGGACTTAAACTTGTGATAGTGGAGATGGGTGGAGTTCCCCTAGGATTACGACTTCGAGATCTCTTATACTAAGGGAAAGGTCAATGTGGTGGCCGATGCCTTGAGTAGGAGGATGCAGAAGGATGCGGTCCGAGAGTCAGCAAACGCCTGGAAGGCAATGGAAGAGTTGGCTTCCTTACACCTAGATGCAAAGATGGATAGCGGAAGAGGCTTCCTATATTAGATGACAGTGCAGTCATCCTTGTTTCAGCAAGTGGAGGAGTCTCAGTGGGGAGACCTAGAGTGTGAAGTGATGCGTGACCAAGTTGACCAGGGCAATGCTCCAGAAGGATAGACAAAGGATGGTTAGAACCGGATGCTTTTCCAGTAAATGTTGTTTGTCCCGAAGGCGATGTGCTGCACGGTTCTCAGTGAGTTCCACAACTCACCCCAAGCGGTACATCCAATAGTTTCCAAGATGTACCTGGATTTGAAGAGGTAGTTTTGGTGGCCCGGAGTTAAGCGACTGGTGGTAGAGTTTGTGGCCAAGTGCCTAGTGTGTCAGCAAGTGAAGGCTGAACACCAAGTTCCAGGCGGCCTACTACAGCCCCTAGATGTCCCCGAGTGGAAATGGGATGACATCTCAATGTATTTTGTCACAAGACTACCCAAGTCCCAACAAGGGTACGACGCCATCTGGGTGGTAGTGGACAGGTTGACGAAATCGTCTCACTTTCTGGAGATCAGGGAGTCGAGTGTTGTGGATGCTTTGGCGCGAAAGTACGTGGATGTGGTGGTGCAGTTGCATAGAGTTACGAGGTCTATAGTCTCGGATAGGGATGCACGGTTTACCTCGCGAGTCTAGAGAGGATTGCACCATGTGTTTGGCACCCAGTTATGCCTTAGCACTGCTTTCCATCCCCAGACAGATGGACAAACAGAGCGCACTATCCAGACCTTGGAGGATATGCTACGAGCATGTGTTCTGGACTCAGGAAGATCGTGGGTGCAATACTTGCCTCTGGTAGAGTTTTCCTACAACAATAGCTACCACTCTACCATTGGCATGGCCCCGTTTGAATCCTTGTACGGGAGGCCATGTTGTTCGCCTGTGTGTTAGACCGAAGTAGGAGAGGCAGGCATCCTTAGTCCAGAGGTGGTTCAGAACACGACAGAGAAGGTTCAGCTCATACCGGAAAGGATAAAGGCGGCCCAGGACAGACAATAGTCGCATGCATATACCAGGAGGAGGCCCTTGGAGTTTGAGGTTGGGGATCACGTGTTCTTAAAGGTCTCCCCTCAGTGTGGGCAGCGGAGGTTCGACAAAGGGAGTAAGCTTTCTCCCAGATTCATCGGACCCTTCCAAGTGTTGCGGCGGGTCAGCGAAGTGGCTTACCAGCTACTGTTGCCACCGCCGCTATTAAGGATACAAGATTTCTTTCATGTGTCCCAGCTCCGTCTGTATCTGCATGAAAATTCACACGTCCTTGAATGGGGTGAGCTGGACATCCAGGATGACGTGGCCTTTGTGGAGAGACCAGTGGTGATCGAGGATCGCACGGAAAAGGTGCTTCGCGGGCGAACCATTCCCTTGGTTCACGTGTTGTGGAGACATGGTGGGATTGAGGAGAGTACGTGGGAGAGGGAAGCACAGATGCATACCCAGTACCCAGAGTTGTTTTATGTTTTGTTCCTTGTTGTACCTGTTATGATAGAACGTTTTGTATTTTCTCTATGAAATGTACTGGTTTTCTTCCTCTGCTTGTGCGAGGAAAGCCCTGGCTCTGGGGAAAGAGAGAACCTGACCCCTAATCAAGACGCATTATGGTGGATGCGATTAAACCCGTGCGGGCGAGTCAATGCCACCCAAAGCGGATAATATCATGACATGGGGGAGGAGACTCCCCAACCCAGATGCCCGAGCAGTTTGTCATGGTATGTTTCTTGGTTCGTGACAGGAAGGTGTTCTTAGTTAACGATGAGGTTCACTCTTGAGAGTTATCGTTTGGGATGGTTGTTCGGACCCACCCTTTCCTTCTGGGTTGTTTAAATTCTCGGGGACGAGAATAGTTTGAGAGGTATCTGATGTGATGACCCATACTCTCTTGGTCCTTCCCTTTGCCAAAATCTGGGTCGCGTCTCGGTGAGACCGATCGGTGAGACCGATCGGTGAGACCAATCGGTAAGACCGATCAACGTCAGTAGCGCTCCTTTGCGCAAATAGGGTTTTAAAACCTATTCTGACTCGTTTAAGCGTGTTTTTAAGACCCGTAATGCGCATAAGATCTTTAATTAAATACTTAATCAATTCCTGAGTCATCCTAAACCACCCTATCCCCTTTTTGATGACGAGTGGAGCCGCGTGGTCATCCCATGACCCCCGCGCCTTATGCGGTTTCGCATTTTCACCTCAACCGTCCCCAGCTCTTATAAACTAAGGGTTAGACATGGTTTCTCCTTTCCTCGATCGTGGATTTTTACAAACATATTCTAGTGCATCGGGCGCATCGTTATCCGTAAAGTTCCACGCCCCCGGCCTAAATGCCAATTATCTATCAATAAGTAGGGAATTTCTCCTTCGTCTCTCTCTTTTGTGTATCATGTGGGGTGGGCGTGCTTTAGATTCTGTAGAATTGGGTATACCAGACCTAAATAAAGATAATGAACGAATTCTATAATGAAAGAGGGGGGATGTGATTGTTGATGATGTCTTATATTTTGATTTTGTTTCTTCTATGACCATCTTGTTGAGTTGTGCTGGCTTATGCCACCTGAAAATCAAGGCCATTGGTGGTCGTTGTTTGTGCACTAATGAACCCTGTTGATGTTTTAAACGGCTTGTTTGTGGTTGTAAACTCTTGCTGTGAAAAGTGAATCGGTTAATCACGTATATCTGGCAGAATAATTGAAAGCACCAGGATCAACCCTTCTGTGATAACTCCCGGTTATGACACATGGAATTTGATTCATGGTGTGTGTTAAGTCATTTAAATCTGAAAATACCGGCAATCCTTGACTTGTGTTGGTGGTGGTAGTAGGTTGTTTTCCTTTCGGGCCGATTGCGGAGATGTTGGAGGGGATGGGATCCCTTGTTCTTTTATACTCTCGGTGGTTATGTGAATTTGGGGGATGGGATCTCCTATTGGTATGGATTTGGTGGTTGTGGGTTTTAAATCCGGGTGGTTACTTGTTTATATCACGAATTGGGGTGGAATCCTCTATTGTTGAGAACCAGGTGTGGGAGTTTTGGTTGATGTTTGACTATTTACTTTCCTGGACTTATGCCTATGCCTACTAGTTTCCTAGCAGTTCTGAAACATAAACATTATTACTGAATGTGAAATAAGAAAGGGGACAAATGGGTTGTTAGCGTGAGTCGTGACTCGGACTTGAGTTCGGTTGTGATCTGTAGGTTGTCTGATGAAAAATCCTAGCTTGGGTGAGTGCTTTCTACATATATATATACTTGTAGCTTTGTGTTTCTTATTCGCGCCCCACCCAAGATGAGCACTTAGTGCCGAACACCCCCATTTCATGGGGGAGGGTGTTTTTCCTAACACTATTCAGAGTGGTTGGTTATTAACTCATTTTCTGCTCCATTTCCCGGATAGCCCAAGTGTCTTCGGGCAGGCTGTGATGGCCTGAGGCCCATTATTATCCCAAGAACCTTCTGGCGGGGTAGTGTGGTGGTTGTCCAGGTGTGTGCGGCAGGTGGTTTCCCAAGCGCCTTCGGGATGACGCCCAGGTGTCTTCGGTAATGGCAGTGGATCCTTTAGCCCATGTGTCTTCGGGCATGGTGGTGGTTGTTTGGGCCTCGTTGTTTGCAGGCATGGTTACATGTGACAATTGTGGCCCAAGTATGTGCGGGCAGGATTCAGTAGTGGGAATACGTGCGGTTGAGGCCCAGGTGTGTGCGGTCAGGATTTCGGCAGTGGCACTGCGTGTGGTTGTGGCCTAGGTGTGTGCGGGCGGGTGTGGCAGTGGGACTGCGGTGAGAATGGCGGAATTGGTCCGATGCGTATGGTGTCTCAATAACTAGTGGGAAAGTGGTGCGGGGTACCCAAACATCGATGTGCTCTTAATATATATATATATATTACTTGACTTGCGTTATTTGGGGAGTGAGCCTTGGTGAGGCCTGGGGTGGATAGTTTTCCTTGTTATGTGTTTGGTTTACTCTTTTTCTCACGGGAATTTTGTACGTTCCCCCACTTGTGCACGAGAGTCTTGGTTTTCTCTACTGAGTGTACTTGTATGCTCACCCTACGTATATAAAACTGCTTTCTGGTTTCCAGGAGTACTTCTGGGATCACGCAAGACCTTACTAGCTCGGACCTTTGGATCAGTTGCAGATGTTGTTTTTCTTTTCCCTTTGGTACTTACCTTGTAGTCACCTTTTGCACTTTGTGGCTTTTACTTTTGAAACATGCATGTGGGAATGTTTTACTTTTGGCTTTACTTTTCTTTCTACCTTGGTGTTGTTGGGTTTTCTTCTCCTTTTCTCTCGATCCTATAAAATAAAAAGGATAATGTCTTCCATTTGTGAGAAACTTCTATACCCTTGGTGCTAGTCGCCACTCCGGGACCTATTGAAGGCGGGTTTTGGGGGTCATTATCTCTCCTTCAACTTAAAGAAGGAAGGGCCTGGCAATCTGCTGAACCTTCCCTCCTTTTGGTCAAGGCGGGTCATGACATTATAAATATTCAATTCATGGGAAATAGTTTTTTCTCTTGAGGTTTTTCCAAGTCTCAAATTACATACGATCAAAACTAAATTTGATCTCTATTAGTGTATATATTTATTGACAAAATTTATTAATAACAAGAAATAAAATATCAAAATACCAAATTTATATTAATATATCAATTTTATATTTCTTTCATATATAACAATGACTCATTCATATCGTTAGTCAACTTATTTAATGGAATAAAAAATACGAATATTTATTTACTTATTTTAGAACCCCTCCCAATTTAGATATAAATTATATCCTTTCAATGAATCAACCCATTTTATTAATTCATATATTAATTTTTTTACATAAAACCATACCACTAGATGATGTCATGTATTTTATAAAATATTTATCCCTTGGAGACATGATATTGATAGGTCATAATTTTTTCTTATATACCCATATGAGATCACTAAAATGATCCTAACCCCAATTATTTTATCATTATTAATTGATCATTGTAAAAATTCAATATTGGTATTCACTTTGGATTTTATCCCATTTCTTCACAAAATATAATTACATCAATGATATTTATGTCATTCCACCCACTATATAAAAATCATTGAAACAAAAATATATCTATGGAGAGAAAAAATATCATACCTCAAGTTTTATGAGATAAATTAATGTTTGATTTCAACCATAATTCGAAAATATCTTATTCAACAAGTAATTTGTGAAAATTTGTGAACATTTTATTATACATGAGTATACTCAAGCTTCGCAGTTACAGCTATAATATTTTCATTCAAAATTTTATTTTTAATATCAAATTATTGTAATTTAGATTGTTTCACTATATTATTTATCTAATTATTATAAAATATTTTTATCATAGTCAATATATATATTTCAGTAAATATAATACTTTAATTATTTATGTTTTTTGTTTATTATCCATATTTTTATACATGTCGACTTATCAAACACATATCGAGGCTATAAAATGATCAAAGAAAATTATTTTATCTTTATTTTAATTCAAACATGCATACATGATTCCATGAAGGAACAATCCTTATAATGTATACATTTTCCTTCCAAAATACTAGCATAATTTAAATCAATAAAATACAATAGTTTAATATGGTATTTTGTTCTAAAAAAAGTCCATATAAGTATAATGATTTATTGAACTTATAATTTATTTTATGTCATTATAATGTAAATTTATATTGTAATTTAAATATTATGGGGAATCCTAGAATCAAACTATTAATTTTATTTGAATATATTGTATATAATACATCATTATCATATACAATATAATTCAAATATTTTTAAAGTATTTATTGGTGGACTTCTATGATACTATAAAAATCATATTAATACAAGCGACACTCGAGGAGACATTAATCATAATTAATGTTAAAAATAATAACCCAATATGTTGATAAACATATAAAATCATGGAGTGATGAATCAATATGAGGTATATTGATATCGTACAGATCATCATCAAATCATCAAAATTGTATAAACATTTATAATATAATAATAATATAACAAAAGTACTATAATCATAGGTAGTAAGCATGAGTTAAGGATCACATCCAATATAAAACAACATAATTTATTTTGGTTCCCTACTAATCCCCATATATATCATCCCTTGGAATATATGTACATAATATATTATAGGGGTATACTTTTAGGATCACCAATTTAATGAATTTATATTCAAAATAAAATGATATCCTTTAAAATAATGCTAAATAATAACAATACATAAATATTATTAATTACACGGATAAACCACATAAAAATAGGAAAGAGTTTAATAATACTCTTAAATAAAATAGAATAATGAATAGGATATAGATTTATATATAGATTTATATTTATATTTATATTTAAATCCATTTGAAACTAAATTTAATGGTTAATGAAAATTATAATTTAAATATATATATATATATATGAATATAATTAAAATATATATGTGATATATATTAATGAAAATATAGAATAAAATATTTAAAATCAAGAATAAAATAAAGTAAAATATCATTACAAGTTTGATAATGTGTAAATGAATAATTTATCAAAGAGTGAATGGAAAAAATCAAAATTTAAATTAATAAGTTAAATTTTATATGGTATAATATATATTCATAGCATGATATGTACAAAATATATATGATTTTACAAAAATAATAATAAATATAAATAAAGTAAAATATATTAAGAAAAAATAAACATAACAAAATCTCTTATATTTAGGAATAAATTTTACCTTGATCTATAGACATGTTATATTTTTTAATAAATTATTAAAATCATTTTTTTTGTTATTCTAATTATTATTGGTTCTTTATGTCCAAGATTTTTCTATTAGTAGTAATTTAATATTATTTTAAGTCACTAATAAGAGTTTATTCAAAAATTATCACTTATATTTTTGTATTGTAGTATTAATAATATTTTATAATACAATAGTTATATATACCCATGAGCATCATAGTCATTGGTATATAATATTTTTAAATTTTATAAAGGGACATGATCAATCTATTACAATGATAGTTACAATTTAGAAAATAATGTATCATGATTAAATTAAAATATATAGAATATACAACCATAAAATAATTTTCTTAAGAGATCAAATGAATACAATTTATTTATTCACATAATATAAACTGTAAAATAAATTTCATATTTATCTCAAAATTATATGATATAAAATCTCTATGATGGTAGTGAGAATATGAAAAATACAAAGTGTTTTTTTTATATTAAAAACAAACCATTTATAACTATATCCAAAAGATTTTAAGAATAAAATATATTTTCTATGTTATATTAATATTGATTTTAAAATAATACATTCAAAATTATGATTCTTTGAATATAATATATAATAATCAAAATAATTATTTATTATAATAAGTTCAAAGAAATTGGTAGATTGTAGTTTATTACATCTTACATGAGACATACCGTTTACTATGTGACCTTATCAACATTGATGTATTAGGTTATCTTGAAAAAAC
Source organism: Viscum album (assembly GCA_963277665.1). Taxonomy (NCBI): domain Eukaryota; kingdom Viridiplantae; phylum Streptophyta; class Magnoliopsida; order Santalales; family Viscaceae; genus Viscum; species Viscum album. The sequence continues at coordinate 955,320,193 of OY728167.1, forward strand.
ATTATAAATGAATATAATATTATTAGAAAATATATTAGTTATAATAATATACATTAGAACTATTTTTCAATGGGTGTTGAAATGAAAAATTTATTGGTGGAGGGGATAGTATTGTGGAATAACAAATTGAATAATATATAGTTCATTAAAAATAATTAAAATTGAAAATGTGAAAAATAGTAACCATATTAGATTATTTTTTATCAAAATAAGGTTATATTTATATAAATGATAATGTTCCTATATGATTATTACATTGTAACATGTTTGTTGCATAATATTTTACTTAATTATTTTTTATAATGTTCTTTAAAATTTACCTAGACATAGTTACAATCCAAATATAAAATAATTTAACCCATTTAATAGAAATAAATATCCAATTTTTGATAATTTAATTAGTTAATATTATATATTAATACATTAAAAATTAAATTTAAACATAGGGAGATATTTTATATTCAATAAAAATATCATTGATTAAGGAAAAAAATTATTTTTTAATTCTATAATAATAAATATATTATATAAATATATTATTTAATAATGGTCATAGTTATTTTTAACATTTATAAAATGATTCCAAATAATAGATAAATAAAAAAATATTTACGTATTATGATTGACTATACGTCCTATATTCATAAATCCAAAAGTCGCATACCCACTACAAACAAGAAAAGGTTTTGTATAGAAAGCCCCATTAAATTCCATAATTTGCCTTCTATTCTCTCTCTATTATTATATTAATTTCTACTACTAGTAAATAAAATTGGTGGGTTTTTTTAAATTTATCATTATCAATTATATTTTAATTATAAAAATGATCCATTAATTTCTTATATTATAATCAAGAGTCATTGTTATATTTACTATTTAATACTATTTCTAGTGACTGTGGTGCAAATATAACTTTTTTTATTTTAAATTATAAGGAGAATAGTAGTACATATTTTTCATTTTTATATATATATTTTTTATTTCATGTTTTCATATAATATTTTCTTATGCTTCATAAATTATAATTTTGAAATTATAATATAACATTTTTATGGTACATTCTACCACTTGAAATTTCAATCACAAAATTATAATTCAAACTATACAATGAAAACATTATATGAAATATTTATTTCATTACATCTTTAGGCTCACAAGTTTTCTCGTAATAATTTTTATTTTAGTATAAAATAATTAATAATTGAATTTAATTCTTAATATTAATTTCTCTCTATGATATTAAGAATTTTTTAATTTTTCTTCATATGTGAGATCTTACTTTAATTTCAGAACTTCTAAATATTCTATCAGTAATAGATCTAGTATAAACATCACTAGAAGTGATACATTGATGACACTAGATCTTTAGACATGTTCTTTGGTTTTTCTGAGCAATATAAAACATTTCACACATTATTAAAAATTAAGAAACATATTATTAACAAAATAAATATCTCTATATTTATTCCCAACATCATAAATAATTTTCCTCTAAACCAGTCTAACCTCTAATGTGTTAACGTTATCTTTTTCTTTTTTATTGAAAATATATTTATAATATTGTTAAAATAATTATTATAATCATTATCATCATTAGCATTTTTACATTTATTTTAAATAAATTTATTAATTTTAAAAAACATTATTTAAAATAAATTAAATTCTCATATACATAAAAATTATCATTACCTTGAGTTCAAACAACTGATAAGCATTCAATAATAGCCTTACAATTTTACATAACATTACCGCAATTCACTGGTTCAGTATAAACATTATATAATTTTAGGTTTTTAATAATTCTAAATCATTAATACAATTTTCATGTTTGGTTTAAACATTTTACATTGATACCTCCCCCTTTTTATCATAGGAATGTTTATTTTTTTCCATTGTCCATGGAGAATAGTATACTAGAATGATATTTAGAATTATGAAAACACTTATCCATGGAGTTGTAGAATTTATCTTTATCGAGCCATGAGTTGTATTTCAATTTATAATTAATATTTTTAGTAATAAATCTGAGACCATTTAATCCTTTTCATTAGAAAATATTTAATATAAAAATTAAGATAAATTAATCCATAATATTTTCAGAAACATTAGAGTCCTTAATGACATGATTAATTAAATAAGGACTTTTTTTAGAAAAGTATCAATAAACCCTAAAATTTTTGTATGTATTTACATTTAAATAAATCTTTTATGTTTGATAACATTTCAAACATTCAATACAAAACTAAAATGAACCTTGACTTCTTTCATTATGTCAGAATATTATAATTGAGAGTGAAATATAATACATAACAACTAAATGAATCAAAATTAGATATAATAAAAAAGTAATGAAACCACATGTAAATAAAAATAAAAGTGGGTTGAAATTATCATTATCATGATATTCCATAATTGTCATACTAATGTTTATAACGATAGAAAAATACAAATTATTAAATATAGTATGATCATCATGGGATAGAAATTATGGAATATGATTATATTTTTTATTGTTATATGTCTGGATATATATAATAAATCAACAGGCTTGTTGGTAATATGGCTGTTGTATATAAACATTTCTAAATGGGTTAATTATGATAGATAAAACTATAAAACATATTATAAGTTACATAATATGTATATAATAATTAATTCATGAATATAATAAGATAATAATATTGTATCTTTAATAATAAATAACTTTATAAATAATGTGTCTTTTCATACATTATTTATTTTCTACAATATTTCAAGAATAATTATAATTAAATTTTTTGTAAAAGTTTGTTTATAAATCTAATTTTAATTTATTTATAATTTTAATAAGTATTTTTTAAATAAATAAAAAAAATTATTACTTCCTAAAATTGAATATTTTCTTTAAAATAGATATTTGTTTTTGATAAAATAATTTAATCACTATCAAGGGATTGTTTTAATAAATTATTCATTTATATATACATTAATATGTAATTTATTAATTACATGATGAATAGTAATTAATATGGAATAAAAATAATAACACTTACTGTATAAAAATTTAATTTTTTATAAATATTATTTAATATATATGTTATGATTTTATTTACTTGTAAAATTTATCCTATTTTGAGTCTGAATAAGATTAAATGAAATCCAAATTTAGAAATCCGTGTGTCCAAATTTTTCAAGAGGGGTCATATTAAAATTTTGTAAAAAATATATTCATCTCAGTAATTACATAAATGAATTAAGAGGAAGAAAGATGTGGTGAACTGAGAAGTTTGGAATTTTGAACAATTAATATGATATATGATAATACATAAATTATTTTTTATTGCAATAATTTAGAGTGATAAAACAGAAATTATATATAGAATTTTTAAAGTAAAGAAAAGTATATTTTAAGTGAAATATGGTTATAATATCATTAATCTTAAAAATTGTTTGGAGGTTCTCTAAAAATACCTTTTGTATCCTATAGTGAATTGAAAAGGTGGCCTTAATATTATAAGAGTTATATTTACTGTCTCATGAATCAATTTATTATCTATTTTCTAATGGTCAAATGTTTTATTTATTGGAATCATTATCATGAATGAGTTTGAATATCTTTATAGTTGACTAAATATTCTTAAGAATGAATTGAGTGAGGTTATATTATGAAAGAAAAAAATCATTATTTTAATGCTATGATGAACCATAATAAAGATGAATTAGTTTAATATTGATCTAATTATATGTTATTTTATAATGTCTACATCTTATGTGACTTTGATTCAATCTCCTATCAAAATGAAAAAAATCTTACTATAAAAGATATCACACCATATTTATGTTTATTATGCCATGATAGTACTGTTGGAGGTGTGTGATGATAGAAATTGATAATATTTTTGATGTGGGGTTAATTTTCAAAAAAGTTGGAGTTAGACTAATTTTGGATGTATCACAACACATATAGATAGATATCACTATGAACAAACTAGTGAGGACTTTTTAGGATTCCAAAATTCCTTGATGACAGGCCTAGAATAGTTGATTACCACACTATTTTGGGTGTTAATTTTCCTCACTCCCTAATGTAATTATCCATAGACCAATGCCAATTTAAATGAGTGAGATAGTTCCATATACTATGAAACAATGTTGATACCACCTGATAAATTCGGTTTTGATTCTTTTCTATTTCTGGAGTTTCAAGGGGGGCCATGTCGCAGTGGATGGTCTATGAAAAATGAGATTGATTATGGTTCATTAGAGGTTCTTTGGTTTTTGAAAATTAGAATATACCTTATTAGAATATATCTTTCAAAACCTATATCCAATTGGCAATATTAAATGATATTATGATTTATTTGGGATTTATTCTTGTATATAAATTGGTAATGAGGATCACACTACATGCAATTGATTCACAATCGATTGTAAGTCAATTCTATATATATAATATGACCCATGGACTTAAAAGTGTATATATAATAAATTGGGGAATCTAATAGGGTATACCAACATTCTATATAATTATTTTTTATACTAATGGGGAAAATAACAATGGTACATAATAGTCCATATTCAGTAGGCAGTTTAGGGATAATAAGAGAATATAATTCAGCTTGTTGATTCTCATTGTTCATTATCTTATATTGTTTCCAAGAAAATACACCTTCTTCATTTCTTATTCCCTTGATACTAAATTACAATGCATGCATATTTATCAAAATAGATGTACATCAATGATTATATATTTGATAACCTGAGTTTTTATGATATTTTTAGTTTTAATAAATTAATTTCTCTTGATGTATTTCATGAAATATAAAACAAGTTAAATTTTCATTATATTATATAATATATTAATTTTCTACCAAAAATACTGACCCAGATTGCGTTGCACACAGTACAGAGTTCCTACAAAACAACATTTTATTACTATAATTATTTAATGAATATAATTATAACATAGTAAATAAACATAGTGATATTAATAACAATAACTAAATTTTGAATATTAGTTATAATGATATTATATAAATAAAACATATTAATTATAAAACATAAATTTTTGGTAGATTGTTACTATATTTGAAAATACTATTCGCTCAAATGAACTTCATTTTATGTCCCTCAATGAAGAATACAAAAATAATATTTTTAGACAATAAACATCAATTTTGAATTAAAAATGTATAAAAAAAGTAGTTTAAATTTATGGTTTTTTTCTATAAAACATCATTTTTGGTGAATAGTAAAAATAATGAATTTTCATTAAATATTTCATTCCATCTAATTTAATTATATTGTAAAATTTTATTTTATTTTTTAAGTGGAATTAGATAAATTTTACACCAAATAAATAATTTAGGTCACTGGATCTAATTTTAAATTTAAATTGGATATAAAATCATTTCAAAATTTTATATAATTTCATTTAAAAACCCTTTGTCGGGACACATATGCGTGATTAATCATAAATTAATTTCTACCACTATTATGATTATAATTTGGAAAAATTAATACTATAATTGCAATCATAATAATTGAAAATTTCAAATAAGGTCAACTTTTTTTACCAAAGATATTAGGTAATGTAATTAAAATTAATTATAGCGATTAAGGTAATGAAACATTACATAGTAGTAAAACATTACATTATGGGGCCAAATGACCTATAAAAATGTCAAAAAGAAATTTTCTGGAATTATTTTATCCAATAAACTTATTTTATTGATGATTTAATATAATTGGTGACATAGTATTTAAGGGAGACTTCCTAATAGTTTTTTCATTTATATTTAGAAGTGTGTCATTCTACATCCACTAAAAAAGGGAAATCATATCAATCCATTTGTCTTAGACAACCTATACCAAAATATAATCCCATATTCCATCCATTAAACCTCTAATCCTCCCTTTTGGAATAAATTCAAAGAACTAATCCCATTCCTAAAAACCAAAAGGAATTACCAAAAGTAGAGGCAACATCATTCAACAAGATCTATCGATTTATTTGTTTATCCACCACCTAAATTAACATTGCTAAATTTATATATGATAACCTATGTATCGTAAATATACTAATGTGTTTTTATATTGATGATCATACCTACACTCAAAACAATTTAATGAAATGGGACACACAATCATTGTTCGTCTGTATGGTAGACTACAACCTCACAAAATGATGTCACTCATTCTTCCATTACCACATTCAATGGTTGGAAATAATGATTTAATTATAGTTGTATATGATATATGTGATATGTACGCTTTTTTTATTTTTTTAATTATTATCTAAAACATAATTCAATGCATTCTATTTTTTGATAATGCCATAACTTAATTGTGGACATGTGGACTACCACCACCTCAAAGCGATGCGATTCATTCATGCTTTACATGAAATATATAAAGGATTTTTTTAAGGAAAATATGTGACATAAATATAATAATAATTATAAAATAATTATCATATATTTATTAATATATATCTATAAAATTTACTCATTATTGTTAAAAAAATACGATAAGAAAATGAAAATAGTGTTCATGTGTATTTATGACATATCATCTCCATGAACAATGCAATTCATTTCCTACAAATATGTTATTTAGATTATTATAAATAAGTATATATACATATATATATATATATTATTTATATATTGTATTAAATTATTTAAATAATTAAATAATGAACTCATTAAGATTACTAAGAATGAAATTTCAGAACATGTACAAAAAAGAAAGCGACTTTTACACAAAACATTACATTAACATGGAATTGTTAATAAAAGTTTATAATAAATTCCTTATTAAATTATATATAATATTATATATATATATGTGGTTCTGTTATATATTTTTAGTAAACACAAATTTAATCTAAAGGAGTTTTGAATGAGTATTACGTGAGTTAGGACATAAGTTAAGAGGATTTCTAGTCTCCCATTTATTTCTGTAATATATATGCCTTATTTACCACTGATTTATTTTTTGTGGAGTATATAATAACCATGAATATAATATATGAATATTATAATTATATTAATGTTTATATATATAGAAATTTTATCATATTTATTTAATGGTGTTTTATAGTTCAAAATTTACCCAATCAGTAATGATGTTTTGTCGCAAATTTTTTTTATTTGAAGAAAAATGTTCTTTATGCACATGTATTATTTTACAAAGTGTATTTAATAAAATTTTAAATGTTATATAATGATTAAAAACTTTTAAATGATACTTTAAATCATAATTTAAATTCATTTTATTACATGAGGATTTTTATTCAAAGATACCAAAGTGTCATGTGATTATTACAAAAATATCATCCTTTTACAGAGACTATTTATGACCATGCTTCCTTTGATGAAATATTATTATCCATCACTCATAAAAATAATTAATTTTCTTATACAATACTTATTAATATATCTTATAGTAATTTAAAAAGTTATTTTATTATTGGTTAATTAATATAATTGAGAAAATATTTTTATGAAAATATGACCATATTTCTATGCTTAGATATAAATCTATTTTATTAAAAAATTATTTTTTTCAAAAATGTTATCGAAATATTTTTTAAATTTATAAGTTAATAAAATTTTAATGGAAAATTTATTTAAATTTTTTTATGGTTTTAAATTATTATTTTATAATTTTTCAAATCTATTTTCATAGAAAAAGGTTTAAAAAGGTTTTATGTCTTTAAAATGCAGTTTTTCATAGAAGAAAGAATTTTTTCCTTAAGAATTTTTTTAAAGATCATTACAAATTACTTTCCATCTATGATGAAATCCATTTGTGTTACCAAATCAATTATGGGGAATTATTCAATTTTTACAATCATATTTTCTTATCTCAATGGATTAATTTTTTTATTGAATTATGTTTATGAAACATGTTTCTTTTTAGTTTCCTATATTCTAATAAAACATACTTCATTTAATTAGGTGTGAACTATTGAAGTGATTATGAAATTGAATATTTTCCATGGGTTATGATATGACTAAGTTTATATGAAACCATTTACTTTCATGAGTTATTATATAATGAATTTTTGAGACCAAGTGGTAGATATATGTATGATTTCATTATGAGATCAGTGGGACCTATATATCCTGCCAATGCATTGGGTACTGACTTAAATATCCTGAAATAGACATTGATGGATTGGGGAGTCAAATTGATTTACTAAATGAAAATTTCAGCTATAATGTTCTTCATAGTGAACCTTGACTACATGATGGTTTGGGGTGTGAACCAATTCCACAAAGATCGCATTGGCAGGGATGCCAAGATTTCTATAAACATTATTTTAACTAATTATTTGACTTCATAAATTCCATTTCTTATTCATGTCTTATTTTTTTATGGCTTATTATCCTAATTCTCTTATGATCCATGTCATATAAACTTCAAATCCATTTTACATGATTCATGTTTAAGATATTTGATGTGCAAGGTTTGATCTTATAATATTATGATTCTATTATCATACCCTTATTCTTGTGTTTATGATTCCATATATCCATATTTTTCCCTTACTATGCATTTTATATCAACCCTTATATGTTTCCTATCCTTAATTTATGAAGATACATATTATGTGTGATGTCTCAAAGAAGGGTTCTAGTCGTGAATAACCTAGTGGAAGATAATTTATCCCACTTATGTAACAAAGTGATTTTTTTGATGTTACCAAAGGCACTAAAAAAACTAGAAAATTGGCGCCTATTTTTAATGTATTATTTTTCCCAATGAAAAATATTTAATGTTAATGTATGTTAAGTGAGGATCCCTATAGTACTCATTAGAGAATAATTTTTGATAAAATTTTCATATATTATGATAAAACCTTAGTGATATCCCTATGAACATTTCTCTATGGTTAAGTCTAAGAATGAGTTAATATATATAAAAATATCCTAGAATTTTGTAAAGGATAGAGTGAGTTGTTTCATAGAAATACATCCCTATTTGGATACAACAATTAGATAAGGCTCTAGAATATATGTATATTGGTTTTAAAATCCTGGAAGAATTGTGTTGAGATAGACTTGATCATGAATTCATGCATGACAAAAGGACTTGATTCTAACTGAGTTAGAGACTTCTAGGGGATATGCTTTGGTAATTCAAAAACATTTATTTTTATGACACTTTAATCAGGGTGTACCACCTTTTATTGTTTTTATTTTATAGATCTATATTGTACCCTACATTCCCACTTTCCAAAGGATGTAGAATCCATCACATCTTTAGCGATTTCAACTCCTTGATTAAATGGGATGATGTGATGTTTGTTCCTCCTTCAATGGATTCATCCATGGAAATCATTCCCATTCTGCATCTCCATTATAGATTAAGATGTTGTTCATAATCCTCATTCATGATGCCATATAATTGTCGACATCAGTTAATTGTGATGTTTTTTATATATAATCCAATGGGTTTATCTAGGGAACCAAACATTGGTTCAAATAGTAGCCATGTTGGGAATCAGTGCCAGGTCTAGATGCTGCATCACTGGGGCACCTGCATTCTTCTTCGTAAGAGGTCTTATCAAGGGCATGAAAACCAAAGGAATACCACATCTATTGTGTGGTATCATATTATAGAGTCATGTATTTGAATGTTATCCTCTAGTATTCCATGTTTAACTAGATGTACTGCATGAGTTTTATGTATAGAGAAGACATAGGGTCATGACATTAACGTCTTGCAGAGCTGAAATACAGTGATGTTAACACCTATGAAGGTGGATCATATAAGTAAATCTCTATGAGGAAGCACCTGTAAGTTTTATAAAATGTATAGATTATGATTCATAATGAGGATGGACCATCTAATGGAATGTCCCATAAAGGGAATGTTTCACACCGTGAATTGGCACTTTTTTTAGGGATCCCCCATGGTTTACTGTTGGATTGGTCAGAATTCATCTAAATGAAAATGTGGGTGATATATCCCATAAAAAAATATGTCACATCAGGATGGCTGAAATGGGCACCACTATGGGAGGATCAAATATGTGGACCCCAATAACGGGGACACATAAGTTTTCTATGGGCTGGGATTGAACCTCTTCGAGGCTTTATATAAACCCTATGTACAATATAGTGATAAGAACCATTGTGGTTGAAGGGGTGGTTTGGGGATTGAAAATGGATAACTTACCATCATAAAAATATTTCTATTAGATGTATTAATATGGAATGCATGGGGTATTATTCATGGTTATCTACTTAGGTGATGGTAGGAGTAGCGTTGATGTAAATGGAATGATCTCACTAAGATGTGGAGGCTTGGGTAAGAATCCGGATGGAAACCGATGAAGTGTTAAAATAAAGACGATGGAGTGGATATAGTATGAGGGGTTTATGGGGTTTTTTTTGGATTCGAACATAAGTAGGATTACTATGAACCATACTTAGAAGAAATGGAAATATTTCTATGTTTTTCTTGTATCCCATGATGTTTAACATCATATGGTAAATATGAGAGTGAACCGATTTGAATAGGATGATGTCTGTCTTGAATCTTAGCGAGGGTTACTATGTATCCCAGCTAGTTGGGAATCATATTTTTTGCAGTTCATTAGGGGGAGTTAGGTCTTAATCAATGTTAGTATCCTAGGTGCACCCAAAGGATTTGTGACCTCTAGGAGGGGCATGATCCTCCTAAGACATAAATACTCATTGCAAAGACAATGATGGGAATTGATGATGGGATTAAATCTTAGAGAGGTTTGATAAGTATCCTATTTACGAGGTATGGGTTAATATACATGTAGTTTTATATGGAATCAGGGAATACAAATGGCTAGAATCCATTTGATATGTTGGGTCTTACACGTAGTTAAAATCCCAGATGAATGGAGGTGGATGAAGTGATCTCACTGGGATAAGGGTGAGGTGCTAGAAGGAATAAAGGTAGATGGATCAGGACTCCTTAGGGAGGTGGATATAGGGGATGTATCCCATAAATGAAATATTTCACATCATGAGGGTACACCGCTAAGAGGGAGCACTGGAGGTTATTATTTATTGGTATTTAACCTCATGGAGGCTTCCTATGTACCATGTTTAGAATATAGGTATCAAAACCTACGTAGTTTGGTATAGGGGGTATAGAGGTTATGTACTAAGGGGGACCTAATGTATATGTGTAATGGTTAATAATAACCTCTAAGACTATGTGATTAATGCTCTATGTGAGAAAAAATAGGTGGCAATATACTTGATGATCGTGTCAGGAAAGGTGTGACCATAGTAGGTTATGTGTGGCTTACACATAAAGGCATCCCAATAAGATAGAATTTTGGAATTACTATACGAGGGATTCCTAATGAGGATATCATATCAAGTGAAGTGGATATCATTCCCTTCTTGATGGTTGGGTAAGATCTCAATCCCATAAAGATGTGTGGTCATAGAAAATGCTTGAGGTGGGACAACCCAAGTGCATTACATGAGGTGAGACTGAAGTTTAACATCATGTACTAAAGGCAAAGTGGCATAGAATATCAACATCATGCATCTCAGACAAGGAGGAATTTTCCCTCACCCCATGAGATTACATAACTAATAACCACCCACACATGGGGAAGGGATGTCATCAACAATTCCCAGAGAGAGAAGGATTGATGAGTGTTTACTAATGGGGTATGTGTTAGTTTGGATATGCCAACAAGAATGAGTCATTAGCATACCTATTCTGAAATGAAATAGGTAGGATATCACAATAAGGGATACCATACAAGGGTCCAAGAAATCACTACTTTCAAGCCTGGAGGGCGGCCTGGAAGCGGATCTCATGAATCAAGGTGCCTCTCCAAGATGAGATTTGTGAATCCTAGGTGTACAATTAAGGAAAAGAAAATTGAAAAGGAAAGGGACATATGAATCGTGTGGGCCTTTCCATAACATATAGTCTTGACTTAGTATATTAGTTAATCATGAAGGATTAATTCTTCACAAATCCTCGACCAATCTGAAGGGGGTCCCTACATTGTGAATGGAATAATCCTTCAAGAAAATAATCCCTATCATAGATAGATACTATAAGAAACAAAGGAAATAATGGATCACAATACTCAAGTACCAGGGGAGATCCCTTCATTGGATATATTTATGGTAACCAGTAGCATTGACACATGGTATATAAGATGTTGTAAGGTTAGGTTAATGATTCTTATGAGGAGGGTGCGGTCTAAATATTTTTAGAAAATGAAGCCTGTGATTCTCAAAGGGTGTTCTATTAAGTAAAAATGACATCGTGAAGGGGTGGGGGTCCATCGAACTTGTGGACATGACAATAATACATATTAAAATGGTCATAGGTTTTTTATGACTCATGAAGGTACCATCAGCCTCATTTACATGCACGGTTGTGAGGGCTCTCCACAATGGAGCATCAAAAGCAATACTCCTTTGATGAATTTTGGGGCTCTTTGAGCCCAACTGTGCTTTGAACCATTATTATCCTTCTCAATCTATCTAGTAGCACGTATTTTTGTGCCAAAAAATACCCCCTATAAATAATTTCCAATTGGAAAATGAAGTTCAATTTTTGAGAGTTGATCACTAAAAAACATTATTGGTAGAAAAAATAGATCATGTTTATGGGATTAGAGCACAAATATGTGAGTTTACCATGAATCTCATTGGCACTGAGTCCTCTAAGATGACCAATCACCCATTTAGTATAAATAGGTTGAATGGGGTTAATTTTCTATACTGGATCCTCATGAACGACGACACTGAATCTCTCTTTCTGTGTAGCCATCCTCCCTATTATCACATCACTGCTAAAAGAGTTTCATGGTCCTTTTAACCATGAATTCTCATTCAGAGAAATAAGGAATCGTGATCCACTACTCCTTCATGACTCAAATAGATCTTGATTATGCCTTGTGATGCACAATCTCACAAACAATCTTTGCGAGTGACCTTATTAAATAGTCTAAAAAATGTACAATGTCTTAGATTAGATGGCTGCTTAGGAATCTTCCTCGAAGGTCCTTGTATATGCTTCCGAATGAGGATAGAGGGGAAAAAATATCTTGATTGGGGATTATTTATAGATCCATTCATGCCATGAATACTTCCTGGATATGTTTTAGGATGTTAAAAAAGATTTAATTTTATTCAAAAGGATTCCACTATATAGATAAATTTTGAGGAATGATGTCTTCATCCCCTAGGAATGAAGGGAGGAACCAACATACTTGTTTAACGGAACACCCGGGCATTATAAGTGGTATAGGGCTACATGCAACCACATCGGGGAGGACCACCAGACCATCACTACTAATTTCATCTACATTCACCTCTATAATGTCATTTGGAAACCAATGGAGAATGAATCAATGCTTCCAAAATGTTATATTATCATTAATGAAAGGATTGGGAACCCAGAGAAGGGATGGATCAATGGTTGGGATCTACGCCAGGGTGGCAACATAACAAAAGAGTGGGACTTGGATTACTAGGTATGTGTATATTGTGTAGAGTATTCTATAGTGATGATGTGAGTGGGATTGTATGAAGCGGTTTCAGATTCCCAATTCCAAATCTCTTAACCATAGGACACCATGCCTGAACTATTTAGAAAATGGTCACCAGACACCAGCACATTTCATCTTTACCATAGGGAGGTCAACATTAACCTTTATGATTTTTATATAATTTATAGCATTATGATTTTGGGGTAAAACAATGATGGGTTTTCCGCTACAAAGAATGATTGGTAGGATGAAGAAAATATTCCACCTATATCAAAGGCACTACTAGATGTAGTTCCGAGCACGAAAAATGACAATAAGATGACAAGGGACATCAATTATAAGTACTGGATTGTATATTTTATAAACTTTTAAGAGAGGGTGTTAGATTAAGGTGTGTGGTGACCTAAAAAGCTTCTTAGAAGGCCTCATATCTATCTGAGAGGTCCTATTGAGACAAAGATGGCTCTTACTAGAAGATTCTGAAGGATAGGCAGTGGTAGATGTTGGGGTACAACATCAAGGATTAGTAGAAACCAATAGTCAAGATGTCCAGATTCACTTAAAATCCAATTTATGGTTGGATTTTTCTGGTGTTTTATGTGAATATGGGAGTGTGTCCAAGAATATTTATCATTGTGGTGATGTTGGACACTAGGAATCACATCAATATGGGTAACCCGATTTCGTAAATGTTTTATAAGGTGATTCAACATGTCAGTGATGGGAAGAAGACAATGCACATGTATGGGCCATTTAATTTTTTTTTATATTTGGATAACAATGAACATGATAGGTTATTATGTGCTCAATCATGTAGTCCCCCCTCATAAGAATCATTCTATGAGCAATTATGAACATCGTGGGGGAGTTTTCCACTCATATTAGGCCCAATGGATACAGTGAGTAAGATTGGGAGAGTAGATCAGTTCATCTTTCAATGATTCCCTCTTCCAATGGTTGTAATCAGTAATTGTAGTATATGTACTATATAAAATAATTCATATCTTATAGCGTTTTGAGGTAGAGTTTTGGTGTTACGGGTGGACTACAAGCCAATTTGCGAACCATACACCCCACACCAATTTTTGAGGAAATTTAGGTGTCTACAAAGGCTTCCCCAAATGGTGTAATTTGGAGTATATCATGAACACCACACATACATGAGGAGTTTGATCCATATCATGTTCACATGTGAATATGGAATTATTTTGAATGAGCCATTTCCATTCACTACTACATTCAGGAAAGTCCATGAACATTCACATAGATGGGAGGATTCATATCCCGGAAATGATGAAGTATCATATGATCCACACTAGTGAAGGAGTGACCCCACCACCTCGAGGTAAAAGTCTAGATGTAGTAAAGCAGAGTCATAGGGGTAGTTTTGACACACAATATGTTAATGTGGATATAGGATAAAGGGCGGTGGTCCATGGACCAATACCAAACAAAGATGAAAGGAGAGGAGCAGTAGCATTGGATCTTGTGCTCCCTATTGAGCGGACTCAGTGATAAGGGGGTCCATCAAGGGGGTTTCATTTAACGTCCACTTAGGCTCTTGGGAACAATTTTTTCAAGTGGTTATTAGTTTTTATGGTTTATATCATAAGGGATAGATGACCTGGGTTAATTTCATATAGTACCCTAACACTGATAGCCTATGAGATCAGCTGAACGAGAATGAGATGCAGCTGGAGGGTGTCATCTTTTCAAATGATAACTTTAACATGTACCATGTAGATGGGCATATATTCATAGTGTAATTAAAAAACATATTATATTACAAAGGCATAATGAATCCAATCCAAAATCATGAGTGTGTGCTACTAGACATGATTTCTCGCCTAATGATGTCAATGTCTCAGATGACGGAACACTTCCCCACGTCAGTTGACTTTGATGGATCATGGCAGAAGAAGCCAATAAAGGAAACCCAAGGGAAGATACTGAGGTTGTATCCTTTAATGAATCATTTTAGGAATATGGATAAAAATTGTCCTCAAAGGAAGTCTTGATAGTTTATTTATAGTAAGGTGGAATAGTTTCTATAAAGGACACTTCCTTAGAATGGTTTACTGAAACCCTTAGAGTATATGTTAAATAAACTCTATATTCTATCATCCCCCTCAAGATTTATCTGGACTCTCAAATGATGTATGATCCATGTAGGAGAATCACGTACCAGTGACCCCTTCATATAAGGATAAGGATGTTTCAAATATTGGGAGACATGCTTCATGATTTGAGCTCAAAGTAAGAGAATACAGTAGGCCTGATGAAGCTGAAGAGGTAGGAAATTTGGACCTCGTGTCCCTTGAGGACTTTTTTATATATATAGAACCATGAATTGGCATCCAATCAATAATAACTCAATATCATGGGAAACCATTTGTTCACCTTTATAATTCCAATGCTTCATAATGTTATACTTGTTTCTTATTAATCTAGATTGAATGATATTATCCCTATCTGAAAAGTAATTGAAGTTGTGGGTGATGTGCTAGTATGAATTAATGGAAGGCTTGAGGATTTTCTATTATCAACGGTTCTGGTTCTTATAGGGCCAGGTATTTGATCCAACTGAGACACTTTTTTTTGTGAACACTCAATCATTATTGCTGGTTGTGTAATTGGTGGTGTAGAACCCATAACCGACAAGGAATACCCTATTAAGATAGGATTAATTAATGAGTATCAACCTGATGATATGGTGCCCAACCCATCAGACATTATTCCAGAGTACGATTCTACTGTTGATATCCTAGACACATTTCCAGAGTGCTAACCTGCTGATCTAGTGGAGCTAGAATAATATGATTCTAATGTTGTCAAGGACAACCAAACTACTCAATGTTGCGCATGTAATTTAATCATAATATTCATAAAAAAACACATGAATCATAGTGGATAATCTTAATGGTATCACTTTTTCATTTGATTTGTGATCTAAGTGCTGGAGGGGATTATGTGTGATGTCCACAAATGCTAGTATGAGATTACCTTTCTGAGAAAATACAAGAATGAAATTTCCATCTAGATGTCATATAGAATAAAAAGAATTCCATCAACACTCAGAAGCTTTATGAGGAAAAAAAGAGACCCAGTTCCTAGAGGAACAATTCAGTGAGTTATATTTCATCATTTATATTCAAAAAAGTCTCATTACTTAACTAAGGAATCAATTGGGAGAGACCAAATAGAATATTAGGAATGGTCTTACCAGGAGACTGATCTCCAAGTGGAGTTAGACCAAGAAAAAATCAGGATGGAAGAGCTTTGTTATGAGGTAATTGATGAAGAAATGGGGCTTAAAAGGATACAATGGGACCTGGAGTCCACATTCCATAAGGTGGTATAGATGAAGATCTCAATCGAAGAGGTAGATCCATAAGGTCCATGTTTTTCTAGTATTCAAAAACATAATTTCTTTCTTTCTCATTTTGAACTATGTGCATGAGAAAATTATTTCTTGATTTAATTATATCACATTAACATATATGTGAAAAAAATGATTGACTCTTATTTTCATTTGGTCCATGCTTGATGTGAGAATTCAGTGATGATCACATAATAATTCAATTCTTATGGGAGTTTCAGATAATCATCGAATTATTAAAGTGTTCTATTGTTTATTGACCACCCATAGTGTATGTGTTGGTAGAGATAGTGACTAAGGAATAGTAATCTTGTAGAATTTAACTTTATTTCTTTACAATATCTTGTGTTTGAGGGGGATAGTTCGATGGGTGTTGAAATAAATCCAAATAGGGGGGGATGGGAAGTGTGATCACGATACCGAAAATTCAGAACACATGGAGGATGAAGTCATGATGTTGGATTTCTAGTGACCGTATTCTAAACAAATAATATATATTACTTACCAAAAATGGGGAGAAACACACAAGTCTCAACCGCATACCATGTTTGAATCATATAGACATGTCTTTAATTTTCGTTCTATGTCTTTCAAAATGATGGCCCAAGATTGTAGGTAATCCAAATTAGCATGGGACCAGGCTGTTAGGGGGTCCCTTAACACACAAAAGATTCAAAAAATAGGGAACAAAAAATAATATATGGAGTGATGAGATTTTCATAAGGATTACATAACTATTGAAATTACTCCACTGTGACATAATTCACATCGTTATAGATGCATGAGATTGAAAAAGATCAAACTTATCCTACATGGAGGACATATATGATAAGGGAATAGTATATCTTGCAATTTTACATCTTGAAAAATAATGATTATATATAAAAAGTTGAATATCGTACAATATGGAAGATTACTAAACCATTTAATGTCATATGACCAGGACGTGTCTCACAAATTAACATCATGCTACTAGGGTGCTACACATAGTTTATGGTTATACTACATAGACCCTGACCATCAATTTAGAGTCATGTTGAATGGATTGTGTAAATTCATGTTCTTGTAATAACTATGTTGAATAGAAAAGTAACATAGATGTGAATGATCTAGAGGAGTCTTTTGTACCATAAAAGTATCAAATAAAAAATGGTAAGTAAGAACATGCGATATGGTATGGGGATAAATATCATCGTGAAGCTCTTATATTATGGTCATAATGTTTTTACTGTGAGGGGGTGATCTAAGGGAAAAACGATAAATGTGGTAACATAATAACCCCAAAACTAAATGTGGAATAAGGTTCTCAAATGCAGCACATATGAATTCTTGTGGCCAATTTCATATTATTAAATATCGTACATCATAGAGTATGATCTAGGCCAAGGGAACGATGGTTTAAGAGAGTTTGTGGCTAGAAAAAATAAAAAACTGTATATTCATCACTAAAAAACACATATAGATGGGAATATTTCCATACATAGTTCTTGATAATATGTGATGTTTAAAATCATGCGGTGAGGGTAAATATGACACATTTTATAGTCGTTTGACAGGACCTACCCATTCATTTTAACGATATTCGGTAAGGATGTTGTAGGAGGTGTTTCAAAAGTGACATTTATGTCTTGGATACTAGATAACCTACATGAATGAGGACCATGAGCCCCTCAAAACCACACAAACATCCAAAAACCCCTTTAAGGGGCTATTATTTTAATGCTATATAGTTTGGACCATGGGGATCACAGTTTAAGATCAAAGAGTATAGACTACATGGTTGTATAACTTCTTTAAGTGGGTAAAAACCCTACCAAGGATCATAATCCCACATGAGCCATGCTGATTATGGGAAACAATGACTAATGTCACACATTCACTATCATATGTAGAGGTGTGAAATATTGAATCTTCTTACTGAATGTGCACATATTCACTTTGAAGAAACACAATAGCTTTTAAAGTTCTACTTGAACATATGGAAGTTGAAGGGATGTAAATCATAACTTCCAAGGTCTGGATTAGGGAAAGAGATATTGATTAGTAGGATAACTATTGACCAAATTTTAAAAATAGGATCCAAAATTTCACCAACCTAGTATGGGTCATGAAAACACATTATTGAGTATTGAACATGTTCGAAAAAGAAGATTATATGTATGTTGAGGGAAATCCATTAGGGTGTTGGTTGATGATGGTATGTGAGCCAAGGAGGCATGAGATAATCACCATTAGGGGGACCTTTTAGATGTGAATGATGGTGTAAATCAAAACCCAAGAAGAATAAAAGAGTGTAGATGGACTGGGGAGATATCTGCAAGGAACTCTGCATTTTTGGTTTCGCGCCCTAGTGCATAATGTAATGTTAGTGGTAGGACATAGCTGAACAGAGGATAAAAATCCATTTTATTGAAAATAGTTTAAGGTTGTAATTCTTATTTTCGGGGGTCTTTTTCTAAGGTCATATAGTTTAGAATATATGGTTCCTAGTTTAACAACGTGTGTGTGGGATATATCCATGTAGTTTAATGTCATGTGGTAAGGATGAAGCACTGTACAATTTATATACATATATCATGGACAATATAGTTCTTAGTTTATAGTCATAAAATTCCTATCGATGGAGGATGTGTACTTTTGGTAGACATATGCAGTGTGTAGGAATGAAAAATTCAAAGTAAATGAGCCATGGATGCCAATTTTGAGACAAAATATTCCTATAGGAACCATGAGAAGGCTCTTAGTTTAATGTCACAGACTTTGGACTGTAGGGATTCTTTTTTATGGTCATATATTTTGGACCACAAATCATCTAGTTTTAGGTCATAGATTTTGGATTATATTGTTTTAAAGCTTCTCTATGTATGTACAAACCCTAGAAAGATTTCTATGCCCATGTGAACCATTTTTGGTGTGGGACATAAGGAGTGAGGTTATCGTTTCCTTATGACATACAGAATTGTATAATAGGGGAATTGAGAAGATGGGCCGAAGAACTCCCAACAATGTTGATATGATTTATCAACATGAATATGTTCATGCGGGGGTAACGCATAGGTTTTTAGAGTTCATTCATAACAAAAGTTGGTGAATGTGTGTATCACAACACCCAATATCAGGGAAACAATGAGGGTGGCGTGAAGATGGAGGATAACTGCTAACCATATTCGAAACAAAAAATGAATATCATGTTCCCTAGTGTTGGAATAGATAAACAATGGTTGAACACTAACCAAATTAAAAATGTTGGGCCTATACCAAAATGTCATTATAAGTCCTCTAAGGAATTTCCCCAGTATGGTAGTTGATCCATGAATCTATGTACACTACCATTAGGGGGTCCTTTTATATTTTAATTTTGATGGATCCCAGACTAATTAGACATGAAAAGCATGGAGTTAGAATGATATAATGATCATATGGAATACACTATGCTAGGTTATATGCCACATCCCTTTTGAGAACGTCAATAAGGCATACTAGATAGAGGGATTAATGCCCTATATAAAGGAATGATTCCCTGATATAGATCATTGATATGTTATGGTAGTGAAAAACTAAAAAGTGAAGATGATAATTGTGAGGGGGTAAAATGTTTGGTGAACTAGGGGATGGACCATATGAAACAATTTTGGTGTTACTACATATCTTATAAGTTTTGGAGTTATGTCATACGTAGTTTTGGAATTCCATAAAGTTTAACGCCATGAAGTGAGGATGGTAATTGTGAAAATGTTTATCATTAGGAGACTAGGAAATTGAGGGAGATATATCCCAAATGGGGTGTGTTCGACTTGAAAAAATAACCGATCATGAATGAGGAATAGGAATCCCACACCACATCACTCATTTCCGAGGAGGAAACCAATTCCAAAGGTACCAAAAGTCTTTTGATTTTGTGGATGGTCCCAATGAAAAAACTTCTGGATGTTGAAACGTATCCTATGAGGTCTAAAATCAAGCCACATATAGTTCATGTAAATGTCATGGTAGGTGACTGATGTCGAGGGTTATATATAATTAGGTGAAGATATCTTTGCATTGTGTAGTTTATATTCATATAACATGGACAATAAATGCATTGTTTAATAGAATACGATATGGATGGGAGATATTATACATTTTATCATAATTCTACAAGGATGGTAGAGGTCAATTTTCAAGGTTATAGAGCTCAGATCGTAAGATGAGGCTTCGAAAGATGAAATATGATGTTCAACTTCACGAAGACACCCAAATGTGAATGAGGTTCAAAGAGATCCAAAACACAGCACACATTCTTACAAATAACTCACTTATAGTTTAACTTCATGGGGGATGCTGAATTTGTTTTTCTTGAGTTTATGGATGTGCCCAAATAAAGAGTGTTCAAGAATCACTATGTATTCTAAAAGAATTAGAATCATGATGTATGTAGTTCTTAAAGATCCATGCAGTTTAACATCATGAGGTAAGGTTGAAGGACATAGATTAATATCATATAGGGAATAGTAGTAAAAAATCATGCATGACAAGGGGAAAATTACTTTTAAGGTCCAATTGAATGGAAAATCAATGATACATTGTTTAATTTTTTGAATCATGGACTAAGTAATTGAACTCTAGGATGGAAAAAGAATCCCATTTTAATCACATATTTTCATGACAATAAAGTTCACACAAATCAGTATTTTAGGAACTTTTCATTGGTGGGTGGAGTAATTCAATCAACATACATGAAAACCATATACCGTGAAATGTTGTGGTAGACCTTGAGAATTGTATATGTTCACTCACACTTGGTCTTCAAAATTGGTGGTTTCCTACCTGGTATCATTGGTGTCTATAGATCCAATACCATTTCAACATGGAGGAATGATTGGTGAAAATATATCTTGTTGAAAGATCTGGTTATCTTGTTGTTGTGGCACTCTATATTATGAATGAACCAAATCCTATTTTCTTTGAGAGTTTATAGTTTTGTCTATATGGAATTATGCTATACTATATGACATAATCTGATCATTAATAGTTGTATGGAGATATGAAAATTGATCCTCATTAGGGAGGACTTCCTTGGTTCCATACACCATGGAATATAGAGTCACCTTGGTGGAATAGTGAGTCATAATCAAATAATCTCTCTAGATCATTGAGAAGTTTTATAGACAAATTATCTTGTTATGACCCACCAAAAATTGTAAAAAATTGTATTGGGTGTTCTTAAACCCCTGAATCTCCCCATTTTCTAGTCTATGGTAGCAATAAGTGTAGTGGGACTAGATGTTGTACATGGCATAATATGTTTTCAACTCAGCTACATGAATGTTGGTGCTGTTATAAGTTAGAATAGCATGAGCGAATCCAAAATTTATGGTTGATATTGGAGCTCAATAATTAAATAATATATCACAACTTAACTTTCTTGAGAAGAATAACTTTTTCCTAGTTAGAAAAAAAATCCATTACTATTAGACTGAACTTTTATTGGAAAGATATTACTGGTGTGTATGGTCTCACAAAATCATTCCCCAGACCAAAAATGTCCAAGGATACATTATGGTGTTGAGAAAATCTAGCAACAAATGCATGATATTTGAACTGATTTGGTATCTATTAAATCACATATAAGTCTTTATATAGTAAAGGACCATAGTGGGAAAGAAGTAGCACAAACTGTGAACATGGTGGGAGAATATCATTTCTAATAAATGATCACTACATAACCCACATTATCTTCTTTCATAACCTATATAATATCATTTCCCTGAATATGTGGATGATAATTCCATCAAAATTACATTTTTAGAGAGTCTTCTCTAGGTTTGGACCAGTCTATAATGTAAACTAAACATCATGATTACTGATTTTCTCACATTCGGCTCTGTCTAAGAAAGATTTCCATGTTGGATATACTTGACAAAATGAATTATCTAATAAAAAGATTCACCAACTACATTAGGATCCCGAGGACCCGATGTGGAAGAATTGATGGTAAGGATGTTTACCTATTAGCTGTTTTCATCATATGAAAAAATATGGGTGATGGATCATTGATGTTCCACATGAATGAAAAGATCCTCCCAGTCACTCTTTGTGAGAGAAGTGGATAGATCATCCATGGAATCATCTTGACCATTATGTGCTTAGGAAACACGAGTCACCTCTGGGTGAGAAGGGAACTAGTCCATCATATGGATAGCATAATTACGAAAGGGTATGAGCTTGGGATTCCTAATGATGTAGTCAACATTAATCTACTTTATGACTAGATCAGAGTCCCCTTTATTAGGAATGTGGGGAACATCAATCTAGAGATCCAACTCAATACCAGTGGTGAGAGACAGATACTCTCCCATATTGTTGGTGCAATGCTCTATCAGTATGAATGAAAATGGAATGATATCTTATGTATGTGTGATGAAGAAAATCCAAATGTATACTCTATTGTGTATATGATCATTGATAGTTATACTAGTTGAGTTCCAGGATGTTATGTCGAAGTGACTATTTCATCATGGAATAGATAGATCCACAAAGAGGAAACCCTAGTCTAAAAAATCATGGTCTTGAGACTGCTCTGCTAGGACCGGGTGAGAAACCAGGAAATATGCCAACGCATGAAAATTGATAAACTTTTATGAACAAATTTAAATTATAAAGGATAAATAATCACCACCTAGTTTTATACCTATCATTATAACATGGGGTAGTTTAGAAAATATTTTAGTGGATCTATGTTGGAAACTAGATGTATCTCGTGATGTTGAAGGTAGTATCACAATTTCTACACTTTGAAAACTAGTGTAATGTATATCTTCTCAATAGGAAAATATCTGGACTCTATGTTGAGGAGAATATGACTGGTATAGTAAATACTATTATCCATCCCTTCATTTTTCTTCTGGGAAAGAAGGGTGGAAAGGGACCATTCCAAGTTTATGGAAAAAAGGAGTAGTGAATTCTCAAACATAGGTGGAATCATAATAGTATATTATAGAAGATTCTTCTTTATATCCACAAATGTGGTATGGCACTCTTCATCCCACTAGTAGATTGCACCTTTCTTCAATAGCCTATAAAAGGGAATACACTTTCCAACTAGATTTGTAATGAATCATCCAATGAAGGATAAGTGGCATTTAATGCCTTGAAGATTGTGAATTTTTTATGGAGGATGTATATGGGAGATTTAATTGATATTATCTACTTCAATATTAAATAATCTATATCTAAAAATGAATCAAATTAATATTCTAGGGGTCACCCCGAAAGAACATTTCAAGGGGTTCATCTTCAACTCTAATAGTTAAGAAACATAAAATTTTCTCCAGATCCCTAATATAGTATAGATTCTAGTGGGATTTGACAAAACAATCAACCACGTATCATTCCAATATCATCCATAAGGATTGTATTGAGGATATGGATCATAGAACACTTATAGGTGGATCCTCTATTCGTTATATTGATAGACATTACCAAAAAATAGTGGGTGCCTTTTTTCACACTGAATGTGGTGATTCCTCATCTTATGGGGCCAATCAGTTATCATTATACATGGAGTAATTATCTAAGAAGGAGATATCCTAGAAACCAATGGTAGAATCAATCAAAAGATCTATCACTGAAAGGTAAAGATCATTTTTCTCGTAGTGGTGGATGAGATCCTAGAAGTTGAGGTAGAATCTAATCTATCCACTCTTCTTCTTGAGGATAATGTTGTTGGATAACCATCTAGGATACTGAAAATTATATATGAATTTTGATTTTTTATCTTATCAACTTTTCTCTTGACCATGGAAACACGAGAGAACTGTATCTTATCGGGAGACTACATGAACCCACAATGACTTATCAGGAGGCCAAGATGATGGATGTAGACCTGAGGGTCTAGCACTGAAATATCATCATCAGAATAAGAAAATACATCAAGATGTTTCTTCAGTAAATAAAACTAATATTTGTGATCCTCTAAAGGCATGGATACACTGAACATCATTGGCCTTAGATATTTCTCGGTACAAAGATTCACCTGTACCAACTCATCGATAGTGGAAGAGACACATTGTAAAATTTGGAAGGAGAATCTTTCAAATCATATTCATCATCTGAAATAGTAGAATAATTAGAAGGTGGAAATTATTTAGAGTTATTTTACTATAGATGAAAGTTGGTAATGGTTTATGGGTTGGTATGTATCGATTAAACTGATCTCGGTGGAATAAGTAGGTTTAGAGTACTACTGTTTCTAAAGGGAGAACATCATGATACCTCATAAAGGTTAAAGGATCTGGTATCACTCTAGCCAATAATGTATATTTGTACAAGGAAATCTTATGATGTTTCATGTACTTGGGATCATGTATTCCCCATATTTAGGAAATGATAAATTATTTTCCCATTTTTTTGTGTTGGCCTCTAATTTGTGAATACGAATGATGAAGGAATCATCAATGTTTGTCAAAAAGTTGGGAATAGTGATAGTGTGCTCAAATCCATCAGTCTGAGCATGATTGTACTTGATCTGTTATTAGGTCGTGTCCTTATAGAGAGCATCACATGATCAGAAAGGAGATGCGTCACATCAGAGCACACCCACTCCTCTATTGAGGGATTACATGAGGCATTAGTTATATAAGGAGAGAACCGCTTTGTACTGATGAAGCTATGGTCTACCCATAAGTGAATTATAATCTGATTCTATGAGACCACACTAAATTCATCTCATGAAATCAAGCCACCAAACTAGGTCTTCTGGTATATTTTTCTACACATCCTTTTCTCAGTTCTATCAAAACTTGAATTATTTAGTTAAGGGGGAATGAAAACTTTTTGAGTTAGTATCAGCTTGAGGAGCTTCCCAGATAGATGATATTGATCCCAAAACATATTCGGATGAGAAAATGATGGGCTTCCACCCCCATTGAACTAGAATAGATGTAGAACAAGTAGATATTCCCCTACATGATTGAACTATCATCTTCTCTGAAAAAAAGAGATGATGGAATGGAAATATGACTTCATCAAATATTTTTTGTGAAATGCCTCAACTAATTCAACATCTATCTAAAAATAGAGGGGGCACTTCAAGGCCTTTGTGTGGTATTGACACATATCTTCTAAAAAAATAGATCCAATAGAAACAATATCTTTGCATGAATTCTGGAATGATGATTATGAACCTTTTATTTTCCTACAAGGTGCACAAATATTCAAATAAAAGTTTACTCATTGTCTTGAGGAATAGTGGGTGTTGCTATTCGAACTGGTGAATTCTGGCTAGTGTTAGGGATGTCCAATTTTTACTACCTGAACCATGAGATTTAACTACTGAATAACTATTAGAAGACTGAATCCTGGTTTTATTGGAGTGTGGATGATCATTATACGGTCATGGTGGATATTCCAGGTCATGTAACCCGAATGATGGTAGCACTGAATCTAACAAGACTGGCTGAAATAATGATGCCTTTGGAGCCATCTGCTGAACCTACTATTAGGTATCTGTAGTGTGAATATATTTGTTTGGTCAATGGACTTGTCCATGATGTCATTGAGTGAAAACATTAAGAGGACGTACCTAATAGTATTCCTCATTAGGAATTATATAAGGATCTACCTGCTCAACAATATTCATGGAGGCGAACTCCTTCACATCAACGGAGAAATCATCTAATACTAATTGGATTATGGGGAAGATCCCTATCTCTATATGGATAAAATATGAAATGGTGAGAAATGGACTTGGCAATGGAATATGACTTTTCCCCCTTGACTCATTGGAGTCTTTTATTATTTGTGTTATAAATATTTTATGTGGATGTAGAAGTGGAATCTAGAGGAGGTGTGACAACATTAAAAGGGTCAAGATGATTCAACTGGGGACAAATGAAACAATGGGTGTGAGAAAAATCTTGGTGGGATAACCAGTCATCATACTTCTGAGAACTGAGTCTAGATAAATGATTTCATTTACCTACTCTATCACTGGAAGTTATTATGGAAACACATGCCACATATCTTGGAACATGGAAAAATCTGACAACATTATTCTCAACCATGACTAGAAGCCAATACTTGAACTATTATCATTTCACGATGGTATGTCTAAAGAACCATTGATTAGGGTTGTAGTCAAGATGATCAATGATATCAGCTTCTTAGGGTTTCCTACATTCTAGATTCTTCATAATCTCATAAAAGAGGGCACTATGGAAATAACCATGAACCTGAGCCTTGTTGAAGTAATAGGTCAAGATTCTCTTTTAAATGATTGGAATTATCAGGGATTAACATTGATGAATGGATGGATCTTAATGAGGGGTTAGAGCCTAATGAAGGGATCAGAGCATGATTGTCCAACCTCGGTGATGGTGGTGCGTTGCCTGATTGGGCATATCAATTCTATTCCAACTGATTTTGAGACCCAGGCTATACCTGGGTCTATTTTACTCAATGAGTATGTGGTGGAGGCTCTACAAGTAAATAATTCAGCATCTTGGGGTCCTCTATTTTTTCAATGGAAGCAGTATCAGCCTTAGAATATCTTTTTGTTAGAGATAAAGGCAACTGGTACATCTTTTTATCTTAATGTAATACTTCTTCTATGCACTATGCCTTGTTATAAAATTCTTGAAATCCAAGCAAGAAATTCAAAGTAATTAAAAAGGGATCTACTTAAGTCTCAATATTCCACATGAACATCATCATTAGATTATCTTATGTTATCATCATGTAAAGTGAATACATGTGGCCCTTCCACGAAGAAAAAACAGATGGAACTCGATCATCATAAAATTTCATGAAATTGAAGAGGTCATCAATATTTATCTTTCTCACGGTGGAGATGAACTGGTATAGAAACTGTATTTTGAGATTTTACCAACCGTTAAAAGTGTTAATAGGTAACTAGGTATTCTAGAAGAATGCAGTACCTTCAAATGTCGGTATAAAACACTAGAGATTGGTAGCCTCCTACTGCACTGGAGTTTCCAATATGGCTCCACACCATGATATAATGTTAGAAATATGCTATAGCAGGTCACCCTTCCTAGTGAATAGGTAAAATTTAGAAGTATTGGTACCTGAGGTTGCCTTAATTTCATCCACCCATGATGGATATGACATTCCACCATCTGGTATTTCCACATTCAGTTTTTCTTGATCCTCTAGGTGTGCGATGAGAGAATCCATCAGATTTTCTTGATGGGGATTGCTATCTGGGTGAGGATTCCTAATTCACATTTCATTGGTGATCTATTCAACAATATAAGTGGTCTTGGTGGCTCATAGTATTTTTGGGGTAGCCTACCATGATTATGGAGGAACAAATTGTGGGTTTATCAGAGGAGTGACATAGACTAGGTCTTGATGAGGGTTCTCATGTAGCTCAGGAAGATTCTATGATAAATATCATGGTCTATTTCCGTAGGATCGTGTATATACCCTATTATGGTACATGTGATTATTTATGTCAACAGGAGGAATCTAGTTAAGGAGGACATACAGCTTCCCCTACTTCCCCAATGGAGAAGATATATGATCGTACCATGGGTTACCGTAATCTAGGTGTCTCTCTAAAAAGAGTTCAGTAAGGATCTCATTAATTAACATTTTATTTTCTTCATGTTTCTAGAGAAAATAGGACTTTATAGGATCAACCACCTTCTTCCACACTAAACCGGATGGGTCAGAGTGTTTAGAATCCCAAATTTGTCCATTAACCTTGTTAAGGTCCCCACCTAAGGGAAATGAATCAGAAGGCTCTGGATGGACATGTATCTTCTTCTTCTGTTGAGTGATTATTCCCATATGAGTTTCCACATGGTAATGTGCTACCCTAGGATGTGTTTTTTATTCGTGAATCAATAAATTGGTGTCCTTCTCCTTGAGCAGATTAAGGTCATACATATTCACAATGACTACATATGATGGCATATCATCGATATCACCCAACATGTTAGGTTGGAATAGGAAGGGACTAAACTGAATAAAATCACATTTTACCTATCCATATATTTGTATGTGATGGATTAAATTTTTAATAATTCCATGTAGCATAGTGAATATCAAAAAGATTCATTTGCTGAAAGGTTCGGTGATAGATGGGTGATGTAGGGTGATGAGCCATATGTAGCGATGCTAATTCAACCCTGTGACAATAGTATCAAATGATGTTTCAATGCTCATGGATCCTCATACAAGATATATGATGTACATAGTGATGAAATTGAGTTTTCGAGAGGTTTTCGTGGAAGAAAAAAATATCATCCTGAGTGTGATACCCCAGAATGTTGATATTGGGAGTAGATATTGACTGAAACATATCAAAATACTGATTAGTGGATAGAGTGTCCCAATACCATTTATTATTATAAGTGGGGTATGTACCTTGTCTTCCCCACTCTTCAATCAGGTACTTTTGAGGAATTGATAGTGGCATTGATATAGAATGTTACGTCAGTGGACTACCTGGTGTAGAAAACACTGTGCGAGCTAACTAGCCACCACTCACCAGGTCATCTCTCTGAGGTGGTTCTGACCACATAATTATCTCTGTATAGTACATGGTATTTACCAATACCTCATGTGTAAGGGAAATGATTGTCAATGCTCAATCCAAATGATACGCATCCTATACCATGCCCCACAATAACTCTATGTGATATGGTGTTGATGTAGAAAATGTAACTGGAAATGATAGATAGGGATACCCTATGAGACATTGGAAGAGAGAAATATTATCCTCCCCATTTAAGGAACTATGATGATATTCAAAGATATGGTTCATATTAACTTCTATGATGATGAACGATAATGTTTGGGTTCCTACCCTAGACTCTAATGTAAAATATCAGGGTGAAGGCTCCATCATTGAGTAACATTCGAATTCAGAATCAAAAAAATATGAAAAGATTTAAAATTAAATGATACTTATAATATATTTTACTTTATTTGTGGTCATTTTTTCTTCTTCCTTGGGACAGGTCTTCAGGTAAGGTTAAATTTTCCTCACGGTGGAGGACCTCCATGAAGGTTGGTGCTGGAGACTGGAGGACCTTTGTTTGATTTGGATAGAATATGGGGTGGGCCTCAATATTAGTTTTCATTAATGTGAGGGGGACATTATCTAGGATAACTATGAGAGTGGGGAATACCTCTACTATAGTTGCAAAAAAGGAAGCAGGGCCACATCTTGAATCAATGAAGACATTGTTAAGACCTCTATGTCAGGTATGAGATTGGGAAGGATCTTCGATCTGGTGAGATGAGGAGTAAAGATAACCCTTGAATATATTGAATTGGACATAGGGAGGACCTTTAATCTTATGGATGTTATATTATGGAGAAACTATGCTCAAAATGATGATGATTTGAGGAGTTCCATCACATTGATGTTCCATGGAACTGTGAGGACCTCTCTACCAAGAACCATAGGCATAAGGAGGACCATCATGATGAATACCGAAAAAGCAGTGGGACCTATGATTATGTCGACAAATGGAAAATTTGGAGGACCTCCATATTGAATGTGAGAGCAGGGATGCCCTCCACTCTAGCTGGTGATCGTACTTAGAGGACCTATGTACTGAATATCATTGTGATAAGTTGGCCTGTGACAACTGTTGGATACACCGATGATTGAAAAAGTTAACCCAGCAAGCATGTGGGGTGGCTGAGGTCTCAATACCGACAGGGTATTGATTTCCCCTATTCTGCAGTACTGGGGAATTGGAATTTTGACTTAGTGGAAGAACTAACCGCTAAATACATGGAATAGAATACCCTCTAATGGGAGCCTTCTGATGTTGGGAATCGACATTAGTGTCAGGTCATCTGGATCCGGGCCAGAGTAAGGGGGATATATTGCCTATTCAAAGGCCTATATAACTTGTTGTTGGTGCTAACGAGGCCTCATGAGAGACATTCTTGATAGGTATCAGGATGTAGTCATAGCTAGGATGACGCAGATATCATGTACCTCATCGACATAGAGAAGTTATTCATAAGAACATTCTTTGGTGATAATACTCATGTGGTTGGAATATAGAGTGTGGAGAAGTGGCACCCTTCATGGCACTTGGGGGTGGTGGTGACAGTGATGCAAATTCACCTCCAGTACCTAACATGCCGTTTATCTAATAGGTATGACAATCTCATGCTCGTATTGATGAAAAAGGGTGTTGATTACCCTACTATACACAATTTATTAGGGTGATATGGTGAGTGTTCACTCTGTAGTCATGGTAATGGATGATGATTTGGTGGACGTGATATTATGTGGGATTGCGACATTGTTGTTTATCCTTCCCTTACGTCTACAGGTAGAGGGAGATTGATTTTCATTGGCTTGAGTACAACAATGTGAGAAAATTAATCAATCAGTAAAGATAATTAGAAAAAAATTCCCAATTCCCTAGTGTCATCTAGTCTTCTATGGTCAGAGAGAGAGATAGAGATCTATGGTGATGAAGAAATAGATCCAAATTCCCAATGATTAACTTCTCCAATATCGGGTGAGATCCATTCCAGGACAACTATTTTTATGGTGGGGCCTGGAACTGGATAACTGGATCTGGTGGAACACTCATCTACTGATGTATTGAACAGTACTAATCTCTTATTGGAAAGAAGTATTCATGTAGTGTTTTCTATTTCTATTTTTAACACTAATGTTGGGGTGTGTCGCCTTAACATTTTCACATTCACTGATGGTGCAATTTACCCTACGTTCTTTCTTTCAAAATGCTCGAGTCATTCATTACTTCATAAATTATATTTACTTCATGGTTGAAATGGGGGTATGGGATATCAGTTCCTCCTTACATGGATTCCACATTAGAACTCATCACCTAGTCTGGTACTCCGTTATAGTTTAATACACTTTTCATGAACCTCATTCTTGATGCCATCAAATTGTGGATGCCAGTTAAGTATGATGATTCTTTATAGACATTCAAAGTGTTATTTCCATGAAAAAAACCTTCCGTTATGAGAGTAGTCATGTTTGAAATTAGTTCCATGAATGGATTCTAGAACATTTTAGAACCTGCATTCTTAATCATAATATGGCTTTCAAATGAAAATAAACATGAGTCATTCCACGTTGATTGAAGGGTATCTTATTCTAGAGGCATTCCTTCTAATGTTTCCATACAAAATTCTATGTTTATCATGGGGTTGTCTGTGAGTTTAACATCTATCAAAGATAGTGGGTAATGAGTATAACATATTGTAGATATGTAATGGGATGATCAGAATACTTGTGAAGGGAAATTAGATAGGTACAACACTATGAGGGAGAACCTATAAGGTTTATTAGATGGATGGACCATGACATCGAATGAGGGTATACCCTGTAATGTCATGTCCTTTAATGGGAAGGTTATACACCCAAAAATGGTATTAACATAGGATAGATTTACCATTATTTACCACTACATGGGTGAAAACACCTCTAACAAATAGCTCGAGTGATTTGTCCCATAAAGGGAAGATAGAACATCATGATGGCTGATTTGGAAGCCACTGAGGGTGGATTAGAGTGGTGTATACCAATGAGGAGGAGACCAAAGTTTACCATTTTCTAGGATTCAACATCCTGGAGGTTTCCAATATACCCTATTAGAAGGAAGTGATCAACACCCACAAAGTTCGAAGGTGTGGTTTGTGGATTAAACATTCCTAACTTCTCATCGCCATAGGATTTCTATTGGTTAGATGATTATTTAATGCATGGATCCTAAGCATGGTTTACTACCTGGGTGATGATAGTTGGAGTGATGATATTGATGGAATGATCTCCTCGAGATTTGGCAGCCTGAGTAAGAACCAGGATGGATATAGAGGAATTTTTAAAATGTAGTGTATGTAATTGATAATTAATGATTGGGTTATAGGGTTGTTGTGATTGAACATATGGGAGTCTTCCTACATTAATGAATTAGAAGGAATAGATTAAAGTCCACATTGTTCTAGTATCCCATGAAGTTTAACATCATACTGTATGAATGTGGGTGAACTAACATGAATATGATGGTGTTGGGCTTGAACCTTGTGGATGTTTCCTATGTATCCCAGCTGGTTGGGTATTAATGTAAACATTGTTATAATGGGAGAGTTGGGGAATAAACATGTTTAATGTCCAAGGTGGAAACAAATGATATGTGACCTTTAGAAGGTGCCTGATCCCCTCAAGAAATAGTGGATTTATAGAAAGACTAGGATGGGATTGGATGATGGGTTTGCTCATTGGGGAGGATACCAACGTACCATGTGTAGGAGACATGGATTGAAGTCCACAAAGTTCAAGATAGAATCAAAGCATACATATGGATTGATTTCCTTTGGAATGTTGAAGCTTACACATGGTTATCAGCCATAGTAGATGGAGGCGGATGAAGTGATGTAACAAGGATAAGGTTTAGGTGATGGATGTAGTCATGAAAGATAGATCAGGATACACCATGGAGGTGGATCTAGAGGATGTGTCTGCTAAAAAAAAGATATGTAATTATAAGGGTACGACCCTTAGAGGGAGAACCAATGTTTAATTTTAATTAGTATTGAACAACATGAAGTCTTATTATGTATCTTGTTTAGATGAAAATAATAAAAAATAATGTAGTTCTGTATTAAGGGGGAGTGGGACTTACATCGAAAGGTAGCCTAGATGGATAGCTATCACAGTTAATACTAACCTAAAATTCCATGTGGTTCATGCTGGATGTGAAAAAATGAGATAGAATTATACCTAAAGATCATATCATGAAATGTGTGTCTATGATTAGTGATGTGGGGCTTACGCAAATAAGAGTCCCAAGTAGATAGAGATTAAAACATACT
Source organism: Viscum album (assembly GCA_963277665.1). Classification (NCBI taxonomy): domain Eukaryota; kingdom Viridiplantae; phylum Streptophyta; class Magnoliopsida; order Santalales; family Viscaceae; genus Viscum; species Viscum album. The sequence continues at coordinate 955,353,900 of OY728167.1, forward strand.
CCACGAGGGACTTATGAAGAGGACCTCATTTTTTGTGAGGAAGATTTCATTCCCTTCTATGAGGGTGGGGAATATCTCACTACTATGGAGATGAGTGAGAGTGGATAGTTCCTGAGGTGTGACACCCCATATAAATTAGACAAGGCTTGATTATGGTTTAAAAACGTGTGTTGGGTATGATGGGGCTTTGTTGTTTAATGTCGTATAGATCGGATGGGGGGGACTCATCCCTCTCCCCTTGGACTGACATAAATGACACCCATCCACACATGGGGAAGGGGAGTCATAAAAATTACAGAAGGGAGTGGGGTGGAGAGGACACTCGTGGGGTCCGCATTATGATAGATATTCAATAAATAAAGATCCATTAGGGTACCTATTCCAAAATGTTAGAGGTAGGACATCAGAACATGGGGTACAATATGATGGAATAATAAATAACGATGAACAATATTGAAGGGCTGCATAAAAGGGGATTTGATAAAGAAATGTTTACCTTGAAGAGGAGATTTGTGATTTCTTTTTGAATCAAGAAGGAAATGGAATTCTCGATAGAAAGGTCATTCAATAGCATGAGTCCCTCGCCTTAACATAGAGCCATGACTTGATTGAATAGTTCTTCCTGAATAATTAACACTTCTCAAAGACTTGAACTACAAGAAGGGGCTCCCCACTTCATGAATGGTGTATGCCTTCACAAGAGGAATCCCTACCATAGGTAAAGGCTATAAGGACAATCAAATCATGGCTTGAGATGCTCAAGTACCTTGGGCGATCCATTATATGGTTTCATTTGTGGTTCATATGAGTTTCACCAAATGAGAGATTGGATGTTGAAATGTCAGGGCAATGATGCCTTTGAGGAGGGGGTGACTCAAATATTTATATTCAATGGATATTGTAATGCTTGTGGAGTGCTCCACGATGAAAAAATAGTGCCATGAAGGGGAAGGGCTCCATCTAACTCACAGATCCACCTATCAAATATGTTCATGTGGTCGTGGGGTTCTTGAACTCACGAAAGAGCCATCATATACCTTCATGAATGTTGTGGAGAGGGTATTCCAGGATGGAATTCTTTCATAGAGACTCTTGTGATGAATTTTGGGGCAATTTTGTCCCAAATGGGCTTCGAAAGGGACTGGAATTTCTACATTTCTATAGTAGAATGAATTTTGGTGCCAATAGTTTCATTTATAATTAGAAAAGATTTAAATAAAAATGGGAAAATAATAAATAAGGATTAACTTATTGTGTCAATGATTAATGAATGTTTTACTATTTATACATCTGATAAGTGGGTTTTCATGATTATGTGGTTCCCTGATATTATTATCCTTTAACACTTTATTACATTATGTTTTATTAAATGTATTGAACTTTAAGAAACGACATCAAATCTATATAAAAATGATAACAAAATAATTGTTCCATTGATCATCCAAATTCAGAGGGAGTGAAAAATATTGTTGCTATTCTTACCCAATATTATTAATCTATGAATGATACTAGACTTTCAAATAAGAAAAGGAGGGAACAAAATTACGTTGATTCCTTCATGAGGAAATTCCCACCTTCATTCAGCGGGTCTTGTGATCCACTTATTTCTGAAGAATGGATCAGTACCATTTAAAATTTATTCTCCATTATCTAGTGTTTGAAACATGAGAAGGTCATTTTGCTTCATATCAGTTGGAAGGACCAGTGGACCATTGGAGGACTCTAATCAAGAATATAATATATCAAGATAGAATTGAATCCATGGATTAGAAAAACATTAATAACATATTTTTTCAATAAGTACTTTATCACATTCTGAATAAAAATATCGAGAAAGAGTGTACTGAGTTAAATAAAATGGATAATTAATCTGTTCGTAACATAAGAGGAATATTTTAGAATTAATTCATCAGATTATTTTGGTATTAACATCTAACCTGAATGTAATATTGATAGGTTATTCTTGGGAATAAAGTGGAGTCTCAGAAGAGATTTTTCCATATAAGAATTTATTATCTATCATGATATCTTGTTTTGTGAAATGAAGGTTGAAATGTAGGTCAGTGTAATTTATCAATCTCATAGTTTTTACCTAAAAAGAATATGGGGTTCAAAGAAATATATAATAATCACAGAGATAAGAAGATGATCATTTATTTATTCTTTATATGTTGTATGAATCCTAGAGGAAATTTTCTCATGGGTCTAGAAAATTTTATGTGTGTAAGAGAAGGTCTTCAATAATATGATTTCTGAAGTGATGAGAATAAGTTAGCTGGCATTATGAATGGAGAGAATGCTCCATAGAATTATCCTCCCCCAAATTTAGTAGTTCAAGTGTAAGGATAATTTTAATTATATTAACCACTTCACAAACCATAAGGTTAATGAATATTATCAAATTTAGTAACACCTTACGTCGAAGAAAATGTGAAATCTTATATGATCACTTTTTGGAAAAGGGGTGTGATAATGTCATTTTGAATGGTACACATACAATAAACCCAAGAACTGCTAATTTAAAATATAATTCTGGATCTAAAAACTTTTTCATATCTAAATAATTTAATAACTTTATTAATATTCCACCAAAACTAATAGATGATGAATTATTAGTCCAAACACCTAGAGGTAAAATGTATGCATATCAAGTATATGATTCCACTCATATTTATTTTTTGTTGGAATATCCTTTTTAGAAATAATTTCATTTTTGGTATTATAGTATTTGATATCATCATAGGCATAGATTGTAATTCTATACATAAATACCATATAAATTTTTTAGGAATGGATGTTACATTTTATATTGCAAACCAACTTATCATCATCTATCAATATGTAAATAAATATGAAATTTCTATGGATATTACATCTAGTAAATGAGTCTTAATTTCCATTGCGAAGTTCTTTTTTTCTAAAATGGTTGGGGACAAATCGATATCGGTGATATTCCCATTGTTCGAGAATATGTGGTTGTCTTTAAAGAATATTTTCCTAGCCTTCCAAAAAATCATTTTGTTATGTTCTTGAAATAAACAATACTAGGTTCCAAAAAAATAAAAATGAATCTGGATAGATCGGTTCCAATTGAGTTGTAGTCATTAAATAAGAATCTACAAGAAACCCATGATAATAGATTCATTCAGCCAAGTGTTTTACCCTATGGTGCAGTTGTTTTTTTGAAAATAAAGATAGATTAATGTGACACTACCTTGATAATAATGAGTTGAAAAATATCAACAGAAATATGATTTATCATGTTCACTATTTTGATGAATTATTTAATCAACTAAGTAGAGTTTAATACATATTCAAGAATGACCATCACCCTAGATGTCAATATTTTAGGGTATATAAGGAGGATACAACAAAGGTGGAATTCTATATATGATATGGACACTATGAATATATTGTGATGAATTTTGGTCTTATTAATTACCATTCTCATATCATTGATATGATGAAAACTGTCTTTATATATTTCTTCGACGAGTTTTTTGTATTATTTATAGATAATATTCTTACCTAATGAAAGAGAAAGAATGATAATTAAGACTACTTAATATTTTTACTAAAAAACCTAAGGAAAGAGAAACAACATGAAAAATTTAGATATTTTTTTATTTTGGCTGTAAGTTGTTTCATTCTTTGTAAATATAATTTCATGAGATGGTATATTAGTAGATCAATCAATGATGGAGGCTATTGAATGTTGGATCAAACTACCCAAAGTGACATAGATCCATAGAATCCAATTTTATATGGATATAATAAGTAGTTTGTGGTAATTTATCATTAATATCTTATCCTCTAACCATGTTAATATGCAATGGTTCTATGTTATTATGAACAAATAAATGTCGGAAAATTTTAAGGAACTGAGGAGAAGGTTAGTCACTGCACCTGTGATAATATTACCTTGGAAAAATATTTTTAATATACTGAGATGCATTCAAAAATGAATTGGGATGTGTTCTAATGTATAATAACATGATTATAGACCACGACTCATCGAAATTGATGTTCCATTAGAAAAATTATCCAAATTAGTATTTGGATTTAGTTGAGGAAATTTTGTATTTAATATACCGCATTATCATTATCAACAAAAGTGAGATATAAAAACTGATCATAAAATTTTGAAATATATATTCACACCAGAAGAATATATCATGATTTAGATAATATTGTTATATCTAACAAAGGATTATTACTACTCAATACACTTCCACCCCTGGTAAGTCAACAAGGTGCTTGATTCCTTGAGATGAAAGGATAATGCTAACTTATCCATGGTGAGGAACAAAAAAGATTCAATATTTCTATATTTATAAAGTATAGATTTAGAATCCTAATGATGGGGGAAAATATTATCGATATCGATTTTATGTTCAACACTTTATTCATGTAAAGATTAGAGAGGCACAAAAGCAAGATGTATTACTGTAGATGAAGGTAAGAAATGATCCTAATTTAACCTTGATCGTGATGTAATGATAATTTTTCGGAACCATGTACTATTTCCATCCATATCAGATCTTAAGAAGGATATATTAGAAGAAGTTCATAGTTCATCCTTCACTATTAATCCTAGAATTACAATGATGAATAAAAACAATAAAAAATACATTGGGTTGGATGGAATGAAGAGGGACATCGAAGTTCTAGTATCTCAATGGTTGGTATTCTAGAATGTTATGGTTCAATGAATATAGTATAAGGTTATTTTTCATCCATTACAAATAGAAGAATGGAAATGGAAGAACATCACTATGGATCTTTTCATTGGATTCCCAAAGAAACACAAATGGGTATAATTCTACAAGGGTGGGAGTCGATCTCGATACAAATTCAATACACTTCATTGATATAAGGGAATACATCTCTCTAGATGATCATTCCATGATATACATAATTGAAGTGGTAAGGTTACGTGGAGTACTATTGATTAGGATCTAAGGTTTACCTCATTATTTTTGGGAATTCTTCAGAAATTCCATGATACATAATTGATTTTCATCACTTATTATAATTATCATATGGATGGTTGGTATAAAAGAATTCAAACCGTATATGATATTTTTATATCATATTATTTAGATTTAAAATTTTATTGGGATCAATAACATCTTATATTTCAGTTTTCATTAAATAATATTTTTCACTCAATAATTCAGATGGAACCTTATGAAACCTGATATGGGAAGAAATATAGAGCTCCAACATACTGGGAAAAAATATTGAAAAAATCTATCATTACATGATATTGTCGAAGAAATGGTAGAGAGGTTAGAACCATTCAACAGAATATCAAGCCCTATCAACGTCTTCTAAAAAGTTATGTAAATAACCATCATCATGATATAGAATTTTATGTTAGTGAGAAGTAGTTTCTATGAATATCTCCATGGGAGAAGGTCATGAGAGTAAGTAAGAATGAGAACTAATCCCTAGGAAGATAATTCCCATTGAAATTCTAGATCATATCAGGATGGTAGCTTATCTCTTGGAAATTTTTCCAAAAATATTTCAGTTAAAAAATGTATTTATTGTATCACTCATAATGAAGTAAATTACATTCCAATTACTTCTATATAAATAAGAGTTCATACTACAAGAGTAATATATTTTTTATAAGGAATAACCAGTTATAATTATTGATTATAAACAGGACATCCAATAAAAATTCCAAACACATGGTCAATGTTTTGTGGAGAAATCAGTAGTTAGAGAAAGCTACGTCATAACTTGGGGAAATTATGTTGAAGACATGTTCTAATTTTTTCTATCAGAATGATGAATTTTTTGGGTGAAATTCATTTTAATGGGGGTAGAATGTAACACTATGAGTTTTTATAAAAAAATTTTAAATTAATTTTTTAATGTATCTATTTCAAGATGCACCAATTAAAACATTTATTATATACTACAACAGTATATTCTTCCACTACATGAAACATTTACATGGCTTTTGATATACACAAAACTCAGTTTCTATGAAACCCTTTTATATTATTAAAATTATTCCAAAGAGATAGTTATAACATAATCAAAAACTTAGTAATTTTAATAGTCTTAATTAACTTTTAAATATAATTTATAATGTTTTTATATAAATGAATCAAATTTATAATAAAACATAAATTTTATGGTAATGTATTTATTTGTTTAGAAATAATATTTCCAAAAATTAACTTATCTTTATATATTTATTGGAAAAAAATAAAAATAAAATGATACGCGTTTTGAAATTTTATTTTATAAAATTAATTTCAATTTTGAATTTATATTTTAAAAATTATCTTAGGGTTTTTTAAAATCTTCTAAATAAACATAATTTTTGGAGGAATTGAGAAAGATAATGAATTTTAATTTCAAATATAATTTTGGTCTAATTAATTTATATTGTTATATTATATTTTAACTTTATTAAAAAGTGTAATGAGATAAATTTTACATCATTTTATCCTATTTTAAAAATTTATACCAATTTAACTTTGAAAATTTATATCAAATCATTTCAAACATTTATATATATCCCTTTAAAACCCATTGTCAGGACACATCTGTGAGATTAATATTAAATTAATTATATCCAAAATTATTATTAGAATTTTAAAAACTAGATTCTATATTTTTAATTGGCATAGTATACAATTTATAATAAGTTAATCTTTTTTTTACAAAATTTTTTAGTAAAAGTTATTATAATTAATTATAGCATTTAAGGTAGAAATAGTATTACATAGTAGTTAAACATTAATTTATGATGAAAATTTATCTAGAAAAAATTTCAAAATATATTATGGTTAGATAATTATAAAAATCACACTAATTTATATAAAATGAAAAATTATTGGATATACATTATGTAAGTGACCCCTCTCAATAGTATTTACTTTTTTTATTTACAATACTGTCACTCCTCCTCCACTATAAAATAGAAATCAACCCCCTCACTCATTAACACTTATAAATCCATTTTTTTCCTACCAAAATATTCATAAATAACCTACCAAATTCAATCCCATAATCATATAATATTCTCTTTTATTATGAATCCAACCATGTGATTCCATTGGTGTAATCCAAAAGAATTTAAAAAGTAATCGGTAACATCCTTCCACAAGATCATTTGTTTGTCTCATTATATAACCCCTAAATTAGTATTTTTTTTATTCTTATATAATAGTGTATCTATCCAAAACATACTAATAAGATTTTTGTGATAATTTCTAAATCTACAATCATATAAACTTCCATCAAATGGGATACACAATCATCGTTCCTTTATACAGAGGACTACCGACTCATAAACCCATGTTACTTGTTCTTCCATTTCCACCTTTTACAGTTAGAAATAATGATAAAAATACTATTTTTATATTATATATATGTGATATTTATGATTTTTTATTATTATTTAATAATTATATAACTGATACATTTATTCCTTCAATTTTCTAAAATCATGATAACATTATTTTTGGAAATTTGCACTACCACCTCCTCGTAGTCATGTAATTCATTCATAATTTACATGAAATTTATAAAGAATGGTTTTTATATTAACATGTAATATATGTTAAATAATAATTATAATGTTATGATAATATATTTTTTAATATAAATAAGATTTATAATTTTCTTCTTTTAAAAATAAAACATGAAAATGATATTTTCTTACATGTGTATGTACGACCTACCATATCCGTGAATGATGTAATTAGTTTTCTATTACTATCTATTATAGATTATTATAAATATGTATATACTGAATATATATTATATTTATTTCATGTTTTCATAAATTTAAATAATTTAATCATGATCTATGTAAAAGGACTAAGACTTAAAAGTCAAAACATGTACAAAAAACATAGCAGTTATTACCTAAAACGTAACATTAACCTAGAGTTGTTAATAAACAGGTAATATAAAATCAAAAGGAAATAATTTATAGAATAATATAAATTATTATTTTTATGATATATATTTAATAAAATATATATTTATTATATATGATATTTGAAATATTATGAAGACATTCAAGACATAAGTTAATCTCATTTATAGTCTCATTTTTTTGTGAGACTTGTGCATAATTTACCAGTAGTTTATTTATATTGTGTATATACTAAACATGAATGTAATATTAGATAATTATATAAAAATATATGTTTATTTACATACCCATTTTAAGATATATATTTCATTGGGTTTTTTGATCAAATTTTACCAAACCAGTATGGTAGTTTTGTCTCAATTTTCATTCTTTCAGACACATGTTTTGATATGCAACCATATTCTTTTATAGTGTGTATACCAAATATTAACATGTTATATCATGGAATAATAATTTTTAGGATATTTTATGCTTCATTTAATGTATTTTTCTTACATGTGGGGTTTTACTAAATTTTATAAAATTGGTATGTGTTTATTTTAATAATATCATTATTTACTAGGATTATTTGTGATTATGATTCCATTGACAAAATATTAAGATCCATATCTTTAGAAAACTATAGAATTTTAGTATCATATGTTTATTCAAGATATATTAATGTATTATTATAAATTTTCCACTCTTTTTTGACAAGATAAATAAGAAATCTTTTATAATAAATTATGATCTTATTTATCACATTGGTCTGAAATCTGCTTTACTAAAAGGATCATGTTTTAACAAATTTTTCAAAAATTTTTGAATAAAATGACCTCTTAGACTAATTTTCAATGAAAATTGATTTCCAATTTTAATATCAGTTTTAATGCTTCATTTATATGTTTTAGAATCTATTTTCCAAGATACATGTTTTCAATTTTTTTCATCTATTTTTAGAATGTGTTTTTCAAAATAGATGGATATTTTCATCAAGAAGTGTTTATTTATAATATATTTACAAATTATATTCCACATAAGATGACAACCAATGTTGTTACTCATTCCATTTTAGAAAATTATCCGAACATTCCATTCATATTCTATCTCTAAATGGATTCCGTTTAGATAGAATGATGTTTTTGAGACCTATTTATCTTTCACAGGTTATATTCTTATGAAACTCACTTCATTTCATAGTTTATTCATTGATGAAACGATCATGAAATAAGTATATTTTCCTTAGGTTATGATATAATTACATGTTAATGATACCCATTTCATTTCATGGTTTATGATATGATTATTATTTTTTTGATCTTGTGTCATACATAAAAATGATTTCATTATGATACGGGTGGGACATGTATCTCCCTTCAATGAAATGGGTAATGATTTATATCTCAGGAGATATACATGTATATAACATAGAGTGAACATGATTAAAAAAAGGGCACATTATGCTATAATGGTCTTGATAGTAAACCTATATTACTATGATGGGTTGGGGAGTGAATCAATTCCACTAATATATAATTGGATACTATTCATTACTACTATATAAATCATTTTATATGTTTATGTTTCATCCAAAATTTGATGTATTATTCCTTTGTTATGATTTTATGGATTATTATCTTCATTTACTTGTGTTTTATGTATAATGAACATCTAATCTTCATTCCTTGATTCACTTTTATGATATTTGATATACCGGGTATGATCATATAATGTTATGATCACATTCTCATACCCTTATTCCCTTGTTTATACATCGTGATTTTTCATTTTACCCTTACTAGGAATCTGATGTCTCCCCTTTTTATGTTTCATATCCCCTATTTATGAAGATATTATCTATGCATAATGTGTTTAAGAAGGGTGATAGTAATGAAGAACCTAGTGGGAGTTAATGTCGCTCCATTATATACTGGTGTTTATGGATCTATGTTTCTAATGGAACTAATCTAATAATGTGCATTAGTTTCAATTTGTGTTAGGTCTTATGATTTTATCAAAAATGATGTAACATTAATTTCTATTAAGGGAGGTTCACTATAATAAACTATATTACAAGCGTGATAAAACATTATAAAATCCTTTATGTTAGTATGTATTCTTACTCACTCAATATATCATCATCAAATCATTATATGAGAATTTCAATTTATATAAATCGACGATTTAAAAAATAATGATAGATTATTTTCTATATGTATTTTACTAAACTTATGTAAAATTATTACGATACTCTAGTATTGGCCTTTCACTTGGTATTAATGAAATTATTAATTAAGATGTTTTCAACACTCCAATAACCACATACCATTTACAATGTATGAGAGAATTATTGATCAGTTTTCCCAGTTACATTCTTGAGGATATTCGGTTTATTAAATATTTTTATATATTTGAATTATGGGATTAATGTAGTTAATAAATAAATTTAACATCATGTTATGAACCATTTTAGATAGAATTTGATTCTATCTAGAGTGATAGAGAGAAAATATGGTTATGTATATTCTATTACATTACTTTAATGTTCACTATATTAAAAATAATGATGTTAATCCTATTATAACAAGGATGAAATGTACTTGTATTCTCAAAAACATATAAATGATGATGGTTTGGGTATAATGTCATCCACAATAACAGTTATAGATAGATTTTATATGAGTTACTGAAATTATAATAATAAATAAAATCTAATGGAAACTCTATGATATCAATAATAGAGACAATAATATGAAGTATTCATGGACCTAAACATACCATGATCAATTTGAATATATTTAATGGTGAGAAGATTAATTTTTGGATTGATTATTATATCAAGTGATAAATATTGTTAGCTTGATTGTATGTAACAGTTTAATTCTAAAAGGTTCCACCAATATGAATAAGTTTTTGAGAATCCTCCTAGAAAAATGTAATTCATTGATTTTAGAAAATGAGTATGGAGACTTATATCAACATGACATTGACTAGATAACTAACATATTAACAACATTTGGGATGAGAAGATGTCCATTATTAATGAAATAAGGTAAAATTGATGAATATTCTACATTAAATGCTTTGCGGTATTGAGTCATATACACTAAAATATCTGTCCAATAGAAACCACTAATATTGAATATATTGTAATGGGATTTAAAATTTTTATATTTCTACTATAAAAAGGCATTAAGTGAAGAAGAATTAAAATTTGACACATGATACCATTTAAATGAACCAATTATGGTAAAATTGGAAAATTTTATGCTGGTTTCTATTAGATACAAGATTAATAAATGATGGATGATCAATACAAAAAATTATCTAGGAAGATTAATAAGACTTAAAATTTCATTAGATGAATATTCTTCAAAAGAAAATGAAATATTAACATAATGGTGATGATTCCTTCAAATAGCATGATTCCTTAGCATGATAATATGAAAGTGAAATAAAACTATGATACATTAAATATGAAGGGGAACAACCATGTTAAACAATTTAGATCAACCAAAATATTGCTTTAGCGGTTTCAAAAATACAATTTGTATAATTTTTTGAATTTATTGAAAAATTTTTACATGATTTTCAGAAAATATTTTTTGTATAATATGGAATATTATAGAAAATTACCCTTAAAAATGTTAATGCCACATAATTATTTAATGAATATAGTGACTATGAAGATGCATATATATTTGAAAAATACTGATTATACATTATTGGTAAGTGGTTTGTCCAATTTTTTTTTGCCATACCATGTGATTACCTATGTAATTTATGTAGGTTATACAATGTTATAGAATATTTTACTAAAACAAATGACCAAACTATTTGTCTTACCCAATCATTTTTAAAAAAAAAATCATAAACAACATCTCAATATATTTTCATAAAAAATAACCCCAATACATTAAACCATTCATCTCTTGCATGAACGTGATAATAAGGCTGACATTCGAATACCCCATCCATATATTTTAATTCTAGGTTACTCTTTGCGTGATTTCAAAATGGATTCATCAATTTCAGGGTTTCTTTCCATCTTTTCCTTCTTTATCTACTTTATCATAACATATCCACCTTCCTCTTTACTGTGATATCTATAAGCTTAGCCTTAAGTTGTAGGATATACATAAATTCTATGTTTAATTTTTTCATTGGCTGTTGATTCTATTTTTTGGGTCCCCTTCAACTTATATTCAATGCTTTTGTCCTCCAACAACTAATTTATGGTCCTTGTTCCCCATCCAAGACTCATTAATTTTAAAACAATTTAATTATTTTCATTTATATTTATATTTTGATTAAAAATGATAATATTACGTTTGTTAATTAAACATTAGAATGTCAAATTTTATTTTATTTGGTTTTCTATAGTAATCATTGATTTTCTCTATTTTTTTCATTTCTATAAATATGAATATATTTATTTTTACACACCTATAATTTAAAAAATTAAACGAACGTCTCATTCAATAAAATTTTAAAATTAATGAATTTATATTATGATTCCATTTAATTTATAAAAGTCTTATTTGAGAATTAATCATATGTTTGGTTTTTAAAAGACAATTTTCATACTATTAAGTGTTTTAATATATTTAATAACTCTATGTATTTTTCAATTATAACTCAAATTATAAAAATTTACAGTATATTTTATACTTAATATATATATATATATATTTAGATAAAATCGTTATCGTATTCATAGATGAATGCGAGAATTTGTTTATTTAGATGAAGAGTATCAATATATCAAAATTTATATAGGTGTGAGGGTAATTATATAGTTAAAAATGAAATTTTTATTGACATGAAAATGTTTTTTAACTGATACACTAAGGATGTTTCTTGATATACACATTAATGATTATCAGGGATGTGTGATTGTATCATAGAAATGTTTATGAAATGATTATTATTAGTTTTTGGAAACCATGGGTAATTGGGTAGGTAAATTGTGAATCGATGGGTCCCTCAAATAGTTTCTATGATAATGTAGTAAATGTGATTCCTCTAATTAGATGTGTCATGAAACTATAAAATCCCCATGATTCTATTGAAGTCAATAATATATAACCCTACCCATAGTATCCAATAGGTTTTCTCCAATAACACCAGTTTATCATTTTTGATCAATATGATTATAATTTTAAAGGATAGTTTTAATATTAAATCATTCCTAAATAGTATTATATTTTTTATGGAAATGATTAAAAAATTAATTTGAATACATTTATTGTTATATTTTTGGAGAAATTAATTTATGTTACATCTTTATGCGACATGTTTTAAAATGAAAATGAAATATTTATTTTGTAATTTATTGAAAAACTAGACTAAAAAATTATATATTAGTAATGGTTAAGAATATGACATGTTTTCTAGAAGCTTACTAATAATCCTCATGTTCTCATGTATATTATATGTTAGATTCATGTTCTATATTATCTTATGATCATAATTTGATATTTTATGATTTTAGGATTGGATAATGATCTATCGTAACATGATGTTTAGTTTGTTATTTTATTTTAATTATAATACTTAGATTCATCAACAAAATAAAAATTTATTTGTTAATTTTATTGAAATTTATGGAACATTATATATGTTAAGACTGAGGAATGGTTCTCTAGTGGTGTTTCTACAGTGGAAGTTATAGCCTATCTAAGGGTATTTCTTTGGTCATATTGTTTTGGTTTTATTATCAATTTATGTTTTATTAAAAATATATTATTTTATTTTGGAATTTAAATCAACTGTATATATAGATATTATCATAATTTATGGAATAATTATACTACTAACTAAATTGACTTTATTTTCTGAAAGTATTTCAATGTGGTGTTTATTGAATTTCTATACATTTGTGTTAGTTCATGGATATTAAGAGAAACCATTGTGTCGTGTCATGAACCATCTCAGGCTCCTATCCTTGGGGTTCGTTTGGGATGGATCATTATAAAATGATATCAAAGCCTTGGTTCTTCAAAGGGACTATGTCCCAGATCACGATTTTGACTATATAAAATAATATAAAATCAAATACAATATTTTAAATACATGGGGTTTTGGAATTAATAAGTGTTTAGATAACACTTTCACTACTAAACCTAGATTTCTAATTGGAAGTAATATATTTAATATTAGAGTTTATTTGGTATTTATTTTTAATATTTGTAATTGTTTTATTCATGTTTTTTAATTTTATTGAATTTTCATATATTGTTTTCACCTTATATCACGTTTGGGGTGAAATGGGAGTTAAAGTTTTTGTATATAAATTGGTCATAGCTTCTATAAAACCAAGTGGTTCTTGTTAAAATTAATTGAAAATACTTTTTAGGGGAATGGAATGATTGGAACATGTCCTAAAAATCATCTTTCGATGTCATTCATGGTGACTAATTACCATTTAGTTTCCTTTTTTTATCAATTTTCCTTTAACATTTTTTGGTTACTTATGATTCTATTATTAAGTCAAAAACTGGTTTTAAATATTTTTGTATTGGTTTAAAATAGAATCATTTTAGGATTAAAAAATTAAGAATGATATTCCCTGCATTAATTAAAATCCAATCATGCTATTTCGATTCTAAATTAATTTTTTTTGGAAAATAAGAAGTTGTTTTAGGTAAAGCTGTTTGGGATTTTAATTTATTTGAAATTATTAAAATGAGGTTTTGATACATTTTTATGGATATTTTTGTTATAATAAATACAATGAAATTTATTATGTTTGCATAAAAAAATTAAATGTAAATTAATTTAAATATAATTGGGTTAAAAGATTGATTTTTCTCTCAACTATTTCCAATGTGTAGTTTTTATTATTGATTTCACAAATATTCATGATCTAGGAAACCATTTTCAATGATATTTTTATGGAAAAAAGTTGGAAATTATAAAATGGGTTCCCCTTATAATTTTTGGAGTTATGTACATGTTTGAATTTTTATCAAGATTATTGTGTGAGAATGGATTGGAATTTATTAGGGTGTCTTAGTAAATAAATAATGAGGTATTTTAAAAGTGGGGGCCTCGTTTTATAAATTAATATTGGTAGGTATATTTTACGTGATTAAAGGATTAATAATTTAAAAATAATTTTTTTTACTATATTAACCTTTTGTATTTAAATTTACCAGTGATTAATTGGTTTTATTTGAAAAAAAACTAGCATAAATTGTTAGGCATGACTTAATTATGATTTTTTCTTTTGTTATTTTTATTTTTACTCCATGAATTTATTGATATATAGGCTGGATGTCATTTTTAGGGTTATTCATAAGATTTAATCCCAAATAATCTTAATATAGGTCCTCTTTAGATTAGTGAGAAAATAAGTTATTGAGAGTTGTTATAGTCGAGTGTATAGTAGATCGTATCTTGTAATTATATATGTATCCCTATGATTATTTGGGTTGTTCATTAAACCTTTTCAATGTTATGATTGATAATTTATTTGAGGATTTCGGTATAGTAAAACATTAACATATTAATGGGATAATATAATTGGTGTTACAACCAAAATGGGTTTTACCCAAGCTTGCGTCTTGATTATATTGATGTGACCAATAGTGTTTAAGGTTCAATGATTAATTCTTATTTTTAAATCCTATTACAACTTTTTTATAGGTTTAACATTATTGTTTTTATTTTACAATTCTATTTGTAGGAAACTTCAATCTAGGTCATATTCTTATATTACTAAACACGTAATGAGTGGAATTATTTTCGCTGATAATTAATCAAGATCTATTAAAGATTGTGTCAATATAGTACCTATAAATCCTACTAGTACTTTTTTAAATTTACTCAACATCTTATTGATTCTTTTGATTATGTATTAACATGGTCCTACTAGTTCAAATGAGTGAGTTGATTTTTATTACAGACAATATATTATAAGAGTTCTAATATTGAGTAGAGACCACCATAGGTGAGATATTATAGAATTATATCATTCTTCAACCTTGTGTGTGTCCCCTATTCCTTTGGTTAGTCGGCAATGGGTGTTTTGGTATCATTATTAGGATTATCCCACAACCACTCCCACATATGATATTATAATAAGAGGTTGATAATTATCAGATTTTGATATGTTTCTTTAGTAATATAATTAAGAAGGTTGTTCCTTGGTTTTTAGGGTTCTTTTTATGGAATTTTTCTTCTATTTTTTGAGGTTCCCTTTTGAAAGCCAGTGTTAAATAATATATTTAGATTAATTGACGGTTTATATAATGAGCTAATTGGAATAAAAATTTATATACTATTTCCATATTTAATATACTGTCATTATGAATTAGAGCAAGTTTTTTGTTAAGTTCTCAATTCCCTCAGTTTTCAAAATCACACCTTCAATTAATTGATTAGACCTCTTTGTATTTTTGTTATCTTTTTCACCCAAGGGAATATTTTGGTATAAATATAAATAGTTTGTAAAATTTTTACACCCTAAAAATTAATTAATTAATATATCTTAGTTTTTCTATTGTGTTTTGGGCCCAATATTTTGATTATTTATACAATTGTAAAAAATTATCCCACCACACTATTCACCATCAATGTTAGTTAAAACTTATGGTGAAAATTCAAATGCGCTTATATGATTCTGAGTCCTATTATGAAAAGTTGCTTCATTATTTTTCCAACCATGTTTCTAAACCATGAATATTCCTAGATGTATTCATTAGGGGATACCAGGTTGTCTCATGGAACAGTAAACCATATAGCCAAAACATGTGAGTTCCCCATATTTTAATAATTTCTAAAAGTGTAAAACTACTCATGCCCGGCTTCATAAAAAAAATTAATCCCACCAATCCAATCCATTTACCTTCATTTTGTGCACACCCAAGGAAGGATGGCATAAAAATACCTTCCACCGCCTTTGAGTCTAGATTCTTCTTCATGTGATTTTAAATTTAATTTATCTATGTAAGGGTTACTCTCCCTCCTATCCTAATTTGTCTCAGTCCTCTTCTTATATCATACTTATCCAGTGTTGTGCGTTATACAAGAAAAACACCAGGGTGAAATATATAAATTTTTGGGGGCGGGGGAATTACATATTCTTAAGCTGTGAGATTATTTTTTGGTTCCTCTTCAACTTGTATTAAAATTTTCAGACCTTCTACAATTAATTTTAGGTGGGGTTTCCCTATGCTTGACTCAATATTTTTAGAATAACTAAATACATAGATATTAAATTTTTATTTGGGAAATAAAATTATACCACTATGCATTCTAATTGAATTGGAAAAATAAAATAAAATTTTATTTAATTTTGTTTTCTAATGAGAGTTAAGAGGTTATAATTTTTTTTACATTGGTCAAAATAAGAATTTCATCATTCTTGAAAACATGTAATTTATGAATTTGACGAAATAGGTCTTTCACTGGTAATATAAAATGGTAAATTTATCATTGTTTTTAAAATTATTTTTAGAGATTTTATTTAGATATTAATGTAATGTTTCTGTTTAAAATATATAGTTCAAACTATTACATATTTTTATATATTTTATAATGATCAGTAAATTTCATTTGTAGCCTATGTTGTAAATCATCAATGTTATCATTGATTTAAAAGAAAATGCACACACATATATATACATAAATATGAAAATATATGTTCAAATCTACACAAGGATGAGTTAATATTTTCATTTATATCAGTATTATCTATATATCAAAAAATATTTGGGTGTGATGATAACGGATTTTTTGGAAATATACCTTTAATTCCTTGAACAAGGTTTTAAAATGATATTATCATTATACTTATTCATGAAATATTTTATGATTATTATAGATAATTGGATGATATTAAATGCGTGATATATAAAACATTTTAATTGTTTATAGAAACCTTGTGTACTTGCGTTGGTGAACATAGACATGATAGTTTCCCACACAACAAGAATATCTAATAATGTAAATATGATACCTCCACTGGACAGTGGGGTGATACTATTCTTTTCACTATAAATTAGTGATGTGAATTGTATTTTATAATCTATATTCCCCATAATTTTCTCCTATAGCACAATATTTTATTTTATGAATTAAATTTTTATATTTGTAAATATTAGTTTTGGAATTAAATATCTCTTTTAAATTGTCATAGGTTCAATTTTATTCCCTAGATCAGGATTTTTCAGAAATATTTATTCATCTTTTTAGAGAAATGAATTTAAATGGTGAAATCATGTTACATGATTTGATATAAAAAAGAAGCATATTTTAAATTTTATACTATTTAAATATATAGAAAATGAAACTATAATTAAAGGGATTTCATGTTTAAAGAAGGCTAGTGGACGACTTAGCATTTTCATGCCCTCAGATATATTATACCATAGTTTAGGTTCCTAATCATCCTCTAATAGATCATCTAGAGTTTATTATTTAAGTGATCGATGGTAACTTATTGTCACACATTGGTCAGTTTTTAAAATTTTTCTAACTTTTTATATTGTCAGAAAAATCCTTTTATTATTTGCATTTATTTAAATTATTGGGGATTATATATGAGGTTTTTTTGAAATAAATCATGTAGATAATATTTTGTTGGAGAATTAGGTATGGTTGGGGAAATTATGTTCTTTTATTTTTTATCTTTACATATCTATTTATGTTTTATTTAAAATCTTATATATGATTTTGGATTCTATGTCCAACTTATGGGAATGTAATTCGGAAAATTATATTGAAATGTAACAATTTTATAAATTATATTTTATGGTTTGAAAAATTAATAAGGGGTAATTCATATCATCCCATGAACTTCCATCAGAATATGGGGATTAGAAATGGCCATTGATCCATGTCCTGGAAAGGATCAGGTGCCTCATTTTAGGGTTGTCCTCTGTTTTTTCGGGATAGGTGGTGATGAAGAAGTTAGAAGACATGGATAAAAAAGAAATGATGATGAGATAAAAAAATATTTTCAAATTTAAAAATAAATAACTTTTTATATTCACGTGATAAATGATTAGACATAGAAAAAAATCATTGAGTATAGATCATGATTCATTAATGAAAATCCATGACAAGTTAAATATGTTAATATTATTGAAATGGATAATGAGTTCAAAATAGAAAGCAATATCATATTAAATTTTTCTAATTACGAGATGAAATGTATTACAAAATATTTATGTCAATTATTTATATGATGAAATAGGAAATACTTCTTAATAAATTGCTTATAGAAGGTATGATTCTATGTTAATATCCAATGTTATGTATTTCTAGGATTTAGTGACTAATGTTAGAGGAATATAAAAATCATAATATAATATTACTATTGGTACAAGGTATCTAAAAGTGAGATGACCAAATTTTAGCATGAATATACTTTATACATTAGTTCATTGATTTAAACATAAAATATTACAAATTAATGTCTATTCATAGAATCCAATGATTTTGTGTCTTAATAAATTATAAATATAAATTAATTATTACATAATATGTCATCTACCTCACCTATAATATTCTCAACACATGACAACTGTAGATACTCAAAGCTTGACGTACATGTACATTACATTACTTTTTCGGAATACTTAATACATGACAAAAACAGACTCCCAAAGACTGTATTAGTTGAGTGTCTTTGGAAACTTGGAATGTAATTTTCTAATCATGGTGAAATATTTTCAACATCTCCCATAAAGATCTTCCCCTTTTGTTTTTCTTACCTAAAACCATTCTTTATATCTTGGGGAAAAGAAGACATAAAAAGGGTGAGCTCAAATGCTCAATAAGGGTAAACATAGAGAACATAAAACAATCCATAAACATTTGAATGCAAAAAACTTGAACATAAAATCTAAACATCAAAATGTTGAGAAAAGGCATAAATCATAGAAGTACGTAAGGAATATTTCATAAAGGATCATCAACCATGAAAACAATAGCATGGGAATAAAACATGTAATTGTGGAAACCATTAATCACATGATATGATTTCCATAGTAGCCAAGGCATTGCTTCCATTACCATCTTAGTGGACAAAGTCCCTTTCTGAATCGAGTTCACTCATTGTTCGAGTCCAGTATCACTGAACTAGATTAAATTACCATTCCAGCCATGTCTATATAATGAGATAAAAATATTTACCTAATTCATTGTAGGGATATATAGGTCCCACCCATCTCATAATGAAATCATTCTTAAGTGTGCCACAACATAAACATAAATAATTCATCATAACCCAACAATAAAATGGGTTTCATAAACATCATCCCTTCATAACATAATCCATATAAAACAAATGGATATCATTTCATCATAATAAAAGTGAAACCATGTAAATCATAGAGAAGTTATACTTGAAACATACACATATGAAATAATGTCATCTTATATTGAAAATGGTTTTGATAGAACACTTGAAATGAATTCTTGAGGAAAATATCATTTCTTTTCAAAATCATTTTCTTTTCACAAAATTCAATTTAATTTTAAAAGAAAAAGACTTTTTTTTAAAAATAATTATGAAATCTTGTAAAGGAAGCTTTATGAAAATTAAGCGTTATGAACCCGTAAAAAATCGTTCGTGTCGTATAAGTTAAAAAAACATTCTTCTCATACTTTTGCCGAAAAAGTCAAAAAGTACCTTGCATTGTAATCAAAAGAATGATTAATTACATACCATGTAGTAAAAGTCAAAAAATGTGTAAAAAATAATTTAAACATACATGAAACCATTTTTGTAAAATAGGGACATGGATGATAAATATAACCCCGGTAGATACTTATGAATAAACAATCTCGGATAAAAATGAGATTGGAAAAGTTAGCCCTTACCTTATGCCCAATTTCTTTTGTATGTGTCCGAGACACTTATATAGTGGGTTTAAACATATTATTAACTTAAAAAAGAAATATAATAATATTTATGATATCATATATGATTCACTTACGACATTATATTATCTGTTCATTTGTCAATTCCATGTTAAAGAAGCATTTTGGGTAAAATCGTTCCATTTATCGTACGTGTTTTGACATGTTTTCCTTGATATTATTACATATATCCTGATTTACTTAATTGAAGAATATAAAAAATGATTTATATATAATATATATTCATTATATAAATATATATTATATATTGATTAATGGTATGAAATACACCATTCATGGAGACGGTAGGCCGTGCGTACGCATGAACGCTGTTTTCATTTTCTTATTAAATTAAATGGAATTAAGTAAATGAAACATATATGTACACAAATCCTGTATCATTATTATGTTATATCCTTCATGATTATTTATTATATATACTTTATAATCATACTTGAATGGTTAATCATGGAAAATGAATCTCATCGCGTTCGTGGAGACGGTAGTCCGTACATAGCATGAGCGATTATATTATTCCCATGATCATGGAATTTTATTTAAGTGTTTGTATAATATTTCATAATCAATATTAGTTTACAATAATAATATATTGTTATTTATTTACACCATTATACCCATCCAAGTATGGTGGTGGTGGAAAAACAGATTACACCACGGCGTGGAGACGGTATTCCGTACGTACACACACATGGTGATTTCATTTTCTATAGGACGGATAGAAGGTTAAATAGGGTGGTTTCATATTTATAATAACATATCAGTATATGAGTGATACTGATTTTATTACTTCATAATAAATCAACTAAAAAATAAAAAGTAGAAGAATAATTGATGTTGAAAGAATCAGTAACAGACATTACCTCTTCTTTGAAGCGCCTTTTCTTAACCTCATCTTAGGGAACTAAATATGAAATTTCAAGAAGACAAAGACCTATAGAATTTTTCTATTGAATTTGATAAGGTAAATGGTCAGGGTTTGGCCGAGCTTGATGGCTCAAAGTGGTGTGTGGAGGAGAGGGAGGAGGTTCCCTTTTTATAAGGGATGATAGGGGCACCTTAGGAAAACTTAAAATATTATTTTATAATAAATTCATATTTGATTATTAATAGCTCAAAATTGATTTATTTTGAAGCTAAGGTCGGTATGGGTCACAATACTTTCAACCAATTGATTTTAAACAATTTTAGTTTACTATTTTATCCTTATCATTTAGATTTAACTCTAAGTAAAATAATTTAACATTCACCGTGTCTTTTTGTTTTCTTACACTATATGGTTAATAAACTTAATATAACAAGCCAAAAAAACCCCAAGTCGTTAATTATTAATATATATATCCATATCTAACTCATTTGGCCAAAACATAGATTTTAAGTATAAAATAACAATTAATAATATAATATTTGTTTTAAAAACTATTTTATGTCAATTTTGATACTATTTGGTAATTGATTTTTGTAAAAATAATAACAACATGATTAGTTCAAAAAAAGTTAATGAAAGAAATAATAACAAGTAATATTAACCTATAAAATAAATGAAATTTATTAAAAGTCTCAAATATCATTTATTTGGGTATTTATAATATCAATTATTTTAATATTTTGATATTTAGGTAATTACTGCATCACAATTGTGTCAAAAATAAATTAAATTATTTAATGTATAAAAATTATAAATAAAATAGAATTAGGTAGGAAATATTTTTAGCTTTCTATTTAATATTTATAGTCAAATTAATATTATATATAACTCTATATTAAGAATGTTTTAATTATTAAACATTGATTTGAACTATGTTAACATTTCTTTAAATAAATTAATAATAAATGTCTTAATCTAAACTAAATAGACCTAAAGGGTAATATTTTATTCCTATGGTTGTTTTTGGTCGAATTACACATATCCTATAGAATTAGGACATGTGTTAGGGTAATATTAATATCATTTTTACCCTTAATTACCCTATTTATTTTTAACCATGGTAAATAAAAGAAAAAAGTTACTATTCACCAAAAATTATTTTTATCTTATTGAACCACATTTTACTCCTTGATATTAACTATGTTTCTTGTATTTTCAAAATTCCACTCATAGAAGTGGTAAAATTTAGTTTTATGTAAATTTTCAAATTCTTCTAGGAGGTGGGTAAAAGACGGTGAAAAGTTTAAGAAAATTTATATATATATAAATTGACTCAAATGAATTAAATTTAACATATATAGGTATTATGTATCAATTTTGATATAAAATAAATTTAAATAAAATAATCAATTATTTAAAAAAAATTTGGTTTTTAAATAGTATCCTAGTGTTTCCAGTATTCATAAAAAATTGAATGTTTTTAGAAAAATACCAAAAATTAACCCTAGGCGAATTTCGATATTCCGAATCCAAAAATAAAGTCCATTTTGAAAAATAAAATTTATAAAATTCCAAAAAAGTGGGTATTACTATTCATAACGGCTAGTTCATAATAATATTATAATAATATCTTGTTTAGTGAAACTCAGTATTACGTACTACACACGCTATCGAGGAAGGTCTTGATTGCACGTAATTCAAGCTAAGGCAAGGCTGCCTGTAGTAAAAGCTCTGTTTGGTGTTGCGTATAACATAATCAAAACTTATTTCATTTATACATTAAACAAAATCTATACTTAATGTTGCGTAGACTAATTTCCACAAAACGAACTTGAAATTGTGTGTAACACAAGCCAAGAATAGTGTGGCGTATACTGCATGCTAATACGGTGTTGCGTATAGTACAAGATATTCTTGGTGTAGTGTATAATAGAATACATCAATGAAATTAAAAATAATATATCTCAAAAAATCTCGGGGCGTTATATTCTACCCCCCTTAAAATGAATTTCACCATCGAAATTCTTCGGGGTTATAAATGGTTTACTACTTGAAAGTTTATTTCATAGAAACTCACATCGTAAAAAGGAATACCAAAACTAAACTTAAAAAATAAATTATGAAACATAATGGTTACCCAAATTAACTAATCACCGGGTTTTCACATAGGAGAACACAGGTGAAAATATAGATATGGAAGAAAAATCTAACCATCATGTTCTGATAGAGAGTGGTAGAGAACGTTGCTATGAAAAAGCCAACAATCACAAAGCCATAAATTTGTGATGATTAAAGGTACCATCTGATTCATCAGATATAAGGGCACTAGGACAACATTTTTTTTTTCAAGATCATTTCCCTAAAGTTGAAGAATTTGAATTAGAATAAATACATACTTTATTTCGGTATAATATCACCGGGGTTCGTGCCTTGAACAATTTCCACTTCATCACATAATGAAATGAAGTTGAATTTGTCATTAGTGAAGTGTTAGTAGATCATGTGATAAAATGATGGGTCATTCTATTTTTCTCAAACAAAAGGTTAGAAAAAGTTATCAAATATACATAAGTCCATCTATGGTGAGGTTATTCGTATATGATTCCAAAAATGGACTTATACTTCATCTATCATACTGCTTAGTAAAATAACACTAGTTTATACAAACTCAGGACTTCCTATAGGCCAGTGGTAGGCAATAAAGTCATGTTGCACTTCAGTTGTGGGTTCGATTCCAACATCCATGTCCGACACGACGAGTTGTCGCCCGTCCTGCAGGTTGTCCCTTTTTCTAAAACTACTTTAGTTTTACATTCCTACAATAATATCGAAAAAAATTCTAGCCTTAAACAATACTATCTAATTCCCAATATAATCCATTCTATCCTTAAGATTTATCCAAAATAGTTCTTTCCAAACTCATAGTATAAAGAGAATTATTACTAGAATGGTCTTCAACCAAGCATGTGAATACCATCATTTGTCCCCTATATATCATAAGATATATCTTGTTGATCACAATTAAAACATGTGAATACCTTAATCTTGTATTCTCTTGAAAAATGAATACCTATTGAACCTTAATGAAAACATGAATGCCTTCAAAAGTTAACTCTTTCCACATACCAAAATTCAAAAATTTCTATATACTCAAACTATGATATCACATTGTCCTCATATCAGCCATGAGCTCATCAATACTATAAAACATCTCATTATCTTCTTATCCCTTCATTATGCGCATATCATCTACTTTCCAAAAATATATGAATTAACCTTTCGTGGTTACCGGTACCATTCAACATATATTTTCAAATACTTTAGGAAAAACAATAGCGTGAAAATCCTTAAATGTGGCTTTATTCTATAGTAACATTACCTATACAACATAACTCTTGATAAACATAAATCATTCCACTACCTTTTTAAACCTTTGACCAAGCTTCAACATTTCTTTCATCTCATATATCATTTTTAGTCTCCTCATCATCAACCACATAAATACTACCCATATGACCATGCTGATCTTGTTCATGAGATTTTCCCTTAGGGAATTGGTTTTCATAATGCCCATACATTCCTCATTTAAAACATCTAATCATTGTTGATGTCGTAGAAATACCATTATCCTTATCAATGGTGTTAACTGAACCTTTTCCTTTTCACTTACTGAATTTGTGTCATTCATTTCCACACCGAAAACATATTCCAGTTCCTTTGAAACATTCTCTTTCATGCCTCTTCCCACAATATTTACATGAGAGAAATTTAACTTTATTTCTTATATGATCCTTATGAAACACTATCTTTCTCTTTTTAGCTGAGTCATGAAACATAAAAAAGTTGAGATTATTGATCATATTATGAGATTTTTGATTAGGCATAATAACTATGTTTGGACTTCCAAATCCTATTTCATTTGGTTTCTCATGAAGAATATCATTCCATTGTCCATAATATCCTCCATTATCGTGAATCTTGTTGTTTCCAGCCATTTTCTAAAACCCAAAAAGAATATTGTCAGAGCAAAAAATCATTCTAGGGAAAACAACATAATAATGGGGGTGTACCGTCAATATCTAACATCTTAAGTTAAACTCTAAGATCATTACCGTAATTCTAGGACTATAACATATAAGTATACTTATCCTTAGGTACATCCCTAGACATACCATAGAAATATCTCTAGGGATTTCACTAAAGTTATCGCATCCTAGTTTCCAAAGGTTAACTAAAAATTCTCTCTGATACCAACTGTAGAATCCCAAAGCTTGACGTACATGTAGATTACATTACTTTTGCAGAATACTTAATAGATGAAAAAAACAGACGCCCAAAGACCGTATTATTTTAGTGTCTTTGGAAACTCGGAATGTAATCTTCTAATCATGGTGAAAGATCTTAAACATCTCCCATAATGATCTCCCCCTTTCTGTTTTCTTACCTAAAAACATTCTTTATATCCTGGAGAAAAGAAAGAATAAAAAGGGTGAGCTCAAATGCTCAGCAAGGGTAAAAATAGAGAACATAAAACAATCTATAAACATTTGAATGCAAAAACATGAACATAAAATCTAAACATCAAAATCTAGTGCGAAGACATAAATTTGGGAAGTACGTAAGTCATATATCATAAAGAAACATCAACCATGATAAAATATCATGGGAATAAAATATGTAATTGAGGAAAACCATTAAGCACATGATATGATTTCCATAGTAGCCAAGGCATTGCTGTGAAGACTGTCATAGTGGACAAAGTCCCTTTCTGAATCGAGTTCACAACTCGTTCCAGTCATGTTTCACTGAACCAGATTAACTTACCATTCCAGCCATGTCTATATCATGAGATATAAATCATTACCCAATGCATTGGAGGGAGATATAGGTCACACCCATATCATAATGAAATCATTCTCAAGTGTGCCATAACATAAACATAAATTATTCATCATAACCCAAGAATAAAATGGGTTTCATAAACCTCATCTGATTATAACATAATCCATATAAAACAAATAGATATCATTTCTTCATAATAAAAGTGATACCATGTAAATCATAGAGACATTATACTTGAAGCATACACATATGAAATAATGTCATCTTAGATAGAAAATGGTTTTGATAAAACACATTAAATGAATTCTTGAATAAAATATCCTTTCTTTTCAAAATCATTATATTTTCACAAAATGCCATGCAATTTTAAAAGAAAATGACATTTTTTGGAAATAATAATGGAATCTTGTAAAGGAAGATTTATTTAAATTAGGCGTTATAAAGTCATAAAAATCTGTTCGTGTCGTATAAGTTAAAAAAACATTATTCTCGTACTTTTACCGGAAAATTCAAAAAGTAACTCGTATGGTAATCAAAAGAAAGATTCCTTACATACCATGAAGTAAAAGTAAAAAATTGGTAAAAAAGAATTTAAACATGCATGAAACCATTTTTAGAAAATATGGACATGGATGATAAATATAACCCTAGTAGATACTTAGGAATGAACAAACTCGGATAAAAATGAGATTGGAAAAGTTAGCCCTTACCTTATGTCCAATATCTTCTTGTATGTGTCTGAGACTCATATATAGTGGGATTAATCATATAATTAAATTTTAACAGAACCATAATAATATTTTTGATATCATATATGATTAACTTACGACTTTATATTATCTGTTCATTTGTCAATTCCATGTTAAAGCAACGTTTTGGGTAAAATCGTATCATTTATCGTACGTGTTTCGACATGTTGTTCTTGATATTATTACTTATATCCTGATTTACTTAATTCAAGAATGTAAAACATGATTTATTTATAATATATATTCATTATATAGATATATATTATAGATTGATAAATGGAATAAAATACACCGTTCATGGAGACGGTAGGCCGTGCGTACGCATGAACGCTGTTTTCGTTTCCTTATTGAATTAAATATAATTAAGTAAATGAAATATATATGTAAATAAATCCAGTATCATTATTATGTAATATCTTTCATTATTATTTATTATATATAATTTATAATCATACTTGAATAGTTTATCATGGAAAATGAATCTCATCGCGTTCGTGGAGACGGTAGTCCATACGTACGCACGAGCGATGATATCATTCCCATGATCGTGGAATTGTATTGAAGTGTTTTTATAATATTTAATAATAAATATGACTTTACAATCATCATATATAGTTATTAATTTACACTATTATACCCACCCAAGTAAGGTGGTGCTGGAAAAACAGATTACACGGCGTGGAGACGGTATTTCATACGCACGCACGCGCGGTGATTTTGTTTTCTGTAGGATGTATAGAAGGTGAAATTGGTTTGTTTCATATTTATAATAACAAATCAGTATATTATTGATACTGATGTTATTACTTCATAATGAAACAACTAAAGAATAAAAAGTAGAAGAAGAAATAAAGTTGAAAGAATCAGTAACGGACATTACAACTTCTTTGAAGCACCTCTTTTTAACCTCCTCTTAGGGCACTAAATATGGTCTTTGAAGAAGACGAGGACCACTATGATGTTTCTAGGAAAGTTGATAAGGTAAATGGGCAGGTTTTGGCTGAGCTTTAATGCTCAAAGTGGTGTGTGGAGGAGAGGGAGGAGGTGCCCTTTTTATAAGGGAGGATAGGGGCACCTTAGGAAATCATAAAAAATTATTTTATAATAAAGTCATATTCAGTTTTTAATAGCTCTAAATTGATTTATTTTAATGATAAGGTGGGTATCGGTTCAAATCCTCTCAACCAATTGATTTTAGACAACTTTAGTTTACTATTTTATCCTTATCATTTAGATTTAACTCTAAGTTAAATAATTTAACTTTTACCATGTATTTTTGTTTTCTTACAATATATGGTTAATAAACATAGTATAAGAAGACAAAAGAACCCCAAGCGGTTTATTATTAATATATATATATTTATCTAAGACATTTGGATGAACCTTAGATTTTCAAGAATAAAATAACAATTAATAATATAATAATTTTTTTAAAAACTATTTTATGTCAATTTTGACACTATTTGGAAATTGATTTTTGTGAAAATAATAAATACATGATTAGTTACAAAAACGTTTATTATATCAATAATAACAAGTCATATTAACCAATAAAATTAATGGAATTTATAAAAAGTCTCAAATTACATTTATTTGGGTATTTATAATGTCAATTATCTTAATATATCATTATTTATGTAATTACTGCATCACCATTGTGTCATAAATAAATTAAATTTTTTAACATCTAAAAATTATAATTAAAATACAATTAGTTAGGAAATATGTTTATCTTTTTATTGAATATTTATAGTCGAATTTATATTATATATAACCCTATATTAAAAATGTTTTTGTTATTAAACTTTGATTTTACCCATTTTAACTTTTCTTTAAATAAAATAATTATAAATGCCTTAATCTAATCCAAATGAACCTAAATGGTAATATTTTATTCCTAAGGTTGTTTTCGGTCGAATTACACATATCTAATAGAATTAGGACATGTGTTAGGGTAATAGTAATATCATTTTTACCCTTAATTACCCTATTTACTTTTAACAGTGGTAAATAAAAGTAAAAAGTTACTATTCACCAAAAATTATTTTAATATTATTGAACCAAATTTTACTCCTTGATATTAACTGTGTCTCTTGGATTTTTGAAATTCCACTAACAGAATCGGTAAAATTATGTTTTATGTAAATTTTCAAATTCTCCTAGGAGGTGGGTAAAAGACGGTGAAAAGCTCAATAAAATTTTTATATATAAAAAATGACTCAAATTATTTACATTTAACATATATAGGTATCATGTATCAATTTTGACCTAAAATAAATTTAAATAAAATCTATAATTATTTTATTAAAAAATTGGTTTTTAAATAGTAACCTAGTGTTTTCACTATTCATCAAAAATTTAAGGTTTTCAGAAAAATACCAAAAATTTACTCTAAGATAATTTCGATATTTCGAATACAAAAATAGAGTCCATTTTGAAAAATAAAATTTATAAAAATACAAAAAAAGTGGGTATTACTATTCATAATCACTAGTTCATAATAATATTATAATAATATCTCGTTTAGGGAAACTCGGTATTACATACTACACACGCTATCGAGGAAGGTCTTGATTGCGTGTAATGTAAGACAAGTAAGGGCTGCGTGTAGTGAAAGCTCTGTTTTGTGTTGCGTATAACATAATCAAAACTTATTTCCTTTATATTTTAAAAAAATCTATACTTAATGTTGTGTAGAATAATTTCCACAAAACGAACTTGAAATTGTGTGTAACACGAGCCAAGAATAGTGTTGCGTATACGGCAACCTAATAGGGTGTTGCATGTAGTACAATCTAATCTTAGTGTAGTGTATAATAGAAGACATCAATGAAATTAAAAATATTATATCTCATAAAATCTTAGGGTGTGACAAAAACCGTCCAAAAAAATTTCTCTATAAGTTTATATAGAGATCTAGGAAACAAAAGGAGTTAGATCAAACATTTAATAAGGGGAAAACATCTCAAGGGCTCATGAAGGGTTATTTAAAAAGAATGAGAGAAAACAACTTATTGATGACATCTATTTTTAAAAAGATCATTGGATCATAAAATATAATCCTAATACATGATTGAATAATATATATCATTGATTGGGATATATAACCATGAAAGAATTATCATTTAAGTGTAACACATATTATGTGGCATAGATTCATGCAACAATAATTCCAAACCATGGAAATATACCATAGGATTTTGGAACAAATAGAATCTTACAAATAATAACATATTTCAAGGGAAAATAAAAATTTCATCATATATTATCATATTAGGAATCAAATCATTCATCCCATGATATATTAGATCATGATTTACTACTTATGTCTCATCATTAATCATGCATTGTAACTCATATCCTATATTTATTTATGGAAAAAAAATCATTAATGGTAAATTACAAGGTTATAAAAACTCCCCTAGAAAATAGTTGAAATTTATATTGTTTCTCCACATTAAATGAATTATGAATGACACTTTGAAAATCCCATGGAAATAATATAGGTTATATATCATTTTGAAATTGTATCACAAAAGATGAAAAAATAAATGGTTAAGTAGATATAATAAATTTCATCACCTAAAATATATATGTCCCAAGAAAAATTATATAGCGATTCATGAAACCAAATAATATAGGGGTTATTTTTTTTGATATGGTGAAAAATATATACAAAATGTAAAATAGTATTTTCATAAAATATTTTCAATACTAACAAAAAGATGAAGCTATAAGTGACTTTTAGATAATTAAAATTGATAAGTTGATAAGAATAATTTTTTAAAATAATTATTTTAAAGATTATAAGATAACATAATCTTTAAAATATATAAAATTTATATAATTATATTGTGAGTATAATATACAGAATATT
Organism: Viscum album; assembly: GCA_963277665.1. Lineage (NCBI taxonomy): Eukaryota > Viridiplantae > Streptophyta > Magnoliopsida > Santalales > Viscaceae > Viscum > Viscum album. The sequence continues at coordinate 955,385,015 of OY728167.1, forward strand.
AAAAATTGAAATTAAGTTCATTTTCTTGAATTTTAGGCAGTTGACGTGAAAACTCGCATCAATGAATTTGAAATAAAATTTCATTTGTTTCGATATAATGAGAAATATTAATATTATATAGGAAAATTAATATGTTGTTTTAAAAATAATATAATAAAATATAAATTCTATACAATTATAGTAAATTATCGATAAATAGATAGTAAATAGGATGTGAATTATTCCTTACACCAATATATTTTTACAAATAAATGTCCCACAAAAAAAATATTTCAAAATTAAAATGTAATTTTCTTATATAAAAGGATTAGATACAATATTTAATATAGATATTATAGAATATATCATACATTGAATAAAATCATCAATGAAAAAAAATATTATATCCCAATAAAATTGAAATGGATTAAATAAAAACCCTTAATCATGATTCTATCATGGTCATGTGTGCTCCAACATCATTTATAAAAAATTAGGTTTTTTACTCTTCTATATGAAAACTATTTTTATAATTATTTTTATTTTTATAATTAATTTATAATTTCTTATCACAAATTTTTAATTCATTTCACTGTTAAAATCAATAACTAGGTACTGATTAATTTTGTATATAATATGTTTTCTTCAGTATGTCATTTCTATTAGATTGTCCTTAATTATGAGTCAAAAACAACAACAAAAATAAATAATCTCCCATAGGTGATTTTCTAATGATTTATAATCTAGAATTTCTGGATGTTATACTAATGTTTCATAATGAGTTATTAAAATATTAATTTTTTCTAAAATTTATTCAATAAAAATAACTAATTGAAAAAATTAATGTAATTTTTAATATTAAAATTAAAAAATTGTAAAAAAAATTAAATTTACTTGTTATTAAATCAAACTACTAGTGTTAATTTTTTAACAAATCATTAAATAAACATTACAAAACTATTCACTTATGTTGTGGAACTAACTCAAATAAGAAGGAATTATAATTGATGCATTAATATGAAAATATTATTGTACAGCTATAACATCACCATTAAAAATAATAAGTGTTTTAAAATTATTTTATTAAATCAATAGGTCATATTTGATAAGATTTTGTGAAAAATATAATAAATAATTTATTAGTAAGTAGACAATACATACATTGAAAATTTGAATCACATTTTTTAGATCCTATTGAAAATAAAGGATTTAGGACTACTTCATCTAACCAGTACTTACCAAATTTGACAGATCATTAGTAGGGATAAAATATGGAAAATGATTCAAGAGAAAATAGTGAAATTATTTTATTTGAGTTATATATATGATGGATATATTTTTAGGTAAAATCGAGTTTCATTTTTTCAAATAACGATTCCTTAATGAAAACAGATTTTATGATTTCATGGTAAATAGATCCAAAGGGGAAACATAGTTGTTATAGAATATGGGTTTCCCAATCACTTAATAATTAAATTATTTAGAAAAAATATTTTATTATATATTTTAATTTTATCGACTAATTTAATCCTTTAATCTTATTCTACCTTTTCTGTGGAAAGGTAAAAAACATTCCTTGGTTTTTTTTTCAAAAAAATAAAAATTTTAACTTTTACAAATTGATATAATTATAATCCCATTTATAAAATACATTTAATTAGATTTATATTCTAATATTTATAAAACTAAATTTAACATAGTAACCCATAAAACATAATAAATATTTTTTTTAAAAAATGTGAAGAAAAAATGAATTTTATTATAACTATATTGAAATTCATTAAAATTATATAGATGTTAGGTTATTTTTTTAAAATATTATCAATTATATTCATTAAAATAATGTTTTTAAGTGGTTATTTTTTTATAGAGATTCAAATACATTAAACACATATTAAAATTATTTGAAAAATATCTATTTTTGAATGTGTTAGAGATTACAGCAAATTATTATGAATTTATTGATTTTTAGTAAATTTTAATGAAATATGAAAAAAATTAATTTAAATATCCATTTGTTAATTAATAAAATTAATTCCCCAAGAGAAAATTTTATAAACTTTCCAAATATATTTAATACATGTAATAATTAAAATATTAAAATATTTTTTATTCCATTAACAATATCATGTTTATCTTACACTATAATATACATAAAACCCCTAAAAGATATTTTTAGATGGCTGATGGGTGAGATAAAAAATGTTGGTAGTAGTGCTTAGTGATATAGATAATGTAGATCTCATAGTGATTTCAATAAAATTAATCTTACCTCATATATGATTTTTATCATTTTTTACTTATTGATGTTCATCATGTGTCTGGTTTATGGAAAACCATATCAATTTTACCATATTTCAATGGTTAGAAAAATAAGCCTCATAACGAAGTATTTTGCTACATGATTCAATTGTTACCCATTTCCATATATATTTTTGAGAGTGTTTACTTCTATGGATAACTACTAATTCTATACCGATGTTATGTTGGTCATATTTGATTAATATTATTCTTTTAAATAATAAATTAAATTATCATTTGTTCTAACTGTGATAGAAATGACCATTTAATATGAACAACTGTATCTACCTAATGGCCATATAATCCCTATTTCTATAATAGTGCAAACACCGTATAACCCCAATGGATATAAAATCCCAACAGTCATATTAAATTTATATATACTAAATATAAAACATCATCAAAATCACTCATCACATTCTCACATTTTTATTCGTTGTATATTTACCAAATTTCAAACATTAAAGTTATTCAAATTGATAAATAATAGGTTTTATTTTCAATAAAAATAAAGAGGATGAGTATATCATGTTTTTTCCATTTTATTTACAGTGATTATATTCCTCTTATAATTTTTCTAACTATGTCTCATTTAAGAATCATTTGTGTTTTTAATTATATATTTTGTTTTTATTCCTTAATAAAATATTTCAATGTTCATTTTACATAAGATATTACATTTAAAATAAGATATCATAACATAAAAGGAAAATTTATAATTATATGTTTAGGGTGTTACATTCTCCCTTCCATAATAGAGTTCCACCAAAACAATTATTACTCCGATGAAAAAAACTTATGTCACTTTAGTCTCATTACATCTTCTGGTTACCATGTATCTTCTTAAAACATATTATTCAACCATAGATAACTAACCAGTTGTATCATATTGTTTTATTGAACATTATAACCTTATCTGAATATATCTAATATTTCCTTTTCATAAGATATATAATATTCCAAGTGGACAACATCTATGTTAACACACGGAAGAAATATGATATATAAGTCAATAAAATTGACAAATAGAACACAACATGAATCATTGAGAAGTGTGTTAGGAGTTTCAAAAAATAATCTAAATTCCACATATGATCAAGAATATAAAAGAGAATGATTTATATAGGGATCATTATTACATTATATCCAAATATCATAACCTTCTTCAAATGTGATTTTTAAAAGATGTTTTTTTCAAAAAATTAAAACTGTAGATCTCTTTGACATATTATAAATATAGCTCTTCTATCTACATTTCTCAACATTGATATTTTAAAAAAATGTTTTAATATTTTCTATTATATGTTGAAAAATATTTGGACCTAATACTTTTTTCCCATTCATCCCATCACATTACATTTATACATATCTACCCTTAAGGTGATTCATATAATTCCATTTCTATTGAAGATTAGAATATTTTATTATATGAGAACTCTAAATGATAAATTTTTTGATCCCAAATTACTTTTAAATGAAAATAAAAGTATCTTATAATTTCTAAATAGAGTGTGATGATTTATCATTTATATTACAATGAAATGTTGGTACTACAATAAAACTATATTTCCAATTATTTTTAGTAAATAATGTACAAATTGTATTCAATCCTTGAATATAAATCATATAAAAATGATCATTTTATTCAAATAAGTATAAGAACTTTGTTTAAGTATAAATTTACCATATTCATAATGTGAAAAATCACCTCAAACATAATTTTTTTAATATGACATCTCATGTTGATCCACTACTACATATATGAAATTATATATTTTAGATGTCTTAGAAATACTAATAAATAAATCCATGGTAATTTAATATGTTCTATGATTAGTTTTATAAGAATAATATTTTGGGTCTTCTGATTATTTAACTTGTATTTCAGTTTATTTGAATGTTTTTGGATAATTAAAGAATAGTTTTTTAGATATTTGGGTATACCATGTGTAGGACCACACCATGGTGGAATCCATTTTACACATGGGATTAGCCTTTGTGAAAATATATGTTAGAAAGACCCACTGTGAGTCATAGTATCGAGCCTGACACTTTTTTAGTTATCTTATGGACCACAAACAAATTATCCTCACCATTCCCTAGTGGAGGGTGCGATGATTCAAAAAAAGAAAGTATTATTACACTAAAAACATGTGTTGTTCATGTCAGGTTTCTTAAGTGAGGATTGATTAAGAATACCATGTCCATGGTGGGCATAATCACCCCATGGTGATATGGTTTTTAGTGTTTTAATTGGGGAATTTGAACCATCGATCTTTCTTTAAGAGTCATGATGCCAACAGAATCACATGTTATATTGAATAGTTGATATTTAATTAGAATAAACTTTATTTTAACTCAATTAATTTATTGATTTTATTACTTTTTTGAGATATGTGCATCAAAATATTTTATAGATGAACCTATGGTGACATTTTGTTCGCCCTTTTAGATTCATAGTGAATTAACATTCATCATATGATATTGTTGTTAGACCTTATTGGAGGATTATATGTTGAATTATAGACACCTAGCAGGTTCTCATACATCGACCATACCAATATCTATCATTAACTATTGTGGTTTTCATTATGTAATATATTGTTGTTCTACCTCAACGACGTAGTTTATTTTTGTGTATCATTCTTTAACCAATGTAATGTTATAGTAGAATCAGTTCTATGTACCCTTTATATATGATTTTGATTAGGTTCTACGTGTGGATTTTTTGTGAATAAATCCTTATCAAATCATGATATTGATATCATTAATATTGATGTGTGAATATATTTACTATATATATCCCTTTCATATGACTGTTTTCATGGTATGATGGTTATGTTCTTGTGTGAATTGACCCCTTCTGTAGTTTAATCACATGTGTCTTCATGTGTAGCCCTTGGGACCCCTTATAAATATTGATAAAATGTGTGTTTTTGTGTGTGAATATTGATACAAATTTTGGATTTTTTATTTTGTAACTATATTTTTTTATTCTATTTATTATGTGTTGGTATTATATTTGGAGGATATTATTCTAGTATTGAATGATAGGTGGATATTTAGGTATTATTAATCCCTTGGAGGGGGAGATTTTGTGACATGTTATAATGATTATGATTGACCAAGAAATGGGGTAGTGGTGTAAAAACCTTGTGTCCCAACCTGAGTTAGTTCCTAGTTGAGTATACCATGTGGCCTAACCAGATGTAGATGAAGTATCATGAACACATTTTGGAATATATAAGTAATATATATAGTTTATGATACATTTTCCTACTACCCTAAAAATCATTAAACATGTAGTTTCACATAGATAAATGTGGTGACCATATGGTGAACCCATTATCATGATTTCTATTATATTAGTTCTTCCATCACGTATCCAAAAACAGAACATAATTGTTTCATAGAGGTTTGATTAGTTTATGAACACTTAAAACATGATTTATTGCTTCTTGATATAGTGGTTTTCTTATTATCAAATCATATAACTCTTTTGAATATGATCTTACATTAAGGATTCATTATATCTATCTAATAGGGTTATACTTACTCCATACATGGAAATATCTGTGATCCTATAGAATACTTGTTTAGCGATAAATGAAAGGGTAATAAACCTATGATAGGGAGATTATAAGATAGATCATGGTGTGAGAAGACCATACTGGGGTAGATTCCAAAATGTTGTGGTAGTTTCTTTTTTACCATCATGTTTTTTCAAATAAATTTTTTGACCAACCACATTTTGGTTATATTTCAATTTGATTCATGATGAAAGATAACTTTAATATCATCTATTATAACAATGTTATTATAATTTTCCATTGGATTATTTTTTTATATTTTTTTATAATTTTTTTAGAATTAAATTTAACACTATATGCTACAGGTATAATATCCTTGATGAAATTGTTCCAGCCTCAGATATTTATCAGAATACTCTACTATGTGGGGAGGCACACAAGATTTCATGGTTCTATCCTTATAATATTGGGTGATTTTTTAGGGGTTTATAAAGGATTTTAAAATGAGAATTATGATTATTTTCCTCTTTAAAATGTTTTGGGAAATGTTGAAAAGTGTTATGATTTGTGGAACTCTAATAGGGGTGTTTGTAAGTTTATAATAATCCCTTATGTGATGAAAAACGGAATTAATAGTGATGGAATTGATGTTATAATTATACATTCATGGTTTTCTCATAATCCTAGGTATGTTATTATATTATATTTTTTTTGTCTTTGGGTGAGTTTAGGCATTATGAAAAGGCAGGTAGGATCATATCTCATTTAAAAATATTGTTGTTTATGTGTTGTGGTGATCTAATTAAATTTCATTATATGTTCTTGTTATTCTATTATATATTGTAGTTTTATTTATATTATATTTCTTGGTAATTATTTTCTTTATATGTATATAAATGTGACTAATTTTCATGCTCAAAGAACAATGCATGATATATGAATTGTAGTTGGATGGTTATTCTTTTTCATTATGGATATCCTCCAATGAATGATTTTCGATATAAATGATTTATCTGTGCCAGTAAACTAATTGGATTGATATATAATATAACTATAAAGGATGTTATTGTAATACACATGATTTATATAAAACCCCACCTAGATTAATTTTTAGAGGATTGTTGATAGATACATGTTAGAATGACCCCAACAGCGAGGATGTTCATGTTCATTCATTATATAGATAGAGTGATGGTGCTAATCATGCTTATATTCATTCTATATAGGTTCATTTAATGAAACTACTACAACTTGTAATCATAATCATAGTTACTATTCAATTATGTGGAGTCTCTAGAACAATGATTGATTATTATCACAAATAATAGATCTAGAATACTTTATACTTCTAGGGAAATATATTACCTCATAAAAAAGGACATGATAGAAATCATTTATGAAGTCTTTTATCTAATATGGACCAAATAATATCATCATGTAATTTTTTATGACATCATACTTCATGGACTAACAAGAGGTGTTGTTGTATCATGAACTAGGTGAGATGACATGGGGGTCTTACCTAGGTGGGCATAAAATCCCTTTTTATTGATTAATTTTTCCCAAGTATGGTGAATCATTACATTGCATAGTATTTCATAGTCATTCATTAGGGATCGAGGTCAGTATCTGTGTATTTTTTGAATTTTATTGATTTATTTTATTTCACACATATTATGAATAGGTTATAGGAATAATATGATTGAGAGTTTGAAATCAACCTCTGACCAAAGTTGATCTACCATTTTTTGTTTTTTGATCGAATAAATTACCCATAGGTTCTTTGTGAGTGGTTTAATATGGATAGGGTTATGGGGGAGGAAAATGATTCTGGTTTTTCTTCAACCATCATTAAAATGTTGGGTGGGTTATGTGATCTTATAGTGGGTTGATCTACTAGTAGTTAGAAAATGTTGTACATGAAAAAGGAATAAGAATGTAGAATGAAATTAGAGTAGATATGGGCTCATTCAACTCCCTTCATGGGTGGTGTGGAACCTTATTTTTCAACTGTGAAATGTGTGAGAATTATTGTATGATTTTCACAATACCAATAATCAAGTGTAATGGATCTGGAATAATGTGGGTATCTTCAATATATCTTTATATGGTTCTTGAAAATAGACATTTATAGGGATTCAAGGAAAAAATACACTATTGCACATCAATCATGGAGAGGACCCATTAGAAACTTTAACCCTAGAGACTTATGTGGCCCATGAATGTGGAACAGGTGAGGACCTATGGATAAAATTTATGAAGAGTGTATGTAAATTATTTGTTTCTAGCTAGTAGTGACGATGGACTTTTAACTCTTAGAGGTATGGACTTGGCCATATATATACTATCTTCTGAATTGTTTGAAAAAACATCATCCCATTGTTTTTATAGAAATTCATGTAAGTGTTTTAAATGACATACCTATAATGTTATCTTATGAATTTATATCTCCAAAAACACCATTGGAATTAAATTCAATCATATTTATATAAATACATGATATACCATTGTAGTTTCTTGCTACATACATCTATGGGATTTCTAGATTCTTGATATGAATAGCTTCGATGTGATCTTCATCATGGATTGAATAACTAGTTATATGCTTTCCATAATTTATATTGGAAATGGGAATACATTACTATTCCTAGGTTGGTGTTTTTGAATACTAGTGAATGGGATATCAGAAAAGGAATAATGGGACAAAACCTTACCCATATTGAAGATATTACAATATATGTAGTAGTCTAGGATCTTATAGAAGTTCCAAAAGTATCTTTCTCTTCTTTTCCCCAGGTATTAGACCTATATATAGATGTCTCCCCAAAATATTTCTCTAGTCTTCAACAAGGTAGACGATTTTAAATTATGATAAAAATCATGTGAATAGTGAATATTGTAATTATTCTTTCATGTAATATGCCACTAAATGAGTTGATGGAACACATGGAAGAACATGATATTTTTTATGAAAAGGGTTTTATTAGGCTGAGTAAATCTCTCTATGGTGACACAATGGCTTTATAAAGAATAAAGAGTCCAGTATTTTGGTATGTGTGTTATAATGTAAGATGAACTAAGTTAAAATAATGAATTTATATCCATTTTAGAGGATTATTTATCTGTTTTATCTGTTATTAGAATAAAGGGGAACCCCATAATTGACTTATGGTCAAGGGACCACCATCTATAGGTCATAGTGAACATGAAAAAGGTAATTTTCAAGAGTATATATAGATGTAATGAGTATGTTTTCATGGAATTCAAGATGAAATATTTACTAGTTGTGTTCATGGTCTCATTTATTGAAATTTCCATCCTTATCTTGGCTCTATCACTAGGGTTTTTGTTGATTATATTAAAAAATACTAAAAACCCTTATAACATTATTCTATTCACTATGAGATTACATTGATTAAACATTGTGAAAATTATCTGTATTATAATCTCACAATGTATCACTTATAGATCCAGATGGTATTTCTTCTTTGACATGTGATCTCTTATATGAAGATTTCTATGGACTGGAAAAATTTAGAGGCCATAATATCATTGTATTGACCAAGATATGTGGTTGAAGTCAAGTTTTTCCCTTTTTTATTGGGAAACTACCGATATTTCACAGTTTCTTATTCCCATTTTGTATCACCTACAACTCATCATACCAATATGGGGGGAATTTTTAATAGATAGAACAAAATAAAGTAGCCTTCCAAGAGTTTAAGTAAATATTGAAGACAACATCGATCCTAATATTTCAGAATTATAGGATTGATTATAATATTTAATATGTTGTCTAAATTTATGGATTAATAGTTATGTTGATGTAAAGGGATCATATAGTTTCTTATAGGTCTAAACAATTATGATCTCATGAGAATAACTAGCCTACACATGACATATAAATGCCAACTGTGTGTTATGCTCCTCAATGTTAGAACCTTTATATCAATAGTGAGATATTTTTCCTATATATGTAAAAATGGATAATGAATTATATATTTTATAATTAATTTCAAATTATATACTATATTACACGGATATATTATCTTAAGATGCTTGATTTTAAGATGGACATTGGTATTGGGAGTTCTAATGTCATTATAGATAATCTAAATTAGAACACATAGGGGATTCAATATATTAATTGAGAAGAGTAATGGTTTTCATTGAGATTATTGGATGAGTGGATGTTGGATAAATTTTTGGATAAAGGGTTGATGGTGTGTGATCTCTTGGGAATCACATCAATGTAGGTGGATTTAGTCATAAATAACTAGGAAAGAGATTCTATACTATTAGTAATACTAGAATGTTTGATAAAAATCCACCCATCCACAAGATAACAGATTAAATATGATGAGAAGATAAATTTTCATAGTATAGTTTTGGTACCTACTTCTACCTCAGAACATTTGATGAGGGGCTCCCATTCTTCTCAGGGGCTATTGAACCCATGATTGATTTTTTTATTGTAATGTCATGTGATAATTCTGGTTTTCATGACTAAAAATAAAAATTGAAATATTATACCCTTGTTGCATGACCTATCATAGGATTAATAAAGATCACTAGTGACCCTGATTATTACTTCATATACATACCAAAACTATTTTTAATTAGGATGATGTAATAATTAAATTCATGATATGGTTTTGAAAAACCCAGAGAAGTTGAGAGGTCATTTAAGTGATTTTCATTCAAATGGTGAATTTGGAAAAATTCATTCCATGAAGTGTTCGACATTATTAAAAGGAAAAATTTAGAGGGAAAATCCACCATGGTTGAGTTGGAGGTTCATAGTGTCTTAAATGAGAACTTTTATTGTTATAGGGGACAAGACATGGAAGAACATACCATAGTGAAGTCCATTTTATTATTTGATCTACCTTTGTTAAATGAGATAAAAAAAATTCCTATGGTAGAGAGTGGTTTTGGGATTCTAGAACTGGACACCTCTAATGGAAAAATTTCCAAATTGGCATCACCATGCCAGGGTGGATGGAATAGTGAAAAAAATGAGAAAGGTTCGTGCACCATGACATGGGGGTGGATGTGTTGGGTTTTCTAGTCTTAGTGTGTTCAAGAAAATAAAACCAATGGTGTGAATCACCCTTCCATATTAATAAATTATTTCATTTATTAAATAATCAATTTCAGCCTTTGATTTACTGGGGATGAGTTATGATGTTTAATGCTTCCTCTTGCAATCATTAATGACTGATGATTAATGAAATTTGAATAACCTTTCAAACTATTATATGATTGATACTTCTCACATTGTGAGTTCCAAAAAGAAATGGGTGAAGTAATTATGAGATTTTATCTATCATTTATACTTTTTATGGAGTTTACATTCATCCCAAACCTACCATTACTCGACCTTTATGTAACATTTGAAAATGAGAATTGGGTACTTGACTAGTTTTATACATTCGACTAGACAATGATGTACCATTAATGATGGTGGTTATCATCAGGTATTTAGATGTGTATTTTCCTCCTATGTTTGATTCCATATGTTCTATCATTTTAAAACCCTTGTTATATTATACTAAAGTTGGTTATTAGGGCCTGTGATGTGTGAGTTTGATCTAACTGGTGAATGGAATGTATCATAGAATCAGCCTTTCAAAAATAATTAAATTTACATTTATATGTGTGAGGTAGGATTCTCCATACCATATAGGGACCTTATTCATGATTTTTCCATGGTATGAATATATATTTTTTCTATGGATTAACCCATTCTGGAGATTTCTCGCATGTGTGTGTGATGCCCATGAGACCCATTATTTTATATTTATAACATGTGTATGTGTGTTTATTAATACCCATTCTTTATATTCTATGTTTTTCAAAAATATATTTTCCCTATTGTTTGTGATGGTATATCCATTGGAGGAATTTATTCTGGTAATAAATATATTGTCGAATTTATTTGATTGGAAAACAATTTATTTTTATTCATGTACAACATGTGATGATGATGATGATAAAATAAGTCCACAGGTATGTATATGATGGCCTTATTTTCTGGGCTATTAGAGTCACTGGTTATAATGAACATGTGGCCTGAATTAATGTTGTTGAATGTTTTGGACGACCTTGTGGCCTACCCCATGATAGAGATGAATCTTGATGACATTATGGACTGACATGAGACTGATTATTTTGGTTGTTTCTTAGAAATATATGTTCTGAAATTATAGTCTATCCATGATCACAACTTCTATTATGATCATTCATCCAACATATAGATGAATCAGGTAGAATAGGGGTTGGTGGTACCTGGGAAATTGTATGATTACTCAGTATATGGTTTTCTATTTAATTATTGAATATTTTACATATTATTAAAAACTACCCCACCTATTCATGTTATCATATGTTCTAGATGCATAGATTTTATTTATACTAGGTTATTCACATACCCTACAAGGGAATATTGATGTGCATAAACACTTTATGACCAAAGATCCATGATAGAGAAAGGAACAGTGATATGGACAGGAGGATATTGACATTTGTTTTTGGATTTAGTATAATGGTTGACATTAGATTATCTCCATTGTGTCCTTATTCAGCTTTCTATTGTTTCTAATATATTGTTTGACCTAACACATTTTGGGACTCTGTTTGTTTATTAAATTTATTATGATAGTTGTCATGTATTTTATCAAAACAATATTATAATTATTATATGATTTATTATTCTATTTTTTAGTCATACATTTAAAATTTATAGGACTATATACTTGGATAATGATGGTATAGTCTCACAACTGATGATTTTCAGACCCTATCTACTAGTCTGAAAACTCTTGTGCATGGGGAGGGACACATGAAGCCATGTGGTACTCGGGTTGGACTGGGTGCTTCGGGTCAACACATTACATTATTTGATTTATATACTAGTATAGATAACATTTTATCCATTAATTTATATTTATAAAATTTATCCTTTTCTTTAAGGCATACCAGTCATATATATATATATATCATAATAACCCTATTCATGTGGTTCCAAAAATGTGATACTTATGAGATTTATACTTCTTTGTTCTTCCTAGGTGAATGGGGAAGGATCAGCTCTATTTTTATTCACAATGACGATTATTAAATTGAAATATGAAAATGAAATATATATAGGTTCTAAAAATTATAATTAAATATTTATCATGGTTGAAAATGGGAATAATTTATACCTACAGATGTTTAACCATGCCATCTTTATAGGCCTCATTGATGATTAAAAATATTAATTGTTTAATAATAATTTCTGAATGAAATTATTTCATTCCTTCCTTGATGATTTCAATATCTGTTATTTTAATATCCATAAATATTGGGTCACCCCAAAATACACCTGAATAATAAGGTGTCATGGTTATTTCTACTGAAATCCTCAACCACCTTGTTTTCTTTCCATGGGCAGTAATTTTCTTTAGAAATAAATTTCATCAATTAACTATAACTATCTCCATTGGTTTTTTTTCATCCTTTATTAATTAAATATGAAAATCATGTTCTTTTGATCATTATATATATCACCCTTTTATCAAAATGATAAAACATCCATGTCATTTAATAAAAAATTACTCTTGTATTTTATAGTCAATTAGATAGATAATATTTCACTTGTTTCCTCGATTGGTTTATGGTATAACTAATCACCTTGTAATTTTTCATAAGGACACATCATAATCATTCTTGTAAGAATAATTATAAATAAATCTTATTTAGTATAGTGTACCAGAAATATAATTCCAGTGATTTAATTATTATTAAGATCTCTAAAGAGTTTTTCAAAATATTTAATTCATAGTAGCTTCACTCCCTTTTAAATTAACATGGTTAGTGGACTTTAAAATCATGGAAATTTCTCACAAATACTATATAAAACCCAAAAAACTATTAAATTTCAATATATATATAGTTGTTTAATTTTAAGGATATTTTTAAATAACATTATTTCGTTTTGAATTTTATAATGTACCCTCACCAATGATTACGTTTCCAATGAAGGATTCCTTTTGTAGCAAAAAGTGACACTCCATGAACCATTAATATAATTTTTTTCGATTCATAATTTATTTTTAAAAAATCTCAAATACTCTTCATGTTCTTTAAAAATTTTATAATTTTATTTAGTATTATGAATAAACAATAACAAAAAAAATTTATATTTAATCTATAAAAACAATATTAATTATATCTATGATGATATTAGGTCTATTTTTTAGTCTGAATGGCATCACTATATTATTATTCTGTCAATATCTTCTGTATAAATCTATATTTGAAATATCATATCTTCTTAAAATTAATATACTATATTAAGATAAATTATTTTATATTTATAACTATTTAAAACCTATATTTTCATCATAAAAATTTATTAATATAGGGTAGTGGCTACTTTTTCATGATCATGATCTTACATTTTTCATTATTTTTTAATATTTACATGCATTTAACTAACATTATACATAGAAATAAGGGATAGTGCACCCTATGGTAAATTAATTGGTCATATAAAATGCTTTTAAATATTCTATTATAGATTATTGTATAATTATTCAAATTTAATTGGTTTCATTAAAGGAAGACTCTTCAATATAATTATAGAAACATTTACGAGTTTGAATGAAAACTCAAGCTTGAATTCCTGGCAATTATTGGGAAATAAATAAGGAAATAAATCCATATATTCCAAAAAAATTATTATATCATTATCCTTTGTTTAGTCCCTTATTATTTGAGCCATATATCCCACATTATTTTCAATCATGTTCTTCTTATTGATTTTTACCAAATAGAGTCCATCATCATAACTAAGATGGTATTTGATCATTCCTTGATTAAGGATATGAAATAAAATTTACCAATCCATATAATTGAGATTATATCCAGGTATATAGAGACAATCAATCTCAATCTTTACATCAATTTTTACCATGGAAAGAATTAATATATTTTTTTCAAAGTATCATCCCAAAAATCTAATATGATACTTGTTATATACCTTTGATAGAAATATCAAAACATTAAGTTTATTCATGAATGATTAAATATCTAGTTTTATAAGTAGTCAATAAAAATCATTATCAAACATACATGATATGAAAAAATGTTAAATTATTTAATTATAAATATTCCATTTCTGAGGTGGATAACATTTGTGACATTCACCAATTCATTATCACATTAAACATAAACAATATTTATTTCATAGGACCCACATTATTCTCTTGAGAATATAGGTTATAGATTATTATTGTTGTCATTATAGAATATATATGGGTATTTAGATTCATAATTCTTTAAATCATACCATTTCTAGGATTAAAGTATAGAAAGGGAATTAGTTTGGACCTTCATCTCCTCCATTTTTGGTAATTTTTCTCACCACATTTTATTAATAATTGTGTGATTTATAAACTACTATATCACATGTAAAACATATTATCAATCAATTGATGTAATTTTTCAAATGGTACCTCAAATTTTATTTGACACAGGTAATTAAATTCTGTTTCCTATAAGTGATTTAACATTTTAGTTTCCTTGAATCATTATTTTATTTTATTTTTACTAATTCCATGATAATAATGAGAGTCTGTAGTACCCATTTCAACCATAGGTGTATATATAAAAGAAAATATTTATTGCTACTAAAGAATCTTATGACTAATTTGGTTCAATGAGAAGGGATTATGCAACTAAATAAATGATAGATTTTGTTTTTAGGGACAATGGTAAAACCGAGTGGATAACTGGCGAGCCTTGTGAAGTTTATTTTATAGGTATTGATGGATTCATCCATCCTTTTCTCATATCATGAAATTCAATATCCATTTTATGGTGATGTGTTTGGGTAAAATATATTATGTGGAATATTTTCTCAAAATACTCCCATTCAATATATTCTACTTTTTATTTTTACTCATAATCTTAATGAAAGTACTACATTTATAAGCTTGTCTATTTGGATGATAACCAAATAAAAAAAATCATTTCCTAATATTCAATGAATGGAAAATATCATTTTTTATTTACCAAATTCTCAACTACTAATGGTTTTGATGAAGCACTAATAGAGAGTGTCCATTTCTAAATGAAGAACACATTGGAGAGTTATTCATTGTTTGTAATTATTAGATGTGTGACATGGTTACTATTTTTATTCATATCAAGGGAATATTGGTTTAGGATATCTATGAGATGTTGAGCTCTAGATCATATCCTATTTGGTTTCTTCTTGGGAAAATGAGATCATCTTTATTCACTCAGATATTTTACTCAATATATCCATGATCTAGATATTACTAAACCCTTATCAAGGGTAATAAATAAAACACTATAATATAATTAGTTTCATTAACTATATGAATATTAATATTGATGATTTATATGTCCATAAAGCCATACTTTTTTGTTATGATACAATTAGTTCAACATAATAACCACTAATTTATGATATTTATAATTATTAACCAAATATAATAATATAAATAATATTTCAAAGATATAAACCAATTATATTTAACCATAATAATCAAATATTTCACAGCAATTCCATTGTTTAAACATTAAATTTTTCAAACTAATGTTCAATCCTAAAACGTAAAGGATTATTGCCTCTAGTAATTTTCTATGTAAATTTATTATTAAACTACATATCTCTAATAACCCTCGTAATATTCATAGTAAATGAATTCCTTTTATGTATATTCAACAATAATTTTCTTTGGGAAAACATGAAGAAAATGGGGTGATCTCAAATTATTAGTAATGTAAAAACTTTTCAATGATTCATAAAGGTATAATTCTTATGAATGTGGGAAACCATGATCATTAGAGATACACATTATTAAAGATATAATGGGAACATATGAGATAACTAGAAGGCCTAGTATAAAAAATAAAAATGAGTGGAAATAGAAGTTCATAATATTATCATCATATATTCGTAAAACATATAATATACCATGGAAATTTGTGAATCTAATTGTAAACCAACCAAATATAACATCGGAATGTTACACAAACATTTACACAGAAATCATATTATATGTTATGGTTTACCAAAAGGTTTATCATAACATAATGGATCAAGAATCATTAGCTATGTAGTATTACATAGTGGATTAGGAGTTACTACCCTTATCCCATAAATTTAAAATCATAAATATAACATCCAATAATTATGTTATGATTTATATAAAATTAACTAGATAAATTATAATTATATATAAAAACCACATGTTATATACTGATAAACCATATTTCTACCCCACAAAATAAATTATACATATCATCCAAAAAAATTCATGAAAATAAGATTGGTCACACAATATTTTCAAATTGTATTACATAATATGAAATCAACAGCTGGATTTATTGATAAGAAAAATCCAATAACCAGGAAAATGACTATCATAAGAGAAACTAGATGGTCAATCATGAAGCATAACCTAATTTTTGGGAGATACTTTAGATATATATAGGATCATTTATGTAAAATAAAGTAAAATATTTTTAATAAAACAAATTTAAAATTTTCATAAAAAGAAAAAATTATAAGTCATATTGAAAAACTAATCCTTTAGGAGGTGATAAGAAATGTTTTCAGGAAAAATTATCTTAAAATATTCCACAATAACATAACTATTAAAATAAACCAAGTGTGTGGAATGAATTGTGGAGTAGAAGATACAATATATATTAATGCGAAAATAAATTCATTTTCAATATATTTATATAATTTTAGAGAAAACCCATATTGTTGAAAGTGACATAATTTTTTTTATATAGAGATAAATTGAAATATGGATATATATATAGGATTAAATATATATATTTTTTCATAAAATTAAATTGAAAACAATAGTGGTATGAATGAATATTGACATGTAATATAATTATTTAATAAATATGAGTCAAATTAATCATAGAAATAACATATATTAATGATGAATGAAATAAATGAATGATGAAGGAAAATTAATCAAACTTTTTTTTGTAATAAAATTCTAATACAACATGAAATAAAATACAATATTGGTATATAATTTTTTTATAAAAATTAAAAGGGGGAAAATGAATTAAAAGAACATGATAATGATATAATCATACTTATGGTTTTACTTGATTATAATAACATTAATACAAAATATTGAAAAAATATTTCAATATAAAATGTTGGTAATAATAATTGTAATGAAAATGAAAAAATGACTTGAGATTTTATAATAATGTGTGTGAGGTTATATAGAAGAATTTAATATAAACATTGGTATTGTTTTGTCATTAGAAAAATATAATAATGGTGATTATAAGTATATTAATAAAATTATTAGACAAGAGAATAATATATTAGATAAATTATAAGTATAATTTTATTAAAATATGATCATTGTTACATATCTTTGGATCTGGTGAGTATAAATACATATTATTTCATTATGAAATATGTCTACAAATAGGATGTTATAGAATCAATTAGTATAATAATTCCTTATGAGGATAAATTTTTGCACATTTGAATGATATTAGAATCAATAGGATTTTCTGCAGACTTATCACTAGCTAATCATTAAAATGTACAACTTGATAAAAAGTGTCTATGATCGATGTTGAAACTCATGGATGTCCCTATGAGATCTATTATAATAGAATAACCACCTAAAACTATGAAAACTAATTACCTTACAAATGGGTATTATTTTACTGTCTTCAAGGGATTTATATGAATTATTTAAGATAATGTACAAAATTAAGGATTAATTTAATAAATTATATATATATTCTATTGTATTTTATCCATTAATTAATGATAAACTGTATTCTTGCAGAGATAAAATTTAATCAAATAGTAAAATTTTGATTTTATGAAAATGCATTTTGATACATTATTTAGTATTTATCTAATTTATAATAAATATTAATGACTTATAAATAAAAAGTTACAATATTAAAAGGAGTTATATTTCAAGGAATCATTTTTATGTGTGTAGGGTATTTATATTTAATAAAATAAAATTAATGATTTTAAGAAGATGTGTTAAAAATATATAAATCAAAATAAATTAAAATTAATATGATATTTAATATATCCATTGAATCAGAATAAAAACATTTTATACTTAAAAAACCATTTTTTTCTTAAAAACAAAATAATTTTTATGTGTTTCTATATTAATTTTTTTTTACCAATTATAGAATTTTAATATAATAACATTTATTTCATACTTGTATTCATAATTTAAAATTTTTTTATGAAGAAAAATTTTTGTTTTGGAACAAATATAATTTATCAAGGTAAAGTAATTTGGTTTACCAAAATAAAGATAAAATGACTTAAATGTGTTATATAATGGTGTGATGTCCAAAAATATCACAAAACATAAACCCAAAATTGGTGGATGATGGAATTATTAACATCCCCTGTTTTGTCTCCATTTCGTGTCCATATTAAATCCAATTTCCATCGAATATTACATTCTTTATTCATTATGGAATGTTTATTTGAGAAAATTCTACTCAATCTCACTAATGGAAGGAAAATAATTGAAAAAACACAATGAAAAATTGTAATTATGTTTCTATTTGAATAAAACCCAATATTTTCTTCCTACCAAGACACTATCACAATTGATTACTTTAGTTAAAAGTATGGAGTGTCAAATCCTTCATTTTCCAGAGGATTTGTAAGAGAATATTCAACTCATAAACATAGGTTTTATCTACCCCCTAATCATTTATTCTTTATATTCATTAAAATATTTTGAAAAATAAATTATCAGTTAAATAACATGATATTAAATGAATTATTTTCTTATAAACGTGATACTATAGTTGTAATATAACATCTTTTTAATCATTCTTTCGTTATAACCCACTCTTGTTTAGGTCGGTTCTACCAACTATGCAAATGAGGGGTAAATTTTTATTTTACAAATGATTTTGAAAACATAAATGATAGTAATATGATTTAATAATGATGAATACAATATTTTTTAAAAATTATGTAATGCTCATATAGATATGTATAATCATTAATAAAATAATTTTCCAATTGAAATTAAAAAATAGACATTAATTTCTCCATAATAACCATCCTCATAACTTCCATAAAAGGATCATCGGACTTTAAACCTATGTAAAGAATATCTATGTGACTTAAAAAATATCTCAATGGTAAAGACTACATAATAAAAGATTATAGACCTAAATCAACCTATTAAAACTATCCCAAATAGAACAATTAACACAAAAATATTAAATTCCACAATTAAGTGTTCAATAATTGGTTAATATGAAATAATATATTAATTAAAAATAGTAAAACAAATATATTTATTGTTCTCATAAATATTAATACTAAATATATATTTATTATATAGTTGTTTTGAGAATATATTAGAAAATAATAATCTAAGGTTAGGGTTTTTATTATCTCATTGTATACTTCTTCATTACTCTATAGATCATCATGGTGGGAATTTCACTGATATTTTAAATGTTATGATTATGTTTGTTTAACAAGTGGGTACTCATCCTCTTTGACGTATTCGGAATACTCTGGATATATAGTGTTGCCTCCTCAATGGCCCTCATTCATAGAAATTCAGTTTGAATTTGATTGGCCTCGTTTGTCATTTCATTGAACATGAAACCTATAGCATCTCATTTTTTTGAAAAATAAAATGACTTCATCATCCCATTATAATAAGTACTCTTTACCATATTCATAAACCTTTTTTGGCTCTTCACCCATAATTTTTTTAGGAATAATATTAATCATTCAAAAACTCGAAAGGATCATAATATTTTTTTTTTGTTTTTTAATAAATGAAATGGAAATATCTTAATGGTTTAGAAATAAAAGCTAAATAATAATTTAATTGAATCCCCATAAATGTATGTATATTTTTATAAAAACTCTCAAGGTGTTTGGAAACATATATTATTTATATTTTCTATAATGTAGTATAATGGATAGATATGGGTTTCTCACACAAGTAGATTACTATCTATTAACTAAGAATATACAATTAACCTTATATAATAATTTTTTTATTATTTTGTTAAAAATTTTAATGATATAGAAATAATAAGAAAAATCATAACCAATATTAAGTTTAATAGTATGTTGTTATAATTATTGTAAATCACCCTAGGATTGGATTAAGGTTACATCATTATTCATGTTGCATGTGTAAATTCTTTTTGATAGTTGAATTTTTAAATATAAGTCATGAACAAAAATCATTTTATTTATTGGTTGTGAAATCCTTAATTATAAAGAAAACTACTTCCATATCCACCATTAATCAATGCTGACAAGTCACTTAAATTGAGTGTATAGAATCATTCATCGCCCAGCTCCATCATTCATTTTTACATTCATTGAAAATCCCAACTCAATCATGAGATAATATCTTGTTCACTGGAATGGTGAGAGAGGATATCAATAAATAATTTATGTGGACTCATGATTCATGTCATGGTAGAAAATTAGAAAAACCTTAAATTTCATCCTCATCCACCATAAAAATGATTAAAGAATTTTGTAATTTAATAGTAGTATCCCGTAGTCACATGTATCCTCCTCGAAGGCCAATATTCAGGGCAGCCACTAATTATTGAGTGTAACAATTCACTAAAGAAAAATGATATTGTGACATGAATAGTGAATGAATAAGATAAAAAGAGAGGGAGATATAATCATAAAATAGTGGTATAAAACAGATGGAACACTGTAATTGAAAAAAAACTAATATGTTTCAAAATAATGAAATTAAAATAGAACTATAGTTTAAAATAATTAGAATAGGGAAGAATTTGCCTCCCATATAAGGTCCATTCAATCTATTGGCATTAAATATGGTTCTTATATTTGTATAAAGAGAAATCACCTATTTGTTTTCTACATTTATATGTCTTGAATAATTATCTATCTCAATCAATGTTAGAATTCTTCATTATTTTAATTCATGTGTTTAATGTATTAAAATGTTGGGGGATTCAAAATTTTTGTATAGAATCATCCTATGTTGTCTATAGAAAAATTCATACATAACCTTCAACAATTAATCATGGAATCATCATGACTTTCATGTCGATTTCTCCCCCATATTTTCACATTTTCTATCACTTATTTCTTCATAAATTTCATACTTATAATATAAAAAACTCCACAGTGCACGAAAGGAACAATGATGAATACTTTGGATTCCATATTCCCTTCCAAATTCATTACTTTTGAATCATTGTCCTATACGGTGAAAATCCAACACCACAACATAAAACATAAATTATATATTCATGTTTATATAACTATGGAATAACCTATATCTTCACTAAGATGGTTATACTTCCAATTTTCTGACCTTGATGGCAAAGATCAAACTCACAAGGAGTAACTCTCCTCATCCTTTCCAACCCCATAGAATAACACTAGTGCAATAATAAAGGGATTTATATTCCTTCCCATTAATGATATACATCCTTTAGAATGGTTTGATTCGTATTCTATAAATTTTATTATTCTCCTTCTAAATGAAAATCATTATGGCTTTCTAAGGATCTAGAGATGATTCATGGTAATTTTGGGCCTTGAAGGTGGCAATACACTTATGATCAGGCTTCCATAGTAAAAAATGGTGTTCTTTAATAAGTATAGGCAGTAGTTCAGTGACATTGAGCAAAATAGGTTTCATCAAGCAATGAAGGGATATGACAAAGGTAGAGGTAGTCTGGATATTTATAGACATCATCATTTCAGTCAATGATCAATAGTACCCATGAAAACAATATTCTCTATTTAATTTTATAAAATTCATGAACTCCCATATATTAAAACAGATGGAATCTGAATCTCATATCACCATGGAAGCAGGGGATGATCCCTTGAAAAGACTCCAAAAACATAAATGGGCCTCACTGATATGCGTCGACAATGCCGACTGTATCTCATGTAATGTGATAGTTTATCCCCGCATGACCTAATATAATCCTACCAGTTGATATTCTCTCCCTAAAATGCTTTTTTGGATGACTGGCCCTTATTGATCTAGCAATTTGTATTTCTTCCCAATTTTATGAGTGCAAGTTATATGGAAACTTTTTTAATACCAAAAAAAATTGCATCATAAAATTAAACCATGAAATTCGTAAATAATTTCCAAAATTCTATGGTCAACATCTTTATAACATTTTATCTTATTTGTTTCACTAATTTTAATTTCCCAAATTTTTAATAAGTAATTAGTTAAATGGTTATATTTGATAATATATATTTATAATCATAAGAAATAGTTTAAAAATGTTCATGCTAAAATGAGTTGATCATTAATTTTTACCTTCTTTTAATCAATTCTATAAGGAACATATGACTCTTATATCTATCACATCTCCCACTAAAGTGATATCCTGGGAAAATATATTTAACATACCCCATTAGTTAGAATAACCTTTGTACATGCGACCATTCATTTGAAGTATTAGTTTTGAAGATTAGTGATAGACCATATTGATTAAAATTCATTATTGTTCACATAAGATAGGTGAATACACCATGTAACACACACACAGACACACTAGGTAACATATCAAACATGAATCATATAAAACATTAATTGTATCCACTACAAACCCATATATGAGAAAACATCAATCATGTGTCACATGTGTTACACACTAACCTTATGTGATTAAAATTAAAACATACAGTGTATGGTATGCACAAACATTCCAAATAATCATGATAATAATTATTATAAACATTCACTGATGATAAAACCACTTACCATAGGTAAAATATTTTTTTCAAGATAAGTGTTGATGTCAAAATCAAATTGAGTAACTGAATCTTAGACCCATCCCAAATTAAATAAAATTTAGAAAAAAATATTATATTTTAAGATAATATAAACACAAAATGGTAGTTCATGATCCAATATACAAAATATGATCTGATGATTATGTGCTTGGTTCAAACATTTAAATATTCTAATTATTTGAATTCTGGTTTTGATTATACCCATGAAAAAAACCCAATTATAACACATAAAAAACCCTTATAAATGTTCAAAATATGAATTATATAAATGAATTTTGGCCATTTTTATGAGAATGGGGTTGTTCTAGATGAAGGGATAACCCATAGAATTTAAATCATTGTTTTGAACCATTGTTTAGGTGTCAAATATTGAAGACAGTAAGTGTTGTGGGAGGATAAATTACTAAAGAGAGACAAGTTTATGGATTATTAGGGGAATGATTTTTTATTAAAAAAAGATTATTGGATCATTTAATATATATTAACTATTTATATCAATGGTGTGAATTATGTATTGAAATCATGAAAACTTCAAAAAAATAATTAGTTAAAGGAAATCCATTGATGTTCACATTAAATATTTGTTTATGAATAATCATCAAAGTGTTTCTAAATATAATGATAATGGGTATTAGGTGACATTTTATAAGAACGACTATTTTATAAAGTGTTTTACAGACAAAATACTTATAATAAGGGGGAGTGAATGAACAACAAATTGATAAAAAATTTCCGAGTTGGTAATTCATGTTTCATGTTAATATAGAATTGTAAATCATAATCAGAATATAATATATTTCTATTTGGTAGAAGAAATTTATAGGATTATCAAACATGAATTTGTGAGATGTAAATCAAGCTATAATATGGGGAAATCTATATATGTGTAATAATTAAAAGGGTAAAGTTGACCAAAATAGTCACATTGTGATGACCCAAAGATTGATCAATAGAAAATACATTATTATAATTATTTCATATAGTATAACCCCATAAAATCTCATAGATAAAAAAACTAAAATAATTATAAATGAAATATTAATGAAATAAAATGAATTTCAAAAGTTATGAAACCTATAGAGATGAAATAATAACATGACCTTTGGAATAGTAATGTGACCCTTATGAATATTAACCTAGACAATTGAATAGTAACCACACCAATGATACTATAAATAAAAATTTTACATTATTTAATTTATAATATGATATAATTATATCATAGTTTAGGTAAAGAAATATTTTAAACATTATTAATTAAGTGTTGGTAATTTTATAGGTTATAAATATTTAGTCAATTTGCAGATTAATTTAATAATTTAAAATATTTCTTTTTGAAAAAATGTACTCATGAATTAATATTTTCTTGTCTTATGATTGTGGAATTATTTTATGAGACCTTAATTAAATTTTCAAGGTATTAGAAAACCAGTTTTAATATAAAATTTTTTTTATTCAATGTATATTTATTTTAATTAAAAATTAAATATATTTACCTTAAAAAAATTATTTTCTTAAAATTTAGTTCATTTGTGATTTATACACATTAATAAATGGTTAGGGTTTATTTTTTGATATTTTTTTAAAAACTTTGATTTTTTTTGTGAATAGTAAAATACAATAATTTATAGTATATATTCATTATTAATTTAATACACAATTCATTGAGTCACGTATGATGTAAGAACCATTGGTTAAAACTCAAGTTATTTAACTAATTTATTTAGTCTCATTACTTTACACTATATATTTTCATGAGAAAATAATAAACTAATGAATTGAATAATGAAAAACACCCCTTCTACACTACAAATACCATCCATCACCACATCTTCTCCCCACAAATCTCAGGCCTTAAGCCTGATCTTAATTTTTCTAAATAAAATTAAAAAAACTCTCCACATATCCAAGAGTTTTTATCAAAATAAATATGAAATCCAATCCCCTATGGATGTTCCCTAAAAGAAGAAATCAAGAGGTACAACCTTCTTCCTTCTCTTTTAATTTCTTCTCACATTCCATTGTTTTTTTATCTTTAAACCTTCCCTAATTTAAATTATATGATAACTCCAGAACCTTATATACAATATAATTTTGTTATGATAATTTAATAACCCATCATCAATTATTTTCCCTATCATTTTTTTTCAATAAAATGAAATCATAGTTTGTGATGTGTTAATTCATCAGATTCAAGGAAGATGAGTTTTCAATTGATATTACCTTCATATAAGATGATCATAAAACCATTATTATAGTTTTAATATATTATAATATATTTATAATATCTTATTTAATGTTTTGGAATCAGTTTTTTACACATGATAGTATTTTATAAAACAAAATTAGTTCATTGTGATCGAAAACCACAGAAATAAACTAAAACGATTATCATTAACTATTTATATAATGATTCATCCTCATTATATAAAAAAATTTATATAAGAAAAATTTAACCTCTAGAATTTCATTAATAACAAATAAGTTCAATTATTTATTAATCACCCCTAATTTATATAGACTTTAATTCATGTATACAACTAAACCGATCATGAAAACCAAGGAAACGAACTCTCCCAAATGATGAAATTAAATCTATTAACCCATGAAAAATGCAATAAATGAATTAAAAAATTTGTATTAAATAAAATAAATTGGTTAAATTATATTAAAATATTAATTAATAAATCTAAATTTATTATCCATGACATTAACATCAATTGAATAACACCTTTAGACTTAAGGTAATGGATTCTATATGAACCTCCATTATTCTGTAGAGTTACTCCTTGCATTTTACTGAACTGAACTTCCATTTTATTTTTATGTAAATATAATAATTTATGTTTCTATGTTCCACAAAAATTTATAAAGATACATTCATCCTTCATTTTCATGGATATACATGTATTTAGAAGGTTCCTCACTCAATTATTCCAGATAAGCAAGCTATATTTAAGGGAACTTCCCTAATTTTTTGCAAATTTAATGCACACTATATAATATATATTATATGAAAATTATAATAAAAAAAGTACTCATTTTATTACGAAAAAATTCTATGTTCACTTTTGGTTTCATATAAAATAGTAATCTCTTTTCTTATTTAAATAATATAAACTATTTTCCTTAATACGCAAAATTTCATTTAATTTTAATGTTTCTTAAATACTCTTTTTACACACTCTCACTTTAGTTAGACATCACTAATCATGATAGATTCCATTTATCTTTTATAAATTTCTTATTATTATTTAATTCATTTTTTTCATGGACACTTTTACGAAAATTCTATTTATTATGAATTTTTTCATATTATGATACCAAATTATTTCCATGTGTAACCCATATGTTTATGTTTTATTGCTTAGGTACTCTTATTTATTTTGAAAAAAGATTCATGAACATGTTATTATGGGTGTTTCTAGACAGTTATCCAATGAAGTGGGTAATGTTTAGTCTAATGTGATGTTATGTGTAACAGTCATGGTGGATTGCGTTGACTTGTGCTCAATGTGAAATAGTCATGGTGGTTAGCCATGAACCACGATCCCATATGTAAAACAAGACTTGAATAATTCTTAATTCATGTTTACTGTTGCTAAAACATTACTATGATTTCATGTTATATGATCCCAAGTTATTTCTAATTATATTTAATCATGTTCCATGCCTTTTTATATCATTATGTAATCCCTTCTAACACATGTGCTAGGATTTATTCTTATGTTTATTACCATACAAGGATTTTAGATATTTCATTTATTAATGTTATCCCCAACTTATCCAATGATTATATAAGGGGATAAATAAAAGAAATGATTTCTTTATTAAGATTAAATAAATGATGTTTTTATTTTTAAATCATGATGTTTAATTATGTACCAAATCTTCAATACACTAGAATCTATGATCCTTGGATTTTAATTTGATGTTTAATAATGCCTAAAACGAATTAATGACATGTTTAATGTATAGGGTTGTTATAGTTGGTATCAGAAAAAACATTTAGTTATTTTTGAAGATTTGGTATCGATAACTTTAGTAGGAACCGTAGGGATAAAAATATGTATGTGAAAAATCAGTCAATTTTGGTTAGTATAGAATAAATTTATTATTAAGAAAATACATCTGAGTATGGATACTAAAATAGGATTTAGTTTTATAAAAAATATAACTAGGTTAAAAAACTTATATTGGGGGTTTCGATATTGACATGGGGTAACCTCATACACGATAATGGGCCTTAATGTGCACCAACTATAACACTCCTGGGGGATATGATTTGATAAATTCATATGCTCATTAAAAGCCATTATTAATGGAAAAAGAAAATTCCCAAAAGAATATATGATAGGAAATATATTGTGGGTAAACTAGATTAAAACCCAGTGAATCATAAGTTAGTATAGTATTTTTCTTTAAGTGTTTATCCTTTTATGATTAATATATACTTTTTATGATTATTAGCTAAGTATTGAAGCCCCAAAATTGAACATTAATTTTCTTATTTAATAGAGGGAAATGTAGGAACACATAAGAACAATCAATCTGATCATAAATGTGATGAGTTCCCTAATGATATGCCAAAAATAAAGGGAATGGGTGCTCAAAGATTTGTGAAAGTACATTCTCAGATGAATGGAGTTATGAATAATAACATGAATCATGTGGAACACCATAATTATAGAAGGAAATATGATATTTTTATTGAATTATTCCTTTAGAAAAGGTACTCCCATGTATTGTAGAACATCTGATCCTCTCATCGCGGAATATTGGATTGAATCTATTGAAAGTATATTCTCTATCCTCCAATGCCTATAAAAAGAAAATGTTTTATTAGAGGTTTATCATTTTGATGGGGAATATGATTAGTAGTGGATAAATATCATAAATAAATATTCTAAGGAGGAAAATGATTCCATGGATTGGTATACATTCATGACATATTTTTTAAACAAATATTTTCCCTGGTACCTCCATCTTAATATGGAAAGAGAGTTCCTTGGACTTAAGAATAAGGATGATATGTCTATTGGGGTGTGTGAATAAGACATTAAAAGGCTTTAATGATACACCAATTGATTTTTTTGAACATCGAAAGAATATTTGATCTCATATTAGGTAGACTAGTGATGAGTCTATAAAATGAATTGGTGATTCGAGACTTCGACAGTTATGGAGAGATTGTCTATTGTTCCCTCAAGGTTGAAATAGAGATCGTATATTCTCAATAGTCTCAGGGTCTCAATGACCAAAAAAGGAAACGGAGTTTAATATGGGGGGATGAAAAAATAAATACCATGATGGAAAAAATATTGAAAATATCATGTGACAAAACTATGGGAAGAATCATACAAGAAATTGTTTAAAGGGAACCCCAAAATTCATCAAATGTGAAAGAATAGGGCATATAGATAAGAACTAATGAAGGGATATGAATAATTCTACAAATGTGAAAGAATAAAAGAATGTTCAGAACAATAGTTAGTATTTATTTTAGTTTTTCAAGATCAAGTATCATGGGAATTTTTAAAACCAATTCTCTAATATTAGTGTTTTCGGAGGCAATCAAAAACTACCTTACAAGGAAACAAGGAAAGGATTATGCTATCACTACTTCATATGTAAAGCTGAAAAATGATGTTGTTACTGGTACTATAGTTATTCATTCAAGAATATAGAATGTACTATTTGATTATAGTTCTATGTATTCCTTCATATCCTGAAAGTTATGTCAAACTATTCATACACCACCTCAAAATTTAGAGGGTGAGTTATCTGTGAGAATAGCTAATTGGTTAATTACTGCAACAAATTTTTTTATCTTCTCCCTAATTAATGTTTGTCGACTGAACCTCTTAGAAATTCTTTCTATAATCCCTTTCATATATTTTGCTATTATTTTTGGCATGAATTGTCTATCTTTATAAAATACAAATATCAACTATCAAGAATGAAAGAACACTTTTCACAGTATGAATCATCCTCCAATTCAATACAAGTGTAAGGATGGGGTTGAATCTATTTTAGAATCATCATCCCAATTATAGATAATTTTTACATATAATAAATCATATCTTTCTTAAATTATTAAGACAAAGGAAAGAATCGTGATTGATGATATTCCCATCATGATGTATGACACTAATGTATTCCCCGAAGAGTTGACTGGTCTTCCTCCTGACTGAGAGGTTCAGTTATCAATTGAAGATATTCTTGAATATATTCATATATCAAATACACCTTATTGAATGACCACTATAGAGATGTAATAACTGAATATTCAACTATATGACAATCTAGAGGAGGGCATTTTTCACCCGAGTGCTTCACCATGGGGTTCTCCACTCATCTTCAACACGAATAAGGATTAATCATCATGCCAGTACATCAATTATTCTGATGTTAATAAAATCAAGATAAAGAATAACGTACCCTTATATGGATAAATGAATTGTTTGATTAGCTATGTGGGGAAATTTATTTTACTAAGGTGGGCTTTTGACTGGGATATCATCAACTAAATAAGAGGTAATACGATATTCCCATGAAGTCCTATCGATCTTGGTATGGACACGATGATTTCATAGTGATTCCATTTGGACTCACTAATTCTCAGGAAATATTCAATCACTTAATAAATAGAGTCTTTAGATATTACATTAAAAAATTTGTGTAGTATTTATTGATGATATTATGATATACTCTAATTAAAAAGAAGAACCTGAAGAGAATTTGAATAATATGTGGAAGACATTGAAAAGGGAGATAATATATGAAAAGTAAACAAAATGTGATTTATGAATGGAGAAATTACAATTCATTGAAAATGTTATCCAACAAAAGGATATCTATAGATCCTTACAAGACAAAGGTAATAGAAGTGTGTATAAGGGAAATATCTATAATTGAGGTTTTAATTTTTCTTGGCATATCTGAGTATTACTGATGATTTGTAAAGAACATATCTGGTTTTTAAAATAAATTATCCAATCCAAAATGGAAGGGAGGGATGTTTTTATAGACTCAATAATGTGAGGACAGATTTAAGGATATCAAAATGTTGCTTCTCACTACACCATTAATCACACTCACGACAAGTGGATAATTCTTTTTGGTGTACAGATATACATCAAAAAAGGTGTAGGCTATGTACTGATGAAAAATGATATTGTAATATCATATAACGTGAGGACATTGAAAAACTTGAGAAATCCAATCCCATGCCAAATTTGGAGTTGGAAGCTGTGATCTTTCTATTGAAAATCTAGAGGTATTCTCTCTATGGGGAGAAGTGTGATATATATTTTGATTACATTAGTCTCAAATATATATTAACACATAAAGAGAATAATATGATACAGATAAGATATTATGATCTCATCAATGATAATGATGTCTCAATCCACTACCGTTATTGTATGGAAAATGAGGTGGTAGATGCTCAATGTAAAAATGATCATGCATATTTATCAATGATGAGAATTGAGAAGTATCAAATATTCTTAGACATACAATGAATATAAATGGGAATAATTATGGTAGGGATATCATAAATCCTTTCTCAAATTATTTCTCAACAATCCCTTATGATGAAAATAAATTATGTTCAATGAAACGATGTAGAAATTCATAAAATGGTCAAAGCTATAAAGAATGGTAAATCCATTGAGTTCCAAATCAATGAAGATAGATTCATAATATTTGGAGAATAATTACATGTACCATCAAATGAATAGATAATGAATGAGATTCCAAATGAAACAGATAGCCCAGACTTCACTATTCACTAATGAAGAACAAAGATATATCGAGATTTTTGGGAGAACATTTAGGGGGAAAATATGAAAAAGGATATTGTTGAATATACATTAATGTGCCTGGTATGTAAGAAAGTGATGAAAAAAAGTAAAAAAAATTGGGATGGTGAATCATTACCTTTTCCAACATGGAAATGGGAAAACATAATCACGTACTTTTTCACTATAGTTCTAAATATATCTATAGGAAACATTTCTAAATGGGTTATTGTGTATTTTCTTACAATTACAAATCACTTTATTGCAATTTGAGTGGAATTATCACAATATCAACTTGCACATATATATATATATATAAAAGAAGTAGTAAGGATCTATGGAGATCCATAATTGATTGTATCCAATAGAGATTCAAGATTTACTTAGATGTTATTGAAAAGTCTCGAACATTCTCTAAGCACATAGCTGAACTGTATCCTCAAACTGATGGGCAATATGAGAGAACTATTTAGAAACTTGAATGCTTGTTGAGAGTGTGTTATATAGACTTCATAAGGGTTTGTGACCAAAATATACATTTGATTGAGTTCTCATACAACAACAGATTCCACTCAAGCATCTGAATGGCTCCATATGAAGGCATTCATTGGATAAGAATTAGAACACTAGCATGCTAGGATGATGTTAGTGAACATAATCTTCAAGGATCTGAAATGTTAGAGAAGGTGAAAACCATTCAGTAGCACATCACATAATTCCAAATTCAACAAAGGAGTCATGCATACAATAATCGATGCGACATAGAGTTTATAGTTGAATACATGGTATTCCTCCACAAATTTCCATGGAAGAGGATCATAATATTTTGGAAGAAATGGAAGGTATGTTCTAGTTACATCGACCCCTTAGAGATAGTTGATCTTTTTGGAGTTCTGACATATCGACTAACACTTTCACATAACATGTCGTAAGTACAAAATGTATTCCACATACCCCTATTGAGGATTTACATATCGGATCCCTTACATGTACTAGGTTTAGAGATGGTAAAACTAGAGAATGATTTTTCTTGTGAGGATAAACTACTGAAGACCATGGATCATAGAGATAAAGTTAAATGAAATATAACTAATCACCTGGTCATAATTTAATGGATGAAATATAAGTATTTATAAGAAACATCTGAATCAGAGGAAGCGATGAAGGAAATGCCGCACACCAATTATCATTGTAGACAATAAAATGAAATATCATGGGTGAAATTTCATAATGGGGGAGGGGGGGAGGATGTGAAGACCCAATGTTTTATAAATTGAAATTCACTTCTTATAAAAATTTCATATAGTATAATAACATAAAATCACATAGATAAGACAATAAAAAACATTATAATTTAAGGATTAATGAAATAAATTGCATTTCTAGAGGTTATGGAACCTATACCCATGAAATAGTAACATAACTTTCAAAATAGTACATTGACCCTTATGAATAATAAATCAAACAATTGAATAGTAACCACACCAATAATAGTATAAATAAAATTTATCCATTTTATAAGTTAAAATATGATATAGACTTAAAATAGTATATTTTAATAAAAATTTTAAAAATTATTAATTATGTGTTTATAATTTTATAGGTCATTAATTTTTATTTACAATATTATTTATTAATATAATAATTTAAAAGAAAATTTCTTTTCTTAAAATGTAACTATAAATTAATATTTTGATTTATTATGATTATAGGATAATTTTATTAGACCATAATAAATTTTTAAATGTGTTATAAAAGTAGTTTAAATTTTAAATTTATATTTTCCATGTAAATGATCTGTTTAATTAAGAATTAAGCTTCTCATATTTATAAAATTATTTTCATAAAATGGAGTACATTTTTTAATACTACATGTTGATAAATGGTAAGGGTGTTTTTTTGATTTTTATCAAGATTACTAGATTTTTTGGGGAATAGTAAAACATGATAATTTACAATATATATGAGTTATAAGATAAATACACTATTCCATTATTCATGGTTGAGGTAAGAAACATTATCTCTAAACAAAATAATCTAAATAATGTATTTATTCTCAATAATCAAAAATTTTCTTGGCTTTAGCAGGATAATAACTAATGAATTAAATAATGAGAAAACACTCCCTCCTCCACTATTAATACCACTACTCGCTACCTCTTCTCCTCACACCTCTCTATCCTTGATATCAATAATAGTTCTCCACAATACAATTACCAAACCTCTCTCCCATGTCCATGATATTTTTATCTTAACAAAATAACAAAACCAATCCCTTAAGGTGGCTCTAAAGAAGAAGGAATCAAGAGGTAAAACCATATTCCTTTTTGTTTAAATTTATTTTATGTTCCTTTC
Organism: Viscum album; assembly: GCA_963277665.1. Classification (NCBI taxonomy): domain Eukaryota; kingdom Viridiplantae; phylum Streptophyta; class Magnoliopsida; order Santalales; family Viscaceae; genus Viscum; species Viscum album. Next base: position 955,418,836 of record OY728167.1, read on the forward strand.
GTTTATTTTTATCTCCTCCCCTCATCCAACTAGTATGATATCACCAGTAACTTATAAATAATCTAATGTTGTTATAATATTATCATAATCCAACATCATTTATTCCCCTATCATTTTGTTCCATAAAATGAAAATATAATCAGTGATGTGTTAATACATCACATTCAAGGATGACAAGTTGTCAATTTCTATTACCTTCTTAAAATATATCCACGAAGCCATTTTTTTGGTTAAACCATATTATAATAATATAATTATATATTATTTAATGTTATAGAGTCATTTTTTACACATGATAATAATTTATATAACAGAAGGAGTTCATTTTCATCGAAAAACAACAAAAAACTCAAGCAATTGCCATTAAATATTAATCTAATGATTCATCCTCATGAAATAAAGAAATTATATATAAAACCAATTTAACCTCTACTAGATCATTATTAACATATAATTTAAATTCTAGATAATTACCCCACTTTATATGACCTTTTATGCATGTATACAAGTGAACCAATCATGAAAATAATGGAAACCAATTTTTCCAATTGATGAAATTAAATATCGTAACCTACAAAAAAGACATAAATGAACTCAATAAATTTCTAATAAAAAAATAATAGTATAATTTTTTCTAGAAATATAATTATTGAAACTAATTTGATTTTTCAGGACATTAACATCATGTGAAGAATGCCTTATATCTTAAGTTATGGGATTCAACATAAACTTCCACTATTTTGTTGGGTTACTTGTTATGCATTTTTACCAAAACTAAATTATACGTTATTTTTAATTAAATCTTATAAATTATGTGTATATGTTCCAAAATCATGTGTCAAGATCCTTCCATCATTAATTTTCAGGGATTAATTATTTTTAAAAGTTTTCCTACACAATTCATCTCAATAAACAATATTTCTTTTTGAGAAATTCATGAATTCTTACCTAATTTTAGGTGCACTATATGATCTATTTTAAGCGACTGTTATTTTTATAAAAAACTATTTTTATTATGAAAACATTCATGGTTCAAATATGGGTTTATATAAAATATTATTTCCTTTTCTACTTTAAATAACCTTTAATATTTTTATAAAACCGCACTAAAATGTATTAATTTGAACGTTTCATAAATACTCTTTTTACAAGTTATCACTTCAGTCTGACATCACTAATCATGATCTATGACTATTAACCTTTATGAATGTTTTTGTATTATTTAATTCTGTCCTTTTATATAAACTTTTCTAATATTCCCATTTATTATGCTTTTGATGTGATTATGATACACAATTCCTTCAATGTGTAACTCTTATGTTTAGGATTGAATGGTAATTTATAATGATTTATGTAGAAAAAATATTATTCAACATGTTATGATGGGTGAAACTACATATTAGACCATTTCATTGGGTAATGTTTAGTCTCATGATATATTATGTGAGATGGTCTTGGTAGTTAGCCTTGACTTGTTCTCCTTTTGCAACGATCCTAGTTGTTATCCCCGAATCTTGATCCTCTATGTGAAACAAGCATTTCCCCATGATAAAATATTTTTTTTGTTGCTTAAATGGCACTATAAGTTCATTATTATAATATCTAATGATATGATTCTTTATATTTAATCATGATCCATTCCTTTTTATGCCATTATTTTATGCCTCCTAACAGATGTGATAATATTTATTTTTATGTTTGTCCCATTCAACTCTTCTCGCTCAAACCATTTTTCATGTAATAACTATGTTATAAAATGCTAATATAGGTGTCCAAAACAATGTTAATATCTATTTACTTAGATTAAATAAAAAAATTTCTTATTTTGTAATCATAATGTTTATTTATGTACCTAATCTCCAAGATACTAGACCTTACTATCCGTTGCTTGCAATTTGGATGTTTAATTACACCTAAAATCATGTAATGATATGTTCAAAGGCTAGGGTTTCAATACACATAATTTTTTATATCAAAACAAAATATCTTATTGAGTTAGTATACATAGATGTTTCATGAAAAATTAGACTATATAAAATAAAAAAGATAAGTATTTCCAAAATTTTCATGATGGTTGTACTCATATAAATTTATTATATTTTATACAGAGTAAATTTTTAGACGGGGTTTTCCTTCATGGAAAGAAGCCTATAATCCTACATGAAAAATGATTTTTCAAAACCTATTGGGCATAGGGTACAAAAGGAGTAATGTTGTAGTATTGTAGAAGATATGACACTGTAGTAGTGGTGGAAGTGTAGTAGCGGTGAAACTGTAGTAACGGTGGGTACTGTAGTGGCGGTAGGACACTGTAGAGGAATCAGGTACCGTAGTAGGTGGTTATAGTAGCAATCATGTATTATAGCAGTACTATTCATAGAATAGGCCTTGGGCTAAAAATTTTGGGCCTACGAGCCATATAATGGGCTCCATGACCACTGGACCTTCTAGTAAGGTAATGGGTCTCCCTCTACCCAATTAAAAGAGGTATTTTATTTTCATTAATAATAAATGATCCTTCAACCCCAAATTTAAAAAAATAGTGTAAATTAGAATCTGTTGGGAGATTTAAATAATTTATATGGACTAATTAAAATCAAACAAGGTATTTTATCAATTTATCTTGATCCAATAATGTATCCAAATACAAGATAAAAGGGATTGAGGAATATATTGATATGTATAAGATATTATATGATTACATAACTCTATACATAGAAATAAATTAGTTACATATTGTTTGAATGAAATCTTAATAAAATATTAATAAAAAATTCTATCACTGTATTTAATTTCAAAATATTTTTAGAGACAAGAAACAACCACCACATTCTATATATGTTTAGACAATGCCTACATTGATCTAATTAGGTCAACACATCATATGAAATGTTTTTGATAAATAAACCATACATGAGTAGTTTTAAGGTTTTTAAAATACCTTACAATATCAAGAATAAATGAAAATATTTTTATAATGATTAAAAAGAGATCTAATGATAATTTTGTTTTTTTGTATACACCTCACGTAAAATGTTATATCTGATACAAGTAGAACCTATGAAATATAGACAACATAATTAATTTTATCGCATCAAAAAACTATCTCATTTGTGTACATCATTTATGGTTGATGTTGTTTATAATTCATTATATTCTTGACCAAAATATATTATTATACATAAAATCATATATTTTAATACCTCTGAAGTAGATAATGAATACAATAGTAATGAGAATTTCCTAGAGAAAAGATGTTCTAAATTTCAACAACAAAGAAAATATATTGAACTTATAAATATTTTTAGATAGAACCAAAAGGATGTATATAGTATAAAATTAATATCAATATCTAAATATTCTATAATTCTTTTATAGGATGAACTAATAGGTTATCATAAATCCTTAGAGGATGAGAATAAAACTTCAATAATGGAATACAATTTGATTCGAGTTATTAAAATTAACATAACGATATTATGGATAAGTTCTATATAGTAAAATTTTATTTGGATAAGGTGGTTTTTTATACAAAATATTCTTCATAAATTTGAATAAACACATATGAATGCATGATTTATTTCTAGAGAGTACTACTACAATGAGTCAATTTAATTTTATATGATGTTTTTTTCTAATAATAATGAATGTAACTATTTTTATCTTTATATTTATTTTTCTCAATTTTACTGGAATGTTTTATAAATGGATGTGTAGTCAGTGATCTTTAATAATGAACATTAGTAGGAGGTCTATATTTATGAATCCGAATGTTTTATCCTTGAATGTGACAGATCGTAGGTGTTCAAGATGAAGAAGGCATTATATGGACTCAAACAAGAAACTCAAGCATGGTATTTAATGATTTAAATTATTTTGAAGATCATTAATTTCATGAATAGAAAATTTGATTCAAATATCTATGTAGAAAACTAAATAACACTAATTGATATTTTTATGTGTATAAATTTTTTATATTTAATAAAAAAAGATAACTTTTAATGTATTTTCAACAAAAGTAGGGAATCATTTTTATATTTCAATGAATTATGAGATGATATTTTAATTGATTTTCAAGACATTAATATAGAATTAATTTTATTTCTATCAAATAAAATGTATCCACAAGAATTTCTCAAAAAGAATGGAATAGAGGAATCAAGAGAAAGTTTCACTCTAATTGTTCTTGAGAGTGATATTTTCTTTGGAGGAAAAGTAGATAATCTCGATCAAATAGTGTTTTGGATTCTAATTAGTAGTTTAATAAATTAAATGGTGTCAGGGCTTGGAATTATGTTTTCATTTACACATTTTACACTATTCCAAACTAATCAAAAGGATTCACACCGTATTAAACATAAAAAGAAATTATGTTAAATAAAATGATATATTCATTATTCCATGATCAATGAGAAAAAAAATCATTATTGAATTATAGCTATACATATTGATATTTTTAAGGGGGTGTTAATGATCTGAATTCTACTTCCATTTTTTATTTTTTATATAATATGTGTCACATTAAACTTTATAAATCATTATTTTTTTTTATTATCTCAAAGATATAGAAGAATATTGTAAAATAAAATGAAACAACTAAAATGATATGTATGACGTCATAGGTAGAATACATAAGGTTTTTTTGTTGTATAACCATTTTTGATTGAATGTGGAAATAAAATTTTAATATACTTCTCAAAGAATTTGGTGAAATATTGAAGGTTGAAGAATGTTATCATCTTGAACCACTATATGAAAGAGAATGTGGAGTATTCTAAAAATTCAATGGAATATGTTTTAAAAATTTATGAAGACATGTATATCAGGTGAAAGCATATTTCAAAAAATGTATTCCATCACATGAGTTCGTTTTTAGGAGTTAAATATTTACCTAAATCCTGATATGTTTCTATATTTTTCCCCCTATATCATTCATTCACATTTTCTAAAATAGATGAAAATTAATTAACTATAATTTAATTAATATGGGATATATTATTGTTTCACTTGATAGTTTTCATTATTTGGGAGATATGCTGAATATTTTTATCAATTTAGTGGTACATAATGAGTATGAAGTAGATTATTAGAGAAGAAATAATGTTCTAATTTTCATGTATCTAGAAAATTAAAATGACATATTAAAGAGGCCTTGTATAAATTGAAGAAACACCATGAAATAAATTTACCAATGTTGGATCTAATTTGATCTTAATTGAGAAATGGTCAATAAAATAGATTTTACACTTATGGATAGAGTTATCTCACAATCATTTTTCCATCATATGGAATGGTATTTAGGTGAACTTTCTATTCGAGGAATGTTTTGAATTATTTCTTGAAGAAATTTATTAATGATTTTGTTCTATTTTTGTATTATATTTAATTTAAACATTATCCAGGATGGTATTTTAATTTATTTATAGTTGAGTGATAATGTTTAAAAATGATTGAATTTGTACAAATTTTAATAAAACAATGCTATGGTTGGTGTGATCACACATTAATAGTTTTGATTTAATCTCACAAAAATTTGAATTTATTATATATGATAAGGAACATAACATACATGATATTGCGTTGAAATTTAAAATAAATGAACTAATATGACATGATAAGGAATCATCTAGTAGATATTTTTACTATTCTATGATATTTTAATAGAGGATTGAATAAAATTTATGTGAGAAGATTGGGATATAGTGTTGATCTGTTATATGAGAAGAGTTAAGCACATGTGAGAAATATCAAAACATAGTTGTATTTTTTTATTATAATCATATATAAATATTAGTATTTCACTATTTTATTAAGATTATACAAGGTTAATTTGTTACTACACTAGTTTCATTGTCATTGTCCCCCATTATATGATTAAAAGATCAATTCCACAATATGAGATAAAGTGAAGGAGACCACAATACAATATAAATAACAAATCCAGTGGAACCAAGGTGATAATGATTTTTGGTTTATTAGGTTTTAGTGATTCATGTGACACTATGTAATAGATAATTAGTCATGTTGTAATGATAATGACTATATGATATTTTTTTTATTATCCATTATGTTATTGAAATTATAATATTTCATGCATAATTCTAGCTATAATGATAAAAATATTTTAAAAGATATTAAAAATATTATGATCACTAGGATTTAGTATTCCTTATCATTTATATTTTAGGATAAAACCAAACATAGTATCATTATGATTAAATAGAGGTTATTTCTATAAATATTTTTTGAAATACCTATAGAAAAGTGTGTGTGATAAAAAGAAAATACTCTTAGAGGGTCATCTAATTTTCTAATGAGGAATTTTACTAGGAATTTAGAAGAATAAAAATGATTCAAAAAAAATATATTTCAAGTTGATGTATGTGATGTGATGATCATTTATGTTTTTTAGTCATCTTAAAAATATCGTAATTTGGGTTTGAGGATAGACATCTTGCTATGTTACTTTTTTATGTTGTTAATAAATTGTTACCTGGGTAGGAAAATCACAAACACTACACACAAAAGATTATATGCCTCATTATAAGGTGACTAAACTTAATAAATGTATTTATTTATTTACTTATTATTACTTTATCAATGTATATCCACCACTTTATCAACATTGATATGATATTTTCCTTTACATATGATCGGAAAAGGATTATAAGTCAAGAATTTGGGATTTCAATGATTTACCCATAAAGGGGCATATTCTCTCCTTAGAATTTTATATTTGGTGTGGGATGAAGTCCTAAAATTATTAACAATATTTCCTTACTTAAATCACCTATGTCTAATTTTATTACATTTTTAACATTTTCAAAACATAAATTACCAAAAAAAAACATCCTTATGTTTCACCAATAAGTGGATCTCTTCAACTCTTATTCAAAAACACATATTTCATTTGAATTTATCTTCAAAAAATAACAAAATTTATTCTCTTAAAATCATTTTTTATGTCTATTCATTTTTCGTTGCATGAATGAGGAATAAATCCTTATTTTTTATGGAATACATTATGATAAATAGTGATTCCATCTAAGTAATTATAAGTTTATTCTATTATATTTTTGAAATACATTCACATGAAAACTAATTGTAAATATATTTATATTCAACATTTTTTATATATTAAGATAATTTTCTTTCTATTAAAATTATGATTATATTATATAACTAAAAACACCAACTCATTATTTATTGAACCATATTGTTGTTTTGGTTACATCCACCATGAATAAGAATGGAACTATAAAAACACCAATAATTATTCATTGAAAATTTATCAAAATATTAATATTAGTAATATAATATATTCTAGAGTTATTAGATTCTTAATTAATAATCTAAATAAATGAAAAAAAATTAATGATTAATAATTATTAGATAATATATTCTCTATAGGGATAATACTCTTTTATTATAAAAGTGAAAAACTATAGAATTCTATAAATGGATGATTTACATTTATCCCTCTTAAAAAGAGGCAAGTGGTCCTCAGGAACATGATCAAACCAAAAATATTCAATACTATAGACAGAATTATTTAAAAGTTCTCCAACAACAAAATTAGCCACTCAATATATATTTGTGATAATATGATCCATGGATGAAAGGTAATCCCTAAATTCTATCCACATATTGATAATATTCTATGACAAATGAGAATCTTTTGACTTAATAGTAAGGAAAATATTGGATGAATCATAGTCAATCAAAATACTATTCCATCCACGATGATGTTATTTATCTACCATAGTGATGAAACCAAGAATTTCTGCCTCATGTGAGTAAAAAAAGAAATAGGAACCATAATGACAACCAAGTAGAACTCCCATATGATACCTCATAATAGATCTAAAAATAAATGGACTCTGAGTTCCTCAGGAAGGTCCATCAGAATTGATTTTTATTATACTAGAAAAAGGATCCTACTAGAAGACCAAAATTATGCGTAATAAAGGGTGGAAGCCACTTCTAAATCCAAATCGATTGATGATAGATAAATCATTAGCTTCATTTGAAAAGTAATATTTAATCAATTTTTTTTATTCACATATTATAGAAAAAATCATATATAGGGAAGAACCTCCCATAAAATGTTAGCGATCATGGATCGACTAATTCTTGTAAATCCATATTTAATGAATGAGTTCATCCATAAAGATCTGCAAAATATCCATGATGATAGGAGAGAGAGAAAGATCACACTAGCCTTTTGGGAAGTTATATATAGAGACAACTTTATGAAATATCACATAAAAAATATAAGATATGACATTACACATTGCTGATGTAGTCACACAACATAAAAATAGATGATCAATATCTTCCATGTGATGATGATAGAGAAAAAATGAAGAGAATGATGACATTCTACATGTCTGAAGATAGTTATCAGTTGGAAGCTTTCCATGTGCCAATATCTTATCCAGGATGGACTGAGAGGGCCTAACAAAGCATCTATTCATTTTTTTGAAGACAATGTATGTCAGAAATATTATAGGCAGAGTACCTATAATACAATCAATTTGTATGTATACCATTGGTAATAGTTACCAAGTCCAAAAAACATCATTGGATGAGAAACAATAATTATCCAAAATGTATCATTGTGACCTAGGAGAGTATGTTTGTTACAATGATGATCATTAATTAAGATGCCCTATTAAGATTAAATTTCTCACCCATGATTAAATCTTGTAAAGGAACTATAGTCCAGTTCACATTCTAAGATTGAATTGAAGAATATCTAGAAACAATCCATGTGTAGTGTTAATCAATTGAGGAAAATAGATTTAAAGGAATGATACACCACATATATAAAGCGATTGAAATATTCCTTCTTGATATTTTTCATGAATGTGTCTTGATGAATACAAAGGGCCTCTGAATTACCATTGATATGTTTCCACATATATGAGGCTTGTAAATAATCATTTAGGAATCCAAGATTATTTAAACTCAAACTCCTTGTATCATATGGATTTCAATAATAATTCCATAAAGCCAAAGATAACATCATCTCTATAATTCTAAAAATAAATAAAATGTTCTTAATTGAAATATTTATTCTTTTTAAAAGAGAAATGGGCCATTCGTACACCATAAAAGAATAAACACAATTGCAAATTATAACATATTTCACTAAGAAAACAAAATCTTCCATGGATAAGGATGTACCCTTTCAAGAAGAAATTTGACTTCTAATGTTGGAAATAATTACTTAAAATAATATTCTATCGGGATTCCCAAAAACATTGGAATATTATGGTAGATAAAGATAATGACTCCCTCGTGAATACCCAGATCCCTAATAATTTTAATTTTCTTGTTTTAGAGGTATTCCATCCAAACTAGAAAAAATATATTCCCTATCTAATCTCATGATTAGATACATTATCAGAATAAATAAATCTCTATTATTGTTTTAAATATTCCACTTATCGCCTTGTCTAAAGAGCATAATATCATTATCTTAAAAAAATTGGTAGGTGCAGAGAGTCTCCTACTAGTATAGATAGATTTCATTTTCCCAGTTCAAACCATGTGGTAAAGGTTCCTGTTGAGATAAACCTCATCCATGGAAAAATAATTACAGATAAAGTGTCTCCTTTCTAAAAACCCCTAGGTAAATAATAATAACCTTTAGGAGACGTATTAATAAAAAATGTGATGTGCGTAAAACATAAAATGGTATTCACCAAGGTGATGAAATCACTATAAATACAAATAAATAAATCACCATGAAAATAAATCTCAATTCTATCATATCAAACATGTTTATAAAATAAGTATTCGGAGAAATATTTCCACCCATGGTAGATTTCATAATAATATTGACACATTCCATGTAATTTTTGAGAAAATATAGAATGCATCATAACGTAATCATGCCAAAATGATTTGGAGACACAATTTTTCAAGCAATAGTGGAAGGCTTGTTAGCGTGAGTTTTTTATAATAATCATAAAGATGTTTTTCAATATAGTAACATGCCTAGAAATGGATCTCATTGGAATTCTACAATTCAGGACTATGAATACGAAACTAGAAATTAAATCCATGGAGAATTAAACCATTATTGAAAAAATGAACAACCTACCTAATAATATCACCTGGATTAATATCCCAAATGATTTGGGAGAAAAAATTACCAAAACCATCTAAACTATAAGAACTTTCTAGATCATGGTTAATGACAAATTCCATGATTTCAGATTCCAAAGGAGTAGAAATAACCAAGAATTTCTTTCTTGATTAACAAGTATCAGAATAATTCCATCCATAGGATCATTTATGAAATATAAACCATTGATATTATCTTAGAAATAGGAAACAACAATATCAAAATGGTAACTACCATTATCAATGAGTTTGTATCCATTTTTAATCAATGAATGATGACTAGTAACAATCCTAAATTCATCAAGGGAATAAATAATTTTGGAATTTCAATCACCATCATTTATCCAATTGGCCTTAAAAGCATCTACTTGTAATGAATCTATGAGAATAAGATGATTTTTAATCTTGGAGGTCATCCTAGTTTCATCCAAAATACCACTAAAGAAATCATTTCATGTATTGTGATCTTTAAAATTCTGAGGATAAATCTCAAGAGAAATAAATTTCCAATCCATGAGATCTAATGTAATCTTTTGTCCAATTATTCAGATTTTTCTTGACTAATTCAAATTTGAGAACACATAAAATGAAATCATTACTGCATTTCATATAGAACTACATATTTCAGAAACATTTCCTATTATAATGAATATTAACCAATGTTTTTTTGAATATAAATGTAAAATTTTTGTATTGAATTCTTTAGAGAAAATGGGGTTGGTCAAAGAACCCATTTTTTCATACCAGTTCAGGATTGAGGTGAAATACCCCAGATTAATCCAAGTAAAAATGATAAAATATTTTAGGAACCAATGTGAATCCAAATATTCCTATGATATTGATACCTATTATGGACATATATGAAGGAAAAAACAATTTTATACCTTGATGGTGAAATGTTCAAGTAAATCATTGATCAATAGAAGTGTGCAATGATGTATCAGTAAATTAAGTGAGTGAACCCCAAATTTTATTCACATATATCAAACAAATGTATGTTTTTAATAAAATTAAAACCAAATGGCTCTCACTTTGCAATGTTGTAGGAAAAAATAATTTTAGTTTTAAAAAGCCTTATATGAATAGGACTACAAATCTTGATTAAAAACCCAATGTAACTAATGGTATTATAGTTTTCCAATCCATGGTAATTCAAAAAAGTGATCTTTATTAAAATCTAAATTCAGGGATTTGACACCATTTATTTTCCTACCCTTAATTATTTTTTCTAGGGTTGGGTGTTTGGAAAACTTATAGGTGTTGTAGTGGTTTGGGAAAGATCATTGATGCCAGAGGTAGAAGGGATACCATTCCCACGAATGTCATTTCTTTAATTTCCATCAAAATATGAAGGTGGATTCCTATTGAAATTGAAGGTATAAATAGAAAACATAGTTATAATTCCATCATGGTTTAACTATTCCAGAACTGAACAAGCTAAGACATCGGAACATGCAATAGGATCAGCTACCTTGGAATATTTAAAAGCGGAAACACCTACAGAATTTGCAGTTCGGGTGACAGACTATTCAATAATATAATTACCTAAAAGAGTGACATTATCATTAAGAGTGATATGTAATACTAAAGCAGTAGATTTACCAAGAATGTTATGTTATATTGAACTGGTGGTAGCATCTAGTTCAATATAGAGTAATTGATTAATAAGTTCCTTAGAATCAGGTAACCATATTTATCTTTTAGTTTCTTTAGAAGCAAAATAGACCTATAGAGAAAATATTAAAAGCCTTAATTGATTCATTGGGTGGTTCTTTATCCGGAAGAGAGTGAACCAATTCACTAATCTCTTGGGAGAGTTCTGGGATGGGAGAGTAATCTTCCATTTTTTCTTGAATATTTAAATCCAAATACAAGATGTCATTTTAGATATCTAGATATCAAACATGATCGCCCCTATTATCGAAATCTCTCATGGTGATCACCCCAAAAAACACCTTCGTGAGAGAACTAAGAGAGGTAGAGGAATCATTCATCTTTTTCACTTATTCAACTATACCAACCTAAATCCCTTCAAAATAGACATTAGAGAGGAGGGACAATCCTTACATGAGGGGATTCTATTATTATAATCCAACTTATTCATATTCTTATGGTACAAATTAACTTCTTTGCATTCATTAACATTAAAAACATAATTTAACTTCTTTTGAAGAACTCTACAATTAACAATTGATTGATCCACTATCTTGAGAAGATCATAAAAGAGGTAAATTTTTCATATTCAAAATTGAAATAAATCTTGTTTCCATTATAATTAAGAGTTATTTCATTTGGAAGCTTGATTTATAAATTAATATTAACCATGATGCGAGTAATGAACCAATGTTCTCATTTCATGGTACTCTAATCCATCCTAATAGGAGTTCCAGTACAGGAGGTAATGTCATTATAGATTTAAGGATGAAAGTATATCCAATTAAAACCATGTAACCTGAAAAAAATTTGAGCATTATAATTCTCTATATTCAAAGGATTAAAATTCAAAATTCCTTTTAGATATCCCAAGAAAACTAGGCATAAGTTCTAGATTTCCAAGACTTGGGGATGTTTTCATAGTTTCCTTGGACTAGAAAGTGATATAAAAAAAGAATATGTTTATATGAGTTATCATCAAGTCATAGATTCCCCATCAATGGGAGAATTTGTTATTAATATAATCATAAGACCATGGAAGATCTAAATTTGAGTAAATAACTCATCCTTATATCATGAACTTGTACAGATTGATCCTTTATTACCAAGACTTCAGCTCTGCCACCATAAAAATTTCACCATTCATAAGTGTTCTTATGTTGAAGGATTTGGATGAGTCCTCTTTTATTTGATCTAGAAACCCAGTATATTACTCCATAAATGATATTTCTTTCCTCCACAAATGAGAAGGATCTTGAGTGTTTGATATATTGACATGATCCCATGAACAGAAGTGATCATATTTGAAGGAAATTTATCATTTATGACAAAATCATTCCATGGATGAAATCAAACACAAAGATAATATATCAATGTTTATCCATCTAAAAATTAGAAACCATTGTCCCACTCTATCTTAACAAATATAAAAACTTATTCATAAAAAATCAATGATAATTATAAAATGACTCGTCATAATGAGTAAAATCACTCAATGCATAATCATAAAAAATTCTTGTTTAAAATAGAAATACATATCACCCATAAATTGAACATGTGATAATATAAATCATTATAATATTATAATTCAAATTCCCTAAAAAACATTATGATGATAAACATGTAATAAATAAATTTAGATCAATATCACCATACTAGAACAAGTTCAACAGAATTCCAACTACTCACATCTGACGATGAAAATAAAATATGACTACAAAATACATATATAGTAAATAAATATAATGTAATAGTATACAATTTATCATATATTAATAATGTTTTAGAATAATTTATTAACATGGTTATGTGTTTTCTATAATAGGTTAAATAAAACTCGAGGATGTTTTGTGTAAAGGTATGGGTTTAAATTCCATTATAATTTTAAAAATGATATTATCTCTGTTTTCTATTTTATAGGAGGAAATTTTGGTATTATCGAACTCTATAATGTGATATGTGTTTACTCCACAATGGTTATATATTGTGCATATTTTGGTTTAAACTTTCCTCTCATTTATTCATAATTCTTTCAATGGATGTTTTTAAGTGGAACCACCCTTATCTCTTCACTTACAATAATAATATTTCATTATTTGTAAAATTTATTAAATATATTTTTGGATGTCAGTATCCATAATCCTTTTATTTATTTAGGTTATTTTCAATTTACTTTGACATAATTATTACTAAAGTGTTAGAAGCTTACTTTCATCTATCTTCTTTAATATTTTAATCAGAGCTACGTCCTTCTGATGATTTATACTATATTCTATAAAATTATTCCTTATTCTATTTTATTAATTTTAATTTCCATTTATATGTATTTATATCTTTTATGTACAAACTATTAACTAAAAAAATTTGGTTAAAAATGAAAAATGGAATAAATGAAATCAACTATTTCATTTTAATTGATATCCTTTCTTACTATCATATAATGTTATACATCGGTATCTTTTTCAACTAATTTAAAATCTCACATTACCCCTTGGATATATGTATTATTGATATAATACACTATTTTTTCATTACAGTCCTTATTTTTATGTCTTCTAAAAATTTTAATGAAACTGGTCTCATTCACATGTGTTAATTTTTATATGATAAACTTTTGAATACTTTAATATCCATGTAGCGTATATTTTTATGGCTATAAATATGTGTTGTGTGGGTCCATAAATTTATTGACATATAATAAAATTACTAATATTTTATTTATGTTTACATGACACATATGGGATGAAGGTATGATCACAATTAACTATGATTATGAGAATAAGGAGTGAACCCAATCCAGAATGGGACTCTATCTACTATGTGTTGAAGATATTAGCTATGAGAATTAACATCAGGAATGCTTTTATATTCTAATTTTTATAATATATTTTTATTCAATTCCACCTTAATATGTTATGTTTTATAAATCGTGATTATTTTATAATGTTTATAAATTTTAATGATTTTTTATTATGTTTTAAAGAAACATTATATCATTATTTATGTCTTATAGTCATGGTTTTTTAGCTGTGATTTCTTTATGTAGTGACCATATAAATTGATTATGTCCAGATACACAAATACTTATCTTATTCTAACTCATGTTCTTATTTACTATCATTAATTTTGAATCAATCCATATTTTTAATACATACCATTATTAGCAATCTGAGATCACCCCATTCTTTTTTTCATTTCTCATGGTTATTAATAAGAGTAGAACACATGATGCATCATGTAGAGTGTATAGTGTGGTTTGAGTAAGGATAAAAGTTATCAATGTTATAAAATATGTTTTCATATATATAATGTTTAATATTATGACTCTAGGTTCTAGGTTGTGATATTTTTGAAATGTAACAGATATTATTATAAAATGATGTTTTATATTTTTATGTTATAGGTGGGTTCTATCAGTTAGTATCAAAGTATGTTTTAGTTGATTTTAGGAATAATTTAATATATAAATAGTTGTATAAAATTAAATCAACCAATTGTAATCTAAAATCATTATTAGTTGAACTAAAAGTGTCCTTATATGAATATGACATGTCATTAGTTAAAAAATAGTTTCATATTGAAGTACTTCTTTTGATTAATTTTTATATGATTATTTGACGAGTATTTTTTTAAGCAATATGATAACATTATTGTGTTTTGTTAGTGGTTTTTTTATATTAATACAGTTATCCTCCCAAGGATAAACCAAATAAGTATTGAGATAGAGTGTATAATCTCATATAAATTCTCACAAAACTATAGAAATATATAAAAAACACAAAAAACATGTCAAAATATAAAACATTCCATGGAATTAATAAATATCTAGTATGTACCTCACTCATTAAGAATCATCATCTATTAGCGAGTCTTTGAAACCACGATTTATGGACCAATTGACTAATAACATATTTTTTCCCTTATATATTGATCTTACCATGATGAGTATATTTTTGTTGTTCATAATTTGTGTGGTAAATTTGATCAATAGTCAACTCCCATTAAGAACACATTGAGAAAGAAAAAACTAAACTACATAGAATAACAATAGATTAAAAAATTAATTTTTTTAAAAAAAATTATACAAACACCTCACATTAAACTAGAATAATATTTATTTGTGCTGGAGAAAAAGGGGGATGAATCCATTGGTTCATATGAAGAAAAATTACAATGAATTTTAATGTAAAGTTCATGATTTTTCATTGATCAAAAGAGAAAAAGTGTCTATTTATTTAGTGGAATAAATTCATGTATTTGAAAATTTGTAGATATATGTTTCCTTGGACACTATGATGAATGTTTCTTATATTATCTCATAATAAAAATTATTACTAGAGAGTCCTTTAATTCTTGTGATACTAGTTAAAAACGTAAAAATATAATTTTTTCTATAAATTAAATGATAAAACCCATGAATGAATGTAGACTCATCTCGCTTCATCCCAAAAAAAAATTGGAAGGAAAATAGAGGTTGTTACCTAAATGAAATGGGGAAATGTTTTAATTTTAGAACATAATGTTATATTGCACACGAATTTTAGAGAAGTATGAGTATTTTTCCAAAATAATTGATTTATTGAATGATAATAAAAATACACCAGAAAAAAATACATATAAAAACAAAAGAGTATTTGAAATTATTACAGAACATTCTCGAATACAAGATTTACAAATGGAAATTTATGGTAGAAACATCCAAAGGCATGTGATGAATTTAAATTCTTTGTGATCACATCTGTTGAAGTGGGTCATGAATTTAATGTGCAGATAATTAACCTCATCATCAAATCAATAATATGAAATTTTATTATTTTAATATTGTTATTCTCAATCATTCATATTTGGATTGTTTTCTAAAAAAATATACAATCAAAGGGACTATATTTTGAATCATACATGAAAACTTCTATTAGGTATAACAATTCTATGATTGGGGCCAGTGAGAATTTTCTTCTTTCTAATCTTATTATTTTCCCTATAGTATAATTTGATATAGTTTTGGACATGTATTTTATTTCTATTTATATAACCATAATAATATTATGGGATATGGGAATCAAAATTTAATGGAATATAAAGCAATAACAATTTATTGGTGCAAGTATTATGATGATGTTATTTTGTAAGATACTTCTATTTTAGGGATGTTATTACCAAATTAGGAATTATTTTGAAACTGAATGGTTAAGGATGAATCAATTATTAGGGGAATAGAAATTATATAAGATTGTATTTATGTATTTAAATATTATTTTCTTACTCTTACCTCAGAGACCGCACTTATGTTTTCAATTGATGTAATATCATATGTTAGGCCAATGCATAAGGAACAATATTTAATATGCCCAATTAAATTAATAGAGATAAGGAATAAACTACAAGAGAATATAGATAGGTGTTTTGTAAATCCATGTTATTAATAATGGGGTGCACTAGTCAAGTATTTAATAATAAGGATGGGTCAATGTGTCTCTATGTTGATGAAAATGAACTTTGCAAGATCATGACAAAACACATGAATCCACTACCCCACATTGATTTCTTTTTCGATAATTTATTTTGGTCTTAATACTTCCTAAATAATGAAAATAGATATCGATAAAAGTAATAAATGTCATAATAAGAAGATCTATACAAGACCGCCTTTAGTATACGATATAGACACTATAAGTTCATAAGGATTTATTTCGGACTTAAAAACCCATATTACAAGTATTCATATGACAAATAAAGTCTTTAAATACTACCTTTATATATTTTATTTGACATTGTAGATGAGATTCTATAATATTCAAGGATAAATAAAGATAATTAAGGGGTTTAAGAGATTATATTGAAGGTAATGAGAAAGGAAAAACTATGAGAAACTTTTAAAATCAGAATCATGGATATACCCTAGTAATTGAGTCAGAGGAAGATGACCCTTACCATTTATTAAATGGGAGAAAAAGTAAAGAAAAGCAAGAAAAAAGATACAGAAGAACATATTGGCCGCATCCAGATACCAGTTCTAGCAGAAATGAGATAGTTATATATCACAGTAGGAATATCCTTCACCACCTCCATAGTAAGGTGTTTCTTCTGCAGTAGTCGATTCCCACTCTAAATTCATTTCATTTTTCATCAAGAAGATGATGTGCTTCTCTCTGAGCTTTAACTATTCTATTGATAAATCTTCCTTACTAGATTGTACATGATATTTTTTAATAGTAAGGGCATTTCCTCTTTCCCTCTTAGAGGAAGACCTAGTGGTCACCGACTTTGGTAGGTAATAATAATCCTTCCTTGTTTTCCTCCTTGGTGGTGTAGTCCTAATTCCATAACTTTCATATGTAATGCTTCATCCGCCTTGAAAAATGTCACTATAAGAAGGTCTGACAATGCCATTGTTTTCTTTGTCACTGTTAGAACAACTTCTCGATTTTTCAGTGATTTTCATGAAAGAAGAATTATTGACTCTGGCATCCTTCTTCACTAGAATACTATTTGTGGCATCCAAAATCACTCTCTATTATGATATTTTATTATGGTCAATGAGGGAATACAATTGATGATTCTCCACGTTTCCACGAATATCATGCAACTCTGTCTCAAATTCATTCATATCGGACTCTACTTGACTTTTTAGAGCGATCATTATATCATCAGACAAATGAGATCCCATAGTCAAAATGGGAATCTCTTCATATTCCAAGCATGAAAACTGATTGACTGTAATACTATGGCCCTGCACTTCATCATTTACGCAATCCACACTGCCTAAAGTCTTCTCATGCCTAATAACTAACTTAAATATAGAGAAATTTGTGTCATTCTCCATCACAGATAGCTTCTCAAGCCCAAGATCACTCACCAACCTATCAAACACTCGCTTCACTATTGGGTTAGAGGGCAATGGCATCTGCTTCAATCCACAACCACTCGTGGGATCCTTTAATGGATCACATTGCCACGTCTCTTACACCACCACTATAGCGAAAGGGTCTTCAACCACTACATTACTAGTTTGATCTCCTCCCAGGAAAAAGACCGTATTGCTACCCTCAACTGAAAAATGTACTGAAACATGACCCTCAAGGTCGTCACTATTCTTCCTCTCCATCACCAGTGGGCTTTGACTCATATTTTCATTGCGGAAAACCAACTCTGTGTGACAAAATCAGAAAAAGCTCATGTAGCACTGCATCACATATTCCAACACAACCTCTTACATCCATCACAACTCCTTACCACCAGTGATCCAAATTCAGATGACCATAGACCTTTCAACAACTACCTCAACAAAAATCCATGGAAAAATTCGCTGACACACAACCTTAGTGCGATGATCATAACACAATTACCACCCCACCTTATTACTGATTGCACACATAATAGAATTGTTCTGAAAGGAATGAGGTAAACCAAGAAAGATTACCCAGGTCTCTATCATTGAAGGGTCCCTCCTCATGTGGAAATAAATGTTGTAGATGAAGAGATTGAAGGAGGATCCACTGCATCGTCGAGGTTCCCTAGAGCAGGCATCAATCAGATCCTCTTCTGAAACAAATCAGATCATGAAGTACTTTCGATAAAGAAAACCAATGACTGCACATTTCCACAAATTCCAAGATTCAGCAAGAAACTGATCAAACAATTCATCTTATGGCCGATTGATCCGGAACCGGGCCACCAGGGTGAGTCGACACAGATCCATGGCACTATTGAGCTCCACCAAAAGTAGGGACAGCATGGTCACCTCACGAAAAGTACCTGGAACCTTAAGAGAGATCCATATTCTCAGGAAGGGAGGAGAGGGAGAGAAATTAGACGAGAATGAACTAACCTTATTAGGAAAAGGATGATGTGAATCTCCTACCTCTGATAAAGAGGGGGGATCTTCCTCTGGTAATACGCGGGCTAGGGCATCAGTGTATGAGAGAAGCGTGATCATCTCTCTCCTCTATCCTTCATGACATGGATATAGATTGTTTCACTATTAGGTTGTGTACTCACAAGATAGGGTATGTATGTTGATACTTCAAAGACCCATGTTTGGGAAGAATGGACCAGACCAAAAACTATTATAAATTATTATAGTTCTCCTTGTTTAGATAAACAATATAAACACTTTTTCAACATTTCTCATGATTATCAAATCCACCAACCAATATAATTTAGAATTGAGTCATGTTTCCATGGATATGTGATTGTGTAGATATTTTTAAGGATCTTAAGATAATATTACTAACTAAACATATAATCACACAACCCTCTATTGACAAGATTACGTCTTATGCCTCATTCTAGATAAAGTTCAATGATAAAATTAATGGGTACATGATTTGAATATAGTAATGTAAATATTTTGGTATAGAATAATTATCTCTATATAATATATATATATATATATTGATAATTAGATTATAACTTATATATCCACCTTTACTGAGTTGAACATGTTCTAGTAAAGACAATTATAGTTACTCAATGACTATTACTACTCAATACACTACCACCTAAGGATTGTAAAAAATAAGGTTGATGCTCTGAGTATGAAGGATCATGAATCCATATTGACGAAGATGATTAAAATAGACCCAATACTCATATATATAAATAGGATAAAACATGAAATTAGAGGTGAAGGGGAGAAATCATATCTTATCAAAATGATTAGTCACCCATCCATCAATAAAAAGATCAACAAAGAAGAAAATAAAGAATTAGATCCATTGAAGAAACTAGAACATATTATCTTGTTGAACAATGACAATGATGGAGTTATACTATTTTTCAAATGTTTTTTTATAAATTATATATTATATGTAAAGGATCTATTGGATAACACACACAACACATCATTGATTAATTTTCCAAGATGAGAAAAATATCTATACAGATCACATGGACCATTTCAAGTGGGATAATTTGATGATGGATGTTAGAGAGTATATATCTCAATGATTGAAATATCATAAAACAAATCCAAAATGAGATATTTATATGGGTATGATCAAACTATTACCCAAATCCGTACAAAAATTGGAGAAAATCATCATGAATATAATGATAATAAATTCAATGAAATATAAAGGCCATAATATAATCTCATCTATTATTAGAAAACCTATATATATAATTAATTTATTTTATGTTTTATAATATTTTTTTGATAATTTATCTATGATATACATAAAAGTAGTGTTAATTATCCTCCTATGATTTTAAATTAATATTTTTACAAATTTTAAATAAAAAATGTAAATGAAAAATGAATATAATTCTTTATAAGATATGAATTTATAAACATATTAATCCCCTAAGATGTTCCCTTTAAATGAAATTGATCAAAAGATATTTTTAAAGCATAAATTTTTTTATTTATTGAAATGTTAATTTTATATAATATGTGAAGACTGCATTCCATGCAATATCTTGTCACTTTAGGTAAGGTTGTGGAGCTTGAAATCATGAATAAAGGGTGACAAAGGCATAATCCGGACTATTGGCTTACTTATGTTGTACATCCATCTTCCATATTTATTATATATATATATAAACATATATATTATCAAAATGTAAATCATATAATCAAACTATATAATTAATATAATTTTTAAATAATTTTTCATATATCATGGATTAAAATATTTTATATTTATAGGTTAAATATATTACCTTAACATGATTTTCTTCAGATATTTTTAATGATTTATATAATTATGTGATATTTTATTAATTTTAAATTAATTTTATTGTAATGGGTATGTATTCATATTTAGACTATAATTTATTTATAATTAATTTTATCATGGTAGAAAACAACATTATGGTTTCTAATTCAACAGTTTATAGTTATTATTTTTTTAGAAATTATATTCCAATAATTTTTTATTATTATATAAAAATTAACAATTAAATTTTTTAAAATTTATCTTCATGAAATAAAATTCATATTTGAATTAATCATGTTCAAATTACAATACATTGTTTTTTATTATATTTCTTTAAATTGTTTTTTGTCGAATAGTGGAACATTTTAATTTTTTATAAAAATCATTATTTTCATTGTTTTATTTAAAATAAAAGTTCTATATTTTATTGAATGTAATGTAATTATAGACAAATTTTATAAAAAAACTATTAACTTCATAGGAATTATAATTATAATTTATTATAGTTTCAATTAATTATTTTTCTTAAAATGAATTACCAAACAAATTCATTGCATATAGTGTTCTTATATAAAAATAAATTCACTAAAAGTAAAGTTATTGAGTTTTTAAAAATTTATATTATATCATTAATCATGAGAATGAAATTATTTGTTGAGTCTAATTTACATTTTGTTTTTTGAATAGTATGCACAATAAATTATTATCACATCGATAATGGTTAAAATGAAGTAATTAGAGTTAAAACATTAAAATATGGACATAAAATTTAATCATAATAATTATTTTATGAAAAAATTTATAAACATGTCACCTTATATTAAATCTAAGATAGATTTTTTTCCACATAATAATGAAAAATAAATTTATAAAATTCATAATTCAACAATAATTACTAGAGTGTAAATCCTCTTGAATAAAATGTGGACCATCCCTCATCAATTCTCCACACCATATTATCAAATTATATTTAATAATTTTTACCCTATTACCTTCCCAATTATACAAAACATTTTACATAGGTTATAATCTATTAAAAAGACCATCTTATAAGTCTTCTGGCTCAACCTAAATGAGGTTCAACAATGAAAATGTATAACACCAAACCAAGTTCATTAAAGATTATTTCTTATTCAATATAACTAAAAACCAATAAAAAAATGTTGATATAAATTAATAATTATTTATTATATACCGATATAGTTTTATGTTAATGATAAAAACCATTTCATCTCATTTTTCATCTTGTTTGAAAGGAAAAAATAAATCATATGAATGTTTGGAATAACACTTCTACGAAGTGATGTGTTTTATTTGTCATTGTCATCTCAAATGGTAGTCAATTATGAAAGAATTAATAAATATATATAATATTTTTTATATAGTGTTTATTTTTTTAAAATTAATATATTAATAACCTTTTTACTATTACATCTACATTAATATTATAACATTACTCATATATATGTGTATACTACAACCTCTATAAAGCAATGAGATTTGTTTTTCATTTATTCCATTATTGGGGGGTTCTGAAATTGTATTCAATTTATTAATATTATTATTATTTCCTATTGAATATCTTATATATTATGTAATAAAAAATTTATTGACCATGTTCTACCTACAAATTGTTTTGGATAATGATCCAAACATCATGAAAAAGTATGACATGAAATTATCTAATTTGTTAACTATATAATAAACTATAATAAATGAATTAAAATGATTTATAATTGGATAATTAAAATATAATTATTATAAATAACACAAATAATTAACCTATGTTTATTATAAATGAGTTACTATATGATATGGTGTTTCAGACTCGTGGTTAAGGATATAACATCTCAATTTTTATTTATATTACTTATTACCTTATACAGCATGATTTATTTTTTATGGTGTAAAAAATTACACATGGATGTCTTCTTTCAAATTCTAAAAAATTAATTTAGATTAAAAATTCATATCAATTTTAGTTATTCAAGCACATTATTAATACAATAATACTAATGTTTGGAGGTATTCTTTCTAAAACCTCGATTAAAATAGTTTTAAATTCTATTTTAAATAAATTTTTATATATAGATTATTCATAAAATTTTTAATGAATCATATTATTAAAATAAAATGGGTTTATAAATTAATTTTATTCAATATTTGAAAATTATTATAATTTTATTAACATGTATCTTTTTAACATTTTATTTATCTATTTTTTTGAAAAAAAGTTTAAATGGTAATTTTTTTTATCATATACAACATGAACCAAACTTCCAACAATCAAGAATTTTATATATTAAGAATTTTTTTACAGTTTATATTTTTTCCCTTGATAATCATACTTCTCATTATTATAAAAAATCATTTTATGATTATTCAATTTTGAATGAGTATGATTGTTATTTTTACGTGAATCCTGAACATGCTTCTAAATATTTTTTGAAAAAATAATTTTATAGATTTGATTATGTAAAAAATGATTATATTGTTTTTTTATTTTTATAGCATAAATTTTCCATTAAAATATTTCATCTCCATATATGATTTCATAGCATTGGGTAATAGTTTTTTTCATGGGGATTTTTTTATAATTAATTGTGTAAGATATTTTAATTATAGGGGTACATGGAAGAGTGATTGAAATAGTTATATGAAGAAGGTATCACCATTTTACTACATGTATTTTATATTATTCAAAATTATTTTTCATGGAATTATATTTATTTTATATGGTTTGAAAAAGATCTTCTGATAAATGGAATTTTTATTCTATAATTAATTGTGAAAAGTATGTTTTCCACAAAAATGATTTCTTGAGTACAGATGTTTTACATGAAACCCTAATTACTATGAATATTTGTTTTTTATTTATAACTAGATTTTTTAGTAAATGTCTTTAGAGGTGATTTTCATTTCTTGAGTACGTAAATGATTATTTTTATCTCTAGGTTATTAATATTAAAAAAATTCAATTAGATTTCTTGATTTCAAAAATGGTTTAATAGGATTATTTATTATTGTATCCCTCAATGTTATTTTTGTTCACACACCACATTATAATATTATTTATGTAAGGATGAAATATGATTTATAATTGAATAATATTTTATCTTTCCTATATGGGAATTCATCTTAAAATAATTAAATGTGTTTTCAATGAAACATTATTTAAATTTAAAGAACATATATCTATTAAAAAATGGATATTGAGTTGTAGTGTCAAACCCATATTACTAGGATTTCACATATAAGATTTTTTCTTAATAATATAACACCCCAAACCTAAATGATCATAGAAATAATTAAAATAAAATCATTGAGATTAAATTCAAAATTATGGTCTGTTAATGTTATGAGACATTATTGTTGGTATTTGACTGTGGGTTTAGATAATTTTAGAGTATCCTTTATTGATATAACTATTCTATAAAATTTTATGTTAGTATGTTATAGATAATTATAATAATTTTTTCATATCTTATTAATAAATTTAATCATCTTTGTTATTAATGATCTCATTGATAAACAATTTCAATTTTCCATGTCATTACATGTCTAGACCATTATAATTTTAACATGTAGTAATTCATTTCAAATTTCAATGATGTTTTTGTATTTATATTTATGATAATAAAACAAGATGAATAGATTAAATTTTACAGAACCTTATTGTACATCACAAATCATTTAACAATATCACTCAATAGAAATAATTAATAATAATATTTTGAATGTTTTTTCAATATCATAATCACCTGTAAGAAATAATTTGATTTATCCATAAACATTTTATTTATATTAAATTTATACAGATCTTGGTACCTCATTTATTATATTTAAAATTATCAACAAACCCATCTGATTAGAGAATTAAAATTACCGTATAGACTTAAATATATTTTTCTGGAGATATTGGCTTCATGTTGAGAGAAAAATTGAATTTAAACAATTTCAAATAGAACACTAATATATGGACTTAATGTATAAATTATTTTAACTAACATATATATAATAATTAAATGTGTTTATTATAGATTAAATTCTTCTAAATTCAATGCATCATATCATGTCGAATGGATTTTTACTTCACACACCACATTGACTCAAAATCAATAAATTAAGACATGAATTGAATTCATTGAATATGATCATATAAGCCTCATTTACCCTAAAAAATTAATATATTATAAAAATATTTATTAATTTTGAATTAAAATTCTATTATATTATTCATTGTGGTTGTTTGTCTCAGCTTATATTCTAAGAGTACTTCTTCTCATTTCCAATTTGGGTTTCCTTAATACAGTCAAAAAAGCCATAATGAATTCAATTCCACTTATATATTTTTAATTAATTATTTTACATGATATATATATTTTCATTAAAAATTTGGAAAATTATAATTAACTATAAAATCATGATTTTAAATTTCTTATTTGGCCTTGCTGATATTTATTTAAACGATTTATTATTTTAAATTTTAAATTCATAAATAAAATTTTCATTAGACTAAAGAAAACAATTTGGGGATAAAATTTCTTTAAATTGGGATAATGTACCATCCCAGGATTTATAGTGAATAATTATTTATCTTTTAATGTATTGAAACATATATTTAAAATTAAAATGAATTTCAATCTTTATAAACTGATGATTTATAAAACTACTTTTCACCTAATCAATTTCCATTGCACATTTTCCCTCAAAATATATTTCTGAGATATATTGAGATTTTATTTATAAATAGGAATTAATTAAACAAAAATTGTTAACCATAGACATAAAGAAAACATGTCACCTACAATTAGCATGAGGGGCTCAAACCCATGACTGAAGGGAATCCATAGCATCACGCCTACGAGTAGAATACTTTTTTTCCAACATCAATATTCCATCACACACACACACATATATATTAATTTTATTTCATAAATTATGTAATATAATCATATTATATTCTAATTTTAAATTTAATATTATCAAACTAACTTCTAGACTTATCATATGTCATATTTAAACCACTAAAATATTCCCTCAACATGATTTTAATTTTGGTTTATTTAAGAAATTATATAATTATTTGACATTTTATAATTATAATTTTATATAAATTTTATGGATTTATATATATTGATATCATGTTTCATATTTTATTTTATAATGTTTTAAAAAACAATTTAGTTTAAATTGACAAAATTATTTTCATATAATAATTAATCATTTTAATAATATCTTATTTTTTATAAGTTTATTCTATGGCTTATTCTTTTGTAAATAGTGAAACATGTTTTTTCATAAATATTATTATTTTCATCAATGTTTTTAAAAATTTAAATTATATTTTTGAATGGTTTTAATATATAAATATTTCCCCGTTATTAAAATGACTCATTTAATTCCATATTTATCATATTTATACTTTATTTTGGTATAAATTCATATTTAGGCTTAAATACACATCATATATGAAAATTTTTCTGGTTTTTGTTCATATTTAAAAAATAACTTCATCGAATTCATCATATTGAATATTCAATAATGTATTTCATATTGAAAATTTAGTGGTCATATATTAAAAAAGTGGTCAATATTATTTTTGATCCTAATGAGTAGTAAATAAAAAAAATTATTATCACCTCAGTTAATAGTAAAACATGTTTATTTAGTTTAAAACAATTTGATAACATGACATAATATAATCATAATTATTATTATAATAGATGAATTTTAACATTGTCATCTTATCATTAAAATTGAATATATTTAGTATAATAGAAAAAAACTTTTATAAATGAAATTTCATTATGAATGAAGAAATCCCTCATCAAGTAATGTATAAATAAAAAAACATGGAGTTCGTTGGTTATTTTGGACCATGATAAAATTTACTATATCTATTTTTAAATACAATTTTGAATCATAAATGTTTATAATGTAGCCATTATATAATAACCACAATGATTAGTATATTTTAGGTTTTATGATAAAATATAATTTTCAAATGAATATGTAATTTCCTTGAATAGTAGGATTGTACCTTACGAATCCCATTTAATAGAGAATTCATGGATCATAGAATAAATGTGATTTTCCTAGATCAAGGCCTATAAAAAATTCAACAACAAAAAATCAAGGGAAAAATATTACGGAGGGATGTTAGTACTTATCAATATAAAAACCTAAAACATGTTTGAAAAACCTATAGGAAAAAGTAACATTATCTAAAACCTTAACATTAAAAATCATATTAGTTAATATGTTTTTGTGTACCAAGAACCTATAAATAATTATTTCTATATTTTATTTCTAATAAATTGATGAGTATATTTATCAATTTTGTATTATTTTATGGTTTATCAAATAATCTGTTTCCGAAAAAATTATATGAAGAAGTAAAAAATAGTATTTTTGGAAAGCATAGGGTATTAATTAAAACAATATTATTAGTAAATTAATTACTTTTATAAAAATTGATATTTTTGTAAAATATTATTATTAAAAAAATATAATAAATTGGTAATGATATATAATGAATTATAAGGTAATATTTATAAGGATCAAAAAAAATTTATTGTCATAAAAATAAATATTTTACAATAAATGATGTTTTCTATTCAAAAGAATAATTTAACATATTTATAAAATTATAATCATACAATAAATATTCTTTTTAAAATTGGAATGTCGAAAATATCAAATGGTAAAATTATTATAATAATCTAAGGCATTTAATGTTTTGGGTAAAAATTTGAAACAGTATAAATATACGG
Organism: Viscum album; assembly: GCA_963277665.1. Lineage (NCBI taxonomy): Eukaryota > Viridiplantae > Streptophyta > Magnoliopsida > Santalales > Viscaceae > Viscum > Viscum album. The sequence continues at coordinate 955,447,058 of OY728167.1, forward strand.
TTTGTATTATGAAAATATGATAACCAAAATTGATGTAATGAGTTTTATAAATTGTATCCATGATAAAATTAGATTTACCCTTTTAAAATATAGTGCATTTATTGTTATTTGATTAATCTTATAAAGCATTAAAATATCATACCAAACAATTATTATATGTAAATTATCTAAAATAAGTTATTTATTAACATGATTCACATTAACATCACAAACATATTATTTTAAGATGTACAATTCATGGTATTGTAAAATATTGGACATAAATAATCATTTGTAGAATCATTAGAAAAATACCATGTGGTGGAAAATAGATTTTTTTTCTTTTAAAGTCAAAAACCACTTTTTAGAAATTAATATAGAATCCCCCTCTATTTTTAATAAATACCCAAATAAACATCCCACAATTATTCACTAAAAACTTGTTGAACACAAATTTATTCTACCATTATGTATCTTGATACCTCTAATGGTGTCCCCAATATCTTTATAAAATCATAACATGATTTTAAAAGCATCCTTTCAAGGTAATGGGATCTTTTCTTCCTCTTTTTATGTAAATTATTTGTTTAATGCATTTAGATTTAAACTAATCAATTTGAAATATTATTCTACACACATGTTTACTATCCTTCTTATGACCATGTATTGAGGGATCAACCTTCACTCTCATTAAAGCCTTCAATTATCTGTTATCTATAAGAATTATGAGTAGTTATTATTTATAACTTTTTTATGCTAAAAATTTGGGTTCTGAATGACCATCATGATTTCAAAACATTGGTATTCAACTAGATATAAAAACAATTAATTGACTTTGGAATTACATTTATATATCCCACAATAATTAATCATGGGAATAAAAGTGATGATAGAAATTATTATCTTTCATGATATATCTCAAAAATTCATGAATAAGATATGAATGTGATGGGTGGGCCCAAATATATATAGTCACCCATTGAATTAGATAATTTTTTAATTATGAGATATCATGTATCGTGAATGTGAGCTTATTCTAAGCACACTATTTTATGAAGTATTAGAGGTTATCATTGACTTATGATTATGATATCATATTTTTTTTGTTTTAAAATTTCCATTTTTTCACTATGTTATAATATTATATCTTTTTTATGTTCATGTTTATTATTATCATCCTTTAATGTCACCTTTGTATTCAACTTGAAATAAATGTATTAATTTTATCATTTAATACAAAGATTATTCCCTTGCATAGATTTATTTATTATCGTATTCCATTATGAATCCCTATGGTATCTTGTGCAGTATTAGAGTGGAAATAGAATACAAGGGCATGTTATTAAAATTTTAAATATTTTATTCATATATTTGTATCAATTAGAAGCTCAGAGTACCAAATTTCACAACAAATATTTATGTTATCATCATCTAATGGGATTTCTTTATGAGAGTCTTTATAAAATTTATCATTATGTATTGTGTTCTAAAATATTTTATATCATTTTTGTGTCAATTTAATGTGTCGTTATTTTTAATGATTAAGATAAAATAATTTTTGAACTAATTATTGATAAAATAAATATAGTAAATCATTTTGAAATTTTGTTAGTGTATAGAGTGTGTGGTTTCAAAGAATAAAATTGTTTTTCGAGATATTATAATTTGATGAAGATGTACCAAAATTATACCATAGGGTAATAACATAGAAAATGGTTTATTATCTATTGAGTCGATCAACTCTTAGTGCACCACAATGTATCCATATTTTACACTTGTTTTGACACTCACTAGAGATATTATTTGGTAAATACCCAATCTCTTTTTGAAACATTATTGAGTGAAACAAATTCCTATAATTTTTATTAGGATACTGACCATGTATAACATATATAGAAAAATAGGAATTTATTTTTTAATGAATATATGGGATTTATTATTTATCCCTTTAATGTTCATAGTGTTCCTTTTATGATTTTAATTGTTTTAAATTTTTACCCTTATTTTTCCCAATATATTAAGTTAATGGATGAAATATGATGAAATAATTAAACAGAAATTGTGATTGGTAACTTTTTAACTTTATAAAGGATCTTCCTTGAGTAAACCATACTTTTCATACATAGAAATTACAACATACTAGATTAATATACATTATATGACACTCAGAACCATACTCTAACCCCAATGGTTTACTATCCCTGGAAAAATAGGTACATAAGTAACTCATTCATAAGAGATATAAATCATCTCTAATTAAGTAATTCATAACTAGAAAACTTATTAGATATATTATACATAAATCAGATCCCTGTAACTAGGGAAAAGAGTTATAAGGATGTGTTAACTCATATGCTCTATTAGAGTAAAAAAAGGGATATATCAATGATCAATTAAGAATAACATGAGAATAACGATTTGAAAACATTAGAAAATTATTTGAATATGATACCCATCATATCGTAGAACATGATTTTTGGTCATGGAATAATGCATGTTGGTTCATAACATATTAATTAAAATTGTATCAAAGAACATGATAAACGAGACAATAACATTGGCATAAGTCATATGTTTTAGGAATACACAAAATTTTAGAAAATAATGCCCTTATTCAGTTTTTATTTAAAATACTATCATTGTGTATGGGGTTCACAGCCATTCCACCACATTGGTGGTCAATGATTCCTCCAAATACTATCATACTGCAGAGATACCCTTACTTAAATGGGTTCACTCCTCATTCTAATAATTAATATATCATGAGATATCCATATTTACCCACATCATTAGAGGGATATTAAAACATTAGCATGTCATTATCATTATGATAATCCCTTAAAATTATTCCAATATTATTTTAATGGATTCATAATATACCATAAACCATGGAAATAAAGTGGGTTTCATAAATATTTTAACATTTCATTATAACATCAAACATTTAAAAGAAATGAGTTTTATGAAAATATATTAATCATACTCATAATTTATCCAGAGAAACAATTTGGATGCTATCCTTGGATCTTAATACCAATAAAGAATATTTCATATCAAAATATTTTATCATATATGAAAAAAAATCTTCTGAAATAACATTGGAATATTATTTGAATAAAATACCTTCTTCACATTTTAATAATTAATTTAAAATCATAAAATTTACGAAAATATAATTTGAGACATTATATTTAAAAATATAATTGGAAACATTTAAAGGAAAATTCAATTCTTTAAGAGATCATGATCATGGGGAATTATATTCATTAATTATAATTAGAAAATATATTCCTTTCTCATTTTTAGTAAAAATTAACTCATTTATAAAATAAAAAAATTCCTTTTAAATTTTTATAAAAATTCATACATTTCATTGTATTAAAATATAAAATCATAGTATAATATTATAATACATTATTTGGAAACATAGATATAAAAGAAATTTTATTGTCGACTGAAGAGAGATACAATATCAGTTTTACAAAAAAAAAATTTAGTATCATAAGTTATTAAAGTTATATGAATGCAAGTAAAAAATGTAATCATTGAGGAAAAAAATGAATAATAAAATTCATGGTATTTTTTAGGGATATGTTACAAAATTTCATCATTGGAAAATTGATCTGAAATAATATTGATAAACAATGAGGTCATAATAAAAAACCCATACAAAAATGGTAACATTCAAATCAAAACATCATCAAAGAGAGCACTATAGATGGACTTGTAAATATAAATAATTATCATAGAAAACATCATAAAATACATTTATTGGATTATTATACATTATATAAAATAAAAAAGTGGTGAACATGGAATGTAATAATTATTTAATATATATACATACATACATACATATATATATTTAGTTTCATAAATAATTTTTATATTTAGAAATAATTATTTACCGTATTCATTGAGATGGTAGGCTCTGTGTATGGATGAACGATTTTTCACGTTTAAACAAAAGGAATGGAATAAAATTAAAAAACAATTCACATTTATTGAGTCATTTTTATAACATATATATCATATATATTCACTATATATTTCATTATTTATATCTATGTAAATCAGAATCAAAAACCATTCACAACACATTATCTATGAGGTATTCCACACATACTCAAGAGTGATGTTATCATTATTAAATAAACTAGAATGTAAAAAAAGAATTATGTGTTAATATAACTTTAAAATCATAATAATTTCATCAAATCATTTATAGACATTAAAATCATTTCAATTACTAACCATGGTGATAGAAAATTAATTGAATAACTACGTGAAAGATATGGTCCACAAGTACACAAAAAGATACATTCACACCCCATTTGATAGAATAGAGGGTGGATATTGGTTTTCCCATAATTATAATAGAATGTAATTATAGTGAGGATACTATATATATAATTTTATAATGAAAACATCATATTTATATGTGAAATAATAATATATAATTTCAAAGAGACTGGGTATGATGATTAAATTTATCTTGTATTAGCTTCCACTTCATTTTTTCATGGGTTTTCAAGAATGTAATATAAAGAACACCCAAACCTACAACTCATGAATAGGTATTTTGATATAATTAATTTGACATCTTTGGTTGGGTTACCAAGATAAACATAATTTAAACAATAGATAGTTGGTGCGTCCCTTTATAAGTATGGGAGAGGAAACATTTGAAATTTTATAAAATGTTAAAATATAGTGTTTCCATAATTAAGGGGAAAAACTGGAATGGATAGATATTTTAATGTGCAATATTTAATAGTCTAAATATGTATTTTAAATATAATTTATATTGTTATATTATAAAATATTCACTCACCTCTTGTCATAACCCCATATAGACAATTTTTATCCTTTATTATGATAAAACAAATTAATATTTATACAATTCATTTTTACTAAACATTGAAGGTGAATGAATTATCAAATTTATGAATTGATTTTACAATTATCTACTTTATTTTATCAAAATTAATTCATATAATTTTTTGAATGTATTTTTTTAATCCCATAAAACAAGATGAAAATTATATTTCTAAAAATTGTTTCCTTATTCATAAAATGTTTTTATACGCAGATATGACATAAAATGGATTCCAATGACTACAATTGGATTATAAGAATCCACTAATAGATTTTATTTAAAACCATTTTAAAATAACTACAATCTATTTTTATTCTTTAAATGAAAATGTCGTTTTCATAAAAAAAAATTATTTTCATTATTCGTCAAAAAATTTACATTTTCTAAAAAAATCATTTTTCATTCTATGATAAATTTTAATTAATTATTTTAAAAATAATTTTAATTTTATAAAATAAATTTTATAACTTTTTATAAAAAACATTTATATTATCTAATCACTAAACTCAACAAAAATAATTTTTTAGGAATAATATATCTTTTAAATTATATATAGATATTATTATAAGTACATTATTTGTTTATATATATATTATCATTATGTAAAACCAGGGAACATTATTTTTAGAAAAATATTCTTATATAATACACTTATTTAGTGTCATTGGTGTAATAGAATACAATATTATGGTCCATTTATACATAGTATCTAATGTAATTTAATATATCAAATAAATTAAATTTATTTGAAGTGAAATATGTCATTAAATTGTGGGGTGTTACAATATACCCCCGTTAAATTAATTTATAACATAAAAATACATTCTAGTAAAAATAAATGATAATATCTAACTTTTATCAAATCCTAATGTTTCAATGTAGATTCGTTAGTTTTTTATCCCTCCATATATCATTAAATAGTGATTTTTTGTGTTTTGAAACACATTATATATACAATACTTATTTCTAATTGTTTTTATTCATATAAAAAATAATGATACAAGATTATAACCCTTAAAATTAATAAATGTTTTGGATATTTTATTTAAATTATCAGTAGTGCTATGTGGAACACATCATGATGTTGAGAGGTTTGGTGGATTCCCTAATAAATATGAGACCATCCTTACTCAACCATAAATCTCGAAGGGGCCAATATACCTTGGGATATCATTTCCATTATTTTGAAATCCAATATCCTTTTTCCATAGTCATAATAAAAAATACCTTTTCCTCAAAATTGTGTTATTTATTTTTTTTATATTTTTCATCATATATGTTTTATCAACTCTATGTTTTCGTGATGGGCTACTAAAAGGATATGAATTTCTCATTAATTTCCTCAACTAAATTGGGTACTAATAGTTTTCATTCCCCTACTTATTGTTGTAATATTATATTTTTAAACTTCATTCCATATAAGTATTGATGGATTCATTTAAATGATTCATAAAAAGTATTATTTCTTGAAAACATGACTACTGGATGGTATTGATCACCACCACAAATGAAGTCTATATAAAAAGATCATTTTATATCCATATGTAGTTTTATTGTTTTCCTAGATATAACATCAATTCTATAATGAAAATTCATACAATAATTAAAGAAATAATCTATAGTTTTAGGAATCCTAATGTACATCATAATGGTAAACCTCAGATCCCAATAAGATATAGAACAATATGATACTCCTTGAAGCCTTACCACTTAATTAATTTATATTCTTCTAATTCAATCAGGATATAAATATTTTTAGCTATCAATAAAATGTTTTGAAATCATAAGGTGAAAAAATTATGAAAAAAATAAAATTATAGTATTTTTATACTTTTTGGAGTTTGATGAAAAAATCCATCAAAATGTTCCCCAATTTCAAATTTGGAATCAATAATAGTTCAAACAACCACTTATCCTTTTAACTATCATCATTAACTTCTTGGCATACCAATCAATGTGAATCATACTATTCAATCTATATCTTCATGTTTTCACAGAACAAACACTCTGTTAGATATCTATGCATATTCATAATTTCGTGACGAATAGAGAAAGTTGAACTATGAGATTCATGTAACTACTATTTCAAATTTGGTACACCGAGGAATCTTTCATAGACCCTGAACCTTATCATTATAATATGATCAATATTTACGTAAATAACATTGCTTACCATTATCTACTATTCATTATCTTCCCTTTATTACTCTTAATCATTACATGTATATATGTATCAATACTCATTTGAGAAATAATTTTTTTCCCTTCCTTCATTATATCCAAAATACATCCTTTTTAAATAAAAAATATTTTATCTTTTATGATCCTCATAATAAAAACCATAGAATGATCCTTTTAAAATATAACTTCATCCATCTTGTTCATTTTTATATTATGGTAATGTATTTATCATTCCTAATAATTAATTAATACCAACCATATTCATTGGTTCATATTATACTCTTTTGAGTGAATTTATAAATTAATATACTATGATTGGTTTATATGTCACACCATTCCCTAGTAAGATGATAACTATATATCATTAATGTAAGTATTACAACTAATAAATCCAAATCATGGGTTAGATATTTTATATTGTAAACAATTTAATTTCATGAAGAATAATATATTACCATATCATATTCCATCAAGATTCATCCCCATACCATTATCAATAAATTTATATAGATTACAAACCCTTCTCCACTATAGGGTAGTGTATATTTATTTGTATTGACTAACGTTATTATTTTTCATGAATGTTTCCACACTATTATCTATGCAAATGTTATTTACCCAATTTCGAGTTAACATTGTTAGTGGATTAGACATCCACGAAAACATTCGCCTTAAAGCATTGAAAATATTCGTCTAAACTTAGAAATGTACTGATCATAGATACTAAGGTTGGTTTGGTCCAATGTTCATTAACTTCAATATTTTATGGATCTATAGATATATCATTACCTAATATTCTAAGAGAGAAAAAAAATGACAAATTTTGATGAAAAAATTCAAAATTGGTATTTTTTTTGTACAAATTATACTTCCATAGGGTCCATAGTACAATCCCAATATGATCTTAAATCTCTTCCATTTTCATTAAGTAAATAAAAATATCATCTATAAAAACTAAATAATACTTATCAAGGAAATTTAAAAACACCATTAATTATATCTATGAATATAGTGTGGTAATTTGTAAGACCAAATAGAATCAATATAAATTCATAGTGTTCATACCTCATACAAATGGCTATCTTGGGTATGTCTTAAATTGCGAACCATCATTTAGAGTATACAGAGTAAATAATAACCATTGAATAATAAATATATCTTCATAATTGATTAATAATATCATTAGTATAGAGAAAATTATATATATTACTGGTTTTGATCGTTTTTTGTACATGATAAACAATTTATAGTATAATGATCAATCATTCATTATAAAAAAGAATATGTGCATGCCATAGTGATTCACATGATCAAAATAATCCCTTATCATGTTTATCAGGGATACTCTTCATCAATTTCAAAAAAATCAATTGAATACATTTCATATGGAGTCATTGAAATAGGTGAAGCACTAGTAATGAGTTTGATTGGAAACTCAACTTCATTATTCTATTAAAGACTAGAAAAATCACTACGAAAGAAATCAATAAACATTTATAAAATATAAAAAATCTTAAATACTGTTTTTCTCCAAACATATATGAGATAAAAATACTATTTATACATGAATCACATCCCATGTAATGGATGTAATATCCATTGGTTTATTATTTTTTTATGATATAGAATGACGATCATTGGTTAATTTAGAATATGATACATGACTTTATATACCAATAAATTGATTTGAGATGCATTTAATGAAATAAAATCTATGAATTTGATATCATAAACTTTATCAAGAGTAATTATAAATTTTTTTGTAGGAAACGCCTTATATCGATCATCAATTGAAGAAGAATAATATATCTGATATGATATCATCATACCATTTTGTGTTTTTATTACTAATCCATCTTATAATAATTTATGATAAGAATCATAATTCAATGATACATTTCATGATATATAGGAATTCAAATAACTAATACCAAATAAATTAATTTAATAATTGATTATACTTGTTACCACCTCAACATGATTATTCTACCTTCAACCCCTTACTAAAACCAAGAATCCTAGTGTGATAAATGATAATAATATTTTGAAACCTTATAATTATGAAAATAATATTTATAGGATGTTAAAATCATGACCTAGTGTGTTTATTCTATGTCATTCCATTTTTTCATTTGTTATTCTTGGACAATATCAATTAAAATTATTCATAATGATTTATAAAGAATTTTTAAGTTATCCCAGTCATATCCCCTAGCATTATCAAAATAGGTGTGTAGTAAATACACAATCACCTTGCACCAGAATTATGGTTGAGATATACATCCCCAAACTCCCTTAGGTTTATTACCCTTAGATGTATCTTAGTAAATAAATGTTTACTTGTATTATACATACATGGATCTTTTTCTACTAAATTAGAAATTTTTTATTTTTGATGATATATGATTTTCTATTATAAAATTATTATATATAGGGTTCTCACAAATATTTTTCCGTCCTTGTTTATATTGCTAACTAATATAGGATCTAAAAGAAACTACAGCGACCCATACTTCCCATTAATATATATTTCATCATAAGAGATTAATATTTATTACATAACATTAAAATCCATGATAGAACCATAATTTTTTGGTCTATTTAGAATCCTGTATGAATATAAATTGATTTATAATATATATACATCTTCTCCCACATGGTCCTTAATAAGATTCACTATAGTACCCCCATTATCTGGTATGTAACCCTTACTTGATACTTTTCATTATTTTAATGTTAAGGGTGTTGAATAGGAGATTCGGAAGAACATGGAATGATGTTTTGAGGCCAAGGAGAAGTCGCACGGGAGGCGTACGGTTTGTCTAAACCATGAGGCCAAACCGTGCTCAGTGGGTTTTGGAGGCAGTAGCTCCCGCACGATCGGTGCATGGTTTGTCTAACCGTGCATCCTAACCATGTGAGATGGGCAGTCGAGGTAGTATCTAATGCATGGTTAGCACACTGTTTGTCAAACCGTGCGAACTAACCATGGTATCCCTTAAATGAGTTCCTTAAATTGTGGATCTCACGCTTTTTGCCTCTAAATTCATCGTTTAAGCTCATAAGTAGCCCTAACTCGAGATTTTGGTTCTTCTAAGGTCAAGAAGGGTTCTCTCATCATTCTGGAGGTGATACAAAGGCTTCTATTGGAGAATCGAATCGGGATTCTTGAGGTATGTGATCTTTCTTGATCAGTTTCTTAGATCTACTTAGATCTACTTCTTATCTTCTCTCGGTTTCTTAGATCTGCATATGTTATGGGTAGATCTAAGGGTGTGGATTCCAAATATGATGAGATTTTGTATTGGTTGTGTTAGGAGAAGAGATCTAAGGATAATTCATGGAGAATCGACCTGGTTTGCTTGTGCGTTCTTCGTTCTTTGGGGTTTTTGTCAAAACCATTAAGGTAGGAAGCTTCACTCTTGACTTCTCTTGAAATAATTGACTGGATTAGTTTTAAATTGGGTTATTTTAATGAAATTGATTGTTCCCTGAATGGAATAAATCTTCTTTAGTGGTGATTTATGGTTTTGATGAAATTTTGAAATCTTGGTGAATTTTTGTGAATAGTTATTTGGATTCTTGAATTTAAAATGTTGATTTTAAATTATGGATTTGATGGAATGGTAAATGGTTTGATGAAAGATGGATTTTCAATAAAAATGTGTGTTTTATTGAAATGTATTGGTATTGAAATGTCTTGATGAAATTGGTTTATTCTTTGGTTTTCAATAAAAGTAAAGTTTTATTGAAATGCTTTGAATTGGTTGAACACACTTGGTTTTGATAGACATGGTTTTCAATAAAATGTGGTTTATTGAAAGGATGATTTTGGCATGATTTTTGTGAATGCATGGTGTGTGTTCATGTGGCATTTACAAGGCTTGGTTGAAATAGGACCTTGTGCTTGGTGCCAAACGTTTAATGGCACATGAGACTTTAAAGTATGAGGATTGGTTGAAATATGACCTTTTTCTTAGTGCCAATGGTTTAATGGCACATGGGAAAAAATCACATTGTGATGACTTGGTAGATCGACAAGAAAAAAGTCATGAGTATGGAACTATCATAGTGAAGCATGCATGGTTGATTTCACGGGTTTTGAAATGGTTGGGTATGCCAAAAATGGATTTTGTGAAATGGTTTTAAAGTATGATTGGTTATTTTTCTAGAAATATTACTTGTTGGAAAAATGGTTTCAATTGATCTTCAATGCTTTTGGTTACGAATGGTTTTGGAAACTTGTTTATATTTAGTTATAAACTTCTTTTGATAAGATGTATAATATAAAATATTTTATATAATTGTTGCTGACTCTTCTATCCAAGTGGCATGAGTAGGGAAGTCACTGGGGTAAAACTACAGAGTTTTATACTCACCCCTGTTTTGGCATGTTTGTGCTTTTGCAGATGTCATGTTCCGGGACACAGGTAAAGGTAAATCATCTTATTACTAGTGGCCCGTGGTGATGCATGAGAAATGTTGTCAGGCATGGAGCAAGTGGAGCTCAGAGTCTTAGTGTATTTTGAGAGTCTTGAGTTGTTTATATGTTGTGCACTTTGATACTTTGTTTGGTCTTTCGTTGTTGTGTTCTCTGATGTGGTTTGAAATAAATGAAGATTGTTTAGTTGGTCGTTAATTTGTTCATGCATCATATATTGAATGTTTGGTTATGGTTTGTTAACATGGTGTTGGGTACATAAGTGTTTTGGATACACTTCTAGAATGTTAGAAATCTCATTGTCATGGGTTTCCTAATGAGATGAGTATGGCATGCATTATAGAGGAATAAATTCCCACTAGGATTTCATATCTCATTGTTAGGAATGATTTGTGATTCCGAGAAAGGGGAAATTTTTTGAACAAAGTATAAATTATTTTCAAATGAATGATTTTGAAAAGGCGATATTTGGTGTATTTTGAAAATGGGTTGATTTTCAAAAGCATGTAGATGGTCTTCAGAAATGGTTGAACATGGGGAAAATGATGTTTTGGAAAACAATGTTGTGATAGATGATGTGATATAATTTGAAATGCTAAGCCATTAGTTGCTAGAGAGTGATATTGACGGAGGTTGTTGTTGGTTTAGAAAATGGCACCCGGTAGGCGTCATTGGAACCAACCTAACGAAGATGCGGAGAATGTGCTTGCACCATAACCACGCCTGAACCAAGAGATGGTTTAGAGTATCATCCAAGATTTTCATGTTGTGGATATGGGGAATCATATTAATGAACCAAGGAATATGGATCATACCATCTAGTTCATGAAGTAGAATCCACCGAACATTCCGGGTGATGCTGAACCCAAGAAGACAGAGGTGTGTCTAAGTATGATGAATCATATCTTCAATTTCATTGGTACACCATCAGATCTCAAGGTCTAGTTGGCAATTTAGATGCTCGAGTATCATGCACGTCAGTGGTGGGATTTAGCAGTGCATGCTAAATTGGATGAAACCCTTACATGGGAGGATTTTGGAGAATTGTTCAGCAAAGAATTCTATCCCTTCCAGTTCAAGATCCAGAAAAAAATGGACTTTTTCATCCCGAGACAAGAGAGTCTCTATGTCATAGAGTATGCGGATAAATTCATGAATATAGTCCATTTTTTCACCAGAGGTTGCCACAACTACGTTGTGTAAGGTACACATCTTTAAATCAGGGATAAGGCAAGAGATTCGATCGACGATTGCAGTCCTTTGTATTATAGATTTTACAGAGATGGTAAACAGAGTGACTGTTGCTGAAAGTGATATCTCGGGATCGATGGGAGGAGGTATGATGATACGTACATGAAACTATGTAAACTAAACCGCTGGGTACAAGCGGAAAAGGGACACATATTTCCATGGTGCGATTGCAAATCAGAACTAGGAAGATGTATCATTAAATATTTTTATATGACCCCAAAGCAAAGCATGTTGTATTCAATGTGGTTCGACTGACCACATAAAGTGAGAGTGCACGGCGCAACCTAGATCATTCCACAATTGCAACTAGATGGGGCATCTTCAGCACTATTGTCACAATGCTCCTAGGTCAGGTGCTCGGGACACTTCCCAGGCATTACAAGCATCGTATGACTCGATAAGACAAGGACAATAGAGTCAGTCTAGTCAGCATCACAGTGATAGCCATGGTGATTCTAAAAATACCTTGATTTCTCAACTAGGTCAATCTCAGCAGGATAACAAGGAGAATAGTGTAGCGACAGAGCAATTGTATGGAGCTGAATAGATGATTATTCATGATTAGGATAGACCATCTATAGTGATAGGTACGATTGTTTTTAATTATACCATTATGCAAGAGTTTTTTGATACTGGTGAATCACATTCCATCATTGATTCTCGTGTTGTTGAATTTCTATTTTTAAAACTTCAAATGATGTCTTCTGTTTTGAAACTGAAAACCCGTCTTGGTGAAATAGAATGTCAAGCCTTTGTGTGTAGAGCATGTGCGCCAACAGTTGATAGATCTGAGTTAAAATGGGACTTCTTGATGTTGGACATGGATGTATATGATGTAATCCTTGGTATGAATTGGTTGAAAAATTTTAAGGCTCACATCAATTGTTATAGAAGAACTGTTAGTTTCACGACTGAGGATGGAATTGGCCATCTCTTCAGAGGAGGGAGGATGGTAAAGAAAGGTGAAAAGATCTTTTTGGAACAAATGGTGGGAACAATCTCTTACCAATTAGCAGCGTTGAGTTTGGAATCAATGGAAGATATTGAGGAAAATAGTTTTCCATCTGAGGTGGATCAATTTCCATATGTATTTCTTAATAACATATCAGGGTTACCACCTCTAAGGGAAGTGGATTTTACGATTGATCTCCTTCTGGGGACCAGTCTTATTTACCTTCCATATTGTAGGATGGAACCAACAGAGTTACGAGAATTTAATGTGCAGTTATAGGAGTTGTAAATCAAGTTTTTCATTCGACCAAGTACTTCTCCATGGGCAGCACCAGTGCTATTTGTGAAGAAGGAAGATGGAAATCTTCATCTGTGTGTTGATTATCGTAAGCTTAACAAAGTTACGATAAAGAAAAAATATCCACTTCCTCACATTGATGACCTATTCAATCAATTAAAGAAATCATAGTGGTTCTCCAAGATTGACTTGAGATCATGATATCACCAATTGCGAGTTAGGAAAGAGGATATTCCAAAGACAGCATTAAGAAGCAGATATGGCCACTAAGAATATGTAGTCATGCCTTTCGGTCTAAGGAATGCACCGACGATCTTTATGGCTTTGAAGAATCAAATATTTAAGCGATATATGGATTCTTTTTTGTGGTGTTTGTGGATGATATTTTGGTATATCCAAAGACAAGGGATGATCATGAGGTGCACCTAGAAACAGTGTTACAAATCCTGAGAGATCATCGTTTATATGCCAAATTATCAAAGTGTAATTTTTGGATACAGAAAGTATGTTTCCTTGTCCATGACATTTTTGAGAAGGGATTTTATTTTGATCCTAAAAAGATAGAGGCCGTTATCTCTTGGCAACCACCTAAAAATGTGTTCGAGATACATAGTTTTATTGGTCTAACTATTACTACCGATGCTTTGTGCGTGATTTATCATTACTATATTAACTACTTATAGCTCTAACTAAAAAGAATGATCTCTTCCAATGGATAGAAAAATTCCAGAAATTCTTTTAGGAACTAAAATTTCAGCTTACATCGGCGCCTATCTTGATCTTCCCAGAATCAGGACAGGGGGTTGTGGTGTATTTTAATGCTTCAGGATCGGGTTTGGGTTGTGTTCTCATTAAAAGAGATCATGTGGTTGCTTATGGTTCAATAAAGTTGAGAATGCATGAGAAAAATTAACCAACACATGATTTGGAGTTGGCTGCAGTAGTCCATGCTTTGAAAACATGGAAACATTATCTCTTTGGTGAGAAATTTAATGTGTTTGCATATCACAAAATCCTGAAACACATTTTCACACAGCAATATTTGAATTTCAGGAAAAGAATATGGATGGATTATCTCCAAATTTTTGACTTTGACTTTATGTACACACCCGGAAAAGGAAATTCGGTGGTGGATGCACTGAGTATAAAGTCATATGCTCAGCTGTTGAAAGAATATTCCGATGAATGGAAGTTGATGTCGGTCTTAGCCGACATGCATGTTGAATGTGAAGACTAAGGTGACATTGTTGTTTCATTTTCAGCTACACATGTTCCGGATTTAGTAAAGACGGTAAAAGTAGCACAAACCTCTGAGGCAGAATGTCTAGTTGTCAGTTCAAAACTCAATGGTGGGGAGATCATTGAGGATTGGAAACTTGATGGGGGTTCAGTGTTTTGCTTTAGAGATCGGATGGTTGTACCTATGGGTTCTCAAGAAAAACTCCTTCATGATTACCACTATTCAAGATGGGTTGTATATCCATGTACACAGAAGATGTATAAGGAATTGAAGGCACAATTTTGGTGGAGTGGCATGAAAAAAAGGTGGCCCAGTTTTCTCGCAGTGCATAACATGTCAGTAGGTTAAAGTAGAGAATCAAGGGCCAGCTGGTATGTTACAATATTTAGCTATCCCAGTGTGGAAATGGGATAAGATAGCAATGGATTTTGTTACAGTTCTTCCAAGAATGTTTTGAAAACATGATTCTATTTGGGTGACATTGGATCATCTAATCAAGTCGGCCCATTTCATCTCTATTCTTGAAACTCATACGGTGGAAAATCTTTCAAATATATATATTTGAGAAGTGGTAAAGAGTCATGGTGTTCTAGTTTCTATAGTCTCAGATAGAGATCTGAGGTTCACATCTTGTTTCTGGAAATCATTATAGAAAACCCTTGGAACTCAGTTGACTATGAGCATAGTGTATCATCCCCACACAGATGGGCAATTAGAGCATACAATACAAGCATTGTAAGATATGTTTTGGGATTTTTTAATGGGTTTTTGTGGCTCATGAGAGGAGTATATACCCTTAGTGGAGTTCTCATAAAATAACAGCTATCAAGCCTCGATACACATGGATCCGTTTGAAGCACTGTATGGTCGCCCTTGTCATTCTACACTATGCTGGGTAGAAACAAGTGAAACATAACTAGTCGGGCCATGCCTTGTCCAAGAGACAAAAAAGAAGATCCAGTTGATTAGAAAGTGGATGGAGACAGCTCAAAGTCATCATAAATCTTATTCAGATCACTGTCGAAGACCATTGTCATCCGTTGTGTGTGATCATGTCATCTTGAGAATCTCTCCAAGGATTGGACATCTTCGTTTCGGGAAGTAGGGAAAGTTATCTCCTAGATACATTGGCCCTATTGAGATACTGGAATGGGTTAAAGAGGTAGAATATCGGTTGTCATTAACACCATGATTCATTTTGGTGCATAATGTGTTCTATGTATCTCAATTGAAAAATAATCAGCCTGATCCTGACCAAGTGATCAGATGGGATCACATTGACCTAGAGTCGGATGCTTCGTTGATACATATCTCGATACGAATTGTGGATAGGCAAGAGAAGATACAGTGTGTAAAAAGCATCGGTCTAGTGCGGGTTTTATGGCAGCATGGTCAGATTCATGAAGAGACTTGGGAACACAAAAAGTAAATAAAAGAGTAGTGGCCGAAACTCTTTCAGTTGGGTGAATGTTTTCTACTTTTTGAGGACAGAAATACCAATGGTGGGGAGAATTTAGTACCCCTAGATTCTAGTAAGTAACACTTACTTGATTCTTTTCAGGGTTTTAAAGTTACGGGTGTTGAATGGGAGGGTTGGAAGAACTAGGAATGATGTTTTGAGGTAAAGGGGAAGTCGCACGAGCGGTGAAAAGTTTGTCTAAACCATGTGGAAAAACCGTGCGCAGTGGGCCTTAGAGGTAGTTTCTCCCACACGGTTGGCACATGGTTTGTCGAAACATATGGCCAAACCATGCGAGAAGGGCGGTCCAGTCAGTAGCTGGCACACTGTTAGCGCACTGTTTGTCAAACCGGGCGAACTAACCGTGCATGCACTTAAATGATATCCTTAAATTGTGGATCTCAAGCGTTTTTGCCTCTAAATGCCTCGTTTAAGATCCAAAGAAACCCTAACTCGAGATTTTGGTTCTCCTAAGGTCAAAGAGGGGTTTCCAATCATTCTGTAAGCGATCTGAAGGCTTCTCTTGGCGAATCGAAGCTAGATTCTTGAGGTATGTGATTGTTCTTGATCGGTTTCTTAGATCTACTTAGATCTATCTCTCCTCTTCTCTAGTTTTTTAGATCTACGCACGTTATGGGTAGATATAGGGGTGTAGATTCCATATATGGTGAGATTTGGTCTTGGTTGTGTTAGGAGAAGATATCTAAGGAGAATTCTTGGATAATCGACCCGGTTTTATTGTGCGTTCTTCATTCGTTGGGGTTTTCGTCAAAACCATTGATGTAGGAGGCTTTAATCTTGACTCCTCATGTTATAATTGATTGGATTAGATTCAATTTAGGATATTTGTATGAAATTTATTGTACAAATCCTAGAATAAATCTTCTTTCGTGATGATTTATGGTTTTGATGAAATTATGAAATCATGGGGAATTGTTGTGCAAAGTGATTTGGATTCTTGAATTTAATGTTTTGATTTTAAATTAAGGATTTTTTGGAATGTTAAATGGTTTGATGAAATATAGGTTTTCAAAAAAAAATGAGTGTTTTAATTAAATTATTTGGTATTGAAATGGCTTGATGAAATTGGTCCATTCTTTGGTTTTCAATAAAAATACGGTTTTATTGAAATGATTCGAATTGGTTGAACACACTTGGTTTTGATGGAAATGGTTTTCAATAAAGGGTGTTTTATTGAAAGGATGGTTTTGGCATGATTGTTGTGAATGGTTGGTGTGTGTTCATGTTGTATATATGAGGATTGGTTGAAATATAACCTTATTCTTGGTGGAAAATGTTTAATGGGACATGAGACTTTTAAGCACGAGGCTTGGTTGAAATATGACCATCTTCTCGGTGCCAAAGGTGTAATGGAACATGGGAAAAAATTACATTGTGATGACATGGTATATTGATGAGAAACCGTTCATGATTATAGAACTATCATAAAGAATCATGAATGGTTGATATCACGTGTTGTTAAATGATTAGTTATGCCAAAAAGAGATTTGGGAAATGGTTCTAAAGCATGATTTGTTATTTTCTCAGAAAAATGAGTTGTTGGAAAACTGGTTTAAATTACTCTTGGATGATTTTGGTTACAAATGGTTTTGAAAACATGTTTATATTTATATATAAACTAATTTTGAGAAAATGTTGGATAGAAACTATTTTTATATAATTGCTGCTAACTCTTCTATCCTAGTGGTGTGAGTAGAGAAGTCATTGGGGGAAAACCTACTGAGCTTTATACTCACCCATAATTTGGCACATTTGTGATTTTTTAGATGTTGTGTTTTGAGACACAAGTGAAGGTAAAGCATCTTATTTCTAGTGGCTCCTGGTGATGCTTGGAAAATGTTGTGGAGCTTGTAGCTTGTGGAGCACAAAGTCTTAGTGTCTTTTGAGGGTCCTGCGTTTTTTATCTGTTATGCACTTTGATACTTGGTTTAGTCTTCCATTGTTGTGTACTCTGATGTGGGTTGACATAGATGAAGTTTGTTTATTTGGTCTTTCATTTGTTCATGCATCATATAGTGAATGTTTGGTTATGGTTGGTTTATGGGTTTATTTCTTAAAGTGTAAATCGTCCCCCACTTGTACATGAAACCCTTCAGCATTTATTTCCAGCCTTTGGCGCCTTTGGGATGTCGCTTAAGTCCTAGTAATTACTCATGGTACTCTCAAGACAATGAGAATTGGTGGGTCATTACATTCATCATTTAAAGAAATAACATATTGTAATCGTTTATTTATAACCTGTGGAAAGGAAACATAAAATGGCTGAGCTTATATGCTCAATAAGGGTAATCAAACGAGATTTCAATGATCACTAGAGAATAAAATTAGCATAAGGGTATGAAAAAAGGATTTCTTCATTTGAAAAACCATACCCATCATATCATATATCATAATATTGATGCATGGAATAATGATTTTAATTTATTAAGACATGAATCATATATGAATCAAAGAACATGATCCATAAGGTATTATCCCTATCATTAAGAATATGTTTTTGGAATTCACATAAGAACTTAAAATCACTTTCTTTCAAGATAGTCACTAAGAAATATATCATATTTGAATGGTTTTACACCAATTTTCATCATATCCTTAGACAACATTCACTACTATGACTACTATAGGGGACACAGTCCCTTAATGAACTGTATCCACTCCCAATTCCTATATATATTATCCAATGAGATATCCATATATAAAAATATATTGAAGGGATATATAATTAAGGTTCCACTCATCCCATAATAATAATCAATTTATATATGCTCTATAATATCATAAATCATTCTTCATATATCATAACTATTATAAAGGCATTATATTTCATAAACATTTCAAAATTCCATCATAAGATATGCCATTATAAATAAATGGGTGTTATAAAGAGATTATCATTAGAATCATAAATAATATAGAAGAATAATATAGATGGTTTCATTGTATTATAAAACTCATAAATAATTAGTAGCATCAAAGGATGTTATCATATATTAAAAATTCCAAAAAATAACATTGAAACATTTTTTGAATAAAACAACCTTTTAACTTTTAAATGACATAATAAAATTTTAAAATTTACCAAAGTATTATGGAAATAATATTTTTATAAATAATCTTGGAAACATTTCAAGGAATATTCAAATAATTTAGTGTCCATAAAGGTGTGATATTTCATTTATTTCATGTATGTAAACACAATGATTCTTTTCACATTTTAAATACAAATTTAAAATTATAACATTCAGAAGATGAAATTTATATTCTATTTATCAAATTTTAAATAGTAAATCATGTTTTCATATTAGAAAAAAGAATTAAAGGATAATATTAGATTTGTTGTTGTCAATTTATTAAAAACATTTAAACATAGAAGACGAAATAAATTTGACTGAATAGTGATATAATATAGATTTTTCAAAAATCTCATTCATTTTATTGAGTTCTTAAACAGTAGAATATGAATTTAAAAGTAGAAAAATACAAAAATATAGGGAGGGGAATAATATTTTTAGGATTATTGAGATATAGTTAATTAATGATTTTTAACATGAACTTGGTCACAAACAATGTTGATAAATAATGAAATTTTGATTGAAATCTTTTACCACATTTAAAACATTCGAATCAATAAAATGTAAAAGGGAAAAATAAATTGACAAATAAATATCACTTTTTTGTGTGAATAATTATACAATTAATTATTTATATCTTTATATATCACATAAAATATTAAGTGGTGAATATGTTACGTGTCTTATAGAAAAAAGTGAGACAGAAATACCTTACATTAAGATTGAATTTTGTCAAAAGAACTATATCCTTCTGTATAATAATGTTATATTTATTATAAATACACAGAAGAATCATATAAAGAAAAAAAATAACATATATGGTCCACTTATAAATTTATAACACCCATTTAATAATAATTCCTTATTTAAATCATTATTACAGAGTGTACAATTTTTCGTTTATAATGAGAATATCAGTATGGTTTTTCCTATCCTAGTTCATTGATCATGGTTTCATAATCAATATAATTTAAATAAATATATTTATGTATTATATATCAAATATTTATATATATATATATATATATATATATTAATCGATATAATATAGTGATAGAAAAAATTAATTATGCTGTTCAGCAAGATGGTAGGATGTATGTACACATGAAAACCAATTTTACATTTTGATAGATGGAATGAAATAAAGGTAAAAAAAATTTATATATTAATTATTTAATCATATATATAATATATTATAATTAAATATTTTCTTATTAGAATCCATGTAAATCATTATGAAAAATGATTCACATCACATTCTAGAGGTGTTATTCCAAAGGTACACCTAAAGACATTACCATCTTCCAACAATTTGTAAGGTAGGAATAATGACAAAATATTAGAACTCTAAAAGATAAATTATTTCATAAATTTCCATTATAAAAATTATAACCATAATAATAACATTATTTAAATTATGGTTATAGAAAAATAATAATATCTCTATGTGGAGGTAGTGGTCCACCTGTACATTCAAATGATACATTAAGTTAACATCTGATAGAATTGATGGTAGATATCGGTAATTCCATAATCATAATAAAATATTATTATATTTTTGATATTTAAATATTGTTTTATTATGAATAAAATATATTTATTTAGACATAATAATAAATAAATTGAAAGAGGTCGGGTAAGATGATTAACTCTCAATCTGTAGGCCTCCTTTAGATCCTTTCCATATAGACCCATGGAATGGACTTCCAAGAAGAAAAAAAAATCAAATTCATGGATAAGGATGTTGATAATATTAGTGGTTATGTTTGGGTCAAATGATATTTCTCAATTCCATAAAAATAAGATAATGGTGTAATGTCCCTTTATTAATGAGGCACATTACACACTTTTCATTTTTATAAAATAATAAATTTTTGTAATGTCATAATCATGAGAAATGATTAAATATAGAAAAATATTAAATATTTGGATATACATAACTCAAAATATTTTCATAATATATGAATAAAATATGATAAATTAGAAAAAAAACCCTTATCCCTTGGTTTAACCCCTTGGTAAAATAGTTTAACATTAGCTACACTTACTACTTTTTATCATTTCAATAAATTTTTATAACCAAAAAAAGTGTAATCATTAATTTTTGTGAGATTATAAATAAAATTATTCAATAAATAATATCAAATATAAGTCATATATGCTAAATAAATTTATTTAAAATTAATCCACCAAAACGCGATGAAAAATTGTTTTCTAGAATTCAATGATTTTTTATGTATAAAAAGTTCTCATTGAAAAAAATTAAAATTAATTATATTAACATTAAATAGATTAATAATATTAATAATTATCTGATATTACATTACAAATAAAATTTAATAGAAAATGAAACATTGTAATGTATCAAAATATAAAGGCATCTTTCATTAAATATAATTATTTTTTACTATATATCGAGAAATCAATCTTTTAAAAAACATAAAAAAAATAAAATCAATGATATATTTCACATTATTATTCCATGAATGAATTTTTTTTAAATAATTTATCTAAATGGTAGTAATCTAATATTATTATTTTAAAAAAAATAAAACTCATTTTAGGGAAATGGTATTTTTTCCTCTATATAATGACTTAAAAAATAAATGTTATAAATGATAAATATTTTTTTTAATAAAAACAATATAAATTATTTTTTAATGTGGTTATAATAATTCATTTCTCAAATTTAACATCTAGTGTGTAAAAGTACACAATATTATAATTCATTATGACTCAAGATTTAATGTATTTTTATGAATCGATGAAATTGTATTTATTTTAAAAGAAATATATTATAAAAGATTGGGGTGTTACAATCCTTAACCTGATATTAGATGGGGTAAATAAATTCATCAAAAAAATATTCAATAAACTAATTTCTTTAATAGAAACATGAACTATTGATAGATCCCACACCCCAACATGAACAATAAATTTTCTATTGTTACATTCATATATAAAAGGACTCAAATTTTCTGTGGATATTCCAATAATTTAGTCATGGAATAACAGATCAAATCTAAATATAATAACATACCCATCATTAAATTCTATTATAAATAGAAGATTATATAATATGTTTATTGCATGGATGGAGAAATTGGTGAATGGTGGCTCTTCATGTCAAATAATATTCCCTACGTAGAGATCTAATTCATTTTGTCGTGAGAAATATGAAAACAAAATCAATGAATAATTTATTCATACTCGTTGACATTAAATGGATTTAAATTTATTTATCTGTAAGAATAATAATGATGATTTTGTAGGATCAAAATATTGATGTAGATACTCAATATACAAGAGGGGGTGAATTGTATAATTTAAAAATTTCCTTAAACAAAGGAAATATCTATGTTTATCAATGTTAAACTAAGAAAACTCACAACACCTCTAACACCAAATGAAAAATTTGAATAAGGAATGAAGTATTCAACATCATGTTCGATGTACTTTCTTAAAACTGGAAAGAGATTCCGAAAGTAGATTCTAGTAATATGGATCCAGAAATTGAAACTTAACTAAAGATCACAATATTAGATTCAACCGTAAAACATATAGAATATAAATTTATCAAAGTACAAGTAAAGAAGTATATGAAAGTTATACTTTCCATATAATACAATATGCAGCGGAAACAAACAAGTAGTAAAACTACAAGAAACAAGAAATAATCCTTTTAACCCAAAGAGAAGGGTATCCAACAACCTTGGATAAAGGTCCCTTGATTTATACTTTCACGTAAGTCTGTAATACCCACACTATGGTAATCCCTCGATACAAAGATCAGAATCTATGTCTTGCTATCCCCGCAAGCCCTCAACTTCAAGGTAGTTAGAACCTTTATCTTCCTCAGTAAGGAAGCCCTTGAACTTCAAGGTAGTCGGAACCTCTATCTTCCTATCCTCAGAAGTCATCGAATGTAATCACCAACATTAGGAGTCGCACGAAGCAAAAACTGAACGAGCGGTTCAGTACGCACAAGGCATGAAAATCATTCTCTCTCTAGAAATCACCTTAGTAGTGTGTGGTCTCTAGATCGACCCAACTTCATTGTGTGTTGAGCTCTTTCAAATGACCTCCTATTTATAGGCTCAGTCGACCTCCTTTCCAACAGTCATATCTTCCTTAAAAATTGGGGGGACCTGTACACGTGTCACTTTACCAACGGTTAGTTTATAACAGAATAGACGACATCGTTTTATAACAAAACAAGTGTAATAGAATGTATGAAATCTTTTTAAGTCTAACTCAAAAGTTCGGAGTGGAGGTTCGAAGTGTAAAAAAATTTCAAAGAGTAGAAAAATTATAAAAGTGTAAGCAAAATGAATATTCAGAGTCTATCCAATAATATTCGGAGTCTAAATAAATTCAGTGTGTATAAAGCAAAGATGATCAGATTCTGTTTAATAGGTAAATTCGGAATGCGAATTTGGAATGAGATTTCTTCATAAGAATTCGTAATGAGAATTCGTAATCAGGATTCATCATTAGATTTCAATGTCGAACTTCATGAGAGTTCGTATCCAGAATTCGGAGTAGAACTTTATCAGAGTTCATATCTAGAATTCAGTGTAGAACTTTATTAGAGTTCGTATCTAGAATTCGAGCCTAAAACAGAATGCTTCATATCAAAGTTTTAAACGATTCCGAGAATATAGAAATGAAACCTATTCTTATACTAAAGAAATATATTGATATAGATAATGAAAATATGATAAGGATAACTTTCCTTATAAAAGTGATTTCCCTTATAAAATAAATTTTCCTTATAAAAGAAATTTTCCTTATAAAAGCAATTTTCCTTATAAAAGAAATTTTCCTTATAAAATCAATTTTCCTTATAAAATAAATTTTCATTATAAAAGAAATATTCCTTAAAGATAAGGTGTTTGTGATTTTCAAAAAAATAAGGGATGTAAATGTCATAAGGAAAACTTTATTGACTCAACAATCTCCTCCTTTTTGGAAAGCACAAACATCCTTTCGAAAAAGAAATACTAAGTAGAAAGATGGAAAAAAATGAAAACATTAAAGCTTATCTCCCTTTGCTTATGGATGTTGATGAATACAACTAACTCTCCCTTAGGCTTTGAAACTATAAGGATCATATTCTAGATTTCCGGAATGGTATTCCATTAAGAATAAGAATGTCTTCTTTAATGAAAAACTCTCCCTTTGTTAAGGTTTTTTCTTTTCCCCCTTTTTAGGGTTCTTTTTCCTTTATTTATTAGGATTATTTTTCCTTCTCCCCCTTTGTGAGTTTCAACCAGAATTTTAGGGAATGGAAAATATAACAAATAACCTGAAAAAAATTATAACAACAACAAAAGAGACGAGCAATAAAAATTTTCATTAAGTTTAAATGTTCCAAAATAAAGAAGCTAAGGTACAAAAAAAGATCAGATTTGTCTATTTTGGATCTTTTTCCTTCGACATGAGACCCGTGAGAATAGTCTTTGTCTTCTTCAAGTCTTTATGATCTTCCTTGGCTTGCTTCTCTAAGACAAATATTCTTGCAGTTTGAGCTTTAATCTTTTCTTACCGGGCTTGAAGTTTTTCTTCCTGAGCTTTCAAAACTTGTTCTTACTTTAACAATTTTTCTTCAATTTCATTCTGACGATCCCTTTCATTCCTCCAGTTTTGATCAACCGAATTCAGCTTCCCATTCAGATCTCTGACTTCTTGAATCCGGAAATTCTTTTCAGCTATAAACTTTTCTTCAAAGGAAGAAGTAAGTTCATTTATCTTCCTGTCTTCTGTCTCAAAAGCATCATTAACATTATCTTGGAATTCATCAGAGAGCCTTATCTCTTCTACAGTTTTTCTCGACCAACTAGTCATTCTCTTGAAAGACCTTTTTTGGGCTTCATAGCCGACAGAAAAAGTTTTGAACTGAGCCTCTATCTCAACACATTTATCCATAACCATGGATATAGAGTCTGTTTTTTTGATTCAAAGTATGTTGGAGCATCTGGCATCTTGAATCAATACTTGAGAAAGTAGGAATAGTACCCACCAACTTCTTTAATCACTAAACCACAATGTCATTCCCCAACAAAGATACCTCTAAATCCGAGACTTTGCTTGGAGAATTTTCTTCTTCAAATTTCTCAACCTTCTTCTTAGAAGAATCACCAACTTCCCTTCTCTTTAAAACCACTGAGCTCGGGGTATCGACAACAAGTTGCTTTCCCTTGTCCTTTTTTTGGAATGGATTCCTATTCTGGGGTTTTATTTTCACTATTTGAAACTTGAACAATATTGTCTTCATCATCAAAAACATTTTGAGAACCATCCTCTACATTCACTATTTGAGAAATATCATGTAGAAGTTGTTCTTCCTTTGCATGATAAGCTACTTCTTGTTCTCCTTTCTCCTTATCCTTCCCTGGAGAGACTAACTTAGAAGACTCAACTTCTGAAGTTCATAGCAACAGATGTTCCGAAGGTGACCCCTTATAATCGTCTACTTGCTTCAATAGATCTCCAGTCTCACCAATACCTTCAGAAACTGCTTTTTCCTCTTGCTCAAATTGCTCAACTTCCTCAACATGTTAGCTTTTTCCTTCTCCGGAGTGACATAGTTTCTTCCTGGAGTCTCAGGTAGAGATTCCACAGAAAATGATCTCGGAACTTGAATGTTTCCGGAGGCCATCTCATTAAACTTTAATAAAGTCTGAACCACCTCAGCTTCAGACATTTTCTTCTTAAGCTTATTTTCTTTCACTTGTTTTTTTAGCTCATCTGCTATTTTTTCCTTCAAGGCCTTAGCCTCTGCAGGGTCCAAGCCAAACTGAGGCTCCCCTTTCACTCTATTATCTTTGATTTCCCTCCACTTCGCAACTAACTCATCAGGGTAAGCTTTCTTTTTCTTCGGTTTTGGAGGTGTTGAATGAACTTCCATAGATTTTGGATTTCCTGCTTCAACTTCAACTTCTTTCAACATTCTCTTCTTCACTGACTTAGAGGATTCAGGTTCACCAACTTTAAGAACCGCTTCTTCTTGAGCTGGTAAATCAACGAACTGACTAGTCTTTTTGTCGAAGGCAACATCCATCCTTTTGAGGGTACCATCACTCACCAACATAATTTGGAAACTCTTGGCTTAGACTTGCAATCCTCCTTGAAAGACTCAAGGCACCGAACTATTAACTTCGAGAAGATTGCTGGATACATTATGATCTGAGCTCTCAGATTCCCTTTCTTAACATTCTCTATGGTAATAAGAATGTGTTTCATCAGATTAAACTTCCTTATATTTATCAGAAAATCTAGAATATAGATCTCGGTTTTCTTCAAACTGTCATTGTCACCCTTTCTCAGTACGATAAATCTGTGTACCAATAATTCTAGAATTCAATAATTCATAGACAGACTAAGAATCTTTAGAGCCTTTTCATCTGACAGTCCGAGAGTGTCCAAAGCTTTTTCCTTGTTGAAATTTATTTTTGAATCCGTAAAAACATGCGAGATGAACTCGACTTCTTCTTTATAGGTCAGCCCTACCAAGATAGCTGCCTTGACATAAGAAAGCTTACAAGTCTTGCCATAAGACTTAAACGAAAATTTATCCCTATCATTTTCCTTAATGAAGGAAACTGTCTCATAGAACTCAAAACCCAATTCCGAAAATACTTCATCTTGATTCCTAGGCTTAGACACAGCAACATCTTCCCATCTGTTAAGATTTATGTTCTTGGATATAAGAGAATCATACTTGTTGAAAAAATTAGGATGAACCAACCTTTCTATATATACTAACCACTTGGAAATCGGCTTAGAGGAAGACATGTCTTGAGAAGCTGCTTCCACAGACATTCTGATCTGAAGACTTCTATGAAGTTCGAAACTGAGATTGCTGAAAATTAGAATGGCCTTAAAATAGAGAGGAAGATCTTCGGGACGCTGAAGCTTGAAAACTGATGTGGGACGACCATTTGGGGTCCCCTTTAAATAGGAAAAAAATTGACCATTGGTCTTCCAAAACCATCTAACGGTTGAAAAGGCTTTGATTTGATCTGACGGTTGAAAACCAATTCTCAAGAAAACTTGAATCCGATCTTTTGAGGTTTTTATTAAAACAAGGATTTAAGAAAACTATAGTTCAATAACAAAAAAAAATTAAGAAAATACCAGCTAGTAAAATATTATTACGAAAACATGAGTAAGGAAATCATACCTTTCGGATTGGCTTAAGAGGATTATTCGTAATGGGTAATATTGTTCTTGAAGATAAATTAACTATGAAAAATGTTTAATAAGAAAAGACATAGTTCACAAAACACACTACGAAAAACAAACTCAGTACGGAAAACTCAGTACGAAAATAATAATAATAAAAAAACGAAAAATCATTATAAGGATTTCAGTACGAAAAAATCATTACTAGAATTTTAGTATGAGAATGTCCTTGTGAAAATATCAATAAATAAATCTTACTTCGAAAGTCTCAGTACGAAAGTCTCAGTACGAAAGTCTCAGTACGAAAGCCTCAGTACGAAAGTCTTAGTACGAAAATCTTAGTATGAAAGTTTTATTCTGAACATTTCAGTACGAAGAAAAACATTGTAAAAACAACAAAAAAATATGTACTCCCCCTATGAAGAGGAGTTTACTACTGTGAGGAAGCTCTTTCAACATAATGTTAATTAAGAAGGATTACCTTACAGTTATCATTCCTAACATCTGTTTAATGTATTCAAATCTATCAGAAGGAAAATATTTTGTGAAATTATGAGCAAGTTGATATTGTGTTCTGATAAACTGAAGAATAATATATCATTTTGTTTTGTATAGATTTTGTTACTAGTAATGTGCCAAGAACATCCACTATCCATATACCATGTTTTGTTGTTGGTACACTCTTTATTTTCCTGAAATAAAAAAAGAATTAATCTTTCGGAATCCAAACATGTTTGGATCCGAGATTTCTAGATAACAAAATTTTAGGAACCCACACTTTATTAGAAAAATAGGCTTTATGAAAACCTATAGATTGGGTTTTGTTTAAGAAAAAATACTTTGCCCAGTGACCACCACATTGACACTTGGTACAAAATGGGGCACTTTGGGGAACAAAATAATTGTTACTAAAAATTGGTTTTGCGTGGGTATAACCAAATCCGGATTTATTTCTTAAAGGTCATATTTTGGAATACATTTTATCAAAATTTTCCTTACCATGGTTAAAGTTCGATAAAAATTTCTTTAAGGAAAGTATTTCAGACATGATTTTGATAACCAAGTTTTTATCTTCAAAATAATCAGATTTAGAACTAGAGCTAGGCTCGAAAAAACTTTTCTTAGAAATTACTTTTTCTAACTCTTTAGAAAGTTTGTTCCTCTCTGAACTTACCTCCTCAAGATTTTTCAAAATACTTATAAAATCAGCATTTTTCTTATTAATATCTTTATAAAGCTCTGATATCTCTTTTGTAAGAATAGAATTTCTAGAGTTTTCCTTATCAAGTTTCTTATTGAGTTTAGAGTTCTCAATCTCAAGAAGTTCAGCAAACCTAGAGACTTCTTTATAAGTAGGTAAAGTATTTTCTTCATCAGAAGAGGATTCTTCATCTGAGGTGTTATAATACTTACTACCATTATAATTTAAAGATACATTGGTCAATGATTCAGCATTTTGTACCTTATCCATAAAGTATTGATTGTTAATATGTATTGTGGCTACAAGAACAAGATTTTTCTGTCCTAAAAATGCATAATTAGAAGATTCATCTGAAGAGTCACCACCACTGGAATTCCAGGTATCACTAGATTTCATAACTTTTTTAGATTTTTCTTTATAATACTTTTTTCTGATCTTGTCTGAATTCCTTTCTTTCCTTTCATTCTTTTTGAGAAAAGGGAAATCTGGTCTAATAAGTCCAGCTCTCTTGCATTCATAACACGTGACTTCTCCATCTTTTCTATCTTTCCATTCCTTTTTCTTATACTTGGATTGGAAATTTATTTGGCCAGCTATCTTGTTCATCCTTCGAGCAAGATCTGCTAACCCATTTTCTATGATTTCACTTTCACTAGAATCTGATTGGATAACCATCTTCTTAGATTTGGATCTGATTACTCTCCCAGGAGTCTTAGCTTTCATATGATTTGATGTTGTTGTAAAATAAATAGTACCATTCCCATTCTTCTTTTTGATGTTATTAGCATGTATCTTCATTCTTGTTTCATGTTGGAGAAGAGTTCCGAATAACTCATCAAGAAAAATTTGAGTGACCTTCCTTTTCTCATCTATAGCATTTCTTTTTGATTCTCACTCATTAGGCATAATATCAATTATCTTATCTACAAGGGCTTCATCATCTAACCCTTCCTCTCCCATAGACTGTAAGATGTTGACAATAGTCATAAACCTCTGTTAAACTTTGCAAATTGGTTCACCATAAGGAAAATTGAATCCATGGTATTCAGCTCTAAGTATAGCTCTCCTAGTCTCAATAACATTAGAAGTTCCAAAGTGTGTAACCTCTAACTTCTTCCAAATACAATTAGCTGCTACACAAGAAGAAATTTGGCTATATATATTTCTAGTCATTGAACAATGTAAGGTATTTCATACCTTATAATTGATTTGATACTCTTGCTTTTCCTGGTTAGTGAAAGTTCTAACTTCCTTATCAGGTATTTTATAATCACCAGTAAGTATAACGAAATTGTCCACTCCTGTATTGATAACAAAAGTCCTCATTCGATCTCTCCATTACTCATAGTCATTACCATCAAAGATTGGTGGTCTTGTAGGATTTATATTATCAACGGAACCAACATTAATTCCTGCCATACTTAAAATAACCTTGGATACACAAACTTGTTAGTAGAAAAAGTTCGTAACCACAAAGTTTGGAATGACAAAGTTCGGAATGACAAAGTTCGGAATTACAATGTGAGCAAGAAAAACTTATACGTGAGTACAAGTATTTAAGATACCTCCTTTGATACCAATTATAGGATCGAAATAATGATGTAGATACTCAATATACAAGAGGAGGTTGAATTGTATACTTTAAATATTTCTTTAAACAAAGGAAAGATCTATGTTTATCATAGTTAACTAAGAAAACTCACAACACCACTAACAGAAAATGAAAAATTGGAATAAGGAATGAAGTTATCAACTTCATGTTCTATGTACTTGCTTAAAACTGGAAAGAGATTCCGAAAGTAGATTCCGGAAATATGGTTCCGAAAATCGAAACATAACTAAAGATCAAAATATGAGATTCTACCTTAAAGCGTATAGAATCTAAATATATCAAAGTACAAGTAAAGAAGTATAAGAAAGTTATACTTTCCTTATAATACAAGCAAGTCTGTCTTACTAACACAATGGTAAGCCCTCGATACGAAGATCAGAATCTCTGTTTTTCTATCCCCGCTAGCCCTCAACTTTAAGGTAGTTGGAACCTCTGTCTTCCTCAGCAAGGAAGCCCTCGAACTTCAAGGTAGTCGGAACCTCTTTCTTCCTATCCTCGGAAGTCCTCGAATGTAATCACCAACATTCGGAGTCGCACGAAGCAAAAATTGAACGAGCGCTTCAGTACGCACAAGGCATAAAAAGATTTCTCTATCTAGAAATCACCTTAGCAGCATGTGGTCTTCAGATCGATCCAACTTCATTGTGTGTTGAGCTCTTTCAAATGAGCTATTATTTATAGGCTCAGTCGACCTCCTTTCCAACGGTCATATCTTCCTTAAAAATCAGAGGGACCTGTACATGTGTCACTTTACCAATGTTTAGTTTATAACAGAATAGATAACATCATTTTATAACAAAACAAGTGTAACAGAATGTACGACATCGTTTTATGTGTAACTAAAAAGTTCAGAGTGAAGGTTCGGAGTGTAAAAAAAATGTTAAAGAGTAGAAAAATTATAAACGTGTAAGAAAAATGAATGTTCGGAGTCTAACCAATAATATTCGGAGTCTAAATAAATTTGGAGTGTATAAAGAAAAGATGATCAGATTCTGTTTAATAGGTGAATTCGGAATGTGATTTCGGAATGCGATTTCGTCATCAGAATTCGTAATGAGAATTCGTAATCAGGATTCATCATTTGATTTTGATGTCGAACATCATGAGAGTTCGTATCCAGAATTCGGAGTAGAACTTTATTAGAGTTTGTATCCAGAATTTGAGCCTAAAACAGAATGCTCCATATCAAAGTTTTAAACGCGTCCGAGAATATAGAAATGAAACTGATTCTTATACTTAAGAAATATATGGATATAGATAATGAAAATATGATAAGGATAACTTTCTTTATAAAAGCGATTTTCCTTATAAAAGCAATTTTCTTTATAAAAGAAATTTTTCTTATAAAAGCAATTTTCCTTATAAAAGTAATTTTCCTTAAAGATAAGGTGTTTGTGATTTTCAAAACAAGAAAGAATGGAAAAGTCATAAAGAAAACCTTATTGACTCAACAGATTCCAATAGGGATTATGAAGTGAACATCATAAGTCATTCATGGAATTCCTCTATCTATATCATTGACCGTAGAGGGAAAGGTTTCCACTTATCTTGTGGGATAATTATGATTTTATAAAAATAATTATTGATTTCTTAATTTGAATTCTATGATAAAATTTTTCACCATTTCCTAAAATTCAAAATGTATGCCAATAAATATCAAGGGTCTCTTTGTACTAGAGATAATATGAGAATAATGGAGTATTATTTTCAGATAATAATGGAAAAATCTCACAGTGGTTAGAAACTCCAACATCACACTTGTCAAAATGATGGAAAAATAATCTGTAATTTTTTTAAAGGGGTAAGAAAATGATATAGTTGTGGGAATGATAAGGAATGTGTTGTCAATGATGATTGGAGAAAGATACTAATATGATGGATAGAAGGAATTACCCAATAAAACCACATACAATTTTATAATGTATTAACATCAATGAAAAAGGTCACATTATAATTATGTTCACTAAACCAAGGGTTGTCGATGATAACTGCCAACACAAACCACATATTCCTAGAGGGAAAACGAGATCTTATTTA
This sequence comes from Viscum album, assembly GCA_963277665.1. Taxonomy (NCBI): domain Eukaryota; kingdom Viridiplantae; phylum Streptophyta; class Magnoliopsida; order Santalales; family Viscaceae; genus Viscum; species Viscum album. Next base: position 955,479,869 of record OY728167.1, read on the forward strand.
ATCACAACTATTGAGGTGGATCCTAAAAATTACATGATGATAAGTATGATATCTAATCATTAAAGGATAGTGCACATACTATTTCATTCTATTTCTATGCATTATATCATATCATTCTTGGTTAATATAAATATTTATCCGCCACATAAAAATATTTAAGTTGAGTAGTCGATTAAAATATAAAAATGATGAAATTATTGTGTCCTAAGTATATAACTTCTCCAATTTCCATATATTGGGGTAAATATTCCTATAAAAAAAATTTACTTCATTAGGTGGATGTTTATTAAATTATGGATCTGAATGAATTTCCTCATATAGTGTACATATAAATTTTTAGGGGAAGGAAATTAACCACCATATCAAGAATCACCCTCAATTCTTTTTAAAAAATATATGTAGAATGATGGATATACTATGGAATATTAACCCAAATCATGTATGATGTTTCCTTATGAGTTTTTTTATCTATCTCAACTAAATTATACTAACAATAAGACCATCCATAGGAAAATTTCCATTCAAAGAGAATATGATAATTTTGTACTTAAGAATTTCATAGTCTTCCACATAACTATAAAGATGATTTCTCAATCAAACTTATACTTAAATATTTTAAAATATCTAATACTCTATAAAGAATATCCATTTTTGAACATAATAATATAAATTGTAATTACATAATAATATTTATAATGGTATTATATTCCAATTTTCAACACCATGGGGTGAATATATCAACTTCATTAAGTGGAATTATGGATCAATGTTCTTCTATATTGATTATAATGTGCCAAAAAAAGACCACTGTAAAGAAAAAGTATCATCTGTTTTGGATTTATGACTTGTTTTATAGCCTATATATATCTTATTACTTCTATAAGGTGAATATTTTTTTACGAAATTATCATGAAAAATTAATAATGGATGATATCCCTAAAATAAATTTCAAATATGTTATGGGAACTATATGTTTATAATTATTCTATTTGGACCCACTGGTTATCCATTTATCTATATGGATAGAACAAATAGAGTGTTTAGCGATTACCTCCACAAATTTATGGTAGTATTTTTAGATTATATATTCATCTAAATCAATAAAAGTAAAAGAATGGGGTGAAGTTGAATGGTTTATTAAAGTTGTTTTGAAATAAAAAAATGAAATTTAATTAAAATGTTAGCATTGATTATAGAAAGTAACATTCTTGGGTCAATTTTTCACCATCCAAAAGATATGTATGGTTCCTTCTAAAAAGTCATAATTAATGGATAGACATGAAAATCACTTATATATATATATCAATTTTTTCTTTGATTACATGGGAAATATCATTGAATCGTGAGAAAATTAACATGATTTTATAACACACTAACTAATCTTACCCTGAATTGAGTGATATTTTTATGGACTGATGAATATGAGATGAGAAATATAAAGAAAAATAAGAGTCCAATCACTACACTAATGATCCCATTATTAACTAGTGAGGAAGTGTTATATATATATATAATGTCATCGGGTGTTTACTCAAGCATATTGAAATTGTAATAACATATTATTCACACCAATTAATGACTCATGAGATGAAATACCAATGCATGACCTAGAATTGGCTATAGTGATCATTGAATTGATGATTGACCTAAATTATCTATATGGGGATAAGTGTAACATATATATAAATCATAAAATCCTCAATTATTTATTCACAATAAATGAGTTTGATAAGAGGTAATGAAATCTATTATTTCTAATAGAGGATTATGATTTTTCAATCTATTTCTATCTTGTTAAGGTGATTTAATTGGAAGATAATATGATTAGAAAGGATCCAAAAACCATATCAATGATGTGGATTGAAGGGTTTCCACCATTAATGAACATTATAATGATAAACATGGGAATAAAAAAATAAACTTCAAAATAAATTCCTCATATAAAAACTCATGTATCCATTCATGAGAGGATTGCGGAGGCCCAAAAAACTATGATGAGTTGTAGAGAAATGTATTGAATAATCAATTGATAACATTGAAATATATGAATATTTAAGGTTTATAGCCTTGGTATTTGTCCAATAAATACCATAGTTGAAGAGGTAAATTTTTTATTATGTGCATATATTGTACTTCTCTATTCATAATGTAATCACTAAAATGTATTGATATCCATAGAAAAACTCATCATGAAATAAAAATAAAAAGAAGATTTTTATTATTATTAATTTTCTAATAAGTTATGGAAAATTGAATAAAGGCCTAGGGTGGGTCGAAACTATTTCCAAAATAATAATTAAATTGGTAAAAAAATCATTTTTTTCATCATTGTAATCCCCGGGAAATCTAATAAAAATAATACAATCTATGTGGTAGTGAATTTTATAAAAAATCCCTTACATTTCATTACAATCATTCTATATTTCCTTCTTGACCAACTCGATAAGGTATACATAAGTCCATTGATAAGAATTAAAATAGTATTAATATCTATTGTATCAGATTTAGATCTATGGATTACATTGAGGATCAATAAAATCATTCAATAAGAATTTGATAATGAGCTGATCTTTGGTAAGACTTATCACCCTTAAAAAGATGGTCAGTCTGATAGAACCATAGAACCAATACATGATGTGATTATATACAGTTCAATGGATTTATATGGATTATGAGATCAACACCTTCCCCTAGTGGATTTATCATATAACAATAGTTTCCATTCTAGAATTCACATGTATGCTTATGAGGCTCTGTATGGAAATAAGTGTTGTACTGCAACATGATAGGATGAAATTGAAGATTATGTCCATATAAGGTTTTATTAAATACATGAAAATTTGATAGAAATTTATTAATAAATTTATTCATATGATGATAATATGATTGAAGGAGATCGAGTGTCCTTTAAAATCATCATATATGAATTTCACCAGGATTGAGTATATTACATATAACCAATTTGACATTGTTTTAAGAGTTAGATATACAACCTATTTATTATCACCAGAACTTTACCAATCTCAAGTACATGATTTTTTCCATGTATGCCACCTTAGAAACCACATGGAAAATGGATGAGGTAATGATATGAAAAACCCATAATATATTTTAGTCTGTTGTGAGATATTTCAATGTAAAATTTTATGTTGGTGAAAAAAATGTAACAACCCAAAAATCTATAAAAGTAATTGACTAATGAATTAATAAATTACGAATAAAGTAATTTATTTATAGAAAACACATACACTATTAATTTTTTATCATTATTTAATATAGAATGTAGAAAATAAAGTATTTTTAGTCATATTTACTATTGATAATATAGTCATTTTATATTGATCAATAGTATTATTATATATTAAGGGTAATGATTAAATACTATTAAAATAGACTAAATAAGAGATGGACTTGACAAAGTTGGATAATACCCCTTAAATCCCATTAATCATAGATTTTAAGGGAGTTAGGTTCACTGAGATTTTCCATTGAGAAATCCCAACCAAATATTTAACAACTAATGATTGAGAGAAAATATTTATGTGATATTTCCATGGTTATTTAGATCATGTCCAAAACATTGTTCACTGAATAACCACAATAATGTGACTCTATCACAGACATTATCCATATATAATTATGTGTTTTAATAAACAATAATGTATCTAAATATTATTAATACATTTTTTTTATTTTAATTATAAAAAACTAATGATTATAATTATTTGATTTTATTATTAAATTATACATGAATATATTATGAGCTTTCTATAAAAAAGAATCAAAATTGTTTCTATGGAAATTATTTGATTTTAAATAAAAAATTGGATACTATATATTATATAATATTAAAATACATTTTATTTACATAAAATATTCATACTAGATAATATTTTCTTATATAAAAATGATAATATTATTTTATATACTACAATTAATTATTTATAATGTTTAAAAAGTATTTTAATCATAGTATGAATTATTTTTTGGTAAATGAGGATTTTAATTTTAAGGAATAAAAATTGAATTTTAAAAATAATTTTGTTTACATAATTGTTTTTTCAAATAAAAATTTTATATCTAGCAAATGGTTAATTTTAGTAATTTTCATGGGAAGCTAAATTATTTAGTATAAATTGAATAAAATATTAATATACAATTTGTATTATGACATATTTATTACCCAATACAAGTTTAATAATTTCAATAAGTGGAATCTATGACCAAATATAGTTTTACACTTTAAAATAATAGGGTTTTGAAATTACTATACTAATTTCATAAAACAATAATAAATCCTCAAATACATATATTATATTTTTATTTATAAAATTATCTCTTTATGAACATGAATCACTTCCACATCCCCAACATTAATATTCTAATATGTTATGTTTGTGGTCTTATAATGTATATACAACCACTACTCTTTGGTATAAGATAATATAAAATACCATTAAATAGATTTTTGTTTTCGTTAATTTATTATATAGATTGAAAAACAAATATCTACAAATCAATAATGATTTACCATATTATTTTCTATAAAGAACCTCTCATTTCATATCACTAAAAACACTTTTAAGATATATTTTATCTCCCTATACATATATAAATGGCACCCAAGGTGATCTAATTATATTTGGAAGGTACTCAAATGCTTATAAAATTACCCTCAGAATGCTAAAGATTATATTAATCCTCGAATTTATTTTGGTACTTTAATTGTATTTATTCCTTTGATTTCAAATTTTGATATTGGAATATTCTTTACAGATCACATTACTATACTAATGATTCCAAAATAAATATAGAAACATTTAACTCTCATTAAACCCATTTATGAAGCTTTATTAACACCAATTATCCTGATTAAATTAACTCGTGAATCTCCATGTAAAAATTATGTGTTGTCAAAAACCACAACCGTTTCTATTCAAGGTAATTATCTTATATTTTACTACCACTCCTTGACATTGTACATATTTTTATATTCACCTCATTGATTCATAGTGTGGTTAAATGTGGTGAAATATTTTCTTATGTAATTTGATAAATGTCTCACAAAAATTAATAAACATGATATGGGCTATAGTAGTGTAAATAAAATTATACATCCCTCCAATGCACTGGGTAATATGTTTATATCATGATATACCATGTAGGTTAAATTAGAATTTATACTAAATACACTATTTTATAATTCATTGGATGCAATGATGGGTTTATGGTAATGATTCCATGTTGTATGTTTTTTCCACTTTCCAATGTTTCTCTAACATTATAATCATGTATAATTCTTTGATGATTAGCTTCGTGATTATCATTATTTTATGTCATCATTATATGCATTTTTAAACAAATGTATTACCTTTAAAATGTTTTGGTTTCATTATTCTATTTCTCAAATATATATCCCATTCCATTCTTATATATGTCCCTAACTTGTCTTCTGCTTTATTAGAAGATCTGTTGAATAAAAAGAAACAAATTGTAGATTATAATAATGTATTTATATCTTATCCTTTAGTTAATTTTTTATTTACAAAATTCCCAAAATAACATGGAATATTTATATTCTAGGATATTTATATTGTCCCTTATATAATAAATCAGAAAATTATAGGTACAAAAGATATATTTTTTCCATATTTTGAGTCACATGAACATGGGTAAAACATTAATAATATTTAAATATTATTAATAATTTCAAAAGTGGAATGCCTTTCACTTATAAATGGGTGACACAAATTCTCTATTATTCACACCACTTGATGAAATTATCTCAACTGAGATATATAATTGAACATTCCTAACCTTCTTTCCCATGTACATGATGTTTCTTTATCTCCATAATACCATCCTGGAGGGAAGATGGGGTAAGATATAGGTGGATTTCTAAAGAATATTTATTACTCTTAAATGAGTTATTTCAATTATATTTCATCATATAACTGCATAAAACCTATCATAATCATGTTTATATGAAAAATTAAAACTTTTAGTACAATGTAATTTAATTATTAATTTCTTACAACCATTTTTAATATTCTTTTCCATTTTGTGGGATATATAAACATTATTTTCATTTGCGTTTTGACTACCACCTACATGAAGCAATGTGTTATATTTTAGAACAATGGATCCAATAGATATTATTATGATGGAATTAACTAATATATATTTTATTAGTGAAAAAATAATTAATTGTCAATTATATTATATATCTTACATTTAAACACTTCTATCCATTGGAATATGATAACATTGCTTGCGTGCACATGTGGACTCCCACCTCTATGAACTGATGTGAATAATTTTTCATTTCAATATTTTATTTATGCTAAAAAAATAGTTTCTATTCTAAAAAATCATTAAAATTTTATGATTATTAATTTATAGAATATTGAATAATAACCCATTTTATCATGGTAAACCTATTGATCTTGTTTTAAGATTTTGAATAAAATCTACTCCAAACATCCTCCTAGAAATTAACATACTTAGTAACTATACAAAAAATAGTATTGAATGAATTTAAACCGAAAATAATAATAAATGAAAAATAATTTTTCAAAAATAAAATATTTAAAATATTATATTATATAGTATTAAAAACACATATGTGCTGACTCTTATAAGAGGTAGTGGATGTGTAACCTTAATTTCCATTAATTGAGATATATATTATTCTCACCAAATGTATTGTTTTGTGTAGTGTATAAAATTTTATATGGTTTGTTTTTTTAAATTTCATTAAATTAATATTGTTCAAAAGTCCATTTCTTATTCAATATTTTTTATTCAAAATTTAGTAAATTGTAAAGTAGTTTTCATTAAAACACAATTTCATTTTTTAAATGATTTCCTCCAAAAATGATCCACTTTTTATAAATGTCTCATAAAATATATAAAGTTATTTATTATTATAGATAAATATTATAATAAATTCTTTGCAAGATATCTTTTTCCATTAAATATAGTAGTTTAGAATGGGATTATATTCACAATTTCTATGTGTAATTTATGTATAATTTCAAAATGGATCATTTTTAATGTTTTTTATGACAAAGTTTTACTATTTTCATTACCTTTATTATTTATAAATATTTATCTACATTTTTTCATTTATATTCAAATAAATAATATTTCCATTTCATCTATGAAATTTTTATCTTATGAGTTTGTAAAGAAAATCAATGTTTTCAAAATTTTTATATGAATCCAAAAATTGATTCTGCATATGTGTTGAATGAAATAAATTATGAGATTTTATTATTGAAATGAATGATTGTATGTGTTTTCTATAAGTTATAGTTCTTGTAATTTTTGTAATGATTCTGGTGGATCCTAATATATCATTACCAACAATTTGGTGTTGATATTTTTTAGAGAAATATATGTTAGAATTTACTATGAAGGTTATTACATTTGCAACACTCAGTGCATGGATTATAGTATGATTAATATAAAAAATATTTACCATGGTAACCATGTTAATTTTTTATTATAAAAAGTCTTCATTCAAGGAATAATTTTTATTTTATAATTTTATCTAACAAATAAATATTAAAAAATAATTTATATTCCCAATTTATAGGTGACTTTTTTCTCAAGCTGTTTTTACGAGTTCTGATGATTAAAATGAAATTGTCATGATTATGATTCTAAATTTAACATATCTTATAATATATTTTAGGAAAATATTTGGGATTTGATGTTTATTTCATGAATATGGTTATGATTATTTTAAGCTTATGTTAAATTATTTGAAATAAGTATTTTCTATGGGATTTCATGATTATAAAAATTATCCAAATGATTACCATTATTTTGAATCCTTCACAATGATTTTAATACGCATCATATGATATAAAATGTTTTTAATATGGAATAAAGATAATTATATACTATAATAAACTCAATATTTACAATATGGTTAATTATCTTATAATAAATGGACATTTGTTCAAGGTAACATGAGTATAAATTTGAGAATCTATTTTTTATGGTTAAAAAAATCAACATTGAGTGGATGTTACAACTTTATATTATATGGTTTTTATATGTTTGAATTTTTGAAATTATTCAAATCTATAAACATTAATGATCATTGTAATGTATTAAAAATAATCTCAATCACATAAAATTTGAATTATGGGGTGTAATGATACAATCTATTATATTTAATACTACTTGGATTACCACATTCAATTTCATGTGCTAATGTCAAAAAGGTTTACATAAAAATTCAAGAGGAATATTAATAATAAATAGATTAAATGAATATATTAATCACAACTTATCATCCCCAAACAGATTGAAAATATAAAAGGAACCTTTAGAAATTATAATATTCACTATGATCATGAAAAATAGTTTTCAAATGTATTTGGGAATTGAAAACTTCATACCATAATTACCTTATACAATAAAATTTTCTAGTATATAATTAAAATTGAATAGTATAATGATCTATATGAGATTTGATTTTGAACTAAAACATATTGCGATAATGGTGGTAAGTGGAAGCTATTGGGGATCAATCTTTCTTAGAAAATGTCAAAACATATTCTAACTAATCAAAAATATATTACATATGTTTAAAGTTGTTACAAAAGTTAGGCTGATAGTCGATGGTGAAACATATTGTTTAAATTTTAAGAAGTTTTCTCATTAAATATAACTCTAGAAGTTGTTTATGTGATATAGTAAGATACAGATGTAAATCTCATGATGTATTAGTCCATTCGGGATACTCAATCATGTGGGGACACTACCTTATAATTTCTCAATTATATGAAACATTTATCTTGTACAATATTTGTTTCATCTATTTCTATTAAATATGTACATACCTAATCCCTAAAATTCATATAATATAGTATTTATGTGAACATAAAATGATCTATATATGGATGAAAAATCAATAGAAATCTTGGATCTAGTTAAAAGTACTATAAATGTTTACCACTCTCATGGAAAAAATTTGGTGGAAAAATTATATTATTAATGATTATATGAGGGAACCTAAAGATAAATTGAGAAAAAATAACAAACAATTGTTTTCATCTCATTAATGAAATTTTGAGTGTGAAATCCTTTTATGGGGGCTTAAATATAAAATCTTCAACATTTAGTATTTATTTCCCTTAAATATAAATCATTTTGTGTTTTATTGCATATAATACACATAATGCCTAACTAATATGAACAATGAAATATTTCATTAAGGTAAAATATTATAATAAAAAATGAAATACATTACAATAAAACATAGTGAAATATAATTAAGAAACTTACAAAATGAATGAAATTATAAAAAAATAAAAATACTACAAGGTGAAAATTTGCATCATCATGATCTTCATTAATTAGAATACCAATTAGGATAACTAATTTTGGAATTAAAATCATTAGACATATGATCGATATTTTAATAAATAAATTATAGAAAATTAATAATTATTTAATAAAAATATATAAATCTATATATTAGAATGTAATTTCGTCATTAGTTATATAACTATTGGTTATATGGTTATCGATTATATGCCTGTTGACTATATTTTCATTGGGTAAACACATTTTCAAATGGTTTAATTAACATTGATTCATGATAATAATATATTATATATTAATATATATATATATATATATAATAATTAAATAAAGGATGGATTAAATGAATAATATTAATTCAAGAAAAATATTTTCAATTCCAATGAATGTTCATATTTATTACTTATATATTTTCTATTACATTTTATGAATTATTTTAATTAAATAAATTTATAAAATTAATTAAGAAACATTTTTTATAAGGGTGACAAGGATTGGTTTCCCAATCCCTGCCAAAAAAAGATTTATTAAATAAAAAAATGGTTACAAGAGTTCAAGAGCTGCTATCAAACATCACACTATTCAGATTCCAGAAGTCTGGCCAGAAACAGGCTGGCCGACTCCTTTAGGTCTGATACATTTTCCTCCAAACTGAACCATCAAGCTGCGCCTTTGCTGCTCTTGAGGGAAAGCTCATCAGATCGTGCTATCATCCTCAAAGAGTCTATCCATCCATGCATTCCTCACTAGGGTACTCAAAAGGAAACCAGATAAAGATACAAATGAATTAGAAAGATAACCGGAGAGAATTATAGATAGAAGAACATCACTGGTCAGATAATGAAGAATCAAGATGAGATCTATAATGCATGCCAAGAAGAATAGAAATTCCCAAATCTAACATCTAGTATCAAGAAACTCAAACAGAAAACCAAACCGTACAGTGCAGAGCTTGAGAATGCTGATAAACAGCATCCATAAAAGCACCATTTCAAGAAATGATCCTAAAAATAGGATATCTGTCCAAATCCCTTTTCGAAAGGGGTAAAAAACATCAGGAAAAATATGAAGGGAAAAGGAGGTCTAGATTCCTTTACACACAAATTTACAAGTATTGGATGATGATCAGAATTAATCTTAGGAAGAGTTATGCAGGAGATGGATCCCCAGTGATCAAGGGAAGCTTCATTAATAATTGCTCTGTCAATTTTGCTAGCAACAACTCTATTTAAAAAACTCCTGTACCAGGTGAATTTTTCCCCAACGAAATTAATTTCATTCAAATCATTGGAATCTATGCAATTTTTTAAATTACCTAGAGGAGATGGCATTAAACAATGCACCCAGCTTTGATTACCAGTAGAAGTCAAATTAGAAACAGAATCTTTTTCATTACCTGAATTAGATAGGGAGATAATATATTCATTTAATAACTGACTAGAATTATCTTTGACATCAATTGTATTATAAGGAATCAAAGTATTAAAAGAAGGATCCGAGCAATACTGAACAACAACATGCTGACCAGCAAAGTGTGCCTCCAAACATGCAGCGGTTTCCAAAAGATTCTCAGTTAAAGTAGGAGCAGTAAAAAATCCAAAGCATTGCATACCATGGGAGACATGACTGTCATGTCTGACTCAGGAATGCAAGCATCAGGTTTAAATTGAGTGGATCCTAACGAACTTAGAATAGGATATGGGTCAGTAATGCAATCTTGCTTACCAGAGTTAAGGTTTCTGGTCTCCTTACTATTCTTTAAGGATACCACAAGATCAAATATGTCTTTATAATAGTCTACAAATATTTGTTTCTCCTCCTCTTCCTTATGTGATGGTGCAACAAGTTTATGAATCTCATTGAACAGTTCAGTAAAAAGTTCCATATCATCCTCGCAGACCCATTCAATGACTGGTTTTACAGGTTGTATATCCCTGGCTGAGGATCCTAATTTCTACTCTTCCTCCTCAACCATGTCAGAACAAGAGACCTTGTGTGAAGAGGAAGAAACAGATTGATTTGCAACAAAATGATTGGAAGTATTTGTAGCAGTTAGGTTTTGAACATGAGGGACCAGTGGGTTTTTTAAAATCCCTTTTTTCTCTACAAAGACTGACTTGTTCTTTTTGTTCCAATTAACCTCAGTCCAATCCGAGGTTTTGATTGGAGTACTAGGATACCTCGGGATCCTCCTACAATTAGAGACCTTGTGCCCTAAAATTTTTCATATATCACAAAAATAGGTAACATTTTCATATTACAATCTGATATCAGTTTTGAAACCATTATCATTAAAAATAATGCCACTAGGTCTAGCTTCCAGATTTATGTCAACTAGAATTCTTGCAATGAATCCAATTTCACCAACTATTGTATGTTAATCCAACCTAATTGGGGTTCTTAGACATGATTCAATGTCATTAAGAATTATTGGATTCCAATATACCCAATTTAAGCCAGGCAGTCTAACCCAGATTTGTGCATTCGATTGTTTAAAAGTAAAAGGATTGAAATTAACATCCCAATCAGATAGTCTTAAAATCCCAGGCATAAGTTTTAAATTTCCCATATTCCAGGAAAAATTAAAAGATTCAGATGAATTGAAAATGATGTGAAAATATTCCTTACCGTTTGAGATTAATCCTCAATCCCTTATGCCCTAGTAGTGTGAAATTCTTCTCTTAATATCAGCATGAGACCAAGGTTTGACTCATTTTGAATATATCAAATGACCAAGTAAAGAAAATTTGCATAGATCTAACCATTGTTGCAAAGCATCCGGGTCCGCCACCACCGAGAATCCACCATTCTCTAATCTGGTGATATTTGAGGGTTTAGGCGACACCTCCTTTACCTGATTTGTAGAACCCGAAAGAACCTCCACGAAGGACAAGTTTCTTCTTCGAAGATTTGAGGAATCTTGATATCTCAAGGTTTTATCATCTTCCTTCGAGACATTTCGATTGTCTGTATAGATCACTTCCCACACTAGATTGAACGAATCCATAGAAAGACTCAGAAAATGAGAATTGAAAGTTGAAAATCTCCATTTAATTCAAAAACATTAATAAAATTGTAAATATAAATTTTAGTTAATTTTTTGTTAATAGATAATAATTGAAAAAACAATATGATTTCAAAATTGATTTATTAGTTTTTATAATCTATTTTTTATCATGATTAATTAAATTAATCAATTTTAATAATTTTTTTATTAAAATGCATCATTTGTATGTAAATATAAAAATATATTACTACTCAATAAAATTTTATTAAAAAAATATATAAATAATAATAACTACTATTGATTAAAAAATTAATTTCTCTAAAAAAATTTTTTTCAATATACCACTTGTTTTATCTTAACAAAAAAATTAAAAACATTTGGATAAATAATAATAAAAAATATATTTTAATTTATTAATCGTAACATCAAAATTAGTTATAAGGTGTTAAAATATATTTTCAGTAAATATATATTTACTGTGATAAATAAATAAATAATTTAAAATTATATTTAAAGGGGATAAACTAAACAAGATCAACTTATGAGTAATTAGTTGGATTTTTTAGAATTATATTAGTTATTTATTTTTTTTGTACTAAATATTATGACCATAAATAATATTATCTTACCTAACACTCCTAACACCCATGTGATTCCTCAATCACCTTTCAATAATTGTGATTTTCCAATGTATTTTCCATATTTCTCACCTATAAATGGAGCTCTTAGACACCCATTTCAAACCACAAATATCTTTTTATTTTCTATTAAATAACTAATAAAAAAATTTATCATAAAATTTTGTTTTGTTTTATGATGATTCTTTTCGAAAAAGAATGCAGAAATCATTTATTCTAAATTAACTAATTATAAAACGGGATTATTCTATCTATGTATATAATCGTTTATAATGAATTATAAATACATCATACCAAAAGTGATCATGGTAATGATAGTCATTTATAATAATATTATTATACTATCATGAATAATATTTGAATATTGAATATGTTATTAATGAACCTTGGTCGACATCACAATACCAAATATTACATGAGGAAATAAAACCAACTATCATTAGATGAAGAAAATAAACTATAAACATATAATATACAAGTAATAAATGAACATAATTAAATAGAATAAATTTTAATATATGTGAATAGGGTTATAAAAAATTTATTAATATTTTTTTATTATAAATATCGATATTTTATTTTCATAGATGTCAAGAGTAAATGATAAGGTTTATTTCTAATCCCAATATGAGATAAGGATTTTTTATGTGTAAATTTTGATCGAGATAAAGAATCATATTAAATTACAATAATCCCAAATCATCAACATTTTCTTCTAGTAATATGTTATATTTAATTTCCTTTTTAACATTTCCCATATATTTTATTTATAAATTACACATAATGATTCTTGTATGAATAATTTAACATATATGTTATTTCTAATTTAGGATTTTTATTTTCCACATCAATTTTATAATTATTTTAAAGGATTATCTTTCCCATTGATATAGTATTTATGAATGTCACCTAATATTAAAATTTTATTATTTTAATAAAATGTAATTGGGTACAATTTAACACTATTGATTAATGTTTTTAATCAAATAACATTATTTTAACAAATTATTATACGTTACTTATGAATATTACCCTTTTGATTTTTATAATATCCATTAGGTTTAAAAAATATTTTTATCATATGATTTTTAACAGAATTATTATAATGTTTTATTTTGCTGGAATAATTTCAAAAATGAATAGGATTATTTATTTATAATTTTTAAATATTTATTGGTATCATGTTAATGGATGTTTATAATATTCTTATATGATCATTTAAAAATTCTCACCACTAAATATAAAAACAATTGATGATACTAGCCAGTTTGTTCTCTTAATTTCTTTTCATTATTTCATGTTGAAATTTTTAAAATACACATATAATTATCTTGGGTTAGTTTTGATATATAATGTTAATGAAATTTGTTCTTATTAATTTTGAACTAATATGATTAGTTATCACTTTGAGATGTGTGGTGCAAAAAATTTATATCCCACCAATGAATTTTGTAATGAATTTTTCTCGTTAGATAAAGTATAATACATTAGGGTGGGGGTGAATCCAATATACTATGATTCTGGGAATAGATAGTAAACCAAATTTAATATGTGAGTGTATCCACCACATGATGATGGTCATGTTAGAGGATTCTATTATCCCCTTGTGATTGATTTATATTTCCTATTTTAGATACATTATTTTAAAAATATTATATGAATAAAATGATAAGCTACTTCATTCATACTAATAATATGAAAATACCAAATCCATCATGTATATGAAAATTATAAGAATGTATAATTATTTAATATAATAATCATCAAAAATGACATTCATATCTTATTATTTTTCCCCAAATTTGGATGTTATGTCTCAATCCAATGTTATGTTCCAATACATCATGATTATTTTCTTCGGATTCCACATATAATGATATAATATTATATTCTAAAGGTATTCTGTCAAGATTCCTATTTAAGAAGTATATTTTATTGTGTACTATTTCCTTATGTCATGATCATATACATTATTTATGTTCACGTACCCATATCTTAATCATTTTCTCACGCATGATTTTCTTTATGTTCGTGTACATTAACAAAACTCATATTTTTTATTATTACCCATAATAAGTATATAATCTAACCCCTTTTTAATATTTATATTCCCTATGTTATACATGATATTATAAAATAATATATGAATAAAATGGTGTGTGATGTTTTCAAACTATGAAAAAATTTCCACTATATTATAAAATAAGATATTAAAGAATATAATATCCAAAAAAATTAAACTATTGGTTTTGGGTTGTAAAATATTTTCAAATGGAATGGATATTCTTGGAAATTGATATATTATATATATAATTTAAGGTTGGTTAATCTTACAGTATTATTACATTAATTTTTTTTAACTTTCTAGGATATATTATTATATATCCATTTAAATATTATTATGTTAAGTAAATTATTTCAGACACAATACAAAACTAAAATGAATAGTGATACTAGATGTGATCCTTATAATGTTAAAATTGAGTTAACAATAAAAAATATAATTAACAAAATTATGAGATATATGTATAAATAAAAATATTTATTTGTTAATTGAAATTCATTTATGAAATTAATTTAGTGTATCCAAATAACTAATATATCACATTGGGCTAAAAATATATTTTTATGTGTTATAAATATTATTCGTAAGAAAAATAAATATATTATGGTCAAATAAGGTTAAAAAAAATTGAAATGAAAAATATATTAATATAATTTAATTTAATGGTTTGTAGTGAAATAAGTGTAAAAACTATTAATATTAGAAAAGTTATTTTTCTATAAAAATAACGTTTTTTATAAATAATATGTTTTGACTTAAATATTAATATTATAACATTTCAAAATAGAATAATATTAAATGGAGAAGAATTTTGGGATTTAAACATTTATATATTGTAATAATGTACTATGTTTATGTTTTGTAGAAAATAATTATTGTGGTTAAAATATAATCAATGCTAACAAGTATATAAATATTTGACATAAGGGGATCAATTATTATAAAGAATACATGAAACATAGAAATTATAGATGAATTTATTTTTACTTTATAAATCTATACCCACATTTTTCAAAAACCATTCCTCACCTAACTCATATATATACCATTTTATTTCATCAATTACCATGACATAAGCCTTATTTCAATGAAAAAGACCATCTTTTCACCTAAAAAAAGATTCACTATAAAAAATAAAACCCTTTGATTTGAATTATTATTTAAAAACTAAATATTTTTCTTGTCTTTCAAGTCTCTAATATGTTTGTATTCTCTTGGCTGAAAAAAAAATAAAAAATTATTTTATTTCTAAGAAGTCTTTCAAGATAAGGTTTATACTCCCATTGTGTGTATTCTCTACCCTCTATACCTTTTTTAATATACTTCTCATAATAACTACTAAAAACCATTTTAAATATACTAAATTAATTAAATATATGAAATTTATATTAATTAATTTTATTAAATTTATGGAATCACCACTTTTCTCAATCTTTGGATCCATTTGGAAAAAGAAAACATCGTCGTGTTAGGTGAAAACTATCTCTTTCTTTAATAAGTTATTTTGGTTTTTCATAAATACCTCAAATGGATGGTTAAAAGAATTTATTTAATTAATAAATATTATATTTGGATATAATAATTAATGACTAAATAAAAATAATCGTAGGCATTCATTACCTCTAATTTATTTGTAAATAAAAACATTTTCATACATTTAGACCTCTTCCTAAATAGACGAAACATTTATTTTCAAAACTATATTAATTTTTTTATTCAGATATTACATATTAAAAAGATATATATATATTGAATATATTTTCAATGTTACGATACAATGATTGATTACTATTGTAAATAATTCTCTTGATATCCATAAATTACCCCAGATAAGATAATCATCAGTCACATTCTATAAATAATTACCAATAGATTCTATAAAATAAAAATTATAATGAATTGATAATAACATATAAATTTTTTTAATATATTTTCTAATTGAATATTTATTGAAGTAATATTTTTATTTGACATCATGATTAATAAACATGTTTGAAATAATCAAAATTACCAATATCTTTTGATAGAAATAATCAATAAATTAATAAAATAATCATACTAAATGATAATAATTATAATTATTAATTTTAATATAAACATATAGATAATGTTCTTAAATAGGTTATTAAGATGGTTCTATTTATTAAAATAGATGTAAAATAAATTTCATTGAAGTTGAGAACAAAAGGTAACCATTTTTATCTTAAATTTGATTTTTTGACACATATGCCATATTCCTAACTTGTTTCAATTTTAATGGTGTATATACTAACCTGTTAATATATTTTATCTTAAAATTTATCAACTTCACTGGATTTGAAAACTTTTCTTTATTTATCTTGTTATAGTCTTTAGTTTCATTTATTTTTTAATCCTTAAGTGTTTCTATCCAATTTAATTTTTTAATCATGATTTTTTGAATGAATTCACATATGGGAAAAAATGATTGAAAATTTTCTGTAATACAGCTATCAATTTGAATATCATATATATATTCATTCATTTTTAAATTTATCCTATCAATTTAATTTAAATTGGTAAATAATTTATCACTTGTAATGCTAGTAAGTCAAATTGACCCCACATATTTTTTAAAGTTGTGAATCATACTCGTCTATATCCATATCCATCATATGATTTTTGGGATGTCATTATATATGATTTAATAATATATTAAGTTAAATTTATACAATTTTGAATTTCATTACAAAATCTTAAATGAAATATTTTATTATTTTACACATGGGATATTTTTTATTAAAGATTCAATGATTCTATTTTAAATATTTTCGTGTGAAAGTTTTTTAAATAAATTATTAATTATGATGATTATTTCATATATTTTTGGAATTTATTTTAAAATATTCTAATTTATTAGTGTTTTTTAAAATAAAAGTACAATTTCCTCTTATATTTTAAATTCTTTTATTACGTATTGTTAAAAAGGTGTGTATTCAAAGATTCTAATAAACATCGATGTTCATTATGATCCACATGGTATATATTCATATATTATAATCCACACTCATTATATTTATCTATTATAAAATTAATTGAGATGGTTTTTTGGAAACCGTTTTATTTCTCTCAAGGATAATTAAATGAAATATAAATATAAATAATTTCAGGTCCCTAAGAAATTCATATTTATGGTTATCTTTTAATGATTAGTCTCCCATAAATTATATTCCACTGTAATTAAATAAGTAATATGTTTTCTTCATAAAGTAATTATTGAAATAATGTATTGATTACTACCCCACTATAAGAATCAAGAAGTGATTACTACTCCATTTTATTATAGGGATCATGTGTTTATTCATAATCTAACATGTTTGTGGGAAATGAGTTGTGATTCTAACTCCACTATTTTAAAATTTCCATAATTATGTTAGTTCTAAATTATTTTTTTCTTTAGAATACTCATGTTATGTGTTATTTTTTAATATATTATGAAAAATTCCTTGGTTTAAGTCTTATAAATGATGTTTATGATGGTACAATAACTTATTGTTACTTTCTTGAAATTTGAATCTATTATCGTACCCATAATGTTATCATAGACTCGCTTATGATTTTCTATTATTATCAGTTATGCTTAACCATAATGATAATTCTAAATCACAACTTTTATATGTTTCCTTTCCTCTGGCTATGAAGACGATTAATGTGTATGATATGTCAAAAAGGTTTCCAATAGAGATATTATTATGTTGAAATATTTTTACGTATTATCAATGTTTTATGTAGACTATCTACAAGACTCTAAACATTATATTATTAGGGTCTTACACATTTCTACTTTGTAAAATTATTATTCATGAAAAACAACTGAAACAATTTCTTTATTTATCCTTGTTTTCATTAATAAGTATCATATATGTGTGTAGTTGTTTAATTATTATTAGAATAGTTATTTTTGGGATTAATATGAGAGAATATCAGTGATATACCTAAAGATAATTCTATACATATGATATCATCATCAAATATCAATAAAGTAGTTATTATTTGTTTTATTATAAATGAAATCATTATATTCTAACAAAAAAGTGGATGTAGTATCAGGAAAATTTATTTAGGGGTAATGTCTCCTAAAATTATTATTGTGTATTAACATGGTATTTACAATAAGCATGAAAATGAGACCTAACTATAAATTTCATTTTCCACTCTTGGTGACATTATTTTGTTAATTCACATGATATTTTTAAAAAAATATAAATTTTTTGAATTCATTAATGTTAAATAATATAATAGGAAATTATCATGGATAATATACATTTAAACTTAGTGAAAAATACATTTGGTGTTGCGTGATATTTATTTATTATCTTATCTAAGGTTATAGTTTTCTTTAATGAAGTTATTAATTTTATAATACCACTTGTTTCCTTTATTTAAGTAATGTATAGATCATGTATAATTTGAGTGAACAACATGTGTGATACAAAATTCAATGATTATAGTAATTAAAAATCAAAATGTATTCAAGCAGGAAAAAAATATAATGTGGCTATTCTCACTCATCAATATGAGGCTGTAAATAATAACAAAAACTAATTTAGGGTACCAAATACACCATGTAAATAGAAAATTGTTATTAATTAATTAATTTTTAAATTATCCCCCTCCTTTAGTTGGCCATCCAAAATAATAATCTATATGAAAAGGATGAATGATTTAGGGATGATATTTTTCATTCACTAGGGATCAATATATGAGAATGTTTTTAAACAATGTATCATATGGATAGAGATGAAGGAAAATGGTGGACTATAATGTTGAATATGACTCAGAAGGAAGGATTCAGATTCATAGAATTATAAGAGTTTAAAATAATATAATTCAGTAAATGTTTTATCTAAATTTTTAATAAGGAAATTGAAATAGAAATCATTGAGTTAAAATAGATGGAAGATATTGATACCATGAAATAAAACATCCTGAGACTCAAAATTTACGTCATCAGTTTTATTTTCAAACCCATGAGTAAAATATAATTATTTAATAGTGTCCAAATACTCATATTTTAATGTAATTAAAAATATATAATTTAATTATGAGTGAAGAATGTTTTTAATATAATAGACCATATACAAAACTAATAGATCATATGCTGAAATCCATAATGTTACATTACCGATTACGATGTCGATAATTGTGACTTAATTTCATTCAATCCATACCTTACAATGAGAAAATAAAAAATGGATCATTTACATTCTAGAGTACCTTTTTGAATATTAGTTTTTGAATATTTGGAACACTCCAATATAAACAATACCTAAGTCATAAAAAAGGTCATTTCTATCATTTAACCAAGCTGGTCTTATTTCAAATTAGGTAATAATCCACATCAATATTAAATAAATTAATTACATAACTTATTCAACCTATTTGTTTTTCACCTGGGGAAAGGGAAACTTATATAGGGTGGGATCAAATTCCATGTAAGGTTAAACATAATCAACAAATATTTAATATCATCAATGGGAATTAGAGATCATGGGGGTATGATAACATAATAAACGTGCATGAGTGAAATAAAAAAGAAATCATGCACCTAAATACCTAAACCTATAAATAGTAAATCATGGTGAAGGAAAGTGTCATCATTATCAATAATCTCAATCCATGTGCAATTAATATCGATCATAAGAATCATTATAAACCCATCTAATTCATAATGATGTCATGTACATTACTTAGGACATAATTTTCACATCAATATTACAATAACTTATCGAAATTTAATAACCATATAGTTGAATTCTATACTCAAAAAATTAGAGGAATTTCATTGACCCACCGATAATTGTTTTACCCTAGATAAACCTTTCATTGGTTTATAATGTAACCACCCATAAAATTTAAAAGTAACATTAAAAGAGGCAAACATAAATTGTGCATTTAATCACAACTTCATATGAATAACAAT
This sequence comes from Viscum album, assembly GCA_963277665.1. Classification (NCBI taxonomy): domain Eukaryota; kingdom Viridiplantae; phylum Streptophyta; class Magnoliopsida; order Santalales; family Viscaceae; genus Viscum; species Viscum album. The sequence continues at coordinate 955,500,862 of OY728167.1, forward strand.
TATCCCATTCAAAAAAAATTATTGATGAAAAATAGGTTCTAAAACAATTTACATGAAACATTATTTTCCAATAAAAAGGGAACATGTTTGATGGTAATCTATATTAAATATAATTAACCCATAGATAACAAACAATGATTATTAAATTCTCTTCAAGACATGGTTATCTTATGTAAAATAATATGTTTCCATAAAAAAATATTTGAAAAATAAAAATCCATCTAGAAAATAATGATAATGGTATTAACAAAATATATCCCTAGTGAAGAAGTACTAACTACAATGGTTTTTGGAATTGATGAATTGAAATACCATTAAAAGGTTAATAAAATTAGTATTCCAATAAAATATCTTTTCCATTATACAAAAACTTATTAAAAATTAAATCATTTTGAAAATATATTATAATGTAAAAACACATTGATAACATATAAAAAATCATTAAAACAATTTAAAACTAGTTTTTAAAAAAATTTGTTAATCAATATTAGAAAACATGGTTTTTAAAGAGATATTGTTTTTTATCAAAAACAAAATTTCTCAAAAAAAATTCTTTTGAATAGTTGAGTATATAAAAAGGGAATATTTAATGGAAAAAATGGATTATAAATATATAAAAAGTGTAGAATGAAGTTAATTAAATCCATTTATAGTAATATCACAATATTTCATCATTTCGTACTTAATTACAAATGATCATGATAAATTATGTGATTGTACATGAAGCATTTAGCTATTTGGTAGCATTGAATCATAATCCCCAAATAATAATAAAATTGAATTATAAATATAATTTCTATAAAATATGGAAAAAAATGAAATAATATGTAAATTGGGAAGTATATACATATCATAAAATACAACATGAGTATAACATATCAAACATCTCAAATAAAAATAATTTGATACAGAAATCCCTTACCACATTGGTAAAATTGAAACATTAAAAACCAAGAAAGAGAGATAATAAATTTATTATGTGAATCACCATATATGTAATGATAATAATCATAAAATAAATTATTGGGATGTATATACACCACAAAAAAATAGTGGTGAATATAGAATATATCTCACCGAAATAAAAGGGAGATGAGAAAAAATATTACCATCACTATGATTCATCAAATATTTTCATTATAAGTATGAATAAAAATATTATTATAAATATAAAATTTTTAGATACTTTTATAATTTATTATTTCTTCTATTTTACTTGTAAACGATCTATATACACTTACATAAAAAATAATGTTTAAGTCAAATGTTTTGACCATATTCGGATTATGTTCCAAAATTATCTTTGATGTGTCGACTAAGGTCAATGAGTTCATTATTTAATCATCTCCAGAATAATAATAATTATATAATAATCGAATTTATACATCATTTATACAATTAAAACCCCTCATGAAATAAGGTTATGAAAAATGAGCTAACATTGCAATCATGGAGATGATAGGATGTACATACACATTAGTAACATTTCCATTGTCCAATATTCAATAGGGAAATAAGGTAGTTAATATTTTTAAACTAAATAATTATAATTATATTATAAATGAAATTTTATTTAATTATATTTACTTATATATATCATTCTTGTGATAAAAATTATTCACATTTCCTCGAGGGGAGAGAGTCCAGACGTTCATGAATGACATTATCACTTATTTAGTGTATGAACTGGTAAGAACAAAATGATATATTATACATCCAAAAGTTAAAATTGTTAGGAATATAAAATATATTTAATTTATTTTAAATTATATTATTAAATCTTCTCTAATGCATTCTATGTAAAGCGTTAAGGAATCACATCTGATTGTGGAGGCGGTATCCCACACATCAACAAATGATGTTACCGTATTCGCATAAAATGGAAAGCATGGATGTATGTGTTATATACTAATTCAATGAGCATAAATACAAGATAAATATCAAACATATTATATAGAAATAGCATGTACATTATTATTTCCCACCATGATAGGTGGTAATAGAAGAACCAACGTAATTTTTTTGCAAGGTTTTAGCCAACCATAGACACAAATGATGTATGTGTATCACATTTGATGTTTTAGGTTATAACAATAAAACAATAAACTATTTTTATATTTAATACACTTTGGTTATTATATAATTATGTGATAAAAGTAAATTAAATGGTGTGAGAAATAAACAAAATAAAATCTTTAATTGATAAACACTACCACTTATTTTTGTAACTCTATTTCATTTCCACCAAAGGAATTATGTTGTGGATTAATGACCATTGAAATTATTATGTAATTAGTATAGGGTACTTAGTAATATATTTTAATAGATCATGTAGTGTCTAAATTGATGGAGAGTTTTTAAGAGTGTAACAGAGTTGGTTACCTTGTATAAGTTGGGGAAAGAACACACTTTGCATTTTTGAAAAAGAAGTTTGCTGAACAAATAATTTAACTACAAAAGGATTATTAAATAAAACAATTAAACTATATAGTTTTCATATTATATATGTCCATAAAAGGGGTTGATTATAAGTTTCTAGTAAATTTCTCCCCTTAAAATTTTAGTTAACAACTATGTAAGCTTGTTTTAACATAAATCCATTTAATTAATATTAATTGGATTTGAAAATATTTTTAGTAAACTAAATTAACATTCTATAAATTATTATTTATTTTTATAAAAAATATATATTCTTTCTGGAAAAACTAAATTCAATTATGTGGTATATGTAAATGTAGTATAAATCCCACATATAGAATGAAACAATGAGTTTTTAATGTTAAAAAAATGATAAACTATTTGAGATGTTTTTTTATACAATTTCAATGTAAAATTAATTCCAATTAAATTAATTGGATTAATAGATATATAATTTTTTATTTTTTATTTTAAAAATAATCAAAATATAAATTATTAATATAAAATATTATTATGAAAAATGAGTTTTCAATTAAAATTTAGTATATTTCACTATTCATCAAAAAATATAAACTTATCAGAAAAATAATAAAAATTCAACCTAATATAATTTTCAAATTAAAATTTAAAAAATGAAGATTATTTTTTTAATTATATTTTATAATAGTTCAAAATTTAGTTTTAAAATAGTGATTTATCAAAAGGTGATAAAACTGTTTTAAAAAACTATTGAATTTATAATTTAAAATATTATTTATTTTTATATCATGTATAGAAAATAATTTGATAAATGTGAAACATTATATTTAATATATTAGATAATATTATATATATATATATATATCATAAATATAAATCAATACTAGTAATTAATTTTATTTATTAGGATAAAACTTTTTTGGGGACATAAAAATAGATTTTTATAAAAAAAATTTCTTCATATTCAATTAGTTTTTATTTTGATTTATTATTTTTGTAACTAATGAATTAATGATATATACATGTTAAAATTATATTTTTATAAATTATAAAATCAAATTTATCATTTCTATTTTAGAAATTATGTATAATTATCTTATTAAATAATAGTTTTACTAAAATATTAATGTGTGGTAAGAATCGAATTTGCATGTAAGAAATGTTGTCAATAAAACACGATGTAACATCCTATGAAAGTTAAAAATGGTGTTTATTATAATAAAATATAAACCTTTAATTTCAGGAATCATAAGTTATAAATGAAATTAAATTATTTTCAATTAAAATATTTCATAAAATCTTGTGATGTTATATATTACCCCATTAAAATAAAATTTTCCCATTAAATTTGGCCAAGTTATTAATGAATTAACATTTTTATAGAATTTATATATTGAAACACACAAAATAAAAATTAAATATAGAGAAAATTCATTAATAATGGAATGTGGGAATCATAAAGGCCAACAGATTTTTTTCATAACATTTATTTCTTAAAGGGATAAAAATTGTGGGAAATTTAAAAATTAATTTAAATAGTATTATTAATTCCCATTGAATAATAAAGAGCGATAGAGAAAATAGTCCAGAGTAGGTCAATCGAAAAAATACTATCCATTATGTGTAGAAAATTTCATTTAAATCATTCACAAAAATGGTGGTAATATATTAAAATTTTAATTGAAAATATTTTACCTAAATATAAATTATTCTCTCACCGTGGAGACTGAAAAAATAATGAAATATACTTACTTGATATGTAAAATTTTATCCTTTAACCAATCTATAAAATAGTGACATATTTTTTCTTTAGATGATGAGAACTCAAGTAAAATTCAACATTCTTGATGCACTAAAATAATATTTTAATGACTATATAACCATAAATGTGTTAAAAATATTTTCCAATTCACTTTAAATACTATAAAAACGGTTAACACAAGGAAATATAATTCAAAAAATTAATAAACATTCACACATTAATCTCCAAATTTCAATAATAATAAATAATCTTTAAACAAAATCATTCCACAAATAAAAATCCTTAAATTTATTCAATCATATCCTAAATAAGTTTGAAAACCAATAATTTGATGGATTTGGGAATATATTATTCTATGATAAATAAACGATTATTCCTTGATTAAAATCCAATATAATTCCAAAATACAATTATTATTTAATTGAAAAAATATCAAAAAAAATTAGGACATCATGTTGGATAGTGGTAGTCATGAAGCCCTTATTATATTTGAGTCATAGGTTCAGGAACCACCACCACACGAGATATGACAGGTTTTCTTCCATCATATGGGATTTTTCATTAAGGAAGAAATAAAATTTATCTCGGAATATCACTTCATGTTTATCAAAGGGGTTTTAATATACTTCAAAAAAAACATCAAAGAAATTCATGAATCACTTTAATATCTCATTAATTAAAATATAAAAGGGGTATCGAAGTCTTTGAACTCATAATCAACCTTAATATTATAGAGTTATGATGGTATCTATAAATATTTAGATAACCTCACAGAAAAACATCCTAATATCCAACATCTTCTAAAATAACCTTTTATATCAACTGTAAAAGACTAGGACCCTCACCCCAAGACACTCTACTGAAGTCCATTACATTACATTCACGAATATGTTTATAAAAATTGTGAACCCCTTTTTTAAATAAAAACCATAGAACATCAAATGGAAAACATGGATTAGATACTTTCTAGAGGACCATTTAGGTTTAGAGTCTTAAAGAATTATGAAAAAATCAATTATAAATAATACCAAAGTCATAAAATGGATATTTCTACCATTTAAAATGGATATTCTTATTTCTAATTTGGTTTTAATAATCATCTATATAAAATCACATCTAGACATTACTCATTCAAATACTATATTTATAACATAGGTAAAAGGATACATAAGAAGGGTAAGTTCCAATGCACAGTAAAGGTAAACATAATAATCAAAAATTAAATCCCACCAATGAGAATAGGGGTGAATACGTGTATGATAAAATATTAAAAAATGTGAGTGAACCAAAAATAAACTCATACCCATCAATAATTGTTTCCTTAAATATGAAAATACAACAATAGACGGATTCATAAATGCCAATAATAATGAAACTTGTGACTTTAATCCTAATCAGGAGAAGATTTTAAACCAATCAAAATCATATAGAAAATATTAATGTAACAAGGGACATCATTTTAACCCCACTATTACAATCCCGCATAAAAATTTAATATCCATACAGTCAACATCCATACCCAATGCATTGGTAGGATATCATGGACTCACTCATCATTAGTTTATTACATGACAACAATTCATTGGTTTATAACATAACCAACCATCAATGATTTATAATTTAACCACCCAAAAAATGTCAATGTAAAATAAAATATATACATATATAATCTTGCATTTCCTCAATAACTTGCTGGAACAACCACTTTCTCTTTCATAACACGATTATCCCATGGAAAAGAAATTTTTTATATTAAAATATCATTAAATCCTGATTAACCCCTAATTAAGAAACATGTTTAATAGAAATATGAAATTACTAGCCCATATAAAATAAAATTGTTCTATAAAAATCACTTTGAAACATGTCTAACCCAAAAATAAATTGGTATCACAACAATATTTTTGAAAAAAACATAATAATTCAATAACATAATATGGATGGTATAAATAGAAAATTATCTTAGAGTAGGATAACTATAGACATGGTTTTTTAACATTGAAAATAGAAGTGAAATTAAAATATAATTAAAAACATTATTGATGAAAATATCCATTGCATTTCCAATAACACTTTTTAAAACATAAAAACTTTTAAAGATCATATTATTTTAAAAAATAACATGGAAAAATAAAAAATAAATTTATAAAATATTTTGAAACAATTATTCTAACATACAAACTTTATTATAAATCCTTCTAGAAAACTTTTTTGGATGGAAAAGTGTTTTCGATCGAATAGACGAATTTTCATAAATATATTTGTTTGAACTATTCAGTAAAAAAATTCAAAATGAAGGAAAAATTGATTTATCATGACATTAAGAGAAGGTAATAAACATAATTATAATCATTTAGGGTTATATCATATACATTTAACGTTGGAGACATATTCACAAATAATCTATAAAAATGATGTGATTGTGACATGAAACTCTTACCACATTGGTAACATTGAATTGTAAGCCCCATTAAAGAGTATCAATATATTATACATATAATATCCTATAATAAAGGATATTAATGATATAATATGTTAATCAAGAAGTATATTCTCTCCATAAATGAAGAAGGTTGTATAAGATAACAAATGACTTAATAACGGATATTTGGTATAAATATCAATTACCACATAGTTAACTATGAAACCTTAAACTCCATTATAAAGATATAATGAATTGGATTAGTAAATATACATAAATATATTTATTATAATCATATAATATATTCATGGGTAGTATATACACCACACAATAAAAATAAGTGTTGAAAAAATATATCTTAAAAAAAGTGGCATGAGAAAAACCCTTACCTTGAGTGTAATTTATCAAACATGTTATGCATATTCCTTAATAAAAAAAATATGTCAATTAATTAATTTTTTGAGAAAAATAACCGATATTACTACTAATTTTATTTCACTTGTTATAATGTTATATACAATTACATAATCAATAATGTTTAAGTTGGATGTTTTGACCACATTTGGATTATGTATCAAAACTGAAATTGATAGGTCTAATAAGGTCAATGAAGTAATTGTTTTAAAATATAAAAAATAATAATCACAAAATATATATCATATTTATAAAAAGTCATTCATTTTAAACAAATCCTAAAATATTTGTATAAAAATGAGCCAATGTTACGATCATGGAGATTGTAGGCCCTACCTACGAATGAGTAACCATCACAGTTATCAAAGATAATTATTTATACAAGGTAATGAAGTATTATATTTAAATAATGATCATTAAAAGTAAATATATATATTATTATTTATATATAATTACATATATTATTCTTGTGATGTTAATGGAATTACATCATTTTGAGGAGGTGGTAGTCCAGATGAACATGAATGATGTTATCCCTTTTTCAGTATGATAAATTGTAAGAAGAAAATGATATATTTTATTTCTAGAAAGATAATTATTTCATTAATATTATATATATTTCATTTATAACATAAATTTTTATTAAAACTATACTTAGTAAATTTCATGTAAAGAATGACTGAATCACATTGTACTTACATGGTGGTAGTCCCAACTTATAAAAATGATTTTATCATAATCACACAATATAGAAAGCATGAAAGAATGTGTTATATAATAATTAAAATAAAATAAATAAATCATAAATATCATATAAATAATATAAAATTATTGTGTATATCATTATTTTCAACCGTGAAAAATGGTAATAGAATAACTAATGACATTAGTTGGCGAGCCAGTACTCTATCATACAAATGAACAAAAATGTGTGTATCCCATTTTATGGAAGAGTGTGATGTTTTTTCTCATAACCATAACATAAAAAATTATCGATATATTTAAAATACTATTTTTATAATATAATTATGATATAAAAATTATTTATGTTTTTTGAGAATGAAATAAAAGATAAGTTCTCACTAATGAATGTTAGATCTTCTTCAGGTTACTATTTTTGGATTACACCAAAAGAATTCCTTAGAAGTATTTATACACAATTTAAGGATTCTAGGATTATTTTAGGGATATTTGGAATATATTTTCAAAGGTATTTTCCTAGAAAAATATATTTATAAATGTGAATAGTGGAAGAGAGATGGAATCCTTTTATAAATGAGGGAAAGGGACATGCTTGGAAGTTTTGAAAAGATGTTCAGTGAATCTTTTTTTCCCTAAAATTATAATTTGATAAAATAAAAAATTAGATCCTATAGTAATAATAGTTTAAATATCTCAATTCAATGGGTTTCAGAATAGTTTTTAAGTCATTTTTTCCTTTATGATTACATTTTAACCATTAATTCAACTCTTTTTTTCATTAATTTCTGTAATTAATATTAATTGCATTCACTAATATCATTTTTTAAATAAATTAAGCTAAATAAATATTATAAATAATTTTCATTTCTAATATTGAATATATTTTTAAAATTTCAATTCATAGAAGTTGATGAAATTAATTTGAAATTAATTATGTAGAAGAGAGGAAACCATGAGTTTTTAAAGTTAAAATGTTTAAAATGGTTTTTTATCAAATTTCAAAATGAAATTGATTCAAATTACCTAAATTAGATTAATAAATATATAATTGAAATTTTTTGAAATTAAAAATATTTCTCAATATAATTTACCATTGTAAATTATTTAAATGAAAAACTATTTTTAATTTAAATCTAGTATTTTTACTACTCATCAAAAAAACATCATAGAAATTATAAAATATAAACCTAAAGTAATTTTAAAAAATTATTTTTATTTTGTCAAATATAACTTATAAAATTTTCAAATTTTAGTTTTAAAACATGTGTACCATTAAAACGTGGAAGAACATGTCACAACCACCTTCACCAAAAGAAGGGAAAGGTCAGCGGATTGCTATGCCCTTGCTTCTTTAAGTTGTAGGAGAGATAATAACCCCTGAAACCCACCTTCAATAGGTCCCGGAGTGGCGACCAGCACCGAGGTTATAGAATCACTCACTAAATGGAAGGCATTACCCTTTTTAGTTTAATATGATCAGAGATATGATAGTAAATCCCACAACAACATAACTAAAAGTGCAAGTAAAGACAAAATAAACCATTCCCATATTCATGTTCCAAAAGTAAATTCCACAAAGTACAAAGTGACTACAAAGGTAAAGTACAAAGTAAGAAGAACAACAACTGCAACTGTCCCAAAGGTCTTGCACCTGTATGGTCCCGCGCGATCCACGAAGTCCTCCTGGAAACCTGAAAATAATTTTATATATGTAGAGTGAGCATAAAAGTATAATCAGTAGGGAAAAAGCTAATGCTCCCATGCACAAGTGGGGAGGCATACTAATGCCCTGTGAGAAAAGAGATAAACAAGCACTTAACAAGGAAACTAACCACCGAAGCCTCACCAAGGAAAACTCCCAAAATAACGCAAGTCATGTAAAATATAATAATAGCACATCTATGTTTGGGTACCCCACGTCACTTTCCCACTGGTTATTGAAGACATCCTATGCATCGAACCAATCCCGCCATTCTAACCGCAGTCCCACTGCCATACCCCGCCCACACACACCTGGGCCACAACCTCACTGCAATACCACTGCCAGACCCCACCCGCACACACTTGGGCCTCAACCACACTTCGCGCTCGCAAACACCTGGCCCACAACAATCACATATAACCATGCCCGCAAACACCTAGGCAAGAAAAACCACTGCCACACATGAAGACACCTGGGCCTCATCCCGAAGATACATGGGAAGCCACCAGCCCACACACACCTGGGTCACTCACCACACTACCCTGCCTGAAGATTCATGGGCTAATAATGGACCTCAGGCCATCACATCCTGCTCGAAGATACTTGGGCTATCCAGGAAAGGGAATAGAAAATGATATAAAAACCAGTCACTCATAAAAGTTTTGGGAAAAACACCCTACCCCATGAGATGGGGGTGTTCGACACTAAGTGCTCAACTTGGGTGGGTCAAGAATAAGAAACACAAAAACACCAATTATATGTATAGGTAACAAGAACTCACACAAATCGGGGGTTTTCTTCAGCCAACCTAAGGAACACAATCAACACCCATGTCCAAGTCAGAACTCACAGTAAACTAAAACCCATTTGTCTCCTCCTTGTTTTCATTTTTTGTAAATATTTAGATGAGTTTCTGCACCTACTTGGGAAACTAGCAAGCTTAAGTACAAGCCAAGATACTACCCCTTGTTCCCAAAACCCAAGAGCCAACGACTTCTCAACAATAGAGGATACCACCCCAATTCGCGATATGAGCAAGGTAACCACGTGACCTCAAATTCACAACCAGTGAAACCATAAAAACAGGGGATCCCATCCCCACCCACATCACCCAGCAATCGGCACGTGAATAAAAACAACCAAACCACTGCCACCAACACAAAGGATGCCCATGCATGTATTTTTAGATTTAAATGATTTGACACACTCCATGATTCCAATTCCGATGTACTGTAACCGGGGTTATCATAGAAAGGATTGATCTTGGTGGTTTCAATTTATTTAGCCGAATATATGTAGTTAACCAATTTCATTTACACATCAAAAGTTCACAACCAAAATACTAAGCCATTTGAACATCACTAGGGGGTAAGGGTTTATTATTGCACAGAGAAATACCACTAATGACCGTGATTATCAGTACTTGTAAGACCGTACAATTCAGAAATCATTAATCCTTGAAGATCATAAAACAAGGCAGCATCATCGATCACACCCCTCCCCCTTCATTCTTTAGAATCCGTTTATTATCTTCATTAAGGTTTGGTTCATCCAATTATATGGAATCAAAAGCATTCCCACCCCGCAAGATACACATAAAGGAGAGACGAAGGTAAAACTCATACTTGATTGATCAACGATTGAAGTTTATCTTCACGCGCAAGGAAAAGAAGATGCGCGATTTTTAGGGGTGGGGCCCCGGGAACTCAAGGACGAGCAGACGAATCGATGGGAGGGTGAATGAGAAAAATAAACCCAGGGAGAACCCTTTAGTTTATAAGGGTCTGGGATGGTTGAGATATGAACGTGAAACCGCGTAAAGAGATGGGTCATGGTTCGACCACAAGGCCCCACACGTCATTAAAGGGGTCCTCACCTTTGGGGCGGTTTAAACCGACGCACACACCAGGGTGAATCGTTAAACATTTAATTAAACTCTATTTATGGGCGTTACTGGGCTTTAAAACAAGATTAAAGGGGTCAAAACATGGTTTAAAACCCAATTTGTGCCAAAAGAGGCGCTACTGGAAAACCCGTGGGGGGTTAGGCTAGGTCCAGCGGTTATCCAAGCTACCAATATGCTGCAGCTACCGATAGACCGAGCTATCGGTAGTCTACGGCTACCGGTAGACCATGCTATCTGTAGGTCGAGCTACCGGTAGGCTACGACTACCGGTAGACCGAGCCACCAGTAGCTGAGCCACCGGTAGCTGAGCTACCGGTAGGATGCGGCTACCAGTAGACCGAGCCACCGGTATCTTAGCTACCGGTTGGCTGTGCTACCAGTAGGATGCGACTACTGGTAGATCGAGCTACTGGTGGGCCGAGCTATCGATAGGCTGCGGCTACCAATAAACCGAGATAACAGTAGGCCTGCTACCGGTAGGCTAAGGATACAGGTAGGCCTACCATGGGTCAATCTTCACCGAGAAGTTGGGATGGCCTCTGATATCAACCAGAACACCTCAAACATCATATTTTCTTTACTATGTAATGGACCTCCAACAACTCGGGCCATTACATCAGATACCTCTCAAACTATTCTCGCCCTCAACAATCAAAACAACCCATAAGGAAAGGGAGGGTCCGAACAACCACGTCGAAAGATACCTCTCAGGAGTGAACCTCATTGTTAACTAAAAACGCCCCCTCTCAAGAACCAAGAAACACACCATGTCAGATTGCCCAGTCATGTGGGTCGGGGAGTCCCATCCCCATGTCAAGATACTATATTCTTTGGGTGGCATTGACTCGCCCACACGGGTTTAATCACATCCACATTAATGTGTCTTGATCAGGGGACGGGTCCTCCCCTCCCCATATCCAGGACTTTTCACACACCGTGGGAAGAAAACCCACATATTTCATAGCCAATACGGTAAAAACGTTCAGCTACAACAAGTTTAAACAGAACAACACATACCTTAAAACAACTCTAGGTACTGGGCACACATTTATTCTTCCCTTTCCCACATACTCTTCTCAATCCCACCATGTCTCCATTACACACGAACCAATAGAATGGTTCTCCCATGAAGAACCTTCTCCTCACGATCCTCGATCATCACTGGTTTTTCCACAATGGTCACGTCGTCCTCGATGTCTAGCTCTCCCCAGTCGAGGACATGTGAATCATTGTGTAGATACCGACAAAGCTGGGACACATGGAAGATGTCATGTATCCTTAGTAGCGGCAGTGGTAACGCTAACTGATAATCCACTTCACCCACCCACCGCAACACTTCTAAGGGTCCGATAAACCTGAGAGAAAGATTAATCCCCATGCCGAACCTCCGTTGTCCACGCTGAGGGGAGAGCTTTAAGAACACGTGGTCTCGAACCTCAAACTCCAAGGTCTTTCTTCTGGTATCAGCATACGACTTCTGTCGGTCTTGGTCCGCCTTCATCCTTTCCCGTATAAGCTGAACCTTCTCTATCATACTCTACACCACTTTTGGGCCAAGGATGCACGCCTCTCCAACTCCGGTCCAACACATAGGTGAGCGGCATGGTCTCCCATATAATGATTCAAACGAGGTTATGCCATTGCTATAGTGATAGCTATTATTGTAGGAGAACTCTATCAAAGGTAAGTGTCACACCCACGATCTTCATGAGTATAGAACACATACCCACAGCATGTCCTCCAAGGTCGGGATGATGCACTCTATCTGTCCATCTGTCTGGGGATGGAAGGCAGTGTTAAGACGTATCTGGGTGCCAAAATCATGTTTCAATCCTCTCCAAACTCGTGAGGTAAACCGTGCATCCCTATCTAATACTATGGACCTCGGAACTCCATGCAACCCCACCACCTCATCCACGTACCTTCGTGGTAAAGAATACACTACACTCGACTCCTTAATCGCCAAAAAGTGAGCCGATTTCGTCAACCAGTACACTACTACCCAGATGTCATTGTATCCCCCTTGAACCATGGGTAGTCCCGTGATAGAATCCATCGAGATGTCCTCCCACTTCTACTCGGGGACATCCAGAGACTACAGCAGGCCTCTTGGAACACGGTGTTCAGCCTTCACCTGCTGACACACTAGGCACTTGTCCACAAACTCTGTCACTGCTCGCTATACTCTGGGCCTCCAAAACTATCTCTTCAGACCCAGGTACATCTTGAAAACTCCTGGGTGCACTGCTAGGGGTGATTTTTGTAACACACATAGATCCTTGCCACGCGTCTCATCTAGAACAAAAAAAATTCCTCAGAAACGAATCTAGTTCTAACCATCCTCTGTCCACCCTTTCGGAGCATTGTTCTGGTCAACACGGTCATGCATCACCTTGCACTCTGGGTCTCCCTTCTGAGACTCCTCCACTTGCGGCAACAGAGAATACTGCACTGTCATCTGATACAGGAAACCTCTATTGCCATCCATCCTTGCATCTAGGGGCAAGGCAGCCAACTCCTCCATCGCCTTCTAGGAATCTGCCGACTCTCGGTCTGCATCCTTCTGCGATCTACTGCTCAAGGCATCAGCCACTACAATCCCCTTCCCTAAAGTGTAGGAAATCTCATAATCGTAATCCTGGAGTAACTCCACCCACCTTCACTGCCGCATCTTTGGGTCCCGCTGGGATAAGATATACCTCAAGATTTTGTGATCCGTGAAGACCACAAAGCATTCTCCGATGAAGAAATTCCGCCATAACTTTAGCGCAAAAAATGACCACTGCAAGCTCCAGGATGTGGGTGGCATAATTACACTAATGAGGTCATATCTTCTTAGACCCATAAGAGATCACCCTTTTTCATTGCTTCAACACACATTTGAGGCCTTTCCCTGAAGCATCAAAGAACACCTCATACTCCGCCCCTTCTTCTAGTAGTCTCAGCACTAGGGCACTAACCAGCTTCTCCTACAGATATCTGAAGGCTGCCTTGCATTTCTTACTCCACAAAAAAACCCGGTCCTTCTTGGTCAGGGTTGTCAAAGGGGCTACAACTCGGGAGATGTTGGGTATGAACCTTCTATAGTAATCCGCCAGCCCTAGGAAACTGCGAAGCTCTACCACATTCTTGGGTGCTTCCTAAGAAACAACTGCCTCAACCTTTGATGGGTGCACAGCTACCCCCTGCTCGAACACTATGTGCCCAAGGAAGTGCACTTCTCGCCTCCAGAACATGCATTTTGACAACTTCATGTAGAGATGGTGTTGTCATATGACCTCCAAAACTGTCCTCAGGTGCTCCATGTGGTCCTCCTCTGACCTTGAATAGATCAGGATGTCGTCGATGAACACAACTATGAACTAATCCAGGTACTCTCAGAAGACATAGTTCATAAGCCCCGTGAACACAGCTGGGGCGTTCGTAATGCCTAAAGGCATGACCAAAAACTCGAAGTGCCCACATCTTCACATGAACGCCATCTTCGGGATGTCGCCCAACTTCAACCTCAATTGTTGATACCCAGACCGCAGGTCGGTCATCGAGAACCACCTGCCCCTTTTAGCTGGTCCAAAAGATCGCATATCCCCAGAAGTGGGTAGCGATTCTCGATTGTCACCTGATTCAACATCCTGTAGTCTATGCACAACCTAAGACCACAATTTTCCTTCTTTGCAAACAAGACTAGAGCACCCCACAATGACAGACTTGGTCGAACATAACCCCTCTTCATCAGATCGTCAATCTGAATCTGCAACTCTCGTAGCTCCGAAGGTGCCATCCGGTTAGGAGCCATTGACATCGGGCAAGCACCAGGTTTCAAATCTATCCCAAACACGATATTACGTCAAGGGGGTAGATTTGTCACCTCCTCAGGGAAGACGTCCATAAACTCACTGATGATTCCTGGCACCTCCACCATCTCAGCATCCACTAACTCTACTGACATCTCGGCTATCAAGGAGAGGAGGGGTTCCCCTTACCTGCTCCGCCTGCCAGTGAAAGTAGCACGAGGGTAACCCATGTCTGAGAACACAACCCTTCCTCGAATGAAGTCGATGACGGAACACACATAGAACAACCAGTCGATGCCTAGGATGAAATCGTATGGCTGTATCCATAGAAGTAGTATATCCTTGACCGACTGATGTGGCCCTGTCATCAGTCTGCATCCTCGACAATCATATAACAAGTCGGTCTGACCTCCGACTGGTGTGCTCAGCACCAGTGGCACTGGAATTTTCTCAGCATCTAGACCCAAATCACGGGCTAGACTAGGTGCAAAGAAGGAGTGCAAAGCTCCGGTATCGAACAAGGCATAAGAAAGGGTGCTTACAAACTGATCGTACCTCGAACAACCTCTGGTCCTGTTGGTACTGCTACCTCTGCGGTGTGCAACTTCCCACGCACAGCTCCTCTTCCTCTCGGCTATCGGCCACCACCCCGACCATGCCCTAGTCGAGGTCCCTGAGGAGTGCCCTGAGGTCGGCCTCCTCCTACAATGTCTGCTCTCGGAGGAGCGGGATCTCGCTGCCTCTGCTGTTTCTGCAGGAAGGGCCTAGCTGGAAGCTGCAACTAGGGCGGGTGTTGGGCATGTCTACCACCGCCGTACTATACTCAGTCCGGGTACTGATTCCGGAGATGTACATGACTCCCACAGATGAATCACCATGGTCTTGGGCCAAAAAATAAAGGGCAAGGATCGGGGGACCGGAACTGGAACTGTTGTGGCCTACTCCCTGGTGGTCGGAACTGAGAGGGTCCTGATGCTGGTGGTCTAGTGTTGACAGCCTTAACCTTCGATGTTCCCAGCTGGATCCATACTTTTGATACACCTACAAGTGTGTGCATCCTCCCCACCACTTCGTCCTTCTTCTGGAACTCCAAGTATGTCGGCAGGGTGAAGGGGGTAATATCGTACTGGAGGGAGGGTCAGAACGCCTCCTCTAAACGTCTTGCCTGAGACTCCTCATCGGGAAAGAGGTCCGGAGAAAAATGTAGGAGGTCCTTGAACTTGATTCCCATCTCCCTTACTAACATACTTCCCTTCTGGAGGGAGATTAGCTCTTTCCTCTTTCCCTCCTTCATCGTAGAAGAGATGAATTATGCCCCGAACTCCTTCTCAAAATCAGCCCATGTCACCTCAGCCTCTCCCCTCTCCGCCAGGTAATGCGTCCACCACTGACGCACCACTCCCCGCATCTGGCTGACTACCAGAGGGACCCAGTATTTGGTCGGGGTCCAAATCAAGCTGAAAGCTATCACTGGCTCTTCTAGCCACCTCTTCGTCTTCATGTCAGAGGTGATTCCCTCATATTTCTCGAGGGTCTATCGCTAAAAGGCCCGAAGAATCTTCTGCCACTGGTCATCCTCCTCCTCTCGATGAGATCTCTGCTGATCAGCCAAGGTAGTCTCCTGGGCCTCGATTTCCCGCACCACACGTGGTTGCCTCCCAGGTGCCATATCTGCAAGGTAAACAAAGAATGCCTAAGCCCAAGAAGTGCAGAATATTGTTCTTAAAATTTCGTAAACTTCATTACTTATTTCATGTTCCAAAACACCCATGAAACATGAGAACACAAGTCATTATGATGCATGTACCTTTCCTAGGATTTCAACCCTGTAATCAGTGTGGCCTCACTTGGTCATTCGGTAGGTCCAGAGTCCTTGCATCAGATCACAGGGGGGGCTAAAATCCTGTGTCCTAGACGGTCTTCCCTAGCCTAATTCACTCACAGTGGTCACCCAACACTGTTTCCCTACCATCCCATTAAATCCTCACTTGTATAACTCCAGACTCCATCCTATCTCTCAACCTCCTGCCTCTGATACCATTCTGTCATGACCCACCTTCACCAAAAGAAGGGAAGGGTCAGCAGATTTTCAAGATCTTCCTTCATTATGTTGAGGGAGAGATAATGTCACCAGAAACCCACCTTCAATAGGTCCCGGAGTGGCGACCAGCACCAAGGGTATAGAATCACTCACTAAATGGAAGGCATTACCCTTTTTATTTTAATAGGATCCCAGATAAGATAGTAAATCCCACAACAACAAAACTAAAATTGAAAGGAAATCCAAAACAATCCATTACCATATGCATGTTCCAAAAGTAAATTCCAATGAGTAGAAAGTGAATACAAAGGTAAAGTACCATGAATGAAAAATACCAACAGAAACTATCCCAAAGGTCCAGCTCTAGTATTGTCCCGTGTGATCCCCAAAGACCTCCTGGAAACCTGAAAAAAGTTTTATATAGGTTGAGTGAGCATAGAAGTATACTCAGTAGGGAAAAACCTAAAGCTATCATGCACATGTGGGGAGTCATACTAATGCCCTGTGAGAAAAGAGATAACCAAGCAGTTAAAAAGGAAACTAACCACCCAAGCCTCACCAAGGCACACTCCCCAAATAACGCAAGTCGAGTAAAATATAATAATATCACTTCGATGTTTGGATACCCTAGCAACTTTCCCACTGGTTATTGAAGACATCCTATGCATCGAACCAATCCTGCCATTCTCACTACAGTCCCACTACCATTCCCCACCCGCACACTCCTGGGCCACAACCTCACTGCAGTCCCACTGCCAGACCCCACTTGCACACACCTAGGCATCAACAACACATCTCGCCAGTAAACACCTAGGCCACAAATGTCACACGTAACCATGCCCGCAAACACCTAGGCCAGAACAACCACTGCCACGCCCAAAGACACCTAGGCCTCATCCCAATGATACTTGGGATGTGACCTACCCACACACACCTGGGCCAACAACCAAACTACATTGCCCAAAAATTCTTGGGCTAATAATGGACCTCCAGCCATTACAGTCTGCCCAAAGATACATGGGCTATCCAGGAAAGGGAGAAGAATAGGAGCTAATAACCAGCCACTCATAAAAGTGTTGGGAAAAACACCCTCCCCCATGAAATTGGGGTGTTTGGCACTAAGTGATCAACTTGGGTGGGGCGCGAATAAGAAACACAAAAACTAAAAGTATATGTATAGGTAACAAGAAATCACCCAAATATGGGTTTTTCTTCAGCCAGCCTAAGGAACACAAT
The DNA here is from genome assembly GCA_963277665.1 of Viscum album. Taxonomy (NCBI): domain Eukaryota; kingdom Viridiplantae; phylum Streptophyta; class Magnoliopsida; order Santalales; family Viscaceae; genus Viscum; species Viscum album. The sequence goes on from OY728167.1 coordinate 955,519,238, forward strand.
CAGCACCCATGTCCATGTCACAACTCACACCAAACCGAAACCCATTTGTCTCCTCCTTGTTTTCATGTTTAGTAAATATTTATATGATTTTCTGCACCTACTTAGGAAACTAGAAAGCATAAGCACAAGCCAAGATACTACCCCGTGTTCCCAAAACCCAAGAGCCAACGGCTTCTCAACAATAGAGGATCCCACCCCAATTAGTGATATGAGCAAGGCAACCACGCGGCCTCAAATTCCCAACTTGGGAAAACATAGCAACAGGGGATCCCATCGCCACCCACATCACCCAGAAATCGGCCCGTGAATAAAAACTACCAAAACACTGCCACCAATACAAAGAAAGCCCATGTGGGTATTTTTAGATTTAGAATATTTAAGACACTCCATGATTCCAATTCTGCTATACGTTAAACGGTGTTATCACAGAAATGGATTGATCCTGGTGCTTTCAACTTATTTAGGCGAATATACGTAATTAACCAATTTATTCTACACAACAAAAGTTCACAACCAAAATACTAAACCATTTGAACATCATGAGGGGGTAAGGGTTTATTAGTGCACAGAGAAAGACCACCAACTACCGTTATTTTCAGTACTTGTAAGACCATACAATTCAGAAATCATTAATCATGGAAGATCATAAAACAATGCAGCATCATCGATCACACCCCTCCCCCTTCATTCTTTAGAATCCGTTTATTATCTTCATTAAGGTTTGGTTCATCCAATTCTATAGAATAAAAAGCATGCCCACCCTAAAAGATACACATAAAGGAGAGACGAAGTTGAAACCCCTACTTGTTTGATCGATGATCGACGTTTATCTTCACGCGCCAGGAACAGAAGATGCGCGATTTGTAGGGGTGGGGCCTCAGGAACTCAAGGACGAGTAATCAAATCGATGGGAGGGTGATCGAGGAAAAGAAACCCAGGGAGAACCCTTTAGTTTATAAGGGTTGGGGACGGTTGAGATAAGAACGCAAAACCATGTAAGGAGCGGGGTCGTGGGTCGACCACGCGACCCCACACGTCATTAAGGGGTCCTCACCTTTGGGGCGGTTTAAACCGATGCACACACCAGGGTGACTCGTTAAAAATTTAATTAAACGCTATTTATGGGCATTACTGGGATTTTAAAAAAGTTTATAGGGGTCAAAACAGGGTTTAAAACCTAATTTGTGCCAATGGAGGTGCTACTGGAAAACCTGTGGGGGGTTAGGCTAGGTCTGCCAATAAGACGAGCTACCGGTAGGCTGCTGGTACCGGTAGAACAAGCTACCAGTAGTCTGCGGCTACCGGTAGACCGAGCCACCTGTAGGCCGAGCTACCAGAAGGCTACGACTAACGGTAGACCGAGATACCGGTAGGCCGCAGCTACCGGTAGACCGAGCTACCAGTAGATGAGCCACTGGTAGGTCGAGCTACTGGTAGGCTATGGCTACCGGTAGACCGAGCTACCGGTGGGCCGAGCTACCGGTAGGTTGCGGCTACCGATAGACCGAGCTACCGGTAGGCCTGCTACCGGTAGGCTAAGGCTACTGGTAGGCCTACCATGGGTCAAACATCACCGAGAAGTTGGGATGGCCTTTGAGACCACCCAGAACACCTCAAACATCAGAATTCTTTACTTAGTAATGGCCCTCCAATAACCTGTGCCATTAAAAAACTACCTTTTAGAAAATTCATCTTTTATACGTAATATTGGATGTATTTTTATATAATGTCTAAAAATACACATAGGATAAATGTTATAAATTTGATTAAATTATATACATATATCATTATAATCATTCAATAACAGTATCAAATTTATTTTTTATGATAAAACACTTTTGGAAGTATAAAAATTATTTTTATAAAAAACATCATTTTTATGAAGTTGGTATTTATAATCATTTCTAATTTACTTATAACCAATTAAGTCATTTAATAAACATATGTAAGCTATATTCTCGTCATTTTGTTAAAATTAATCATTCAAATAATTCATCTGGATAGTTGATAAGTATCTTGTTTAACAATAGTATTAATTGTATATTGTTATGAGGTAAGACTCGACATTGCGTGTAACAGAAGTTATCAAAGAAAGTAGATGTCATATGAAAAAAATATAAAAATGTTATTGTAGAAAAAATATAAACTATCCATTTATTTTAATTCAAGATATCACATAATTTGAATTAATTTTGAAGAATAAATCTCATAAAATCAGGGGATGTTACATTTGATTTACACTAATGTGGTGATAGAAACATGATACCATTACAATTTTTGAGATAAAAAAAGGAAAATATATGTTTTTTTGGAAACATGCTTGATATATATTATTGATTAAATAATATATAAATGCAACACCTTGTGATGTTAAAATAACACTATGTTCGATATAATACAAGATACACAATGATAATCTTAAATAAAATATGAAAATACTATCATTATGAAATTAGTTTTGAATTGGATGATATGAATTTTATTAAAAAAAATATTATTATATATATAAAGGACCGAAGAAATAATTATTTAAGAATTATTTCTTAAGATTTCAGAACTGATATATTTGTGAAATCAATTTATTCTTAGATAATAAATTTTGTTTAAAAAATGATGTTTTTTTAATTTTTGAGACGAAAATAAAAGTAATTTATGAATATTTATAAATTTTTTATAATAAAAATGATATAATTTTTAAATTCACCATATAAAAGTAATATTTTGTTTAACATTTTAAAATTTCATGAAATATAATATATTTCAATTAATAGTGAAAATAAATATTTTTATTTAAATTAGTATTTTCATTTTGAGAATCTAAAAAATTAAATCAAATTTTTAATAATATTTAAAATATAATTATTTATTTTTTATTAAATAAGATATATGAATATAGTTTTTAATGAATTTAATGCATGAATTTTATATATAAATATTTTCTTACAAAAATAGAAATTTTTCATAAAAAATGGTTTTTGTTTCATTTTGAAATTTTATTTTAAATTAATTTCATCCACAAATATTTATTTATTCAAAAAAAAATTGGATTACATAGTTGGTATCATGAGTTAAAAATTTGGTAAATATTTTACTTTTACTTTTGGTTATAATGAATAGAAACCATATACAATTTTTATTATCATAGTAACAATAAAATGGGTTAATTAGGCTTAAAATTTATATAATAAGGTTTCCAACACATCCCAAAACAAGAATTTATCTTTTTGGAATGGTTTTCAATTTTGAGACCTTCCATGTCTCAAATAGCTATAATTTTGGTTCAAATTTCTTTTGATTATGACATTTATAATCAGTAAGTAAAAGATAAAGTCAACAATTATTATATTCTTGAAATTAATATCTCATAAATTATTACATGTGGATAAAAGAGTATAAGTTTAGTTTTACATTGGGTTTTAATGATTTCTTTTAACATGGAAATTTGTTTATAATTTATAAGACTGAAACAATTACATTCAATTCTTACAAAATAATATTAAAATATTTATTTTTTTAACAGAAAATAAAATTAAATATTTTTGAAAAATTAAATGTAATGTAATTTAGAATCAATAGGGTTTAAAAAATTGTTTTTTTATATGTATTAATTGTTATGAATGTTTTAATTGTTTTTATTTGATCTTGGGTTTTGTATTTATGTCAATAATACTCAAATTATATAAATAGTGTAAAAATCAAAATAATGATATTTCATGGAAATATGATATTATTATATCATATAAAAATTGTAAAAATATTTGTAGGGGACAATAATGGAAACAAATCATCGAAAACATTATTGTTTATCTATTTATGAGGAATAAGTTGCTTTATATATTAAATTATAAAACTTTTATGAGTAAAAAAGTTGTTAACATGGTTAATGTTAATTAAGGGGTTAGGACAAATTTAATGGTTTAAAACACCACATAAATTTTTTCAAATTATCTATGATTGTGGGATAAGATAAAATACTACCTCATAAATGAATATATTAAATTTTTTTATCATTTTTATTATGATGAACTTTGTAATAATTTAATCTATTATGGAATTCCAAAAGTGCCCCCTCACCTAAATTATAATAGGTCACCTCCTCCCTTAACATATTTTTGATCCATACATCTAGAAAGAACTCTTTAAAAATCCCTCCACAAAATACATAAATAAATTATAAAAATGAATTTATTCCCAATATACAAACTGTTTTTTCCTAAGAAAGAATATCTAATAATGATCTTTCAAGGAATATGTAATCTGTTTAATCGATCATTTTTTAACATCATATTTTAAATACAATAAATTTAATTTATTTAGTATAATTAATAAATATTATAATACTAAATATAATTATATTGTATTTTTATCATTTAACCCATATTATCCATCATCGTTCACGTAAAATATGAAGTGATTATATCACTCATGTGTATGCATGTCTTATCATCTCCAAGTAGGGATATATTTAATTTTTTGTGAGCATAATTTATTGATGTTTATTGTGATGGGTTAAATGTTTATATATTATATTTAATAAATATTAATTATTTTATAATTATAATATCATATCTACATACTTACCATCATAGCTACTATAAAAAGATAATGTTTCTCATGCATATGTCTGGACTAACACCTTCATGAAACGGTGTTATCCAATTTTCATTTACACATTACATAGATGATAATATAAATTTATTTAATAAATATATGTGATATATGTGACCTAATAATTATTATAAATTTATTAATTATTATTTAAATTTCTTTACTTCCAAATTTCAAAAAAAAAATTATAAGAATTTATGTGTTCATACGACCAACAATCTTCATGAGTTGTTTAATTAATTTTTATATATATAAATTTTATGAATGAATATATATATATATATAATGAATAATTAATATATTTAAATTATTTTTATCATTATTTATATTATGGGACCATGATAAATTTATAAGTAAAATATCTATTTAATAGAAATACTAATGAAAACGTATGAGTTAACTTAATGAAATAGTGATTTTAATATGGAATTTTTTGTAAATTAACATAGAGATTTTCTAATGGTATCATATATGACATTATAACTATGTGAAATTATTATGTAATAGATATATAATAATTAACGTTTTATTATACATGATGTTACACTACTTTTGAAGGATGTGGAACCAAAGGTAAGGGTTTATCATCTCAAATTATCTTCTTTTGAACATATGATTATCATTTATCAATTGTTTTTTATGAAAATTATATACTTAAATTTCTAATGTCATGTCATTATAATGCATATTTTCAAGATATTTAATCATTAATTAGATGTTATTATTTTATTGATATTATTTTTTGAATGTTAACAAATCAAAAAGTGTTTTATGTTTCAATATCGTTTTTTAGTATTATTTATGATCATGTTCTTAATGATAAAATAGTATGATATACCTACCAAGAAACACAATAATATTTATAATAATATATTAGTATCTTCATAATTTTTTAATTTCTATTAATTTTCATCTCTCTATATACACAAGAGACTGAAATAATATTTCTATGATGAAACTAATAGTATTTATTTTCTATGTCAATGATTATTTTTCTTATATATCGATGTTTCCAAAAAAACAATTTATAGAATTTTTTAGTACTAACCTATTATTTATTAATATAATATTTATCCATTTTTAATTTTAAAAAATATTTTAAAAATAATCTTCATATAATTTTCCAAATGATGTAGTTTTTTTAAAAAAGAGTGAATGTAATATCTTCAAATAACATATACGATATGAATAGAATTTTCTTAATATTCTAAAAGACCAATTAATTGATGATTTATTTGTACGATTTCATAATTATTATAAATTCTAATGTTTTCTCTAGTACTTTCTAATTTTTATTATTTTAAAAAAATTTGTTCAAATTAATAAGGATATTATCCGCAAAAAATGTCCAAACTGATATACAAAACATTTTTTCATTTAATATGATGCCAATTGATGATTACTAACTACTAATGGGGATATTATATAGTCATAACATAATTAGCCATTATTTGGATTTTTTATGATTATGATGCAATTATTCATAGTAAAAACATTATTTTTCATGAGTAATGATATAATGAAATGGGAAAATGTTTATTAATTTCATTTCATTTCCACAGGTTATTCCATAATAACATGTTTATGATACATTTTTTCTTTACATTGGTTATTTTATGATGATATTATTTATTATTTATGATCTTGTAGCACATATGTGTATAAATTTCATTATGTGTTGGGTTGGACTAGAAATATATTTCGCTCCAATTCATTTGGTTATGATGGATATCTTATGAGATAAATATAACATGAAGGATGATGTGAATAATTTTCTATAAGGAAATCTATCCACTATGATTTTCAGGAATGAAAACATATACTACAATGATAGCTTGGGGATTGAAGTAAAACCCCCAATCATAGTCTTGGTTGTGAGCCTTGACATCTAATTAAATTATTCTATATTATATTTTATATTCCACAAATCTATGATTGATGAAAATATAATAATATCATTTCTAATGTTCTTTGTTTCCATTTTTATTCATGCGTTGTGATATACCATTTATTATTCCATGGCCAAAGAATATTATATATGATATGAATGATGTGGTTTTCAAATGATATAGTCATGTTATCATACTCTTATTGTCATGTTTTTATGTGTTAATCGATATTTCCCATGAGTACTCATTCTACGAATCTGAGATATCCTTTTATTTTTTTTAATTTCCCTAGGTTATAAAGAGAGATATTACATATGATATGACTAAGAAGGGTAATAGTTAGAAAGAACATTCTGGGAGATGATGAATCCCAATTTTGAAATTGTTTTTATGTATAGATGACTTCAATAAAGATACAACTATTTGATTTCTTGTTCAATCATGACATATTTTGTTGAATATTCATCCAAATTGATATTATATCTATATATAAAAAGTTTTTTTCTATGTAGTTGATATCATATAAGTATTTAGTTAATCATTAGATATTCAGATGAGAAATATTTAGTGAGAACCATAAGAATTAGAAAATTTTAGGATAAAAAATTAATAAGGAAATTATTATGTGATTTTTCTAGTAACAAAACTATAAACTACATTTGGATGTGTTTTTACATACTTTCATAAGTGGTAATAACACTAAAAAATTTGGTTGTGTATATCTCAACCATATTTATATTGCATGGAGAGTGTTCCTTTATGGTGAATCATGTACATGGAATACATCAACCCACGATACTGCTTCTTCCGCAGTTTCGAGTTTTTCTCCATATCCTAACCATCCCGGGGATGTTGTATCTCAATATTTATAACCTAAAGGCTTCTCTTTCTCCCTTAGTTTATTTTACTATCACCCTGTGCTCGGAGTACCCTTCCTCCCGACGAGTCGGACCCCGATGTTTTCCTTGATCGCATTCCATGGAGTTCCTTATACTCTTGATTTCCAGTTTCCATGCGAGGACTTAACATCGATCCTCGATCAATCAAGTAGGGATTTTTCTCCTTCATCTCTCTTTTATGTGTGTCATGTGGGGTGGCTATACTTTTGTCTCTGTGAAAATTGATGAAACTAAACTTAATGAAGATAATAAACGGACCTATAAAGAAGGTGGGGGTGTGTGATCGATGTTCTATTGTTCTCTTTTATGTTGGAATGTGTTGTTAATTATATGGGCCTATGATCACTGAAAATCATGGTCGTTGGTGTTATTTCTCTGTGCACTAATGAACCTAGGTGATCCTGGATCTTTAAATAAACGTAACATGGAATTGGTTAATTACATATACTCTGTTAAATAAAATGAAAGCACCAAGATCAACCATTTTCTATGATAACTCTGGTTAAAGACCAGTGGAATTGAAAACATGGAGTGTGTTAAATCTTTTAAATCTGAAAATACCTGCAAGTGTCTGCCTTGTGTTGGTGGTAGTAGTTTGGTTGTTTTTTTTTCATGGGCCGTTTGCGGGTGACTTTATGGTTTTCTTGGATGGGGGCTTAGATTTCTGGGGTGATATGGGTGGGGATGGGATCCCCTATTGTTATACTTTTTCTAGTTTTGAATCTGAGGTTTTATAGTTGCTCTTGTGTAAAACAAATTCAGTTGGGATCCTCTGTTGTTGAGAAACCATTGGCTCCTAGTTTTTGGGGACATGGGGTTGTGTCTCGGGGTTTGTTTTGATTCCAGTTCATCGAGGGATCTCACTTGATCCCTAGTTGTTGTGACTTTACAAGAGAACCAAGTGTGAATGCTTAAATTACCTGATGGTTTTCCTTTCTTCTTTATTGTTGTTTCATCTGTGAATGTGCCTGTTAGATGCCCGGTAGTGAAGGGATTAACTCATACTGAACTGTTATGAAATTATAACTTGAATAAGGAAACTGGGAACTGTTTGTTGTGTGCCTATTTTCTGAGGCAGCAGTGTTTGGGCACTTGATTGTATCGGTTGGGGAGCCATAGGTTGGGCTTTGTGTTGGAATATATGTGTAACTGTATGTTTTGTGTTTAGTCACACCCCACCCACATTTGGGACATAATGTCGGACACCCCATTTCACGGGGACGGGTGTTTCCTCTTAGTTACTCTCCTTCCTACTCCATCTTCCCTCGGCTATGATGGCTGGAGGTGACCTTACACCCAAGATTCTTCGGGTAGGTTTCGATTGGTGCGATGTTATCCCAAGACTCTTTGGATTGGTTTGTTTTTTCAATTGTATTTGGGATGAGGCCCAGGTGTGTGCGAGAAGGGATGGATGGTTGTGAGGCCGAGGTGTGTGCGGGCAGGGATGTGGATGGTTGTGAGGCCTAGGTGTGTGCGGGAAAAAAGAGTATGGTAGTGTCATGACGTTTTCCGTTAGGGATGAGCAGCTATCTAGTGGGAGAAATGGTGGTGCGGGGTACCCAAATGTTTTGTTCTTACTATTAACTTACTGCTTGTGTTATATAGTGAGAGTGGCCAATGAGGTGGGATGGATATATTCCTTGATAGAAGATATTTCTTCTGCTTCTCATGGGACTTTAGGACCTCTCCTCACTTTTGCATGAGAGAATTAGGTTTTCCTACTGAGTATACTTTGTATGATCACCCTACATTAACTTTTAGGCTTCCAGGAGGGCTTCAAGGGTCATGTGGGACCTTACTAGTCTGGACGTTGGAGTTTCTATTGGTCGCTATTGGATTCTGCTTAGCCTTTTTCCTTTTTTGTTGGGTATTGTAATTTGGAGTCCTTGTACTTGTTCAGTTTTATTATTAAACATGCATGTAGTTTGGATTTTTTTACCTTGAGTTTTCTATACTTGGTGGTGTTTGGTGTTGACTCATTATTTCTCCCAATCTTGGTTAACTAAAAAGGGTAATGCCTCCCATATTGTGAAAATTTTATACCCTTGGTTCTAGTCGCCACATCGGGGCCTACTAGTGGCGGGACTCTGGGGTCATTATCTCTCCTTCAACTTTAAGAAGGAAGGGCTTGGCAATCTGTTGTCCCTTCCCACTTTTCGGTGAAGGTGGGTCGTGACAGAATGGTATCAGAGGAAAGGTTCAGGGATAGGATGGAATCTGGAGTTAGGCACAGTGAGGATTGCATGGGATGGTAGGGAAACAATGTTAGGTGATCTCAGTTCATGAAATATACAAGGGAGGACCGGCTAGGACACGAGATTTTAGGTCCCCCTGTGATCCGATGCAAGGACTCTAAGCATATCAAACGACCAAGTGAGACTACATTTCTTCTAGGGTAGAGACCCTAGAGAAGGTACATGCATCATATTTATTGTGTTTTAATTGATTTGGGGTGCCTTGGGGAGAATATTTTAATAATAATAATAATAATTTCCCTTGCTACTCGGGCTTAGGTATTATTTGTTTACCTTGCAGCTATGGCACCCGGACGTTATCCACGAGCGACTCAGGTGGTTGAGGCCCAGCCGATTGAGGGAGTTGACTAGAATAGGATTGACTGAGATGAGGAGGACTACTTATGGAAGAGGACTCTCCACTCCTTCCAGCGACAAACCCTCAAGAAGTATGAGGGAAGCGTTTATGACTCAGTAACGGAGGGATGGATCGAGGAGCTAGCCATCACATTCCCTTTGATCTGTGCTCCGAGGGAGTACTGGGTTCCGTTGGCCGTCAGTTAGCTGAGAGAATTAGCGCATCAGTGGTGGAAACCTTTCCTAAGAGAGAAGACATAGGAAGAGGTTTCTTAGGCCAATTTCGAGAAGGAATTTCATGAGGAGTTCCTCTCCTATACGACGAAGGCTGAGAAGAGACAAGAGTTGCTCTCTCTTTAGTAGGGAAGCATGTCAGTGAGGGAGCTAGGGATCATGTTCAACGATATCTTGCGCTTTGTCCTTGATCACTTTCTGGATGTGGAGTCTCGGGCAAGATGGTTAGAGGATGCACTTCATCCTTCTCTTCATTACGTTGTCACTCCCTTCACTCTTCCAACGTACCAAGCTATACAGAAGAAGGCCAATATAGTAGAGATTATCCACTCAAAGGGAGGCACACAATGAAAAGGGAACCATCTGAGATCATCAAAGGGGAAGGTGGTCAGCAGTAGGTCTCCAGCAACAGGGCCTTCTAGGTTTCGACAAGCAGGATTTAGGCCTCATCAGTTCTAGTCTTGAGCTTCTACCCCTCTCCCCTTTTCCATAGGTCCAGGACCAAAGTGTTTCTCTTGTAGAGCTTTTGGGCAAGTCCAGATCATGTGTCTGACTCGAGCTCCACATGGTGGAGGTGGGCAGTTTCAGCCCCCACCTCAGCAGCATCTGTTGCCACTGAGGCCTTTCCAGCTGTATTAGTAGGCCCCTGGCCCTCCGAGGGACCACCTTATGGGAGGAGACCAACACCAGGGTGCTCCTCAAGGACCTCGACCAGGGCGTGGTCGGGGAGTTGGTCAACAGCAGCGAGGCATAGAAGTTGGGCGTGGACAGTTGCATGCCGCAAAGTTAGTAGCTCCGGTGGGACCAGAGGTCGTTCGAGGCACGATCAGTTTATTCAGCACTCTTGTTTCTACCTTGTTTGATTTGGGAGCTTCGCACTCATTTGTTATGCCCGAATTCTCCCATTCTCTGGGTATAGATGTTGAGAGACATTTTGTTCCCCTAGTGTTGAGAACACCAGTTGGTGGTCATACCATTGTATCTTCCTATTTCCAAGGATGTAGACTGATGTTGGGACCACATCAGTTCAGTGGAGAACCTATTTCATTGCAGATGCAGTAATACAATGTCATTCTAGGCATCAACTTGTTATTCTCCATGCATGCCATCATTGACTACTATCGGAGAAGGATCGAATTCTCCAATGAGGATGGATGGCATGTGGCTTTTGTTGTGGAGTAGAGTAATCAGGTGGGGAGTCGACACATGGAGACACTCCATTGTATATGGGACGGGGTGTCAGTGGAGTCGACGAACACAGGAATGATGGATATCCCAGAAACCGTAAGAGAATTCCATGATGTCTTTCCTGATGAGGTTGTGACTCTACCCCTTCAACGTGACATTGAGTTTTGGATAGACTTACAGCCTGGTGACCGCCCGATCTCAATGGATCCTTATCGGATGGCACCTTTTAAGTTGTGGGAGTTGCAAATTCAGATTGACGATCTGATAGAGAAGGGCTTTGTTCGACCCAGCGTGTCGCTGTGGGGTGCTTCAGTTTTTTTCGTAAATAAGGCATATGGTAGTCTATGACTATGCATAGACTACCGGAGGTTGAATCAGATGACGGTAAAGAATTGTTACCCCCTCCCGGGGATAGACGGTCTTTATGACTAGCTTAGGGGAGTAGGTTTGTTCTCTAAGATCGATATGCGGTCTGCATACCACCATTTGAGAGTGAAGGAAGGTGATATCTTAAAGAGGTCTTTTATATGCATATATGGAAACTTTGAGTTCGTGTTCATGCCTTTTGGAATTACAAATTCACCAGCTATGTTTATGAACCTCATGAACTATGTCTTCCAAGAGTTTCTGGACCAGTTCGTTGTGGTGTTCATCGATGACATCCTTATCTACTCATGATTAGAGGAATATCATGTTGGGAATCTTAGGGAAGTTTTGGGAGTACTTCGACACCACCATATTTATGGGAAACTCTCTAAGTGAAAGTTCTTAACACGGGAAGTACATTTCCTTGGACACGTAGTGTCTCAGTAGGGAATAGAAGTATACCCGTCGAAGGTCGAGGCAGTCGTTTCATGGGAAGCATCCAAGAATGTGGTGGAATTTCGTAGTATCCTGGGTTTGGAAGGCTATTACAAAAGTTTTTTTCCCGACTTATCTTGAGTTTCGGCTCCGTTGATAGCTTTTACTGGGAAGGGCCGGGCCTTCGTGTGGAGAGATCAGTGCCAGACAGATTTTGGCAACCTAAAGGAGAAGCTATTTAGTGCTCCAGTACTCATATTACCATAGAAATGGGTGTTGTTTGAAGTGTTATGTGATGCTTCTGGACTTGGGATGGGATGTGTGCTGATGCCGCAGCGAGGTGTGATCTCTTATGGGTCTAGGCAGTTACTTCTTCATGAACATAACTATGCCACCCATGATATGGAGCTTGTGTCCGTGGAGTTCGCATTGAAATTGCGGCAGAATTATCTCATTAGAGAGCACTTTATGGTCTTCTCAGATCACAAGAGCTTACGTTATGTCTTTTCCCAACGGGATATGAACTTGCGGCAGTAGAGATGGGTTGAGTTCCATCAAGACTACAACATTTAGATCTCTTATATTGATGGAAAGGGTAAAGTTGTGGCTGATTCCCTGAGCAGGATATCGCAGAAGGAAGTAGTTCAAGAATATGCAGATGCTTGCAGAGCGATTGAAGAGTTAGCAACATTGCATTTGGCTGCAAGGGTGAATGGTGGAAAAGGTTGTCTGTTTCAGATGAATGTAGTTTACTCTTTGGTGTTGTAGGTGGAAGAGTCTCAGTGGTGGGACTCAAGGGTGGAAGTGATACGAGATCATGTTTATCAGGGAAATGCTGCTTAGGTATGGTCGGAGGATGGTCAGCATCAGATGATTTTCCATGGAAGGATTTTTGTTTTGGAGATGATGGGTAAAGGTGTTCTCCGTGAGTTCCGTGGCTCGACTTTAGAGATACATCATGGGGTCACAAAGATGTACCAAGGCTTGAGGGGACAGTTTTGATGGCACGGGGTAAAGCGGGCGGTGGCAGAGTATGTGTCTAAGTGCCTGGTGTGTCAGCAAGTGTAGGCTGAACACCATTTTCCTAGAGGGCAGTTACAGCCTTTAGATGTTCCAAAGTAAAAGTGGGATGACATCTCGATGTACTTCGTCATAGGGATACCCAGGTATCATGGAGGCTATGATTCCATCTCGGTAGTGGTGGATCGGTTGACAAAATCAGCTTACTTCTTGGAGATTAAGGAGTCAAGACAGGTGAGCACCTTAGCTCAGAGGTACGTTGATGAGGTGGTGCGGTTGCACGGGATTCCGAGATTTATTGTCTCCGATCGAGAATTGCGGTTTACCTCATGAGTCTGGAGGGGATTATAACATTCCTTTGGCACCCATCTATGCCTTAGCACTATTTTTCCCCCACAGACAGATGGGAAAACAGAATGAATGATCCAGATGTAGGAAGACATGATGCGGGAATGTGTTCTGGATTTTGGGGGATCATGGGTACGACACTTTCCTCTGGTGGATTTTGCTTATAACAATATCTTCCACACCACTATTGACATGACACTGTTTGAGGCCTCTTATGGATGTCCATATCCTTCCCCCGTTTGCTGGACAGAGATTGGGGAAGCAGCTATTCTTGGGCCAGAAGTGGTGCAGGGAACCAATGGGAAGGTTCAGCTCATGCGTGAGAGGATTAAGATAGTCCAAGACTGATGGAAGTCTTATTCTGATCATAAGAGGAGGCCCGCGGAGTTCCAGGTTGAAAATCATGTGTTCTTGAAAGATTCCCCTCGACGTGGGCAGCGAATGTTTGGGAAGTAGATTAAGATCTCCCCTAGGTTTATCAAACCTTTTGAGGTGCTTGGAAGAGTTAGTGAGGTGTTGTATCAGCTGGCGTTGCCACCTCAGTTGGAGAAATTCACAACGTCTTTCACGTCTCCTAGCTTCATTGATATCTACATAATGACTCCCACATCATCGATTGGGGAGAGTTAGATGTTGAAAACGATGTGACCTTCATAGAACGACTGTTCAAGATCGAGGATCATAAAGAAAAAGTGCTTCATGCATGAACCATACCTTTGGTTTGTGTGTTTTAGAGGCATGGTAGCCTCGAGGAGAGAACTTGGGAGCGGGAGGCCCAGTTACGCGTTCAGTATCTAGAGCTATTTTGACTTCTTTAATGTTCTGTTATGAGTTTTCTTGAGATTTTTTACCTTGTGCTTTATTATATAAAATGCTTGTTTTTTAAAAACTATTAGATGATCTATTCTATATTCTCGGTGTGTGTCCGAATGTGTGATGATGGTAAAACCTAACTGCTAATCAGGACGCATTAATGTGGATGGGGATTAATCCTGTGCGGGTGAGTTAGTGCCGCCCAAAGCTGATAATAACCTGACATGTAGGAAGGGACTCCGTGACTCGTGTGTTGAACAGTGTGATCCTTATTCTTGTTGTGGATGTTTGGGAATGATAACTCTCAGGGGGGGAATCTGTTCCAAATTTCTAACAACTCAGGTGTTTGCCCATGAGAATTATCTTTAGAGGGTGGTTTTTTGGACCCCCTTTTCTTCTTTCTTGTTTGTTCTTATATTATCGGGGACGTGAATAGTTTGAGAAGTATTTGATGTAATGACCCGGGGTTTTGGGGTCCATTACGTGGTGAAAATATGATGTTTGGGGTGTTCTGGGTAGTCTGGAAGGCCATCCAAGCTTCTCAGTGAAACTTAAGACTCCTAATGGTAGCCTTATCCTACCAGTGGCATCGGCCTACCGGTAGCCTCGTCCTACCGGTTACTGGTAGCTCGGCCTACCGGTACCTTGGCCTACCAGTTATTGGTAGCTCGGCCTACCTATGTCCTCAAACTACCAGTTACCGGTAGCTTGGTGTACTGATAGCTCGGCCAACAGGTGGCCTTGTCCTACCGGCAGCCTCGGCCTACCGGTAGCTCGGCCTACCTCTAGCCTTGGCCTACCGGTAGCTCGGCCTACCGGGAGCCTCAGCCAACCGGTAGCTTGGTCTACCAATAGACCTATCCTACCAGTGACCTCTCCACGATTTTTCCAGTGGCGCCTCGCGAATTTGTTTTTAAACCATGTTTTAACCCCTCTAAGCCTATTTTAAAGCCCATTAATGGTGTTTAATTAAATAATTGGCGAGGTACGCTCCTTAAATGAAAAACCATACGTTTCGTTTACAAAAACTCCTCTACCGCATTATGTGAGGATTCTTTCCTTTTTTAAGATGGTGTGCGTAATTTTTAACCGCCCCAAAGGGCAGGGACCTTCTAAGTTGGACGTGTGGGGTGCCCCAGCCGCGTGGTCAACCCACGATACCACTTCTTCTGCAGTTTCGAGTATTTCTCAATATCATAACTATCTCGAGGATGTTGTATCTTATTCTTTATAACCTAAAGGCTTCTCTTTCTCTATGTGTTTCTTTTTCTATCACCCTGCGCTCGGAGTACCCTTCCTCCCGATGAGTCGTACCCCGTTGTTTTCCTTCATCGCGTTCCGTGGAGTTCCTGCTACTCTTGATTTCTGGTTTCCATGAGAGGAATTAACATCGATCCTTGATCAATCAAGTAGGGATTTTTCTCCTTCGTCTCTCTTTTCTGTGGATCATGAGGGGTGTTTATGCGTTTGTCTATGTGGAAATTGATGAAACCAAACTTAATGAAGATAATGAACGGAACTTTAAAGAATGAATGGGGGTGTGATTGTTGTTCCGTTGTACTCTTTTATGTTGGTATGTGTTGTGAATTATACGGGCCTATTCTCAATGAATATCATGTGCATTGGTGGTCTTTCTCTGTGCACTAATGATCATAGGTGCTCCTCGATGTTTAAATAAACATAACATGGAATTGGTAAATTACATATACTCGGTTAAATAAATTAAAATCACCAGGATCAACCCTTTTCTGTGATAACTCTGTTTAAAGCCCAGTGGAATTGAAAACATAGAGTGTGTTAAATCATTTAAATCTGAAAATACCTACAAGGTCCTGCCTTGTGTTGGTGGTAGGGGTTTGGTTGTTTTATTTCACTTGTCATTTGCGTGTGACTTTATGGTTTTCTTGGTTAGAGGATTAGATAGCTTGGGGGATGTGGGTGGAGATGGGATCCCCTTGTTTTTATACATTCACTGGTTGTGAATATGAGGTTGTATGGTTGCTCTGGTGTGACACAAATTCGGGTGGGATCCTCTGTTGTTGAGAAACCATTGGCTCCTCGTTTTTGGGGACATGGGGCTGTGTCTCGGGGTTTGATTTGTTTCCAGTTCTTCGAGGGATATCACTTAATCCCTAGTTTTGTTGACTTTACCATAGAATCAGGTGTGAATGCTTAAATTACCTAGTGGTTTTCCTTCCCGCTTTATTGTTGTTTCATCTGTGAATGTGACTGTTAGTTACCTAGTATTGAAGGGATTAACTCGTACTGAACTGTTATGAAATGATAACTTGAATAGGGAAACTAGGAACTGTTTGTTGTGTGCCTATTTTCTGAGGCAGTAGTGCTTGGGCACCTGCTTGTATCGGTTGGGGAGCCATAGTTTGGGATGTGTGTTTGCACATATGTGTAACTGTATGTTTTGTGTTTAGTCTCACCCCACCCATGATTGGTACTTATTGTCGGACACCCCACTTCATGGGGAAGGCTGTTTCCCCTTAGTTACTCTCCTTCCTGCTCCCTCTTCCCTCGGCTGTGATGGATGGAGGCGAACTTACACCCACGATTCTTCTGGTATGTTTTGATTGGTGTGCTGTTAGCTGAGGACTCTTTGGGCAGGTTTGTTTTCCCAGGTGTCTTCGGGATGAGGCCCAGGTGAGTGTGGGAAGGTATGGATGGTTCTGAGGTCCAGGTGTGTGTGGACAGGGATGTGGATGGTTGTGAGGCCCAGTTGTGTGGAGGCAGGAAGAGAGTGGTAGCATCAAGACATTTGACGTTAGGGATGAGCAGCAAGCTAGTGGGGAAATGGTGGTGTGGGGTACCCAAATGTTTTGTTCTTACTATTACCTTACTGCTTGTGTTATTTGATGACAGTGGACAGTGAGGTGGGATGGATAGATTCTTTGATAGATGATGTTTCATCTGCTTCTCGCAGAACATTAGGACGTCTCCCCACTTCTGCATGAGTACTTTATGTTTTTATATTGAGTATACTTTGTTTGTTGACCCTACGTTTACTTTCAGGTTTCCAGGAGGGATTTGGAGGTCGTGCGGGGCCTTACTAGTGTGCACATTGAGGTTTCTGTTGGTCACTGTTGGATTCTGCTTAGCCTTTTTCCTTTCCTGTTGGGTATTTTACTTTGGAGTCCTTGTAGTTGATCAGTTTTATTATTAAACATGAATTTAGTTTGGCTTTTTTTACCTTGAGTTTTCTATACTTGGTGGTGTTTGGTGTTGACTCATTCATTCTCCCAATCTTGTTTGACTAAAAGGGTAATGCCTCCCATATTGTGAAAATGTTATACCCTTGGTGCTAGTCACCACTCCGGGGCCTGCTGGAGGTGGGACTCGGCAGCAATTATCTCTCCTTGAACTTAAAGAAGGAAGGGATTGGAAATCTAATGTCCCTTCCTTCATTTTGGTGAAGGCGGGTCGTGAAAATGTTGGTTAGGTGTGTGGATAGCTACAGGTAGTGGAAACCAATGACCCTCAGGCACAAGGTATTCTCTATTATAACAAATTTTGCATATTTAATTTGGCTACAATTTCGATAAAAATAGGTTCAATACATTTTTTTCATATCACATCCTCTCTTCAAGATGTGTAGATTCTAGTAGAGCAAAGGTAATGACAATTTTATTAGGGATAACTAATGGGAGAGATTCAACACTAACACAACTCTGCTGACCATGTGACCAAAATATTATTGGAGAGGAATTCATATGAGACTATTTCATAGATGTGTTGAGGCCTTATGATTTTATCATAGGTACAGATTGGATCCATAAATATTATATATAGATTGATTACTTTAGGTGGATGATACAAAGATTTTGATCTATTGAGGTAATGTATTAAATCATGGGAGAAGGAAAAACTCTACTAGAGTACACTAGGATCATATTTAATAACATAAAATTTATTTCACATTGGATGGATTGTATGACCATTAGAATAGTAGAAACTACGGAAATTCAATTTTCTATAGTATTAGAAGAGTATATGGTAATATTCTATTAGGACGTGTGGTGCTTATATCTCAATTAATTTTTTTACTATTATATAAAGAACTTATAACACATGGAATCCATAAAACCATATTCAATGTTTACATAAATATGTTAACAAAAAATAAATAACATGTAACCATATAATATCTATTAGTAAAGTAATACTAGAAAACTAGATAGACACATGAATCTAATATTACAATTCATATTAGAAAACATAGTAATATAAACAATCTTAAATCCATGAAAAAATTTATAATAAAATTTATAATATAATATGGATGGGAAACAAAATAAATTATGAGCTCATATTCTTAATAAATATTGTGTTTAATGGAAAATATCATCAGTAATGAAGGAAAAATAATTATGGATGAGTGGGTAATTATAACATCCTAACTTGATTCAACATTTGAGACATTTAATTGTAAAAAATTCATTATTCTTGTGTTTATTCTTCAAGTATATTGGTGTTAAATATTATTATTTTTATTACAAAGAGTTTATAAATCTGTGGTTAGTGTAAATGAAGGTGTCTAGGATTTATTGTGGCTCTAAACTTCTACTAGACAGCTAGTGAAGATCAAAATGACATTGAATTTTTAAATAAAAACCGATTCATATTAGATGTATGTTCTATTATAATATGTAAGTATTATATGCATTTATAACACAGAGAGACAAAAAAACATTAATTCATTCATTAGGATCATTACATTAGTCACCTATGAAACTAATAAAATTTCAAAATATTACATTTGATAAAAATATAAAATAGAAAAACAAAAATGGCAAAATATAGATAATCCTAAACTACTAGAATGATCTGTCACATGGGAAAATTTATAGAAAATGAAATAATATTAATAAACCAATTAAAATTATAGAGAATGGAAATATATAACCTTAAGGGGAATTGGGTAAAATAGTTAATGGAGTAATGAACATGTATTTATTGGATGTAATGTGATTGTTTGAGTAAAAACATGAATATTGGTAATAGTAACATGACAATTGGCAATAATAACCCGACATTTGGAATAGTAATTTAATATAAAAATATTAAATTATGATATAGAAAATATTTATAAGGATTAATTATATAAAAAAATATTTCAATTAAAAAAATAAATATCATGATTAAAAAATCAAAGAAAAAATAAGTACATTTTTAATAAACTATATTATAGATTATTTTATAAATATCATAATATTTATATTAAAAAATAAAATATATTTTTTGATAAAATTGTTTTAAAAAAATAATATTATATTTGAAATCTATAATTCAAAATTTCACAGGATAATTTTTTTGATATTTTCCTAAAAACACCAATTTTCAATTGAAGTGAAAAAATTTAGTTTTCTACATAACCATTACATCCAAAATTACATCATTGAAGTTTTAATAATGTCATAATATTTTTTAAAACATGAGGATCTGGGAAAAAATGCATTTTCATTAATATTTATTTAAAATAAAATAATATTTATTTCCAAACCTGAAAAAACATTTTCTAAAACCTATCGTCAATAGTGATCCCATAAAATAACAACTTTTTTCCCACATTCATTTTATAAAAAAGTATGAGAATCAAAAATGTAAATGTGTTTAAATTTCTAAAAAAATATATTATATAGATATATGATTTAAATTTTAAAGAAAATATTATTATGCATTTTACAATTGATGCAGTAATTTATTTGATATTATATTCTAAAACATCCCCTCTCATAATGTATAAATAACCCTTCTCCATCCCCTTGGAAAACCACTACTGCAACACATTTTAATGAAATATTTCTACCATAATATATTATATTAAGCCTTTATAAATCCTTTGTATATTCCCATGTAAAAAAAATCCCTTCATCAAGGAAGTATTTTTCATATAAGATAATAAACACTATAGAAATATTACATTTTATTTCAATAATATTGTATTGTTTTCTTATTCTTATTTTTATTTTACCAATAAAAATAAAAATAAAATATTCTATTATTTAATTATAATAATTCTTATAATTATATTATCATTTTTATCCTCCTATAGAAAAAATAATATTTTTATATTTAATACATCATTTTCTTAATATTTGGACATCGTTCTCATTAACAGTCAGTTAACACCTAACATGGATGTTCCCATATTTATTTCTTATCAAAAAATAATTGATATTTAAAATAAATAATTTATTTGATGTATATTTATATTTATATTTATTTCTAGCTTCTAAAATTTATTCAACTAATCTATAAATTTCTTTGAGAAAAATATAAATGTCAAAGAAAACATATAAATTTTTAAGAAAAATTATATCAAAATGATTCCATTTAATATAAGAAAATTATTTTATATAAATCAATTATTCTTATAGATAAATATTTATGAACATTAAAATAAATAACTTATAGGTAAATTATTTAATAAACCCATGTTTACTTTTTGGGAGACAGAAATGTGGTGAAATAAATAGGTAGTTAAAGTAAGGTTATTTTCAAACCCAAATACCATTATTTGAGATGTTCTTACATGATATTAATTTTATTATGGATATTTTACTAATGTTTTATAAATAAATTTTAACTGTTCATTATTTTTTTTGGGATATACATGTTTCCACCTTGATTTATAACCCAAATAGAAATATTTTCCACAAATAGTTTTCCTTTAAAACCCATCTTTTTGTCCACTTGAGTTGATTCTTCTTCACTCAAGATTTATGAGTATTATGCCTAATATTACATCCATTATTCCACTATGAACCCCAATGTTTATCATTCAATTGTGTATTTATAAAATAATTAGGAAATAAATTCATTTCCATGGGTTAAATCGCCATTATGACTATAATATGTTCTATTAGGCATGCATGATTATGCAACTGTTATGATATGATAGGTGAGAAAGAAATAATATTTCTCTCTAATTAATTGTTTAATGTGATATATCTTATGAGATAATGTTTATTATTCATGAACATGACGCTATATTTTTTCATAAGGATAATGTTACGATTTATACACATATGTTATGTATAAACATGATGTTAGAATTTTGAACAACTATTTATTATATTTGACCACAATATAATGGTGTTTCATTTTTTTAATTTCTAAATTTAAATAATTTATCACATGTTTCCTTTATGATAATGATTATGATCTTATTCTTACGAAATTATGATGATTATTATGCTCAACCATGATATATTGATTCTTATCCCTTATTCTTCATCTTACTTGGCTTTTAAATAACCCCTTTCTTTTATGTATTTCCTTAAGAGACTAAACATAATAAGGATAAATTGAGAGGTTTTATATAGATGAAGAAGAATTATTTTAATAATGTTTATATTTTATTATATTAAAGTGATGTATGATCCTATTTTTTTCATGATACTAATATTTTCAATACATAAATGTATAAATATTATGGTTTATCTATAAAATTATGTAACAATCATCTAATAAAACATAGGATTTATATAGTTGATATCGCAGTTTTTGATTAGTTAAAATGGGAATGAGGATTAGAAGACGTTAGTGATATCTATATGTATAATTATATGCACATGAAAACATCCAAGAATGTTTTTTTAATAGGATAATCATAAGGATACTATAATACATTAAATTAGAGTTAATTTTAGCAGATAAGAAATTAAATATTAATTCTTAGTTGACATATTTTTTTCAAAATTTTCTATTTTAGAAAATGGTGGGAACCAGGAGAAGCTAGGTCACCAAAACGAGCGAGGAAAAATTCAATGATTTCCTAAATTACATCCCAATTCTGTGGTTGGTGGAGATTAAAACCTTATATAAATGAATACCCATGCCTATTAGTGTATTAACAATAAAATAAACCACTTGTAGCATCCTCATTGACCAAATATAGATATAATGGTTATTGAGACTTTTACGAAGCCGCAACCACCGACATTAAGAGGATCTTTTGATCCAATGTTCATAATATAGTGGGTTAACATAATGTTTAAGAAGTTTAATTTTATATAATATTATGAGAAGACAATATGACTATAGACTTGTATCTATTCAATGTATAGTTTGATCAATGATGGAAATTTATAAATAAAACCATGAAAAATTATTTAATAGAAGAGGTGGAGTGGGTAAACATTATGATAACGTTTTTAACCAGAATTTCAGTCTAATTCGTGGAATAAATATGAATATAGAAATCATAGATATGAACAAAAATAAATTTTAATTTTTCATGATGTATGAGTTAATATGCACATGGATAAGAAGATATGAATTGGGTTTCCTTATCAACAATGCTATCAAAATAGGTTGAATATTTAGTTGTTTAAAACTAGACATTTGAATGGCTCTGGATATCCAAGACATTGGGAGTTGTGATGAAATGGTTCAACATTATCTTAATGTATACATGGTGTTGTGATATTGGATATTTGTAAATTGGGAGAAGATGTGATGAGTAAAAATTCAATCTTTCTAGTACAATGATATATGGGTAAAGAGGAACCAAACCCCAGTGTGAATTTTTTTGGAAGAAGCATCATGGGAATTCTAACAGGGGATATAAATAAGCTTCAAGTGTGGAATAGTATGCCACCAAACTCTTGAATATTAAATAAAAATGAATAATCCCACCAACATGATGGAAGAAAGGAAGATACCTCATAATGAACCACCCCTAGTTCAATGCTTCAACTGTAGGGAGAAAAAAAACTATGAAAGACGATGCACTAATCAATGGGTCTTAGAGGTTAATTAGTTTCATAAACCACTAAAGCCAAAGAATCATATAAAAGCTTCTTCCATCACTATTAATGATGTGAAGTGTGAAAATGAAGTCATGTAAGTAAAAAATCCTATTCATTGAAGAATTAAATTTTTTATTTAGATTGTAGTTCCACTCATTCATTTGCATCCCGATTGTTTTGAAGAACTTTAGAATAAAAAACCCTACACGTTGAAGTATAGAAATATATAAAAACACATTGTGGTGTGGTCATCTCAAACCAAACTATGGACTATTCTCATTTTAACATATGTTGTAATACTCTTCTATTGAATCTTATAATCCTTATCGTAGTTGAATTTGATGTTATAATGGTTATGGATTGTCTCTTGAAATATATAGAATGCATGAACTATCAAAAAAATAAAATCTATTTTTATATTTGGAACCATCCAATGATCCTATGTAAATGTAATGTACATAACCAATTTCCTTAGGAAAATTACCTAATGGTGTTAGTAAGGATACATAGTGAAGAACAATACCTTTGCCAAATTTTTTATTCGAAATAATTCATAAAACATGAGGATGTTTCAATTTTGAGGGAATACACTGATATTTTTTTAAGAGGAACCCAGTCATACCATAGATTCTGAGGTGGAGTTACGAATTGATCTCATGCATTTAGACGCAACATTATCTGTTTCCCCATATAAGATGTTCCTGATTGAACTATAGGATTTAAGGAAGAATTTTGAATTTTATTTTGAAAAGGGGTTCATACGCCTTTTTGAATCACCATAGGGTGCAGATGATCCCTTTGTATGAAAATATAATGTATTAAAGGGTCTATATATTGACTTTTAGAATCTGAAAATGATCACCATAAATAAAAATATTCCTCTTAAAACAATAGATGGTTTTTCAATCAAACACATAAATATCAATACTTTTTAAAGCTGGATATCTCTTTTTCATATCATCAGCTTAAGGATAAGAAGGAAGATATTTAGAAGATACACTTTTATAAATATTATGAGAACATTGATTTCATTGTTATTGCATTTTTTCTTACTATTTCCCATTAAATATTCATGGATTTGCTAAATAGAGACTTTAGAGACTGCCTATAAATTTTTTCGGTTTTTTGTTTGATTATATTCTCATTTACATCAAGATAAGCGATGTGAGAAAAGAGAATATAAGGATTGATTTAGTTACATAAATGAAGGATAAAACGTATCAAATGTTCAGAAAGTGTGAATTTTTTATGCTTCAAGTCAAATTCATAAGAAATTTGACCACAAGTGTGGGAATTTTTGTGGAGCCTTAAAACACAATAAAAATTGAGGGTCGTATTTTACCAATTAGTGTCACACGAATCAATATTTTTTAAAAATAATTGGGTATTATAGAGGTTTGGTGAGGAATTTATCACTATTATCTAGCCCAATAAATAATTTTGCATGAAAAGTAGTAAAATATTCAGCGATATGAGAATTTTAGGAATGGATTGAGGATTTCAAGAAGTGGCTAAGCACTATGAGTGTAACCACACTATAGAAAAGGCATGAAGGATTTGGGGAAAAAAATTTGTTGATGAATGTATTGTGGTATTTACACATATAAAATGAAATCATGATAACCTATACCTTATGATTTTTAAATATCTATGATAAAAACTAACCAATTCATGATCTATAGTTAGCAACTACGATCTATGCCTTTAGGATTGTATAGAACTAACTCTATGGTGGAGAAGTGTGAAATTTATACAGATCCAAAGATTTTAATTTATAATACCATTAGAAAGTAGGACAACATCAATCAAATAATATAGTTAGAGCTAATTGTGTGGACTAAGATTTTTCTATTCTCATCCATCTGGGAAATGATAACAATATAGTTGATGCGTGTAGTAGAAAAGGTATTACTATAATTTACATGATGTGAATTAGTAAAGGACATATCTTCACGAATATAAAAATGATTTATTTGGAAATCATAAAGGAATGAAATATATTATTCCCTTCACCAATGATTTCGAAAACGTATATTTAATAAATGGTCAAGGGGAACAAAGGGAAGATATGCCATTTCTAAAGAAGGTGAAAACATAGAAGGAATCTAATCTATATAAGTTAAACATTGTGAAGATTGAGTGATGAAATTCAGAACTATGATTTACATGCCAGCATAACCTGAGATAAATAATGATCTATTGGATAATTCACATAAACCATCTTTTTCAATACCTCTAGGATGAAATAATATGTATTGTGTTCAATAAAAGAAATTATTGGGGAATATGAAGAAGATGATCATTGTATATATCTCTATGTTCATAGAATGTCATCAAGTTAAAGTATATAGAAAGAAATATAATTGGATGATAGAAGTATTGAATATTACCATGGAAAATTTAATAATGTAACTGTGTACTTTGTCACTCGTATCCTGAAGACATCCAAATGAAATAATGATATATGGGTAGTGGGGGATAAAAAAACCAAGTCATCCAACTTCATATCTATTTGGGATGATTTTTCTATTGAATGACATAACATGATATATGAAAATGAAGTGGTGAATAAAAACTAGGTACCACTGTAAATCATCTCTGATCATGACCCAAGGTTAACATCTAAATTTGGGGGAAGTCTACTACATGATTTTAATTTTAAATTATATTTTAACATGACCTTTCACCTCCAAACTAATGGCCAATCTAAAAGAATGATTCTGAAACTCTATGTCATGATGAGATCAGACTCAATTGAATTAAAATTTTTATGGGATCAACATATCCCATTATTTGAGTTATTATACAACAAGACCCTCCAGTCATGTTTTCAATTGGATCCATGTGATCCTCTGCAAGTAATGTGATATTGAACTCCAACATGTTGGGATCGAGTTTTTGAATGAAATCTACTTGGACTATATCTTATAAAATATATTAAATATTATTTTAAATCCATAAAAAACATATTAAATATTATATGATTAATAAAAAAGTGTTATGCTAAAAATAATCCAAGTGACAAGGAGTTTGAAGTTGGAGAAATTTTTTTCCTTCGAATATCACCGTGAAATGGAGTCTTGCAGTTTAGAAAGAAAGGGATGCATAAACCTAGTTACATTGTCTCCTTTGAGATACTTGATCACATAGATGGATTGGAATAATAGATTTTACTTCAAGAAAATTTGTCTTTATTCAATGGAGTAATCTAGGTATCGCTCTTTAGGAAGCATATAACTAGACCCTAACGTTTAATGGATCGGAATACAGTACAATTATAGTAAAATCATGTTTATGATGAAAATCAGGTGATGATATTAAACTATAAAGGCCATGTTCTATGAAAAATAAAAACTCATATGGTCAATGATAATTTTTTGAACCATATGTATGAAGAGTTGATGTTTGAACTAGGGGACACCATGAAATATATGTATCCTTGACTATTAATAACTATGAATATGAGAAGAAATTTTGTGGATAAAATTTATAAATGGAGAAGAATTTAATGACCCTGAAATTTTAAATTATATATAATTTCTATATAAAGGTGTGTAATATTATATTATATATATACTATACGCATAATACACATAGATAAACCAAAAAAATTAATTCCTTAATAAATATTCTTTAATTATTTATCCAGGAAAGTAATGAAAAATCCATACATTATAGTTGAAAAAAATTATAAAATAGAAAAACTAAATTTGGAAAATATGGATCCAGACAATCTAATATAATCATCCATCTAATAGAAAATGCAATAGAAAAGGAAGTATATAATAATAAACAAACCAACACTATAGAAATTGGAAATAAAGAACATTTAGGGTAATTAAGATTAAAAAATAATAAATTAACATAGATGTATTTATGGGATGTAATGTGAGCATTGGGATAGTAAATTGATAGTTGGAATAGTACCTGGACTATTTATAATAGTAACATAACCATTGGGAATAGTAACCTAACAGTTAGAATAATATTTTACATCAAATTAATTAAATTTAATATAAATAAGATTTACAATTATTAATTTTTATGTATTAGAATATTATTATGAAAAAAATAAATATCCGACTTAAAAAACTCAAAGAAATTATAAGCTCATTTTTATTAAAAGGTATATTAATTTAATTATTAAAAACTCATATTTTTTATATTAAAAATTAATTTTATCTATTTAATATATTTATTTTTATGAAATGAAAATCATTTTATAAATATTTACATCAAAATTATATAAATGGTTTTTTATTATTTTTCTAAAATACATCAATTTCCATGTGAATGGTAAAAATAGTTTACTTACATAACAAGTGTATCATAAATTACATCATTTATTTTTTAACAATGAAATAATAATTTATAAAACCTGTTTTTCATCCAAATAATATTTATTTTTATAAATGGGTCACTGAAATAGAATAATATTCTTTTAAAATCACAAAAACTCATATTCTAAAAACTAATGTCAAAAGTGATCCCTTAAAACAACAATTCCTCCTTCTTCTATTTAACTTTTTAACAAACTAATTAACATTTAAATAAAAAGGTATTTAATGTAATAAAACCATTTAATTTAATTTTTATATTATATATATTGAAAATAATTTATTATAACAAGTTACACCATCTATATAGTATATCCTTTAATGTTTTATTCTCAAAATAATCTCACAATGTGTATAAATTATCACTCTCCCTCACCTTGAAACCCCACTCCTCCCTTGTATTCCAAAGCCAATATTAGATAAATTTATCTCTTCTAAATCCTTACAAATATTATATGTGTTCAAATTTACTCTAACATCTTTCATCAATGAAGTCTAGTGACATTCAAGAGAAGACACACTACGAAGAGAGTATGTTTTTTCAAATTTTTCTATCATTTCCATATTAGTCTATCTCTTTTCCCAATTTAATTCAAAATCAAATATTATAAAATATAATTAGGCTTAATTTTAACTTCATATTAAGTTTTTTATCATACTTTAAGGAAAAATATTAATGATTTTTAAAGATGGTTTTCATCATATTTATACAATGTTCCTATTAATAGCTGATTAACATATAACAAATACATTTCCAATATATTTCATTATCACAAACATTATAGATTTTTAAAATTATTTATCTATTATCTATAATTATCTATAAATATATTTCATTATTTTTCATGTTTTATAAATTCTTCTACTTTTATATAAATTTCATTCCATGAAAAAGTTAAATTGAATAAAAAATAAAATTTTAAGAAAAAATGATAAAAAAATGCTTCAATTTCATAAACTGAAATTTTGAAAAATAAAACACTGATTATAATGGAATAATGATGAAAAAATTTAGATATGTAACTTCAGTTTCAATTTATTAATAAATCTATGTTTAATATTTAGGTGATAGAAAAACAATAATATATAAAAAACTAAGGAAAGAGGATTCCCAGAACCAACTCTCGTTCATTGAGTTCTCCCACATTAAACTCAATATCAGGGTGGATATTCCTATAATTTTTTTAAATACACATGAAGTATTTTATTTTCAAAGAATAATTTTTTCCCTATTTTAGTTATTTATTCTTTACAGATGATTTATCCTTTTTATGTAACATAATTTTCTGTTACTCATTTAGGAACCCCAATGTTTATCCATTAAATAATTACATATGAAATACTTATGAAATCGATTTCGTTCCATTGTTTAACTCATTAGTATGATTGGTATAAATCTCATGTGGAATTCATGATTATGTGAATATTATGATCTGAATGGTGGACACCAAATTATATATCCTTCCATTTTATTAGTTAATGTGATGTATCTCATGAGATAACGTGTATTGTGCATTAACATGGCAATATATTTGAAATAATTATTATTTTATTATTTGTTCACATATGTTATGTGTGAACATGATGCTAGCAATTTTCACAACAATTTTCAATATTTTAACACTATAACATGATGTCTCATTTTTATTCATTGATGCATTACCTGCATTTATCAAATATTTCCTTTATAAAGATAATATGTCTCATATGATTAGGATATGATGATGTTGATTATGATCACCCACGTGATATTGATTCATGTACCTTATTTATCCTATTACCAGTTTTTTAGATCACCAATTTCATTGTTGTATATCATTAGGTGACTACATGTACTAAAAAGAACTGATATAAGATATGTGGGAAACGAAGATGGAGTTTATCAATTTTCATATTTTAGAATGTAGAAATGATAAATGATACTAATTTTCCAAACATGCTAAAACGTGGTGTTCCTTAATTTTATAACTATTATGTTGTTTATCACTATAATAATTTAATAGTCAATTATCAAATTATAGGTTCTTTATATATTTTTTTTGTCCTACAAGTTTATGTTGACCCCATCATTTAGACAATGGTACTAGAAGAACCCATGTGGCGTTACTTGGTACATCACAGTTCTGATGGATAGACACCATATATTAGTGTCTAGGCACTAGCCTAATCAAAATGTTTGCCAGCTAGTGAGGCCCACATGCACATTGGTGCACCCAATCCAACGGTGTATTAAATTTCTCTCACAACCCTTTATTGGCACTCATTTTTACCCCAATTATCACCCAATTCGGACATGAAGTACTTTTTTAAAATTTAATATCTCCTCTCAAGACTCTTGATTATTCCATTCTTCTCCCTTTGTCTCTTAAACATCAGTAATATCCGGTGAAACTATAAATATGTTTTCCCTTATATTTAGAATGTTTCCATCTTAAACATTGATAAATCATAAAAATATGTATAATGTATTAAATTTTATATGATGAACCAATGATAAAATATGCACCACATAGTAGATTGGTGGTGTATCTAATGAGTTGAAAACATGATTTTAATGAATCATGATCAACCATCGATTACACTCGTTATATTAGTATGTATTTATGATTGATTATCTAAAAAAATGTTTTCACATATTCTTGATTATTAAACTATAAACTAATTATTACACCATGATATATTGGTGGTGGAGTTGATGTTCCAATAACACCCCTTTTGATCAAAGTTTAATTATTCCAGGATGTTGGATGTTTACATGTAATTTTGAATAGATAAATGATATTGATAATATCTTTTCTAGAATCACATCTTTGATCACATTTCTCATGATGATTTTATTAAGGATTGTTTAACATTTTCATCACCTGAGATATAGAATTCATGATCCATTATCAAAAAATATATCTAGTGAATTTTCTCTCCCTATTTCAATAACTGGGAATTTGATACATTGGAATACTCTTTGAGGTATGTGATTCTAGAACCACACTTATTTACATAATGGCTCCTTGAGTATTGTTTTAAATCTACTTCTTTAATTTATCAGAATGATTGTAAACATCCTTAACATAGTATGATGTAATTTTTGGGTGTGAAATTCATTTAATAATTCAATCATTCAACAAAAATACAATTATTCCTTAAAAACAATGATGAATGAAGTTACATTCCATTTTAGGAGCCTATATACTCTTGTTTCCTTGATTGATAATGTGTTGGATATAATTTTTTATTTTTATGTTTCTTTTTGTGGGTGTTTTTTGTATCTTATGATACCCATATGTAATTATTTATTTCATGTGTATTTCTATAGTATCTTATCATTTTTCTTTATTTAGGTTACCTGTTGTTATATGTTGCTACTATTTTCACATGATAACATGATATTATTTTCATATTACACTCTTTCTTATTTTGTGTCTTACTATTGATTTGGAGGTATTGTCCCTATTATTCATAATTGGTGGTCCATCATTATATGATTACCCCTTATAGATGGAGTAATAAAGATGTGTGGGGTTGTGATGATGATCCTATGCAAATGGTTAGATTATGATTGCCTTTATCATAGTATGAAAACTCTTCTCCTCATTTAACATTAATTCATGATTTATTACCTAAAACTATAATTAATGATATCAAAAATATCTAATAGTATAGTGTCTATTGGATTTAGGATCATTACATGGCATATTAAAACATTAAATACATTATCTTTATTTAAAACATACTTAACATGTTCATAATATTCTATCGTACTAAAAAATGAATGGGATAACCTGGGGACATACATAAGAAATGGGTGAGCTATAATTCCTTGTAAGGGAATAAACACGACATGACATGAATAAAATAATACATGATAGGAAATCGGGATATCAATGGTACATAAAATGGGTGGTAATCATAAAAGTTAACAACTAGGCATTATAGAGTATGATAACAAAAAATAAACATGGGAAATTGGGAAACAAATTATTCCACTACATCATAATTAGAGGTCAAGGATAAATGAGAAGACATAATTATGGAAAATTTATAATAATCGAATTAAGTTAACTCCCTATCCAAACATGAAATATCATGAGACTAAACATTACACAATGAACTTGAGTGATATATAATTTCAGGCACACACATCTCTTTCATTTCATTCCAATGATTAAGTGTGAAACATATATATCACAAAATGGATTCATTAATAATATTATTTTACTCTATCACCAAGCTGTTTTGAGTATATAAATGTAATTACCAAATAAAATAAGTAAATGTGAAAAAAAATTGAACACCCTAGATAAGAATAGTGAATGTGTATTTAATACACATTTGCTTGGAATGGAAAATCATGGTAAACGTTTATCAGCATATAAACGTCACATAAATAATTCTAAAATGGTTTTTTGGGGGAGAAAGTGGTCTCTCAACATTTGGTAATAAAATTTAATGTAACATCAAAATGAAAAAACACATACCAACATTATTAATTGGAAATATAAGGCATAAGATAATTTAGAAACTTGAAAACATATATAAGTAAAGGATCCATTACCTTGAGAGTGTTTTCCATATGCTTAAGTGGGGCCACATGAGTTCTTGGGGGAACCTTGGGAGGACTCCAGATAGGGCAAGGAAGAGTAAGAAAATGATCTAATGATTATTTGTTAATGAAAATGGTATATTGAGTGGGTTTATATAGGAAATGAATTAGGAACTCTTTATCATTTCTCTATCATTGGTTTTGGATTCTATATAATAAAATAACCAAAACAACAAACTATACCATGAGTATTACACTAATTTATTCCAAAATAGAGTGTTTATTTCGTTATTTTATGAGTAAGTGGGAATAAAATATGATCATTTTTAATTGAAGATACAATACAAATATTCATATTATTATTTTATTCATACATATATATTAAATACACGAGAAAACTATTTATGATTATTGTTTATGATGGGGGTACTTTCATTGGGTAGTGCGGCATACATGGTTTGGGTCGTGATATCGAAGCACATAAACTTCTCCAGTAAAAAGTATTAAAAATTCTTATGTTGTGGGATAACATCATGGTATTGGATATGGGAAATTTATAGTGATTCTATCTCAGTTGGAAGCTCTGACTACTAATCTTCACGTGTTATGGTCTTAATGGTTGGGGCCATCACATCCTTTTCCTATTTTAATAGGATTTGTTAAAAATGTTTATTTATAAAAATCATGTTATCACTATTCAATTAATATATCATCAACAATATTGATTATTAACTATAATTAAATTTTATATACTATAATAATACCAAATAATTTCATGTGTTTTCTATAACCATAATACATAATAATAGATTTAATTTAAATCATATGGTAGATTTAGTTTCTGAACGTTCAGTTCATTACAATATCCTCCCGTCAAAAAAAATTTCCCTTATAATTTTATTTTGACACACTAAAATAGATGGGGGGTAATTATGTTTCATCTCATACTCTTGTTCCAACATTCTTATTCAAACATGTGGTTTCTATACTTTACTTTGACCAGGTGTATTATCTTATTCCGTAAAACAATGTCTTTATGGTCCAAGATCATCACAGGTTGCTTCTATTAGGAAAGTAAATTCATAAAAATTATCACCATTAGATTGAGTATATGTGAGTGGTATGGTATGTAATTCCTATATAAGGACTCATGGAATACATCAGGTACTTGACATAGGTTAGGTGGGAGTTATGGTTGATAGGGAACTCCTCCAATGCAATCAAGGATCTCTAATGGACCAATTTATATTAGACTAAGATTTCCCTTATTTCAAAATATCATGACACTCTTCTATGGATATATTCAAGGGAATACCATGTCTCAAAAATCCAATTCTAGGTATCATCAATGATTGTCAACATAGATATTTATTGACTCTAAGTAGCCATGATGTGCTGCTGAATGGTCTTAACATTCCATCGTTTATTTAATTATTTCAGGACCTAAAATTTTTTATTCATCAAATTCATCCAAACATTTAGTTTTTAATAAAATTTTACCATAAATTAATTCATAGGTATTTATTTAGATTGTTGAGTAGAAACTATTATTGTTTGAGAACTTGATCGGTGGAAGATTTTTATCTCGTAATCCTTTGAAGTTAATTTGGGATTCTATCAACATGTCTTCAATAGTCTATATAGTCTGCTAGTATTGGACATCAGTTTGACGGAAATAAGGTGTGGTAAAGTTCAGCTATTTATTTTGATCATGTTAGAAAATCCTCCTCAACATATATGTAAATCTTTGATCTCGATCATATATAATTGGTAGTGATGTTATGTGCACCCTCACCACTTCTCTCATAAATATTCTTTCTAGATAATCATGTGAGAAATCATCCCAAATTATAATGAAGTGAGAATTATTTGTAAGGTGACCACCCATAACCCAAATATCATTAATTCCCCTTGATGTATTTGGAATACCAATCATAAATTCCATGGTGAGTTTTTCACATTATCTTGTAGTTATGGGTAATGGTTGCATCAACCCCTTATATTATTACTTTCTTCCTTCAAATGATGACAAAAAATTCATATTAATGTACATTCTATTATATCGATATTCATATTGTCTCCCATATAGTTATCCCATAGATCTTGATACATATTTGTTCTTACAGGATGGATAGAGAATTTCAAACAATGTGCATCATCCAAGAACTCCTTTTTTAACATGGGATTTGATGGTATGCATAGTAATGACCCAAATCATAAAGTTTCGTCCTCATTAAAATTATATTCCATGTATTTAAATTTTCATATAGCTTGAACTTTCTTTTTAATTCCCAAATCATTTTTTTGAAAATATTTTATCTTATCCATATGGGATGGTTAAGAAATAATTTTTTAAAGGATTGATCATTTTCACTCTATTATGATTCTCATGTCCATCTCTTTTAGGTATAAAATGATCATATCCTTCTATATTGTCACCAATTAATTTATTTCTAGATCTTTCATATATAGATCATCTAAAACATTACTTTAATTCTTTGGGTGGCAGTTTATTGAGAAGTCATAGTTCTTGATTTGATCTAAGCATCACTACAAGAACATATTCAACTCATTCTTCTGGATTATATACTTAAGGTTCTTGTGATATGTATATATATTTCACAAATATTAACAAAGAGATAATGATACTATATATTCAATAAGATGACAACTAAAAATAACTCTATATTTTTTTCATAGTTATATTCATGAAATATCAACTACCTTTGAGCATATGCTATCACTTTTTCATTCTACATTACACACATCCCAAGATCTTATTTTAATAATCAATGAATACCAAAAAAAAGTTCTCCACTTGTAAGAAGTATTTGTATTAGTTCAGTAATAATCCTCATTTCAGAAAAATTTATCTTATACTCATAATCATCATTCCAAAAAAACATGACTCCATTATGAGCATTATTGTTTAGTGGGCTAAACAATCATGATAAATTTCTAAAAAATTGATGATAGTACCCGTGTAATAAAATTAAAATCAGTAAATATATAAAATAAGTAGTCCTTGGTGACCCTTCAATTGATTTTGTCTTTGAAGGGTCCAAAAATATCCCATTACTTGTGGTAATATTCCCCAAGAATGAGACATCCTTCAAACATAACTCACATTTTCCGTACATGTCATAAAGCATCTCCTTTCATATGGTTTTTATCACAGTTCTTATATACTCTTATTCCTCATCCTTTATTATGGTTTGTATAATAATTTGAACTATAAATACAATAAATTTTTTAGGTAATATCAAAAGACTCTATTCACCATTTCCCTGAATATTTCCAGAGGATTATTAAGTCATAATGAAATTACTATGAACTCATAATGCCAACACCTTGTATGAAAAGTAGTCTTGTGGATGTAATCCTAATTCAATCAAACAATATAATATTCCAACCACATATCCACCATGATACATATTCATGTCTACATACCTAATAAAACAACCCATTAATCTATGGTATATGATACCCTTTTTTATCATAATATTGTTGATCTCAAGATAAATCATTCATTGGAACATGAACCCATCATTCTTTTTGATGAAGAATAATTAAATACCCCATGGTGAAGCACATTTGTGTATAAAACCTCAATATATATCTCATATAGTTTTTTTCATCAGCTCTTAATGATTTACAACATCCATTCTATTTGGATTCTTGGATAATGGCAACACACTAGTAATAATATTAATTGAAAATAAAACCTCTCAACTATGAAAAATTCCACACAATTTTTTGGGAAAACAAATAATTGTATTCCCTCTTACTAGAAATGTATTTAAAGATTATATTTTCCTTACATTCAGTCATTTGATCTAGATATTAATTATCATAGGGTTATAATATCCATTATTCATATGTCAGTGCTATATAAGATTAATCCCCATTCTTACACTTGTACAGAATCTGAGGGTCGTTTCAGATATAGAGAGTCATATCCTTATCATAGTAATTTATGATGGATCAATTTATGTAAATATAATCCATGCAAATAATTACATCAAAATCCACTAAATGGGGTATCAAAAGTATAATTGGGATGTGTACCCAAATTTTTTGAAAGGGGATGAGTAATATAATTGGGATTCAATAATTCCCCATTTCGATTTTCAATAATATCCCTACTTCCCTAATTTTTTGTGGTTTTTAATATTTCTACTAAATAAGAATTATATGAATTAATTTGTTGAACCAAAATAAAAATGCATTTTCTCTATTCTAGATTTAATAATCAGTGTGCGTGTCACTAATTTATTTTTAGGACCCACTATATTGCGTATGATGGAAAATGATCACCCTTGTTGCCTATGAAGTTTATTATTGTCTTTGAAAACCCTTAGAATGTTGCATTTGTTTGAAAATTTATATGGTTCCATGAAGTTAAAGAAATAAACTATTCACTATGGTTTGACCATAGAATACTTTTCCCTAATCGCATTGCTGGGTTTCTCTTGTTGGAAATCGCTAACAAGAATCCCTTCATTCTAAAACCTAAATCATTTCCTCACCCCTAGTAAATTTGTGGGGTGCTTATTTCAACATGTTTGAAAACTGGGATGTTCAAATATCTTAGAAACATTAGATTTCTTCATGGAACAACATTAAATAAACTCCACTTTTTGGTTCTTATCCTTGTAATACCCCTGAGATTATACGATATCCTTATCAACATTGATGGAGGATCAAATAATTTTCTTACGTCTATCAAAGTCTTGGATCACCTTGTCTTTTCATAGAATATTTTTTATCCCACCATAGAAGAGATAAACTATGAATTAAGGGGTAACTACAACGTTTCAGGTGTATTTTGCAAGGCTTGTGACATTATATTCATGAATGATGATAGCTTCATCATCTTTTTTCATGAGAGAAAGGAAATATATTTTAATATTAATTCAAATAGTATGAGGAAAATAATTATCCAATTTTTTTTAGAATTCCCACTTTCCCCTTGCATCGATCTCTTCCATAGGATTTATATTATTAATCAATGTCCACTAATGGCCATCTAATCCTTCCATATAATAAAAATACATTAGAACATATGTTGCTCAAAAAATTGAATGATGTATAAGATATTATCAATGGAGTTGATCTATAAAACCATGACTAAGGGATCAAATGATCCATTGAATGTTGGAGCATTTGTCGTATGAAGCCCTTAATTGCATCTTGTTAATTATTAGGGGGATTTTTTGTGCTCCTCTTGATTAAGGTTTCTATTTAAAACATAAACTAGTTGAGAATGTAACATTATAATGTTTTCAATTATTTCTCCCATTAGGTTTGGGTATCTCATTGGGGAAGTAATCACACTGACCATCACATTTATTTTTACCCGATTCCTAATATTTTCAACTGTTGTATAAAAAAAGTACATATGATTATTTTTAATATATTATAAATATAAATGGGAATCCAATGAAATTAAAGGTATAAAATATAAATTCCTTGTATTTTCATAAATTATTAATTTCTAGGTTTCAATATATGATATCCTTGGTATATTTCATAACAAAGACTATTATGGTAAAATTCTTTCCCTTAATAATTATTTACAATGATCTTAAAAATTTTCCAAATCATATCTACTGAGAGTTTTAATGGAGGTGGGCAGTAATTCCCATTATTGTGCACCATTTTCTAGTCAAGTTAGCTTAACATGGGGGTTTTCAGTTTTATCCCTATGTATATTTGTGCTAGACCCACATGTACATGTAGTATATATGAATGGATGCATTTTTTTATAAAACAATTCCTATATACTTACAAAATTTTTTTGTTTTTTATAATACATAGTATTATCCCTAAGTCTTTCACTATAGATTTCTAATCATAATTCCATAAATAACAAATTTTTTCCATTGATGACAAATATGAGAAACATGATATTTATTAAACAATAATTCATGATTTATTGCATAAAATAACAAATAATCTAACCTATAATATCATGAATCCTCATGTCTTCATGAATTTGGTACATTATATAATTACTTAAAATAAATAATACATCATCTTTATTCAATACCACCTTAACATGTTCATAATTTTCCTTCATACTTAAAACTTAATGGTATAACTTGGGGATACACATAAGAAAGGGGTGATCTATAAAACCCCGTAAAAGAATTGGCATTTCATAACATGAATACGATAATACTTTTCATAGAATAGGCATATTAATAAGACATAAAATTGGTTATTATCATAAACATGACCAATGAGGAATGATATTACATGATACATAAAGGAAACAATGGAAATGGATCAATAACTTAAAACACTACATCATAGGCATATAAAAATGATAACTTCCATGCAATCATGATGGAAAAATTACCATAATGGTATCAAGGTTACATCCTATCCCCTCATGAATTATAATGAGACTAAGCATTACCCAATTTATTAGAGTTCTATATAATTCTAGGTGCACCCATCACTTCAATTTCATTCACATTCATTAGTGTCCCACATATATCATACAACATGGATTCATTCCTAATGTTATTTTATTCGATAATAAAGGAGCGTGGAAAAAAATACATGTATCTAAAAAATAAATGAAGTAAATGTGTATAAATTTTAACACTATGATAGGGAAAGGGTATGAGTATTCACTAGACATTATTTTCGAATGGAAAATCTTGGTGAAATATAGGTAGCACAATGTCATGACATAAAAATTTGTAAAATAGTTTTATGAGAGCAAAAGAGGTATCTCATCGTTTTTAAATAAAATGTATAGTAATAGATGCATTAAAAAACATACCCAAACATTATGACTTGGAAGGATGAGGCATAAGATAATAATGAAACATGAATAATGGATAATATTGAATGGATCACTTA
This sequence comes from Viscum album, assembly GCA_963277665.1. Classification (NCBI taxonomy): domain Eukaryota; kingdom Viridiplantae; phylum Streptophyta; class Magnoliopsida; order Santalales; family Viscaceae; genus Viscum; species Viscum album. Next base: position 955,558,144 of record OY728167.1, read on the forward strand.
CCTTAAGAGCGTGACAAAAAATGCATGACAGGTTCTTCTTGAGATATTGTAGGTATCGTGGGAGGACTCAAGATAGGGAATCGAAGATTACTATTGTGATAAAAGGATATTTATTTCAGATAAATAAGAGCTTCTGTTAGTTTATATAGGAAATGAGTGGGGGAATTTATTTTCACTTCTCATATATAGGTTTTGAACTCTATATATTAAAATAACCAAAAACACAAACCATCCCATGCATTTTCAAATGTTTTATTCAAAATGGAAGTTTTTTTCAATATTTTATAAGGAAAATAGCATAAATTGACCAAAATAATACAATTTTTAATTTGGAAGTGAGTTATACACTTAATGAAATTTATTTAACACCTTAAAATGTATTAATGGTTTTAGAGGATTTATAAATTCTATAGAAAAATAATAATGTAAACATAAAATCAAATTATTGTTAATCTAAATCCTAGATTTGGTCAAGTATACCATTTATTGAATTTATTACATCACTTTCGGTCCATTATGATGTCATAATAAAATTCATCTATTTATATAAGAATTAATTTATTTCTGAAAACATTATTGTCTTGGAAAATTATAAAAAATCCAAATTGGATAATTTTGATTTTTTGATTAAAATAATAAATTTAATTTGAACTGAATAATTTTCTAAATATTTTAATATTAACTTTGAATATAATATTTGAAAATTATTGAGAAAATTTGGGTTTCATGATAATAAAAGTTTTCAAATACTTAAAAATTTAAATTTGACTTCATAAAAATTATATGTATTTTATATCTAATAAAAACTATTTATTATTTTTATTTTATTAAAATAGTATTTATTTCAAAAATCCATTAATTAATCAGAAAAACATTTTAATTGAAATTGAATAATAATTAAAAATATAATTTCTATTTTATTATACAAAAAATTAAAAATAATTATAATGTAATTATAAGAAGAAAATATAAAAAATATTCTATTAAAAATAAAATATTCATATTCATCTTTTTATGGTCATGATACATATAACATTAATACACCATAAAACACCCTAAGGGTAAGGTGAATGAAAATGAGACTTTCATTTTGTGATTCGTCATACATGGTTATGGTCGTGATCTTGATGAGCCTAAAAATTTCTCATAAATGGTTTTTATCATGCCTACTTTTTTGGATCTTATTTTAGTTATAGTAAAGAAAAAATTCCAGTGATGATATCTCTTACTAAAGCATCATTAAATGGGCATCAAAGGGTACAATCCTTATGGTTGAAGCCATCACATCCTCTTTCTATGTCTATTGACTTTTTTGAAAATATATATTTATACTAATCATGTGATCACTATTCAACATCTATATGATCAATGTTAATGATTCATAATGGTCTTTTAAATCTGACATGATATAATAAAACCATTAAAGTTCATGTGTTTTAATTTAAATCATAATATGAATTATATTTATAAACCTTGTGGTTGTTATATCTAGATATAGAACTTGATACCATATTGATGACTAATATATATCTTGTATCTAAAATCCTTGAGGATACCAAGTACATGATAACTAGTTAGAATTTTAGCTCAATAAGAGACTAGATTCATTGTATATGATATGTAATATTCCACTTGTCTTGTGCCTAGTTCCTAATATCTGATGACGTCATTGGTCATTATTCCTTTTCCGAGCCAATGTATGTGTTGTTGAGGATCTTATTCGCTTTATTATGAACTTGGTGCCCAAAATATGAATGTATATTATTTATTTTTTCAATCACAATAATTTTATAGTAGACATATAATCCATGTAAATAATAGTTGTGGATGTATTGTGGTGTCCTAGTAATTATTTCTCATAACATGTATGGGAATCATGATACTCTTGTAGATATAATGTATATGGATCCAAGCATGGTGAAGGGATCCATGGAGGATGATTGATATAAGAAGAAAAAAGATGATAGGGGATCCAGAAATGAATCTAGAGTAAATCCATAATGATACTTTATTTATTTACATAGTCTCTTTATACTTCAATATCACTTTCCTCACTAAGATTCCAGTGTATGTATATTTATTTATGTTCATTACATTTGTTACATATAATAATTAATCATTATGACTTATCATTAACCTACTTTCTCAGTTTTTTTTATATATCAATTTTTTATATGTGATAGGATATGATATTATGTCTATAGATCAAGAACTCTTGGAGTTCATACCATCGTCCATTGTCGGAATCCTCTTGTGTATAGGGAAGAATTATGATGACTCGAATATCTCATTATTAGACCTTATTGTTCGGGTTGAGGTTTTAAACAATGGTATCATGGAATAGTATTCTTCTACTTTTTGACTATGTTGGTACATGTCTGAAAGGATATATGGTGGTTAGGACTCATATTGTAGAGTTTCCATGATTCTAAAAAGATTTTTTGTATCAAACCCTTGAGTTATAACTGAATTGGTTGAACTTGATGTTTTATCATATTTTGGTGTGTTTCTGAATTGTGACTAAGAACATTTGATGACATGAAATATATATATACATAAAGTGTTATGCATATTAGTTATTTAATTTAATTCTTAATTCTTTATCCAATTCAAATTGAAATTTAATTTTTTTAGTTGTATATTGGTATTACACATTGTTGTGATATATTTGTTTTAGAATTATATAGTGTTACATGAGAATATTTTTGTGTTTTGTACACATATGCGTCTATGATTAATATATTTTCTTATACAAAATGTATCATTATTGGAGGGATATAACTCATATTATATGAATAATGGTTGGGAAACCATATGTGATCTTATGAATTATTTGGGTAAATCATCATGAATTATATATTTCTAAATTTCTATGTTCTATTATAGAAATATTCTTCCATGAGAAAGACTTATGGGACAACCGAATGAAATTGACAAGGATTCTCATAATAGGGTGGTTTCCCCTTTTCCACCAATAACTACGTAGGAGGGTTTAGTAGAGATCACATATCTACTTTCTCTAGTAGCATTGGAAGGAGGACAAACATAAATATGATTCATTTCTCTTGTTCTGACCTAGGGAAGAGGGGTATCAATGGGCATGGTTGACTAAGAATGAGACTTTAGACTCTAGTATCCATCAACCTATTGGGAAACTATAAAGACGATGATTACAGAGGATTATATAATCATTAATATGGGTTTCTATGACCATATTGATACACCTACTGATATGAAGGATAAGATTATAACATTTATTCAATAAGGACCGTTTATGAGATAGTGGGGTGGGATGAACCAGTCTCGTAGACATGAGGGTCTCACCTAGGAGGCCATAAATGAACTTTTATTTATGTAATTATTTCATATTATTCTAATTATAGGATGATTATAAGAGCTCATAGAGCTGCAATAGGGTTCTATAACATTATCCACATACATCATTCATTTCAGTAATTTACTTTATGTTGATCCTATCTTGGTCAGATACAAGGGACAAAATTCTTGGATGTTTGAGATAGTCCATCTTCCTAACATCATTTCATATCTTATGAATATTTAACTATTGGAATCCAATGATTATATCCACAATTCCTTGACTTTTGATAATGGTTGTGATAAAAATCATGTATTTTATGTATATTTTCCCTTTAGTATTAATATGGGTGAACGTTTTTTACTCTTATGATTAGTATATCTTTTAGTAATATGAAGAGGAGGACTAGAGACATGAATTGGGGTAGTTCAATATAGGTAGATATGTGTATGGATTCTTCATCAACAATTGTATGAGTTCTATAGTGCATCAACTATTAGAGGGTCTTACATTATCTAATTTTTTTCAAAACCCCTCAGAAAAATTATTTGATGTGGGGAATGATTGGGTATATTTTGTTATTATTCTATAGAGAATTTACAATGAGGTTAAACATGGTTGAAATACATGAACCATATTTTACCCAATGATTTGGTCGACATCCTTAGTTATAGACTCAACTCATGATGGTGACTCATTTTTTTCAGGAATCTCATGGACAAGGTCATGGAAAATAGAATGCATGATTATGTATAGTGTATCAAACTATAGAAAATGGATGAGATGGATCATCTACATTAAATGATATTGTGCTAATAAAATTTAAATATTTACCACATTTTTGATACTAGTGATTCACATTCATTTATTTCTATATATGTTATTTATGGTACTGACATGTTACTAAAGCTGTCTTTTGAGTTTCTCTATCTTGATAGTTCTTTTAGAAAGAAATTATGCCATCATCAGTGATTTGCAGAGTGTCCTACAGTAATTTCTAGTTATGTAAATATTTGTGATATATGGATTCTAGAGATGAGAATATTAGATGATATGCTTTTCATGGACTATCTAACCAGGTTTCATGGACACATCAATTGCTATCAGAGATGGGTATTCAATACGCCACAAACGGTGGTGATGTTAGTTATAACCAATGAGTGGGAGTCAAGTGTAGGTATAGTAAGATTATAAATTAGTCAATTTGAGATCATAATGATTTAGATTTTGAGTATCCCTATATTATACGGATCATGTATAACCCCTAATAGTTCCCCTAATTTTGAATCTCTATTTGGATGTTCTCTCAGATCACTTTATTTGACATTACCATTATAGGGGAGTTGAATTTGTGATAGGTGTTATTCTATGTGAAAACCCCATTTTAACCACCCCTTATCTCATGTATCTAACCATTTTTAAATATCTAATGTAATTCATGCGGACCTAAAGAAGATTTTCATTACCAGTAAAAGTATATCACTACATGGTGATCATTTCTTGTACATTAACATGTAAGATGATATTCTATTTATCTTCATAGATTAATAGTTGATTAATGAGGTGATGATGAAGAATATATATCTTATTCCATGAATATGATATATCTTCAATAAGATATTGGTATCCCTATTATTATCCATTAAATTTTCTTTTACAAGGTGATCACTAGTTGAGAGCTAGAAGGGAGGACCTATTGAAGAAAGATTTTCAAAATAGGTATGAGGTATATGTGTACATGGTGATTTAAATTAGTTATGGATGAACCAAAAATATTTATGGGTCTTATATATATTATTTTAAACCCATAAATTGAATCATAATTCAGGGTTCTCATTCATGATATCTTTATTTACACATTAACCCCATAATAGGAATCCTAACATCTTAATATATTCTTTATTAAAATTGATTCACATTGGCATTAAGAAAATTTGTCAATGTGTATAATTATGATTTATGAGGATCAATTATTATGAAATTTGGTTTAATATACTATTAGATCCATATAATTAGATAAATTTGAGGCAACTATGACCAAAAAAACATAATCAAAATGTGTACGATACCATAATGTTACTTGGTTGGCCTAGTTATCAACAGTGTTGTATCTATGTCTTATCCTATTTTTCATGTTACATGATTATACTGATGAAGACATGGGTGATTTTTTATTGGTTGGAATAGTGTGAATATTATTTTTTGAGCTAAATAATATGTCGACTACATCTCCAGTGATGAATCATATGGATCATTGGAACTGATATGGCCAGTATTATTATGCATCATGTGTTTTCTTGAGAGTGATAATGATGATGGAGTTGGTATTAAATTTTTTTTACTATAGAAATCATCCCTTGAACATAACTATAATAAAAAAATACATGGTGGTAATAGTAATTTTCCTTTGATTGATGTGTCAAAGACATCATCTCATTGTTCAGCAGTTTGTTTTCTACATGAGAAAATAACCTGATTTTATCTTTATATATGGGGACTCAATTTAATGTGGAGGCATAGGCTAGAATAACATAATAAATGTTAACATTATGTTATCTATGCACCAATTAAGGGTAATTTTATTATAAATTATCCTACTAATTATACACAGGTAATTCAAGAGCATGGTGAATAGACTTTAGGGGAATAGTAGCGCATGAGTAGAATATTAACCAATCGATGAAATAAATCTCCCATTAACAAGGGATGGAATATATGTACCCCATTGATTAACATATTTATTTAGTAGATATTTTAATGTCTAGTTATAAATCTATTGTATTTCACTTTGATATATGGGAACTTTCATTAGTTGGTGATCCGACACATGGGATTCAATTAGATGAAAATGATGTGATATTTGAAAATGTGAGAGATGTTTTCTATACTTCCATTATAGAATAGATTCTAATATATGTACATACCATTAAGTGGTTTCTACATCCTAGAGTTAAAATGAGAATCACGGCCTTAGGCATCATTATTCATCACCAGGGACGAGGAAGGATGTTTCTAGATTAATTTCTTGATGACAACTGTATAACGTGATAAATGCGAACCATAGAATTCATAATAGTTTATCTCATCCATTTCATGTGTACATGTGGATGTGGAAAGACATCACTGTGGATTTTTTAAGGGGTTAGATAGGAAATAAGGATCTAAGACACTGTTTTGGAGATTTTTTATCTATTAAAAAAGTTTTTTGACATTTAAAAATAAAAGAAACTCATTCAGTAGATTAATATAGAAAAGATATATGTTAATATGATTGTGTTCCTTAATATATTTCCCATTATGATTATATCATATAGATACACACAATTGATATCAGAACTTTATAGAGGATTACAGAAATACATAAAACTATGTTAATTTCGAGAATATAGTACCAACACCAAATAGATCGATAGTTAGAGTGAATGATATAAATAGTTGGGGATATACTCATGGACAGGGTATGAGGTTTTTCTTGTATTAAAGGATAATAAACATCCCCTGGTTAATTTTTTATACAATAATAGGTATAAGGATTTAATTCATATGGTAACTTCTAAAGATCATTATGGCAGTCTATCTCATTCATCACTTTGTTGGCATGAGGCTAGTGAGATAGTTGTAGTGGGGAACAATACAGTACATGAAACCTCTAATAGAGTGAAAATGATTTAGAAGTGGATGATCAAAAATCATATTATGAATAAATCATCTACCAACCAATGAATGAATCCTCTAGATATTTTTTTTCAAGAATCCTAGATTTTTTGTTGCTGAATACTCATAAGGCCTTTCCTGTTTTTGTAAGAACGGAAATATAGAAATAACCTATATTGGAACCTTTAATATTACATAGCATTTTCAAATAATAGTTGTCCATTTGGATCATCCTTCATGCTACTGATTAATGATATTTTCTTATGTGTCTCTATTCTATATTTATATCCATTGTGACATGATTCCCTTTTACTATGGGGACATAGACATGAAGGATGATACATCATATTTAGACCACATATTATAGATTTTACACTGGGGAGAAAAAAAATCATCTGATAGAATGAAATACCACTTTTATGGATTCTATTGAATCACATATAGATCTAGTAGGAGACATTTGGAGTTGTTTTTAGATGTTATATATCAATTAATTGAATTCTTTTAATAAATACCGGTGTCGTTCATCTTAGAAACATGAATTCATTAAAGGCTATAATTTTAAAACCATTTCATAATTTAATGTTTAATATGTTTAGTGTTAATAATTTCCCTAATACTGTGTTTCCTCTTCTCTAATATGGTCATTAAAACGATTGGTTTTATTGAAAAGGGGTCCAATAATAAGTAGTTAGAGTGATGATAATATTTTTTGTGTTACAGTGGTTGTAAACTAAAAATGGATGGATGATGGAGTTTATAGTAGTATCTAGTTTATTAAGACCCCCATCGGATAATTGTTAACTCAATACGAGGGTTAATTAAGTTCCCACCAAATCCTTTTATATTCATATTATTTACATCCCTTGTTATGCAATTGAAACCCCAAAACACCTTATTTTGGAATATGATCTCCTCTCATGAATCCTTTGTATCTCATTCTTCCCCCTTTCCTCTTCAATATTGGGATGATATAAAGACACTATAATAGTGAGTTTCCCAAAAATCTATACTAATTTTTTCATTATATTAGTTTATTGAGCTTTTATATATGATGGATATATGCTTTTTTATGATTATCCAATGATGAAATATTTTCTCCTTTATATCTTTGTGAAATATATAGTGAGATAAAAATGTTCTTTGATTCAATAAAGATCTACCATCAATTAAATAAAATATACATGTATGTTTTTATGAATCATAATTCTAATCCAATTATTGATGGAATATTTAATATAAATCTAAAATATGTATATGAACCCTTGTTATATTGCTGTAGGATTTGAGGTTTCAACAACATTCCTTTTGATTTGAGATAAACTAATTATAGAGAGTGTATGTTTCTAGAGTATTCATCATAAACTGATCATAATGATGCAATTTTCTTATATAATCACATCTTGGATCAATTTTTTGTTGATGGAAATATGATGTATCGAAGATTATTTGCAATGTAAGTGGATATCATGAAGAATTAACACTGAATTCATGGTCATTTATTAAGTCAAAAATGGATACAGTTAATTTTCATTCTCTCTTTTAACATAGATAGTTTTTTGTAATTGGTGGAATGTTAATGGTATATGATTATAGAACAAAAATTCACGAAATTTAATCTGCATGAGTCACATTATAAACCTCTTTCATTAATAAACCGTAGCAAAGTTAGACATCACTGATCTGGGAGCATGTTCTTCGTGGGTGACTAATGTGGTTCAATAATCGATCATTTTGTGAAAATTGGAAAAACATAATGAGTTCGGATGTCACATACCATGTTAGGCCATTTGATACTCTTTTTTAACATGATTCATAATTTTATGGAATAGTATTTTTTATACGATTGATGGGTTTTCCTTGATGGTGTTCAGGTTGTCTGTGAAACCCATATGTGATTATTGATTCCATGAGCATTACTGTAGTGTCTTCTTATAATACATGATATTGGAAACTTTTTATTTTATAGTTATATTATATTCTCATGATAACGTGATATAAATTTAATAGTATTACCATGAATTTTCTGTGTGTTATCATTCATTTTTATGTATTATTATTAGTATATGTACCTTCTGGATTATCATGGAATGATTTCCCCTAATAGAGGTATTTCACACGATGTGTGATAATGAGATGATGTACCTATAAAAATTCTATTAGTAAGAGATACTTATGTTCTAGAAAAAAAATGATTTCTTTTGCATGTAGAGTATAGTTCTTAAAATATAATTCATTGAGTGAACATAGTAAATGTTCACTATTCAACCTTATGTCCCAACATGAGAATCTCTTACCTGATGATGACAAGTAATATGTCACCATCCAAGTGGCTAGTTTGTGGTATATTTTTATATATTTTTTCATACATCGGATAGAGAGGTGAAGCTGGAAGGTTCATGGATTATGGTGGCTTGGATAACATAATGGTACTATATATATGATGGTTTATGATTTCATTCAAAGCTAATATAATCATGGAATACATTACATATACATTTTCCCACTATTAATGGATACATTGTTGGTGTCCAACTATATTTTTTTCTCATACTATATATGGGAATATCTATGTACATGAATGCTTCATATATATGGATCTCGGAAAGGGAAAGGGGCTATGTCACGACCCGACCCTACCGGTCCCGAGCTGCAACTACCTCAAGCCCGCCTCCATAGGCCAGAGGCTGGCGACCAACACTAAAGGTGTAACAATCTTGGGGAGGCATTCGCCTAAGTAACTATACACACACACACACACAACCCACTCGATGCAGAAGTGGAGTGTAAAAAAGAAAACCACAGAACAAACAGCTATAACCCAACCACAGTCTTGCATCAACCACTAAATAGAGTAAGTATAGTGTTGAAAGTACTAACAAGTAAACTGAATAGTAAAAAGGGAAAAACACGCACCCAACCACAAAGTTGCCACATCCCGGCAATAGGTAACAAAAGGAATCAACTGGATAGATCCCCACCTGAAAACTGTGGCACAACCATGACACGTTGTCCGAGCTCCTATGACCTCTACACTCCTTCGTAGTCACGATCGACATGTCTGTCGTCTGCAAGGGCACACCATATGCGTGCAAAGCCCAAGCAGGGGTGAGTATAAAGATACTCAGTAGGATTCCTCGAAGCTTGAGGGAGAAACAAAGGAGGCACTAAAAAGCTGAGCAGTAGACAGAACCAGAACAGTAAAAGAGTATAGTAAAGAGAGTGCAGCTCAACCCAATAAGAGGAAGGAATTAAACTCGTCCAAACTCAAGGAGCTAGGAACGGTGAGAAGACGAGCTTCTCACTGAGCTTTCTCTACCTATAGTAAGAGAGTGGACCCATTCAACCAAGAGGAGATAAACAAGGAAAGCATGTGGCATACCCCACGCGTCTTCACCCCTCCTAGAAGGAGAGTAACTGAACCTAATGAGTTAGAACTGAAGTCAGGTGTATAGGTATATATTCTCAAAAAGGAACCCGAATGAGTGTGTAAGGGGATCTCCATATCCAAATCCCCCCAGGAAGAGTCGCCAATAGTTCTAGGGATATCCAAAACAAAACCCAAACGTCATGCACATCAACCTAGGAAGTACAAGTCAAAATGGATCAATCACCACACCTCGATACTATCCACTATGGGTGGAATTGACTTGCCAGCATGGCTTTTAGGTCATGTCGCAAGGACGCGTCTTGGTGGGAAAAGATCCCCTTGTCCTCGTATGTCATAAGGTCATGTCGAAGCTGTCACATCACCAATCCGTACAACGAAGGATCCCGCTCCGGTAGTCACGGAGAAAAAAGGCATTGACTTTCCCTGTAAAATGGTCTGAGTCTAAAAAAAGCCTCAGGGTAACCCACTGCCTAGCCCAGCTAAAGGGTAAACCCCAGAGGTCATCGGGTAACTCACTGCCCAGCCCCGCTGGAGGGTAAACCCCCAAAGGTCATCCGGTAACCCACTCCCCATCCTCTCTGGAGAGTATGCCCTGATAGGTCAATGGGTAACCCACTTCCCAGCTCCGCTGGAGGGTAATCACTAAATGTCGTCAGGTAAACCACTGTCCAGCCCCACTGAAGGGTAGGCCCTAGTTAGTGAACGGGTAACACTCTACCTAGCCCGGTGGAAGGGTAAACCTTGATAGTTCGACTTGTAACCCATTGCCCAGCCCCGTTAGAGGGTAAACCCTAATACGTCATTGAGTAACTCACTTCCCAACCCACCTACAGGGTAAAAACGCAACTGGTTCGATAGCTCTGCACTGCCCGTGCTATCCCTTGGGGGTCACCAACATCTCTACTACACGATGGTTCAGAGTGCATCAAGGAAACCTTCGTCCAACACCCTTCCATGCTTCTACATTAAATTATATATCTAATGAGGCTCTGCACGCCCCAATAGATCACACCACTACAATCCTTGAGGAAAACCATGCGAGATAAACTACTCATTCGCTTGGAATGGACCCCCGATGGAAAAGTCATTCTCCTCTACTTTAGGCCCACATGGTGTCTCGTGGGGCCCAATCTCAATCCCAAAAGAGGTCGGGAGGACTGCTCCATTGCAATGGCCTCGGAGAAACACGTCAAATCAACTATTCATCCACCCCGAACAGACGCGTGACAAAAACGTCGCAAAACGCTGCACGTCGCTTAAAAGACGGCTCGTAGGGCCCACATATCAACTCTGACATCAATGGACGAAACCACCCTGGGCTACTTCGTCTCATTTCCAGGGTCACAACGCCGCTGAAGGTGCCTTAAATGGACTCCAGAGGTGTACTCGCCATCCGAGAGAAGAATCCAGACATAGTACTTAATGAGCGTGTCGCACCACCGGCCCTCGTCTCGGGAATTAAAAATCCCAGAGGCCATCTCAATATATTTGTCTTGATCCAAGGATTGCACTGTCATATACGGAATACAAAACCAACACCCATAGTGAAACTTACGGGTCTCTGAAGTCGAGGGGACGAACCCCCCCCCCCCCCCCCCCGCCCCTGGCTAGACCGGCCTGTGCTGGCCTGGTTCGCAGTGCCGACCCAAGGCTCAGCCGCGCAGCCCGGCCATGGACCCCTAGTCCACCCTGTGCTGACCAACCATGAGGGTTGGTCGTGGTCTTGTGCGGAGACCCACCGAGTGCGAATCTCTGTCCCTGCACGGGGTCGCACGCTGTGACCCCACCCTCGTCGCGCCCCGGTGCCCTCGCACGCCGCCCAGAGCCACCGCATGGAGCTGCCGCCTGGATCCCCTACCATGCTGCATGGGTCCGCCACCATGACGCTATCCCGAAACTATGCCGCTGATACCTGTAATTCACCGTGCCACTTCCGTCTCCAACCGGAGCTCACAGGAACTGCTAGAAAATGAGGGGAAACGGCTGGAAAAAACCCCGGGGCTGCCCCGGACGCCCTGGGACTCGAAATTTCGATCTGAAAAGACCTTTGGAAATCTCAAATCTGGCTCCACACAAATATAGGCTTCTTTCGATGATTGGACAGAATTTTGATGTGAATAATATTTTTCAAAGATGGTTTCGGGAATTAAAATGACAAAAACGCAGGCCTGCCTCGATGGGTCTAGCCCGACACTTCATCAACGGTCTTCCGGAGTTGTCGTGCCTTGCCGGAGAGGTGGAGGAGAATGGAGGAGATCGTCGAGAGGGAAACTCCAGGGAGAGGATCTAAGGGAGAGAAGGGGGTTGGGGTGGTGTGTTTAAATAGAAAACACTTAAACCCCCTGTCCGTAGACCCCGTACCCGATTTTTTGGCGGGGTCGGGGTTAAGCCGCCCCTAGGTTAAAAACCAAGTTCTGAGCGCAACAGAGGTTTCAGATTTTTTATTCGAGACCCTGTTCAAAAGTTGTAAATTCCACGCCTGAGGCATCTAAATTACAAAAATTCCCTTGGGGGCGTTTTTCACAGTTGGCGCTTTCCCGACAAAATTTCAACTATCCTAGGTTAAACAGCATGCTCTGGACTCAGCGGTGCCCTCAATTTTCCAGTCTGAGCTACAGTATAAGAGTAATTCTATTTATTTAGTGCTTCCAGTGTGAACACATATCAAATTTAATTCCACCCACACAGGGGCTCGAAATCGCACACTGTCTGAACTTCCTTCTTTGGAATAACATCATGAAATACGAAAATTCTTATAGGGTCAAAATCTGGGTTCTTACATCATTACCTCCTTCATGTTTTTCATCCATAAAAAACTACAAAAACAACTTGGGATACTGAGCCTGCATCTGGCTATCCCACTACCAGGTGCTCTCCTACACCCTCACGTGTTGCCACAACACACGAACAAGAGGAATGACCCATCCACGTAGAGTCTGCTCCTGTCGGTCCTCAGTCGCCACCAGGTTCTATGTAAAGTTGGCTCCATCCTCGATGTCCATCTCTCCATAGTTGATAAATTGCGTGGGATCATGCACATATTTCCTCAGCTGCGACACGTGGAAGATGTTGTGCACTCTCTCCAGTAGTGGGGGTAGAGCATGACGAGAGGCAACCTCACCAACCCGGAGCATGATCTCAAAGGGCCCAGTGAACCATGGGGACAACATCCCTCCCGGGCCAATACTCCGCATTCCATGCCGCTGGGAGAATTTAAAAAAGACATGGTCTCCCTGCTCAAACTTCAAAGGCCTGCGATGTTGGTCCGCATAGGACTTCTGTCTGCTCTGAGCCGTCCTCATCTACTCACGAATGACCTGCACCTTTTCAATCATCACCTGAACCAACTCTAGGCCCACGAGGGAGGTCTCCCCAACCTCTGTCCAGCACAACAGTGACCTGCAGGGTCTCCCATAAAGGGCCTCAAAAGGTTCCATGCCAATAGTAGAGTGGTAACTGTTGTTATACACAAACTCTATAAAGGGAAGGTGATCCTCCCAGCTCTGTCCAAAGTCTAACACACATGCCCTGAGCATTTCATTCCAACACATGGATAGTGCGCTCGGTTTTCCCATCATTCTTGGGGTGAAAAGCTGTACTCATCTACAATTGAGTCCAGAATGCCTCCTATAGGCCTCACCGTAATCGCGACGTAAACCGCGTGTCATGGTCGGAGATGATCATTGAGAGTACTCCTTGAAGGTTGATGATATCTCTAACCTATAACTACCCAAGACCCTCAACTGAGCTCTGCTCCCTAATAGAAAGGAAGTGCGCTGACTTTGTAAGTCGGTCCACTATCACCCAAATGGAGTCGTGGCCCTTCACCATGCGCGGAAGCCCTGTGATGATGTCTATAGATATGCCATCCCACTTCCACTCTCGGATATCAAGGGACTGCAAAAAACCTACCGGAACCTAATTCTCTGCCTTAACCTGCTGATAGGTAAGTCACCGAGAAACGAACTCGGCTACGCTTCGCTTCATGCCAGACCGCCAAAACTGCCGATGAAGGTCTATGTACCTATTCCCCACACCAGGATGTACGACCATGGGAGAAGTGTGGAATTAACACCTCACCTCCTCCCGCGTCTCCACAGGTTCTACAGCTCATCCCTAGAATATGATCTCGTGATTCCCTCTTTATGAATACCCATCGGGTGGGTCGCCCATGGATATCTGATCACGTAGTATCTCACTGTCAAAGTCCACCAACTGTGACTCTATCACATGCTCAAGGAGCGAAGGATTCAGTGTCATCAACTGCAGAAAATTCATACCATCTTCCTCCACCAAGGTCCACTACAGGGAAGCCAACTGCTCTGAAGCATCCTACACGAGACGAGCCTGGGACATCCTACTAAGGAAATCTTCTATAACATTTCCATTCATGGGAGTGTAGACTATCTCGAAATCATTGTCCTGTAGAAACTACAACCAGAATCTCTATCTCATGTTAATATCTCTTTGAGTAAAGACGTACTTGAGGCTCTGATGGTCTGAGTAGACCACAAAATGCTCACCCAAGAGGTAGTGTCTCCATAACCTCAAAACGAAAATGACAGCTACCAGCTCCATGTTTGGAGTCGCATAATTATGTTTGTGGGGTATCAAATGCCTCGACCCATATGCAATCACTATGCATTACTGCATCAGCATGCACCCGAGACCAGCTTTTGAAGCATCACAATATATGATGAACTCAACACCCACCTCTGGCGCCTCAACACCGGAGCACTAGTCAGCAAGTACCTCAACTCTTATAAGGCCTTCTATCACTGATTATTCTACATAAACTGTTGTCCCATCCGCATCAATGCGGTAAAAGGGGCATTAATCCTTGAGAAGTACTCCATGAACTTCTTGTAGTACCCTTCCAAACCAAGGAAACTCCGCACCTCAGACACATTCTTGGGTGGATCCAAAGAAAGAATTTCCTCTATCTATGCGGGATCCACAGTCAATCAATGTTCTGTAATGACGTGCCCCAAAATGTGAACCTCGTGAATCCAGAACTGGCACTTCAAGAGCTTCCTGTATAGATGGTGCTCTTGAATTAAGTCAAAGACCATCCTCAAATGCTTCACATGCTCCTCCTCTGTCACTAAGTAAATGAGTATGTCATCAATGAATATAACCACAAACCGGTCCAAGTACGGCTGGAAAATCTAGTTCATAAAATCCATTAAGACGGTAGGGGAATTCGTCACACCAAAGGGCATCAACAGAAACTCGTAGTGCCTATATCAACAACGGAAGTCCATCTTCGGGATATCGGCCTCTCGAACCCGCAACTGGTTGTAGCCAGATCGAAGATCAATCTTCGAGAACCACTTTTCACCTCGCAACTGTTCAAAGAGGTCTTCTATCCTCGGAAAAGGGTACTTGTTCTTT
This sequence comes from Viscum album, assembly GCA_963277665.1. NCBI lineage: Eukaryota > Viridiplantae > Streptophyta > Magnoliopsida > Santalales > Viscaceae > Viscum > Viscum album. The sequence goes on from OY728167.1 coordinate 955,573,899, forward strand.
ATCATGGCCTGATTTAGGTGATGATAATCTATGCAAAGTCATAGGCTCCCATCTGTCTTCTTCACAAACAAGACCGGAGCTTCCCAAGGGGACACACTAGGCTAGATGACTCCCTTCTCACGAAGGTCATCCAACTTAGGTCATAGATCCTGATGCTCTGTGGGTGCCATCTGATATGATGCACAGGATATCGGAGTAGTCCCCGGCTGTAAGTCGATACAGAACTCCATCTCTCACCTAGGAGGTAGTCCCGGAACATCCTCGGGAAAAACATCCATGTAGTCCTCTACAACGGTAGGGATACAAGTGCATGTAGCGTCTGCTACTCTAAGAGCCATGCTCGGCAACTGATGAGAAAAAGGTCATGGTCTCCTACTCAGAGAACTCGTCTACTCTACCATGAGGTCTCGTTCACCAAGGATAGTAAACGTCATCCTGTCAGAATATACCCATCTGAATTGTCTACGATGACAATTGATCTGGGCGTGAACCATGGAAAGCCAATCCATGCCAAAAATAATGTCTTAAGGTTTTATTGTGATGATTAGTAGGTACCATGTGAAACTCTCTCCACTAAAAGATAGTTCGCACTGTCTACAAATAAAGGTCACCCATGTGGCACTTCCAATAGGAACCTAGAGACTAAGTGCAGGTGTCAGTGCCTCTACGTGAAGCTCCAACACCTGTACCAACAGCACTGATACAAAGGAGTAGTTTTTGCCTATGTATACTATACTGATGTAAGTTTTGACTAATCACAAAGTGTGCCTCAGACCATCTTGTGCGCTGGAGGGTCTCGAACACCCATGGCCTGAAGCAGCCCACAGCCCCGATTGCTAACTCCCAAAGCCTAGCATCGGCCACCTAGTGGTGGCGGTGGATGGATCTCAAAACGTCGTCCTCGACCTCTTGGTCCTACCGATATTCATGTTCCACCTCCCTGAGGACTACCCATTCCCCGCCTAGGTGACCCTTGGTCATGGCGTTGCCTCTGCCTCTGTGTTGCGCTCACTGCCTTCCACAGCTGATCTGTACCCATAGTTGGGAAATCCGGTGCTAGATGACCCCGACTGTCACAAGTGTAACATCAGCTCTCTCCCGTATCCCTTGGTTCCCTACGAAGCCACTGAGGTGTATGACCCTCGCCATGGGTCGACTCACGGAAGGGCCTCCTCGGCTGAGGCCCAGCTTTCTGTCATCTGCCTGCTGAAGACTTCGCTCTAAAGTGGCAACTGCTAGGTCCTGCCATCTGGAAACCCTCGGCCAGGAAGCTCTCAGTCACAAGCACCCGCTCTTGCACCCCAGTGTATGTAGAGATGAAAAAGGGTACCATTCTAGCATGGATCTCCCTATGAAGACCCTACTCGAACATCTTCGCTCGGAATTAGCTGACGCGGATCATGTCCTTCGAGTAGCGTGTACGATCAGTGAACCAGGACGAGTACTGAGACACATACATACCCCCTACTTCATCTTCAGAAGCTCCTAGATTTTAATGGATCTTAAACACAAGGGGGGTAATCCTCCCAAAAAAGCTGCTAGAAGACATCCCATGGGAGGGACGACTCGTCATGGGTCTGCATCACCGAACCCCACCATCGCCCGGTTGTCCCAAGGAAAAGCTGGCAGCTAGGGCCACCATCTAGTCTAGTGGGGTCTGTACCATACTGAAGAGCTATGCCACTGACTCAAGCTCGTCCTCCAGTACCTGGGAATCCGGGTCCCCGCATAACCTCGACGGCCTCTAACGCTGGATGTCTCATAGCGCGCTCAGTCTGCGCGCAACCTCGGCCTGAGCTATTGGTACTAACTGCCTCTCTCTAGATGGAGGGGCTCCTACTGAAGAACTGGGTAGAATGGAATCATTTGAGGGTCCCTGAACCGATGCCTCATCGCTCACCCGATCATCGTCACAAACCGGAGAGGGTAGCATGGCTGGCTTCTGTCATGGAGGCATCCAGAAAATTATCAAGGGATACCGCAATTAGATGAGCATATATATAAAACAGTCATAACATAGGGGAGGTGACTCAAACAAAAACAGTCAAAGACTCCGTCCTACAAGATTCATGTTCTAATGTTCCCTGCAACAAGTGTCTCGGCATGTCGAGCCGACAAGAAGTTTTTCATGGTCCTGATGAATGGATACGTCGGCCGCCCGTACCATCACTGGACTCCCTGGCCTGAGAGCCACTCTCGAGACACGTCGACATCTTTTCCCTAAATACCAACCAATTACTTTTTAGGGAATTATGAACAACGTCCCATGGAACGAACCACCACTGATACCACTTTTTCATGACCCGACCATATCGGTCCCGAGCCGCAACTACCTCAAGCCCGCCTCCATAGGCCAGAGGCTGGAGACCAGCGCCGATGGCATAACATTTTTGGGGAGGCCTTTGACTAAGTACCTGTAAACATGCACACACAACCCACTTGATGTAGAAGTGCAGAGTAAAAAAAGAAAACCACAACACAAACAGCTATAACCCAACCACATTCATGCATCAACCACTAAATAGAGGAAGTAAAGTTCTTAAAGTACCGACAAGTAAACTACCGACAAGTAAACTAAATAGTAAAAAGGTAAAAACATGCACCCAACCACAATGGAGCCACAACCCGGAAACATGTAACAAAAGGAAACAACTAGATAGATCCCCACCTAAAAAATTTGGCATGACCACAACATGTTGTCTGAGCTCATGTGACCTCTACGCTCCTTCGTAGTCACGATCAAGTTTTCTGTCATCTGCAAGGTCACACCAGGTGCGGGCATAGCTCAAGTAGGGGTGAGTATAAAGATACTCAGTAGGATGCCCCAAATGAACGAGGGAGAAAAAAGGAGGCACTAAATAGGTGATCAGTAGACAGAACCAGAACTGTAAAGAGAGTGCAGCTCAACCCAACAAGAGGAAGAAAGTAAACTCATCCAAATGCAAGGAGCTAGGAAAGGTGATAAGACGAGATTCTCATTGAGTCTTCGCTAACTATTGTGGAAGAGTGGACTCGTCCAACCAAGAGGAGCTAATCATGGAAAGCACATGGCATACTCCGCGCGTCTTCGCCCCTCATAGAAAGAGAGTAACTAAACCCAAGGAGTGGGAACCGAAGTCAGGTGTATATGTATATATGCTCAACAAAGAACCCAAATGAGTGTGTAAGGGGATATCTATCTCCAAGATCAGCCTAGGAAGAGTCACCAACAGCTCTAGGGATATCCAACACTGAACCCAAATGTACCATACATCAACCTAGGAGGTACAAGTCAAAGGGGTTCAATCACTGCACCTCGATACTATCCTCTTTGGGCGACAATGACTCGCCCGCACAACTTTTAGGTCGCGTCGCAAGGACGGGTCTCAGTGGGAAAAGCACCCCTTATCCTCGCATGTCCTAAGGTCATGTCAAAGCTTTCACATCGTCAATTCGTACAACCAAGGATCCCGTTCTGGTAGTCATGGAGAAAAAAGTCACTGACTAGCCCCGTAGAATGGTCTGATCCTAAAAAAAGCCATTGGGTAACCCACTTCCCATCCCACATAGAGGGTAAACCCCAAGAGGTCATTGGGTAACCCATTACCTAGCCCCGCTAGAGGGTAAACCCTTGGAGGTTATTAGGTAACCCACTTCCCAGCCCCGCTGGAAGGTAAACCCATAGAGGTCATTGGGTAACCCACTGCCCAACCCCGCTGGAGGGTAAACCCAGATAGGTCAACGGGTAACCCACTTCCCAGCCCCGCTGGAGGGTAAACCCTAGAAGTCATCCGGTAACCCACTGCACAGCCCCGTTGGAGGGTAAACCCTAGTAAGTGAACGGGTAACCCACTGCCCAGCCTGGCTGGAGGGTAAAACCTGATAGTTCGACGAGTAACCCACTGCCCAGCATCGCTGGAGGGTAAACCCTAATACGTCATTGGGTAACCCACTACCCAGCCCAGCTGGACGGTAAAACCGAAACCGGTCCAATAGCTCTGCATTGCTTGTGCTATCACTGGGGGGTCACCGACATCGCAACTGCACGATGGTTCAGAGTGCGTTGAGGAAATCTCCATCCAATGCCATTCCATTCTTCCACATTTAATAAGATCTAAAATGAGGATTCGTACACCCCCAACAGATCAAACCACTATAATCTTCATAGAGAACCATGCAAGATAGACTACTCATTAGACAGGAACGGACCCCCGACAGAAAAGACGTTCGCCACTACTTTAGGCTCGCATGGTTTCTTTTAAGGCCCACTCTCGGCCCCGAAAGAGGTCGGGCGGACTGCGCCATTGCGATGGCCCCTGAAAAACACGTCAAATCGACTATTCAACCACCCCGAACGGATGCCTGATGAAAACGTAGCAAAACGTTGCACGTCGCTTAAAAGACGGCATGTAGGGCCCACGTATCAAATCCAACATCAACATCTGAAACCACCCTGAACCACTTTGTCTCGTTTCTAGGGTGACAATGCTACTGACAGTGCCATAAACAGACTCCGGAGGTTTCTACACCATCTGGGAGAAGAATCCCGGCATAGTACTTAATGGGCGTGTTGAACCACATGACCTCCTCTCAGGAATTAAAGATCCCTGAGACCATCTCAAAAGCTTCATCTCGAGCCCAGTATATCACTTCTGTAGATGGAACGCAAATCAGGACACTTGTATTGAATGTTAATGGTGTCCAAAGAGGAGGGGACGACCCCCCCCCCCCCCTTCGCTAGACTGGCCTGGCCCGGCCGGCCAGGCCCGCAACGCCGGCCCACGGCTCAACCACGCGGCCCCGATGATGACCCCGTGTCCACCCAGTGCTGACTTTCCATGAGGGCTCTTTTTTGTCTCGCACAAAGACCTACCGAGTGCAGGTCTCTGTACCCGCATGGGGTCTCGCGCCGCGACCCCTCCCTCGTCGCACCCCGACAAGCTTGCCTGCTGCCTGGAGCCACCGCCTGGAGCCGTCACCTAGAGCCCCAACCACTCCGCCTCGGTCTTCCACTCCGCCACCGTCCCGGAACCACGCCGTCACCTAGTAGAACGCCTCCTACCGCCGTCTTTTCCTGCCGGGGCTCCTTGGAACCACTAGAAAAAGGGGAGAAATGGCCGGGAAACATCCCAGGGCTGCCCCAGACGCCCCGGGACTCGATATTTTGATCTGAAAAGACCATTGGGAAAATGAAATCGTGATATTAAAAAATATGGGCTTTTCTGGAAAATCAGACAACATTTAAATGGTAATAATCTCATTCAAAGGGGGTTGAAAAAATTAAAACGACAAAAGTGAAAGCCTACCTCGATGGGCGTAGCCCGACACTTCACCCAGGGTTTGCCGGAGATGTCGCACCTCTCCGAAGAGGTGGAGGAGAGGGGAGGAGTTTGTCAAGATGGAACCACCTAGGAGTGAAGATAATGGGGAGAAGAGGGTGGGGGTGGTGTGTTTAAATAGAAAACACTTAGACCCCCCGCCAGTAGACCCCATACCTGAACATTTGGCGGGGTTGTGGTTAAGCCGCCCAAAGGGTAAAAACCACGTTCTGAGCACAACGGTGGTCTTAGATTTTTAATTCGAGCCCTTATTCAAAAGTTGTAAAGTCCACGCCCGAGGTTATTAAATTACAAAAATTCCCCTGGGGGCGTTTTTCGCAGTTGGCCCGCGCCCCGCAAAAATTTTACCTCTCCTAGGGTAAACGGCACGCTACAGACTCATCGGTACCCTTGGTTTTCCCATCCGAGCTAACTTTTAAGAGATATTATGTTTATTTAGTGTATCTAGTGTGAACTCACGTCATAATTAATTCTGGCCACACCGGGGGTCAGAATCACACGCCTTCTGAACGTCCTGCTTTGGAATAACATCAAGAAATACGCAATGTCTTATAGGTTCAAAATCCTAGTTCTTAAAGGGTTGTGGTATGTTGTTGAACAGAATATCATGGATCTGGTAGTGGAATGGAGGGGGACTCATAAGAAATTCCCACAATGATACTTTTTTTATTTTCACAAACTCTTTATTCTATGGGATTATTTCCAATCATGGAGTCTAGTTTATTTGTCTTTATTTACCTAAATGATATGTGTTCTAATTTTATGTTAAACTATGATTTCTTATATTCCACTTAATTACTCTAATTTTTTTAATTATAATTATTAGTGAAAGGCTATAATATTGAGGGTATAGTCTCCAAATCGTCAAAATTCATACCCTCATTTCTAGTTGGTATCCACATATGTACATATAATTATTAATGTATTTTGGATTTTGGTAATATAATAGGTTCTTTGGGTCGGTGCATTACATTAATCAAAACACATTTTGTTCAAAAAAAAATAGCATTTGTTTAATAAAAATTCATAGATAATATCAACCTAAAAATATTGTAAATAATGGATAACCTTATCCCAATAAATTATATACATTATTATATACATTCATGACCACGATATATCAATAAAGATATCATGTATCTTTCTTTTGAGGCTTCCAAACCAAGAAAACATTCTTAATAAATTGTTAGGTGTAATAAAGATACTCATTTTATATGATAGTATTTCTATTTTTCATGAAGATATTGTTGATTAAATAAGGTTTCCTTATGACTTTTCCATTCCATCATGTTTTGAAAATCACAAACACTCTATATAATGGAAACATTTCCTCCTATATTCTATATTCCTAAGGAAAATTTTCCTTCCCCAAAAAAATTTATCCTTACCTTTTTTTTCATTGTTCATGTCATAATTTCAATAAAACTAACTCATTTTATTTCTATGTATAAAATTAGGTTTTCTATATAAAACCTCAAAATATTATAAATACATAAACATAGAGAATTCTGTTTTCAGGGTCTGAATTCCGGTTCTGAATTCACTGAATTCAGACTCCGAACTTTCTGAGTTTAGACATCAAATTATATGAATTCAGACTCCGAATTCTTATGAATTTAGATTCCGAATTTCCTTGAAATTCATATTCTGGAATTCTATTGAATTCATGTTCCAAATTATATTGAATACAGAATCCGAATATTCATGTATTATAGACACCAAATGTGTTTTTGGTTAGACTCCGAACTTTTATTTTTCCTTACACTCCAAAAAATGGATTTGGTTAAGCAACCATATTTTTTTATTACTCTTGTTATAGTTATAAATAGATGTTGTGCTTTATGTTTCTAACCAACCATTTTTTGAGTGACACTTCTACATATCCATCCAAAATTCAAGGAAAAATATGACCGTTGGAGGAGGGAGTTGACCATTTAAGATGTTCCTATAAATAAGTGCTCATTTGAATGAGATCATAACTTTGATGAACAGTTCTATGACTATAGAGATTATATGCTGTGAAGTGATTTCTAGAGGGAGGATTTCATGATTTTTGTGTACTGAACATCTTGTTCAGAATTTCTTTGTGTGGTTTCGAATGTTGCTGAGTACATTCGATGGCTTCCGGGGATAGGAAGACAGAGGTTCTGACTACCCTGATGTTCTAGGGCTTGCAGGGATAGCAAGACAGACTCTGATATTCACATTGAGGGCTTACCCTCATGTGGGTAAGATAGAAATTCTTGAAACTATAATTCAAGGGACCTTTATCCAGGGTTGTTGGATACCATTATCTTTGGGTTAAAACATTTTCTATTTGTTACGCGTATTGTTCCATTTTTTCCGCTGCATTTTGGTTGTTAAATAAATTATAACTATCTTATAATTTCTTATACTTATACTCTAATTAGTAAGATTCTATACGCTCTACGGTAAAATATTTATCTTTTTAAACTTTTCTTATCTTTCATTTCTGGATCCACATTTCTAGAATCAAGAAAGTTTTTAGAACTAAGAGGTTTTTTTAATTTACCTTGTTTATCATTGTTAAAAATTTCCATCTTTTAATGTTCCTAATTATTTTTTAAAGTATAAAATTAATCCCACACTTGTATATTGAGCATCTGCATCATCCTTTCGATCCTACATTTGGTACCATAGGAGGTATCTGAAATAATTATATTCACATAAAAGTTTTCAAGCTCAAGTTTATCATTGTTCTGTATTTTCTTTTCTTAGGATATTTTTATCCTTGTTTACAGACTTTTATTACTGACATGTTTGTGTAAAAATATTTTCATTGAGATGGAAGGAATGAATGTTGGTTCAATTGAAAATGTTAATCCTACTAGACCACCTATTTTTTATGAGAATGATTATGAATATTAAAGATATTGTATAAAGACTATTGTTATTAACACTCGAGTGGAAAACTTTGTTATGCTTACTGGAGATTAAAAGATTCTTGATATGGAAGTCAGAACTCTTACTAATCAAGAATAGTTAGAATATCAACTAAACTACATGGTATACAGTACTTTGTTGTGTTCCATGACAAGGAATTTATATAGCAAGATTTCTTCTTGTGAATCAGCAAATTGTATTTGGAAGAAGCTTAAAGTAACTCATTTTGGAACTTCCAATGTTATTGAAACTAGAATAGTTGTGCTTAGAGCTATGTACCATGGGTTTTTATTTCCTTATGAAGAACCTATATGTCAAGTACAATAGATATTTATGACTATTCTCAACAACTTTCAATCCATGGGTGAAATTGTTTTGGATTATTATACACTTATAGACAAGATTATAGACATCAAGCATAATTAGTGAGAATCCAAGATGACAACTATAAATGAGGATAGGAAAGTCTCATAGATCACTCTTGATGAGATTTTTGGAACACTTCTTCAACATGAGAATAGAATGAAGAGAGATACTAATAGTGTTAAGAAGAAGAATGGGAATGGAAGTGTTTCTTTTACAACTACTTCAAATCATATGAAAGGCAATACTCCTGAGAAAGTTACAAGATCTACGTCTAATAAGTTCCCTATTTTCTCTAAATCTGGTGAAAGTGAACATTCTGAGAATGAACTAGATAATATTGCTCGAAGTATGAACATGATAGTTGGGAAAAATGATTATTAGTATAAATACAAGAAGAAAGAAACAAAGGATAAGAAAGACTTTGAAGTCAATTGTTATGAATGCAAAAGTGTTGGACATATAAGGCTAGATGTTCTTATGCTTAATAGAAAAGTTATAATGGAAATGAATTCTAAAAAGAAAAGAAATAATTACAACAAAGATAATGCTAATAAAGTTTTGAGTCAAATGACACTTGGAGTGCTAGTGGTGGAGACTCTTCTGATGAATCCTCAGATTACGAATCTTCTGGATAGAATAATATTTGTCTAATATCTAGAATACTTATTGAAAATCATTATTTATTAGAAAAGGTACACAATGATGAATCCATCGCCAATGTATTGTTGAATTCTAATAATAGTGATAGAAAATACTATGATTCCACTGATAGAGAATCTACTTTTTATGAATATAATACTTTACCTACCAATGAAGAAGTTTCTAGGTTTCCTAAGCTCCTTGAGAATGAAAATTCTAAAGTCAAGGATAATATTGATAAAGAAAATTCTAGAATTTCTATTCATACTAAGGAAATATTGGAACTTTCTAAAGATCTTGATAAGAAAACCATTGATATTGAATGTATTTTAAAAAACCTTGATGAAGTTAATTTTGAGAAGGATAAACATTCTAAGGATCAAGAAAAAGTAATTTATATGAAAAATGTCATTGACCATAACTCTAGTGCTAAAAAATATGTTTTTGAGGATAATAACTTAGTTATTAGACTAAAGTAGGAAATATTTTTCTTTGAGGAAGTGTTTTTCAAACTTTTCCTTTGGTAAGGAAAATTTTGATAAAATGTATTCCCAAATTCGACCTCTAAGGAATAATTTTGGATTTGGTTATAATAGTTCAAAACAGATTTTTAGTAATAATTATTTTGTTCCTCAAGGTTCTCATTTCTGCACTATGTGTCAGTGTGGTGGGAATTAGGAAATAAATTGTTCCTTAAATAAAACCCAATCTTCAGGTTTTCATAAAGCGTGTTGTTCAATGATAATATGGATTCTTAAAATTTTGCTTTCTGATGTTTCTGGATCCAAGAATGTTTGGGTTCTGAATGTTTAACACTCTCATTCTCAAGAAAGGAAGGATAATACCAACAATAATATATGGTACATGGATAGTGGTTGTTCCTGGCATATGACTGGTAATAAAAACTTATTTGAAAATATTTTCAAGACAAAATAAGGAAAAGTAACTTTCAGAGATAATGCTAAGGGATAAATTATTGGTATAGGTAACATTGTTATTCTTGGAAAAACATTGATTTCAAATGTTTTATTTGTTAACGGTCTTAATCATACCCTCATTAGGATAAGTCAATTATGTGATGAAGGATACCTTGTGATTTTTAGGAATGAAAAGTTCTTACTACATAATTCCAAAGAATAGTTTATTCTTTCTTCTCATAGGCAAGAGAATGATTACACATTAAACATATAGGACCTTACAAGCCAATATATACCTTTCCTTAGTGCAATGTAAGATCATTCTTGGATGTGGAATATAAGGTTAGGAAACTGTAGCCTTAAGAACCTATGCAAACTCTGTAATAAAAGTCTAGTTAAGGATATACCAGAGCAAAGATTTGATTCTTCAAAAGTTTTTTATCCTTTCCAATATGGAAAGAAACATAAATAATGTTTTAAATAAGTTCGGGAAGTCTCAAAAACTGATGCATTACAGTTAGTGCATATGGATCTTTTTGGTCCAACACGAACTGGAAGCATTAGAGGAAAATATTATGTATTTTTCTTAGTTGATGATTACACTAGATTTACGTGGGTCTACTTTATAGAAAATAAATCTAAAGATTTTTCATTATTTAAAAAGCTTAGATCCCAAGATAAAAATGATAAAAACTTTCCTTTGATAACTATTCATAGTGATCGTGGAGGAGAATTTCAAAATTCTGATTTTAAAACTTTTTGTAGTAGAAAAGGCATTACTCATAACTTATTAACACCCAGTACACCTCAACAATATGGTGTTGTTGAATGAAGAAAGTAAACTCATCAGGATATAATAAGAACCATTTTGAGTGAATATTCTATAGCCAAACATTTTTTGGCTAAAGCTGTAAGTACCACTTGCTATACTATAAATCATGTTTTGATTAGACCTTTTCTTAATAAAACTTTTTATGAGTTATGGAATTGTAGGAAACCTGGACTTTCCTACATCAAGGTTTTTGGTTGAAAAGTATTCATTCTGAATACTAAAGATAGTCTACTCTAATTTTCAATCAAAATCTGATGAAGGATTTTTTTTAGACAATTACACAACTTCTAAGGCTTATAGAGTTTTCAATAAAAATACTTGTATTATTGATGAAACAGTACATGTCAAATTTGATGAAACTAATCCTTGTGTTTGTAGACAACCTCAACCTACATCTTCGGATGTGTTTTAAAAAAGTAATTATCAACCATTGTTACAAGATTATTCTGATAAAGAAAATGTTAAATATAATATTTCTTAATAATTTACCACAGAGGACTTCCTACCTTATGATGATGAACATGTTTTACAAAACCCAATTCAGTTGTTTCTAAAGAATCATCCCAGTAATAGTATCATTGGTGATGTAAATCAACCTGTAAAGACTAGATGTTTCTTAAGAAATGAAGTTGAACATAAATCATTACTTTCTCAATTAGAACCAAAAAGCACTGTTGAAGCTTTAGGTGATAATGATTGGATAAAAGCTATGAAAGATGAGATAAATGAATTAGAAAGGAATAAAGTCTGGACCTCAGTTGGAATACCGAAGGAAACTTATGTTATTAGAGTAAAATGAGTCTTTAGAAATTAATGTGATGAAAATGGAATCATAGTAAGAAGTATATATAGATTGTTTGTTAAAATCTATAATCAACAAGAAGTAATAGACTGTGAAGAAACCTATGCTATAGTATCTAGACTTGAATCTATTCATATTCTACTTGACTTTGAAGCATTATTCAATTTCATACTTTTTCAAATGGATGTTAAATGTGATTTACTTAATGTTTTTGTACAAGAGGATGTTTTTATTGAAAAAACTCATAGTTTTGAATATTCAAAACATTTTAAACATGTTTACAAACTTACCAATGCTTTTTATGGAATTAAGCAAGCCCCTCAAGCTTCATATGATAGACTGAAATGGATTTTTTCTTCAAAATAATTATGTTAAGGGAAATGTTAATCTATCCCTTTTTATAAATAAAGATAAGAAAAATGTTTTGATTGTTCAAATTATATTTGATGAAATTATATTTGGTAAAAACTCAACAATCTTTAAATGATTCCACTGCAAATATAATTAAATATGAGTTTGAAATGAGTATGATGGGTGAGTTATCATTTTTCCTTTATTTTCGAAAATCTCAAAAACTAGAAGGAACTTTCATATCCCAATATAAGTTTATTATATATCTTCTTAAAAAGTATGGATATTACAACACAAAGACTATATGTACTACCAGTGGTACCTTAAACTCACTTGATCTAAAAGAAGCTAGGAAACCATTAGATCAAACATCTTTTAGAGGTATGATAGTAAATCTACTATTCTTGATATCTAGTCGTCTAGAATTAATGATATTAGTATGATTATGTGCAAGATATCATCCTAATCCTAAGGAATCTCATTTATAGGTAGTGAAAATTATTTTTTGCTACTTAATGTGAACCATGGATCTATGAATCTTTTGCAGTTCTAGAAATTATTTTGTTTTAATTTTTTTTTAGATGTTGACTTTTGTGGATGTAGAATGGATAGGAAAAGTGCATCCAGAACTTTTTATTTCTTAGGATATTCATTAGTTTCTTGGTCATGTAAAAATTAACACTCAGTAGAACTTTCCACTATTGAAGCGTAATATGTAGCAGCTGTAAGTTGTTGTGCTCAAGTATTGTGGAAGAAAAACACACTCACATAATATGGTATGAGTTTTTCCAAAACACAAATATTATGTGATAAAACTAGTGCCATTTTCATAAATAAAAACCATGCACATCAATCTTGTAAAAAACACATATATATTAGGTATCACTTTCTTTGGGATCACATATAAAAATGAGATATCATTCATTAATTTATCAGAACCCAAGATCAACATGCTGATATTTTCAAAAAATCCTTTCCCTCTGATAGATTTGAATATATTAACCAGATTTTAGGAATGATAACAGTAAGGTAATCTTCTATGTTAACTTTCTGTTGAAACCATTCACCTTATAGTAAATAACTCTTTTTCATAGGGGGGAATACATTTGTTTATTAGATTTATAAAAATTTTCATAGCCTAATTTTTTTTGTCAAATGTTTCGTACTTAAAATACTCATAATCAATATTTTTGTACATATAATTTTTTTGATGAAGATCTTCGTACATAAAATTTTCATAATAAAGATTTTCTTACTTAAAATTTTTGTTATGAAAATTTTCGCACTTAAACGTTTTGTAATAAAGACTTTCGTACTTAAAAATTTCATAATGATGATTTTCGTGCATAAAATTTTCGTAATGAATATTTTCATACTTAAAATTTTTGTAATAATGATTTTTGTACATAAAAGTTTTGTAATGGAGATTATCGTATTGAATATTTTTGTAATCAAAATTTTTGGAATCTAAAGTTCTTCGAGAATAATTTTCATCATAACGAATAATCTTCCTCGAAATCTAAAAGGTATGTTTCGTTTCTCAAATTTTTGTAATCATATTTAACTTGTTGGTATTTTCATCTGTTTTTAAAATTTTTGTATTCTCTTTTCCTTGAATCCGAATGTTTTTATTAAAATCCTCAAAAGATAAAAATCCATCAAAATTATTCGTCAATCATTTTTTAAGCCGTTATATCTAATCAGAATGTTTTTCAACCTTTTTATTTAATATGGAAGTTAATTCATCGACTCAAACACCTATATAAAATATGCCTGATGGATTTCCCACATATAAAGTCAAGCCTTCACATGATGATGCTCTGACCCTCTTACATAATCTCGTTCCGAATCTTCAAGGTTTCCTCAGCTCCGAATGTCTATTAAAGCTTCGTCTCAAAAAGAAATATCATACATAAAGGAAATCTCTAAATTGAAGGTTTACAGAGAAAGTGTGGTTCATCTAAATTTCTTTACTATGTATTATTACATTATCTCTAAGAATATAAAGATAAATGTGTAAGAGAGTGTTTTCATTTCAAAACCGAAAGTACATGATCCGGTGTATCTGGAGTTGCTGATTGAATTCTATAAGACAATAACTTTTTTCAACGAAAAAGGTAGGAGCTAGTTTTATTTCAAGTGATACGGGAAAACATATTCACTTTCCTACTCCAAGAATGAAATCTTCATTGGTATTCCCTATGAATGAGAAGCACAGTTATGCTCATATAAGCTTATTGATGTTCAAAAATGTTTTATTAAATAAAAAACCATGTATTTTCTTGGCCGTTCAGAGGTAAAGACTCCAATGATTCTTCACCTATCTACATATTTTCAGATTCATTAATTTTGGGTTCAAATATTCATAATTTTGTGAAAATATCGTAAGTATACATTAAAGGAGAGCGGAATCTACATTCTAGATTTCATGGTAAACATAAAAGAGATAATCCTGGTTATGAATATCTTTGTTATAATTGAGAACATAAAGAATGGAAATTTGAATTCTCAGATTATTATGTATCCAGTCATTCTGCGAAAGATGATTTTTTGGTGTTTAGAATCCTCTAAAATTCATTGCAAATCTAACTCCAGAAATTGAAAAGTCATGTTTCTGAGTGATGACACCTTGGGAAAGGGTTAATGTTGGTTATTTCATAGAATCTGAATAATTATATGATTTTCTTTAACAGGAAGTTGAAACTCTTTCAAGGAAACAGGTGGTGGCTGAAACCTCTAAAAAGGGTGGAAGGAAGAGGAAGCTGAAGAAAGTGGAAGAGAAGAAAAAAAACTCTAGTGGAAAAGGAAATTCAGTTAGCACCCCCCAAATCTAAAGAAAAAAAACTTATCCTAATGAGGTAATAGAAATGTGGAGAGAAGACAAGAAAAATCAGAAATATGGGGAGCCTAAGTTTGGTCTGAACCATATTGAGGCAAAATCATTATAAGAAAAGGCAGGTAAAAAGATTGAGAATCAAGAAAAAGAAAAGAAGCAGAAGAAAAAATGGTCTAAGGTAGAGATAGTCCAATCACTTCTTAAAGATACTGAGAAAACATCTGATAATATTCCTGTACTAGAATCCTTTTTGATAGAATTATTACTAGAGGCTCTAGGAAATAAGTTTGTGACTCCAGAAATAGTACAAGAAAAATAAGCAGAAGAAAAAGTAGTAGAAGAAGTAGAAGAAGAAGGAAGTGGTGATACTAAAGATTTGATAAAGCAAGTATATAATTTTATTGATAAGTAAATATCTTTTGAAAAGTTATCATTCCAAACCTCTAAAGTTAAGTCTTGAAAACATGATACCTCAAGGAAAGCTGAGATGAGTGGAGAAGAAGTGAAAAATGTGTCTGAAGAATAAATATTCAACAATGATTTCTTTCAGCCAAAAGATGCTGAGGGAGTAGCTGAGAAGGTAAATGTAGATGAAGATAAAATTGTGAAACTATATGATAGTGAACACGAATCACCAAATCAAGAATAAGTAATTAACAAATATGATAAGCGAAAAAAGTGTTTTTTGATACACCTGGAAAAGCAGTAGTGAAGAAGAAAGAAGTGGGTGCTTCATTGAAGAGGAAATCTGCTGATTTAGAAAAAGAATCCTCACCAAGCAAAATATCTTATTTGGAATCGTCCTCTCTTGGACATGATTTTGTAGTCTAGTGTTTGAAAAATCTTGTTGGAACTATCCCTCTATTTTCAAGTATATAATCCAGATGCCAGATGCTTCAGTATTTCTTAAATCAACAATCATATTCACTGTTCATGGTGATGAATAAGTGCATCAAACATGAGGCCGATTTCAAAAACATTTACATAAACTAAGAGTCCCACATAAGATAGTACAATAAAATGACTATATGGTCAAAGAAAACTATAGAAGACATGAGAATTCTTGATGAATTCCAAGAAAGTTTCAAGGATGAATTTGACACTTAAGATGTGAAGATCAAGCATCTCACAAATAGTTTTGAGGAAAGGCCAACTCTAGAACAGAATTCTCAGATGCATGAAGTGAAAGATCTGAATTGTAAATTATATTCAGTTTCTTAGAGTTGGGAGAGGGAAAGAGATCTTAGAATAAAACTTGATGAAAAATTTGCTAAGCATGAAGAAGTTCTAAATGGTCAAGAAAAATCTCTTTAGGATCAGAAAAAAAATAAAATCCTTATAGAAAAAAACATAAGATCATGACCAGCTTCTAAAACATGTGGAGGAGGATCTCAAGGAACTAAAGAAGCTCAAAACCATAGTGAAAAAGTTGTTGCCGAAGGAGAAGGAAGGATAATATTATTCAATTCCGATCTTTTGTTGTATTTCTTCCTTGTATAAATTTTTCCATTCTTAATGAAATTTTTGGTTTCTCGTCTTTTGTTTGTTTAGTACTAATATTTGAGGTACCATATTTTCTTTTCCATTCCCTTTAATCCTTTTTAAAAATCACAATGGGGTAGAAAAGAATGTTAAAAAAAGAATACAAAGTAAATGAATTAATTTTTCTAAGTATGGGGGAGTTCATCTATGGGGGAGTTTTAATCTAAGAATATTTTTGTATGCAATAAAATGCTAAGTCTCAATCCGAAAATCAAGAACATGATCTTTTGTGTTTCCAAAGCCTAAGGGGGAGTTAGTCGTAATAACCATTTTCTATGTCACTAAAAAAGTGACCTACACCAACAAAAATTTTGTTCCAAATAATATACCTGTTGGTAAAAATGATAAATTCCAATAGATATATAATTTTTTTGTTATTTTTTATAAGCACCAACAAAAAATTTTACCAACACATACATCTATTAGTATTTACTATCTTATACCAATATATCTATTATTATCAATTAAACTTGTTTCTATATCTTAAAAATACCAACAATCGTCTTACAAAATGAATATATTTTTATAATTTATTTTTAATGAAAAATATTTTACTATTATACAAACACATTACAATAAATTATTCACCATCGAAAAATATTTTACTAATTATTTACTATATAAGTTTTCTATTTTTTATTACAAACAATTCATTTGTCCATAAAAATATGTGCATATATAATGAATTAAAATACTGATACTTTAATAATGTTTCATGAAATTATTATATACAATTTAAAATTACCAATGAATGAATCAAACATATATCGATTCTAACAAAATAAATAATGAACTTATAATGTAAAAAATATAGAATTGGATGTATTGACGATATGTAATTTATTTTAGAAATATATAATTTTTATAATAAGAATCATTTTATTTATTTATTAATATAATTCTACGAATAAATGTGCTCTGTTTATTAATATCATCCTATGGGTAAATGCGTGCCCCAAGTCCAAATCGTGGGAAGTTCATTTCAAAATCCCATACCTTGATAACCCTAAAATATACAGAGGAAGTCAAGCATGTGTTCATTTCCACATCATTCATCCCACTCCGGCTCATCGCTAGGGTTCATCCCACTTCGGCTTGTCACCACAGGGTTCAACCAATCAGTTCGTCGCCACATGGTTCATCTCCATTCGTCACTGCAAAGTTAACCCTTTCGGTTCATCGCTGAAATGCTCATCCCTGTTCGGCATACCCCCCAAATATGGAAATCATTCAAGCACCCACCAATATTTTCTATGATTTTACCCCCCCCCCCCCCCGTCTCATAGCCACACCATTCGTTGCGAGCTACATTCCCTTCAATCAATTTACCCTTTTGTTCATCGATCTCTCTCCCTCTTTAAGAACTTATTAGAAGTGAAAAAAATGTGAAATTTCTATTTCGATTTCCTTATTTTAGGCTAAACTAAATGATAACACCCACACAATTTGAATATTGAACAAAATACTTTTTAAGTCTCATTATAGGTCGAGATATAATTTTAATTCAACAAAAAAATTTATTCTATAAATTACAGTAAAGAATACAATTCACATAGAATTTTTACATCTGAAATTAGTGGAGATTTATTGTTTTATATATGAATGTACACATAATCATCCTATTAGGATATACATTCTTAATTCTTTGAATAATGATTTTTTTTATTTTATATAAGCTTACAATTAATTTTTTGTTTTGGCGTAAGAAATACCTAAATGACGTTCCTTTTCACTATTAATGCGTGATTACATTTCCTTATGATGTGTAAATGCAATATATTCATTTTATTATATGAGTTGTTTAATAGGATATTTAATTTAATATCTTGAGTCCATTCTATTATAATTTTTTTTCAATGCATTCCTTATAGATTTAATTAGTTGAAATACGCATAAAATTTGATTATCTATATTGAATTGTATTTATATTTGGAACATCACAATGATATGTTTACATTATTATAAATTTTTCTGAATCATAGTATTTCATGGTAGGGGAATAATACTTTTGGGTTGTTTTCTTGTTCTTGTGTATGTAATGGACGTATTGGGGTTCCATGGTTTTATTATAGGTAGATTATTGGAATCTGGTCTTCAAGTTTGGTGGGATTTTTTTGTGATTCATGTTAATTGTGGTGCTTATAGTCCATTCATGTACCTTTTCAGGAGTTAATGTTGTGAATAATTTAATTGGAAAGCATGAGAAGAACAATTGAAGGTGATCTGGATGAGTGAAGAGTTCCAAGTTTCTAGATTCCTTTCCTTCAATAATAAGGTTTTATTCTTTAATTTTTCTATTATTTTCTCATATTGAGCTTCTTGTAGAAAATATTAAGGCTGATGTTTTCAGCATAAATGTGTGATAATACTGAGAAGTAATTATTATTATCTGTTAAATTAATTTTATAGTGCTATCAAATATAGCCTAGAAATGTTGCTCATGTCATGGTAGTGGCCTCATATTTTTCGGTTATGATATGGTTCTTGATGATGTAATGGACATTTTGGGGTTCCATAGTTTTACTAAAGGTTGATCCTTGGAATATTTTCTGGATGTTCTGTGGGATGTTTTCTGTGGTTTATGTTAATTGAGTTGCTTATAAGCCATTCATGGACTTCTACAGATTATTACATTAATTTTTTGATATTATGTTGAATTTGATATTTAGAGTTTATACAATTAATTGTTTTTAAAATTAATTACTTATAAATTTAATTAGTTTAAATACATTTAGTAGTTGATGCATATATTGAATTTCATTTATATTTAGAACACCATAATTATATGTTCATGTGAATAAAAACCAGTATTGCATGTAATTGAATCATAGTTTATTTTATTATTCAAAATTATTATTTTTATATATAATTTACATGTTGGATGTTCTGCATTGAATATGGAATAAATTTTAGACTTCACTAAAGGGGATAAGGCACTTTTTATACATAAATTTCAAAATAAAACAACCTAAATAAGTTACAATATGGAGATGTACAAGTTATTTACTATAAAAAATTATTTTAAAGTGTCTGGTTTGAGAACTGTGATGGTCATGGCGGTGATTTCTGGAGTGATACTATAATTATGAGTCCATGGATATATACTGTAAATTTTTTAAGGGAATATCTTGTTATAAAGAGGATACTTTAGTAGAGGTTGAGGATTTAAATGAGTTCACAAGTATAGAGTCATTGCTGGTTTTTTTTGCTATTTGTTCTTACCTCATGGTCATTACTGGATCAATTTCAATTTTGGTGGATCCTAATTGAATTTGGTCTATTATTTCTATGCATACAGCTTTTGCGGGTTGTTTGTGGTTCGAGAAAAAGGCACTGGAGCAACTAATTTCAAGACTCCTGGTTGTTTGAGTCTAGCTAAAAGGTTTTAGAGTCAAGTGATGTAGCTGTATTTTTCTACAAGTTTAAGCATTATAGATTTATTTTCACTGTTTTCCATAGATTTTGTTTGATGAAATACTACTACATCTTTGAATATAATTGAGACCAGAAAAGGTGGTTGTGTCAGGTTATGATTGCTATTAATTCAGAATGTAGATGAATCTAATTTGAGAAGCTGGTGACTGATGTCTATAATGAGTTTGTAGCTGGTTCTACAGTAAGGAGGATATTTTTGAGATCGTTCAGTGTGTAGTTTTACGGTAGAGATGTTTGTTTTCTATTTGGGTAGTTCAATTCATGTATAGATCTGAGGTGCTTCAGATTTATTATTGGAAATTGAAAACTCTTCATGTGGTTTTCCTTGTAAATGCTCGATTTAATGTCCATGAAAGCAAAAATGTAGTGGATACTCAAGTGAGGTTGAATGCAAGGAATACTGGTGTCTATTTAATGTTTCATAAAACTGATTTTCCATTCATAAGGTAGTCAGCATGATAGGCTACGTACATCATGTATAGAGGGTGTCCTCACTCAAGGCTATTTAAGACCAGTCCATTCATGAACTAGTTGAGTTGAAGTAGGAAGTCAAAGAGGAAGTATGTCCAGAATTTAATTACATGACAAGTAGTCAGAGCTATTTAGTTTTTATTGAACAAAAATAGTTTAGTGGTTGAAATATAGGAGTGTGAACACGGATAGCTTTTCAGGGAGTGATTTAGCCAACTTAAAAGGAATTATGCATTTAATACCACACCATATGGAGAGGATGACACCATGAGAGGTGCTACAAACCAAGCTTTGAGAGGGTGTTGGATCCGACCTAAAAAAATCAATCTTCACCGTGGGAAATTCATGACATCAGACTGGAATGATGTAAATAGTTAATATATGGGAGTTCTCACTTATTCAATCCAACTCACACACCATAACATAATATTGATTTAGAGATCTTTGAACTCTAATGTTGTGGTTAATATTTTCTGTTATATTTTATGAATATGTATTTTTATTCTAGAAACATGTTTATATTTTTTGATATGAAAGATGATGCTTTTTTCAATTCAATTATTAGAAAAATAGTTGTCCTTAGGGGATATTTCTTTCATTACTATTATTTTTTATATGCCTTTAATATGAAATAATTTTTGTATGCTATTAAAATATATTTTTAACATAAAACTGTGTAATTGAATATGAGTTTAATACTAATTTTACACATCATATGTCATTTAACAAGCATTATTTTTACCAAAATCCTTTTGATAGTTAGCTTGCTTCGGATTATTGTTCCATTATACTTGTATCCATAAAGTTTCTTATAGACCATGCATGAAATTTTGTAGGTGTTCATCTTGTGAAGAGATTAACTGGCTAGCTTGAGAAATATATTTGAAGATTATTTATGTGAGTGAAGGTCCCATTTTTTCCTTCAACAGGTTTTTTATTCTTCTTTTTTCTCTTATTTTTATTATTTCAAGTATTATTTGTGTTTATAGATTTTTATTCTCATCTCTTACAACCATTTTGGAAAACAGAATTAATTAATTACTCTTATTTCTTGTTATAATTTTGTTGTATGTCCTTTTTCGTACTGTTGATATTGATATGCTTGTAGAAGATACTAAAGATTATGTTGCCTTAAGATTATTGTTAAATTTTTTTAAAAAAATAAGTGTGTGTAATGTTGTCCTCTTCTTTTATTGGTAATAATATATGTATATTAACTCATCATTTCATCTTTATCACTGGTTGATGCATACATCCATTCCATAGTTGCATCGAGTTCTATTCTTAGATTGAATATCGTAGGGTTTTTCATAGTAATGAAACAGACATCATGTTAAAATGACAGCTTCCCATCAAATTTGATTGAAGAGGGAGGGTATTAGCCCATATTTCTATGGGTTAATTCCAAATGACATATTTTTACTTTTTCCATTTTATTTTTAAAATCATTTCAACAGTCACTCACCGTGCTCTTTGAACCAAAAAAACTCCACAAAGCCCCCATTCAAAATCTTCCCAATCATTAAAAATCAAAAGCAAGTCTATAAAAAGGAATTTTTTTCTATATTTACCTTAAACTATTAGGTTTTTTATTCTTCATTTTTCTCTTTTTTTCTCATATCAATTAGTATTTGTCACTCAAATATTTATATTCTCATTTTTTAAAACCGATTGGGAAAACAACCTAAATTACTTATGTTTATTTCTTGTTTTTATTTTGATATATGTTCTTTTTCTTATTGCTCACATTGAGCTACTCAAAGAAAGGGGTAAGAATTTATGATGATAAACTCTTGTGTGTGAATGAAGCATATGGTGTGAAAAACATTATGTTGCAGGTTAATGTTTTCTACTACACAAGCATCACTTGCAGTAAGGATTTTTCGTCACATAAGTGAGTCTCCCTTATAATTTGTATTGGAATTGTTCAATTTTTGAAATTCATCTTTATTGAAAGTACTAAAAATAATCATCATTTTGAAGGTATGTCATAATGTTTATTCTCATTCAAATCCTTTATTCCCAAGAAGGTTCCCAAAGATATTTTTCTATCAAACCAAAAATCCTTTCACTATGGTTTGATAATACAATATTTTTTGGGACTGTTGAGCTATGAGATTCCTATTTCTTATTGATTCTCTTTGCTGACAGGCTAAAAACCTGTTTGATATATTTATCTACCTGGTACTGCTGAGTCATGATATCCCTAGATCATGATATTTCACGATTTGATGGACAAACATTTGGAAATGACATTAGATTTCTACTGAATTTTAGATTTGGGATCTCTAAATGGAGAAGGATTATTTACTTGAGGATGAACTTATCCATTTCTCATTAACTTTTTTTTGTATTGTTATTCCTTAATCAACATTTTAAGAGTTTAGGACTCCACTGCATATGTTTCTTCTCATTTTGATGTTTATGTAATGATGAAATCAAAAAAGATTTATTTCTTCTGTTATTGAAGTTTATTGGGTCAAAGGAACCAGATCAAAAATGAAATATCAATATTGCATGGACAACTTCATAGTGTAGAATGTAAGAGGTAAATCTATTCATGTATACATCTTCAGGTGATGGAAACCCATGATCCGACCTGTCTATTGATATGTGAATTAGGTTTTACAGTGACAGGTTGGATTATGGTCGGACTATGAAAGTATGGATCCATATATAATGCATCCTTGATTTCTTTAGTGATGAGATTAACCATTTTCCTTCACCTCTTTGTTTTTTCTGTAACAATTTTCAATTTCAATTTTCTGTAAGCTTGTTACTCATATTTTCATGTAATTTTTGTTTTATTTAATAATTTATTACCCAACTCATGTCTCGTTTCTCTTAAAAAAACAAAGACATATGGTTTTAATTAATGAATATAATTTTCACTGATTTTTTTGGTTGTTGTAATATAGATATTGGAGTTCAAGTGGGTGAAAAAGCAGCGACTCAAAGACTATCACTTGTATTAGAGATGTATTGATATCATTCTCATCGGTGAAAGTGTTGGCTCGTAGGTTTTGGTGCATGGATGGGTTGTTGGTGTTGGTGCGCTGGTTCTAGGGTATTGATGAGTTTCTAGTGTTGGTGTGATGAATGTTGTGGTGTCTATGGTGCTAGATCATTGGTCCTTGTGCATGGATAGGTCGTTGCGGCATGGATGGGTCGCTGATACTTGGAGGGGTGAGTGTTGGGATCCAGCATTTTTGAATCAACATTTTTTTATCAAATTTTATTATTAATACAATAATTGTTTTTCTAAGTTTGAACATTCTTGTCAATCATCACCAGTTTAATAATTAACACATATTATTTATATATTATAAATTAATAAATATAAAAAATTATAAATTGTATTCAAATTTAATTTATAAATAGATATTATATGTTGGTAATATAATTACCAACCGAAAAAAATTATAATACTCTGATGCTAAAGACTTTAACCAACATATATTTTATATGTTGGTATTATTATATTTATAAGAAAACTATTTTATCTGTCACAAAAACATTTAGTGACAGTGTTTTTACTGACAGTTTAGCGACATGGATATAAGTGTTGGTAAAATGTTTTACCAACAGAAAATGAACTTTTACCAACAGATATATTCCTGTTGGAAAAACTGAAATATTTTGTATTGTGTGTTAAGGGAGATAAGTTTTATTTTTTATGTCCTTATACTATTTTTCATAAGGATGTTTGGGCTTTCCAAAAAGGGGGAGATTATTGAGTCAATAAGGATTCCTTATTACTTTTCTATTCCTTCATGTTTTGAAAATCACAAACACTCTATCTTAAGGTAAATTTCTATTCCCCTACATTTTATATTCATAATGAAAATTTATTCTTTCCCCAAGGAAATTTATCCTTACCTATTTTTCATTGTTCATGTCATAATTTCTCTAAAACTAACTCATTTTATTTCTAAGTATAAAATATGTTTTTGTATCTAAAACCTCATAATATTATAAATACATAGAGTTAGATCATTCTGTTTTCAGGATCTGAATTTAGGTTTTGAATTCTCTGAATTCGAACTCCGAACTTTCTATGTTGAGACTCCGAATTCTATAAATTCAGACTTTGAATTATAATGAATTTAGTCTCCGACTTCTTATGAACACGGACACTAAATTTCCTGAAAATTTAGACCTAAGAATTTTATATAATTCATATTTCTAATTCTTTTGAAGATAGAATCCAAATATTCATGTATTATAGACACCGAATGTGTTTTTGGTTAGACTTCAAACTTTTATTTTGCCTTACACTCTGAAAAATGGATTTGGTTAAGCAACCATATTTTTGCTTACTCTTGTTATAGTTAGAAATTTATTTCATGCTTTATGTATGTAACCAACCGATGTTTGAGTGACACATGTACAGGTCCCACTGAAATTCAAGGAAAAGTATGACCGTTGGAGGAGGGACCCGACCATTGAAGATGTGCCTATAAATAATTGCTCATTTGAAAGAGCTAATAATTTTGATGAACAGTTCTACGACTCTAGAGATTACATGATGGGAAGTGATTTCTCGAGAGAAGATTTCATGTTTTGTGTTTACTGAACATCTTGTTCAGAATTTCTTTGTGCGTCTTCGAATGTTACACAGAACATTCGAGGGCTTCCAGGGATAGGAAGACATAAGTTTTGACTACCTTGAAGTTTGATAGAATTCAAGGATAACAAGATAGACTCTGATATTCATATCGAGGGCTTACCCTGGTGTGGGTAAGATAGACTTTTGTGAAATTATAAATCAAAGGACCTTCATCCAAGGTTGTTGGATACCCTTCTCTTTGGGTTAAATGATTTTGTACTTGTTACATGTATTATTTAATGTTTTCCACTGCATTTTTGTTGGTAAGGAAAGTAAAACTATCTTATACATTCTTATACTTGTACTTTGATTAGTAAGATTCTATACGCTCTAAGGTATACTCATTATCTTTGTAAACATTTCTTAAGTTTAATTTTTGGAACCACATTTCTTGAATCAAGAAAGATTGTAGAACTAGGAGGCTTTGTAAATTTACCTTGTTTAACTTTGTGAAAAATTACCATCTTTAAACGTTCCTAATGAATTTTGTAAATCATACAATTCACCTCTCTCTTGTATATTGAGCATCTATTTCATCATTTCGATCCTACAGATACCAGTGGATGTATTATGGGGATATATACATCTAGTCCCTACCAATAACTTCTAGGGACTATAAAGTCTATATATTTTTAATTTCTAATATTATTCATTATTTAAATTAATTTTAAGTCAATAATTATCTATGTTGAATTTAGAATTGAAATTATAACTATTACCATAAAAAATGATATAAATTACTTAATAAGAATCCTATAAATGATAACATATGTTGAAATAGTATATGGCTGAAACATAATTAATTTATTACAAATGATTCAAAATTCATCCATGATATTATAAATATATACATAATATTTAGAAATAATGTCTAATGAATAATTGAGAGTGATAAGAAGAATGATGTGAAGAAATTGAATGATCTAAAAATAATTTATAATCTATTATCTATAATGGAAGACCTTCAATACATCATAAATGATAGTTTTTAATAAATCCAATACATTAAGAAAAATTATAACCATTATATAAAAAATAATTCTTTTTCATATTCTTGTAATAAATGTATCAGAAATAACTTTTCGTAATTGTTTTCATTCAACAAATAAAATAAAAATAATTTTATTTGATATCAATTTTAATAAATATTAAAAAAAATTCGAAAAATATATTCATTAAAAATAACCATGTAAACATTTATTATACGCTTTAATGAAAATATTTATCATTTTAGTGGGAACTTATGTTTGTGTGGTGTATGTAAAAATAATTTTTTGTATGGACCTATGGAATAAAGTACATCTTTATAAAAACAACATAATGATTCTCCTTAAACATTTTAATTTAAATTAATTCATGGGTGAAAATGCATATAATATACTATTATATAATATTAAAAACATTGATAAATAAATTTTAAATAATACCTGAACATGGGTGAAAATCATTTCGAAAAAAACATCAAAATATGATATTTAAAAGAGCATCACTTCATGTAACATACTTATTTAATCTTAATAAAACAAGAGAAATAATTGAAAATAAACTTTTATACCCTAATATAACAACATGAGAAAAAGTATATGTCGTTTTAATGATAAATATAATATAATTTTTCCCAGGTAAATATGAACATAAACAATCGCATAATAATATGATATTGTAATACATTTTTGTTACCTTGGGTAACCACATTGACATATGTGTTTGATCATCACATATAATAAATTTAAAATTATTAAATAATCTATTAATAATTTTTTTAATTTTTTATTCCATTTTATAATGTCCTTTTATAATAATTTTAAATATGTTCATCTAATAGTTCCTACATATATTTTACACTTTTTGGTCTTCCAAAAAAAATTCCCAAAAAATATCAATACATTGTATGTGGTAAATGTAATCCTAAAATTTTTAAAACATGAATGGAATATTAAAAATATAAAAAAATTTATTTTTATTCAATAAAATTTATTTTACCATTATAGATTCATGGTAGCAATATATAAACAAATCACATCCATTTGTGAAGGTGGGTGTCCACAAATACACATTAGAAATGTTATCATATACCAACATATGGTTGGAAGTGATAATAAAAATATATATTGTTTTTTAAACATAATTCTATCATTTATATCACATATAATCCATTAATTCTATATTAGTATCCATAAATTTAAAAAAAAATATGAAAAATGATTTACAAAGCTACCTGGAAGTGGTAGGTCATTCGTATAAAAGAGTCATGTTTTAATTTCCCATAAGATTGAAATGTGTATGAATAGTGTTGTATCATAATGTTAATAAAAAATTAATATATTATTAATACTACAGTCAATATTTTCATATTTATACGATATATTCAGAGTAATTAACTAAAATATAAAATCTGAATAATTTGTGAAATACGATTACCTTTTCTTTGAGACACCGCCTTTGGAGTACAACTTAAGAAATGATAATATGGTATTAAAGTAATGAAAATAGCTGAATAGTTAATTTATGGTTTCTAGAATAATTTTTATGCAGTTATTCTCTATTCTATATGGCCCAATGTTAGTGAATAATGGAGGATATTTTGTTTGCTTTTATAAGTGAGGGGAGGGAGACACATGGAAATACTTAAATGATTACAATAATATAATGCCATTTTCAGGTGATATTAGATCCAAATTATCATATAATATAATAGTATAAGGATTTGTTTTATATCTAACTGTCCAATAAGTATATAGTAGGTGTTTTTGTTAATTTGTAACCTTATCCATTTATTTTTAATTGTTTTAACCCAATTTACAGATAACTAAGCTGATAAACATTTTCAATAATTAATAATCAATAGGAAAAAAGATAATTTGGTTTTTTTACCTAGTATTAATTATTTTATTTCAAAATATGGTATCCATTAATCATGATTAAATTTCTATATGTAGCATAAATTAATTTTAATATATGTCCATAGAACATAACAAAAATCAATCGTAGAAAAATACTTTTTAAGCATTAAAATGATTAGAATGAAAAAATATTGTAAGTTGATCAATATAATGGGATTAATTTCATTATACTAATTCAATGGAGACTTAATTATTTTAAAATAAAACCAAAACTAATTATTAAGTTTAAAATATTTATTAGAAAAAATAACTAATACTGGTTTTTATTTGAAAAAAATTACATAGATTTCCAAAATGTTAAGGATATATTTCTATGGTCAACGATAAACTTTTCATAAGAATTATATTATGTATAAAATATTTATTTTTCAATAAAATATGATTCATAAATATTCATGTCATTCATTAGCCATTATAGTGGCAAAAACGTCAATATTTTTCAAAATTAATATTTTTCACTATTCAACAAAAAATTAAATAATTATAACAAATCTAAACAATTTATCATATGATAAATTTTATATTTTTAATTTTATAATTGAAGTAATTCAATGAAATTAAATTTTTTTAATTTTATAATTTAGGTTTCAATAATATTCTTAAATAAATCAATGTCCATTTTGTTATTATTTCTTTAGAAATAAAAACGTAATTTGTATAATTAAATCATGTGATATAATTACTTCTTATACTCAAAATATCAACCTTGGAAATATTGAATTTCACCTCATTAATATATAAGATTAGTTATTAATTATATCTTATTTACATTCTAATTATGCATATTCTATTTTAGGTTTTCTCGAAATCAACTTCACCTATCGAGTCATCTGATTCGACAATATTTGTTCTCTAATGCTAATTACCCGGATAGGCCCTTCATAGTACTATAAATAGAGACCCATTTATATCTCATTGGATGTGATAAAATTAATTGGGTCATGTTTTTAATTCCTAAATTATGTGATGTAGAACACGTCATAAACATTAGATATGCTAGGTAGAAATTCAAAACATTAAGCCATAATTCTAATTCCTTTTATAATTTCAAAAGTAATTATGTACATGGGATATATATTCATATTTATTCCATGACTTATGACACCCTTAAAAAGATATGAAAACTAGAAAACATTGTAACCGACTTTAAATACAACTTTCCTCTATTGGTTATCAACATAACACATTTTTGTACTTTTATCTACCTCAATATAACCCTGGATAGCTTAACTTTTCAACAAAATCTCCCAAAATATTTATGGTCCAAATTGATTCCTTTAACCAACTTCATACAATCATGTTAGTTTACAAAATATTTTAGCATATAATTGTTTATTATATTCCATTTTCATTCTCAAATTGAGGATATTATTATATGATAATTCATCCAAAGGTAAATATTTATCCCATATACCTTGAATTTGAATTTAACATGATATAATCATTTCTGATAATTTCTGATTAGTCCATCTAGACAGAAAATCTATCTAATGATGGTAAATAGTGGAAAAAATTAAAATCAATTTTTAGAGTATTCCTAATACTTTTTCATAAATATTTTTAAACTCATAGATTTTGGTAAGATATAATAGAAATATGGGGTACATGAAGTCTCTCAATAACAGTAATATATAGAACCTTGAGAAAATCCTTATGTATAAATTGACATATTGTTAGTTACTATGAAGACATGGTTAGGGGATCATTAATAACCCATACTGAATTATTATTTCTTAGATTATTTTATAAATATAATTAAAAATATCATAGTAATATCATCCCATTTACATTATGAAATTGGTATTGGTTACATAAATCTATTACGAATTTTTTCTTTCAACCTTTACCTATGAATTATATGAGAATAGTGATACATATTACATAATTTCTCATTTCATATTCTTCGAAATAAATATCCATCAAATATTTAAACATATTTGTGTTATCTGGATGTATATAAAAATTTGATCTATGAGATTGATATGATAATACGGTTTTAATCTTAGTAACAAATGGAACACATATACTCATTCCAACTTTCAATATAAATTATTGATAGTTGAGGACATCAAACATCAGATCATTTAAAACATTGATTTTATTTTGAATTTTATAATCATAAAATTATAAATTTTTAATTTTCTCTAATTAGGATTGTTTAGAATAGAATTTTTATTATATTTTCTATTTCTCCTTCATTAATGATTCCTATATCCAAATTTTCTAAATCCACGAATATCACTTCTTTTCCAATTCATCTTTTTTAAAATACCAAGAGCTATAGTAATCAATGGATAAGCCACCTTATATTACATCCCAGGGTGGTAGTTTATTATGAAATCATAACCATTGAGTAATTCTATCTATCTTATTTTCCTTATGTTGGGATATTTTATTGATAATATAGATTTAAAACATTTTAGATATTTATGTATTTTACATTTTTCATTATAAAGGTAAATCCTTCATATAATAAATTTCAATATTACCACTACCAACTCACGATCATGTGTTTGGTAGTTATTTTCAAGGATAATTTACTAAATTGATTCAAAATAAATTAATCTATTATTATTTATAATAAATAACCATGAATCTTCATTAATGAATACCTATATATATAAAAAATAACATCCCAATTTTAGAGTTACTATTGGTGCATTGACCAGTCTCATATTTAGTTCATTAAAATATTATTTAAATTATTTTAAAATTTTTCACTTAACTCGTGTACATGTCAACTTGGTAAATCAGTTTTATAATCATGAAAGTTTTTGATCAAATAATTGATAGTAACCAACTAATACAAGAAATATAGAAACCTATGTAATATTCATTGGTGGTGGCCATTCCATCAATGCATTTTTCTATGAAGGATCATCAAATTATCTATTTTATGAGATGTTATGTCCATTTTAAGAAACCTTAAGAAGCTAGAATTTAAATTTTCCAAATTTTGAGAAAAAATTCATTTTTATATGAGTATCAATAATTATTCACAAATTAAATTTGTTCTAATCTAAGATTTCATATTATATCAAAATATCATTAATAAATAAAATAATTAAATTATCAAAATAATACTTGAATACACTATTCATCAATCAATATAAAAATTTAATGAATTATTCAATTTAAAGGTAATTACTATAAATCAATAATAATTATAAATCATATATTGTATGATCTTTAAAATCACTTACTTGTTTACTTGTTGTTTATGATATCATAAAAGAAGGTAAATATTTAAAAATCTCTGAGCTCATTGAACATGATTGAAAAATTCATCAATATTCGTTAGAGATAAATTTTCTTTATTATAATGGATTCTAGTTCCTTATAAACTAAGTACAACCTCATATAACAATATTTCATCTAAAAATAGAACATGGTCTCCCCTTACCAAATGTGGGGGGGCATAAAAAGCCCTTTATACAAAACTTATAAATTTTTCTCATCAGATCATATATTTTAACAATTACCAAATTATAGGGTGTCTTAGATATAGGAATTTATTTGTAATGAGGTCAATGAGAAACTAACTTTTAGGATCAGATAATTTTCTATGTTTTTCTTTAGGAAAAACATCATTTTATTCCTGGGCATTTGTTATATCTTTTAGTTTATGGATAAATTTCTCATTCCTATGTTTTTTCTTCTCAATATCTCTAATAATATAATTAATATCACCCTGTGACACCCCGAGATATTAAAAGGATAAAATTACATTTGATATAATAAATAAATAAAACACAAAAATTAAATGAGACTATAATTGCCCATGACATTATGATCTTTTTATTTTTAAATAAATTTAACATCTTTTATATATTATGATTCACATTGTCCTGATTTTTTATGATCGATATCATATTTAACATGCAACACCAAGGTTAAACAACCCAAGATATATATTACAAATTTAATATTTTTATAAATTTTTAGAAAATAATCAATAAATTTTTAGTAATTTGATTTTATTCTTAAAAAAGAGGGTTTCATCAAAAAAATAATTTTATTCATTTTCATGAAAAAAAAATTATAATTATTTTTTAGATCATTCCAAAAATGTAATTGACAAAATTATATACATTTTCGGAATCAAAATATCAAACAATAATTTTTTCAATTTTTAATTTTTTTGGAAAATATTTATTTTTCCGTGAATATTGAATAATAATCTTCTTTATAAAATTATTATATAATTTTTTTAAATTAATAAATGTAAAAATCATATTATTAAATTAAAATTATTTAATTTAAAAAAACTATTATCTAATTATATTTAATCTAAAACATAACCTTTTAAACGTTATTATATTAGTTTTTTTTGTATTTTTTAGTTTTTTATTATAAAAATAGATTTTTCTAAAAACAATTAAAAATAAAAATTGTGTCTTTATTTTAGAAAATTTTTATTATTACTAATTAGAATTGTTAAAAATGAAATTTATAAATAATATATCATAAAATATTAATTGTGTTCCATATAATGTATTTTGTTAGTTATAGATTTAAAATAGATTCAACTACTACAAAAAAAATACTCTTCATAAAAAAAGAAATATCACTGTGTTTGTGTGATTAATTATAAACAAAATTATACACTTCTGCAAGATGAATTTTTATAAATGTATTCCATATTTGTAATGATAAAATTTTATATTTTTTAATAATGTATAAATAATTTTTGAGCATAATGAGTAGTGATAATTTAATATTTTTTACTAAAATTATGGTTAAAACAATGGTTTTTTTGATTACTAATGTTTATAATGAAATTAATTTTACATGCACAGAAAATTATTTTTTAATAAATATAAATTAATATATACAATAAATTTGAAAAAAAATTAAATATTTAAACTCATTTTATTTATAGTCAGAAAGGTTAAATTTACAAGGTAAATAAAAAGATACAAGTAACCATGGTAAAAACTATAAG
The DNA here is from genome assembly GCA_963277665.1 of Viscum album. NCBI lineage: Eukaryota > Viridiplantae > Streptophyta > Magnoliopsida > Santalales > Viscaceae > Viscum > Viscum album. The sequence goes on from OY728167.1 coordinate 955,606,769, forward strand.
GTTAAAATTCAGTTAACATAAAGACCAAGGAATAAATTAATAGATATTTTTTCCAATGTGTTTGAGATTTTTATATAATAAATAATACTTACCTTTAATTATTGTTATATTTTGGAGGTGCATGAGGTAAGGGATGCCTCCCATTCTTGAATAATTTCATCTATTTAAAAAAATTCCACTCCTCTTCAACTATAGAAGGACACTCACTCTTCTCGCTTCTTCACAACTCCCAATCCATTTTTACTGACCAACCTATGAAACAATTACCTCTAAAAAATATTCAAATCGTTTTTTGAACATATTTTTCATCATAAATACCACTAAGGAACGATTTTGTTTTCAAACTGAAGGAAGATACCCAAAGAATAGGTAAAGTTAATCAAGGATGGTATTTGTTTAATTTTATTCTCCAAACCTTACTATTATTATTAAAGAATTATAATATAATAACTTAAGTATCTTTCATAATATAAGATTTTGTTATTTTAGTGGAATAAACTAAATCATTTCTCTCTTACATATAATGGGTTACAAATTTATTATTCATATGTATGGCGGACTACCGCATCACGAAATGATGTCATTCGTTTTTCTTTTACCACCTGTCCTGGTTGGTTGTCAAAATGGGAAAAAATTTAAAGGATTTATTTAACATATTTTCACTCAATTTGTACGAACCTGGTTTTGCTGTGGAAGACTTAGAAATATTCTTGATGATATTCCAGAGAAGCTCCTTCAGACGGCGTGCGATTTCGAGCCCCGGAGTGGCTAGAATTAAATTTTTAGTGCGTTCACACTGGAAATGCCAAATAAATGGGATAACTCTTAAACGGTGCTTCAGATCAGAGATCCGAGTGTATGGAAGGGTCTGTAATGGGGTTTTTACCCTAGGAACGATATAAAACATGTCGGCACGGGATGTTTGGACCCCTTGCTCGCTTCCAGAAGGTTAAACGGATAAATTAATAAATTAATTTATTCATTTAATGGCGAAACGCTAGTATCTCTTAAACAGTGGCTCGTATTGGAAAACTGAGGGCACCGTCGAGTTCGGAATGTTCCGTTTACCCTAGGAGGGGTATAAGTTTAGTGGGCGCGGGCCGTTTGTGAAAAATGGCCCCAGGGGCGTTTTCGTAATTTATCGGCTTCGGACGTTAAATTTTATAACTTTTGAACGGGGTCTTGGATTAAAATTCTGAGACAACCATTGTGCTCGAGAGGTGGTGTTTACCCTAAGGGAGGCTTAACCGCGACCCCGTCGGGAGTTCGGGTTCGGGCCGACGGGCGGGTGGTTAAGCGTTTTCTATTTGAACGCTTAACACACCCACCTCCCTCTTCTCCTTCCCCTTTTCCCTGGAATCCCCTCATATCCCTCTCCTCCTCCACCTCCAGTGAGACGGTCCGGTGAGGCGACTCCGGTGAGGTGCGGTGGTGCCGGCGGATCATCGCGAAGCTTCGGGCGAAGCCCCAGGAGGTAGGATGTTGCGTTTGCATTTTTCTATTCTCGTACCTACATGGAGCTCGTTTTGCACTGTCTATTTCTTTCCAAAACATTGATAAAAGACCATGAATGCGGAGTATTCAATTTTCTATTTCCGACGCTTGTTTCAGATTTGAAATCGGAGATCGGAGGCATTCGCAATCGTCCGCCGAAGTTGGTGGGTTTTCAGTTTCCGGCGGGATCGAGCGACGGCGCGGCGAGGGTGGAAGGCGCAGTAGCGGGGTGTCCCCGGGGTGTCCGCGGGTGTCCGGTGGAAGCGCGGGGTGCTGGGGCGTCGGCGGGGGCGTCTGGAGGAGCACCCGGTGAGGCGGCGGTTGCCAGGGAGCAGCGACCGCGGTGTCGCGTCGCGTGACCCCCGTGCGGCGACCAAGACCCGCGCTGCGCTGGTCTTCACGCGGCAGCCGCGACTGGCCCTCGTGTCCGGTCTGCGGACGGGCCGGCCCAGGCCGGGCGGACCGGCTGGTTCAGGCCGGTCCAGCACCAGGGGCCTTGCCCCCTCGGTGTTCGGACACCCGTATTTTCCGCTACGGGTGTCCGTTTTGAGTGTCGTCTGCCGTACAGCCTTCCTGGCATTGAGGTGATGTTTTTGAGATGGTTTCAGGAATTTTAATTTCCGAAACTAGGGGCCTCGGAGGCGTGACGTGTCCTTAAGTGGACAATCATTTTTCCCGGGATTCTTGTTTCGGACGGCGCGGACGCGTCCGACGTCTGTTTTGATCCCCGTCAGCGGCGTTGTGACCCTGGCACTAAGGCGGAGGTTTCCAGTGCGGTTCCAGGCATTGAGGCTGGAGTTGAGGTGTGGCCCCCACAGCCCATCTCTTGAGCTGTGTGCAGCGTTTCACAACGTTTTCCTCGGACATCCATTCGGGGTGTGCGAGCAGTCGATGTTGGGTGTTTTTCCGAGGGAAACGCGTTGGCGCAGTCTGCCCGCTGTAATTCCGCACGATGGTGCGGGCCCTGCGAGGGCCGTTTTGGGAGTTGATGGTGATTTCCAGCTTTATCATCGGGCGACCGTCTTGGACAAGTGAGTAGTCCCTTTCGTGTACTTTTTTCGACAGGATCGCAACGGTGTGATCCGTTCGTTGAGTTTCGGGACCGGGATGCGGGCCCCATGTGGCACCGCTCGTGTGTGGTGCGCCGGGATGCACCTTTTTCTCCGGATATCCATTGCACTCAAGTGAGTAGTGCTATTGACGTGTTTTCCCGAGGGGATCGCAATGGTGTAATGTGCCCGACTGTTTTCGGGGCCGAGGCTCGGGATCACGGGACGTCGTTCGGGCGTGAGGCGGTGTTGGTGACTTTTTCGTCGGATATCTGTTTAAGGAGAATAAGTAGTCGATCTCGTGTGTTTTTTCACAAGGATTACAACGGTGAAAACCGTTTGGCTGTGCGGAGCCTCTTGCATGATCTTGTTAAATGCGGAAGCATGGAAGGTGCTCTAGTGGTGATTCTCCCTACCTTGTTGTAGCGGACCCTTGGCGAGTGATCGCGCACTCTTGGGAGAGTGATACAAATGGTCCACGAGATGTGGTTGGTCGTGCCTAGGCCTTTGAGGTGGAGTTGTTACGTTAGTCCTTCACGTTGATGTTGGGTGTCGTGTGCACGATAGCCTTTGGGCTGGAATGAGGTATACTCCAGGAGTATACGGGAGTTCTTGGAGGTACGTGTGGTTGTTTGTACCTGAGGATGTTTGTGCGCTCAGTTGGGTTTGACTTGGGGCCACACGTCGTGTGGGCCCCACGTGCGTGCCGTGATATGCTTGACGTACTTTGACCTCTCGCGACGTAGAGGGTCCCTCTGCTCTAGTTTGTTTGACCAGTAGGTTAGAGTTTTCCCCTGGCTTTGCAATCATTTGTTTGACCAACAAGGTAGAGTTTTCCCCTGGCTTTGTGCTCGTCTGCTTGACCAGCAGGGCGGAGTTTCCCCTGGCCTGGTACTCTTTTGTCTGACCAGCAGGATTGAGAGGTCTCCCCCTGGTCTTGTGCTCGATGGTTTGGCCGACAGAGATGGTTTGGTTCCTCTGCTTCTTTGGCTGTGAGGAGTTTCAGTATTGTGCCCTTTCACCGGACTGCGACACCATCTGCGACTACGGGTGTTCGTGCAGCGCAGGCATTTTCCCCACTTTCTGGGATGAGGTGTCTCGGTCCGCTTCTATAGTGACTCAGCGGATTGGAGCGGGATCGCCTTGTGAGTCCTGGGGAGTTTCTCCCATTGCTCCGTGTTCCCTGGTAGAGCTTTTTGTTTCAGTGTGACCAACACTTTACGCGGGCACCGATACTCTACCCAGGAGGTTGTTCCAGCAGGGCTGAGGTTGTTTTAGTAGGGTTGAGGTTGTTTCCAGCAGGGATGAGGTTGTATCAAGCAGGGCTCGTCAGGGGGTTACCATCCAGCAGGGATGGCCAGTACAGCGGGGTTCACCGAGCAGTACCATCCAGCAGGGATGGCCAGAGCAGTTCCGGGCTTACCTCCAGCGGGGCTGGGCAGTGGTCCTCGATGCCAGGCTTACCTCCAGCTGGGCTGGGCAGTGGTCCCTGATGCCGGTCTTAACTCCAGCTGGGCTGGGCAGTGGTCCATGATGATGGTTTACCTCCAGCTGGGCTGGGCAGTGGTCCCGTCGCCGACTTTAGCCGGGTCTCCCTCCAGTGGATTACCCTGTTACGGGACTGGGCAGTTTGGCACCCGTTGACTTTCCGTGTCTCCCTGTAGTGGAAACCCATTGACTTCCAGGGATCCTAAAGTGGGGCTGGGCAGGGGGTCGCCTATCGACATTGAGCAGACCTCTCGACTGTGGGGCAGTGATGAGTTGTGGTTGACGTTCCCCCAGAACTCTCAAGTATGGGGAGCACTTTCCCCCACCGAGACGCATCCTTGTGACGCGACCTAAAACCGTGCGGTCGAGTCAGTGTCGCCCAAAGAAGATAGTGTCGATGTGTGGTGATTGAGCCCCTTGGATTGTGGTTCGGGGAAGATGTGCGGGATGCTGTGCATCGATGGTGTTACTTCTGGGACTGTTGGCTACTCTTTCATGGGCTGAGCTACGGGGTGGAGATCCCCTTACGAGTTTTTTCGGGCTTCTTGACAAAGTATACATATGTCTATACCACGTACGAGTACCCACTCCTTGGGTTTTTTCTACTCTCCTTCCAGGAGAGCCGAAGTCGCGCGCGGTATGCCACGTGCTTTCCGTGTCTAGCTTCTCGTGGTTGGATGAGTCTACTCTCCTACTATAGGTAGAAAAGACTCGACGGGAAGTTCATCTTCTCACCGTTTCCAGCTCCTTGTCTTTGGATGAGTCTACCTTCTTTCCTCTTGTTGGGTTGAGCTGGACTATTTACTGTTACTCTACTGCACTTCTTGTTGTACTCCTCTACTTTTTCTATTCGCTCTACTGCTCCCCCTTCGGTACCTCCTTTGTTGCTCCCTTGAGCCTTCGGGGTATCCTACTGAGTATTTTTATACTCACCCCTACTTGGGCTTTGCCCGCACTTGGTGTGCCCTTGCAGACGACGGACAGGTGGAGCGTGACTTCAGTGGAGCGTAGGAGCTTGGGAGATTGGACCGCGTGCGATGGTCGTGGTCGGGTTCGAGGTGGGAGACCCGTCTGCTATTTCTTTTTTTTATCTGTTGCCGGGTTGTGGTACTTTTTGGGTGGGCGTGTGTTTTGACCCTTTTCTTTTCAGTTTGTACTTTGTACTTATAGAGGTCGATGCACATTGTGGTATTTATATAGCAGTTGCCCTTTCTTTTTACTCTGCTTGTCTTTTTTCTACTCTGTACTGTTGCAATGAGTTTGTTGCGTGTGTGTGTAGATGTGCTTAGGCAAAGGCCTCCCCGAGTTATTGTGCCTTCGGTGCTGGTCGCTAGCCCATGTCCTATGGAGGCGGGCTTGGGGTAGTTGTGGCTCGAGCCTGGGTAGGGTCGGGCATGACAAAGTGGTATCAGAGTTGGTTCGTTCCTTGGTACGTTGTGTGGACGTCCCTAAAAGAGGAATTGGTTGGGATATAGGGCAATAGTGTTAACGTGTCTCGAGAGCGGCTCTCAGGCCAGGGAGTCCAGTAATGGTGCGGCGGCCGACGTATCCATTCACCAGGACCTTGATAACCTACTTGTCGACTCGGCATGCTGAGACACTTGTTGCAGGGAAATTGGATTTTGCATCACATAGGATTGAGTCTTTGACTGTCTTTCTTGAGTCAGCTCCCCATCGTTGCTATTGGTATATACATGTATGCTCATCTGACCGCGGCACTCCTTGATAATATTCAGGATGTCTCCGCGAGGACAGCCATCCAGGATACCAGCTTTGGTACATGATGACGACCCTGTGAGCTACGAGGCCACAGTCCAGGACCCATCATGTGAGCCCCTTTCTCCAGGTGGGCCGGTAGCAACACCCCCACCTGTTGAGCAGTAGGCAGTTTCTGCAGAGCATGCTGAGCTTGAGCGCTGGTTGAGCGCGCTCCATGAGTTCCAGTGGCAGAGACCGCTGAGGTTCAGTGGTGATCCAGACCCTTAGGCAGCAGAGGTTTGGCTCGAGGCAGTGGTTCGCCTTTTCAGTCTTTTACAGACGCCGATAGATCAGAGAGTGGCTTTGGCAGCCACCCTTTTTCGTGGAGTAGCTTGGCGTTGATGGAGTCTAGTGACTCAGCTTCTTGACGAGTCGTCGCTTTCGTGGGATGACTTTCCATTGTTGCTCCGTGAGGAGCTTTGCCTCTCCTGCTTGCGCTCCGTTTTGATTAAGGAGCTCCTACAGTTTCAGCAGGGAGGGATGACAATGGCCGAGTACGCAGCTAGTTTTGCAGACCGTGCATGCTTTTACCCGGACATGGTCCATGACGACAACCTCCGAGCGCGGAAGTTTGAGCAGGGTCTCCGCTGAGAGATTCATGTTGTCATAGTACCCTTAGGCATTTCCACATATGATGGGGTGCTAGAGCAGGCGCTGGTGACAGAGGGCTTCTTGTCGCTTCCTAGTGTTGGTGGTGGCAGCAGGCACGTTGGAGCCGAGACGTCTGCCGTAGCTAGTGGGCGTCAGCAAGAAGAACCTCGACGCAGGTGGCTTACTAACAACCGGACTCAGGGGCATGGTCGTACACCACAGTGGCGCCAGAGGGCACCAGTGCAGCATAGGGAGAGTCGGTGCTATGCTTGTGACGGGCGGGGTCACTTGGCACGAGACTGCCCAACCCGAGTTGCTGAGAGCCTCGGGCAGGCAGTAGGCGCACCACCACGGCAGAGGCAGTGCCGTGATCGGAATAGTGGCTAGAGAGGTGGTGCTAGCAGAGGAGCGGGAGGAGCTGGAGGTGGGGGACGACGTTACGAGATCTCCCCATCGCCACTAGGCGGTCCACATCAGGCTCCGAGAGCTGACTATTGGGACCGCGGGAAGCCTCGAGCTTTGGATGTCTATTATCCTGCAGAGCATGAGGTCGTAAGAGGTACGCTCTACAGCTCTTCTACTTTTTGCAGAAGAATTGTTAGGCTCTGCGTGGGAAAGGCTTTTCTCCCTGCTCCTTGTTTGAGGTGTTACCAGGGTGACGCAGGGCGTCGGGTGTAACCCTGTGTTGGTAAGGAAAATGGCATGAGACCTTTTCCTTTAGTCGATGGTGTTGACTCCTTCTCCTTTTGAGCGTGTAAGAGAGCATCGACTGTGGAACCTTGCGTGACCAGATATCCTTGGGTGTTTCACCATATAATTATTCTGAAGGAGGGAATCACCGGGCCTTGGTCCAGGTGCGGGTGGTGATTCTAGTCGCGACGTTCGACGTAGTGGTTTGACCGGGGAGGTGAGCTACCACCGAGGGCCTTCGGGCCGTTTGAGACTGTGCAATGGGATGGCGAGGTACCCTACAGCCTTGACCTAACCCCATAGTCTGGATTGGGTGAATGACATCGTCAAGGGCCGACCTTGCAAGAACAGATCAATCCTTTGGTCTGTGTGCGGTGGCGTAGAGCTGTGCGTGGGTTCTTCTGGGTACGAGAAGCCAGGCGTGGGCTTAGTACCCTATGTTTCTCCCTACTTTTGCTTTTTGAGGACGAAAATCTTGAAGGAGGGAATGATGTAAGAACCCGGTTTTTGCTGTGAAAGACTTTGAAATATTCTTGATGATATTCTAGAGCAGTGCCTTCAGACGGCGTGCGATTCCGAGCCCCGGAGTGGCTGAAATTAAATATTCAGTGCGTTCACACTAGAAACGCAAATTAAATGGGATAACTCCTAAATGGTGCTCAGATCAGAGATCTGAGTGTACGAACGGGTCCATAATGGGGTTTTTACCCTAGGAACGACATAAAACATGTCGGCGCGGGATGTTTGGACCCCTTGCTCTCTTCCGGAAGGTTAAACGGATAAATTAATAAATTAATTTATTCATTTAATGGAAAAACGTTAGTATCTCTTAAACGGTGGCTCGTATTGGAAAAATGAGGGCACCGTTGAGTTCGGAATGTGTCGTTTACTGTAGGAGGGATATAAGTTTCGCGGGCGCTGGCCGTTTGTGAAAAATGGCCCCAGGGGCTTTTTCGTAATTTAGCGGCTTCAGACATTAAATTTTATTTTTTGAACTGGGTCTTGGATTAAAATTCTGAGACCTCCATTGTGCTCGGGAGGTGGTTTTTACCCTAAGGGAGGCTTAACCACGACCCCGTCAGGAGTTCGGGTTCAGGCCAATGGGCGGGTGGTTAAATGTTATCTATTTAAACGCTTAACACACCCACCTCCCTCTTCTCCTTCCCCTTCCCCCTGGCAGCCCCTCCTCTCCCTCTCCTCCTCCACCTCCGGCGAGACGGTCCGGCGAGCCAACTCCGGCGAGGTACGGTGGTGCCGGCGGATCGTCGCGAAGCTTCGGGCGAAGCCCCACGAGGTAGGATGTTGCGTTTGCATTTTTCTATTCCCGTACCTACTTGGAGCTCGTTTTGAACTGTCGATTCATTTCCAAAACATCGATCAAATCCCATGAACATGTAGTATACAATTTTCTATTTCTGATTCTTGTTTCAGATTTGAAATCGGAGATCGGAGGCGTTCGTAATCGTCCGCCGAAGTTGGCGGGTTTTCGGTTTCCGGTGGGATCGAGCGGCGGTGCGGTGAGGGTGGACGACATGGTAGAGAGGTGTCCAAGGGGTGTCTGCGGGTGTCTGGTGGAAGCGCGGGGTGCTGGGGCGTCGACAGGGGCGTCTGGCGGAGCTCCCGGCGAGGCGGCGGTCGCCAGGGAGCGGCGACCGCAGGGTCGCATCGCGCGACCCCCGTGCGGCGACCAAGACCCGCGCCGTGCGGGTCTTCACGCGGCAGCCGCAACCGGCCCTCATGGCCAGTCTGCGCGTGAGCCGGCCCAGGCTGGGTGGACCGACTGGTCCAGGCCGGTCCAGCCCCAAGGGCCTTGCCCCCTCGGTGTTCGGACACCCGTATTTTCCGCTACGGGTGTCCGTTTTGAGTGTCGTCTGCAGTAGAGCCTTCCTGGCGTCAAGGTGATGTTTTTGAGATGGTTTTGGGAATTTTAATTCCCGAAACGAGGGGCCTCGGAGGTGCGACGCATCCTTAAGTGGACAAGCATTTTTCCCGGGATTTTTGTTTTGGACGGCACAGATGCGTCTGACGTCTGTTTTGAGCGCCGTCAGCGGCGTTGTGACCCTGGCACTGAGGCGGAGGTTTCCAGTGTGGTTTCAGGCGTTGAGGTTGGAGTTGAGGCGTGGGCCCCAAGGCCCGTCTCTTGAACTGCGTGCATCGTTTCACAACTTTTTCCTCGGACGTCCGTTCGGGGCGTGCAAGCAGTCGATGTTGTGTGTTTTTCCGAGGTCAACGCGTTGGCGCAGTCTGTCCGCTATAATTCCGCACGACGGTGCTTTCCCCACGAGGGCCGTTTCGGGAGTTGATAGTGATTTCTAGCTTTATCATTGGGCGACCGTCTTGGACAAGTGAGTAGTCCACTTTGTGTACATTTTTCGAGAGGATCGCAACGGTGCGATTTGTTCGTTGAGTTTCAGGATCGGGATGCGGGCCCCATGTGGCACTGCTCGGTTGCGGTGCGCCGGGATGCACCTTTTTCTCCGGATATCCGTTGCACTCAAGTGAGTAGTTCTTTTGACGTTTTCTCCTGAGGGGATCACAATGGTGTGATGCACCCGACTATTTTCAGGACCGAGGCTCGGGATCACAGGACGCCGTTTGGGCGTGAGGTGGTGTTGGTGACTTTTTCATCGGATATCCGTTTGAGGCGAGTAAGTAGTCGATATCGCATGTTTTTCCGCGAGGATTACAAAGGTGAAAACAATTTGTCTGTGTGGACCCTCTTGCACGATCTTGTTAAATACGAAAGCATGGAAGGTGCTCTAGTGGTGGTTCGCCCTACCTTGTCGTAGCGGACCCTTGGAGAGTGATCGCACACTCTTGGGAGAGTGATACAAATGGTCCACAAGATGCGGTTGGCCATTCCTGGGCCTTTGAGGTGGAGCTGTTACATCACACCTTCGCGTTGACGTTGGGTGCCGTGTGCACGATGGCCTTTGGGCTGGATTGAGGTATTCTCCGGGAGTATACGGGAGCGCTTGGAGGTACGTGTGTTGTTTGTACCTGAGGATGTTTGTGCGCTCAGTTGGGGATGACTTGGGGCCACATGTCGTGTGGGACCCACGTGCATGTCGTGATCTGCTTGACGTACTTTGACCTCTTGCGACGTAGAGGGTCCCTCTGCGCTCGTTTGTTTGACCAGCAGGGTGGAGTTTTCCCCTGGCTTTGCACTCGATTGTTTGACCAGCAGGGTGGAGTTTTCCCCTGGCTTTGTGCTCGTTTGTTTGACCAGCAGGGTGGAGTTTCCCCTGGCCTGGTGCTCTTTTGTCTAACCAGCATGGTTGAGCGGTCTCCCCCTGGTCTTGTGCTCGATGGTTTGGCCAGAAGAGATGGTTTGGTTCCTCTGATTCTTTGGATGTGAGGTGTTTCAGTACTGTTCCCTTTCACCGTACTACGACACCGTCTGTGACTACGGGTGTTTGTGCAGCGTGGGCATTTTCCCCACTTTCTGGGATGAGGTGTCTCAGTCCGCTTCGACAGTGACTCAGTGTATTTGAGCGCGATCACCTTGGGAGGCCTGGGGAGTTTCTCCCGTTGCTCTGTGTTCCCTGGTGGAGATTGTGGTTTCGGTGTGACCAACATTTTACGCGGGCACCGATCCTCTACCCATGAGGTTGTTCCAGCAAGGATGAGATTGTTCCAGCAGGGTTGAGGTTTTTTCCAGCAGGGCTGAGGTTGTATCGAGTAGGGCTTGTCAGTGGGTTACCATCCAGCAGGGATGGCCAGTACATCGGGGTTCACCGAGCAGTACCATCTAGCAGGGACGGCCAGAGCAGTTCCGGGCTTACCTCCAGCGGGGCTGGGCAGTGGTCCCTGATGCCGGGCTTACCTCCAGCTGGGTTGGGCAATAGTCCTCGATGCCGGGCTTACCTCCAGCTGGGCTGGGCAGTGGTCCCCGATGTCGGGTTACCTCCAGCTGGGCTGGGCAGTGGTCCCGTCACCGACATTATCCAGGTCGCCCTCTAGTGGATTACCCTTTTACGAGACTGGGCAGTGTGGCACCCGTCGACTTTCCGGGTCTCCCTGTAGTGGGAACCAATTGACTTCCAGGGATCCTCCAGCGGGGCTGGGCAGGGGGTCGCCTGTCGACTTTGAGCAGACCTCTCGACTTCGGGGCAGTGACGAGTTGTGGTTGACGTTACCCCAGAACTCTCAAGTACGGGGAGTGCTTTCCCCCACCGAGACGCGTCCTTATGACGGGACCTAAAATCATGCGGGTGAGTTAGTGCCACCCAAAGCGGATAGTGTCGAGGTGTGGTGATTGATCCCCTTGGCTTGCGGTTTGGGGCAGACGTGTGGGATGCTGGGCATCGATGGTGTTACTTCTGGGACTATTGGCTACTCTTTATTGGGCTGAGCTACGGGACGGAGATCCCCTTACAGGTTTGTTCGGGCTTCTTTGACAGAGAATACATATGTATATACCTCGTACGAGTACCCACTCCTTGATTTTTGGCTACTCTCCTTCCAGGAAAGGCGAAGACGCGCGGGGTATGCCACGTGCTTTCCGTGTCTAGATTCTCGTGGTTGGATGAGTCTACTCTCCTGCTATAGGTAGCGAAGACTCGACGGGAAGTTCATCTTCTCATCGTTTCCAGCTCCTTGTGTCTGGATGAGTCTACCTTCTTTCCTCTTCTTGGGTTGAGCTGGACTCTTTACTGTTACTCTACTGCACTTCTTGTTGTACTCCTCTACTTTTTCTATTCGCTCTACTGCTCACCCATAGGTACCTCCTTTGTTGCTCCCTCGAGCCTTCGGGGTATCCTAATAATTATTTTTATACTCACTCCTGTTTGGGCTTTGCCCGAACTTGGTGTGCCCTTGCAGAAGACGGACAGGTGGAGCGTGACTTCAGTGGAGCATAGGAGCTTGGGAGCATGGACAGCGTGCGATGGTCATGGTCGGGTTCCATGTGGGAGACTCGTCAACTGTTTCTTTTTGTTTACCTATTGCTGGGTTGTGGCACTTTTTGGTTGGGCGCATGTTTTTCCCCTTTTCATTTCGGTTTGTACTTTGTACTTATAGAGGTCGATGCACTTTGTGGTATTTATATAGCAGTTGCCCTTTATTTTTACTCTGCTTGTTTTTTCTTCTACTCTGCACTGTTGCATTGAGTTTGTTGCATGTGTGTGTACAGGTGCTTAGGCAAAGGCCTCCCCGAGTTATTGTGCCTTCAGCGCTGGTCGCCAGCCCCTAGCCTCTGGAGGCGGGCTTGGGGTAGTTGTGGATCGAGCCCAGGTAGGGTCGGGTCATGACATAATTAATAATTATATTATATTTTCCTTTTTTCATTCCATTATATATGGAATATGATAATCTCTCTCATGTGTATGGAAGATGACAGCCTCACGAAGAGATGTGGTTAGTTGTTCAATAATGTTTTTCATGGAACATTCTATGTGTAAAAATAATTAATATTTGCGATATAAATGATATATTAATTTTATTTTTTAATGATTAAAAATTCTATAAAAGTAATTTTTCATATTCCCTCTTACCATTTAACTCACTACAAAGGTGATAATATCATTCATGGATGTGTGGACAACCACCTACTAGAAGCGATGTTATACATTTTTTCATAACTACATCAAAATAATGATATATTAAATTATATATATTGAAGTAATATTATATTTATGATATATTTTTCATTTTCAAAAAATAATATAATTCTTAAATTCTTTCTATAATGATCATTGAAAAATTGAAACATTACTTAATCGTACGTATGACATATTGTCTCCATGATCGTAACATTAGTTCATTTTTCATAATATTCATTCATAATTGGTTTAAAATGTATAATTCATATATAAATATGATAATTATTTCAAGAATATAATTTTGGGATTTTTAAATAATGGCCACTTTTACCACAGTAAAACAACCAAAGTCATTTATTACAAATAAATCAAATTAAATGAAAAAATATTATTTAATTAATTTATTAATAAATTTCTATAACATTTTAAAATGTGAAGTAAAATTAATAATAAACAGGATAATTATAGTTAAGAATGTAATTAATTATAAATTTTTTTTATTCCTGAAGATAAACACTCATATGTTGTATCAGAATCATGGTATGAGACTTCATCTCAGTTTTAATTCATTGAGGCATATTTTTACGTTATGCACCTATATTCAGTTATAAGGTTTATATGTAGAAACATTGACATTATATATCATCAATTTATATATTATCATGATATTTAATGTTTTTTAACATTGAATTGTGCTTAATATTTAAGTGTTTCCCAAATAATAAAATATTTTTCAATTTAAAAACCCTATCATTTAATGATTTACTTCTACCACTTTTTAGTACATGTCCATGATTTCAAAATGATTTTTAATGTTTTTATATAGATAAATAATTATAATTTATATTCACCTATTATTTTATTTTAATTCATAGGTTTTATCATTGAATATTAATTAAATGTTTTATATGTAATGTTTGATAAACACAAAAAGGAACATTCTACATGGTGATTATGGATTTACTAACACCATGAACATCACTTCATTTCTAGATTAATTTGAAATATTTTAGGTTTCTTTAAATTAAAATCCAATTTTCAGGTTTTTGATATTTATAATTGTTGTCTAATGATATTATTTTCTAGGTATTGATTATCGGGTTTTATAATAAGAGGGTATTTTTACCAAAAATTGTATTTTATGTGGGCTTAAAAAAGTGTTTAAAATAGACTTGTGATGAATGTTTCTATCAATGATATTGTAGTTGAGAATTATATAAAATGGGATATCATGATTCAGGTTATATGAATGATTTATACCTATTATATATCACAAGTGATCTATATAGAGCATACTTAGAGGGTGATCCCTTTATAATTATCCAATGCATTGGGTGACGATTATATTGGAAGTCATATATATGTCTATTTCAATTAAAAGGTCTATAAAGGGGTTTTCTAAATACGATTCTTTAATTAGAAAAATATATGTTTTTAATTTCATTAAACATTAATAAAAGAATTTTATTAAGATAAATGTATGTGGGTTCTTCATGTTAAAATTTTTTATTTCATATAATCAATGCAATTTTTAGGTATGGTAAACATTATAAGAGTTTTTTATCTTTTCTATGGAAAAATGTTTTTAATTTTTTTTCTTTTATAGATCATTTTTAAACCACATTTAATTTTTTACTAGGGTTAAGGATTAATAATGGAAATGGATAAGTCATGTTTAAATTCTTAAATATTTTCTATGAAAATAAATCAAGATTTAATTTAAATTTTTTCTACTATTGGAAAAATAGATATTAGTCATATAGTTCTATATTGAATTTATGGTCTCTTCATTTTTGAATTATAACATAATTCAATAAAACACTAAACTTGAAATTATCATAAAATGTAAGAGAATGAATTCTTAATTTAACATTGAATATTATGTATTGTTTATGGTCGGTTCCTTATAGTTGTTATTGAATGGAATGTCTAGATAAATTTATAGATAAGGATTTTTTTTCATGTTATGTTATCTTAGGAGTTATGGATAGTTTCATCGGTCTTTATACTTAAGGATAATCATTTTTTCAAATCCGTAGACACCCATTTGAGGATTTATTTGATGAGAATTAATGTGATAAATGAAATTTTAAGATATATTTCGATAGGTTGAAGTATTTGTAATGATATTTTTTGACATGAAGTATGGATTTAAATTTTGTTGAAAAAATATTTAATTTAATGAAAAACATTAGGGTTAATATGATCATAGATGTTTTGAAAAGTTTTTTTATCATATAGATTAACATAGGATTAAAAATTGATTTGGAGACTATGTAATTAATGTCTCTTTAAAAAAATATCACCATATTTATGAGCTTTAAACCTGAAATCTATGAGATAGAAATTGAGGTCAAACCACTCTTTCATTTTGAGGTTATTTAGGGTATTTTAGATATCAGTTTATGGAATGATTTAGTAATAAATTTCAGTATCAATTATGAATTTTGAACATTATTTTATCAAATTATTTTTTATTCATTTTACGAATTATCTTACCTTGTGTTAAACATTTTTGTTATTATTAATGTTCAAAAATAGAAGGAATATTTTTTTATCCCTTTTATTTTTATGAGGTATTTAAAATTTATTTAAGGGATATAAGAATGAAAAAAATTATCCCAAATAAATACTAATTGCAGAAAAAGATTTAGTTTTCATGGAAATTATTTAAAGGATGAAATTATACTCATGAAGTATATATATTTTCATATTATAATTTTATAGATGGTAAGATAATTCTTCAAATCATGGAAATTGATATTGAAAAAAAATTATCCAAGTAACTTTGTTGTTTATGAACTAATGCTATTTTATATCATCACAGATTTATGGTTTTGTGGCCCATAACATTATATTTACCATTCACTTTCTTTTGATCAATAACATCAAGATATTATCATAAATATTTAAAAATTTCATCCATTACATCATATGTTATACTATATATAATCCTAGTTATTTGTTTTTATGTATTATATTTTTAATTCTATCATTTATCTTATTAATAAGATATTTTATTAAACAATTTTTATGATGTGGTTTTAGAAAAAAATGTAATTTTAAATTTCAATCATTTTTCAAAAAGATAAAATTAAAATTGAGAGGACATAATTTATTTTGGGGGTTGGATTTAACACCCAAATATTTTAAAAGAAAAATAATGTTTGATAGTGTAAACAAAATAAAACATTGAACTTATAATATATTGTAACTCTTTATACATTAATATAAATGAATTTTTAAATAAACTTAATCTCTTTAGTATCTTGTGGTATATGAAACCCTGAGATTTCTATACTCGATAACATAATAAACCCAAAAAAATGAGAAAAAATAACACATGATATATATAAAAATTATATATAAGAAATTAAATATAAAGTGTAACACCCTAACATTTCATAGTACATTATTTCTTCAATGTAATTCAATAACTTGCACTGCTTGCAACACCAGGTTCGAACGCACCACAAGATTACCGAACTAGCAATTCAAAAGAGGTTATGATTAGTATTAACTGAATATTGAACTATATATTATCCTTATAATTTTAGAATCCATATTATGAGTTTCTTAGACATAATTTAAGAACAAATTCATTTTTTTCAGATAAAAGAAGTATTTATTTAAAAAAATAAACTTTTATATTTTTTTATTAATGAACTCTTTATTAATGAAATATTTGAAACTTTTATATATTATATTTGACTAAATAAACATCTTCTTTATAATCAGGACATAAGAATTTATTTTCAATAAATTTTTGGTGTTTTTCTAATAACTTTGATATTTGGTTGCATAGTAGAAAATAGTATATTTTAACGGAAGACAACTTTTTTAATTAAAAAACATTATAGTGTTAAATTATACATTTAAATGGTTTGGAAGTATAAATAGATTATATTTTTCCCATTTAATCCAATTCTGGTCATTTTAAGTAATTTCACACTGATATTGGACATAAACAAGTGTCAATCTTTTGATAGATATTGTTTCTTAGAAATACGCCTTTTGGTTTTGACAACGAGAATTAATTTTATATTAATAAATGCAACATATATGTTTTGAATTTTTTATAATTGACTTCATTTTTTGATTAAAAGTATCGAAATTTTCTTAGGTTGATTTTTTGGTATTTTTTTAAAAACATTAAATTTTTTATGAATAGTGAAAAACATTAAGTTATAGTTTAAAAACAATTTTTTATTTAAACAATTATTTATTTTATTTAAATTTATTTTATGTCAAAATAGATACATAATACCTAAATATGTTTAATGTAATTCATATGAGTCAGTTTATAATAATTTTAGATTTATAAAAAATTTATGGAACTTTTCAGCGTCTTTTACCCATCTCCTAGGAGAATTTTTTAATTCACATAAAACGTAATTTTACTGATTATATGAGTTGATTTTATAAAATCCAATAAAAAATGGTTAATATCAAGAAGAAAAATTTGGTTCAATAAGATAAAAATAATTTTGATGAATAGTAACTTTTTACTTTTATTTACCACAGTTAGAAATAAATATGGTAATTAAGGGTTAAAATGATTTTATTATTACCATAAAACATGTCCTAATTCTATCAGATAAGTATAATTCGAAAAATAATAACCTTAGGAATAAAATATGAATCTTTTTGATCCCCTTAGACTAGATTACGACATTTATTATTATTTAATTCAAATAAGTGTTATAAGAGTTAAAATCAAAGTTTAATAACTAAAACATTTTAATATAGAGTTATAGATGAGATAAATTCCATTATAAATATTCATTAGAAATATAAAAAAAATTATTACACAATGATATTTTATTAAAAAAAATTAGATGTTAAATAATTCAATTTATTTATGAAAAAATGGTGATGTAGTAATTACCTTATAAATAAAATATTAAATAAATTGATATTTTAAATTACCAAATAAATGTAATTTGAGTTTTTTTATGAATTAAACTAATTTTATAGAATAATATGACATATTATGGTTGGTTATATTAATTTAGTTTGAGGTAATAATGCTGTTATAAATTTAGAAAAAACAAAATAATAAATAGTGTCAAAATTGACATAAAAGAGGTTTTTAAAAAAATATTACATTATAAATTGATATTCTATTCCTAAAAATATAAGGTTAGGCCAACAGAATTATATAATGATAGAATTATCATTAATAAACCACTTGGGGTTATTTAGGATGTATATAGTATGTTTAATAACCTTATAATAGAAAAATACAAAGAGACGTTGTAAATGTCAAACTATTATACTAAGAGTTAAATATAAAAGTTAAGGTTAATATAGTGACTCAAAACTGTCTAAAACATATTTTTTGGGTGGTTTTATACCGATACCCACCATAGACTTTAAATAATTTATTCTTGATACATTAGAAACTTAAAATGGATTTATTGTAAGTTAATATTTCTAGCTTTTCCTAAGGTGCCCCTCACCCCTCTTATAAAAGGGCACTCACCCTTCTCTCTAATTCACACCTTAAAATCCTTTTGGATTTTCCACCCCTTGCCCAAATATCCTATAAACATACCTCACTTAATCTTAGAGTGTCTCTTTGGGTCGGAAAGCCATCTTAAAGAGCCCTTTTGATCAAATCATAAAGAAGAACCCAATGAAGAGGTAATAATTTCACCACCCTCTTTCAAGTTCTTTTCTTCTCAAACTTCTTTTATCTTTGTTATTTCCATTATAAAATAATAACTCTAGTATATTATATATAATTTGATGTTTTTATAAATATAGTATAGCTATATTAATTATTTCATCTATCCTTTTAATGACATGTCACAATACGTGCGTACGTACGGATTACCATCTCCACGTCGTGGTGTTATTATTGTTCAATACATTATTATTTGGATGGGTATAATAATAATGTGTAATTCATGTAAATAGTAAATATAACATGATAATGATTCTTTATATATAATATACCATCCAATTATATATTATTTTAATATCAAAATAATGATATTTTCGCTCATGCATACGTACAGATTACCGTTTCCACGAACATGATGAGATTCATTCCCCATCTTATCCATTCAAGAATAATTTTCATTAGATGATTAAAAATAATGTTTAAAGACTTGATATCATTCTTGATATAAATAATATACATCCCATCCATAACAAATATGACTCATATAAAAAATAATATAAATGAAAAATAATCTCTTAACACCCAAAATGACGATAGATATTATTAACAAAGAAATGGTAAAAAATAATATAAGATATCATATTAATGTATATGATTATTGTATAATTTAATAACAATTATTCCACCATTATACAGGAGGTAAACCTACTCTCGACCAAGGAAAATTACAAGGTAAGGGTTTTTTTCACAATCTATTTATTATCAAAGGTTGTTTTTAAGTAAGTATCTAATGAGACATATTTATTATCCATGTCCATATTTCATGAAAGAGTTTTCAAAGGGATTCTTTTATTGTACTTTTTACTAAAACATCATTTTAAATGTTTTAAATATTCATTCATCTAAATCATTCTCATTAATGTCCATGTTTTTATATTGACTTTTTAGTATTTATCTACATGGACATGAATGTTTTTAAAATGTAAAATCCTTTCAAAAGTTTCAAAGTGGTATGGGACACTTTGATTCAAAAATGTATTTAAATGTCCCCTTTTCTAAATTGTGTGACTTTTAAATGTTTTCATGAAAAAAATATATTTCTCTAAAAGAGTTTTACAAATCATATTCATCTATTTCAACATCCTTTGATCGATTTTAAACATGTTTGAAGTTGATTTATTATGATACGAATCTTCCCACTGCTAAAAAAATGCTCTATACCCACGGTTCAGAACCGTGAGTATAGCCCCCAAAACTATTGGTATAGGCTACACCCACGGTTTTGGGAACCGTGTACTGGAAAGGTGTCGGGATAGGGGGTCCACCTATACCCACGGTTTCTCTAAACCATGGGTATTATATTGGCACAGTGTGGCAGGCCCATGAACATGCTGGCACTACGTTGAGCCCACAGTTCTCAAACCATGGGGATTTAATCTTCAAAAAATGAGGCTACTGGGACTCAGTTGTCAGATGCGCACGAAGAGATTCAACCTTCCCAACCAACCAATCCAGCTACATCTTTGGAATATATAGATATATATATATATATGTCTAAATATATTAATAATATTGCGTATCTAAAATTAGATACGCCGAGAATAGAGAATAGAATACTCTGGGACTCGAACCGACAACCTGCCGAAGAACGAAACCCCACCAAACCAACCAAGATATGGAGATTTCTATTAAAAACATATATATTAGTCTACTTATATTAATATTAAATATTTATTAGAAAATAAAATCACTTCGATATTTGGTCCTAGGAACGCAAAAAATGACAGAAGACCACCTAACCAACTAAGCTACAACGAATTTATTATTAAGTATTTCTATCTGCCTATTTATATTAATCCAGATCGTTTTCCCGCCAATTTTTTTTCGTTGTCCCGCGTAACTTTTTTTCCAGCCTAATGGTGGGAAAGCTATACCCAAGGTTCCTTATAACCGTGGGTATAGGTCTTTAAAAAAAATACCCCAATACCGATGGTTTTGAAGAACTGTGGGTATAGGTCTTCTGAAAAAACTCTATACCCATGGTTTGGCCAAAACCGTGGGTATAAGTCGTCAAAATAAACACTTATACCCATAGTTTTGCAAAATCATGTGAATTGGTCTTTAAAAATAATCTATACCCGTAGTTTTTTCCAAAACTGTGGGTATAGGTGACCTATACCCACATTTTTGAAGAACCGTGGGCATATGTACCCATATTAGCCCTATAACCACAGTTGTTTTGCAAAACTGTGGGTATAGGCCCATTTTACAGTAGTATCCATATTGTATTAAAGGTTTTGTGATATTTTTGACTGTGGATGTGTTATTTTTATACCATTCACGCTTTATGGATAATGTATTTACATTTCGTATCCTAGTTTTAATATGAATGTTTATGTTATGTTTATACTTTTCATATGAGGAATGCATTGGACTTAGTAAGGGATGAGTGGATCCCGCTATAGCTACTCGATGCATCGGTAGGTCTCATGAGACAAAATAATGTCTTGGAACAAGTCCTTGACAAAATCTTATTTGTAGTCTTGGGTCAAGGCCTTGACTATGTGGTTATGATAGTTTGGCATTATGCATTCCTTCATTATGAATGTGGCTATTGATATTGCATGCGATTATTCGACTACTAGAATATCCATGTGAATAAGTGAATAGAATTATTTCATTTTATTTTTTCCATTTTATGTTAAAGTTCAAGTTTAAAATGATTTTGTTTTAGTTATACATTGGTTTAAATGTTTATGCTAATTTATGAAAGTTTCTGCTATATTGTTATCCTTACTGAGCATCTGAGCTCACCCCTTTCTATGTTTTATTCTTCCCAGGATGTGAAAATGTATTTTATGGCTGACCTATAGGGATAGTCTGAGGGTATATGAGTGTGGACTATGGAGACTATATTGTTGAAGTTTTTCATATTATGATGTAATTAAGACTTATGAATGTATCTAGTGTTTCTAATTGGTATTTCAAGACTTGATATTTTGAGATCATGCCAATGTTATGTAATAATGCCCTGACTCTGTGTAACTGGGGTCAGGGTGTTACATGAAGGGTATGAATAATATTAAATAAATCATTAAAAAATATATATATTCATATATAAATTTCATATTCAATAAATAATATTGATAAATGTTTAGTAAATAAGTAATTATTTTTATTAATGTGAGTTTATTCTACTAAAATACATTACATCAATAATTATTTATATTTTTTCTTTAAAATATATTATATTAAAATTTTAGAACCTTTAGTAATTTTTTTTAAAATATTAAATTAATTTTTTTAATAATAATATCAAAATTTACCTGTGGAAATTTTTTGGAATTGTTTGAAATTTTTTATTCTTCAGTTAATAGTAAAAAATACATATATTTAAGATAAAACCAGTTATGTTTAGTAAATTACATAATATAAAATTTATATTATTTTTTCAAATGATTTTATATAACATAACTATTATTCAATTATTGTTATCTCAGAAAATTACTATTTAATTAATATTATATTTTTTTAAAATAACTTTTTTTGGAATTAATTTTTTTTTTATTTTTTTTTAAAATTAAATTTATCTCTCCATTTTAACATATTAATGTAATTAAATATAAAAAATATTTTAAATAAAATATATATAATATATATCATTAAATGTTAATTTAGTATCTTATAATGAATATTATTAGTCGGATAGTTAATATTGAATCATATTTTTCTTAAACCAAACTCATCTTAAAACTCCCATGTCTCTCCGCATTAGTTGTATTAATTATAAAGATCTTTCTACCACATATATGACTCTAATTTTTCAGACTGGATTCCACATATTGAATTATAATAATTTTTATATGTAATTTCTTCAACATAATTTTTTAAAATAATGAGTATTGAAAACATATGAAATTAATTAATGTGATTAATGGTAAAATAGATTTTTGTGCATTACTAGTGTTTGTATTAAAATTAACTTTACACACACATGATAATTTTATTTAAAAAATTTTGATTAGTATTTATAATTTAATGATTAAAAATACTTTAAAAAACTTATTTTAATTTAAGTATAAAATAATAAATTACTTAGGTAAATAAAAAGTAATATTCTATCATGGTCAAACACTAACTGGTTATAATTGAGTAAACTAAAATACTAAGGAATAAAATGTTAAAAATTTGATTCTTCTTGTATGGTTGAGAATTTTCTAAACCACATCAGCTCTCTCCTCTATTATTTTCCAATTTTCATGGCTCATGATATAGTAACCCATGCTTAACCTACATAGATATTACATCATTTGAGATGAATATTCAACATATGATAAATATACATGCCCAATGACCATAGTATTTTATGGTATTTGGAACCATCGTAACACAATCCTCTAACATGGTGAGTGATATTTGAAATCTACCTAAAACATCTTCCCCTTTAGTAAATCTAATATAAACCATTATTTATAACCTTGGAAAAGGAAACATAATAAATGGATAAGACTAAATTTTGAGAAATGGTAATCAAAGGATATTTGTAAGCATAACATGAGAATAATCACATGATAACTTGGTATTATCATTAGAAGATGGCAGTATTCATATCAATGATCATAATAACTTTACATGGAATAAATATTGGTAATTCAGAAGACATTAATCATAATGAAATCAGTAGGATAATCCTTGCGATAATTACATAAGAAAAAGACATTTAATTGGTGAATAGACATAATCATAAACAATTATTTTTCATAGTAGATAATATTTACTTCCAAGTACATAATAGTGGAATGGGTTCACTCGCAAAACTATATTAGTTGTCATGGTTCTTTCCCAAGACCATATTAATGTACAATGTCCTTTACTAAATCAGGTTCACTCCCTAATTCATACCTATATTACTAAACTGGGTTCACATCACATTTCATCCCTATATTAATGAACTAAGTTCACTTGTCATTCCATCCCTATAACACTGAATTGGGTTCACATCCCATTACATCCCTATTACACAAAACATTTTCAATCCTCATTATTGTCGTGTACTACTAACCGGGGTTCACTTACCATTCTATACATTTCATACTCAAGATATATAAATCATTATCCAAAGAATAGCATAGTGATATAGGTACCACCCATCATATAATAAAATAATAAATGAATGTAAAAAAATATATGAAAACATTAATCATATAACGAACCATGAAATTAAATCAATATAATTAACATTTCATCACATATAACATATATACAATAAATATATTTTATAATCAAAAAAGAATTACACATTTAATAAGAAGGGATTCAGAAGTATGAATCCTATAAAATGGAAACATGTGTTATAGGCATCACTCCAAAACATAAACCAATAATTAATGAATATTAAATGTATTCTTCTATCATATATCTATTAAATGAAAATTTATAAAAATTATTTTATCATACATAGAGAATTATTTTGAAATATCAGACGAAACATTTCATAAGGAAAATTTAATTTCATTAAAAATAAATTTCCTAAAACGATTTCAAATATTATTTTCTTATAAAGTGTGATTTACAATTACATTTAAAATATTTCTTTTAAAAATATCATTTCCTCTTTTAAAAATTACTCTTAAAGCAAAAAAGAATTTTGGAATTAATTTTTATTTGAAAATACGTTGAAAATATATAAAGAAATTCTTGAAATAATTTTAAAACCCCTTTTTGAGATAATGGAATTTAAAACACATAATAAAAATTTAAAATCATTATTATAAATTTCTTTGAAAATAACCTTTTTAAAAAAATATTACGGAAGCATTGGAAATAATTAAAAACACTTTTTAGACATAAAACATTTAAAAAAAATGTATAATTGAAAAAAAAATCAATTCCAATGGTATTAGTAAAAAAAATTCATTAAAAAATAATATTTTAAACTTACGGAGGAATCTTCAATGAAATTACATTCATGACAGTAGGAATTTCCATGTATTCTGAACATTCTTTTTTCCTATATAATATTTAGAAAAGTTATTTGTCTAAAATTAATATGAAAATTCATTTCAAAACCATTTTGAAAAGGTAATTAAGGTTAAAAATACCGTCTTAAACATGATAGTATAATAGTATTATTTTGTTTAAGACGGTTTTATAAAACATGGTTTTGAAAGAACATGAATTTCTGACTAAAAGGAGAAAAAAGTTGGATTTTTTTAGGCACATTTATTAATTATATTGAGCACCAAAGTGTGTAAAAATGGTAACATTTATTGGATGTGACATGAATAACCATGTGATAAGAAAATAAATGTTTTTCATGAAATGTGGATCATAATTATTGTTTAATTGAAACACAACTATAATGAATCTCGATATATAATGAGATTGTAGAAATAAACCATTACAACATTGGTAACATTGAATCAAAATTTGTTTGAAAGAATAAAAATATAAGGCTCCAACCTTAAATCTTACTTAATCTTGTGTTATTACAAGATTATACATTGATGATCTTTTTAGGTTTAGAGTTTTATAGAATTAGATCATAAAACTTCCATTACATTCCACATTTAAACAAAGTGGTTACATAAAAGATAGTATTCATTTTTCCCATCAATAGAAACATATTTAAAATAAAGCATGGATTTTTTCTTGACACTTCCTTGACACTATCATCATATCATGTACCATTCCCTTGACATGTGAAATACATTTCAAAAACATGGGATGAGCTTAAAAAGCTCAGTAAGGGATATAAAAATATGGAAAGGAAACATGAGTACATGTATACATAAGAATGAAATCATACTTTACCCATAAAACATAAGCACTTTAACATACCTCATAAAATCATGAATAAATCATAGAAATAATAAGAAATAAAGGTAACTTGAAGAATTCATAACATTCTTACGTAGGAAGTAACCTTCTTGGTTACGTTTAGAATACCCACCATAGTATATTCCCTAAATCTCTTCGGAGAAACCTTAACGTTTCACTCCTTCGCGTTACCCAATGCATTGGAGAGCTATATCGGGCTCACCCGCCCTTAGTTTATCACAGAACCACCCGTATTCATAAACAATGCCGAAGAACCATAACATAATCATAGAACATAACATAAGCACAAAATAAACATAACATTCCCACATTGTAATAACAATATAACATTTTAAGATATTGAAATAATGAATTCATTCTGAAAACCATTTTCAAAACCATTTAAAACATTTAATAACGAGATTTTTAGAATCAAAGTGTCCCATACCACTTTTAAGCTTTTAACATTTTAATCCATTAATATCCATATAAATAAATCCTTAAAACCATTTTGAAAACATGGATATTAATGGGAACCATTTATAAGAATAAATCATTAAAACATTTAAAACGATATTTTATTTAAAGTGTTTTTAACAAAATGAGAGACACTTGAATACAATAATTGAGGAATTAAATTTAATCACAACATTATAATATCATGAGAATAAAGGAATTCATGATATAATATTCCAAAGGATAGTATATACACAATATAAGAGTAAATTGGTGCATAACAACAATGAAGTCTTAATAGAAATGTAAAATGAGATGAAATCCCCTGTAAAGAAGGTACCCTTAACTTAAGGATAAATCAATCTCATAATTATGTGTGAAAAATATAAATACACCCAATATAAGTGGATATTAAGTGTAAAACAATCAAAGGAAATTCACACATATTCAAAGGAGGACGTATTCAATAACTACATGTTGAACCCAAAGAAATCGAAATTGGGTTAAGAAGTTCCCTTGGTAAAATTCGACAGCCTAACGACGTCACTTTAAAATTTAGAAAATGAGTTGATGAGAGATAAAAAGGGTATCTTATCACTTGGAGTTAAAATTTACATCAGTAAGGATATATAAGAACATATCCCAACTTAATTGTATGTGAATTAAAAGACATAACAAAATATGTCTTTTAAAAAGAGGAGGGTGAAAGGTTCCCTTACCGACATGGGTATCTTTCGAAACATACACCCCGTGAAAGAAAGACAATAAAACATTGATGTAAATAATCATAAATGAAATTATATTACACAATGAGTAAAATAATGGTCAGTACATACACCACTGAAAGGAAATTGTGGAAAATGTAGCATAAATCTCACGGGAATAAAAGTGAGTTGGAAAATCCCTTACGAAAACTCGGCAGCCTAACGGCGCCACTTAAAACATCCAAAAATGGATTGATGAGATCAAATAGGGTCTATTATCATATTAAAATAAATGTACAGCAAGAGGAATATAAAAGAACATCCCCCATCATAACAAATAGGAGCTTAAAAGAAGTGACATAAAGGAGAGTACTTAAAAAGAAAGAGAGAGGTTAGATCTCTTACGAAAATTCGGCAGCCTAACGGCGCCACTCAAAACATCCAAAAATGGATTGATGAGATAAAATAGGGTTGTTCACCATATTACAATAAAATTTACAGCAATAGTAATATAAAATAACATCCCCCATCACAAGAAAGATGATCTTAAAAAGAATTACATAAACGAGTGTACTTAAAAAGAAATAGAGGAGTGGGATCCCTTACCTCAAGTCCAACTTGTCTTGTTCGTTTCTTTATATTTCTGAATAATAAACTTTGGTCAATTTATAATTTATTAAGGACCTAATTTACATATTATTATTCAGTTTATATCACATATTATAATGTTATAATAGTTGGTTAATAATATGAGTTCATATCAGACGTTTTTGTCGATGTTTGGTACATGAGTCAAAAATTGAACTTGTTGGAAAATAATTTTCCATGTAGTTATAGGTACATCATATCCAGAATAGAATTTATGTTTTAATTATCATATATATCAAGTATATATTCATTTTATACTATTCCATAGCATTTGGAGATAAAAAATTAAAAGCACTGTTCATGGAGACTGTAGGCTGTACGTACGCATGAACAGTACTTTCATTTTTTTGTCATATTAATGGAATTAAAAAAATGAGAGATATATATATATGTTATAATTCCATATTGATATCAATAATTTATATGTAATATATTACATACATATCCATTATATATATGTACTTATAATAGCCCATAACATTTTGAGATAAGAAATGAAATGTACCGTTCATGGAGACGGTAAGTTGTACGTACGCATGAGCGCTACTTCCATTTCTATTTCATATTCAATGGAATTAAAACATAATGATACATAATAGTATTTTAATTACAGTATGGTATCATATATAATATCATTAAATATATCCTTTATATGTACCACATATGTTATTAACGAATCAAATCACTTTGAGGGGGCGGTAGTCCGCACTTCCTTAAATAAAGATATCGCGTTTACCCATAATGGAAACCATAAACGTATGCCATAAATGAATAATACATAAGATTAAGTAAAAAATAAACATATTATATATCATATATAAATATAGTGTCATCTTAATGGCCACCTTTGAAGGTGTTATATGAATGTTGAACAATCATCGTTTCGGGAGGCAGAAATTCGCCATCCATAGAAACAATATGTTCTATAACCATTAGATGTAAGTGTGTGTAAGTTTATCTAGAATAATTATTATAACAACATCCTAGTATATTTAAGATACTGGATTTGTTACAAAATAAATGAATAAAAAGAATTTAGGGGGTTGGAGAAACAAAATAAAACAAAAGGACACAAGTGAAGACATTACCTTAAAATCGGGTAACTCCCTTTGGTTTGAGCTCAAAGGCTTACTTGGGAAGACTTATTCCAAAAGTTAGGCTTCAAGGAGTTATACAGGGATGTGTAGAGACAAAATGGATAGGGGTTTTCCGAGCCAAAGGCTTTGGAAGTGTGGGCAAGGAGGTTGAGGTGGGGGATTTTTAAAGAGGAGAGGAGGGGCACTTTTGGAAAGTAATGAAATGTTACATTATTTTAGAATGATTTTCGGATATTAAAGGTCCCAAATTGATGTGTTTCTAGGATAAGGTGATAAGGGTTATAAATCCAACCATTAAATAGGTTTTGGACATGTGTAGGTCTTAGATATTACATTATCATTCCATCTTATTTAAATCGTTAAATAATGTGGTCATCACTGCATCATCATGATGTCATAAATAATTTAATTTATTTAATGTCTAAAAATTATAATAAAATTACTATCATGTAGGATATCTTTTTTTCTTTCCAATGAAAATTTATAGTCAAAAATTGGACTTGTATAACCCCATGTAAAAATTGTTTTAGTAAAACATTTCATGTTTGTGTTATTTTTACTTTAACATTAAATAAAAAGGTGTTTATGTCATTGTCCATCCAAAGTGGCTCCATGGGGTCCCCAAGTTGACCCATGTATTGTCTTGGTCTTCCATGACACATCCAATGAAGGTAGGACATGTTTCTAGGTCATTTCATTTTATTAAAACGTTATTCTTACCTTAAACTACACTAATTACCTCTAATCGCAATTAAAAACTTAATAAGTTACTATTCACAGAAAATTATTTTAACCCCATTGAACCACATTTTACTTCTTAATGAAAACAATGTATTTTGAATTTTTTAAATTAAAAACAAAAAGATGGAAAAATTTCATTTAAACAGAAAATCACTTTTTATAAGTACCACTTAGTGGTTTCACTATTCATCAAAAATTGAATTTTTTCAGAAAATTACCAAAAATTCACCCTAAGCTATATTTGATATTCCAAATTCAAAAATGATGTCTATTTTACAAAATTAAAAACATATAGGTTGAATTAATTAATTGAATAATTAATTCCCGCTGTCAAAACAAATAGCGTGTTTTTATGAAACAAAATGTATCAAAAGATTGACACTAGTTTAAGTCTGATTTCAAAGTGAAATTAATTCCAACAAACACTATTGGATTAAATGGTAAAATATATTCTAATTTAACTTTAAAACCAATTAAAAAGATAATCTAATCATATAAATAAATTAGATTAAAAAGTGGTTTTGAATTAAAATACAACATTTTTCACTATTCATTAAAAATTGAACTTTTTCAGAAAAATACCAAAAATTTACACAAAGTAAATTTTGATGTCCCGATTCTAAAGAAGAATTTTATTTTGTCAAATATAACACATAAAATTTTCAAAAAGTGGATTTAAAAGAGGTTTGCCATCAAAAGGCGGTTAATCGACCTTTTAAAGAATATTAGAATGTTTACGCTTAAAATTGGATTCATTCGCATTTTTAATCCTCTAACATTTATTGTAAAAAGTAAAAATATTTGACAAACATATATAATAATTTTGTAGTTAGTTCAATTAATTCCCTCCATCACAACAGCTAGGCGTTAACTACCATTTAAAATAATATTATTTTACTATTAGAGTGCAACGTAAGATTCCCAAGAAACACGTTGTTGCGTGTTGGGTACGCCATCAAGCATTGTGTCCCCTTTAAAGTTATATTAATATTTTATTCCCAAATATGGATAAATATGAAAATTTCATACTCTTTATTTACCTGGGGTGTTACATCCTTCCCCCCTTTTTAGAATTGTGTCCTTGCATTTTTAAAATTGAGCTTGGAAACTTCCATGAAATTCCCACATCAGAACAAGAGTCGGTAAAACAATCACTTTAAAATAAAGAAAGATAAGTATAGATGTCTCCCAAGTTAACCCATACTAGGGTTCCATGTAGAAAAACATGGACATGGAGGAGAAAACATAGGGTCATGTTCTGATGGAGAGTGATAGAAAACATGTTTAGGAGAAAGTTATCCACAAGAAAATCACAAACTTGTGATGGGTTAAATGGTATTCGATTCCCCAGTAGGAAAAGTTAACAGACAAAATTTTTGTTTGAAGTTACTTTTTATTAAGGAATTTATTCATAAGGAAACATAATTACTTATCATGTTGACTTTCAACTTTTATTAGATTTCTTACTCAAACTCATATTTTTTCCAAAAGATGAGTATCTAGGAAGACTTTTTCACATTAAGAGTACTATAATCAACTTCTAGAGAATCACCTAATCCACAAAAGAGAACTATATACTTCCCATGTCTTTAGACTTTAACCAAAACCAAAACCAAAAAGTTTATTACAAGATCAGATAATCCAGAAAAGGATAACCCTTTGTAAAATTAAAATCGATTCTTAATTTCCAAAATTTGTCTAACAAAACCCAAAGTTCAACGAGGACCATTCGATAAACAATTTGTCCATAAAATTCTTCAATGTAAACCAAACTAAGATTGAAACCCAAATATTTAAAGGATTTGGTCGCATAGTCTTCCAAGTAAAATCGTAACATTTATCTCCAAACAACATCAGTTGCTCTTAATGTCTCGTATTGAAAAGTAAATAACCTAATCACATATCCTCCATGATAGGTTAATAAATTTCCATAGATAACCCAAAATCATCTTACTCTTAATTCATAAAATCATCTAACTAAAAAAAATCAATCAAACTAACCAAGGACTTCCGTAGTCCAGTGGTAGGAGATAAATACAAGTTGCACTTTGGTTGTGGGTTCGATTCCCGCAACATTATCCGACGCGGCGGGTTGTCACACGGTCTGCATGTTGTCCTTTTTCCAAAACAATATAATTCTTAAAACATTCCCCAAAATGATATAAAATCTTCAAAAATAATCATAACATATTTTAACCTCAATTTTATCTCATGCCTTTTATTTTCCATCATAATATATAATAACCTATAATTACCTCAAAAGCAAGGATCATATAAACCCTAATGGTTACATTTATAATTATTACCTAAACTTCCACATCAATTGGTCATCTCGTACAGGATTCATTACAGATCATACCAAGGTTCAAGTGGTTGATCATGACTCCTTGATAGTTGGTTTAGAACAACCACGAGTTTCCTCATTGAATCCCCCATTATATCTAGTATCTTAATCAGAGAACCACCATAGATTCCTTCGAACCTGTTGTCTTTATGGTGCCTTCTAGATCCATACATTCACTAAAAACAGAAATGTCAGTGAGATTATATCAATAAAACCTTCATGTACTAATGAGGAAGGTAAACACTAATATATACTTACTCATTCACTTTATCTAAAACTAGGACTCTTTCTGAAATCCTATCCATTATGGTACTTCCACTTATTCTTAAAGAATACCCTAACCTATAATGTTATCTAAACCGACCTTTGATACCAACTTTAAGTCCCCAACCTTAAACCTTACTTAATCTTGAGTTATTACAATATTACAGATTGAGGATCTTTTTAGGTTTAGAGTTTTAGAGAATTAGATCATAAAACTTGCATTACATTCCACATTTAAACAAAGTGGTTACATAAAAGATAGTATTCATTTTTTTCCATCAACAGAAACATATTTAAAACAAATCATGGATTCTTTCTTGACAATTTCTTGACACTATCATCATATCATGTACCCTTCCCTTGACCTGTGAAAAACATTTCAAAAAATTGGGATCAACTTAAAAACCTCAGTAAGGGATATAAAAATATGTAAAGTAAACATGAGTACATGTATACATAAGAATGAAATCATACTTTACCCATAAAACATAAGCACTTTAACATACCTCATAAAATCATGAATAAATCATAGAAATCATAAGACATAAAGGTAACTTGAGGCATTCATAACATTCTTACGTAGGGAGTAACCCTCTTGGTTACGTTTTGAATACCCACCACAGTATATTCCCTAAATCTCTTTGGAGAAACCTTAACGTTTCACTCCTTCACGTTACCCAATGCATTGGAGAGCTATATCGGGCTCACCCGCCCTTAGTTTATCACGGAACCACCCATATTCATAAACAATTCCCAAGAACCATAACATAATCATAGAACATAACTTAAGCACAAAATAAACATAACATTCCCACATTTTAATAACAATATAACATTTGAAGATATTTAAATAATGAATCCATTCTGAAAACCATTTTCCAAACCATTTAAAACATTTAATAAAGAGATTTTTAGAATCAATGTGTCCCATACCACTCTGATGCTTTTAACATTTTAACCATTAATATCCATATAAATAAAACCTTAAAACCATTTTGAAAACATTTATATTAATGGGAACCATTTATAAGAATAAATCATTAAAACATTTAAAACGATATTTTATTTAAAGTGTTTTTAACAAAATGAGAGACACTTGAATACAATAATTGAGGAATAAAATTTAATCAGAACATTTTTATATCATGATAATAAAGGAATTCATGATATAATATTCCAAAGGATAGTATATACACCATATAAGAGTGAATTGGTTCATAACAACAATGAAGTTTCAATAGAAATGTAAAATGAGATGAAATCCCCGGTAAAGAAGGTACCCTTAAATTAAGGATAAATCAATCTCATAATTATGTGTGACAAATATAAATACACCCAATATAAGTGGATATTATGTTTAAAACACACAAAGGTAATTCACACATATTCAAAGGAGTACATATTCAATAACTACATGTTGAACCCAAAGAAATCTAAAATGGGTTAAGAAGTTCCCTTTGTAAAATTTGACAGCATAACGGCGTCACTTTAAAATTCAGAAAATTAATTGATGAGAGATAAAAAGGGTATCTCATCACTTGGAGATAAAATTTACATCAGTAAGGATATATAAGAACATATCCCAACTTAATAGTATGTGAATTAAAAGATATAACAAAATAATTCTTTTAAAAAGAGGAGGGTGAAAGGTTCCCTTACCGACAGGGGTATCTTTCGAAACATACACCCCATGAAAGAAAGACAATAAAACATTGATGTAAATACTCATAAATGAAATTATATTATAAAATGAGTAAAATAATGGTCAGTACATACACCACTCAAAGGAAATTGTGGCAAATGTAGCATAAATCTCAAGGAAATAAAAGTGAGATGAAAAATCCCTTACGAAAACTCGGCAGCCTAACAGCGCCACTTAAAACTTCAAAAAATGGATTGATGAGATCAAATAGGGTCTCTCATCATATTAAAATAAAATTTACAGCAATAGTAATATAAAATAACATCCCCCATCATAACAAATAGGATCTTAAAAAAAGTGACATAAAGGAGAGTACTTAAAAAGAAAGAGAGAGGTTAGATCTCGTAAGAAAATTCGGCAGCCTAACGGCGCCACTCAAAACATCCAAAAATGGATTGATGAGATCAAATAGGGTCTCTCATCATATTACAATAAAATTTACAGAAATAGTAATATAACATAACATCCCCCATCACAATAAATATGAGCTTAAAAGGAATGACATAAAAGAGTGTATTTAAAAAGAAAGAGAGGAGTGGGATCCCTTACCTCAAGTCCAACTTGTCTTGTTCGTTTATTTATATTCCTAAATAATAAACTTTGTTTGATTTATAATTGCTTAAGGACCTAATTTACATATTATTATTCAGTTCATATCACATATTATAATTTTATAATAATTGGTTAATAATATGAGTTCATATCAGACGTTTTTTTCGATGTTTGGTACATGAGTCAAAAATTGAACTTATTGGAAAATAATTTTCCATGTAGTTATAGGTACATTATATCCAGAATAGAATTGATGTTTAAAATATCATATATATCCAGTATATATTCATTTTATACTTTTACATAGCATTTGGAGATAAAAAAGTAAAAGCACCGTTCATGGAGACGGTAGGCCGTACGTACGCATGGACACTACTTTCATTTTTTGTCATATTAATGGAATTAAAACAAAATGAGAGATATATATATGTTATAATTCCAGAATGATATCCATAATTTAGATGTAATATATTACATACATATCCATTATATATATGTACTTATAATAGCACATAACATTTTGAGATAAGAAATGAAATGTACCGTTCATGGAGACGGTAAGTCGTACGTACGCATGAACGCTACTTCCATTTTTATTTCATATTAAATGGAATTAAAACATAATGATACATAATAGTATTTTAATTTCTGTATGGTATCATATATAATATAATTAAATATATCCTTTATACATACCACATATGGTATTAACGAATCAAATCACTTCGAGGGGGCGGTAGTCCGCACTTCCTTAAATGAAGATATCGCGTTTACCCATAATGGAAACCATAAAGGTATGCCATAAATGAAAAATACAGAAGCTTAAGTAAAACATAAACATATTATATATCATATATAAATATAGTGACATCTTAATGGCCACCTTTGAAGGTGTTAGATGAATGTTGAACAATCATCGTTTCGTGAGGCAGAAATTCGATATCCACAAAAACAATATGTTATTTAACCATTAGATGTAAGTGTGTGTAAGTGTATCTAGACTCCTTATTATAAACACATCCTAGTATATTTAAGCTACTTTATTGGTTAAAAAATATACGAATTAAAAGAGTTTAGGGGGTTGGAGAAACAAAATAAAACAAAAGGACACAAGTGAAGACATTACCTTAAAATCGGGTAACTCCCTTTGGTTTGAGCTCAAAGGCTTCCTTGGGAAGACTTCTGCCCATATTGAGGCTTCAAGGAGTTATAAGGGTATTTGGAGAGACAAAATGGTCAGGTTTTGGCCAAGCCAAAGGCTTTGGAAGTGTGGGTAAGGAGGTAGAGGTGGGGGCTTTTTATAAGAGGAGAGGAGGGGCACTTTTGGAAAGTAAAGAAATGTTACATTATTTTAGAATTAGTTTTGGATATTAATGGTCCCAAATTGATGTGTTTCGAGGATAAGGTGATAAGGGTTATAAATCCACCCATACAATAGGTTTTTGACATGTGTAGGTCTTATATATTACATTATCATTTCATTTTATTTAAATCGTTAAATAATGAGGTCATCAATGCATCATCATGATGTCATAAATAATTTAAGTTATTTATGTCTAAAAATTATAAAAAAATACTATGATGTAGGATATATTTTTATATTTCTAATGACTATTTATAGTTAAAAATCTGACTTGTATAACTCCATGTAAAAATTGTTTTAGTAAAACATTTCATGTTTGTGTTATTTTTACTTTAACATTAAATAAAAAGGTATTTATGTCATTTTCCAAACAAAGTGGCTCCATGGAGTCCCCAAGTTGACCCATGGATTTTCTTGGCCGGCCATGACACATCCAATGAGGGTAGGACATGTTTCTAGGTCATTTCATTTTATTGAATCATTATTCTTACCTTAAACTACACTAATTACCTCTAATCGCGATTAAAAACTTAATAAGTTACTATTCACCAAAAAAAATATTTTAATCCCATTGAACCAAATTTTATTTCTTAATGAAAACCATGTATGTCAGATTTTTGACACAAATATGGAAAAATTTCATTTAAACAGAAAATCAGTTTTTATAAGTACCACTTAGTGGTTTCACTATTCATCAAAAATTGAATTTTTTCAGAAAATTTCCAAAAATTCACCCTAGGCTATATTTGATATTCCAAAATCAAAAATGATGTCTATTTTAAAATATTCAAAACATATAGGTTGCATTAATTAATTTAATAATTAATTCCCGCTGTCAAAACAAATAGAGTGTTTTTATGAAACAAAATGTATCAAAAGATTGACACTAGTTTAAGTCTGATTTCAAAGTGAAATTAATTCCGACGAAAACTATTGGATTAAATGGTAAAAATATATTCTAATTTCACTTTAAAACAAATTCAAAAGATAATCTAATCATATAAATAAATTATATTAAAAAGTGGTTTTGAATGAAAATACAACATTTTTCACTATTCATTAAAAATTGAACTTTTTCAGAAAAATACCAAGAATTTACAAAAAGTAAATTTTCATGTCCCGATTCTAAAGAAGAATTTTATTTTGTCACATATAACATATAAAATTTTCAAAAAGTGAATTTAAAAGAGGTTCGCCATCAAAAGGCGGTTAATCGACCTTTTAAAGAATATTAGAATGTTTACGCTTAAAATTGGATTTATTCGCATTTTTAATCCTCTAAAATTTAGTGTAAAAAGTAAAAATATTTGACAAATATATATAATAATTTTGTATTTAGTTCTATTCATTCCCTCCATCAAAATATCTAGGTGTTAACTACCATTTAAAATAATATTATTTTACTATTAGAGTGCAACGTAAGATTCCCAAGAAACTCGTTGTTGTGTGTTGGGTACGCCATCGAGCATAGTGTCCCCTTTAAAGTTATATTAATATTTTATTCAAAAATATGGATAAATAAGAGTATATATATATATTATAATTCTAATAGAATTATTATTTTTTATATATCATCTAATTTCACTAAACCCATCCTCAATACATTTTGTGTAATGTGTGAATGAATCACATCACTTTTATGAGGAGGTGATCTGTACATCTATAAAGAATTTTATCGTATTTAGAAAAAAATAGAATGAATGAAGAAAAGACTTAGATAATAATTATGGAATCATAGATAAATCATAAATAACATATATATCATATAAAAATATATCTTGTATCATAATTCCCATCCATGAGATGTGCTAAATGAAGACGAACAACATCATTTTGTGAGGTGATAGTTCTCCATACACATAAATGTTATGTTTATTACCCATTTGATAGAAGTGTGTGTAGGTGTAGGAAATACCATTAGAATAAAAATATATCAGTATATTTATGAAACTTATTTTATTATTTAATCATTGGATGAGAATACCTGAGGTGGTTGAGAACGAAAATAAAACAAACCAGCTTGAGGAAGGATGTTACCTCTTCTTTGGGTACCCCTTTTTAGATTTCATCAATTGGATTCCTTTTATGGATTTATTATAAGGCCCCAGCCTTAAAACTTACTTAATCTTGAGTTATTACAAGATTACACATTGAGGATCTTTTCAGGTTTAGAGTTTTAGAGAATTAGATCATGAAACTTGCATTACATTCCACATTTAAACAAAGTGGTTACATAAAAGACAGTATTCATTCTTCCCATCAATGGGAACATATTTAAAATATAACACGGATTCTTTCTTGACACATCCTTGACACTATCATCACATCATGTACCTTTCCCTTGACCTGTGAAAAACATTTCAAAAACTTGGGATGAGCATAAAAAGCTCAGTAAGAGTTATAAAAATATGGAAAGAAAACATGAGTTCATATATACATAAGAATGAAATCATCCTTTACCCATAAAACAAAGGCACTTTAACATACCTCATCAAACCATTAATAAATCATAGAAATCATAAGACATAAAGGTAACTTGAGGCATTCATAACATTCTTACATAGGGAGTAACCCTCTTGGTTACGTTTGGAATACCCATCACAGTATATTCCCTAAATCTCTTCGGAGAAACCTTAACGTTTCACTCCTTCGCGTTACCCAATGCATTGGAGAGCTATAACGGGCTCACCCGCCCTTAGTTTATCACGGAACCACCTGTCTTCATAATAATGCCCAAGAACCATAACATAATCATATCACATAAAACATGCATAAAGGAAACATAAAATTTCCACATTTCAATCACGAGATATCAATACAACACATTGATATAAAAACATTATGAAAACCATTTTCAATACTAAAAGAAAAGAAAAGTAAAACATGGTATTTATTTTTCTTTTAAAAAAGGGTATGGCTTGTAGAGGAAGCCGCAACTCAAATAACGGTCACGACGGCGGAGAAGTCGTTGTCGCCGCATACGTACGACAAAAACATTCCCCTTTTGTCGTTTAGTAAACGCTTCGTATAAAAAAAGATTCCTTTTGAATAAACGTAAAAGTCAAAGGGGTTTATACACCGTATAAAAGAAAGTTGTGTATAAAACAAAATATTCCTCAATGAAAGGAGATTGAGACGAAGTCCCATACCACCTTGAAGCTTTTAACATTTTAAACCATTAATATCCATATAAATAAATCCTTAAAACCATTTTGAAAACATGGATATTAATAAGAACAAATAATTAAAACATTTAAAACGATATTTTGGTTAAAGGGGTTTTACCAAAATTAGAGACACTTGAATACAATAATCGAGGAATAACATTTAGTCAGAACTTTATAATATCATGAGAATAAAAGTATTCATGATATAATACTCCAAAAGACAGTATATACACCATATAAGAGTGAATTGGTGCATAACAACAATTAACCCTCAATAGAAATGTCAAATGTGATGAAATCCCTTATAAAGAAGGTATCCTTAAATTAAGGACAAATCAATATCAAAAATATGTGTGACAAATATAAATACACCCAATATAAGTGGATATTAAGTGTAAAACAATAAAAGGTCATTCACACAAATTCAATGGATGACATATTCAATGACTACATGTTGAACCCAAAGAAATCAAAATTGGGTTAAAAAGTTCCATTGACAGCCTAACGGCATCACATCAAAATGAGTTGATGAGAGATAAAAAGTGTATCTCATCACTTGGAAATAAAATTTACATCAATAAGGATATATGATAACATATCCCAACATAACAATATGTAAATTAAAAGACCCAACAAAATAAGCCTTTTTAAAAAAAAAGAGGAGGGTGAAAGGTTCCCTTACCGACTTGGGTATCTTTCCAAACATACACCCCATGAAAGGACAATATATCATTGATGTAAATACGCATAAACGAAGGTATATTACTAAAATAGTAGAATAGTGGGCAGTACATACACCACTCAATGGAATTTGTGGCAAATGTAGCATAAATCTCACGGGAATAAAAGTGAGATGAAAAATCCCTTACGAAAACTTAGCAGCCTAACGGTGCCACTTAAAACTTCCAAAATGGATTGATGAGATCCAATAGAGTATCCCATCATATTAAAATAGAATTTACAGCAAGAGGAATATAAAATAAAATCCCCCAACATAACAAATAGGAGCTTAGAAGAAGTGACACAAAGGAGAGTACTTAAAAAGAAAGAGAG
Organism: Viscum album; assembly: GCA_963277665.1. Lineage (NCBI taxonomy): Eukaryota > Viridiplantae > Streptophyta > Magnoliopsida > Santalales > Viscaceae > Viscum > Viscum album. The sequence continues at coordinate 955,645,921 of OY728167.1, forward strand.
AGGTTAGATCTCTTACGAAAGTTCGGCAGCCTAACGACGCCACTCAAAACTCCCAAAATGGATTGATGAGAGAGAATAGGGTCTCTCATCACATGAACATAAAAATTACAGTAAATTTAATATAAAATATCATCCCAATAACAAGAAATATGAGCTTTAAATGGAATGACATAAAAGTGTGTACTTAAAAAGAAAGAGAGGAGTAGGATCCCTTACCTCGGGTCCGCCTTGACTCGATCGTTCTTTAATCTCCTGAATAATAAACTTGAGTTAATTTCTAATTACTTAAGAACCTTTTTCAAGTTCATTATTACTTTTATACCACTTATTACCATGTCATAATCATTATGTAATCATTTAAGTTAATAATATTTGTTTTGCCGATATTTGGTTATTAAGTCGAAAGTGGACTTCTTGCAATTACATGATGTTCGTGTGGACAAATTTTTATTATATCCAGAATTGTATTCATTATGTAGATATCATATATGTCATATATATCCAGTACATGCATGCATTTATAAAATTACATAATCATTTAGAGGTAAGAAATGAAATGCACCGTTCATGGAGACGGTAAGCCGTACGTACGCATGAACACTACTTTCATTTCTATTTCGTATTTTATAGAATGGAATAATAATGATATAAAGGTATATTATAATTCCAGTATAATATCATATATAATATCATATTTCCATCCTTTATACATCCCACATATGGTATTTAACGAATCAAATCACTTTGAGGGGGCGGTAGTCCGCACTTCCTTAAATGAAGATATCGCGTATACCCATAATGGAAGCCATAAAGGTAAGACAAAAATGAAAAATACAGAAGCATAAATAAAACATAAACATATTATATATCATATATAAAAATAGTGACATCATAATGGCCACCTTTGAAGGTGTTAAATGAGTATTGAACAATCATCGTTTCGGGAGGCCGGATTTCACCATCCACGGAAACCGTATGTTCTTTAACCATTTGATGTAGTTGTGTGAGAGTGTAGCTCGAATAAATCTTATAACAACATCCTATTATATTGAAGATACTGGTGTTGTTACAAAAGAAGTAAATACAAAGAGTTTAGGGGGTTGGAGAAGCAAAATAAAACAAATGAACATGAGAGAATAAATTACCTTTAAAAGTGTAACTCCTTTTGATTTGAGCCTAAAGGCTTCCTTTGAAAGGATTTTTCCAAAAGGGAATCCTCTAGGATTAGGAGAGGGATGTGGAGAGAGTAAATGGGCAGGGGTTGGCCGATCCAAAGGTTTGAGGAGTGTGTTAAATGAGGTAGAGGTGGGGGCCTTTTATAAGAGGAGAGGAGGGGCACTTTTGGAAAGTAAAGAAATATTACTTTATTTGAAAATGTTTTTCGGTTTCAAAAGGTCCCACATTGATATAATTCGTGGATAAGGTGATAAGGCTTCTAAATCCACTCATCCAATAAGTTTTGGACATGTGTAGTGCATAGATTTTACATTATCTTTCCATTTTATTTAAATCGTCAAATAATGATGTCATCGCTGCATCATTATTATGTCATAAATAATTTAATATATATAATGTCTAAAAATTATACGAAAAATACTATGATGTAGGAAATCTTCTTAGATTTCCAATTAATATTTATAATCAAAAATATGACTTGTATAACCCCACTTAAAAATTGTTTTAGTAAAACATATCATGTTTGTGTCAATTTTACTTTTACATTTAAAAAAAATGTTATTTATGTCATTTCCCAACCAAAGTGGATCCATGGGGTCCCCGAGTTGACCCATGGCTTGTCTTGGTCGGCCATGATACAACCAATAGGTGTAGGACAAGTGTCATGGTGTTTTCACATTCTTATAATATCATTTTTACCTTAAACTACACTAATTACCTCTAATCGCGATTAAAAACTTAATAAGTTACTATTCACCGAAAAATTATTTTAATCTCATTGAACCACATTTTACATCTTAATGACAACCATGTATGTCGGATTTTTAAAAATCAAAACACAATGATGGAAAAATTTCATTTAAACGGAAAATCAGTTTTTATAAGTACCACTTAGTGGTTTCACTATTCATCAAAAAATTGAAGGTTTTCAGAAAAATCCCAAAAATTCACCCTAAGCTATATTTGATATTCTGAATTCAAAAATGAAGTCCGTTTTAAAAAATTCAAAACATATAAGTCACATTAATTAATTTAATATTTAATTCCCGCTGTCATTACAAATAGCGTGTTTTATGAAACAATAAGTATCAAAAGATTGACACTAGTTTAAGTCTGATTTCAAAGTGAAATTGATTCCAATGACCACTATTGGATTAAATGGTAAAAATTTTTTCTAATTTCACTTTAAAACTAATTCAAAATATAATCTAATCATATAATTAAATTAGATTAAAAAGTGGTTTTGAATTAAAATACAACATTTTACACTATTCATTAAAAAAAAATGAACTTTATCGGAAAGATACCAAAAATTTACACAAAGTAAATTTTGATGTCCTGATTATTAATAAGAGTTTTATTTGGTCCAAAAGAATGTTTAAGAGTGAACAAAACTATATTTAATGACGGTTCTCCATCAAAAGGTGATAAGTGAACCTTTAGTGAAAACTAGTGCATATATGCCTAAAATTGAATTCTTTTCGTATTTTAAGACTCTATCCTTTATTGGATAAATGTAAAAACATTTAAAAACATATATAATCATATTTTAGTTATTTCTATCCATTCCCGCCATTACAACGGCTACATGATAACGACCATTTAAAATAATATTATTTTATTATTAGAGTGCAATGTAAGATTCCCAAAAAACTCGTTGTTGCGTGTTGGGTACGCCATCGATCATAACATCCCCTTTAAAGTCATTTAAATATTTTATTCAAAAATATGGATAAATATGAAATGTCATATTCTTTATTTACCTGGGGTGTTACATCCTTCCCCCCTTTTGGGAATTGCGTCCTCGCAATTTTAAAATTGCGCTTGGAAACATCCTTGAAAGTCCCACATCTGAACAAAAGTCGGTAAAACAAACACTTTAAAATAAAGAGAGATAAGTACAAAGGTCACCCGAGTTAACCTATACTAGGATTCCAAGTATGAAAATATGGAGGAGAAAACATAGGGTCATGTTCTGATGGAGAGTGATAGAAAACATGTTTAGGAGAAAGTTAACAATGAGAAAATCACAAACTTGTGATGGGTTAAACGGTATTCGATTCCCTAGTAGGAAAAGTTAATAGACAACATTTTTGCTTTAAGTTAATTTTTATTGAGGAATTTATTCATAAGGAAACATAATCACTTATCATGTTGACTTTCAACTTTTACTAGATTCCTTAATCAAACTCATATTTTTTTCGAAAAGACGAGTATTTAGGGAGACTTGTTCGCATTAAGAGTACTATAATAAACTTCTAGAGAATCACCTAATCCACAAAATAGAACTATATACATCCCATGTCTTTAGGCTTTATCCAAAACCAAAACCAAAAAGGTTAGTACAAGATCAGATAATCCAGAAAAGGATAACCCTTTATAAAAAGAAAATCTATTCTTAATCTCCAAAATTTGTCCAACAAAACCCAAAGATCAACGAGAACCATTCTATAATCAATTTGTCCATAAAATTATTCAATGTAAACCAATATAAGATTGAAACCCAAATATTGGAAGGATTTAGTCAGATAGCCTTCCAAGTTAAATCGTAACATTTATCTCCAAACAACATCAGTTGCTCCTAAAGTCTCATATTGAAAAGTAATTAACCTATTCACATATTCTCCATGATAGGTTAATCATTTTCATAAATAACCCAAAATAAACTTACTCTTAATTCATAAAATCATATAACTAAAAATAATCAGTCAAACTAACCAGGGACTTCACGTAGTCCAGTGGTATGCGATAAATACCAGTCGCACTTTGGTTGTGGGTTCGATTCCCGCAACTTTGTCCGACGCGACGGGTTGTCACACGGTCTGCATGTTGTCCTTTTTCCGAAACTATATAATTCTTAAATCATTCCCCAAAAGAGATAAAATAATCAAAAATGATCATAACATATTTTAACCTCAAGTTTATCTCATGCCTTTCATTTTCCAGCATATCATATAATAACCCATAATTACCTCAAAAGTAAGGATCATATAAACTCTAATGGTTACCTTTATAATTATTACCTGAACTTACACATGGATTAGTCATATCGTACATGATGCATTACAGAACATACCAAGGTTCAAGTGGTTGATCATGACTCCTTGATAGTTGGTTTAGAACAACCATGATATTCCTCATTGAATCCCCCATTTTATCTAGTATCTTAATCAGAGAACCACCACTGTTTCCTTCAAACCTGTTGTCTCTCTGGTGCCTGCTAGATCCAGCCATTTACTAAAACCAAAAAGGTAAGTGAGAGTATATCAACAAAACCATCATGTACTAATGAGTAAGATAAACACTAAGATATACTTACTCCTTCACTTTATCTAAAACAAGGACTCTTTCTGAAATCCTAACCATTCTGGTAATGTCACTTCTGCTTAGAGAATACCCTAACCTCTAAAGTTATCTAAACCTCCCTTTGATACCAACTATAAGGCCCCAGCCTTAAAACTTACTTAATCTTGAGTTATTACAAGATTACACATTGAGTATCTTTTCAGGTTTAGAGTTTTAGAGAATTAGATCATGAAACTTGCATTACATTCCACATTTAAACAAAGTGGTTACATAAAAGACAGTATTCATTCTTCCCATCAACGGGAACATATTTAAAATATAACACGGATTCTTTCTTGACACATCCTTGAAACTATCATCACATCATGTACCTTTCCCTTGACCTGTGAAAAACATTTCAAAAACTTGGGATGAGCATAAAAAGCTCAGTAAGAGTTATAAAAATATGGAAAGGAAACATGAGTTCATATATACATAAGAATGAAATCATACTTTACCCATAAAACAAAGGCACTTTAACATACCTCATCAAACCATGAATAAATCATAGAAATCATAAGACATAAAGGTAACTTGAGGCATTCATAACATTCTTACGTAGGGAGTAACCCTCTTGGTTACGTTTGGAATACCCATCACAGTATATTCCCTAAATCTCTTCGGAGAAACCTTAACGTTTCACTCCTTCGCGTTACCCAATGCATTGGAGAGCTATAACGGGCTCACCCGCCCTTAGTTTATCACGGAACCACCCGTCTTCATAATAATGCCCAAGAACCATAACATAATCATATCACATAAAACATGCATAAAGGAAACATAAAATTTCCACATTTCAATCACGAGATATCAATACAACACATTGATATAAAAACATTATGAAAACCATTTTCAATACTAAAATAAAATAAAAGTAAAACATGGTATTTATTTTTCTTTTAAAAAGGGTATGGCTTGTAGAGGAAGCCGCAACTCAAATAACGTTCACGACGGCGGAGAAGTCGTTGTCGCCGCATACATACGACAAAAACATTCCCCTTTTGTCGTTTAGTAAATGCTTCGTATAAAAAAAGATTCCTTTTGAATAAACGTAAAAGTCAAAGGGGTTTATACACCGTATAAAAGGAAGTTGTGTATAAAACAAAATATGCCTCAATGAAAGGAGATTGAGACGAAGTCCCATACCACCTTGAAGCTTTTAACATTTTAAACCATTAATATCCATATAAATAAATCCTTAAAACCATTTTGAAAACATGGATATTAATAAGAACAAATAATTAAAACATTTAAAATGATATTTTGGTTAAAGGGGTTTTACCAAAATTAGAGACACTTGAATACAATAATCGAGGAATAACATTTAGTCAGAACTTTATAATATCATGAGAATAAAAGGATTCATGATATAATACTCCAAAAGACAGTATATACACCATATAAGAGTGAATTGGTGCATAACAACAATGAACCCTCAATAGAAATGACAAATGTGATGAAATCCCTTATAAAGAAGGTATCCTTAAATTAAGGACAAATCAATCTCAAAAATATGTGTGACAAATATAAATACACCCAATATAAGTGGATATTAAGTGTAAAACAATAAAAGGTCATTCACACATATTCAATGGATGACATATTCAATGACTACATGTTGAACCCAAAGAAATCAAAATTGGGTTAAAAAGTTCCATTGACAGACTAACAGCATCACATCAAAATGAGTTGATGAGAGATAAAAAGTGTATCTCATCACTTGGAAATAAAATTTACATCAATAAGGATATATGATAACATATCCCAACATAACAATATGTAAATTAAAAGACCCAACAAAATAAGTCTTTTTAAAAAAAAGAGGAGGGTGAAAGGTTCCCTTACCGACTTGGGTATCTTTCCAAACATACACCCCATGAAAGAAGGACAATAGATCATTGATGTAAATACACATAAACAAAGGTATATTACACAAAGAGTAGAATAGTGGGCAGTACATACACCACTCAATGGAATTTGTGGCAAATGTAGCATAAATCTCACGGGAATAAAAGTGAGATGAAAAATCCCTTACGAAAACTTAGCAACCTAACGGCGCCACTTAAAACTTCCAAAATGGATTGATGAGATCAAATAGAGTATCCCATCATATTAAAATAGAATTTACAGCAAGAGGAATATAAAATAAAATCCCCCAACATAACAAATAGGAGCTTAGAAGATGTGACACAAAGGAGAGTACTTAAAAAGAAAGATAGAGGTTAGATCTCTTACGAAAGTTCGGCAGCCTAACGACGCCACTCAAAACTCCCAAAATGGATTGATGAGAGAGAATAGGGTCTCTCATCACATGAACATAAAAATTACAGTAAATTTAATATAAAATATCATCCCAATAACAAGAAATATGAGCTTTAAAAGGAATGACATAAAAGTGTGTACTTAAAAAGAAAGAGAGGAGTAGGATCCCTTACCTCGGGTCCGACTTGACTCGATCGTTCTTTAATCTCCTGAATAATAAACTTGAGTTAATTTCTGATTACTTAAGAACCTTTTTCAAGTTCATTATTACTTGTATACCACTTATTACCATGTCATAATCATTATGTAATCATTTAAGTTAATAATATTTGTTTTGCCGATATTTGGTTATTAAGTCGAAAGTGGACTTCTTACAATTACATGTTGTTCGTGTGGCCAAATTTTTATTGTATCCAGAATTGTATTCATTATGTAGATATCATATATGTAATTTATATCCAGTACATTCATGCATTTATAACATTACATAATCATTTAGAGGTAAGAAATGAAATGCACCGTTCATGGAGACGGTAAGCCGTACGTACGCATGAACGCTACTTTCATTTCTATTTCGTATTTTATAGAATGGAATAATAATGATATAAATGTATATTATAATTCAAGTATAATATCATATATAATATCATATTTCCATCCTTTATACATCCCACATATGGTATTTAACGAATCAAATCACTTTGAGGGGGCGGTAGTCCGCACTTCCTTAAATGAAGATATCGCGTATACCCATAATGGAAGCCATAAAGGTAAGACAAAAATGAAAAATACAGAAGCATAAATAAAACATAAACATATTATATATCATATATAAAAATAGTGACATCATAATGGCCACCTTTGAAGGTGTTAAATGAGTATTGAACAATCATCGTTTCGGGAGGCAGAATTTCACCATCCACAGAAACCGTATGTTCTTTAATCATTTGATGTAGTTGTGTGAGAGTGTAGCTCGAATAAATCTTATAACAACATCCTAGTATATTGAAGATACTGGTGTTGTTACAAAAGAAGTAAATACAAAGAGTTTAGGGGGTTGGAGAAGCAAAATAAAACAAATGAACATGAGAGAATAAATTACCTTTAAAAGTGTAACTCCTTTTGATTTGAGCCTAAAGGCTTCCTTTGAAAGGATTATGCCCAAAGGGAATCCTCTAGGATGAGGAGAGAGATGTGGAGAGAGTAAATGGGCAGGGGTTGTCCGAGCCAAAGTCTTGAGGAGTGTGTTAAATGAGGTAGAGGTGGGGGCCTTTTATAAGAGGAGAGGAGGGGCACTTTTGGAAAGTAAAGAAATATTACTTTATTTGAAACAAAATTTCGGTTTCAAAAGGTCCCACATTGATATAATTCGTGGATAAGGTGATAAGGCTTCGAAATACACTCATACAATAAGTTTTGGACATGTGTAGTGCATAGATTTTACATTATCTTTCCATTTTATTTAAATCGTCAAATAATGATGTCATCGCTGCATCATTATTATGTCAAAAATAATTTAATTTATTTAATGTCTAAAAATTATAAAAACAACTACTATGATGTAGGAAATCTTCTTAGCTTTCCAATGAATATTTATAATAAAAAATATGACTTGTATAACCCCACTTAAAAATTGTTTTAGTAAAACATATCATGTTTGTGTCAATTTCACTTTTACATTTAAAAAAATGTTATTTATGTCATTTCCCAACCAAAGTGGATCCATGGGGTCCCCAAGTTGACCCATGGCTTGTCTTGGTCGGCCTTGATACAACCAATAGGTGTAGGACAAGTTTCATGGTGTTTTCACATTCTTATAATATCATTTTTACCTTAAACTACACTAATTACCTCTAATCGCGATTAAAAACTTAATAAGTTACTATTCACCAAAAAATTATTTTAATCTCATTGAACCACATTTTACATCTTAATGACAACCATGTATGTCGGATTTTTGAAAATCAAAACACAATGATGGAAAAATTTCATTTAAACGGAAAATCAGTTTTTATAAGTACCACTTTGTGGTTTCACTATTCATCAAAAAATTGAAGGTTTTCAGAAAAATCCCAAAAATTCACCCTAAGCTATATTTGATATTCTGAATTAAAAAATGAAGTCCGTTTTAAAAAATTCAAAAAATTTAAGTCACATTAATTAATTTAATATTTAATTCCCGCTGTCATGACAAATAGCGTGTTTTATGAAACAATAAGTATCAAAAGATTGACACTAGTTTAAGTCTGATTTCAAAGTCAAATTGATTCCAATGACCACTATTGGATTTAATGGTAAAAATATTTTCTAAATTCACTTTAAAACCAATTCAAAATATAATCTAATCATATAAATAAATTAGATTAAAAAGTGGTTTTGAATTAAAATACAATATTTTACACTATTCATTAAAAAAATGAACTTTATCGGAAAGATACCAAAAATTTACACAAAGTAAATTTTGATGTCCCGATTATTAATAAGAGTTTTATTTGGTCCAAAAGAATGTTTAAGAGTGAAAAAAACTATATTTAATGACGGTTCTCCATCAAAAGGTGATAAGTGAACCTTTAGTAAAAACTAGGGCATATATGCCTAAAATTGAATTCTTTTCGTATTTTAAGCCTCTATCCTTTATTGGATAAATGTAAAAACATTTAAAAACATATATAATCATATTTTAGTTATTTTTATCCATTCCCGCCATTATAACGGCTACATGTTAACGACCATTTAAAATAATATTATTTTATTATTAGAGTGCAACGTAAGATTCCCAAGAAACTCGTTGTTGCGTGTTGGGTACGCCATCGAGCATAGCATCCCCTTTAAAGTCATTTAAATATTTTATTCACAAATATGGATAAATATGAAATGTCATATTCTTTATTTACCTGGGGTGTTACATTTATGACCAGTGGTAGGATTCTAGAATTATGGTAGGTATATTTGGAGATTATTAGACAGGATTGTGGGTTATCCAAAGTACATTACAGGTTTGAATAATTGGGATCATTGGAATTCTTGTAAATTTTTAATAAGGAATTCCACCCACATTTTAACAACGTCTATCGTCTCAAATATTTATCTATATTCTAGAAATGAGAAGATAGTGTCAAAATATGTTGAGGAAATTGATTTTGGAAATTTTTATCGGTCATTTGTTCTTTACTTCTAGGGATTAGTACTTTGTTAAGATAATTGTTCTCTTAATCATCATACTTAATTTTAATCAATTTCAGTAATATTTTTTTACCAAAATTAGGATTAACTCATTAAAAATTATAAATTATTATTAATAATAATATATAAAACATTTTGATAAATTAAAATCACATATTTGGCATAAAGAAATTTAAAATTAATCCTGGAGATGTGTCATGATAGTGGATTTGTTTACAAAAATGTTAAAAGATTGAAAAATTCTTATATCCATTTTCAATGTAAAATTTATTATAAGGAAATAAATTGAATTAATTATTGTAAAATTTATCTTTTTAGACTTTAAAACCAATATAAAATAATATTTTATGAATATAAATAAACTATATGAAGATGCAGTTTGGAATTAATAATCAAAGATTTTCACTATTTATGAAAAATAAAACTTCTCATAATTATATTAATAATTTACCCAAGCTAAATGTGGAAATTCAACTTTAAAAGATTATTTTCCTTTATAAATACAAAAGATAAATGTGTAAAAATTCATATTTCAAATGTTTTCTCCATTAAAATGTGATAAAATTATATTTAAAAAAATACATCTTTTTACTCATAAAAATGTATTTATTTTTATATTATACCAATAAAATCTATTTTTTGAGTATCAAAAATATTTATTGAATAAATAATAAATAAATATTCTTGAGAAAATTATTTAAAATTGGTTTTCTAATTTATTGATATAAAATTGTGTTTGAACATATAAATATTGTTTTCATATAAATGTAATTTCTTTATTTCAAATAGTCCATCTATTCACTTATAATAATTGATAACATGAGGATTCCTTTTATATACATGTTTAAATCATATTTTTACAATTTGGTTAATATTATTTGTAACATCTATTCTTACGGAAAGGTGGTATCTTTGAAAATATTTATATAATAATATTAACAGTATAATTGATCTTGGATAAACTCAGCATTTCGTATAATAGAAGCTATCAAAGTTACTCATTATTTTCTGCAATACAATACAAAAATAGTGTTTCTAATGTTTCATGATAATATAATTTTTACATGTAGCACAATATTGACTTGGAGTTACCTATAATGAAATCAAACTTATTTATTTTATATAAAACAAAATCTATATTATATGTTGTGTGAAATGAAATATATCAAAATAATAAATTAGTTAGAATAAATTAATTTACAAAATATCAGAGAGTTATATTCTACCCCCTATAGAATATTAGACCTTTAAATTTATCTAGGTTATCAATGGTTTAATTTTTGAATGTTCCATTTATAGTAACCCACATCATAAAAATGAATACAAAAACATGTTTTAAGAAGGGAATGATAGAAACATAATGGCTACCCAATTTCACTCATAACTAAGTTTCCCCATAGGATAATATAGGTTAAAAGTTAAAAAAAAATTCATGTAAAAGAAATATAAATATAATTTTTCGATGGATTGTGATACAGAACATAGTTTGGAGAAAGAAAACAATTAAAAAACAACACAAGGAGGATTGGAAAATTTAATTGATATCATCAAAAATGATAATAATGGAACAACTATTTCTATTAAGACATTTTTACCTAAAGGTAAACTATATTTATGAGAAGATAATACTTAAATTATTTCTGCAAAATATCTAACTTTTTTGTTACATGAAAAATTTCTAATTAATCTGTTGTTCTAATAAATAAAGGTGAACTTTTCATTCTTAAATTGTTATAAGATAATGAGATGAATAAATAGAAAGATATGTCCTTCCATAAATATTTATCATTGAAAATGTCATCACATATTATCCAATATGGATAAATCCTCATATGGGTAGATAATAACATAACATCTAAAACCTCACCCATTGATTAAAATAAAACATTCAATAAATGGTTAACCTTATAACCCTTCTAAAAGATAAAAGTAAAAAAATTCAAAACAAGTTAACTAAATCATTATAGCAGTTGATCCGCCAAATATCATAAAGAATATCTTGGTTGGATCATTCAAAACATGTGAATAACCTTATTCTATATTCTCTTGAAACATGGTAATTACCTAAATTACTAAAAAAGTTTTTGGGAAAACATGTATGCTTTAATATTCCATAGACTACTAGATATATTCATTAAAATTTTGTAGTTGTAAAATTCATCCATGATTACAGAGATTACATAGTGTTCAAATACATTTTCAGTTCAGAGTTCATAAATACTATCAAAATTACGTTATCCATATCATCATCTATTTCTCCATATAAAATATCATTTTTCATCCTCATGAAAACGCTAGGGGTAAGATTTTTTTATCCAAATATATCATTTTCATTAAATCACTTCCATATGTCATCTGTGATATTTAACATATCCAATAAAATATCTATGAACACTTATACTGAGAATAATAATATATTTCATGATTTATAAAACATAATATTTTATTTCTAAAACAAATAAGCTTCAATGATCAAAAATTATTCTTAAACCAATACTTAATCTTTATCATCTTATTATTTAATACCCATTTACGATAAAATGAAATATGATTCATGTCCTAAGATTATTTAAGCTCAATTTAATCATTCTATTGATTTTTAATGTAAACAATACTATAAGAACATCCCATAACTTTCACATGTCATTTGTGATCCCTTTATCTTTTCATGTATAACCAATACTCATAATAGCTTTCTAATTATATTTATGAGATTTAAATATTTGAAATCAGTTTGAATAGTGACTAAAAATTATACATTTGAAACATTCAATGATAACTATGTTCCTTGTAGTTGTTTCCATTAACATAATCATGAAGGAAAAGTGCAAGGAATTAGTTTCATAATCAAAATCCATATAATAGAGAAATATTACATATAGGATGTCAAAAACATGGCACACACTTCTTTAATCTATGATACCTTAGTTGTATCCCTTGATATTAATATTCATATTATATTTAAATACATCATGATGGTTCTTAGAGAGTTTGTGAGTTCTCAAAGAATATCCCTTATGAGTTTCAATCTAGGAGTGTTGTAAAGCCTATTTCCTTGCTCTATTTCTCGATCTATTCTAACTCAATACAATGTTTTTGGTGTTTTTTTGTCTATGCACATATATTCTGGAGCAAAATCCACTTGTATTATCTGAGCATGGATGTATTTCTAGGAAACCACTAGCTCAATCCTTTACCAAAATTCTATTATATTTTCATATGCATTATCTCATTGTAAGACATTTCCATAGATAAATCCCTCGATATATCCTTAAAAATATCCCTATGGATATCAATAAGGTTTATATATTCTATATTCCCAAGGATTACTAAACCTTTCCATTGATGTTATCTATAATTACATTAGATTAATATACATGGATATTACATCATTTGAGAAGAATATTCACCATATAAGAAAATTACCTACTCAAGGATGGTAATAGTTTATTGTTTTAGAAACATATTAACATAATATTCTAACATGATTAAAGGTTTCCATCATCACTTATAATGATATTACTTTGTAAGAGTCATACATAATAACTTTCTTCATAACCTGGGAGAATGAAACAACAAATGGATGAGCTCAGATTCTCAGTAAGGGTAAACAAGGGACATTTCTAAGAAAAACAAGATAATAAGGGTTTTAAAATATGATCATAACATAATAAGATCATACCTTATATATCAAAGATTATGACCAAGATTCATTTCATAAATATTGGTATTTCATAAGACATGAATCATAATTAAATGATGAGAATAATCAGTGATATCATAACATAAGCATATGAAATGTTATTGTGGTAGACACATAAACATATAAATTCATTTTCATAGTAGTAAATGCTTAATGAAAAGGGTATCTTAGTATAATGGGTTCACTCCACAAACTATATTAGTAGTCAAGGTTCACTCCCTATACCAGCATAATGGAAAAATTCATTCATTAAATTGATTTAACTCTGCTTTTCATCCTTATATTACTAATCAACGGTCACATACTATTACACCCCTATATTAATAAACTAATTTTACTCCACTTTCCTTCCCTGTATTACTAAACATGGTTCACCACTCGTTATAGCCTTGTTATACTAAACTGATTTCACTCTACATTACAACTATGTATTAGTGAACCATGTTCAATTTTTATTTCATACCTTTAATAATCATTAGATATAAATATTTACCCATTGAATCAAAGGGATATATTGGTTCCACCCATCAAATAATGAAACCATGCATGCATGAGTCAATATAAAAAATAGTCATAATATCCTGACCCATGAAATGCAATGGGTATCATTAAATTTTCACCACATCATATCCTATGTAAAATTTATAGGATTCATAATCATCGAATCATAACCCATGTAATGAAGATGGTATCAAATTCAAATAATCCATTGAAGTAAATATTATTTCATTAACATTATTCTATCCAAACATAAACCATTAAAAATATTATATGAATGGTATTCCTGGATAATATACCTAGTAATTCATAAACTACAACAAATTGTTCCTCTTATTATTAAGAATTATTTATAAATACATTTAAAACATTTCTTAAGGAAAACATATTTTCCACTTATAAAATCATTTTAAAACATAAAGCATTTTGAGACTTATTTTTTAAAAAATAATTTGAAAACATAAAATTATATCATCAACTAATTTTGAATAACATGTTTAGGATTTTTTTGAAAACATATAATGATATGTTGAAATAATTGAAATCATTTTCAATGGAAAAACGTAATTAAAACATATAAATGGGTCATTGTAAATTATTTTATAATATTTTGATTAGTATAACAATTTGGAATAGTTTTTCCTTTGAATACCTCAATAATAAAATCAAGAATATTTGAAAAAAATTCTTATAAAGTACATATTAATCATAAATAATAATGTTCATTGAAATTAAGGTCATTATTGCAAAGAATTATTTACATATTGGATATTCCTTTTTCTCTGTAATGTTTTAAAAAATCCCTTGATCAGAAAAGGATAAGAATATTTCATTTAAACATATTTTTTTAAAATATAAATAATGGGTAAAATTTTGAATTAATTTTTATAGAATAATGGTACAAAATTTATGAAAACATTTTTATGAAACATTGTTTTCAAAGAAAACATAATTCTAACTGAAAGGAAAAACAATGCCAGGTTTCCATAAAAACATTTCCTAAATTTTCATAGGTGAAAAATATTGGACAGTTGGTACCATTAGATGGATATAACAAGAATAATCATAGGATAATAAAATCGATGAGTATTATAGAAATTTGGATCATAAGGTTTCATCAATGGAATCATACTAAAAAACAACTGTGATAAAAAATGATATTATAGCAATTAACTATAACCACTATGTTAACTTTGAATCCCAATCATATTGAAATAAAAACTTTACACGAAGCTTAAAATACCATAAAGATATGTATAACCATGATATAAAATTTCAAATAGAAGTATTACACCTCATAGAAAATTATAGGTGATAACATGGAATTTACCATAAGTATGAAATTTAATATAAAATTACTTTACCGATTTGGTAAATTTTTGAACCATAAACGCCATGAAAGAAATTTCATAAAATGGATTTGTAAATAAACATAAATTTATGTATATGAATCATATAATACTTTAATGGGAAATAAATACACCACATAAAATAAATTATTTTTTAACATGGCATATATCTCAAATATATAATAAGTGATATGAGAAAACTATTACCTTAATATTGGCATTCCTTGCACACATTCAAAACCAATTCATAAAAAATATATAATTATTATAAATCATATAAATAAATATAGAACTATAATTAGTACCATATATTATTCTATTATTTCTATATTTTTTTGTTTATTAAAAATTCCATGTTAATGATACATTTTGGATAATATCCGCTTTTTTCGTAAAAGTTTTCGATTTTTATTCCCGATCCTCTTATATAGGTCATGATTTAATCATTTAAAAATGTATAGTATTACATAAATATCATATATATTATTCATATAATTTTTATAATAGTATTTAAAATATATTATTTTGAAATGGTATACAATATTCATGGAGAAGGTTGGTCGTACGTATGGATGAACAATGTTTTTATTTTATTTTCGTTTTAAAATAATGAATGAAAATGAAATATATATATATATATATAATTCCATTATAATTATTATTTCATATATATCATATAAATTCACTAAAACCATCTATAATAAATTTCATTTTCGGTGTGAATGAATAACAACACTGTGAGTAGGCGGTAATCAACACTTCTACAAAGCATGTTATTTTATTTACGCTAAATCAATATAGTATGTGTATGTGTTATATAATAATTAAATAAGAATATATAAGTCATAAATATCATAAAAATAACATAAAAATCGAGTTTCAATAATAATTCACAATGATGAGAGGTTTTAAAAAAATGAATAACATCATTTCGTGAGCTAGTAGTTCATCATACATAAGAACGGTATGTTTGTTACCAATTTGATGGAAGTGTGTGTAAGTGTACGTATAAACCATGGAATTGAAAAATATAAGCATATTGAGGATACAGGTTTTATTATTTAAACATTTAATAATAATATTTCAGATGTTGGATAGTTAATATAAAATAATGGAGCTTGATAGAGGATGTTACCCCTTTTTTGGTTATCTTCTTTTTGGTTTGCATCAAAGGGATTCCATGGATTTATTTATTCAAAATTTTACAATTACAGAATTATTTTATGGATGTTAGGATCATAGTTTAGAATATTTTCTGAAATCAAGTAGGCTTTAGAGGTGTGATTGTGTGAGAGGGAGATTTTCTGTTTATAGTAGAGGAGTGGTGAGATTGTTATAAATTTTTTAAAATGGAATTCTACCCATGATTTTATATATTTTAGGTGGCTCCAATAATTGTAGAAATTTGACAAAAGTGAAGAATACAAAGAAATATGTCCATAAAATTTATTTTCAACTATTTTTAGTTCATTTTGGGAATTAATATTAAAGTGTATTCCTTTGCTAAGCTAATTTTTCTCTTAATCAATGTAATTAAATTAATAAAATTTAAATGAAATTATCAAAAAATAATTTGATCATTTTAGACTTTATAAATTTTGATAATTAAAAATATGGAATTCATTTTTTTTACATTTCAATCAAATTAGATTTATAAATTAATTTTACATTAATCCCACAGACGTGTCATGAAAGTGAATTTTTAAGAAGATATGATTTGATGTTTAAACTATTTTAATAAAAAAATTCAAAGTGATAATGATTTTAAATGACCTAAATTATATTATTTTATGTAATATTTTATTAATTAAAACTTTAAATTAAAATAATATATAATATAACTATATAAATACATTTGATAAAAAAGTACATTTCAATTAAAATTTATTCGTTTAAACTATTCACTAAAAATGAATCTTTCAGAAAAAGACAAAAAATTTACCGAAAGTAAATTTTTCAATTATGAATTAATGAAGTAGGTTTATTTTTTATTATTTTTATAAAAGTGACCAACATAATATTTAATATGGGTTCTCCATTAAAAATAGAAAATATTAACTCTTATAAGAAATACCTTTTATTCATAAAAGTTGATTTATTCATATCCTATATGTATAAGATATTTTGGTGTAGTATTAAATGTGTTGATTGAATATATAACATATAAAACTTATGTCAAAAATTTATCAATACTATTTTTTAAAAATTTATTAAAAACCCATCTTTGAACATAGAAAAGTTTTTTTCTTTTGAAAATAATTTCCCTTTTATTCAAAAAAGATCTTTTTTCAACTTCTACTAATTCATAAATAAATGAATAAATTTTTATACATTTTTAAATAATATTTTCAAAAATTATTTATTATTATTCTTAACTTCCACTCCAATGGATAATTGGTAGCTACAATATTAATATTTTAATAATATAAATAGTATCACTTATTTTGCTAAAATATAATCTGATGTCAAATTCAAGCTATAAAAGGAAATCAATATTGTGTTTAATATAATAAAATAATGTTTTACTTTTAAAATATAATATATCTATGTTTTTTGTGTATCAAAAATTTGACATGGCATTGCATATAATTAATTCCAACATAGTGTTTTCATATAATAAATATTTATAAATAGTTGTGAAATTAAAAATATCAAAAATATCAAATTAATTAAAAACTAATAATTCAAAAAAATCATGGTGGTTCACTAGATTTAACGGAGACCTCCTAATAGTGAATTATTTTGGGTATTTAAAAAAATTCCACTCCTCCTCAACTATAAAAGTTCACTCAATCCCTCTACTTCATCACATTTCTAAAGAAATTTTCTTAAACTATAACCCTCCAAAATCTCAGTTGATATTCTCTTACCCCATATTAGAATCCTTAGTTTTTTATTAAATCCAACCTATAATTGATTTTTTTTAGAACATAATGATGAAAACTAGAGAGGAGCTACTGTGTATCAACAAGTATTTTTATTTCTTTATCCGCCCTACAATTATTCTTAATACGTAAACATATAATAAAGATTCTATCACCCATGTACCAAGTTATTGTTATGTTAATGGAATTAATTATATAATTTCAATCTTTCATTAAATTGTTTATGAAATCATCATTCATGTCTAAGAAAAACTTTCATCTCACAAAATGATTTCATCCATTTTTTTATTAACACCTCACATGTTTGGGAATTAAGATGCATATAAATGTTATAATATATATATAACATGATAATACATCATTACTAATTATATAAAATATTCCATTGTTAATTTCCATTCTTTAATGGATATGATAACGTCATACATTAGTATGACGGACTATTGCCTCACGAAGTGGTGTGATTTTTCAATAACGTGTTAAATGGAAGGTAATATGTGTAATGATAATTAATATATATTATTTAAATGAAAATTTTAGGATATAAATGAAATATTTTTCATTATATAAATTATATATATAAATTTTTATTTTTACCTTTTCACTCACTAAAAACGAGGCATTGATCTTAATGGATGTGTGGACTGCCGCCTCCTCATAGCAATTCAATTACATTTTCCATCACCCCATCAAGATAATGATATATAAAATTATATATAATTAAATATTATTTTATTTATGGTATACTATAATATCTTAATATATAATATATTACTTACATTCTTTCCATAATTTTTTTAAAAATTGGAAGTGTTACTCATGTGTATGTACGACCTACCTTCTCCATTAGCATGAAGTTTGTTCAATTTTTATAACCATATTATTTTATTTATTTTTAATGTATAATATATATATATGATAATTATATGTTGATAATTATTCTTTAATGGATTAAATAATGACTCTTTGACCATAGTCAACATACTAATGTCAGTTTTCACACATAAGTCAAATATGATCAAAACATCTGACATAAAAATAAATATTTTCATAATTTTATATAACATTTTGGTAAATTAAATAAATTTAATTATAATTTTTCTAAAATTTATATATCATGTAAATAATTACAATAAGTTAATTATTCATGAAGATAAAGACAAATGTGATCAATATGACACACGTTAAGTAACGTCATCTCAATTTCTATTCATTGAGAAATATTTTCAAGTTATACACATATATTATTTTAAGATATATATATATATATATATATTTACATATTATATAATTTATTTATCTATTCTAATTATATTTATATTTATTTATTCTTTAATTGGGTTTATTATTCAAATATTTCCCAAGTAGAAAGGGGATTTTCATTTTTAAAAAATTATCTTTTAATGATTTCCTTCAACTCAATCTCGTCAATGTAAATTTTTTAAAAAAGATTTTATGAATGGTTTTATATGGTAATATATTATTTATAATGTAAATGTCATTTACATATTTACATTGTATCAAATTATTTCTAACAAAATACTTTTTTTCTATGTATTACATGAAACATTTGACAAATGACAAATGTGAATTTCCACATAGTGATAATGACATTTCTACCATCATGAAAATTATTTAAAATATAGATTTCATTGAAGTCATTAATGTTTCATTAAATAAAACTCATCTACCTAGTTTACATGTATCATTGGTAATGAAATTGGGGTTTCAAATAAAACAGTGTTTTGTTATAAAAAATTGGGTTTTAAAAGAAATAAGTATTTATATGTGAATATTTTTTTCATATTGGTTAATAAGTATTTATCAGAAAGATTTATGAGGAATGTGATTATTTTTTGTATAATAAATGATAAATATATAATAATAGTGGGCTCAATATATCTTATATGATAGTTTGATCCCCATTATAGCTTATGAGTGAGCATGATACATCCTAAATGAAGGGTTGAGCTACATTATATCTCATGAAAGATAGGTGACACAGATATAAATTATACAAAGGGTATTTACCATTATAGATATAAATTGAATTTGGTATTATTTATATTGTAATTAAACTCTATGGTTATAGTTCATATGTGTTTTAATAGTGTTATGAATATGATACTATATGTCACCAAAAATTTGTTTTTAATTTCATCTTCTGGGCTCTAAAGGCTTTCTTTGAGTGAAACATGTGTGGATTTTTCTTGTGAAAATGATTAATTTCATAAGAAAAGAACATTTTATGTATTGTTAAATGGAATATGAGTATTTAAATTTTTTAAAAGACCAATAGTTTAAAATTTTTTTGTTTCTAACTATGTTTTATTATTATCCCATGTTTTATATTTTTTTAGCATGGTATATTAATTGGTTAGGTAAAAAAATATGTAAAGTATAAATTAGTGGATATTTTTCATAAATAAAACAAATATTTATATTGAATGTTTTATATTATGGAAAAAATGATACTAATTCGAAGTTTCCACTTTAAATTTTATGTTTTTTTATGTTGGAGTGATGGCATAATTCATTAGAACTCTAGGCCAAAAAGGATTTTAAAATCCAAGAGAATAAACTCTTGACATAACAATAATGACTATATAAGGTTTCATTCCAGAACCTTATATAATTACTAGAGGTGGAACTAGATTTGATTTAGATTATGTATTCAACCCTATTAAGAAAATAGGTTCAATTTTTTTATCATGAATATTATTATCTTTTTTATAAAAATAAAATTTTTCATTATATTTTAATATCCAATAAATAAAAATGAATATATGAATGTTAAACAAAGTAATAATAATAGAAATTGGAAATATTTTATCTCTATGTGTCATAAAGGGTACTAACTTACCAATCCTTGTTATAATAATTATTACATTTTGAGTCTTGACTGAGGACTGCCTTATTAAGGTACTTAGGAAATATCTACATTTTAGTGAAAAACATAACATATAAATGAGTTTGATGTTCCAGAATAAATGAAATCATTATCTATATGTTAGATGATAATCAATGTACATATCTCAATATTATAATCAACATCAACTATAGAAATAAATAATGATCGGTAGCCAACACCTTTTTTTCTTTTTGGGACAACGACTCTTGGGTAATTGTTTTGAATAATCCAACATATCTTTAATAAATAAATGATATAAAATAGTGATTTCAATGATTTACATTCATTAAATATCCATATTGCCCATTTATTCAATCATGAAATAAGAATAAATTTATTTTAATTCAGAAAATTGGTGTTTTATTCCATAATTATCAATTGTGGCAAATATAATCCTCCTTTTATTCTTGTAGGACATAATTAATTTTCTCTTACTTTTTAGTCATCCTAATATTTTCTTGACTTAACTCAATGATATAAAAACTATAAATTTATTTATTTATTTACATGGGACTTGATACTATATATTTATATTATGAAAAAAATTATGAACCTGGGACCTTCAGGGATTTGACTTAATATTATCCAATAAATTGTCCTTCTTATTTTCTAGATTATGTATATATTTTCCATCATGAATAAATAATATTATAATGTTATTCTCATACTCTGAAAAAAAATTCTTTTTATTTTACATAATATTGAGTAAATAGTTTTCCATTTGAAATCACTATCTTGAAGGAACAAATTTCATGAATAATATCAATTTTAAATTTCTTTATTTTATAAAATATTATTAATCAACCTCATTTGTTTTCGTGATAAATGAAATCCATTGATCAAATTTATTCTTCTGAAAATACACAATATGAATAAATTGTTCTCATTCTTATATAACGTGGATAGAAATTACTATTAGATATATTTAATCCATTGTACAGTTATCAATGGAATAGTGGTTCCATAAAATTTTGAATTTTATCATCTTATAAGATGAGAAAATCTATTTGAATTATACTATGACTTAAGGGGTTTATCTACTCCGAAATGGTTTTTTTTTCATAACTAGAGTTTTCTATGCAAAAATTTCCATGATCAACATGGTTAAAACATGATCGATATTGTCCTTATCAATAGGGAAATCTCTACCTTGAATATATGTTTTGACCCTATTTCACCCACTGGGTGACATCTCTAAACAAAAACGCACACTGATTTTGTTCATAATCGTCATGAATTTTGATCTCTAAAATAATATACCATATAATTATAAATGTTATAAAATAAACTAAGGGGTTATCATAATTATAATATTGCCTAATTTTTCAAAACCTTATATCAAAAGTTCATACTAAATATTTTCTGATACCGACTATAATAGTAGGACGACATAAACCAAGATTAGTTTTTTACATTATTAAATTGTTACAAAATACAAGGCATAAAACTACATGGGATTTATTTGTTTAAAAATCATAGAAAACTATATACCAAAATTATTGGCACATCACAATTGAATTATAAAAACATATTATAAGAAACATTTCTATATCCTTGAAATAATTTATAATATCCTACATTATAACCTTGGGAATGGAAAAAAATTGCTGAGGAAATATTATCAGTAAGGGTTACACACATACAAATCTATCATGAGTAAATAAATTAAAATCAATATAAAATTAAGGATAATGATAACACATTAAATTGAATCAATATCATTAGTTCAATGAGAAATCATGGCTAATATAAACAAAGAAACCACATTGTTAATAGAAATTGAATTCATAGTAAAGGTAGTACATAATTCTAAGAATTAATGATAATCAAAATTAAACCATTACATCACGATTCATACCATCATGAACACTCAACCAATACAACAATATTAATAAATCAATGTGTTTAAAATAGATATCAATTTAATATGACATGTTTGTTTGTTCTATCTCATTATTCATGTCAATGCATCAAGGGGATATAAAAAAATAGGGCCCCACATATCTTCTAAATATCATATGTAATCCTCATATTTTAAATGAACAAAACAATTAACTCTCAAATTTTTATATATGTAAACAATTATGAAAACTGAATCAAGAATATATAAAAATTATAAATCCAAAAAAACTTAAATAAATAAATAATCCTATAATAAATGATATCGTATAATAATGTTTTCTATGGTTGAAACATAGTTAATGTATTATAAATTTTTCTTTATTCACCATTGATATTAATGATAGGGATATGAAGCTAAAAAATAATGTCCAGTGAATATTAGATAGTAATATAAATCATGATCATATGAGTGTGAATGATCTAAGACATAGTTATATCCATTTTCAACTACTAAATGCCATCATTTCATTTGAAATGTTTTTTTGAAGTTAATCCAAGACATTATAAATTACAAAATAATTAATATATTAAAAATAACGTATTTTTGTCTTCATGTAAGAAAAAAATTATAAATTATTTTAAAATTTTCATCATTACTTTAAGAAAATTATATATTTTTTATACACATATAATTGAAAATTATAAAACAAATTGAGAATATTATTTTCATTGATAATAAACATTGATGACATTAAATAATTTCTCAATGTGTAGTGTATCAATGATATTTGGAAAACATTTTCATATTATGTAAACTAAATAGTTATTCTATTCACACCTTTGTTAAAAATTACATTTTTTTGAAAATGAAATGATAACTCCAAAAAAATCATTTTATAAAATTTCAAAAAATTTAAAAAAGGACTATAATAAATTTATAGATAACATTAAAAAAATTCATCAAATAATTTTAAATTAAATAGGGAAATCTTAGAAAAATCATTTTTAGGAAAACATCTAAACTTGATAATTAAATGAAACTCTCGTACATATATCATACTTGATGATTCACCATACAATAACAGTTGAAATTGAAGAAATGAAACAAAAATAATAACAGAGGATAATAATATACATAGGCTTTACAATATTTTTTTTTTCACATTATCAATTTTAATATGACCATAAAATATATTAAAAAAAATTCGATTCTATCAAAAATAGTTTACCTTTGGACTCGTCTTCATCATACATATTTTATTTTCTTATAAAATTAATTTATATATATTAAAATGTTATTAAATAAATTATTTAGAAATATTTTAATATTTATCATGAATTTTAAGGTTCTTTTGAAATCATTTTAAATATATTCATTGAATAGTTGATACATAGGTCGACCACTTTAAGGTTGTTCAGTCAATTTCTATAAAATTACATAGATATATTTTCTATGGTTAATGATATTGTGAAATGTTATAATCATATACAATATTTTAAAAATTAAATCAATATAATTTTTTATTAATTATATATTATATTATAATCATTCATTTATGGTGATAATATAAGAACAAATCACTTTTCTTTATGTTGTTGGCTATGCGCACATATAATCGAGCAACATTATGATTTTCCAATATATTGAAGCCTAGGAAATCAGTTGATCTATTAAATCTTATGAATAATAATTATTTATTTAATAAAATATATATTTCATTAAGTAAATGTTTATAACCAATGACAAAAAAATATGGATACAAAATGAATTACATGGGTATGTGGTGATGGTAGACCATTTATATGTTTAAGTGATGTTTTCTTTCTAATTTTGATAGAAAATACGTTTAAACTGGGCTTCCCACACTCATTATACCATATAAGTATATTTTTGATACTATTGTTAATATTTTAGTATAATTATAGTATTATTATAGGTTTTATATGGACAAATACAGTTTCAAATAGTCGGATGAGATGATTAACTCTTATTTGGGAGACCTCATATGGCTTACATCTTATTATTTCATAGGATGGATAAAGGGTCTTTCCTCAGAGCTAAAAAGTAATGAGAAGGAATATTGTATGCTTTTTGGGTACAAAATGGATAATATAGAGTGCCCAGTGTTTATGAATAATCATGGAGAATAGGTTCCCTCTTATTACTGAGGGGAGGTATATACATTCAATTATCTAAAAGGGTATTATAATATAAAGTCATTTTCTTGTGGTTATGCCTCACAATTGTTATATATTAAATTATTATAAGGTTAAGATAGAAATAAAACAATGAAATTATGTTTAATCAAGTTTTATGTGTTATCTTCAAGCCTTTCAATTTATTTTTAACCTTTTACCTCATTTACCCTTTATTGGGGTTATAAATATTAGCCATTGTTACAATTAAACATGAGATAATATTAAGTTGGAATTGTACCCTAATATCAATTATTATTGTTAAAAATATGGAATAAATTTTAAATTATGGAACTCATTGAGTTCGAATAAATTACTTTTAAATAATGTTTAAAAAATGAAACAAACCCCATTTTATGAAGAATGTTTCTTTTAAGCATAAAAATTATTTTACAAAAAATAAATAAATCATTAGATAGATTTAAATCGTAATAATTTTAATGCATCAATTAGTAGGTGACTTTTTTATATTTCATACCATATGAAAATAAAACATTCAAATTAAATACTTGATTAAAATAAAGTAACTAAAAACATTTTTCTTTGAATAAACACATTAATTAAATTTTTAAAATGTAATGGGTTAATGACTTAGATTATCATTATAATATTATATGCTCCATATTTATTATTTAATAATAATATTTTCATGAAAAATGTATCATTAACATTAAATTTATTAAATAAGAATTTAAATAAAATAAGAGTGGTTGTTTTTATTGAATCACTATTATTAATATTTCACCCAAATATCACCTTTTTATTTAAAATCTCAAAACATGGGAAGGAAAATTCTAAAATATTAATAAAAAATGTTATTATTGTTATTTAAATTCAATATATAAAATATAAGATTTTTTATTTTTCACCTCCTTGAAAAAAATCTATGAGAATTAATTTATTTCTCTTTATAAAAAAACCATTCTTAATTTTGTTGAATATTGAGAGTTACACCTACTCCATTTGATTATCCCAATATCCACAAAACTATATTTTATGGTTCCCTCATATATAATAACCATAGTTATGAAATCCCATATATAGTGATAAAAACATTATCTATTCATTTCTGGATATGATACCAATGAATGCGAGTTTCTTTTAACTATCCAAAACATAAAACATTAAATATAAAATATCGGATTACATATCAACCCGAGGAAATTTTTTGTTTAAAATTTTAGTGGATTTTTAAAATATATTATAAAAAATACTACATGATATTATGTAAATTTTTTTCAATTATAACTATTATTTCTTATTCCATATTATGTCATTGTTAACTCCCGTATAAAACACTTCTAGAAATATCTGAAATAACATCATTATTTATAACATAGGGAAAATAAAAATAATTAGTTTGATCTAAATGATCAATAAGAGAAAAAATATTCGTTTAATAATTAATACAATTCATGAGAAAAATACAAGACTAAGGGTATGAGAACATATTCAAAGTTTAGAGCATAATATAAGAGAACTAACACCCATAAAAACCTGGATCATTAAACTTGTGGCATGTAAGAAAACATTAAAAAAGTAAATAGTCATAAATATTAGTACTGATCCTCTTTTTGATGTCCATCATGATCATATGAACTATTAAAAACCCATAAAAATTATTTGTAAAACCAGTCTGTTTCATAGAAAATTAAAAGATCATCATGGAATTTAAAAATATTAAATATTTATAAAATTTTCTATGCGTAATAAAAAATATCCTAATCCATCTTATTTGAAAAAACTTTATAATTAGTTAAGCACGGTGCCTTACAAAATTAATTGAAGGGTTATCATAGACCTAATTATCCTTAGTTTATAAGAAAACCACTCAATTTTCGTTTATAATATAACCACATATCCTTGGTTTATAATGGAACCACTAATCAATCATTCATATATATTTAAAATTACTTTAAAATGAATAAAAATTTAGATGAATTTAATATTAGTCATAAAAACCTTGAAAACAACCATCATTCATTTTTTTTCATGATTAGCACTTAATAAATAAATAAGTTCCATGAAAATATATTTAAAGATTTTAATTAATAAATTGAAAGAATAAGGATAATATCATTGGAACATATCCCCATTCATTAATAGTAAAAAAATTAAAATAAATTTCTATAAATTGAAAATACATTTAAAAAACATTTATGAAATTTCAACAAAAATAAGAAAAATATTCCTTTTTTAAATGAGTTCAATAAAAAATTATGGAATATTGGGAAAAATAGTTTTCTTTAAACTTAACTATTGAATATTTTAAATTATTATTTAATTAAAATAAATGATACAACACAAGGGAATTCCATTTATTTACTAAAAGTTAAGATAAAGAAAATTTAAAAATTATAGTAAATTTCCAAAGTATCCAGTTTGTAAAGAGAACGAAATATCCCCTTTATATATTTTTTAAATTAAGTACCATATATTTTAAATATGTTTCTATAATAATTACAACATATAAAAAAATATTCTTTAAAACATTTTATATATTATCCATATGAAAGAGAATAGATTCTCAACCAAAAAGATAAATAAAGATGGTTTAGAGAGGAACACATTATCCATTCCTCCTTAAGTACCAATGACACGAATACTAAAGTAAATCATGTAATAATAGGATATAAATAGATTAGTGTAATAGATATATGGTCTAAGATATTAAGATTATATAATTTACTTCAAAGGATCATTGAATACAAAATATCATGAATGAAAAAATACGGTAACAAAAATAATTCACTAATGTGGTAACATTCAAATCATTTTTCATTGAATGATTGGAAATAATATTTTAATATAAATACCCTGTATTTCATTATTTAAATTTTCAAAATTCCTTGATGTGTCATTATGTACTCCATATAATGAATTTTTGGTTCATGGCACGATACATATCTTGAGAAAATGATATGTAATTTACGAAGTGATTATGATGACATATGTAAATCCAAATAAAACATGTTTAAATATAGTATAATAAATATTATATAATACTTCACACATAATGATGGCCTAAAAATAAAATTAATAATTTTTACAACCAAATGAAAATAAAGTGCGTTTACCATGAGTCCCAATATTCTAGTTTTGTCAATTAACTCGTATTTAATAATTTTTATAGTTTTTAAATTATTTAAAAATAGTATATTGGTTTATAAAATATATAAATAATA
The DNA here is from genome assembly GCA_963277665.1 of Viscum album. Lineage (NCBI taxonomy): Eukaryota > Viridiplantae > Streptophyta > Magnoliopsida > Santalales > Viscaceae > Viscum > Viscum album. The sequence goes on from OY728167.1 coordinate 955,674,456, forward strand.
CTTTTATGTTATTAATTTTCATTTCATATATAATTACCTAAATGGATATTTTCAAATCATGTGTTTTGAGAATGTTTGGTTAATAATTGGAAAATGAATTTTGGTATGTGGACCATGGAAAAGGGGTCAGTATTACATTATATAAATATTAATAATTAAAAATTAAATATTAGTTTTCTCTATCAAATACAATTTTAGATCATCCAATGAAATGTGGTAATTAAAAGATGAATGTATCAGCACTTTAGTTGGTAGTTTCCACATACACAAAAGGGATGTATTTAAGTTTAATTGGATAGAAAATATATAAATAATATAAAATATTATGTTAAAGAATATGATTTATGATTTAAGAATAAAAAAACTCATTAAATCCATCCCATTACCATCCATGAGATAAATATTTTGAAGGAAAAAGTACATCACTACATGAAGATTGTAGTCTATATGCATGTACATGCAATAATTACATTTTTATAATTTTTTATTTTATCAAGACATTTGATATAAGATATTTATAAAATCATTATTATATATTGTATTTCAAATATATACATTAAACTCAACATAATAAAAATCATGGAAAGTTGGTGATGAAAAAAAATACATTCTTTTACAAGGTTATAGTTTACATGTATGCATGGATGATTATTTCATTTCCTATCAAATTGAAAATTGGATGATTATGGTTATTCCATTAAAAATAGATAACTATGTAACATCCCAAGTAAGTAATGAATAATAGATTTTTTTATCTATGTCTATTAATGAATTAAGATAGTGTTTTAGATGCTTAAAATGAAAATAAATACAATCTTTTGCATTGAATACACTAATATTCTTAAAAGATTGTTTTACTACCTTTTGATGGAAAACCATTTTTAAATATATCTTTTGAAATTATTATAAGCTATGTTTGTAAAAATAAACTTATTCTTTATGACTGGGACATCAAAATTTACACTGTGTGAATTTTTGGTATTTTTCTGATAAAGATCATTTTTTAATGAATAGTGAAAAATGTTTTATTTTAACTCAAAACTACTTTTTAATCTAAATTATTTATATGATTATATTATCTTTTGAATTGGTTTTGAAGTGAAATTAGAATATATTTTTACCATTTAATCCAATGGTGGTCATTGCAATCAATTTCACATTGAAATTAGACTTAAACTGCTGCCAATATTTTGATACTTATTGTTTCATAAAAACACGCTATTTGTCATGACAGTGGGAATTAATTATTAAATTAATTAATGTAACTTATAGGATTTGAATTTTTTAAAATAGTCATCATTTTTTAATTCGGAGTATCAAATATAGCTTAGGGTGAATTTTTGGTATTTTTCTGAAAAACATCAATTTTTGATAAATAGTGAAACCACTAAGTGGTACTTATAAAAACTGATTTTTCGTTTAAATGAAATTTTACCACTTCTGTGTTTTGAATTTCAAAAATCTGACATACATGGTTGTCATTAATAAGTAAAATGTGGTTCAATGAGATTAAAATAATTTTTTGGTGAATAGTAACTTATTAAGTTTTTAATCGCGATTAGAGATAATTAGTGTAGTTTAAGGTAAAAATAATGTTTTAATAGTATTAGATGAGCTTGACACATGTCCTACCCTTATTGAATGTTTCATGGAGGACCAATACAAGCCATGGGTCAACTTGGGGACCCCATGGAGCCACTTTGGTTGGGAAATGACATAAATAACTTTTTATTTAATGTTAAAGTAAAAATGACACACACATGAGATGTTTTACTAAAACAATATTTACATGAGGTTATACAAGTTAGAGTTTTGACTATAAATAGTCATTGGAAAGCTAAAAAGATTTCCTACATCATAGTATTTGTTTTATAATTTTTAGACATTAAATAAACTAAATTATTTATGACATCATGATGATGTAGCGATGACCTCATTATTTAACGATTTAAATAAAATGGAAAGATAATGTAATATCTAATACCTAAACATGTCTAAAACCTATTTTATGAGTGGATTTATAACACTTATCACCTTATACTCGAAATACATCAATTTGGGACCTCTTAAATCCGAATACCATTTTAAAATAAAGTGACTTTTCTTTACTTTCCAAGAGTGCCCCTCCTCTCCTCTTATAAAAGGCCCCCACCTCTACCTCCTTACCCACACTCCCAAAGCCTTTGGCTCGTCCAACCCCTGACCATTTTGTCTCTCCACATTTCTATTTTACTCCTCGATGCCTCACATTGGGCATAAGTCTTCCCAAGGAAGCCTTTGAGCTCAAACCAAGGGGAGTTACCCGATTTTAAGGTAATGTCTTCTTTTGAGTCATTTTGTTTTATTTTGCTTGTCCAACCCCCTAAACTCTTTTTATTCTTTTCTTTTGTAAAAACTCCAGTATCCTCAATATACTAGGATGTTGTTATAAGAAGTATTAGAGATACACTTAGACACACCTACATCTAATGGTTAAAGAACATATTGTTTCTGTGGATGGCGAATTTCTACCTCCCGAAACGATGATTGTTCAACATTCTTTTAAAATTTTCAAAGGTGGCCATTAAGATGAAACTATATTTATATATGATATATAATATGTTTATGTTTTCCTTAAGATTCTTTATTTTTCATTTTTGGAATACCTTTATGGTTTCCATTATTGGTAAACACGATATCTTCATTTAAGGAAGTGCGGACTACCGCCCCCTCAAAGTGATGTGATTCGTTAATACCATATGTGGGACGTGTAAAGGATGGATTTAAAGTTATTATATATGATGTTATACTGAAATTATAATATACCTCTATATCATTATTATTTAATTCCATAAAAATATGAAATAGAAATGAAATTAGCGTTCATGCGTACGTACGGCTTACCGTCTCCATGAACGGTGCATTTCATTTCTTTCCTCTAAATGATTATGTAATATTATAAATACATGTATATTCTGGATATATATGATATATATGATATCCAAATCATGAATATAATTCTGGATATAATGAACATTTTACCACACGAACAATATGTAATTGTAAGAAGTTCACTTTCGACTTAAGAACCAAATATCGAGAAAACAAACATTATTTACTTAAATGATTACATTATGTTTATAAAATGTAAATAAGTGATATAAAAGGAATAATTAACATGAAAAGGTTCTTAAGCAAGTAGAAATTAACTCAAATTTATTATTCAGTACATTAAAGAATGATCGATTCAAGTCGGACCCGAGGTAAGGGACTTCATCTCAATCTCCTTTCATTGAGGCATATTTCATTTTATACACAACATTCTTTTATACGGTTTATAAACCCCTTTGAATTTTACTTTTATACAAAAGGTATATTTTTCTACGAAGCATTTTACAAAATGACAAAAAGTAATGTTTCTTTTAACATACGCGGTGACAACAACCTTTTCCGCCGCCGCGAGTATTATTTGGTCTTTGGCATCCTGAACAAGCCGTAATGTTTTTTTTAAATGAAATAAATACCATATACTCTTTTATGTATTTTGGGTATTGAAAATGGTTTTTATAATGTATTTGTTATGTCAATATATTTAAGTTATATATTGTGATCAAAGTGTTGAAATGTCTTCTTTACATTATATTTGTTTTATGTCTTATGAATTTTATAATGGTACTTGGACATTTGACGGGTGGTTACGTGATAAACCATATGACGGGTGGTGCCGTGAATACCAGGATGGGTGGTTACGTTATAACATCCAATGCATTGGGTATGGAAGTCAGTCATATGGCTATTTCATTAAGTATGTATGGAAGTTGGTCATATGGCTATTCAATTAAGTGATATGTGTGTAAGTCGACCGTATGGTTATTCCACTTAAGTATGTTTATGTCCCAAGTTACCTTTATATGTTATGTGTTCTTTATATGGGTTTTATGGAAATCCTTTGGTTACAAAAGGGTATGTAATGATATTTTATTCAGTGAAGAGTTTTTACTACTTCATGAAGGTGAAGGTATTACTTTGATAAAGTAAACATGGTTTACATGATGTTTGAAAAACTAACAGTTTTCATTCTTTCTGTATCCCTTACTGAGCTTTTTATGCTCACCCCAAGTTTTTTTGAAATTTTTTTCACAGGACTTAATATGGAATAAGGTCAAGGATGGGATCAAGGGAATTTCATGCTATATAAATCATGGAACTATACATGTTTCTTTTTAACAGTTTTTTTTATTCTATGGAAACTTGGTAGAAGTTTCTACTTTGTAATCTTCTGAGATGTAATAGTTATGTTCTAATTCTCTAAAACTCTAAAACTGAAAAGATCCTCAATGTTAATTATTCATTTAATTCAATATTAAGTAAGGTTTAAGGCCGGGGCCTTATAGTTGGTATTAGAGGTCAGTTTAGACAACTTTAGGATTTAGAAAATTGTTAAATTATAAGTTAATTTATGGTATGATTGAAATGATATAGCATTTAATGAATACCATGTTGCTTCGCCTATGATATTTCTGGGTTAAGAATGGTTTTTATAGAGGAAACAGAACAGCTTTTCATGGGAAGGCATATAGGGGGAAATGAACTTTGAAATCAATATCCTGAGATGGTCTGAATCCGAACTAAACACTTTGTTGCAGTGATGGCTCAGTTGACTCAGGTTACTACAGAAGGAGTTGAAAAGAGGATTGGTGAATGCTCCAGTTTTGGCACTTCCTTCCAGGAATGAGGATTTTGTTTTATATAGTGATGCTTCGTTGAAGGGACTTGGCTCTGTCCTTATGCAGAATGATCAGGTAATTGCTTATGCTTCATTTCAGTTGAAAACTCATGAGGTAAATTACCCTACACATGATTTGGAATTAGCTACTGTTGTTTTTGCTTTAAAAATATAGAGGCATCATTTGTACGGAGTAAAGTGTGAAATATATACTGATCACAAAAGTTTAAAGTATATATTCACTCATAAATAATTGAACATGAGATAGAGGAGATGGCTGGAATTAATCAAGGATTATTATTGTACAATTCACTACCATCCGGGAAAAGAAAATAAAGTGGCCGATGCTTTGAGGTGAAAAAGTAATGCTTCATTAACCATGCTACGTTTGGAACGAGATCCTTTGGTTTTTTATTTGATGAACTTTGGCATAGAAGTTGTTGGTGCAGGAATTCCTTCTTGTTTTGTTTCAGGTATCAGTGAAATCTTCTCTATCAGACAGAATCAAGCAAGCACAGAAGCAAGACAGTGAGTTACAGAAAAAGGTAGGTCTAGTTCAGAAAGGTAAGTTTCATGAATTCAACATTGATAGTGATTGCGTTTTGAGGTTTGGGAAGAGATTATGTGTGCTTTTTGATTCACATTTGAAGAGAGATTTGTTATGTGAAGATCATAGTTCTCCGTTTTCAGTTCATCCTGGAAGTACCAAGATGTATAGAGATCTGCGGGAGTATTACTGGTGGGATGGAATGAAAAGAGATATTGCTGATTTTACTGTGAAGTGTTTGACTTTTCAGCAGGTTAAAGCAGAGTGGCAGTTACCGAAAGGGATACTTCAGCCTTTATGAGTGCCAGAGTGGAAATTGGAAAATATATCCATGGATTTTGTCGTGGGATTACCGAAGACATCTAGATGTAATAATGCAATCTGGGTTATTGTTGATCGCTTGACTAAATCTGCTCATTTCCTTCCTATACGAGATAATTTTTCCCTAGATCAACCTTCCCGTTTTTTATCTTAAAGAGATAGTCAGGTTACATGGAGTTCCTATCTCCATTGTGTCCGATCGTGATCCTAGGTTTACTTCTAACTTTTGGAAAGGCCTTCAGAAGTCGTTGGGTACTGAATTAAATTTTAGTACTACTTTTCATCCGCAATCAGATGGGCAGTCAGAACGAACAATTCAGACCTTGGAGGATATGCTACGAGCTTGTTCGATGGATTATCAGGGAATTTGGGACCAACATCTCTCTTTGGTTTAGTTTTCTTATAATAACAACTTTCATTTCAGTATACAGATGGAACCATTTGAGGCATTATATGGGAAGTGGTGTCGAACTCCAGCATTTTGGATGAAGTGGGTGAAAGGAAGCTGATGGGACAAGAATTGGTAGAAGAGAGGGTAGAAAAAGTTCAGTTGATTCAGAAGCACATGAGAATAGCTCAGAGCAGGCAGAAGAGTTATGTGGATAACCGGAAGAAGGATCTATCTTTTGAGGTAGGTGATCATGTTTTTCTCAAAGTTTCTCCTTGGAAAAGTGTGATGAGATTTGGTAAGAAAGGAAAGATGAGTCTAAGGTTCGTTGGACCATATGAAATTCTTGAGAGGGTTGGATCAGTTGCATACCGGGTGGCTTTTCCTCTGAGTTTATCTCAAGTACACAATGTTTTTCATGTTTCGATGTTGAGGAAGTATATTCCAGATCCATCTCATGTTTTGAGTCCAGAGGTAGTTCAGCTGGAAGAGAACCTATCTTATGAGGAACAACCGGTCCAGATTCTTGACCACAGGGAGAAAGTGTTATGAAATAAGGTGATTAATTAGGTAAAGGTTTTGTGGAAAAACCACATGATGGAAGAGGAAACATGGGAATCTAAAAATGCAATGAGGGATAAGTACCCCCATTTATTCGATAAGTAAATAAATTGAGGGGATGCAATTTCAAAAGGGGGGAAGGATGTAAAATCCCAAGTAAGTAATGAGTAATAGATATTTTTATCTATGTCTGTTAATGAATTAAGATAGTGTTTTAGAGGCTTAAAATGAAAATAAATACAATCTTATGCATGGAATAAACTAAAATTCTTAAAAGATTGTATTACTGCCTTAGGATGGAAAACCATTTTTAAATATATCTTTTGACAATATTATAAGCTATGTTTGTCAAAATAAACTTATTCTTTATGATTGTGACATCAAAATTTACTTTGTGTGAATTTTTGGTATTTTTCCGATAAAGTTCATTTTTTAATGAATAGTGAAAAATGTTGTATTTTAATTCAAAACTACTTTTTAGTATAATTTATTTATATGATTAGATTATCTTTTGAATTGGTTTTGAAGTGAAATTAGAATATATTTTTACCATTTAATCCAATGGTGGTCATTGGAATCAATTTCACTTTGAAATTGGAGTTAAACTGGTGTCAATCTTTTGATACTTATTGTTTCATAAAAACACGCTATTTGTCATGACAGTGGTAATTAATTATTAAATTAATTAATGTAACTTATATGATTTGAATTTTGTAAAATAGACATCATTTTTGAATTCGGAGTATCAAATATAGCTTAGGGTGATTTTTTGGTATTTTTCTGGAAAACTTCAATTTTTGATGAATAGTAGAAACCACTATGTGGTACTTATAAAAACTGATTTTTCATTTAAATGAAATTTTACCACTCTTGTGTTTTGAATTTCAAAAAACCGACATACATGGTTGAAATTAAGAAGTAAAATGTGGTTCAATGAGATTAAAATAATTTTTTGGTGAATAGTAACTTATTAAGTTTTTAATCGCGATTATAGGTAATTAGTGTAGTTTAAGGTAAAAATAATGTTTTGATAATATGAGATGATATCGACACATGTCCTACCCATAGTGGATGTGTCATGGCCGACCAAGACAAGCCACGGGTCAGCTTGGGGACCCCATGGAGCCACTATGGTTGGGAAATGACATAAATAACTTTTTATTTAATGTTAAAGTAAAAATGACACACACATGAGATGTTTTACTAAAACAATTTTTACATGGGGTTATACAAGTCATAGTTTTGACTATAAATATTCATTGTAAAGCTAAAAAGATTTCCTACATCATAGTATTTTTTATTGAATTTTTAGACATTAAATAAACTAAATTATTTATGACATCATGATGATGCAGCGATGACCTCATTATTTAACGATTTAAATAAAATGGAAAGATAATGTAATATATAAGACCTAATCATGTCCAAAACCTATTGTATGAGTGTATTTCTAACCCTTATCACCTTATCCTCTAAATAAATCAATTTGGGACCTCTTAAAACCGAATACCATTTTAAAATAATGTGACTTTTCTTTACTTTCCAAGAGTGCCCCTCCTCTCCTCTTATAAAAGGCCCCCACCTCTACCTCCATACCCACACTCCCAAAGCCTTTGGCTCGGCCAAACCCTGCTCATTTTGTCTCTCTACATACCTCTCTTACTCCTTGAATCCTCACTTTGGGCAGAAGTCTTCCCAAAGATTCCCTTGAGCTCAAAACAAGGGGAGTTACCCGATTTTAAGGTAATGTCTTCTTTTAAGTCCTTTTATTTTATTTTGCTTCTCCAACCCCCTAAACTCTTTTTATTCTTTTCTTTTGTAACAACTACAGTATCCTCAATATACTAGGATGTTTTTATAAGAAGTATTAGTGCTACAATTACACACACCTACATCTAATGGTTAAATAACATACTGTTTTCGTGGATGGCGAATTTCTGCCTCCCGAAACGATGATTGTTCAACATTATTTTAACACCTTCAAAGGTGGACATTAAGATGAAACTATATTTATATATGATATATAATATGATTATTTTTTCCTTAAGCTTATGTATTTTTTATTTTGGGCATACCTTTATGGTTTCCATTATGGGTAAACACGATATCTTCATTTAAGGAAGTGCGGACTACCGCCCCCTCAAAGTGATGTGATTCGTTAATACCATATGTGGGATGTGTAAAGGATGGATTTAAAGTTATTATATATGATGTTATACTGGAATTATAATATACCTCTATATCATTATTATTTCATTCCAATATAATATGAAATAGAAATTAAAGTAGTGTTCATGCGTACATACAGCTTACCGTCTCCATGAACGGTGCATTTCATTTCTTACCTATAAATGATTATGTAATATTATAAATACATGTATATTCTGGATATATATGAAATATATGATATCCAAATCATGAATATAATTCTGGATATAATTATCATTTGACCACACGAACAACATTTAATTGTAAGAAGTACACTTTCGACTTAAGAACCAAATATCGACAAAACAAACATTATTTACTTAAATGATTACATAATGTTTATAAAATGTAAATAAGTGATATAAAAGGAATAATGAACTTGAAAAGGTTCTTAAGGAAGTATAAATTAACTCAAGTTTATTATTCAGGACATTAAAGAATGATCGGGTCAAGTCGGACCCGAGGTAAGGGACTTCGTCTCAATCTCCTTTCATTGAGGCATATTTCATTTTATACACAACTTTCTTTTATATGGTTTATAAACCCCTTTGACTTTTACTTTTATACAAATGGAATATTTTTCTACGATGTGTTTTACAAAACGAAAAAAAGTAATGTTTCTTTTAACATATGTGGTGACAATGACCTTTTCTGCCGCTGCGAGTATTATTTGGTCTTTGGCTTCCTGAACAAGCCGTAATGTTTTTTTAAATGAAATAAATACCATATACTCCTTTATGTATTTTGGATATTGAAAATGGTTTTTATAATGGATTTGTTATGTCAATATATTTAAGTGATATATTGTGATCAAAGTGTTGAAATGTTTTCTTTCCATTATATTTGTCTTATGAATTTTATAATGGTACTTGGATATTTGACGGGTGGTTACATGATAAACCATATGACGGGTGGTGCCGTGAATACCAGGATGTGTGGTTACGTTATAACCTCCAATGCATTGGGTATGGAAGTCGGACGTATGGCTATTCCATTAAGTATGTATGGAAGTTGGCTGTATGGCTATTCCATTAAGTGATATGTGTGTAAGTTGACCGTATGGTTATTCCACTTAAGTATGTTTATGTCCCAAGTTACCTTTATATGTTTTGTGTTATTTATATGGGTTTTATGTTAATCCTTTGTTACAAAAGGGTATGTAATGATATTTTATTCAGTGAAGAGTTTTTACTACTTCATGAAGGTGAAGGTATTACTTTGATAAAGTATACATGGTTTACTTGATGTTTGAAAAACTAACAGTTTTCATTCTTTGTGTATCCCTTACTGAGCTTTTTATGCTCACCCCAAGTTTTTTTGAAATGTTTTTCACAGGACTTAATGTGGAATAAGGTCAAGGATGGGATCAATGGAATTTCATGCTATATAAATAATGGAACTAGACATGTTTCTTTTTAAGAGTTTTTTTTATTCTATGGAAACTTAGTAGAAGTGTCTACTTTGTAATCTTTTGAGATGTAATAGTTATGTTCTAATTCTCTAAAACTCTAAACCTGAAAAGATACTCAATGTGAATTATTCAATTAATTTAATATTAAGTAAGGTTTAAGGCCGGGGCCTTATAAACTATATTGCATAAACTGATGTTATTAAATATAAATGGTTACTACATAATGAAAGTATGTATAAGATGAATTGCCATCAAAATAATATCATAAAATGATAACATTCTCTTTTAGGAACAACTTTTTGCTTACAAATTAAGATTTTTATGATCGAATTTTTGAAATATCATGAAAAATATTTTTTTTTGACGAATTTGGGTAAGTGTGTTAGGTTTATCTTGATTTAGTTACATGGATCAATAATATTAATGAAGATAGTAGGTGTAGTGACCTTATATGAGATAGGAGAGGAGCACCCTTGGATTATATGATCTATTAAATTAATATAGATTAATTTTCAAGTTCATGTGAATAGAAATTGAGATATATATAAACCAAAATCATTACAATTAGTAATACTCTCTTAAAATAATATTTATATAAGTTTATTTTATTTTTAATATCTTATCTTATTGGATTTTTAGTTCCCATTAACGATTTTAATGATTATCTTGATAATAATTTTTTTTACTCTTGAGGGGTTCTGAATGTTAAATAACAAATGGTGAACCATAATTGAGAATATATTTATATTAGTATCCATATAACATTATCATGAATACAAATAATATTTTTATGAATTAAACAATTTATTAACATATTATCTAAAATTAAATACCATTAAAACCATTTTCTGGACTATTTGCATAATAATCAACAAAAAAATTATCAATACTATAATTTAGTATAAATATAAACCATTATACATCCAAATCACATTATATATATGTCAAAAAATTAGAATCTAATAAATAACCAAAAAAATTATTATTTTCATGTTTGTAAATCCATTCACATGATTATTTACATTGTGCAGAAGCATTGGATCAAGATTTTGTTAGTTTATAAGGTAATTATTTTGTCACTAAAAATTAATAATAAATTACCATAATAAAAATACACAAAATAAAAATACCCATCTATAATTTTTCATGTCTTCTTTTATCCTGGTTATCATATTATAGATATTAAAATCATGAAAGTGACATTTTGGTATTATTTATTATATAAAATAATAAAAATATTCTTATTTAGGATAAATTAAAAAAATTCTATATTTTAGATATTTAATGTGTATTTTTGAACTCTAATCACCAAATATATTAAATTAATGCTTTAGGGTTATTTTAAAGCAAAATTATAGTGGTTTAAACATTAGATAACCCAATTTATACTTTAATGTGTTCATAAATATTCAGATCAGTTATGGATAATTTAAAAAAGATAACATATTTATGATATTTGATAATGCTGATTCTAAACTTGGAATCCATTCTTTCAATTTTCTTCTGCTATGTTATAGAATTTTCATTTCAAACATTATCACTAAACGTGATGAATATCCATCTTAAGAAACATTCAACAATAATTATAAATGTTTTATATATCAAAGTTTTGAATTATTTTTAATAGAATGAAATTAATTGGATTATGTTTAAAAATTTATGTAATTAAATTTTAATATTAATTTAAAATAGATCATTACTTTTTAAATATACAATAAGAAATAATAGATTTCTATAAAACCAATAATTTTAATAATTGATTGAAAACCATTCTTTTGAGACAAATTAAATGATTTCAACCAAATTTAATTATGATATTTCTATTTTAAAGTTTTTATAATTTCTAAAATTAATAATTCGAAATTTTTTTGAAATTATTTAAAATAATAACTCAGATAAAGGATCAAAAATAATTTTTTAAGAATAAAATGGTTTTACTAAAATATTATTGGTTATTTAATAATAATTAAACAATACATTTATAATCACTAATATATATATATATATATTATAATTTGGTTACTTATATTCATGTTTTATAATTCAATAACTATGTTATATTTGTAAAATTTAAAATAATCATATTCCACAGTCATTCATGATGATTATTACATGTCTCGTATGGAAAAAAACATAATATTCGTTTAAAATATCATGGTATTACATTCTATTATATTAAATAAATTATATACTTGAAATTTGATTTCAATAATGGTAATTCAATAGTTTAATATTTGGATTACCATTTTTCGAAAACACACTTCATAGAAAGGTTTAAAAAAACATCCATTTGAAAAAAGATAAGTGGAAATATTATGGTCATTTAAAATAACACATAACTATGTTTCCTAAATGGATAACATTGGTGAGAAGTAAAAATATGGAAATAGAGGAGATCATTTTTGTCAAAAATAATAATAAAGATTTGTATAGAATTTGATCAGAAGAATATTAATGACCAAGACATTATGACATAATAAGAGAGATAAAAGTCATAAAAATCATCATAAATGATTTTATAAATATAATATTTATAATTTTTGATGGATTATATTATTATTTTAACTATGTAAATTAGAACGTATACTTACTGTATTTTCTTCAAATCCATAAAAATAATTTCTTTCCCTAGATTCATGTTTTATCAACTGTAGACCTCTATTTAATCTCATATTCTAAGAGATGAGTATCCCTGAAAAAACCTTTTCATGATAAATAATTTACTTTTAATATATCATATGATATATACAAGGAGTAAGACACACCCCTCCTATATTCAGTATTGAAAACTTTTGTAGAAATGTCTAATATAATACAAAAAATGAATAATCTTTCATAAGAATAAATAATAAAGTCAACTAAAAATATCTATAATAGCACCATATGATCATATTTCATAATTCCATATATAAATAAACATATATACCAATAAATATAAAAAACCTCAATATTTTATAATATTTTATTCTGTTTTGTTTAATCAACCATTTGTCATTACATTTCAAAAATATATATTATCATACCTTTGAAATAATTTTATATTTATCCTAAAGGATACATATAGCCCAAACCAATAAAACATATCCCAACATATAATTAATCCCCTTCATATTTTATAACATTAAAAGAATCATTAATTATTGATGAAAAACTAATTTAAAAAATAAAATAATTTAGCTATAGAAAAATAAATTTTAATATAGTAATATGGATGAAGAGGTTTATCCCACAGATAATAGTGTTTAAATTACATTAAATTTTTTAAGAAATTATTATGAAAAGTAACACATTGTAGATTTGTTTTGATTAAAAATAAATTAAGATATTTCACCAATATTATTTGAATTTTGTTTTATGAACATAGAGATGGAAAACTGTAAATGATTCAATTTAGATATTTTTTAATGGAACTCTAGAAATCCATTTTTGAAGGTAATAACCCTATATTAAAATGGTTCACCTTCCCCCAATTAGTTACTTATATTATTCTAATGATTGATATTGAATGTAATATTTAATCATAACAAACACCAACTCATGTATTAATCGTGTAATGACATGGTGTATCTTTTTGATGCATTATTAATGTATTCATTCTCATAACAGTAATAATTATTATAGAGAGTGAATATTAATTACATAATAAAAGGATGAAATCAAAACAAATCACCAAATACAATGGAACAAAATTCACTATAGTAATATAATCCACCCACCATTACATCTCTTGGAGAAACAAAATAACCCCCTCATTTTAATAATTAGGTGATATGTTAATAAAATAAAACCAAGAGGTATGATCACTTCAAAATATAAAAACACAAGCAACACTATGTGCTCTATTCAAATGTTCCCAAACCAATATCCCCATAGTATAATATCCCCCCTCTATTTTTAGATATAATTATCTTATGACACATATTTTTAAATATCTACTTATCTATAAATTATTTTACCCATTTTTAAATTTATATTAACTCAATGTAGAATCAACTTTTAATTTTTCAGAACATATACCTCACTTATTATCTTCGAGAGAGATTGACTTCATCCAATATTAATTTTATAGTGACCACAATCTCAGTATCCCAAATAAGATTCTAGATACCATTACATTGGAATAAGATATAAGAAAATTCTATCCTAAGAGACTAAATATCTTAGTAGTCTTGGTAAACAAAATACATACATAAGCCATTATTAAAATTGAATTCAAAAATTAAAACATACATATTCTTCCTGAATGACTTTATTTTGTCAATCATATCAAAGTATATCGGTCATAATAAGTTTCATGGAATCCATGGGAAGGGAAAAAAATAATTTTATCTATAATTCTCATAATGGGTTAATTATAAATAAATAAATACTCAATCAATCATAATAATAAATATGGAAGGTTAAATTAATGAACACACATGCCGCGTCATCAATAAACTGATAAAGAGTGCATAAATAATATGTGAAGGTAAATAACTGATTACACATTCAATTTAAATAAAATTACTATTTTGATAAGATAATGGATAATAAATATGGATATTTAGTTAATTGAAATAGAATGCTATTTAATTAATAAAAAGATAATGAAATGCATCCATGGATTTTTTCTTAGTGAAAATATCATTGATAATAATAAATTAATTTAAAATGTAAAAAATTATTACCTATAAGATTCCATTTTTTAATAGTTACACAATACATTTACCATCAGTACCTTTTACATTATGGTTTAAAATATACTACTATCAACACCGTTCAAAAGGTAGATCAGAACAAGGTTGGTTAAATTTACAATGTTATTGTTTCTATCTAATTTCATTTCATGATACTAACAATGCATTGAGGTTATTTATTAAAGATCTCAAACACATTTATTATTTTTCCAATAAATTAAATATATATTTAATAATTGATTTAATTAATAAACAATATTTTTTTATTAATATCTATTTTGATTAAATGATATATATTTGGCCATATTTCTCTATTTAATTAATAACATACAATGTAAATACTATTCGTAAAAATGTTTTATGGTTCTATAAATAAGTGTAGTCTTGATAAATAATATATATATTATAGGGAAATTTAATTTTCATGGGAGAGATAATAATTCAATGTAATTATAGTAAAATAAAATGAATCGAGGAAATAAATGTTAATAACTTCATCACTAAATGTGTCTATAAACTATCCATAAGAATATTAAGGATAATATATATATATAATATATACCTGTAGGATAATGAATAAAGGTTTTTTGTAATATATGAATAGAAATACAATAAAATATTGTTGAAATCATTCTTGAGGAAAATATACATTTTATTATGAAAAACATTTTTAAAATCATTTTCATTGAAAATTATATTTTTAAAATTATAATATCAGATTTTTTTAAATAATTTCCATATAATATATCCTTTCATAAATATAAAACAATAATAATAACATTTTATTGTCCATGATTTCTGGAAAACCTATTCATGCTATAAGTGATAAAACATTGATTTCTTACACCTTACCAGAAAAAGCTATATGGGATTTGATTTGAAAAACCAAAAATGATCCCATTAGTAACATTTTTAAAGAGAAATGACTTTGTCAAAATTACATTAATAAATCATTTTTAAGTTGTTAAATCAATTTTTTTAACATTTTAATAAAATATATTTTTTGAAGAAAACATATTTTCGATAGAAAAGATAAATTATGTCAGATTTTAATGAAAACATTTTACAAGACCTTTTAAGTTACAAAGAGAGAAAAATAGTATAGTAACATTAAAGTGTTTATTAACAACCAATGTGTAATAAAATGGATTGTTTTATTAGAAAATTTTCATGAACTTTCCATTTATGAATATTTATGAAAACAAATTCTCGATTATAATGAGATTGTGAAATAAACCCCTAAAATGATCATAACATTAAATTGAGGATGAATAAATGAATAAATTTTGTGTATAAATTTTAACTCCAAATAAAAAAATTATTAAATAAAACATAATAAAATCAAGATACATTTCACTCATAATTTTTTCATTTCATAATCAATAATGTACATGTTTAAACTAATGAGTGGAAATTGAGTTAAGAAAACTGATACCATAAATATCCTTTTGGTTAAATGGTATTTATCCAATTTTATTATGGATAAAAAAATGATATTAAATTATAAAATACCAATATAAATTATTATAATATCATATATGACTATATTTTAACATCTTACCACCCTGTTGTAAATAATCGATCATTATTTTCATTTTTCAGGTTTTAATTTCCTTGTTTATAAAGTATGTTTCTAATTGTTATTTATTATTATAATTATTTATATAATTATTTCATCATCTATAGAATAAAATAAATGAATTAAATTTAATATATAGTTATTATATATGAATTTATAGTAATGAAAAAAATAATCGGATTAGAAATGAGATACACCATTAATGGAGATGGTATGTTGTACATATGCATGAATGCTATTTCAATTTTCATTCCATATTAAATAAAGTAAATTATATATATCTATATATAATAATTTATGTTTTATTTTTTATATCATTTATATCATATATTTTTAATAAAACAATCCTTAAAAAATTCTATGTAAGGCATGAAGGGATCGCATTACTTCGTTTGGTGGTAGATCACCATACACACAACCGATGCAATCACAGTCCCATAAATTGGAAATCATGAATTTATGTGTTATATATTGATACCAAAATTCAAATAACATCCTAAATATAATATATATCATATATAAACTATAAATACATTAGTATTCCCATCCATGAAATGTGGTAATGAAAAAATGAATGACATCTGTTTGCTAGGGGGTCTTCGTTCAAACAGATGAATGATGATTTCTTAACACAGTTGATAACAGGGCGTAAAGTATGAGGTCATAAAAATATCATATAATAATCATAGTATATTTTAGATGCTATGGTTTTTGTATAATATTTTTAATTAATAATTGAATAAGTAGTATAAGAAAATATAATAAATAATCCTTTTAGAAGAACATTAACTCTTCATAGAGCATCATAATTTAGTTTTCTCTAAAGCTATATTTAGTTATATTAATTAAAAATAAAATTATTCTAATATTATTGGATGAAATTTGTGGTGTTATTAGGGTAGTTATTTTCTAAACTAATGTTTTCTGATGTTCTAATGTGGATAAGAGATGGTATGGTCTTTTATAAGTGGTGTGAGTAGAATAATTGTAATATTTGGGAAGTGTGAATTGCAACATTTGTTTTTCATATAATGACACCCCTATAATGATCCATTGTACCGATATTATATATGGTCAAAATATGGCCATAAAATATATTTTTTACAGTTTTGGGTCATTCATAACTCGTATACTCAAATATTAACCACTAAGTAAACTTTTTTTAACGTAATTTCTATAATTAAATTTAAATAAATTCATTAGTTAATCTAGATAAAAAACTAACCATTTTATAAAGTAAAAATTATTTTTTAAACAAATTTTGAATCCATTTTCTATAAAAAACACACTGAAATGGTATAATTTAATTTAAAAATAATCCCACAGATGTGAAAAAGCGAGATTTTAAAGTTAAAATGTTAAAAAGCTAACATTGTTTTTATATAAAAAATAATTCTGAAAATTCTTCCAATTACATATATTTTATTAATAGATGTACTATTGAATTATATTGACTTTTAATCCAATTTAAAATATAAGTTATCATTACAAATTATTTAATGGAAAAGTTACTTTTTAATTAAAATGACATATTTTTAACTACTCATCAAAAATTGAAAATTACAAGAAAAATTAATCAAATAGTAGCTATGTTAATTTTGAAATATTAATTTCATAACATGTATTCTTATATGTATATAAATGGTAAAAATGTTTAAAATTTTATTTTTAAAAAAAGTGCACCATTAAAATTCAGAAAAACAACCATTAGAAAAATACATATTTTTATATATAAATTTTTATTTGTACATATATTATGACCATAAAAAATATTGTGTGAAATTAAAAACAATTTATTTAATAATTAATATAAATATTTCATTAATATAATTCTCAAATATTAATTAATTTAATTTATAATTATAAAACAACATTAGGTAAATAAAAATAGCATTTTTAAGAAAACATTTGGTTCATAGTAAAGTAGTTGTTATTTTTATTTATAATTACATGGTAACCAATGAATTCAAACATATATTTTCATAATAATTTTGATTAAATTTATAACCACCAATTTAACAACTAGGAGAAAATTTTCAACAATAATTACAATATTAATAGTATTTGGTAACAATTAGTCTTGTGGGTAATATAGGCCATCGAAGAAATTTATTATTGTGGGTAATGCAAGACAAACTCAATGTTGTGTGAGTTATAAGATATTAGTTATGATGATTTTATTTTATTTATTAAATATATAATAATTTAAAAATATGATATATCTTGTTCTGCGTTTGGTCTTCCACATCATACAAGCTATCAAATACAATGTTCATACTATATAATTTTGGTGTGCTTCATTCTCCCAACAATAAATAAAGTGTGTCATTTCAATTTAAAATTAATTTTAATAATCTAGGTCTTAAAATTTGAAAATATTGTTGTTCAAAAACCCACATTAAATAATATTTAATAATATATTCACTCAATTAGATAGAAAATGATGCATAAAAATATTCTAGAATAAAACATAACTAGTTTATAATTAAAATACCATTTCTAGAATGTGAAGATATGTACATGAAGAAAAAGATTAAATATTTATAGACAATTATTGTAGCCATGGATCATAAGAAATTAAGTGATAAATTCAATGTTTAGGTCCCTATAAAAATAAGAATTTAATGATATAAAGACCATCAATTTAAAAAAATGAAGGTATCCTAGTAATTTTTTTTCTCAATTTTCTTTTTTTTTTGTAGAGATGATTAACAATTTCACTCTATAAAAATATAGGGAATTGTAATTTATAATTTTTTATTTTATAAAAACAATATCATCATTTGGGTTTTCCTTTATAAATTTTCTTATTCATTATTTACTCTTTAAAATTAATATCCAAACAAGAACTCTTATACATGATGTACTAAACTTTCACTTTTAACAGATCATATGATCTATAAAAGAGAAACAAGATATTCCCTCTACAATTACTGAAACAAAAATTAATTGAATAATTTATCAAATAACACTAGATATTTATCGTTATAAATTTTATAAATAGTTGACCTTAAAAATAATAAACAATATTTCGATCCAAATTTAGAATTAATTTTGTAAAATATAAAATATTTTCCCTATAAATATTTATTGGCTCATAATTATCACATATAATTCAGGTGAATACCTTCATAATTTATTATCTAAATTCATGCTAATAACATTAACTATCATGAAAACATGAATTTTACTTCACTATTTAAATAACAAAAAAAAATTGATATATTCCTTAAATATAAAATAAAATCAGAATACTCTAATGATAAAATAAATATCTTTTTCAAAAAATCATTCATCAGTTCTGATATAGTCAGTACTATCCAATATTCTACATCTTTATAGATGATATCTTATCCCAATATAATAATCTAAACATAAAAAAAATTAAGGTTTATCATTGCCTCAACAACGTTCTCTTAAAAAAGATAAACATGCCACTAAATAATTTTTATTCATCATCGATAGCTTTTAAAACACATATTTAAATCCTAAAAAAAGTATTATAGTTCAATACTTATATATTCTATAAATAATATAACCATGAAATCGATTATAAAATAATAAAATTACATATTTTTTGAATCCAAAAAAACAACATTAATCATTCATCTTTATCTATTGTAATTGAATAACATTGACCATGATCGATTTTTTTTGTATTTCATTAACACTTGTATAAATTAATTAGCTAGTGCCCCATATCCTTATAGTTGAAGTACTAAACATAGAAAAATTATTTCATTACCTAGAAATAACAATCATGGTGACCTTATTATCCACATGTGATGAGAACACATTACCTAATTAAGAATATACCGAGTTGTTTCATTGCACAATGTTGACATGTGGGAAAATCCATCTTTCCCTTTTTCCATGTATTCACCTTTTCTTAAAAAATTTCTTCTTCCCATTTCTAACATTGAATCCATAATATGTGGAGAAATAATTCTCTCTATATTATCAAAGTTATACAATTTCCCTATGATAATGCTCGGGATACTACTTTCCTTTAATATATTGGCATAAAACATTCAAAGAAATGATCATTATTACACTTTGGATCACGTACATGATGTGGTTCAAATCCATCCTCTAAAACCCATTTAAAAATAATGAAATCAAGTAGATTAGATCATATAATTATAAAACATAATTTATAACCCCAAAACACTAGAATTTTTTTCTATATGTATTATAAAAGATTACAATAGGGTAATCTTTCCCTATCTATATTTTTAAAAATCTAGTCCCCAAGGATTATACTAAACATTCTCTCATACTAACTGTAGTGACCCCAGCACTATATCCTAGATCCAGTTCCTTCTATCAAAACATTGAAAAAAGATACAAAAAAATCATGTCCCAAAATACAAAATAGTTTATTCATTTTGATAAACAATATACATACACGTCTCATGTATTCCAATTGAATAAAAACATACTAATTTTTAATCAACCCTAATATTATACTATATAGAATATCCTTTCATCTCAATATTATTATATTTAATGGAGTCTTCGGGAATAAAAAATAATTTTTAGATCAAATTATCAATAAGGTTTAATTACAGTGGAAAAAATTAATCAATAAATTAGAAAAAATCAATATGGTATTGTAAATAAACGAACAAACACGCCATGAAATCAATAAACTGAGAAGTATGCATATAAATATTGTGTAAATTTAATTAACCTTAAAAAATTCTATTTAAATAATATTTATATCATGATAATATATGTTAGAGTCAATATATAAATATAAAAAACATAAAACACATTCTGTTTAACTATTAAACAAATAATGAAATGCATCCACAGATTTCATCATAGTGATAGAATCTTGGAAAAAAATAATTGGATTCTAATTGAATTTAATGATTACTTATTAGATTCCATGTGTTCCCAGGTTCATGATACCTTTACCATCAATGTTATTTATAAAAAATATTTGTATTGAATAAGGGGTAATGATTTATAAATATTTCTCTTATTAGTCCACAACATTAAAAGTAAATACAATATATCAAAATTATATACATTTATGAAAATTATTTATCCATGAAAAATAATAATGACATATAGTGTAATTTTTTTTCTACCAGAAAGTGAATAATTCAATGTAATGAAAATTAAAAAAAAATAAATCAATGAAGTGAAAGTTAAAATAGTCATTGGTCAATGTGATTATAAACCATCAATCAGATGACTAAGGGATGTATCAATGAAATATATATCATCAGGTTATGAAAATATTTTTTTCCATAATAAAGATAAATATAATAAAATATATTTTAATAAAATAGATGAAAATAACTTTTTAGTTCAATTTTTTTTCGGAAAATACATTTCTTTGTAACTTACTTTTAAAAAACAATAATTTTATAACATATTTTGAAAATAATTGTCATTTAATATATAATTTCATGAATATAAAGTAATATGGAACAGATTTTTTTGGTCATAAAAGATGTAAATTGATTTCATGGCATACATGTAAAAATAATGATTCCTTAAATTTTTTTAGTAAAATATAAATGGGGATTGTTATGAAAATGAATAAAATTTTGCATTGAAAATGAATTTAAATATAAAAAATTAATTAAAATGACTTTAAAATGATTTTAGATGATTAAAAAGTTTTTTAAAACATTTTAGAAAACAAATTATTGGATGAAAATATATTTTTGGCCGAATAATGATATGAAGTCAAATTTCATGGAAAACATTTTCTAAAAAAATTTACGTACAAAAGTGTGGAAAAATTTACAATCATTGTAAATAGTTTCTTATATAAAGAAGGATATAAATTTTATTTTTTATTAGGAAATTATCATCTAATTACCTAGAATTTATATTCTGGAAAAACAATATTTTTTATAAAGATATTGTTATATAAACCCTTAAAATGACCATAATGCTAAATTAAGAACTACCAAAATAATGGATTGTGTGTATCCACTATAACTCCATAAAAAATAGTGGAAATAGAGAATAATATAATCTAAATTACCTATATTCGTAATATCATCATAATTTAATCAATGATGTAAATGATCAAACTAATGATCAGAAATTGAGTTAATAATTCCCTTTACGTACACTATATTTGGTTGAACCCTCATTAACCTCCTCTATAATGGTTTTATCAATTTATTAATTTATACCAATATCATATTAATATTTATAATATCATATATTATCCTTTCATAACATCTTGTCACCCATTTTTTAATATTCATTCATTGTTTTTATTATTTCAGATGTTAATTTATTTATTCTTCGAGTATGTTTTGGCATATTATTTTTTCTTATTAGATGAAAATGATTGAAAAATATTTATAATTTAATAAATTATGTAAATATCTTATATATTAATTATATTTTTTTATAGTAATAATTCAAATTTGGTGATATGATATGTAATACCCCACTCATAGAGCCGACATGTTGTATGTATGCATGAACATTGTTTCCATTTTCATGTTGCATTGAAGGAATGGAAAGTAAATAATATATATTTATTATGATTTTAGTATGATTTTTATTTCACAAATATCACATATTATTATTAAACTCATCCCTAATACATTCAATGTAATGTATGAAATAATCACATCGATTTGGTAGGTGGTTGGCCACCGTCCACATTAGCAATGTTATCATATTCCAAAAAATGGAAATAATAATGGATTTTGTTATATATTAATTAAATAATAAAAATAACATATATAATATCATCTATAAAATATATAAAAAATAAATTTATCTTTATTCCAATCCATTAATAGTTGTAATGAATAATTGAACAACATTTTTTCAAGTGGATGTAGTCCGCCGTAAAGATGAAAGACGATTTAGTAACCGATTTTATGGAAGTGTGTGAAGTTTTATGTTTTAAAAGTATAGTAAAATCATCTCAATATATAAATTATACTCTGGATATTATATAATCATTATTTAATAATAATTTCTGTAACTAGAGATTAAATAAAATAAAAATACATTTAGAAGAATATTAACTCGTCTTCAGGTATCTTCTAATGGTTTACAGTAAATACTTACAAAGTTGTAATTGTACCAAATATAATTAATAAATAATGAGTGTAGAGATGTTTATAGTTATTTATTCATGTCTCTTCAAACCATAGTGGGTTTATTTTGTTATGTTTAGAAGATAGGTGTGGCATTTTATATGTGGGGTTAGTGGAACACATGTAATTTATGGAAATAGTGAACTTCACCAACAATTTTTAAATGTAACCAAGATTAAATAATGATAAAATATATAAAATATAAGGTATATTTCCTAAATATGTCCATCCAAAGGGTTTTATAGAAGTTTTAGGTCAATCATTTACCCTATACTCTATGTTTAACTACAAACTTAATTGGTTTTTACTTTAGTCATTATAAATATTTTTAATAGTTTTCACAAATTATTCAAGTGAAAAATTATGTTTACCTTATAATGTATATATTATTTTCATTATAAATATTTTAGTAATTTTTCCAAATTCAACTCACAAAAATTGAATTATTTAATTTAAAAATAATCCCATAGATGTGTCCAGAAAGCGGGTTTTTAATGTGAAAATGTTCAAATAATTATAATGTTTTAATAATAAACGTCAAATTAAATATGATTAAAATGAACTAAATTGGATAAATATATTTATAAATGAACTATTATTACTTTAAAAAATATTTAAAATATAATACAACGTTATAATTTTTTTAGATGAAAATCCTGTTATTAATTAAAATTCAATATTTTTCTCAGTTCAACAAATAACGATACTTCTTAGAGATACACCAAAATTCACCATAAGATAATTTCTAAATTTATCATTATTAAATTAATTTTTTTTAAAAATATATTTTATAAATTTTTCAAAATTTAGTTTTAAAAATAATTGTCCATTAAATGGAGGTAAAACATTTTTTATAAAAATACAACTTTTTAGGTTTCAAATTTGATTTTTTCTTTAACTAATGCCATTAAAATATATTGGATGGATTTTAAAACATTTGCTTAAATAAATAAAATATATTAATTTCATTAATATCATTCAATGATGGTAATTAAATAAATTCTTCACTATAAAACACCATTGGGAACATAAAAATGGTTGTATTATAAAAACATTTACTTTATATTAAATTGATTATTATTTTTATTTCTAATTTATTTTTAAAAAATGAATCAACAAATATATTTCCATTATTTAGTAAATAATATTCATAACAATCAATTTAACTTCAAGGAGGTAATATTTATTTTAAATAATTATATTAATATTATACGGTGAAACTGAGTTTTGTGTGTAACACAAGCAACTGAATAATGCCATTGTTTTATGTATTGAAAGATAAAATCCATGTTACGTGAATTTAAATATACATGATAAATTGAATATAATTGAATTGGTCGATATATCAAAAAATATTCAGATGTTATATTCTCTTTGATGATTAGTGTCGCTTGTGATACACAATATCGAATACAGTGCTTTGGAATTATAATTTTGTGTTGGTACTTATCACCTCATGTTTGTTCATAATCATTAATATATATATATAGTAAAATAAAAAATTTGAACATTTATTTTTATTTAATTGTATTATAAATAGTACCTTGTTATAGGTGAGTCCTCATGTGCATGATCATTATAAAATTTCCCTCAAACCTATCCTATTAAAATTGTATATCCATAAGATTTTAACCTTTTAAAATAATCAGATAAACCATACTAGAATGTGGAAATAAGAAATATGATACTGAAACCCTCATTCATGCATGGATATTAATGGAATATGGTGGAGTTTCTACACCCACACCCACAACCTCCCATTAAATTCTTTTTCATCCCAAACTATTACCAATGAAATAATAGATTCCCCTAATGTATAGCCCAAAATATATTCCATATAAACATCACATATCACTTCATCATAACCATACAAGTTTAATGAGATTTATCCAAGAGTAAACTTCATGAACCATTAAATTTAAACACTGCAACAACTCATAATAATTTTCACCCTTAATCATTGAGAATCATTTTCCATATCATTATTAACATACCATAACATTGCTTTATTTTATTAAAACATAGTCTATTGAGGTTATAGAGATAGATTATTAGTAGTGGTTCTATGGTAAAAATAATTTCATCAACTCAGAGGGACTAAGATATAATGGTGGACCCTCATCGTGACTATGCTAAATATTCATGTGGTGCCCGATCACTTTGTCAATGGCCCTAGTAGTTCTACAACACAATAGTGGTCGATCAAACACCTAATTCAACTATGTTTTTACCCAAACTGGTTAGTTAAACCTACAACTAGAACAAAATCTCTAATCATGTGAACTGGTTCACATCTTCAACCTTTACACACTATGTGTAACTCGTGTTCTTCTCTATTTCCTACCATGTCTTCCCTATGCGAGAACTTACCTTGTGTGAACTCATTGGTCTTCCATGTGTCTCTCTCCCATTATGTTGTGTGATTACCAATATTTTCTACGATTTTTATTATTCTTTCATATTTCCTTTTATTAATTTACAGTATACAAATAAAAACAATAATTATATAAATTAAATAAATATGACTTCAATTAGTATTTTATTTGAAAAATAATTCTTAAAATTCCATTTATATACTTGTAGATTTTAAATATAAGTAAGGAAATCTAAATCATTAAATTCAAAACTAAATTATATAACTCTTAAAAAATATAATCATTTATTAGAAATATCGAATCCTTGACAATTATTAAATCCCTTACCTTAAGAAAATATATACACTAAGTATAAGAAATGACCCCACTTGATAATATTTTATACAATAAAAACTCAAAAAACCAAATATTTATTAATAGATAAGAAAAAACATTCAAGTCTTACATACAAAAAATGAATCCAAATCCTCGCTAAGTAATAATATTTTTGATCTTTCCCCTTAAAAAATTAGGGAGCTTCTCATTTTTTCCATTGAAGCACCTCAATTTTTTATAATTAAATATTCCATGTTGTGATTTAGAGAAAAGTATTTCATCTCTCATAAATATTGGAAAACATTTATATATGGTTCACCACATACCATGATTACATTTACCATCCTTAAGAACATAAATAATACCTATATTCTAAACTTTGTAGTGATAGTGATCACAAAAAATTAAGAGGACTTTGAAATTACGTTCAACTGACTACAGGGTTAATTGGTAGGTGGGTATTGATAAATAACTAAAATTGTATCACCCTAATATTTTGTGACTTTTTAATATATTAATCTAAACATCTTGATATTATTTATATCATAAAACACTGAATATATTTTTTTTATATAATAGAACTAAGATTATCTTTCATAATATGAAAGACCAAGTTAATATTACACTATATTAAATGCATAAATTACCTTGTAGTATATGAAACACTGGGTTTTTCTTGATTCACACACAATATCAAGTCCCTTCGATATCTTTATTTACACACAAGGAATGTTTTAATGAAATAAAATATACTATTAATATTATTTTAAAATATTATTATTACTTCCACATATCCATTTTAATGGAATCTTTGCATATGATTAACTAAACTGTGAGAATTTTTTTACACATGTACATAAAATGAAACGATTGATTATCAATTAGTATACATAAATATTAGAGATATTTGAAAATAATCAAATAATTATTTTAAGAAAACTATTTTCTATGTAAAAACCCAATTTTATATCTATAAATTAATCATACAACATTTGAATCCTTTTTAGTAAATTTTAAAATATATTAAATAATTTTGGTATACTCATCCAATAGATTTCTTAGATATAAGATAATAAAAAACCCAATTTTTTGCATAAAAGATGTATTTTTCTTAAAGTTAATTTTATGGTCTTTTAATTGTGAGCCTATTTTAATTATAATTTTTGAAACTTTAATAAATTTAATTTTATAAAATAAACATGATTTATGAATTCATAATATCATATTTTACTTTCGGAAAATTTATGGTATTTTTCTGAGAATTTTCTTTTTTTGATAAATATTGAAAACACCGAATTTAAATACCAATCTTATATTTCATCTAATTTATTAATATAATAAAAGTATATGATAATTTAGATTTAATGTGTAATTTTATAAATTTAGTATAAATTAGATCAATTTTTTTAATTGGATACAATTTAACAATGAAATTTGACATAGAAACATTCCAAAATTGTGTACCTTTTCACTTTAAATCATCATCATCTCATCACATTTGTGGGAATAGTTTTAAATTAATTTATTCTACTTTTGTTGTAATCATTTGGAAAAATGGGTTCCATATTTTGAAAAATATTATTTTATAATTTTTATTATGGTCAACAAAATATTTGAAAAAAGTTGATTAGTAAAAGTAGTTAAAATTAATTACATCGATTATGGGGGAATGAGTTTACATTGTAGATAATCATTAATATAAATGTCTAAATGACATAGAAAATTATCCAAAATCCATTGGATTCCAATATTTCTACCAATAACTTTATTGGATAAAATGTGTAATTATTGGAGTCACAATAAGTATAGGATACATCTCAATAGATTTTACCCTTTTTATATTTACAATAATGTAAATCATCCTCCATTATAAAATGGCACACCCCCCATTTCTCACACAACTCAATAAATTATTTTTCACCAAAACACTTACCCAATATTCTACAAAATTTACCCCATTCGTCCTAGAGGCCCCAACCTGGGTACAAATTAAATTAAGTAATCTCATTGGTTAAAACCAAAAGAAGTTACACAAAGAAGAGTTAATATCTCTCCACAAGATCTATTGTTTTATATTCATTATCCATCCCTGTAATATTTTTATTTCATGCTTATATAAAAACCTATGAATAATAAATAAACTTATATGTTTTTTTTATATTTATTATTCCTAAACATTCACAAAATTCCACAAATTTGTAATGAACATGCAATTTCTGTGTACAGTTGACTATCACCTCGCGAAATGATTTCATTTGTTTTTTTTCCATTGCCACCTATAATTGTTGAAAATTATGATGTAATTTTTTTTATAATGTATATATATATATATATCATATTTATGATTTACTTATTCTTCTATAACAATTATATAAAACAAACATTCATGAATGTTATTTTTTGTAAATACGATAACTTTATTTCCTGATGGGTGGACTACTACCTCCTCAAAGAAATGTAATTCATTCACATTTTGTATGTAACGTATTAAGCATTGGTTTATTAATATTATTTTATATATATTAAATAATAATACTATTAGAATGATAATATTTATAAATATTTAT
Source organism: Viscum album (assembly GCA_963277665.1). Classification (NCBI taxonomy): domain Eukaryota; kingdom Viridiplantae; phylum Streptophyta; class Magnoliopsida; order Santalales; family Viscaceae; genus Viscum; species Viscum album. Next base: position 955,703,200 of record OY728167.1, read on the forward strand.
TCAGTTATGACATTTACCTTCTAACTTTCAATACGATAATAAAAAAGATATATTGTCTATTTATACATATGGCCTAGCATCTCCATAAAAGGTTTATTCCATTTAAAATTTATATATATTATCGAAGATTATATATGTTTATATAATGAATGTATATTATTTTTATACCATTTTTTATATTATAGAAATATGTAAATAATGATATATATAAGACAATTATGAATAACAAGTCAAAACACACAAGAAAACAATGTGGATATTACCCGAAACATAACATTAACATAAAATTGTTTAAAAAATGTAATATAAAGTCATAATAAAATAATATATGAAAATATATATATATTAATATTTTTTTTGTATTTAAAATACACTTATATTAGTTATATATGTAGTTTAAATGTGTATGATGAAAGTCACGATATAATGTAACGGTATTCACATAACACATTTATTTCTATGAGACTTATTTTTTATTCACCAGTCATTTGTATTGTACAATGTATATAAATCCCATAAATTTATTTTATGATGTATATATTAAAATTTCTGGGTTTTTAGATTACCATTTTACAATCGTTCATTCATGGGGTTTATGGTTCAAATGTTTCTAAATAGGTAAAGTAATTTTGTCCCAATTTCATTACTTTGAGAATCATGTCATGTTATGAAACTATATTATTTATGAGGTCTATATAACTCCCTTTCACATGTCATATAATTATTATACATATTTTTATGATATTTTGATCTTTAATTAATTGTTTTCATTCATGGGTATTATGATTCAACGTTTCCAAAGTGGTAATAGTTTGTTTCTACTATATCATTATTTATAATAAAATATTTATGATTATGATTACATTAATGAAATATTATTATCCATATCTCACGAAATTTCACTAATTTTATTACCAATTTTTTATTTATTATTTTATCACACTTGGGAAACATTTTTCTACTCTTTGGTACATTAGATAATTAAGAAAAAAATTATGAAAATACGACTATGTTTCACTCTTTGGTTAAAATTCCATTTTCTTCCAAAAATGTGTTTTTTAAATTTTTTTTAAACAATGTCATTATTTGTTGCTATAATTTTTAATTAAAATGTTTAAAAATGTTTACCCTTTTATATTTTTATATGAATAATATTTTTTTTATGATAATGTAATATTTCTAATCATTTTTGTTGAAAAAGGAGGGTTTTGAATATATGTAATTACAAAGCATCATGAAAGTTCTTTCCTTCAAGTATCCTATATATATTTATAAGGATATTTTTAAAGGAATATTTTTCCAAATATTCCTGAAATTATTTTATTTAATTTTTTTTTCAAATAATTTTTTTAAAACAAAATTATGTATTAAAAGTGGTTTATATGAATTTTAATGCTTCCTCATATGTTTTAAAAACATTATTTAAAAAAATGAATTCCATGATTTCATTAAATGTTATTGAACCAATTTTCTAGAAATTGGTTTTTAAATTTACATTAAATATTATTTTTATGTTTTGAATTATTAAAAAAGGTGTTCAATAGTTGGTCATGCTTTCATTAATATTTTTTAAGGTTTTTTAATGGAAGAGGTTTTCCAAATATTTTCTAGAATATTATATAAGTTTTAAAAGTTATTGAAAAAATGGTATTCAAAATTATTTCTATTTTATAATGATTTTTTAACAAATAAATGATATTTCCCCCAAAAAATGTTTTAAATGAGATTATAAATTATTCTTAATAATAAAAATATTTTTAATAATATATCATGACAAGTATTATAGATGAAATGGAATTTTATATAATAATTGATTCGTTTTAGCCTGAAAAGTCCATCTACATATAAGATGAAATACATTGTTATAGTTTAATCTTTAATGGGGATATGATCCAACAATTCAAATAGAATTCGTGCACGAATAGTTTAATTTTTGATGGAATGTGGTTTTTGACACCAATTTCTCTTCCATAAGTTACATGATTTTGTAACCCACTTCTTTTCATAGGTTTTTCCTTCATGAAATTATTATGAGACCTATCTATTTTCTATAGTTAATGATATGATTAATTTTTTATGATAACCGTTTCATTTTTGGGTTTTGTTATATTGTTTATGAAACTTATATTCTTATAAGGGTAAGGATATGATTCAATAATTGTGATTTTATTATGTAATGGGTGGTTAATATATATCCTTGTAATTCATTGGATAATGATTTATATCTCATTTAAAAATTATGGAAAATAAGTTAATGGGATTGATCTACCATGGGAATAAGGGAAAACCCAACAAACAATGAGAAGATGTGGAAAACTGATAACTTTTATGGAATGGATTGTGATTAGGGATTTTCGTGTGTCCCATCCAGTATATGAAGTCCACATGAAGTTCTTTGATAGGTTTTGTAAATTCACCTTGACTTATAGGGATTGATATTACATGTTTATCTCTCTAACAGATATTATATATCTTATTTTTATGTTATTTTCTCATTGATTATGCTCTTGGTTCCCTTTTGAATAATGTCTTATGATCTTCCAGTATTTATGGAATGAATCATATGTATGATCTTTGATATTAAGGGTATGATCCTCATGTAATGATGAATGTTTTTAAGTAAAAAAAAATAATAAGATATTTTTGTAAAATATTGAATATCATTCACCAAGTTATAAGATTTTGTTGTATGATTTCAATGAAAACAAACTATTACATTCCTCTAACATTATTTTTTAAAATTTATAGAACATTCATATAATATGGTGTAATATCCATGTATGTTAATCCTGAATCATTATAGATATTAAATAAAAACAGATATGAATATTAATAATAATACTTGATAATTAGTGGTGAACTATAATGAAAATACCTTCTAAAAATATATCTTCCCCACATCCCATTTTCCAATAAAGTCTATAATCAATGAAAACATTTAATAAATATAAGTCATTGAATTTAATCAAAATTTTCTAATTTTTTCCATTATCTTCAAACCGTTTTCCCAATTTCATTAAATTCTAACTATAAGATGTCTCACATCCACTACCCAAACCCAAATTAATGAAATTAACAATCATGAGATGCTGATTTTTGACCTTGTAAAACAAAACCCAATATCTTGAGTTTTTCATCATTAAATTTAATATATGAGTTAATAATAAAACAAAATTTAATTAATTCATGATCCATTCCTTAATATATCTAATACAACACCTAAATAAGTTTTACTAAATAATTTACATCCCATCTAACATGGAAATACATTTCATTAATAAAGAATAGTTATAATCATGAATCAATTGAGTATGGGTAGGAATGGTTAAAATAAACATGTAATGTGGATCATTCTTATCAAGGGTTATTCCAAGTATCTAAGAAAAAAATGTTGATTTAAAATTAAAAATTAAATTAAAACACATCATCTACATGATATTAAAATGTAAAATCATGATTTATTGATTCCATGTTCTAGTGATTAACTCTTATCATTTAATCCCACCATATTACGTACAAAATTTCATAAAAATTAATATTAATATATTGTATCATGGGGTTCCTAAAAATTCTATGCATCATGGATCAATATAAAAAATAAATAAATTTGAGTGTGATTGTTAATTATTTAATTTAATATTAATACAAGTATTTGGAATAAGGGAATATCATTGAATAATGAAATGTAAATTTTAATCCCTTTTAACACGATGGAGATATTTTCCATCTTTTTTATATGAATTTTGAATATGAGAATAAAATCATCATGATTGTAATTGAAAAAATTGAATAATCAAATTGTAGATCCATTATCATGAATATTGTAAAATATTGATTATTTTACTTATAAACTAGTTCTTAAACATAATTAAGAAGACAATAAATACTTATTTTCTTAAAATCGTAGAAAATAAGGGGTTTATCTAAAATGTTATTTTTTATAGAATTTAATATTATAAATAATTATTAAAATCAATGGATTAAAGGAAATAATAAGATAACGTATATGGATCTATAAATGATCAATGTTGTGATACATAAAAAATAGGTTCTTCTTCCTTGTTCTTAATATAAAATCAATTATCAACTTGAAGTTATTTCTCTACCTAAATGGGCCTAATAAGACTATTTTGCTCTAATTTAATAACGCATTGATATTTTAAAAGAACACTGTAATCTATAGTGTATATGATACGAAACCCCAAGATTAAAAAACAATAAATTTATAATTTTCTCAACATCATGACATAGAATTTGAATTTTAGTTTATAAATGATTTTTTCTTATTAATTATTTAGAAAAAAACACAAATTTATAGAAAGGCATTAAATTCTATAGAATATTTTTTAAATGAATTTAATTTTTTTAAAATACAATATTATAAAACTTTTCTACAATATTTAGAATTTTTATTAGAAAATTTTTATTCATTTATAATATAATATTTTCAAAATTATCTTTCGATGAAATATTGTGAGTATTTTATAAAATAATGATTTTTCAAATAAATAGTTAAAAATTTTATATTTTATTAAAATATGTGTTTTATTTACAAATATCTACATTATCACATTATATTTATTATTTTTTTATGAAATTCTATTTATTACTTTAGTTTTAAAATAATCAAATAAATTTCACATGAATAAATATTATAGTAAAATTTTGTTAAAAAACATCTATATTCATGAGAAGTTATTTTTTTGAAAATAACTTTTCATTGGATTTTTTATCTTTACATTTGAAAACATTTCTTGCACATATTTTATTTTTATTTGAAAAACATATTAAATATTTTAAATCATAATAATTAGTATAATTTAATATGGTAAATATAATTTATGGTCATAATGAAGAGTTGAAATATTAAAAAACTTATATTTAATGTTACAACGTGTTTACCGAGGGGGAAACTAAAGAGATAAGCATTATAATTACCTAATAAAATTCATTAATTATTTGTGATGAGTATTTTCTAAATAAATATTTATTTATGGTGTTTAATAAATATATTAATAGATTAGTTTTTCTTTGGAAACCCATACATGACTTTTTTGAATATAATAAAAATTCTATTCAAATTAATAACTATTATTGTCTATTTAAATATAATAGCATGGATGAAATATTGTATTATGTTATTTCATACTAAAAATTATAAAAAAATTAAAATATTTATTATTTAACCAAAAAAAGTTTGGGAAAATAAAATAATTACATCATTTCAATGAAGAATTATTTTTACTCTTAAATCAGTTATTTTTCTAAACCCATTTTTTAAGTATTCTCTGTCTTTATATAAAATTTAATTTCTAAAACCATTGTAATATCTCTCATATAAAATGAATCTGAAATTTGGAATCATAATATCATAATTTTTTTATATATACCCTTATGTTTTTGGTGATATAATTAATGTTTAAGGGAATAAATGTTATGTTTTGATTATTAATGATAAAATGAGTTTTAAGTAGTTTTAATAATAGATAAATATTAAAATATTTCCAAAAATATACGTAAATTGATTGGTTGAATTTATTTTTACACTATATAATTTATTTTTTAATTTTTTGTTCCATGGATCCACATGGTATGATTATGAGATATATATATATATTACTAGAACTTTTAAGTAATTTCAAATATTTCATTTCCCACACCTATAAATGAGATCATTTTCTTAATTCATTATGAATCCTTTTAATTACTATATTTTGGGATATGCCTACCCAAATCCATTTATAACATCCATCCCAAAATATTGGTTTATGTGTTTCAATTAGAAAACCATCATAAAAATGTTTTAGGAATAAAACTAATGATTTTTTCAGATTAAAAGTATTGTTCTTTACTGAGTATTTTCATTTTATATCATCTTCTACCTCCTTAAATTTATATTTTAATAATTTTAAATAATAACATAAGAATATTACATATGTATAGATGTTATTATATTAATGTAATCACCTATATGAATCACCTATTCCCTCACATGGTGAATGGAACCATCATTCCCTTGAATGATTCACTATGACCTTTTGATTTTATATCATTCACATTCCATGAAACCCTATCATATATGGATATAATGATGGATTAAATACATAAATATGAAATTAATGACATAATTATAATTTCATAAGAAATATTAATAATGTGTTTTCATACCATTCCAACCATTGAAAATTTATAATGTGATTCGTGTGTACGTATGGCTTACTACATCCATGAACCAATGTGGTCTGTTCCTAAGGATCACATAATAAATCTAGTACATATAATTTAATATAAAGATATAAATTTATATTAATCATATAATAATATTTATAGAAATATAAAATTATATTTACCTTATTTCTTTGATTCTCATTTAATAATGAAAATATTACTCATGCGTTTGTATGACTTACCATCATTACAATTTCTCTATAATTCATTTATCATAACCATATTTCTTGGATGGTATGAAAATTATAATTATTCCTTAATTATAATTTATAATTATAATTATTCTTTAAATAAATATATAATTAAATATTAGGTCATATTAAACATACCAAAGTCATTTTCAACAAATGATCTGAATATCATCAAAATGTGTTATGTAAAAATAGTTGGTTATGTAATTCAATATAACATTTTGATAAAAAAAATCAAAGAATAATAAACATGAAAATGGTTACTACTAAAATATAAAATTCATATATGTTTATAATTTAAAAATATAAAAAATTCATGTTACAATCTAGACTCAAAAGAAGGGAATCTTTATCATAAATATGTTTTTTTTAAAATTTTTATTGATATAATTAATAATTTTGTTTCTTAAATTTACATATATTTTTAAAACTATTAAAATGAATTTATATGGGGATAAATTAATTATAACAGATATTTTATATCACCTTTGACTTTATGTCATGATCCCCTCCCCACAAGGTTTACCCCTGCTGGTCCACCAATGGAATAAAAGATATAGTGACCCTGAGTCCCCCTAGAGTAGGACAAGGGTTGGCGACTACAAATGAGGGTATAATTTACATGAATGTGACAGGAATTACCCTATATAAGAAACAAATGACGAAGAGAGATATATGATAGACACCAACCTACTCCTAGTAAGACTATAATAAAAAATAAAACCCAATTACACAAATGTAATGCTATGCATGAACCAGTATAACTAAAAGGGAAAACTACAAGTACTAATAGAGAGTAAAGATGTTAGTGACTACAAAGCCCAAATAAAATCTAAAAACCACAAGATAGCATCAACCAATAAAATCAAAAACCATCATCAAATGACCTGAAAAATATTCTATATATATGTAGAGTGAGTATAACAATACACATAGTAGGATCCCCCTCAGAGCCTCTCTTGAAGAATTTATAGAAAGCATGATAAGTCGCAATGAAAAACAAGTGAAAATAAATCTTTTACGAAATATGTATACTATGTCCCCAGCCTCACCATGGATACTCTCAAAATGAATCACAAACAATAGAATATTATATAAAAATGTATATCATGGATACCCCGCTACCACATCCCCATTGGTTTTCTGCTCTTCCCCAATGTTTAACATCATCAGCATCAACCTCCAAAAATGTTTTCTCACAAAAACATGGGTGAAGCACCACAATATGAACCTTTGGTAATATACAACCACTTCCATGTAAAAAAATTTAACCAACTAGTTTCCTAGGAGAAACCAAATCACTTATAACTTGTATCATACATCTTGTATGATACCTCATACCAGTACACCCCATACACCATGCAAGGATCCTTAATCCATCACAGCCTGTACACATTACTCCAATAGTATTTTGTAGGAAACTATATCAAGAATGTATATTTGTTAAATAACCATAATCCATTACTTCCCTCTAAAACATATATAGAGAAAACTGCCCACTGTGCATACAAGAAAACGTTACTCCCAGGAGAAAAGAGTGGCGCAAAAGGGGTAATCATCCATCCATCCTCCCTGTAAGATTTTAGAGAAAACCCTCCATGGCTTCCAAATCCCTAGGGTGTCATTTTCCATAAATAGTATGGAAGAGTATGATATAGAAACATCAAATTAAAGTATATAACATAGCTCAGAATCATACTATAGGAATTACCTAATCTTATACCAAACTGTAGCTAACGTCTATCAGACTTTCTACTACCATTGAAAAGAGAAGATATTATATAAGAACAGAATAATTTAAAGAGATACATTAAATTAAATTATACCTCCTCATCAATTTCACTTTACATTAATTAGTGATTAACCATAAATTAACCATTATCATTTCCACATTATATTTAATTACAATTTCTATAAATGACAATGCCCTATAGGCATACGTAAACAGAATCCATGGCTTCTCAAAATAATAACCTCATCATTGCCTCCAAGAAAGATCCAACCCGATGGGATAAACATTTATTCATTTATGAACATTATCACATTCCATATTTTTATGTAGTCTAGAAAAAAAATTAAGCTACCAAAAACAAGGGGATTAAGATGGTTAGAAGATGGACTACCCTTTGAGTACTCAAAGAATATATAGAAGTGTAGACTCATCCAATAATGATATAAAAACATGAAATACATGTGGCATACCCCATGTGTCATCACCTTTCTTGGAAGGAGAGTAGCAAAAACCATCTTCCTTATGTTGCAGGGAACAAATTGGAGATAAACAAACAATTTATCAATTAGAGGAACATATAATTAAAAAAACAAATCTATATTTAAATTAAATGGTAAAGACTAGATTCAATCCATTCTATAATCTCTAGTGCCCTCCTGGCCACCCATTTGCATAAACTGATACTTCTCGCAAATCCATGATTCATAAACGGCCACAGATACTAGGTCTCCTTGCCCCTTATACCACAACAACCCTCTATTATCATTCATCCTTGACACATGTCACATCTTTCCCAAACTACCCCACACACCACAATATCCCTATAGGTTCATCCATCCTAGGCCATCACCACATCACAAGTTGCATAAAAAACATAGAAATCGATCTCATGGACAAAAAAAAGTCTTCATTCATCACACACAATGATCTCTTACAGATCCAAAGCATAAGCCACCTAGCCTTTATAAGTAAGAGTAAAAGTTCAATCCCCAAAAATGAATTTTCATTTATCATAGAACATATTATTTCTTTCACCTTGAATTAAATTATTCATTAATCACATATTCCAACTACTGGAAAACTAAGTAACAGGTTATATCAAGCTTACCCAAATTAATTAAAAAACAAATTTAACAAGACATTAATTCCTTTATAAAAATGAATCATCATGATTCAGGTCCATTAACCAAATAAGTTAAACATGAACACTTTCATCAATTAGACTAGCATAAAATTACAATAACATCTACATTCATTAATCATGCCTCTTTAATCATTTAAAAAATTAATTACCAAATAATTCTATCTTTAAGTTATTTAAAAATTTCTATCACAAAATAAATGGTACACTAAGAAAATATTAGATATAAAACTATCTAGAAAATCAAGAGGTATACAATTATCATGATAGAAAACATAAAAATCACTATTTGATCGATAACAATTCTATGATTTAATTCATTTATTTAATTAGATTAATTTCATTGTGATATAAGTGTATAAATAATACTTAATCTACGAATTCACATGAATAAATAAGGAATAAATGAATCCACTACATCAAATGGTGGTCAATGTTTCTTTCAAGAGAAAAGTCGATCCAAAATATCTTTAATCAACTCTCACACCGAAACTGCATCCACATGATGATGTTTTGGTAGAACAACACCATCCAACAACAAAGAAAACCCCCATTACATCATCCTAGATCATCTTCCATCTCATGGAAATAATAATTTGTGGGAAAATATATCAAACCACAAGAAACTGCTAGAAAATGAAAGAAAAACAATCCTCTGGTCATGCTAGGTCATTAGGGATCAATGATGTAATTTGAAGATTGATTCCCATCTAAGGGATATCTAAGACCATGAAGAGGGGACTCTAGTGTCACTCAAGATGAGAGACCAGTAAATTTCATTAGTTGGGGTCAACAACCCTAGAAGATGGAAAATAATGAAAACATTACCACATCAAGGGATTTCACATCGTGTATTACCATTTCATGATGGGTAATGAATCATGGTCGATTTCCAAAAAAACAGTCACCTTTTGATTTTATTAAATTTTTAAAACCCTAAAATATTAAACAATGTGATACACACTTCCATATTGTGAAATTATTCCATACAGCGTTAAGCACACCTTAAAATTGATAATGATCCTTGCTCTTAATTATCTACAACTAAACTCCGCCAAATGTCATTATTGCCTCCTTCGAGCTCCACATGCCATAAAAACATGCAATGAGTTGATCCATATGTGTTTGAGTGCTTACATTAGATAAATATAAAAAATTCTCATCCCAAAGAATCCAAAACCAACCCATAAAAGAAATATAAAGGGGTCATCCCAATAGCCACCCCACGAGGTACCTCCCAAGGATCTCATTTTAGTAGAAGCTCAAACACCTCACTAGAGGAACAACACAAACCACATAGCAACCAAAAATAGATCCTAAACACTCTCTTTAGGGATATACCTCTCAAAAAAGTAAATCCATAACCAGAAAGAAGATAAATCAATCCCACAACTTGGAATAATCTATAAGAAAAAAATGATAAACATTACATGAGAAGTGTTAATTATAAAAGTGCTGAGAGTACTGATTTTTTATATAAAAATAACTTTCCCAGGTACACAACTCTATGACACTTTGATGCCACAAGATTCAAACCAATGAGATAGAATTCTTGTGCAACACCATCTTCTGGTAGTATTGGATCTCTACAAGAATCACCTCAAAGGTCGCATCATCATGAACATCGATGTCTCCCTATTCGACAATGCGAGAGTTGTCATGAAGATAAAAATAGAAATGTAACAAGTGAAAAACATCATGTTTCTAAATCATCTACAGGTGAAGCAATATTTGATATTATGTAGCTCAAATACAAGTTAAAACCTTTAAGGTCCAAACATATCAGGGAGAAAGGTCACTCCCACAACCAAAACATCACTTCGCATGATAGAGAGTCACCTTAAGAAACACATTATCCCCAATATAAAACTCAATAGTTCTCCTCTATTGATCAAAAAATGATTTATGATTATATTTCACTGCCTCCATCCTTTCATGAATCACTTGAAACACCACTATTGGATTTTGTACCAGTTCCAGCTCGAGAACTACTAACTCTCTGACAAAGTCCATCACAATGGAGAACTAAAAGGTTAAACATAAAAGTCTCTAAATGGCACCAAAATGATGGTTGATTGAAAACTATTGTTGTAATAGAACTATAACATGGGCATGTTCCTCATCAATACTCCACAAAAATCATAAATATAAGAATGCAACAGATCTTCAAGAGTCTATATGGTCTACTCTATCTTACCATCTATCTATAGATAAACAAAATTTAAATGAAATAGATGAGAACAAAAATCATGTTTGATACCTCTCCAAAATATGGATATAGAATGAGGGTCTCAATCAGAAATGATTTTCCTCAGGACTCTATAGAGTCCCACCACCTCATCTAAATATTTCCTTGGAAAACCCTACACTATTCTCAATGTCTTGATCACTATAAAGTGATATGATTTTTTCAAATGATCCCAACCACCCATATAGTTTCATAGCCTTCCTGATATCAAGCTAAACCAGTAACAATTTCCATCAATATTTCCTCCCACTTCAACATGTGAACATCTAATGGTTGGAGAAAACCATCGGGAACATGGTACTTAGCCTTCAAATTTTAGAAGACCAAACAAGAGGACACATACTTTGAAATTTCATGCTTCAATATAGAAAACCGTAAATGACTACTCAAATATAGGTACATATTTGTAACACCAGGATGTACTGCCAAAGGATACTTAAGGAACTCTCTAAGAAATATCGCACACATAGCTAAAGGAATAAAAATCCTTCAATAAAACAAAACTCTTTCATATTCATCCTCATTCCAACCCTCAGGGGCCTTGCCATAAACAACTCAGTGTCTCCAGAACTCCACCTCAAGATCTCCAACTGTTATTCCTCCACATATAGCACTAGATATGAATATACCATCAAATGGAAAATATATCCTCTACCCTCGAATTCCCCCATATCTAAAAAAATCTGAATGTTATTCCATCAACCTCTATGAAATACCTTATTTCCACACTGAATCATTGTGAGACTTCCTGCTCAGCGCATCAACCATGACATTTCCCATTAATGATGTATAAAAAAATAACAATTTTTTAATCATATAATATCTCTACCCACCAATGTTTGCACAAGATAATTGTTATGTTGGGAGAAAAAAACCTCTACATCATATGATTAGTGAATACCAAAAAAATATTACTATTGAGTTAATGTCCCCAAAAAATCATGGAAATTACCACAACCGCTAAACAAAGATAATTAGTGGTATAGTTATTCTCATGGTGATTAAACTTCTGAAACCCAAAAGATTTGAATGGTCTCTACTGCATCAGAACATATACCATCTCAAGGTGTGAAGCATCAAAGAAAACTAGACACTGAACTCCTTCTACTAGAAGAAAAATAACTAGAGTACTAACCAATATATCTTTTAGATACTCAAAAGCTAAATAAAACTAATCATTCTATCAGAATTCATTATTCTTTCTGGTTACCACTTCTAATGGTGTTTCAACAAGAGAAAAATCAACTATGAACCTCTTATAAAAGCCTTAAATACTGAAGAAAAATTTCACCACTTCTTCTATATTTGAAAATGACCAAGACCCAACTTCGTATATATTTTATAGATCCATAGATTTATCCTAATGGGATACAACTTTTCCCATGTACATGACTTTTCAATCCCAAAACTCACACATTGGAAACATCCCAAATAGCTTTTGATGATGAAGAAATCCGAAAACTGCATTAATATACAGTATATGATCCTTTTAATACACAAAATACACATATATTTAGCTAATGAAAAACACCATAAACATGTTTAAGAACACATGTAACTCCGCTTATATTAACCCTGTCAACTTAGCTAGAGAATTATTTACGCTGAATGACATAAAAAAACTCATAATGCCCATGATGGCATTTAGAAATAGTATTCAAGATATCATCATCTTTTACACAGATATGATGATTTAATAACTGTATTTTGATCTTTGAGAACCATATTTCTCCATTAATTTCATTGAATAAAATATTAATATGTAGAATATGATTTCATTTCTTCACATTCACTTGGTTCAGGTGATGATAATTGATATAAAATCACAAACTGTCTTCAACATTCTTTATGAAAAAAAACGATGCACCCCATGGTGACACACTCAACTAAAAAAACCACACTTCAATAGACCATAAATATGTATAAGAATATATCAAAAATTAAAAGGTTTCATACTATACTAAGACATCGAGATATGATATAAATTTTGATGTAGTTCTTTCTCAAATCTGATCTCTTGTCAAGGGGGTTACTCTACATCCTCTAAAGGAAATACATTAAGGGACTCCTATACGACCCTAAGAAACACTGAATGTTAAAACACCAATGAACTCAAAATCATCTTATCCATCACAGACGATAATAATAGAACATTCCTCTTACCAATATGAGGGTCTTGTTCTCCGAAAAACACTACTGGCTCTCCATCATAATTAAATAACACCGCCTTCCAATAGAAGCAAATCACAATATCCTAGACGAAATTTTACCAATCCATGCTAAGGATGTTGTCATAAGGTTGTATTTTTAAGCATAATAAATTTATCCAAGATCAAAAATTCCCCAACACTACCTTACAGTCTGTAAAAAATTCAAACAAGACATCTCATCTTCCAACTGGCATTGATAATTCTAAGGTAACTAGAATTACCTCTACCACATGTACCAATGAATGGACAACAGAATCTGATATGAAGGGATGTGTATATATCTAATGAAATAAGTCATAGAACGACATATAAAATAAAAAAGGGTACCTTGAATAGCATTTTTCACTCTTGTTAATTGATAGGCCTAATAAATAAGATGAGCATGACATATATGACCCTACTGATGACCACCTCTACTACTACACCCTGCTCTATGAGGATGGGGAGCAACCCAAGGATATCCTCTATCTACCCCCTCAACTCTTTGTTGAACCCAAATTAGGGAATCCTACTATTGCATCCTCTATTCTGACAGCCTCAATAGGGGATCCTAAAGCGGAACAACTAGCACACACTGAATGTTTAAAAAGGTCTGTTTCTCTCACCACTAATGACTTATGCCTCCAAAAAAACATGTGTCTTATCCCTTGGAGTAGGTCTTAGAGCCATTAACCCAATAGAAATGAGTCATTGAGGGCTGAGGCCTACCCCTGGAATATTGGAAGCTATTCTGCCTTAACAAATGGGACCCCAAACCACAAATATTCTTCATGAGGAATCATGACAAATACCCTCCCATGATGATACATTTCTGGATAACATCATATCAATAACCTCTACCTTTTCAATCACCATATAATACATCTTAAACATAAATGGGGAGACTTAATTTTGTATCATTGGATGCAAAGCCTCCCCAAAATTCCTCTACATAGTCTCCTCTTCTTAAAATAAGTATGAATCATATAAGAGAAGGTTCATGAAATGAATCAAAAACTCCCTCACAATTGGGCTTCCATACAGAAGGGTATGCAGCTCTTGGCGTCTAGCAACCTTCATGGTTGAAGAAAGAAACACATCTATGAAATGGTCTTAGAACTCATCTCATGAGACTACGAACTCCAAAAGAACAAGATACCCCACTACCACTACGCCCCACATAGCATTGTCACAACAAATGATAGACAATGCTCTTTCCATGGATCGAATGTATTTATTGGGGGCTATCTCAACCTCCTATAACCTATATTCAATGATTTCATTTGAAATAAATCCCTCTTAACTCTGTAAAATATAGTATTAAAACACTGGGAGTTTCCCCCTCCAAATTGATTTGTTGTTGACCTTTACGCAGCGATGATCTGTTGGAACATCTGGATGAACATGTTCCGTGTGAACCTGAAAAGTATGTCGACCTGAACACATTACTAAAAAAATAAAAAATGGTTAGGTATCCTAAAACCAAAATATGGGAGAACATGACATTAATATATATTTTTCTTTTATTTTTTTAGTTTAACATAACTCAAGGTATAATCATTCAAACACGGGTTCAAATAATGATGATGTATGATCATTTCTTATGTATGTACCATACGACCAGAGTTACTTCATCTAGTATCCACTGTATTTAAAAATTTACTTTCATCATATCATAGTTTTACCTAAATACCTATGTCTTAGCTGGTCTCCAGTGTTTACAGCTCTTGGTAAACTTAGCTCTCATTTTTTTCCTACTAGCCCATGAATCTTCACCAGCTCCTAACTTAAAACATCATCATATACCTCAACAAGAACTCTCATACCTATCTGTCATGACCCCATCCCCACATGGTGTTCCCCTCCTGGGCTTGAAATGGGAGAATAGAGATAAGGACCCCCTGAGTCCGGCCACCAGTAGGCCCCGTGTTGGGGACCGACATCGAGGGTATAATAAACATGAATATGAGACGAATTATCATCTTAGAGATACACGTGAGGATGTAAGAGATAATATAGAGTACAACCAACTCTTTATCAAAGTAAAATATAAAATAAAACCCCAGTACTCTAATTCAATTTAATTTAATAATTACTACAACTGAAATGGAAAACAAAATTACTAAAATGATGTAAAGATGATAGCTACCAAGAAGCCCCAATATCTCATATAAACCAAAAGATAGTATTAACCGGTATGATCTCCAACGTACTTCAAATGACATTAAAAAATATGTATATATACGTAGGGTGAGTATAACTCTATACTCAATATGATCCACCTCACATCCTCTCGTGATAATTGTAATAAAAGCATGATAGAGAATAGTGATAAAAAGTCATACTAACTCGTCACCTAAATAGTTATTCTATGTTTCCAACCTCACCATGTATACTCTCACCATGTATCTTATAATACGGTATATAATATAATATAGAATATTAAGGGTAATCTTCTACCACTTCCACAATGATTTTTTTGATATTCCCAATCATTGTATGTTCTATCTCTCCAAAAATGATAGCCAGTAGACACCTAGAAGAATCAACAACAACATGCACCTCATGAAACACAACACCTCTTCTATGTAACCAAATTTTACCGTTTTTTTTTTGAATCCACCAAAGATTATATAACCTGAATCACACATTGGGATTTATTCCACAACCCATCATAGCCCATAAACTGAGTACAGATCATCAAGCCATCACAACCTATACATGCTATACTTATAGTTGTCATTAGAAAACTATATCAAGAATATATGTGTCTAAAAAACCACAATCCATTATACCCACTATAAACATATATTGGGAAAACTAAATGCAATGCCTATGAGTACATGCTACTACCGAGAGAAGATAATGGATCCAAAGTGGGCAGTCAACCACCCATCCTTCCACCAGGTTGTTATGGAAAACACCCCCAGGTCTTAGAATCCCTAGGATGCCAGTTTACATAAACTAATAGTTGTATTATCATATGGAAAACCCCAATGTATAGGATATAATATATCTCACAACCACACTATAGTCATTACCTAGTCATCAACCCAACTGTATCTAAATTCTCTTTGACTCATGTTTGCCACTACTAAGACCAGATATATTATAAGCACATAATAATTTAAAGAGTAACCTTAAAATACATTAATACTTTTCATTATTATCACTTCATGTTAATTATTTCTAAATCATTAATTAACCATTAACATTTTACACATTATATTTTATTACAATACCATCAAATATCCATGAACATTAGGCATAATCAAACTAAATCAAGGACTTCTCAAAATTATAACCACATCAATACATCCCAAAAAGTTTCACCCCAATGGGTTAAACACTTATTAATTTATATCCTAATCACATTGCATATTTTTAGGTAGTCTATGAAAAAATTATAAGCTACCAAACAGAAGGGGATTCAAATGGTTTGTAGATGAACTACCCATCGAGTATTCGCCACATATAGTAGGAGTATAGATTCATCCAACTACATGAATCTAAAAACATAAAGAACATGACATAACAACATGTGTTCTCTTATATTTTATGGAGAGTAAAAAACTATTCGCCTCATGAAGTGGGAAAATTATGGAAGATAAAAAAACCCGGGGTATTTGCTGATAAAATGATTCAAACAAGCATCCATGTTTCATATTAATGGTCAAGCCCATTTTCTACTTATTCTTTCATCTCTAGTGTCATCTATAACACCCACATGCATAAACTGATTCATATCTCCGAATATGGGATCAACTGATACCACAAAAACATGGCATCCACACCACCATACCATAACAACCCTCCAGGTTCAACCATCACAAGCTCACATCACATACATATCTCCCTACCCCACAAAGCACGATATCCTTCCAGAATCATTTATCCCAAGAAAACATCATAACAAAAACAGTAGGGAAGAAAATAGAAAATGGAATATTATCCCTAAAACAAGGAAATCAGACTTCCCACACAATGAGATCTTACAGATCTGAAGAAGAATGAATTTGGCCTTCACAAGCAAGCGTGTAACACAAGGCCTCTAAAGGAATTGTATTTTATCACACAACCTATTATTTATTCCATCCTGAAATAACTGATTAATTAATCACAGGTTCCAACTATATGAAAATGATGGAACAAACTATATCAAGATGACATAAATTAATTTATAAATTAATTTAACATTCCTTTAATTCCATTTTCAATAAGAGTCATCATGCTTCTTGTTCACTAATAAATTCAATTAAACATGCACATTTTCATCAATTTGATTATCATAAAATTTCAACAACAACTAGATTCATCAAATATACTTCTTTAATATTTTATCCAATTAATTATCATTTAATACATTCTTTATTTTCTTTACCAATTTACATTATGTACAACATGCTAAATTAAGAACGGAATATATATAAACCTATCTCGAAAATAATGTAGAAAATCATTATAATGGTTTAAAGAAGAAACATCTCTATGTGATTGATACTGATTTCTTAACCCAATTCAAGTAGTTAATTAGGTCACATTCTTTACAATCTGAGGGTATAAATCATGATAACTCTACGATTTCATGTAAATAACTAGACAAATAATGATTTCCAAACATAAAAATGATGTCGATGTTCTTTACACAAGAATTTTCTGCATAATAGATCTCTAATCACCTCTCCCACAACAATTCCATTCATCCACAGATGTCACTACATAACCGCAACAACCAAATACAAAGAAAAACCCATTAGAACATGAGAGATAATTCTCCATCATATATAAAGAATTATGGGATGAAAAAGATATCAAACTAGAAGAACGAACTATAAAACAAAGGAAAACAAATCTTTTATTAAGTCGGGTCACCACAGATCAAATATGGAAGACCAATATTGATTCCCATCAAAGGGATATCCAAAACACTAAAGAGGCAACTGCTTGGTCTCTAGGGATGAGAGAGAGGGAAACAATATCCATAGGTTTTGACATATTGAGTGTCTGGAAAAAGATTAAAACATTACATCGTTGGGGGGTTATAAGACCTGTAATCCCCTTTCAAGTCATGTAGTAGCCCAAGGTCGATTTATTTGAATCAAATGCATCGTCTTTTGATTTTATTTTAATTTTATAACCACTAAATATTACAAAACATGAATCCAACATTCACATCATGAAATTATTGTGTAGGTTATGAAACCCACTTTCACGTCGTGAATCTTCCATGCTCATACTTCTGAGCACCTGAACTCTTCCAAATATCCTATGAGCCTCCTCTAATATCTACAAGCCTCATATACATACAATGATTCAATACAAATTTTTTTATGACATTACGTATTATTTCAATTTTTTTCAAAAGAAATCATTTTACTTGTTTTATGGGGAACATTTTTAATATCATAAAAAAGGAAAAAGGGACGTTTTATTTTAATATAGGCAACATCAACATATTTTCTCACACCAAATCCATTATCTTATGTTTTAAATCATTTAAATTCATCCATGTAATCATAAATGTGAAAACCTCATTCCTTATTTTATGTCTATTTTAGTTTTGAAAATTTTTATAAAAAGGGATATATCAATATCCAAAAATGTTTTACATATGGGATTAGAGGGATATTTATATGAATTTGATGACTCAAGTGGAATATTTTATTTGTTTTTTTTCATATTATTGTAATTTATAATTGATTATGATTGATGTGTGAGACTTTTATAACTCAAATGATGGGTGAAAATAATATATAATCTCCAATAATTTCGATAATGATTATTATAATTGGAAAATTTTCTTAAAAGAAAACCATTTTGGTTAATTCACATTTAAGGGTTCTAGTAAGGGATCTCTTGGGATGATGTTCCAAAAAACCTAAATGAATCTTTTATTAATTATAAGTAGTTTTCATGGAAATAATTTTTTTACAAAAGGTAATCTAATGATCCTTTATTTGACATGAATGATTAAACCATTTTACTATAAATATATATGTTTTTAGAGAATTTTTACAATTTTTTTTTATTTTTTTATCAAACCCTTATGGTTATGTTTTTTTTATTTTTTTCATTAACGGGGTTTGTTAATATATTTGGGAATAAAATATTATTTTTGAGTTTGTAAATGATTATTTATGGTCATGGTTTATAATGTTAAAGTAAATCCCTCTTTTAAAATATCATGTTTTTAAAATTAACTAATGAATTTACATTATTTTTTATATATAACCTATTATGATTTTTGTGCTCATCAAGCATTTTTTAATTTTTTTCAATTGGTTTAAGGATTTTAAAGAACAAAGAAAGTGTTATTATAAAACTGATGATTATTTTTTAGGAAAAGAAAGAGGGTTTCATAATAAAATATTTATAGTGTGTTAAATATAGACACTAAGTGGGTTTTTCCACTACATAATATATTAGGTTATTACGTATGAGTTAAGTCATAATTCTCTAAAACTATTAATCTAAGTAATCCATAAATGACTAAATAGTTTTTATTTTTTTTTATAATGACACAATTTTTGGATTTGTTATGGATGTGTAAAACATTTGGTATTAGTGAGATGTTTTAGATCAATTTAGAGGTTAGGATGTTATTTGAGCATATGTTAAAAGTCCACTATGACCACAATGACTAGTATCTAGTGGATAATTATTGTTATGAATATTAATATATTTATAGGAATTTATGATATTAGATAGTAAAATAAAATAACTAAGATATAAAAGAATATAAAGATTATTGAACTATAAAATTTCTAAAGTATACCGTTTACACTTATAGAATATATTCATTTCAATATGTAATGGCTAATTTAAATATTAAATATTATTATTCTTATTGGATTAATGGTTATTTATAAATACGTAAGAATGGTGATATTAGAAAACCCTCAAATCCTTTATTGATTATTTGATACTCAATATTGTTTCAAAATCCATTTCATATTATTTTGATATATAATTGAATATTAAAATTACATATAACAAATTATTTGAATTATTAAAAACCATTTATTTTTCTTAAAAGTTAATGGGATATAATTTTTTTTTGATTTTATGAAATTATCACTTCAATATTTATCAAAAGGTGGAATACAACAATGGAGGTAACCACTTATGTTCTAGAATGTGTTAATCAGGGAAAATGAATATATATATATATCATTAAATAACTAATATCTAGATTAAATGTATTAATTATAATATTATTTTTATGATAAGAAAAGAAATTTATTTTATATTGATGAATTTAAATGATGTGAATCATACATATGATTTTTAGGAATGTAGTATTAATGAATAGGATAACAAATCATTATTATTTGTTTAACTGGGATGTTGCAAAGTTGATGTGTATATGTAATGAGTTTTTAGAATTATAACAAATTGGTATTTTATTGATGATATTATGATATATCCTTAATTTAATGAGACTCATGAAAAACTAAGGACTATTTTATTATAGGTTTCTTTTTCAATATTTAGAAACATATGTTAGCTAGAATCGGTACCTTTGAAAATTCATTTACCAAAAAGATAATATTTTTCTAGATATGCATTTAATAACGTATGTAGAAGGGATAAAAAACTGTTAGATATAATATGTTCCTGATGTTAAGGAAACCATATTCTATGATGATTGTTTTATTTTATTGGAAATAAATTAGTTTTATATAAATCATAATACAATTAATTAATATTTCATGTGCAATGTTTTTTAATATGTTCATCATTTTTTTATAATGTTATAAGAATTATAATAACATTTTTTTTGAAAAATGTAAACGCGTATGTTGGGGAACATGATATGACATATTAAAAGCTTACATGCTTGGAGCCCACAACTGATAGAAAACAAGGGTGAAATTCTAACCACTACCCTACAAGATTTCTTAGTTATAGTGACATTGTTTTTACTTTAACATCTTTAAAAAAATTGATTATGATGATTTTCATAAGAATGAAAAAAATTTATTATGTTCATGCTGTTTTTGAAAATATATATTCATATTTACATAAAATATATAGTTATGGTATATTAACATTTTTTATAGAAATTATATTATGGGATCCAATATTTTATATTTTCTCAAGTTTCAAATTTGGTTAAGCATGCAATGAGAATATTTATACTTAATATATTTTCAGAATGAATAATTTTTTTCATTGGATATTATAATATATTTTTTTATTTTCATTCATATGAATGTTTATTAATATCAGTTATACGGATTTATGAGTGATTATTACAATTTATAGATAAATCATATTGTAATTATTAAAGAATATGAGATCAACTCATTTTAATCATTTCGATTAAATCATGGTTTGGAATATTCTAATGTGTTTTAATGAAGGATGTTTATTAAATGATTTATGTTGAAAATTTGATGTTATTATTGATATTATGAAAAATGTTATATAAAGGATTATTTGATTGAATTTTATATTATTTAATGATAAATATTTTAGATTTGGATAATTTCTATAAAAATATGGAATATGTTTTACGCTATTATTGATCTTATAATCACATGGAAGTTGACTATGGTGCATTGGGGTAGAAAAAATTTAAAATAAATGTTTTTTTCATGTAATAAAAGATGTGATTGAAGTATATATTAAATGAAGCATAAGAAATGTAGAAAAATGTTCTTATGAAATTGGAAGAAAAAAAGTAATCATTTTTTCTCATGTTTTTTATCCTGATAGAATATGATCCCCTCAACTCTAGAAATAGTATCTGGAAATAAAAATGTTATTATTTTATGATCATTTAAACTGAATTTATGTGTTCTTCTAATCTCAATAATAGTATAAAATTTTATACTAAATATATTTTATTAATAATTATCTGTTTAAAATTCTAATAAATTTATCATATTTTTTAATCTATATTTGTGTTATTCTTTATGACCATCATATATCCTCTTTCATGTTTTCTACAGGAATTTTTATTAATCGTTTTTGTGAAATGGGTGTTTAAAAAATGTATTTTTAAATGTCAAACACTTATCATTTATGTAATTTTCAATTATGGGGAGAAAAATTATTTAGGGGGGAGAATGTAATACCCATATATTTTAAAATAACAATATGTTAAATAGTATATGTGATGTCAAATGAAAATATTACATGAACCATGAAATATTTATATTTTACTACCATTATAAAATAGTTATTAAATTATTGTGCTTTGAAATATTTAATTGAATAATGAAATTGTTGAAATGTTTTTAATCAATATATATTTATTGATAAATAATTAGTAAATAAGAATTCAATTTTTAGTAATGATTTATGTTCTTAAAATCTAGGTTTTCTTAATAAAATTTTCATTATTATATTTGAAAAATATTATAATTAATTTATTCAATTTTTTTAAAAAACTATATTTTAAAATATAATTTTTTTTTCAATCATCTTGCAAAAATTATATTTGGATTAATCTTTGATAAGTATTTTAAATGTTTTCATTTTCAAATGGATATTGAAAATAAGTAGTTTTTATTGAAAATTATCAGTTCATTACAAGTATTTACAGAAAAATATCTTTTTTTAAATATATTTTAAATATTATTTACACTTTATGAATACAAATTAATATTTAAATTTAATTGGAATCAATATTATGAATGACTTCTTAATAAAAATATTTTTATATATAAAATCAATTTTTCTAGAAAACAACATTTCCTTATGTTATGTGGGAATATATTTAAATTAACTTCATTAACTTATTTGAATTTAAATTTATAAAATTGAATCCATATTTGGAATAATAATTAATAATATAATTTTACTGGGTCAACCTAATTTTTAATCAAAATGAATTGAAAAAATAGTAAAAATAAATTACCATAGTCACTATTTAAACAAGTATATTAAGGGATTAGGCCAAATATATAGGGGTTAAAATTACCTAAAAACATTCTCTTATCCTTTTGTATTAGTGTTTATCAACCAAATATCCATTTATGATGGTGATTAATTTAATTTTAGAACCATTTTCATGTATTTGAGAAACAAATATTAACTGTTGAGAATATATGTTTGTTTTCAAATTTAATAATATTTTTTTAACATTCAATTTAGTGGCACGGTTGGAATATTAAATTCAGAATTGGCATACTCAAAATGTCAAAAAAACATTCATTTATTTAAAAAAATTATTTAATCCAATTTTTTAATAGATTTCAGGATAAAATGATTTTTCATATAGTTTTTGTATTTTCCAAAAACATTATTTCAAGAATTTTGAGTTCTTATTTTAAATTTAATTTATCCAACATTAAAAAATTTCCCCAAAAATAGATTTTCAATTTTTAAAAAAATAAAAAAAATTGTTATAATTCCCATTTTATTTTTTTATAATAAAATTATGTTAATCGAAAAATAAATTTGTCAGGGTTATGGTTTAAATGGGTTTAATCTGTTTTTACTTTGAGATAAGGCATAAATTGTAATAAAGGGATATATAAATGTGAATTTTTTATTCTATTTCCACCATATAAAATATTATATATAAATTTAGGGAAATATTTTACATTTATATTATCTAATCATTTTACTACTTCTAAGTGAGCCATTTCCCTCACTTATAAAAGAGAACCTCCTCTCATCTCTTCAACAAACATTTTGAGCACTCTAGTTTATCTAAATTATATAATATACATTACTAATATATCTACCCACATCCTAGAGACCATGTATTGATCATAACATTATCTTAGGATGTTTTAGGTACAAACCAATAACGGATATCTAATTAAGAGGTATAGTTATTAATTGATAATTTTTGTTTTATGACATATTATACCTCTACTAAATCATCTTTAACAATGATGAAAATATATAATCTATATATTTAATATATTAATAAATTATTATGTAAACTAAATATTCTATATCTACCATATATTTCATCGAATGGTTGCAGACTACCACATCACGAAATAATGTAAATTTTTTCCATCACCAGCTCTAATGGAAGGATATAATGATAGATTTAATATATAAATACAAAATTCATGATATAATTATAAATTTATAATGAAAATATATCATATATTTTCTTAAATTATCATATATTAAAAAATTATAAAGTTGTTCATGTGTAGATGTGGATTACGTCACTTTATATTGGTTGTAATCCACACTATCATCAATTATTTCCAGCAATCATTTTCCACTCTATACATCTTTTTACTTACATTATTTCATCTCTAAAATAGCATCATAAATTATTTTATCTAGGATGACAACATAAGCTACATATTTATAACTATATTTTATCCATCCATCACCATTCTTATCCATATTTTTGACTTCCTAATGTATATTTAACATTTAATAATTCCCACCAAGAATTGATACTAAATTTTAACATTGAACATATATTAATTCCCTTTATATGACTAATAAATATCATCCTTGGAATATTTTATTCTTTTAATGTTCGATGTCCATCACCGAAAGGTCAATAAAGAGAACAAATTTTACTCTTTGACTATAAAAACGTCATATAGTCTGTGGAGATATCTCATTATTAAAACTATATATTATATCCTAACATTATTTGGATCTATACCTATCAATAAAAAATTTTTAAGGATGACTATGAAATCATATTAACACTCAAACTTAAATAACACAAATCAGTTCCATTTAAATTATATCAAATATTAATCATAATAGTAAAAATATTCCTAGATTTCAATTCTTATACAATGGGATTCCTGGTATAAAATATAATTATTCCCCCATCAATATAATTTAAAAAAAATTCTAGCATCCCCTCATTTCATCAATTAATTCATAATTTTTTTTAGGTTCTGATGTTTTATATATCATTAATGAATTTCATGTTGATATAAAATTTTAAGAGCATATCAAAAAATGAATATATATTTTCAACCCAAACAACTTCTGTTTATGTACTTATAATGGGTAGGGTTAATCATTAAAATGGTGATTCTTACTCTACAACCAACCCCTTAGAATCTCTTACTTTTTTTTATTTCATCATTGATCATCTTACATTTAATTCTCTACTACTTCATCAATCTATCTAATAAAATAATCAACACTATGTATTTTTATTTACACTCCTCATGTTGATCACCTCTACATGTCTATTAAATAGGAACTATTAATCTATTAATAAAATTATCCTTTAAATCTCCCTGAATTGAGTAGAAATCCATCCCACATGGATTTCAATATTATTTATGAACACTAATTTATTTTTTGCGTCTTATTTTAATTCTTTGACAGAATCCCTTAAATCCATGGAATTTGATTTCTTTTCATTGAATGAAACACTGGTAGTTTTCATTTAATTTCCCAAGCAATACATTAATGTATGGATTTGAGTAGTTAGTGAAGGATCTTGATATAATGGTTGAAAACATTTGAGCCTCAACTGAAATAATTTTTCATTATTCAAATCTATATACTGGAATTGTCTATTATTGTGGTTGTGAACTCCAAAAATGTCTATAATTTTTATTTTCAAATTCAATACAATTGTTTATGATTTAGATAATACCTTTTGGATATTTAGTGATAATTATTTCATCTATTTTACTTGAAATATCATTCATTTGCGTAACTAAAAAGAAATTATCCACTATGTTTAATTATTTTTTTGATCCAAAATTTATTCTTTATTGATAATATTTGTTATTAATTTGTTCTAATAGATTATATCATTTTTGGGACCTTTTTCATCAGAAATTATGCATTAAAAACATCAATAAATGATCATGTACTCAAGGATGGACCCTTGTAATTGTTTATATTGGATTACACATTTCAATACCATAGTCGGAAGATATTTTAATAAAACTCTTGAACCATTACCCTGAACTATATAAGTAATATTAAATAAACAGATAAATTTTCGGAATAATTACATTTAAATTCATATATTTGAAATGATAGAAAGCCAGGGTATGATCACACATAAAAAACCCTCCCAATTTGTGATTGAATTCCGGGGTATTGATTTGATTCACATTTAAGCATCATATTGGAGTGATTAGTGGATTATACATATTATTACAATGTCTTGTGTCAAATTAATGAACTTTAATGCATTTCTTATGTATATAAAACACCCACTGTGGGAATTGGGGTATTAATATTATATCACAATAAAATGAATAGGTTGTGATATAATTTTTATTATGGTTATCTAGATCAAAATATACTTTAATGTTTTAGGTGGAATGGAAATAATTAGATGTTCCCTCATATTTATGGGTCTTCCATAGTTTATTATATTTTACATAGTTGGATTGATTCCATGAAACATGTTGTGTTTCTCTTGTCTAGATCCTTGGCTAGGTTATTTTCTATCCATGAACTATACTTCAATGAAATTACTTTTTTCTTTGGATAATCATTAAGATTAATAGATTTAATTTATGGTATCATTCCTTATGATTACCCCCAGTCGAGTAATCATGTATCAATGTTGTACCATAAACAGATTTTCAACCTGATCATGTGTAATATAAGGAACCACATAAAAATAAATTGAGATATTTCTAAAATTCCTATGTATTTATAATGACTACTCCTTAGAAATAAAATATGTAAATTGATATCCTAAAAGGTTTGTGTTATTTTTATCAAGGGAGTTAATTTTTTAATTTGTAAACACCAACTAAAAATTAATAACATTTATTATCGTAAATTGGATTTTGTGGTTTATCCTATAGGTAATTTTTTTTAATTAGGTATAATATTTCTTGAAAACTTGTAGAAATATAATATATTCATGATTGGATTTGATTTTAAAGCAGTGAGATAAGGATGAACTGATTTTGTAAATCTAGGTTCTTATACATATTTAACGAAATATGATAATTATTTAATTTAGAATTAATTTGAATCAAACTCATGTGATTTTACTCTTGTAATACTCACTATATGTTCTATATAATCTAATTTCACAACTATATAAATTAGTTTAGAATATAAGTTGTTATCCTAAAACATAAATGAACATTAATACCCAAAACTCATTAATTAGTCCTATAATGAGATGGTGTAACTATATGATGCATTAGTAAACCAAAAAAACCTATCCCTAAAATAGTTATGCATGAGGGAGAAAGGTATGATTAAATTCAAAGGGTTAATGATATAAACCATTATAAAATTTAACCAAATATAATTAACTACAATAACAAATTCCTACATAAATAAATTGGTTGAAAATGAAATTTACCGCTTCATTCTAGTCATGGGGTAATAAAAAATGAAAAGTAACTAAGAGGAATCATCAATATAATGTTTGTTTAAAAATATCTCCAAGATCAAGTCAAAGTTCTGAAGTTCATGGTGACCTTATATAACATTGCCCCTCTAAATTTATTGAGATAATTATATTGAGATAATAAAATTTTAACATCTATATATCTCATTTAATATCGATTTAGAATATGTTATATTATATATTCAATCACTAACTTAAAATTTAGAATATTTGTCTCATTTATTAAACCATACAAGGATGGGAATTGGTCTACTTTAATTACCTCATATATGTTTATCTTTTACATTATATTTCTCCACCTAAAATTTATCATTTATCATTTACGTTTTTATATCGTATCATCAAAGCATCTCACTTATAGAAGATTACCAACATGCATGTTAGTCTTGAAAAATACCAAGACTCCATCCAGTGTCAATTTTTTATCTTGAAGATATCCATATTTTGTGATATATAAATAAATCCTATTTCAACATGGATAGAAGCATCGAGGAAGATAAATCATCATGAAAAGAAGTATATTTATGTAGTAAAATGTATAATATACAATTATGTTGGTATAATCCTCCTCATTATATCACATTCATGAAATAATTCAATAGAAAAATTAAATACCTCCATATAATATCCAAAACATATAACATATTACCTTTTTTAATCCCTTCTTTAAAACTAGCCATGCTGAAGAAGAATCATCCATTGTATAACTTCTTAAATCATTAATTTTTCAATATGAAAAGTATCACCTGAATTTAAGACCTTCATACATAGAAAAAATCATCCTTAAAACATTGAATAGATGTTAATAGAACATCATTTTCTTTAATGTTAGGTTATATGAGATATAGTTAAATATAATTAGTTACTGATCCATTGGACATTTTATTAAATCACACTAGATCCACTATAAAATTATGGTGAAATTGTGGTGTGGATATGTTGGAAATTCTAGAGGTTTAATAGATTCATTTTGAAGTCCATAGTGGTTATATGATATAACAATGATGTGGATGATACATCATGGGTTCAGGGATAAAAAAGCATGACATAGTATAAAAAGGTGTTTCTTTGGTAGGCATACAATACACTGGATGAGGAACACATCCTATATTATAATGTTTTGGGTTTTGGATTAACTCAATAATATAATCTATGGTATAAAATTGAGTGAGGATTTGATGAATCCTGGATGAACACCTCTGATATGATGTGCCTCACCACACTGATGAAGCACTCATCTCATTGCCACACAAACTCGACTCCAATTCATCAATGTACCTCCTCAACCTACATGAATTATGTGTGTTCTCTTCTCTTTCTATACTAACCTTTAATAATATCATGGTGGATGATATATTCTTGAAGAAACTTAAAGATCATCCGATTTCTTTAGTCCCATAGGGTGGTGTGATATCTAGGATTTCCCCTTTTTTGGATAGAAATTCAATATTTTCCTTTATTATTTTATCCTACACTGCACATGAATATCCATTATACAATGGAAATAAAAATAAATATATATTTTTTAATATTTTAAGCTTATTATAAAAATTATAATTTCCCAAAAACAAATTAAAAATAAAAAAATATATTGTAATTCAATTAAATTCAGAAATATAAGTCATGAGACTCAATAAAAGTATTTTCATTCAACAAATTTATCAAAACCTCTTAACTTAAATTCTAAAATGTGTTATATATTCTTATGAAATTATAATAAAACATAAAAGTGTAAACATGTGATCCTATCCCTAAAAAATAAGCTAACATTACATTAAAACATCATATTCCCAGATGTTATCTTGACACTACTCTAATACCAGCTATAAAAACCCCAAACTTCCACCCTTGTATCTGGTTTAAAAATATTAATTTATGGTAATTAATCTAATAAGTGGGAAACAATTTTTTCAATCTTGATCATAATATTTCAAAGATAAAAAATGGATCTCTATCATTCTGATAGATATTTTTTTATTTTTTATATAATATTGAAAAATATATATATAACATTACTCATGTGATTATGCATTTTCTTTCCCATAATAACAAAATTTTCATATTTCATATTAGGACCTCATAATATCCCAAATTTAACCCTTATCATTAAATCCTACATATAATCATTATTTATAACATGGGGAAAAGAAACATAACAATAGTCTTCTAAAATACTCAGTATGGGTAAACATTAGAATTAACAATTGAATATCTTTAGTTAGTATATGATCAGAATAAGTGTATGATAACATCTTCAAAGTGAATGTATATAATATTATATAATTAATATCCATAAAAACCATGATTATAAATCATTTGGAGAAAAATAAACACTTAAAAATGAAATATTTATAATAATCAATAATCATGATCAATTCGATGTCAATCCTTAGAAAAGAAACCATATTAAATCATAAAAATTATAGAAAAAATGTGTTGGTATCTTGAAAAATAAAACATTCAACATATAAACATAGATAATAATATAATTTGATTATATATTACAAGTAACTTTTAAATTATATATATGTTGTCTCTTACGATTTAAAAACAACTATATATCTCAATTTCTATATATATTTTTATTATAGGTACATAAGTAACAATCCCAGCATTAGTTTACCTTGTAACCACATGGCCTTAGATTATAATAGTACCACCCATTTTTAATAATACTACCACCCTTTAATAATTTATTATTGTGTCTATGTACCATATAATGAAAAAATAAAATATTTCACATTTCTAAAAACACCCTCAAAATAGCTAGAATTTCTTTCATAGATTAATTTACTCAGGGAAAATAGAGATATTAAATGAAAATATCATTAAAATAACCTAATAATTAATTAGAAATAATTAGCATGGTTCAATTAAAACATATCCACATTATATAAATATAAAATAATAAATTTTACTACTACATATGAAAATACTTTAAACATAACATATAATATATTTATTTGAAAATAATTAAAATATCATTTTATTTCCTTAAAACTATAAATAAAAAATTCATGAATTTTGATAAAAATATATTATTTGAAATAAAACATAAATATATATAAATTTTAATTCACTAAATTCATATTTACGACTAAGGTAATATCCATTGATTTGTAATATTTTAAAACACATATTACTTTCAGACTTACTATAGAAACAAAAACTACCCATTATTAAAAATTTATAAAAATATTTTGACACATTTTAATGAATGTCATATATATTTGGAAATTACTATAAACAGTCAATTATTCCAAGAAGATAACATTATTGAAATAATTTTAAATATCAGGGATATTGAAGAAAAATTATTCCCAACTAGAAAGGGAAGTAAGTATGGTTTGTCAATAAGACCATTATGTTTTTCTTCATAGATATGAAAATGAGGAAATTAAAAATAAAAAAATTAAATACCTAATAATGAAATAAAATAGATTAATATATACTCAGTTTATGAAATTATCATATAATAATTTCCTTGAAAGGAACATTGAACATAATCAACACCAAAAGATAAATTATAATGTAACATAAAGACATTATAGATTTAATTACATGTTTTGATTTAATGAAATACAATTATTTGTGTCTATATATCCCAATAATTACTTTATATAATTTTTCAAAACTAATTCATGGGGTAGTGCTTAAAACATTCAAATAAATTATGGTTTATTAAAAGAACCATGTCTCATGAAAATGATATTGGGGTAAAGCAAAACCAAGAAAATATCATAAGATTTAAATTTATAATTAATCAATGAAGTTATTATGTGAAAATAATTAATTCAAGATGAAAAATTTATAAATATATACTAGACAAATTTTTAGATCTATTCACATATAATAATGGAAAAAGTTCAATAAAGAAATGTTATCAACCAAATAAATGATATTTATTTAATTACCACTCTACCTTGAGTCCCGAAATAATATATATTCCCTTTAACTCTAATAAAAAACTCATAATAATTTTAAATTTTATTAATACATTTTACATAATTAATCCTTTAACATTAAAACATTTATTTATTATATTTATATATCATCTTTAATTATATTATTGTATATGTTCATGTAATGGGTTTCAAGGAAATTTTATTCATAATTGATTGTTTACTTTGGAAGGATGATTGTGGTCATTGGGTAAAAACTATATCTAACCCAAAATATTAATAATTTAATGATTGTAATTTTATAATATAGAATAATATTTTATATTCATCCATCAAAATAATTCAACAATAAATAAAATACCTCATATCATGAGGTGGTTGTCTGCATGTAAACATGAGATATGTTTTGGACTTTTAATTAGAAAAAAAATAAATAAATAACACAAAATATAATATTTAATGAATAATTGTAATGTTATATACATAAAATACATATATTAAATCCATACACATGACTATACATTGGAGGTGATTTTTTGGAAATGAAGTTTGTTGCTATAAGGATATTATAGTTCGTACATATTATTGTGTAATGATTCTATTATTAAATATTTTTATTTTTTGGATAATTATTATATATAATATTTAAATAAGAATTATTATATGATTAATATAATATAAATATCTAAATTCCATCATAATAAAGAACAAAGAAAGGTGATGATGAAAAATGAGATATATCAGTTTGAAATACTGTAGTTCATACATAAAAATATATATTGGTTTTGTTTCTAATTTTATGGAGAATGAGATAAATAGGATTATTAGAATAAAAATCAATGTATAAAAGAGATACTGAAATTTTTTGTAATGGTTCATAAATAATTGAATGATGAAGAATAAGATGTAAAATTAAATTGATCAGTTAAGATAATTAAATCCTCTTTGATGATCCTTTTATCACATAAAACATAATTTCTATTAGATGGTATTTTTTTAGACTAAGTCATCGATAATGTGGGGAGTGGTGTTCGGAAGTAATTTTCATATATTT
Organism: Viscum album; assembly: GCA_963277665.1. NCBI lineage: Eukaryota > Viridiplantae > Streptophyta > Magnoliopsida > Santalales > Viscaceae > Viscum > Viscum album. Next base: position 955,736,181 of record OY728167.1, read on the forward strand.
TTTGCATTCTACATATCTTATTATGTGCGAGGAAGAGAATATGGTGTTTTTAATACAAAAAAGATAGAACATAACGCTTTGTACTACATAAATTATATTACTGTAAAAAATAAAATTTTCATTTTAATGTGGTAAAAATTTATAGATTTAGAATATATGGGGTAAAATATATATAAATAAATTGGTTTAACAAAATTTAGATAAGTTTAGGTGATGTTTTAACTGTTAACTCTTAGTTTTATCCTCTCATTAACTAAGTTTACAATTATTTTGATACTAATGTTTTTTACTCTTGAGCTGTCAAGAAAAATAATATAAGAGGAAATGTGACTCATTAGTGTAAATTAGTTGATATAATTGAACACATTTTATTCACATGTCCAAATATATTATTTCTATTCATTTTGAACCATTAAGTAAACAATTATTTAATATAAAATATCATTAATGTTATTTTAAGGACAACTAGAAAAATTGATAATATAAAATCTCAAATTTTTAATATAGTTACAATAATAACATGTAATAATCTAATAAAACATTTAATGTTTCTATATAATTAATGTAACATCGTAACCCACCCAAAAGAACACTTCATTTTATGTTTTTCAAATCATTTACTTGATTTATCTACAGCTGGCCACTCATTGTGTTTGTGTTTCATAAGATTTTAAGATTAGTATTTCATCACGAAAAAGTAATAAAAATTTATAGTGTATAAAAAAATTACACATATTATAAATAGATATTTATAAAAATTCATGACATGTTTTTAGAATTGTTGAAAACAATTAGTGATATTTAAATACTAAATGTTGCATTTTGTAATAATTCTTTAATTAAAATAATATTAACACTATTATAATAGAAAAATGGAAACAAAATGATAAATTTCAAAAAATTGGATTTCTTTTTGAGCTAAAATCCTACCATATGTAAAATAAATCTTTTAGGTCATTCTAAAGCCTTATCTCATTAATTTCAACCATAGATAACAAATATTATAATATTATGTCATGATAAACATTAACAATCTTAATGTTCATTATCACCAAAATTATATTTGAAATTTTAAAGAAATTAAAATGATTAGTATAAATCATTAATCAGTTGTACCAAATTCAGTTTCAATATGATTAAAAATTTACTTTTAAAATAATCCCACAAGATGGTATAAAATAATTTTCTATAAAAATACTTTTTATGTATAAAAATGTTTGAATACAATATTTAATCATAATTTAGATTAAAATAAAATTAATTGTATTTATTAAAAAAAATAACTTATGAAATTTTAAAACCTATTAAAAGTTTTTGAGTCATTGTAAATATGTGAAAATAAAACAGGTGTTTCTACAAATTTTTATTTTTCACTATTCACTAAAAATCAATCATTTAATAAAAATACCAAAATTACACCCTAACATGATTTTGATGTGTTTATTTAAAATATGGTACCCTTTTTGATATATAACTATTAAAAATGGTATAAATTAATTGTAAAATTTGTTAATAAATAGAAATTAAAATCTTTCTAAAGATAATGTATTTTTGAATAATAAAATTACTTTACAAAAAAAAGATGAATTTATTTTAAAATAATTTATAAATCATTTTTTATTTAGTATAAACTTTATAAATAAAATATATAATTTGGTTACTTATATTCATATCATATGATTATAATGCTATGATATAACAGTTATATTTAAATAATTACATTTAACATTCATTGGTTTTTAATGTTGCGTTCACCATAGTCTCTCGAATATAGTTTTTTTCAAATATATTGGTATTACATAAGATATATGATATATGAATCTATATATAAATTATTTATAGACAAAGGAATAAATTAAAACATTTTTCCCCATTGTAAGCATCAATGTTTCTCTATATGAAGTTGATTGGGAGATTCATTTTATGAATGGATTATTATCACCTAAACATGGTGACTGTAAATTATAACTATCATATTATAAGAATCAATTTCCTATTTCATTATTTAAAATTGTAAAATAGTTTTTAAATAATTTATTTCATTTTGTTATATCACTTTCCCTATGTTTTAGCGGAATATATACTGATTATGTATTCTGGTACTCCAATAGTCACATTGAGTACTTGGAGATTCTCTTAGGAAAGAGAATTCCCCAAAAATGTTTTTAGGATTCATTAACCAGTTCATTAATACCAAAATGGATTAATTCAAGTAAGTATTCATAAATCAAATTCAATAATACTAAACAATATAGGATGTGTATGTGAGACATTTGGGGATGGTTCTACAGACACTCTGGGAGTGCCATTTTTTCAAGAAAATATTGAAGTGTTAGTTTTTGTTTGAGTGGTTCTGTTCCCAGGACATGTCATCAATTAGGGAGAGTTTTAATTAAAAATATAAAGGACCACCGAAATGTTATCGTTGGATCCAACCATGATCATGAAATTGGTTAAAAAATTTCTTATATAGGTACTATATTAATGGCGATTCATTCCTGATTTCTCTACCATCATAGAACCTCTGACATTTGTGAGTCGAATTTTGTAGAATTTTCTATGGATGGAGAAGTATTATCCATATATATAAGATTTATGGTAGTGATTTATGAGTAAACCCATATTGATACAAACATAAGAGTTATTTAGTATATGGTGCTCTGTGATGTGTCAAGTCTTGGGCATGGATGTGTTCTTATACAGATGAATGCAGTGATTGATTATGGATACATATAGCTAAGACCCCATTTTAAAAATAATGAGACATAGGATTTGAAGTTAAAAAAAGTAGTCTTCACGAATAGGTATTTGTTAAAATAATTAATGGGAGAGTGATTTATCATATAGTTTGACAATATTATCAATTATATCATATCTTAGAAATATATTTCTTTAACGTAGAGGAAACAGACCGAGTTACTACAGGATAGTAATTTTGTTATAGTATATTCCATAAAAAAAGTAACATTGTGTAATTTACTCTTAAAATGAAATACCATTTTGATTTGGTGTTAGGGGAATCAAATAATTTGGCCTCCTTACAACTAAAAAATGAGAATGAGGGTGTTGAATCAAAAATCCATTCTAAGGTTGTAACACCACTACTTCTCCAGCATGTTAGGTGAACATACATGGGTTATATTAATTTTATTTCTTTTATCGACAAGATATCCACATGACATGTTTTTTATATTTTTAACAAATATTGGTATCATTTTGCCTTTTTGATTACAGAATATTATACCAGTCATGTTTTCAAGGAATATGATCTGGGAGTTTTATATATTCCACTTTATTAATACATCCAAGAGTGTCAAAAAATTACCAAAAAATGTTTGTGTATAATTTTATGTTTGATGATTATTATATGTTATTTCTATAATATGGATTGAGGGTTAAGTGGGGGTCTTTTTTAAATAAATATAAATTTTTATAAAATGATTAAATTTTTTATCATTGGAATATAAATTTTTTATGTGAAATTTTAATAGTTATGTATTATCTAGGGTTAGGAAGTGATTTTTCAATCCAATACTATAGATTTAGGGGTGGTAAAATGACTTTTTATAATGTCCTATTTATTTATTTTTGAAATTTTTGAATATTGGGAATGGTATCGAAATGGTACACTAATATTTATTTAGGATTTTAAAATTATTAGCTTAATATTTTTTAGTATGGAAATTTAATTGGTGAGTATACCCATGCATGTTTTCATTTGTGTGAGATATTATTGGAAAACGAGTTCATAATTGAGATGATAAAAAATAGATTTTTAGGGATTTTAAGATATTAGAAATTTGACATATTCATGATTTGGGTTTTGGTAGAACCCATGAGATCTCTTTATTTCTTTCAATAAATAAGGTCAATAATGATTTTTTGGAATGGAGGGAATTATATATTAATGTTTATGGGAAGACTAGTTTTTTGAATAAATAATATATTCAAAATTTTGACAATTCAATTGTTTTTTCTATGATATAGATAAAAATATTACTTGAGTATAGAATGTACAATGAAATTTTGATGTTTTATAATTGATTTAAATACAGAGATCACTATAGTTGTGAATTGGGTCAGTTGTTGGTGCATATGATATTTATTTATCTTGGATAGAGACCAAGAGGGCGATGGCCCGCAATGGGGAACCCAATGAGACACCTTGTGTTATGATAGGAACCATTAAGACTCTAATGGAATGGTTTGATTACATTTATAAATTATTTCAAATTACATTTTTTTTAATTTTTTTTTTAATTTTTGTTTGGAAATTTTAGATTACAATATGAATGAATTGTAACTCATTAAAGGATATATAAATTCTCTAAAATAAATTTAGGTATATGATGATATAGACTTTTTTTATAATATAGACTATGATTATATAATTATATCAAATTTTAAATGATAAAAGAATCATCATATTTAATATAATATTAACGGTAAATAATTATTATATTTTCTAAATTTTTTAATTTATAATTCTTCTATATGTTTTTGGATTTATAACATGGAATGATTGTAGTTGAATTATATACCAAATTCCTAAATATATTTTTAAAATAAATTATAATGGTGTTCTTTACCATCTCAAAGACATTAATACACTACTAAATAATATTTTTATTAATTTAATTTTATAATTTTTCATTCATAAGGTTTTTTGGAATGTAACTAAACATTAACCAAATATGTTTTTGAAATGACTAATATATATCAATTGAGTTTATTATATGTGAATTTGGGATCTGATAACATGATTAATGGATATAATATAATAAAAAAACTTGATTAAATGGGAATGTATAAGAAATCAATACTCATGACTGATTAGTGAATTTAATAATGAAATGCGTTTTCATGGTCAATAATAACTATTATTGATTTATTATTATTTTTTGAAATTATTTTATGATTTAATAGATATGTTAATGATGTTTTAAATAGTATATTCTTTTATCTATATATTTAAATTCTATATTAATTAATTTAATTTATTCAATATGTTTTTTAAATTTTGTATGTTTCGAAATTGAATAATGATATTTAATATAAAAGTGAATTAAAAATCATCATTTAAATTATTTATACATTATATTTATACTCTGATTTCATTATTGAAATTATCATTTAATAAAATTTGGATTATTCTATGATTATTGGTCTAACATTCCGCCCCATGTCATTGGCTTGAGAGTGCGGAATAATTCTAATTGGCTTTATGTGATGTTCCCAAGGCTATAAAGGCTTGAAATAAATGACGAGGGCTTCGAGAGTAAGCTGGGGAATTACATTCATTTAAGAAAAAACCCACAACCAAACAATCCACAACTACATGATGCATGTCAACAAAAACAACCAAACTCATACATTACCAAAATATAACCAACTAATCCATAATGATCCCACATTAAAAATAAAACCATGTACAAATCACAACACCAATAAATATACTACAACAAGACTCTATCAGATCAGGGACACCATCCCTAGCTCCAACAATGTTCTATGCTCCAATCACTTCAAACATCCCCAATTATCATCCTGAACTGCAAGAAAAATGAGATACTTTACTCTTACTTGTATCTGGGATTACAACATTTTCAAAATCACTAATGTGAAAAGGAAATGCGTGAGTACAAATACTCAATAGGTTATCCCCAAATGACTTCCCTACACATGCTATTAGGATGAAAACGTTAACACATTTATATAAAAAATATTATATAAAACATTCAATAGTGCAATCAATTTCAACAATCAAAACACACCCGTAGCTATCCATGTAACACAAGGTTTATCCACCAACATTCCATATGCCATATCATCGTCACACACATTAACACAAATAATTACCACTTTTCATTGACACAGCATAACAAAATCACAACATAATGTCCCACAAACCCAAACAGGTATATCATTACGAAAGCACTTTCGTATGACCTATTCCTTCCCAATTTAGTGGCACTTCCCATCCACTTATTCTTGATGGTGGTCCTTCTATACAATATGCATATTCTTTTATAGTGGTACATCTTACCCACATTACTAAAATTTCACACATATCACACAATCTATACACAAGCACGACTGACCAAGGCTACAAAAATATACACATAAGCATTTCCACCATAAGCCAAACCATGTAAATAAATTACCCATGTATTAAAATCACACTTAAACTATTTTCCCATGCCAAAACATACTTTAACAAGATAGTATCTCTATTGAAAACTACTCATAAACCATTCTTACAAATCATTTTAGGAAACCCATTTTAAAATCTCCATTTTAAAATCTACAATAAGAACATTCTTCCCCATAATCCCCTTCTTCGCAAAAAATAGATAAAAATTTACCAAAAAGAATTCGAAATACATTCACACATAAAAACACAATTAATTTCAATACAAATAAATTAATTGTAACCATGCTTCATGATCTAGCCAAGTGGAGTCAAGAGAGAAGTTATATACCTTTAGGATTCCATTGAATTCAACCCACAAGCTACCAGACCCCAATCTAGAAAAATGCACCACCAAATCCACTCTAGATTCCAACCCCTAACATAAAAAATCATTGAAATCCACACCCAATATAGAAAAAACCCAAGATCTACACACAACAAGTTAAAATCTGGAAAACCATAAGAGATTGAGATATAGATCTAGAGAAAACCACAAAAAATCCCAGAGGAGACTTACTCGAGAAGAACCAACATCAATCCACCCAGAAAACCCTTAAATTTGCATCCAAAACGTGTGTGATAGCACCTCCAACCTTTGAGAAACCAAAAAACTGAGTTAGGATTCAGTGGAGAGAGATTTTAAAGTGAAATAGGTCGAGTCTGAAAAATCCCATATTTAAAAACCCCATATTTAAGTGGCCACACTGTTAGCCTGCACAGTTTGGAGAACCGTGCGCTAACAATGTGAATGCCAAGATCTCAAGAAAAGGGGTACAGATGATTTCTTCACACACTTTTTCAAACCATGCACATGACGTTTGAATCCTATTGTTTCCACCTTCACGGTTTCCTGGAGAACCTGCACGGTTTCCCCTAACCATGCTCAAAGTATGTGCCCTTAGACAATCCTCAAAACTTATTCAAAACTCATCCAAACTCTCCCAAACACTTCCCAAATCCTCCCAAAAACATTAAAAAATAAAAAGGCATAAAAATCCTGCATAACTCAAATCAAGGGTGCTATATTCTCCCCACCATTAGTCTTTTCATCCTTTGAATGTAGAGAACCATTACATTTGTTGAAAGAGCTTGGTCCATTGCTTGGCCATATCTTTCTCCCACTCTAAAGTCTCCACCTTAGTTTAACCATGCTACCACAAAACCAGAACTAAATCGATGCTTTTACAATATAATACATTCTCCTGCCCATGAACAGTCTTCACTGGAACATGCAATAAGGAAGAAACCAGATCTAGCTCAACATGATTCCAATGAATCACATGGTCATAATCTGGCTGATACTCTTTCAACTGTGACACATGAAACACATTGTGAACCACACTAAACCATGGTGGAAAATCAAAATGGTAATGCACCTCTCTAATCCACTCATGTATCTCAAAAGTCCAAATATAACTCAGAGATAACTTACCCTGCTTCCCAAAATGATGATGTCCCATCCTGGGAGAGATTCTAAAAAAACAATATCACCCACCTCGAACCACAATAGTCATCAATGATGGTCATCATACAATTTATGATAACTTTGAGCCCTCTCCATCCTATTTCTGATCAACTTGAAGTTCTCCATTATCTCTCAGAAATGGATCTGTTAGATCATTAGAGTCTCACCCGTTTCCACCTAACATAGTAGAAAACTACATAGATGCCCATATAATTCATCAAATAGAGCCATATATATTGAATCCTAATAACTGTTATTATAGGAGAACTCCACCAATGGTATGTGATCCTCCCATAAATCACCAAAATCCATCACATTAAATCTTAACATATCCTCTAAGGTTTGTATCGTCATCTCGGATTGGCCATCCATATGCAGATGATACAACGTGCTCATAGTCAACTATCTTCTGAGGGATTGCTTCAAGTATTTCAAGATACGATAGTTGAACCTCATATCTCAGTCTAGTACAATCAAATAAGGAACACCATGCCAATTTACCACCTCTCGGATATAGATTTTTGGTAGATCCTTCATCGTACGAGATTCACAAATTAGGATGAAATATACTAACATTGTGAGCCTATTTACAATCACTCATATGGCATATTCCTTTTATACCATTCTAGGGAGACACTTCACATCATCTTTTGATTTCTACTCCTATTTCCACACGGTGATAGGAATGGATTGAAACATGCCTTCTATCCATTAATGATCTGCCTTGACTTACTAACAACTCAAGTATCTCGAGACAAACCCGACCACATCTCTTTTCATACCAGACCACAAAAACTTGGATTTCAATTCCTTATACATTTTCTGAATTCTGTGATGGAAATACAACCGACAATGATGATAATCCTTGAAAGGTTTTTCCTGACAAGTCACTGGTACCACCATCCAATTCTGAAAACAAAAGACTGAATTCTGATTTAGTTCCTAGTTCTCAATGGTCTCCCCACCAATGAGTTTTGACCACATCGCCATACATTTGAAAAAAGGTGCATGTTCCTATTTAACCAAACCACCCAAGTCAAAAACCAATGAAACTGGAAAGAATAATGATATGTCACCGTGGTCCTCACATTCCAACCACATGTAGTCTAGGACCGACATTAACTACCACTGATCTGATAGATATTTCACCACTTGGGCATATGATTTTCTACTTAATGCATCCACTGATAAATTTCCCATAACCGATGTGTACCTTGAGTCAAAATCAAACATTTCGATATATTCCATCCATCTCATTTGCTTCAGGTTAAAATCTCTTTATGAGAAGATATTCTTTATGCTCTTTTGACCGGAAAACACTGTAAATTTTTCATCAATGTGATAATGATGCCAAATTTTAAAGCATGAACTACTACTAGCAACTCTAAATCATGTGTTGGGTAGTTTTACTCATGTATCCTCAGCTGTCATGAGATATATAAAACCACATGCTCCCCTTGATTGAAAACACACCCCAATTCTATTCTTGATGCATCAAAATACACCACATACCCTTTCATTGGTTTTGGAAAAACCATGATTGGTGCTAATGTAGGGAAACCCATTAACTCTTCAAAAAGTTTCTGACACTAGTCATCCAATAGAAATGGACCATTCTTCCTTCTTAGAGCTATCATCGGTGAAGCCAATCATGAGAAATCACGAACAAAAAGTTGATAATACCCAGCTAGACCAAAGATGTTCCATATCCCAAAAATGTTCTTTGGATATTACAATGAGTTAACTACCTCAATATTTTCTAGGTCAATAGATACAACCATCTTATAAATTACAGAGACAAGGAAATGAACTTCTTATATCCAAAAGTCTGACTATGACAATTGGTATACAACTGATGATCCCTCAAGATTCTCAACACTATCACCAAGTGCTTCTCATGGTCTACCCTAGTCAATGAATACACCAATATATCATCCACATATACCACCACAAAAGAATTCAGATATCTATTAAATATCTGATACATAAATTCCACAAACACTACTTGTGAATTTGTTATACCAAAAGGAATAACCACATACATGTAATGGCCATATCTACTTTTAAAGGTTGGTTTAGGAATATCATCTTTCCTCACCCGCAGTTGATGATATACCTACCTAAAGTCAAAATTAGTGAACCACTAGTCTCCCCTTAATGTTCCAAATAAATTGGTAATATGTGGAAGTAGATATCGGTGATTTATCGTAAACATATTAAGTCTACGATATTCAATACAGAGCTACCGGGTTCCATCAGCCTTTTTAACAAACAAAATTGGTGCCACCCACAGAGACATGCTAGGTCGGATGAACCCTTTACTGTATAAATCTTCCAACCACACCTTCAATTCCCACAATTCTACTGATTCCATTTGGTATAATGGAAGAGAGATTGGATTGGACCCCAAAAATAGATCAATCGTAAACTCCACTTCTCTCACGAGAGGCAACCCTAATAATTCTTCAGAAATTACATGCATAAATTGATCCACAACTGTCGGAAGAACACTCTCATCAACAACATCCACCGATGCCAATGACAATTCCTTTAATTAATATGAGATTGTTCAAACAGCTGGTGCCAAAAAATCTGTTGCACCCAACTTTGCACTCTTCTCCCCTCTAAAGAGGTGCCTAACGCCATCCTTCATCAAAAATATCATCGTTCATGAATAAAAATATATATGGGCCTAAAAAATTTTAAATCAATCCATTCACATGATTATATCATAAACATCCATCTCATGCACTGATAAATCCCACATCAATATGATGTCATCCCCAACAAACAACAGCCTCGACATAGGATGGCTTGACCCTCTCTTTAACCTAGACAAGGTCATAGTTTCAAAAATAAAAGGCATCATTTCCATGTGTAAACTCAATAAATTTACAAATTGATAAAAAATAAAATAATGTGAAGCACCGATATCAAACGAAGCTTGAATCAATGTTGAATTTAAAATAACCATACCTAACACCATGGATAGTCCCGACTGATCATCCATCACCGCCTACTCATATCCAAAAAAATGTTGACTTTCCAAACTATACTTCTTAATACCCTGCAGAGGCATCGTGGTATTCTGAGAATCATCGTGACCAACTATACACTACTATTGAGAGGAATATGGCTACCCCCGTCCCATCGAGTCAAAAGACCCCTACGACCCCTAACGAGTTTCACAAAAACCCAACCTTTGAGCCTTCCGAAAATAACGATATAGATTCCCCACATGCTTACAATTATGACTTACTCAAGGTTGTGACGTACAACACCACTTTATGTGGCTCATAGAACCACACTGAAAGCATCCCAGCTTGCTCTGAGGCATCCGAAAAATATTCACTTATCCTGTTGTTGGATTCTTAGCCATGCTTCTACCCTAGAAATAAGTGTCCCTCTTCCGCTTGAACCCAATGTTCAAGTTCCCACTATTCCCAATGGGTACCAATATACTTCCCCCTCCTGTAGCCCCCCAAAATATCCTGATAATCCAACATTTCTCTATTCACAATTTTAGTGTAATCAACTATACACAACAATACTATCTTGGAATGGATTTCTAGTTCAACCCACCTTCAAACATTCATGCCTTCAATGTTGTCCTACCTACCGCCTCGGGTGAAAACTGCACTAAGTTCATAAAAATATCTCTATATTCTACCATTACCATGTTCATACGCTTCAAATTGAAGAAATCCTTTGTATGGTGAATTCTGAATGTATGAGGGTAGAATTTTTTACTATACAATTCCTCACACTCCTCTCATGTCATACATTGGTCCCTCCTATCGTGGACCGCCAACTCCCACCACTGGAAAGAATGATATTCCAACATATATAAAGCTATCATTACTTTGATCTCTACCGATGTTCCCATGAAGTCAAATATCCTATTCATTCTAATCAACCTTGCTTCAGTTGTTTTTGCCTTTGAATCACCACTAAAATTGGTGGATTCTTCCTTTGTAACTTAACCGCATGATCCACATACCTTGGTTTATCTTCTTTATTACCACCTTCCATATATTGGAAAGCTTTAATTACACTCTACACTAGCTACTAGTTTACCTGTGGATCAGGTGAAACCACATTTTCAGTATGTTTTTCCGGTTGATCTCCACGATGCCCACCTGATGCCATTTTTATCAATAAAAACACCCTTAAGTTTCACTCCCTTAACAAGAAAGGGAATTCAATTTTCAATTTCAATACATTGAAAATATTATTACCAGATTTTCTATAAGTTCACATTTCACATGTTGTACTATTCTAAAAAATCCACCATGATAGAAAAATCATCCCATTTTCAAAATACCACAAGATTCCATTCTTCAAATCCTTCCGTTGGGAAACCCAATAGTAGTTTTCAAAATAAAAACATTCATATTACACCATAGATCATTATACACAAAAGAAATATGCATCCTAGTGGGAATCTATTTCTACCATGCTTCTTATGATCATCTCATTGTCTACACCCACGACAATGAGATTTCTAATTCTTATAAGTATCTCCAAACACTTATGTACCCAACTGCCTGGTAACATGATGTTTAGAATAAAAGGGATAGCTATGTCCTTTTATTCTCTACATTCCATGTTATGATAGTCCAATGCCTTGCTACAATCTTGATTCAAGGAATAGACCAAGAAAGAATATCAACACCAAGACCAAAAATCAGTGTCAAAGGACCAAACATCTGTTATCACTTGAAATCAAAGGACCAAAAAAACTGATACCACTTGTAACATCCCACCCCATCTCATTGGCTTGAGAGGGCGATGGAATTATACATGGCCTTAATAGATGTTTCCATGGAGAAAAAGGTTAAAAATAAATCTTGAGGGATTTGAGAATAATTTGGGGAACATTTTTCCCACCAAATAAGGCCCACTAACCAAAAAATCTACAACTACATGATGGATGTCAACAAAACATCCAAACTCATAAAATACCAAAATACAACCAACTATTACATAATTATCACACATTCTAAATACAACCAAGTCAGAATCAGAGTACCATGGAGAATAAATGAAAAAGAATCCAATAGAACTATGACACCATCCCTAGCTCTACGCAAGATCTATCCTCCATGCACCTCAAAATACCCATGCATCATCCAGAACTACTAGAAAAATGAGATGATTTACTCTTAATTTTATCCTAGAGTAAAAAATCTACAAAAGAAAAAAAGTTCCAAAGTAGGGGGTGAGTACAAATTCTTAGTAGGTTTTCCCCAAATGACTTCCCTTCACATGAAACTAGGATGAAACTGTTAGAACATTTATATAAATTAGATTATATAAAGCATTAAATAGTTTAATAACTTTCAACAAGACAAACACACAGTTAGTAATCCATGTACCACAAAGGAAGGCCAAAAATATGCCACTATCTATATAATCATCACACGCATTAACATAAAAAATTACCACATTTCATAACCACAACACAAAAAAAGTACAACACAATGTTCTAAAATAACAAACTTGTATAACAATTACAACAACGCTTCTATCTGACCTGTTTCTTCCATCCTCATTTAGTGGAACTTCTCATACACTTATATTTGATGGTGGTCCTTCCATCCACTATATATAAAATTTTATACTGGTACTTCTCACCCTCATTCCACACCTTTCACACAAGCCATAAAAAATCACTAATCATCAATTCCACAACAATATACACATAATTTTATCCACCACATTCCAAACCACTTCAATAGATTACCCTTTTATTGAATCACACATTATTTATTTTCCCATGAAAAAAATATTTCAATAAGTCAATATATTTATTGAAAAAAACCCATCAATCATATTTACAAATCACTTCATGAATCCCATATTAAAATATCTATTTTAAAATCTTCAATAAGAACATTCCACCCCAAAATCAATTTCTTCCTAAAAATACAGAAAACATTACCAAAGGGAATTCCAAAAAAAAATCACATCAAAATAGAATTAATTTCAAGAATAATAAATTATTTCTAAACACGCTTCTAGATCTATCCAATTGGATTTGAGAGAGAATCCACCTACCTTTAGGGTTCTAGAAAATTCAACACAAAAGCAATCTCACCCCAATTCAAGAAAATGCACCATTGAAACAACTCTAGATCCCCATCCATAGCATCTACATGACTTGAAATCAACACCCAAGGGAAAAAACCCATGATATAAACAAATCAGTTGTAGATCTAGCAAACCAAGAGAGAGGGATATGTAGATCTAGATAAACCCATAAAAAACCACGAGAGAAGACTTACCCGAGAAGAACTGACTTCAATCCACTAAGAAATCCCTTATATTTTCTTCAAAAACGTGTAGGAGAAAACCTCAGAAAATATAGAACCCATAATACTAATTGAGGATCAAGTGGAAGAGAGTTTAGAGTGAAATATTTAAAGGTCGATGGAGCCATGATTTAAAAACCCAATTTTAAGTGGTTGCACGGTTAGCCCACATGGTTTGGCGAACCATGCGCTAACCATGCACATGCCACTGTCTTAAGGGAAGGGGTATGCATGGATTCATAGCATGTTTAGAAAACTGTGTGCAAGCCATCTGATGCTTATTGTCTCCCCTTAAATGGTTTCCTGAGGAACCTGCACAGTTTCCCCTAACTATGATCATAATGTCCACCATTAAAAAATACTCCAAACTTATTCAAAAACCTTCCAAACTCTCTGAACCTCTTCCCAACTCATCCCAAGCACTTTGAACACGTAAAAAGGAATAAGCAAGGGATAGATACTAAAAACTGATGGATTCTAAAATTAGTATTAATTTTGATTAAAAAACCTTCATAAATTGTTTCATTACTCGATAGAAAAAATTGGGGGATAATCAAAATGATTTGATGTTACCTTATTTTAAATCATCATAAGTTGTAAATAGTGTGTTCAAATTATTTAATCCTGGTATTATGTTACAAAATTATCATCTTCAGTGATTTCATTAATGTTATCAATTATGGGACTAATATTTATTACATTACATATAATTGAACTAATGTTTTTGGGTGAGTTTCTAATAAGAATTCCATGGTTTATAAGGAATAAAAGTATAATTTTAAATTATGTGCGTTGAGGATTTATGATAATTTTTTAATATAAATTATTATTTGAAATAATTTATTATTGATATGTGATATTTCTTTATATGATACGAATTATTTTGTAAATTATAATTATCCAAAAATTTATTAAAAAAGTATGTTTGCTGAAAAAAAATGATTTAAAATTAAATTGAGATGATGAAAAATAGAATGTGATATTTTATTAATATTATAGGTAGAACATAAAATAAATTGTTTTATAAAAATAATGAATATATTTTGTTTTTAATTGATTAATAATTGAAGAGTTTGTTAAATATGAACAATAATTATTGGACAAATGTATTGAAATTTTTTTATATTTTTTATAGAAAAAAGATTAAATAATATTTTATGAATAATAAGAATAATTTGATGATTTTTTAATATTATATGATTTTTTAATTAAGATTTAGAGTGAATAACAAGGGGATTAAAACACAAAATTTCTGTTTGAAATTAATTATAAAATTTTTGAAATTTAAAATATACTATTTTTAAAAATTAATAATGGGTTCTGATAATTATTTTTGGAAATGATGTACTTATGTTATATTTATATGATAAATAATTTATTATGTTAGAATTTTGTGGTAATTAAATTATTATTCTAGTATTTTTTATTCTGACAGTATTATTTTTCTAATTATATAATGATGTGATCTGATCATGTTCATTTCAATATAAAGTGTTCTATTATTTGACATCAAAATCCTTGATATATGATATTTTTAGCCATGAAATAGTTTTAAAATGGGTTAATCCATGTTTTAGTATATATTATAGATCATAAAAAATTCTTTAATTTTTTTCAATTTCAACTACAATGGTGTATCATCCCTGACTCAATGGCCACTATACAGTTTCTCTGAGTTGGGTCACCCCATGACCTCAAGTGCGCCTCCATGTATTATAGAGGTTTCCAACTAGTGGAGAGGGTCTAATAGTCCAAATGGGGAGACTATTATATATAACGACCCATACTTTACATACATTGTTAATACTTCAAAATTGAAGCACACTTATTACAACATATGACAAAACCACAAAGGACCGTATAGGTATAGTGTCTTTAGAAACTGGGAAACATAAACAACTGGTTCATAAATCTTCTATAGTGTCTCCCATTTATTTCATCATATCTAGGGTCCCTTTTAGAATATTCTACTTAATATCCATCTTCCTGACCTGGGGAAAAGAAAACATAAAAGGGTGAGCTCAAATGCTCAGCAAGGCAAATAAAGGAAATAAAAATCATATCATATCTTTTTGAAAATCAAAACCTGCAAAAGAGATCATAATATCTTAACATGGAATAAATCATAGAAGTGAAAATGAGATCCCCATAATCACAACATAAAACTTGAAACTTTGTGGCATGCACACATAATCATGGAAAATCATTTCTTGTTAGTCATGACTCATTGCCAAGACTATCTTAGTGGACAAAGTCCCTTTCTGAACCGAGTTCACTCCTCGTTTCAGTCCTGTATCACTGAACCGAAATAACCTTCCGTTCCAGCCATGTCTATCTCATGAGATATAAAATCTTTACCCAATGCATTGGAGGGAGATATAGGTCCCACCCATCTGATAATGAATCCTTTCTTATGTGTGCCACATAATCATAAATCATACATCATCACATAACCCATGTAATAAAAATGGAATTATTAAACAACATGACATCATAAAACAATTCATATAAGATAAAGGAATTCATAAAAATATTTCCATCACAACATAATCAAATCCATGTAATAATAGGGATAGAAACAGAACCCTTTTATTATCTTAGATGGAAAATAATTTTGATAAAATACATGAACTTCATTCTTGAGGAAAATATCCTTTCTTCTTCAAAAACACTTTTACTTTCTTAACATGTCATACAATTTTAAACTAAAAGAAGTTGATTAAAAATAAACTTGAAAACTTGTAAAGGAAGCTTCTTGGAAATAATGTTTTAAAAATCCATTCATGCCGTATAAGTTAAAAAAAACATTCTTCGTACTTTTGTCGGAAAAGTCAAAAAGTACCTCGTACGACAAAAGATTCCTTTCATACATATTACTAAAAACTCACCGAAGGGTAAAAATGGATTTAAACAATTTTAGGTGGATGGAAATAATATTACATATTGATGAAACATGGATGTGGATGATAAAATACACCCCAATAAATACTTACGAATAAACAATCTCGGATAAAAATGAGATTGTGATATTTCCCTTACCTTAGGTCCAATTTGCTTTGTACGTGTCCGAAACTCCTGTATAATGGTTTAAATAATGTTATTGACTTATTCCAGAATCATACATATTGATATGATATCATATATGGTCATATTCTTAGCTTCTTGATAGTAATATTTCATTGTTACTTGTTACTCGGGTCTTTATAACTTTTTGTTCTTATGCGTGTTTTGTCGAATAAATTCTTATTCTTATCTTTAGGTTATAGATAATTCATTTCCAGAATGGTATTAGTGTAGTATATACCATATTCATTCATTAAATTCATTTATATAATCATTATGAAATGAAGATCATGTAGAACGAGTCGCATCACATCGTGGAGACGGTATTCCGTACGTACGCACGAGTGATGATATCATTCCTATGATCGTGGAATTGTATTGGAGTATATATATATTATTTCAGTATCAATATTACTTCCTAATAATCATAAATAGTTACTCATTACACCGTTATACCCATCCTTGTAAAGTGATGGTGGAAAAATAGATTACACCACGGCGTGGAGACGGTATTCCGTACGCACGCACGCGCGGTGATTTCATTTTTTCGTAGGATGGATAGAAGGTGAATTAGGGTTGTTTCATATTTATAATAACATATCAGTATGTAAGTAATACTTATGTTATTACTTCATCATGAAACAGCTAAAGAAGAAGAAGTTGAAGAAGAAAGAAATTGAAAAGATCGGTAATGGATATTACCTCTTCTTTGGAACGCCTCTTTGAATCCTCCACTTAAGGAACTAAGAGTGGTCTTTGGAGAAGAACAGGACCTATAGGACTATTCTAGGGAAGTGTAGGGGAGAAAATGGCAGGGGTTGGCCGAGCTTGAGTGCTCAATTTGGTGTGAGGAGGAGGGGGAGGAGGTGCCCTTTTATAAGGGAGGAGAGGGGCACCTTAGGAATATCTCAAAATATTATTTTATATTAAAGTCAAAATCGGTTTATAATGGTTCCAAAGGGTCCTATTTTGGAGCTAAAGTGGGGATGGGTCGAAAGCCTATCAACCAATAGAATTTAGACAAGTTTAGGTTATTATTTTAACCTTATCAATTAGATTTAACTCTAAGTTAAATAATTTAGCTTTTACCGTGTCTTTTTGTTTTCTTACACTATATGGTTAATACACTTACTATAACATGCCAAACGAACCCCAAATTATTTATTATTAATATATATATCCTTATCTAAGTCATTTGGCCAAACCTTAGATTTTTAGGAATAAAATAACAATTAATAATATAATATTTTATTTAAAAACTATTTTGTGTCAATTTTGACACTATTTGATATATGATTTTTGTGAAAGTCATAATAGAATTATATGTTCGAGCCAAGTTGATTAAATCAACAATAATATATCATAGTAACCTAGAAAATTAGTGTAATTCATAAAAAGTCTCAAATTATATTTATTTTTGTGTTTATAACATCAATTATGTCAATATTTTATTAATAAGATAATTACTGCATCATCACTGTGTCATAAATAAATTAAATTATTTGATGTCTAAAAATTACAAATAAAATACCATCATATAGTAAATCTTTTTAGATTTCTAATGAATATTTACAATCGAATTTATCTTATGTATAACACCATATTAAAAATGTTTTAGTAAATAAACTTTGATTTTAACTCTTTTAACTCTTCTTTGAATTAAATAATAATAAATGTCCTAATCTAATCCAAGTGGGCCTAAATGGTCATATTTTATTCCTAAGTTTGTTTTTGGTCGAAATACACTTGTCCAATAGGATTAGGACATGTGTTAGGGTAATATTAATATCATATTTACCCTTAGTTACCCTATTTACTATTAACCGTGGTAAAAAAAGTAAAAAGTTACTATTCACCAAAAAATTATTTTTATCTCATTGAACCACATTTTAGTCCTTGATATTAACCGTGTCTCTCGGATTTTTGAAATTCCATTCACAGAAGCAGTAAAATTAAGTTTTATGCAAAATTCAGTTTTTTAACCTACCACTTAGTGGTTTCACTATTCATCAAAAATTGAAAGTTTTCAGAAAAATACCAAAATTTCACCCTAGGCTAATTTCGATATTCTGAGTCCAAAAATGAAGTCCATTTTGAAAAATAAAATTTATAAAATTTCAAAAAGTGGTTATTACTATTCATAACGGCTAGTTTTAATAGCATATTGTTGTTTAGTGAAACTCGGTATTGCGTACGACGCAAGCTATCGAGGAAGGTCGAGATTGCGTGTAATGCAAGGCAAGTCAAGGATGCGTGTTGTGCAAGCTCCTTTTGGTGTAGCGTACAACACAAGACATTAGTGAAATAAAAAAGAATATTTTTCATAAAATCTCGGGCTGTTACATTCTACCCCCCTTAAAATGAATTTCGCCCTCGAAATTCGTCGGGGTTATAAATGGTTTACTATTCGAAAGTTTCTTTAATAGAAACCCACATCGTAAAAGGGAATACCAAAACTTGGCTTTAAAAACTAAAGTATGAAATGTAACGATTACCCAAATAAACTAATCACTGGGTTTCCACATAGGTGAAAATATGGATATGGAAGAGAAATCTAACCATCATGTTCTGATGGAGAGTGGTAGAGAACATGGCTATGGAAAAGCCAGTAATCACAAATCCATAAATTTGTGACGATCTAAGGTACCATCTGATTCATTAGGTATAAGAGAACTAGGACAACATTTTTGGTTTTCAAGATCATTTCCCTAAAGTTAAAGAATTTGAATTAGAATAAATACTTACTTTATTTTGGTACAATCTCACTGTTGTTCGTGCCTTTAACAATTTCCACTTCATCTCTTAAATAAATGAAGTTGAATTTGTTATTCGTGAAGTGTTAGCAGATCATGTGATAGAATGACGGGTCATTCCATCTGTCTCAAACAAAAGGTTAGCAAAAATTATATACATAAGTCGATCTATAGTGAGATTAATCACATATGGTTCCTAAAATGGGCTTATACTTCATATATCATACTGCTTAATATAATAACACTAGTTTCTACTAAACAGGGACTTCCTGTAGGTCAGTGGTAGGCGATAAAGGCCAGTCGCACTTCGGTTGTGGGTTCGATTCCTACAGCCTTGTCCGAAGCGATGGGCTGTCGCCCGTCCTGCAGGTTGTCCTTTTTCTAAAACTACGTTACTATAACATCCCATCAATAATATCGAAAATCTTCTATCCTTAAACAATACTAACTACTGTCCAACATAATCCAATCTAATCTTTAGGCTTATACATAATACTGCAGTCCACTCTCATAATATAGTGACAACGATTACCAGAGATTTAATACTGTCGTTGATCCCCACATATCATAAGATATGTCTTGTTGGTCACATTCCAAACATTCAATGTCCTTAATCGTGTATTCTCTTGAATACCTTAGTGAAAACATGAGTGCAGTTAAAAGTTAACACTTTCTACATACCAAAATCCTCAAAATTCTATATACTTAAACCATGATATCACTTTGTCCTTATATCAATCATGAGCTCATGAATACTATTAAACATTTCATTTTCTCGTCTTCATTATGCGCATATCATCTTATTTCCAAAAAATATCTCAATCACATTGAATACCACATCAATAAATATTGCAATACTCAATGATACAACATTATTTTGGAATCCCATTACATAAACACTTAATCATTCCACCACATCGTTGTTATATTCAACATTTCCAATAGTGATCGCATGTGATTTCCCTTTGTCCTTTGCCTTCAGTGGTTGCTCATGTTGATCATCACTAACCCTTGGATTAGGGCAATTATTAGCATAATGCCCCATTTCCTTGCACTTGAAGCATTGAAGTGTTGGTGGTGCGTTCTCTGCAGTGTTTTCTTTATTTACATCATTAGAAACCCTTCTTCCATTACTTCGACACTCAGCTGCTCGATGACCTTCTTTTCCACACTTAAAACATTTTCTAGTCCCTTTAAGACAACTCCCTCCATGTTTCTTTCCACACTTTGAGCATAAGGGAAAGTTCATCTTCTTTTCAGTGTGCTCTTTAGATTTTTCTTTGAATTCCATCTTCCTCTTCTTATCAAACCCATGTGACTGATGGGTTACTCCAATCTCCATCTCGACTTTGAGAGCACATCGAACGATTTCTTCATAGCTATTGAAGTCTCTTATGGCTAACGCCCTTCGAAGACTTGGTTTTAAGCCACTAAAGAATCGATCGATCTTACTCTCAGGTTGGATAATAATACCAGAAGCGTACCTTGCAAGTCTTGTAAAATTTGCTTCATACGTACTAACAGATTCATCATCCCTTTGCTTCAGTTCAAGGAACTCTTTCTCCATCTTTGTTCGGAGAATACGAGGGAAGTACTTATTGAAAAATAAGTTCTTGAACTCGTCCCATTCCATAGACTCAATTTCATCCCTTTGCCTCGTATTCTTAACAAGATTCCACCATTTATCAGCATCTCCTTCCAAACGATACACTGCTAGGATGACTTTATCATGTTCAGAACATTGAAGAACTGAAAATATCTTTTCAGTAGTACTAATCCATTGTTCAGCAACTAATGGATCAGTAGACCCGCTGAAAGAAGGTGGACGCTGCCTCATGAAGGATTCAACAGAATGTTGCTCCCTCCTTTGCTCGTTTGGAAATCCTACATGATTCATAGCTTGAGAAAGTTGTGTGAGCATGGCTACAAGATTTTGCATTCCAGCTCCCATATCGTTTGGTTGCTCAGGAGGACAATCATTGCATTGCCCATCGCATTCCGCATTAACACGGTTCCATCGGGTTCCAGCCATTGACTAAAACCAAGAAGAATAGTGTGAGCAACACTAATTATAATAGGAAACCACATAATTCAAGAATAAAATTTTCATGCTTAAGGTATTATCCTAGGTTATTCAAGTCCATTTCTAAAACACTAAGATTGTGTTCTATGCTTAGACTTATCCTTAGGGTTCTTACTAAGGCTTTTACATCCTAGTTTCCAAAGGTTGACTATACCTTTCCTCTGATACCAACTATAACGACCCATACTTTACATACATTGTTAATACTTCAAAATTGAAGCACACTTATTACAACATATGACAAAACCACAAAGGACCGTATAGGTATAGTGTCTTTAGAAACTGGGAAACATAAACAACTGGTTCATAAATCTTCTACAGTGTCTCCCATTTATTTCATCATATCTAGGGTCCCTTTTAGCATATTCTACTTAATATCCATCTTCCTGACCTGGGGAAAAGAAAACATAAAAGGGTGAGCTCAAATGCTCAGCAAGGCAAATAAAGGAAATAAAAATCATATCATATCTTTTTGAAAATCAAAACCTGCAAAAGAGATCATAATATCTTAACATGGAATAAATCATATAAGTGAAAATGAGATCCCCATAATCACAACATAAAACTTGAAACTTTGTGGCATGCACACATAATCATGGAAAATCATTTCTTGTTAGTCATGACTCATTGCCAAGACTATCTTAGTGGACAATGTCCCTTTCTGAACCGAGTTCACTCCTCGTTTCAGTCCTGTATCACTGAACCGAAATAACCTTCCGTTCCAGCCATGTCTATCTCATGAGATATAAAATCTTTTCCCAATGCATTGGAGGGAGATATAGGTCCCACCCATCTTATAATGAATCCTTTCTTATGTGTGCCACATAATCATAAATCATACATCATCACATAACCCATGTAATAAAAATGGAATTCTTAAACAACATGAAATCATAAAACAATTCATATAAGATAAAGGAATTCATAAAAATGTTTCCATAACAACATAATCAAATCCATGTAATAATAGGGATAGAAACAGAACCCTTTTATTATCTTAGATGGAAAATAATTTTGATAAAATACATGAACTTCATTCTTGAGGAAAATATCCTTTCTTCTTCAAAAACACTTTTACTTTCTTAACATGTCATACAATTTTAAAATAAAAGAAGTTGATTAAAAATAAACTTGAAAACTTGTAAAGGAAGCTTCTTGGAAATAATGTTTTAAAAATCCATTCATGCCGTATAAGTTAAAAAAACATTCTTCATACTTTTGTCGGAAAAGTCAAAAAGTACCTCGTACGACAAAAGATTCCTTTCATACATATTACTAAAAACTCACCGAAGGGTAAAAATGGATTTAAAAAAATTTAGGTGGATGGAAATAATATTACATATTGATGAAACATGGATGTGGATGATAAAATACACCCCAGTAAATACTTACGAATAAACAATCTCGGATAAAAATGAGATTGTGATATTTCCCTTACCTTAGGTCCAATTTGCTTTGTACGTGTACGAAGCTCCTGTATAATGGTTTAAATAATGTTATTGACTTATTCCAGAATCATACATATTGATATGATATCATATATGGTCATATTCTAAGATTCTTGATAGTAATATTTCATTGTTACTTGTTACTCGGGTCTTTATAACTTTTTGTTCTTATGCGTGTTTTGTCGAATAAATTCTTATTCTTATCTTTAGGTTATAGATAATTCATTTCCAGAATGGTATTAGTGTAGTATATACCATATTCATTCATTCAATTCATTTATATAATCATTATGAAATGAAGATCATGTAGAACGAGTCGCATCACATCGTGGAGACGGTATTCCGTACGTACGCACGAGTGATGATATCGTTCCTATGATCGTGGAATTGTATTGGAGTATATATATATTATTTTAGTATCAATATTACTTCCTAATAATCATAAATAGTTACTCATTACACCGTTATACCCATCCTTGTAAAGTGATGGTGGAAAAATAGATTACACCACGGTGTGGAGACGGTATTCCGTACGCACGCACGCGCGGTGATTTCTTTTTTTCGTAGGATGGATAGAAGGTGAATTAGGGTTGTTTCATATTTATAATAACATATCAGTATGTAAGTAATACTTATGTTATTACTTCATCATGAAACAACTAAAGAAGAAGAAGTTGAAGAAGAAAGAAATTGAAAAGATCGGTAATGGATATTACCTCTTCTTTGGAACGCCTCTTTGAATCCTCCACTTAAGGAACTAAGAGTGGTCTTTGGAGAAGAACAGGACCTCTAGGACTATTCTAGGTAAGTGGAGAGGAGAAAATGGCAGGGGTTGGCCGAGCTTGAGTGCTCAATTTGGTGTGAGGAGGAGGGGGAGGAGGTGCCCTTTTATAAGGGAGGAGAGGGGCACCTTAGGAATATCTCAAAATATTATTTTATATTAAAGTCAAAATCGGTTTATAATGGTTCCAAAGGGTATTATTTAGGAGCTAAAGTGGGGATGGGTCAAAATACTATCAACCAATAGAATTTAGACAAGTTTAGTTTATTATTTTAACCTTATCAATTAGATTTAACTCTAAGTTAAATAATTTAACTTTTACCGTGTCTTTTTGTTTTCTTACACTATATGGTTAATAAACTTACTATAACATGCCAAACGAACCCCAAATTATTTATTATTAATATATATATCCTTATATAAGTAATTTGGCCGAACCTTAGATTTTTAGGAATAAAATAAAAATTAATAATATAATATTTGATTTAAAAACTATTTTGTGTCAATTTTGACACTATTTGATATATGATTTTTGTGAAAGTCATAACAGAATTATATGTTCAAACCAAGTTGATTAAATCAACAATAATATATCATAGTAACCTATAAAATTAGTGTAATTCATAAAAAGTCTCAAATTATATTTATTTTGGTGTTTATAACATCAATTATGTCAATATTTTATTAATAAGATAATTACTGCATCATCACTGTGTCATAAATAAATTAAATTATTTGATGTCTAAAAATTACAAATAAAATACCATCATGTAGTAAATCTTTTTATCTTTCTAATGAATATTTACAATCGAATTTATCTTATGTATAACCCCATATTAAAAATGTTTTAGTAAATAAACTTTTATTTTAACTCTTTTAACTCTTCTTTGAATTAAATAATAATAAATGTCCTAATCTAATCCAAGTGGACCTAAATGGTCATATTTTATTCCTAAGTTTGTTTTTGGTCGAAATACACTTGTCCAATAGGATTAGGACATGTGTTAGGGTAATATTAATATCATATTTACCCTTAGTTACCCTATTCACTATTAACCGTGGTAAAAAAAGTAAAAAGTTACTATTCACCAAAAAATTATTTTTATCTCATTGAACCACATTTTAGTCCTTGATATTAACCGTGTCTCTCGGATTTTCGAAATTCCATTCATAGAAGCGGTAAAATTAAGTTTTATTCAAAATTCAGTTTTTTAACCTACCACTTAGTGGTTTCACTATTCATCAAAAATTGAAAGTTTTCAGAAAGATACCAAAATTTCACCCTAGGCTAATTTCGATATTCTGAGTCCAAAAATGAAGTCCATTTTGAAAAATAAAATTTATAAAATTTCAAAAAGTGGTTATTACTATTCATAATGGCTAGTTTTAATAGCATATTGTTGTTTAGTGAAACTCGGTATTGCGTACGACGCAAGCTATCGAGGAAGGTCGTGATTGCGTGTAATGTAAGGCAAGTCAAGGATGCGTGTTGTGCAAGCTCCTTTTGGTGTAGCGTACAACACAAGACATTAGTGAAATAAAAAAGAATATTTTTCATAAAATCTCGGGCTGTTACATTATATGTATTTCCGAGTAATATATTGGGGAAAAAGTAATAGAATGGTGGGAATAACATGTAATACCAAACTAACATGCATATAAAAATCATCTTCTAATTCTGGGTAGAAACCATAACCGATAGTAAAAATTTAAGATGTGTTAACAGTACCAAGTGAAAAGAACCCCAAAATAAATACTAACTACAAATCCTCCAAAATTTTCCATACTCTATATCTAGAACTTTATCCATGGACTTCACAATCCTAACTCAATTCACAAGAACTTATCTCTTTCCCTTATCTTAGTGCGCAACCATGAAATATACCGAGGTTCTCAATGATGACCTTATCAGGGTGTGGATACAACTCAGTAGAACAACCGTAACAGTGTCTACAAAATATCTAGTCTAAATATATAGTTCATTAAAATACTAAATAAATGAAAAATAAATGAACGATAGATTGGTTTCAACATGAAATACATATTTACATTATGAATTTCCATCATTAGTCACATTTTATCATTTAGATCATCTTAATTACTTTTTCAAATACCATCATGAGTCTCATTAGTGAGTCATTTAAAACATTTACATAAGGATTAAGGATTTTAATATAAATAATGAGAAAAAAAATCTATATAACCATCTTAATAGGGGTAAATAGTTCACAACATACATTGGAGAATACTTCCACGTATTCTCTTTAAATGAAACTATTGGGGGAATAGATAATCTATCTGGCTCCCTAACCCCAACATTCATGGGCAGCGTTAGATAATCACTCCAGATCAACCCATGGGAAGATCCTCAATACTTTATCCACCCACCATGAAATGTGCAAATTCATATAGATATAACCAATTCAATACATATACCATATCATATCCACACTTACAAATATATATATATAACTACCAAAATACATCCAACTTAATATGCGAGTCAATATTATTCCATAACCCATTATCACATTCACATTTATAATACATTACCATTTATTCCAATTCCCATTTCTTGTCTATTAATATATTAAGAACATTAAATAGTTTCCATACATTATACCATTTAAAATATTCAATAATTATCACATGTAAACTCACATAACTCATTTATCATTTCTCATGTATTAGTCCCCTTTTGTACTCAAAATTTAAATCAAAAACTGTTTTGAACAGTAACATTAAATTTTATTTAGCCCATTTTCATGTCATGAAAAAAAATCGCTTATCCATTAACCACCTCTAGAATTAATTATCCATTTATCTCTCGTCATCAATAAATTACCCATTATACATGTTCATCAAGGGATTTATTAAATCAAAATTCAATCTTCCTCTTGATATTTATGTTAACCATGTTATGGAAGTCCAGTGAACACCATCAGTGGCCCTAAATAAATCAACTCATTCACCATGCATCCCAGAGGGATCATGATTGGTTTTATTTTCCATTAAAACACCCATTGTATCAAATACCACTAAAGTTACCAAGAACTCTATAAATGGAAAACATGAACATAAGAATATATAAAAAAATACACATAGACACATTGAGATATAACATGTAGACCACCTACCTCGAATCCATTAATCAAGAAACCCCTAATCGAATCTATATATCTTGATTATACTAAATTTTAATCCTATAACTAATATAAAAAACTATGTATTTCAAGAATCATAAGAAAATACTAGAAATATGAATACCTTAATAAAAAAGAGCATCAGTATAGATATTTCATTAACCCATAGATTTGATCAACAACAAAAGAACTTCCAAATGGATTAGGATCGAAGGAGAAGCATCGCTAATGACATTGGGACTGTAAGGTTCATAACTAGGGCTACCATGAAGTAAATGAGGAAGAAAAATGTGTGGGAAATTAAAATCATGATTTGGAAATGTTATAAATTTATTCACCTTTTACAGGGGGAATAGTTTGTCCATGTGGTTTCCAAACTGTGCACAAACAGTTTTCAAGACACTTTTTAATGGAATTTGGGTCGAATGATTACCTAGTGAAACTCACATAGTTTACAAACTATCTTCCAACTGTGTGATTTTCCACTATCCACAACTGCAAAGTTTAGGCTTCCACTTTAAACATTTTACTAAGCTATGCTATAGCCATGAACCAACAATGCACCTTCCATAGGGTGACCTAGTTTCCCCTTTCCTTGATGTTAGAAACCCCTAAGAAACCCAAATTACATTAAAACTCTTGGAAAATACTTAATTAATCAAAGTCAATATATTTAAACCAAATTTTAAACAAGTACATACCTCCATGAACTCTAGGATATAACACATTGAATTGAACCATGAGTTGCGTAGGTCCTTTTTTAGTTTAATGTGGGTTATTAAATGAGTATTATTAGCATATGATTTAAGTTAGTAGTGGACGATGTTATGGTTTTGACTATATTATTATTATTAAAGTGGGTGGATTATTCCATGTATTTTAATGAAATGTAACTTCATTTAAAATAGAAGTTTCCTTCATTTTAGGAGTGCCATGACTTTTAAAATTGATAAAAGTTTCTATGAGATTTATAATCATGTGTTTGAACATGATATTAATTTTTCAATAAATTTAAAAATGTTTTTTTTCAAATAATGTCATTATGTTTCTACCATCATTTGAAAATATTGATACAATATATGTTCATTGTTTCATGGTACGAACATGAAATTATTTTATGTGTAATGAGTATTAATGATAATTTTTTTGATACATTTAAATATACATTTATGTATACATTGGTACCCATGATATGTTTAGGATCTTTATAGGCATCCTAAAAAGTTATATCGCTCATTCCATGGGCATTCATAAGTCATGACTGTGAAATTACACTTACAATATAATAATTCTATTTTTTTTGATGATTTATATCAACACTAAAGGATTCAAAATTCCTTAAAAAATGTTGTAAATTTATATATTGAAAATCATTATTTGTATTTTTAAACCATTTATAATAGATTTTTAATATTTTTAAGTGTGATATATTTTTTTAAAAATTGAAATCAATTTTTTATTATTTATTAAAAATAAAATTTCATTTCATTTAAAATTTAAATTATCTAAAATATTTTTTATTCATTTACTATTTATTCATTATTTTTTATTTTTTAAATAATATTTTAGTTTATTCACAATTATAACAGCCTAAAATTCTAAAAGAGTAATATTTTATTTCATAGAGTGTTTGAAAAAACACTATGCATAAGGGGTAATATAATATACAAATAATTTAAAATATATATACTATTTTAAATTAATTAAATATATTATATCTCTTTAAATGAGAAAAATACTTTGTTATCTTTAATTAAATGTAATAATAAATTTTTGGATGCATTGTATTACATGCAAGACCATGTTTTATCGAATATTATTAATATTATAATTTAAAATAACAATTATCTCTTAGCTAGTAAATTATAATTTATAAATAAGATTTACTAAATTATGTAAATACATTTTTGAATTTCTTGGTTACCAATTAGTTAAAATTTAATATAAATCCCAATTGAATATAAAGGAAATGATTTTATTAAAGAAAATTATTTTTCTCAAGGTAGTTTTTTTCCTTTTAATGGCGCAATACCTCTAAAACCCAATTACAAATCGTTTACAAATATTATTTGATAAAATAAAAATATATTTTGGAAAATTAATTTTATCATCTTTTGGGTATAATGTTTTTTATTTTTATATGAAGTGTTATTTTTTGAATAATTTTGAAAAAAAATAATTTTAATTAAAAAATTAATTTTTGTTTAAATAATTTATAATGATAAATAATGTTATTTTTTGGATATAAAGTTAAAGTAGTTAAATTATATATCTTTAAATTGAATTTATGTCATTATAAGATATTTAATATTGAAAATAAATATAAATTATTTGTAATCATTTGATATTTTTATCTATAGATACTCATTTTCATAATATGGATTTGAGATTAATTTTAAATTAAATTCTAACAATAAAATTATTTGAATTTTAAAAAATCCTTCTGTATTTATAAACATGATAATGAAAATTTATAATAAAAACAACGTAATAATTTAATAATGTGATTAGTGAAAGAAATTAAAATTCATTACAAGGTATAAGGTAAAAATGAGTTTACTTAGTTGTTAAACTTAGAGTAAATGTTGTAAAATAACTTCAATACATCTTAAAAACCCATTGAATAGACAAATTTCTACCATTAAAAACAACTTAATTATTTTTTATCAATTATTGGGATATAATTCCATGAATTAGAATTAAATAATAAGGAATGTAATGTAATAGAAAAAAATGTTCTTTTCATACATATAATTTCTGTAATGCTTTGGTTTTGGGGGAAGTATAACATCTAGTCAGTTATGTATATACTTTTAAAAAAATAACTATTTATTATATAATTATCATTTGTTTTAATTTCATAAATTTTGAATTAATTACTTTAAATTCTTAAAAAATGTTAATGAAGGAATTATTTAGTTAATACTTGATTAAATTAAATAATACTAAAAATATAAAATTTGAAGTAAATTGAATGAATTATTTTTTGAAATTGTTTTTATAGATTCTTAAAAATGGTTAATTTTTTTTTTGAAAAATATATTTCAATTCCATCATTGTATTTCTTTTTTTATATTAAAACTGAATAAATAATTTTAAATTCAACATTAATCTTATTTTAATGTAATATGTAATTTAATGAAATGATTTTAAATTAATTTAAATACAATATTAATTCAAGGGATTACTAAATGTTAATAAATATAAAATATATTCAATTAATTGACCAATTAATCTTTTATATTTGACATATTATCCCCAACATAGTAAAAAAATTGTTTGTACAATTAGGGTTAAGTTGTGTTTCTAATCAATATATGTACATATGTTAAGATTAATTTCCCATAAACATTGGAATTGTTTATATAAATTAAATATAATATCTACTAACTAGTGGGTCTAATTTTTACAATAATTATGACTTCAATTTATTTGATATTTATAAATTACTTAGGATAGAAAACTGTTTATCGTACATATAATCCAAAATGGTTAAAGTAGGGACACTTAGATGTTGTGTAATTGAATGATACAAAAAAAATTATTTTATAAACTTAGAGGTGTTATTAGACCTTAATTACACTATAATCCATTATTTCTAAAACATTTTGGCACATGAGGTAAGGGAGACTTCCCAATAGTTAATAATTTTGGGTATTTACAATAATGTGATTCCTCTTCCACTATAAAAGGTAATTCACTCTCCCTAGTTCATCACACCACCTAAACTATTTTTCTCAAAAAAACCCTTAAATCATCAGTTAAAAAATTCTCCCCCTCATCCCATAATCCTTATTTTTAGAATAAATTCACCCAGGGATAGCCTTGGGTTCATACAAAAAAAGATAACTAAAGAAGATGCAACGTTTAACAACAACTACTTTTTTTATTTCTTCAAAAACAACATTAAGTTATGTATATATCAACATTACAAAATAAAATCAATATATTGAATATACTTATATATTATTATTTTAATGTTACTACCTAAAAACCCTCACACTTTCATCAAATGGTTAAAAAATCATTATTCTTTTATATGGAAGACTACTGCCTCACGAACCGATGTTTTTGATTTTTTATATTACCACCATTCATGGTTAGTAGTAATGATTAAAAAAATATTTACATATAATATTAAGGACATTAAATATATAAATATTCTTTTATAATTATTATATATTACATACCTTCATACATCCTATTTTTTTGGAATCCAACAACGTCGTGTGTGTGTGTGTGTACGATAGACAACGACGTCACAAATAGATATGATTGGTTCACAACTGACATGGAATATATTAAGAATGGTTTTAATTATAGTATGTGATATAAGGGAAATAAATATTATTATTAAATGAAAATATGAATAAATATTATTAACTTTTCATTCATTAATATTATAGGAAAATGGTTTCATCGTTCATGTATACGTATGATCAATCGTCTCCATGAAAGGTGCATTCCATTTAAAATAACCATTTATTTAATACTATATCTATATATATAAATATGATGAATATATTTGATATTTGAATTATGATTTAAATTCTAAAGATGATAAAAACATAATAAATTTAACAGGGAGAGTAAAAAGTTAAAAAATACTAAAAAAAATTATGCAATTAACACCAAAAAATGTAAATACCAAACAATTAGTAACAAATATGTGATGAGATATTATAAAAAATAATATATTATATAAGAAATACAAATATGGATTTGGTATAAATTAAAAATATCTATAAAACAATTACCAATAGGTTTAAATTGAGTTCATCAAAAAGGAATTGTATTCTAATGGAATTTGTCTCAATGTATATTCGATTGAGACTTAATTTATTAATGAGAAACTCACTTAATTGAGGTGTATATAAATGCCCTTAGACATGTAATATCATGATTAATTCCTACATCATGGTATTTTTTTGTTTCACTTTAAATTATCTCATCCAAGGGTATTTAAATCACAAATTATCATGTGGTAAATATTATCATACAATCTCAACTCCTATTGTGGTTGTTAACTTTCTATTGAAAAACTCAATTTCATGTAATAAATTTTCATTATAAATAATATTTCATTTTTATATCCAAATTATTGTATGATGGATATAATTATTTATTAAATAATATTCCATTTTAATATATAATGTTTTTATTGAATGTTTAATGATTTATTGGAGAAATATTGATAAATTGATATCATTTACTCAAAAATGATATATTATATGTCAAATGTTTTACTACTTAAATGGATGATATTATATATGAAGAATGTTTTTGATATAAGGTACATGGGTTGGGGAATGACTTTTACAATCAAATTGTTTCATAAAAAGTCTCATGATATGAATGAGTTATCCAAATCAGATCAGTTTCTACCCACATAAATTTTTTTAAGGATATATCATTACAGTAACTATATCGAGGATAGATAATGATAATTAAGACATCCAAAATTAAGATTTCCAAAATCAGTGTTATTATATTTTATCATTCTACTCATTCGATTATCCAGATTCATGTTTCTTGGACGTTTTATTATTTATATGGAATTATTGATCATATATTATTCTTACCATATTATGCTCATGTTATTGATTAATTATAATTTTATTAGTCGTTAACATTTCATGATAATTATTCTTTATTGATTTGTGATATCTTTTATTTTACATAACTCTTAATAATCGTTTTACCTCTCTATTATTTTGTTTTTGTTACCTTGGGTATGAAGATGAATTCATGGAATGGGTTTTCAAGGATGATGAGAATTTTTATTTGTAAGTATTATGTTTAATTTACTATTCCCAATGTAACATGGGTATCATGTATATATCTTGTTTCTTGAACTACCAAATGTTTCTTTCCATTGAAATATCAATTTTATTCTATGATAATTTAATAATGTAATGCAGAAACTTTAGGCTACAAGGGTTAGTCTTGTTATAGATTGTATCAAGTATATTTTAGGTGAAATCTTGGAAACTAGATTTTAGAAATTCTATTATGTAGAAAATAAACCTATGATAAACATTGGGGATAAGTATAGAAGAACATTACAATGAACCCAATTTTATGATTATGATATTATATGAACATGAATTTTTAAATTTAGGTTAAATATTTATAAAATTGATGATTTATACATTATGTTTTGTAATTATAGGATCTATTATACTGCATGGTTTCCTTAAGAAATGTAACCTTAAAGATGGAATGTGAACCTCACCAATGAATGTGATCTAAAGTGTAAGAATGATCACATATTTTATGGGATTAAATAAACATTTAAAAGGTAAATACTATCCCAAATGTTTTCATCATATGGGGACATAGTATCATGTGTTTAGGAAGTATAAGAATAGTTATCTGAGTGTTATAGAATTAGATGGATACATTACAAGAAAAGTACATCAAGGTAAAAATTTGGATAAAATAAAGAAGAGAAGTATAATTTCCCCACATGAGATAATCATGGAATTAATCACCCTAAACAATTCATTGATGGATTGAGGGTTTTTTATAAGTGGATAAAACATGTTTAAAAGGTAAAACAATAACAATTTAGGAAATAGAAAACTACTATAAATTTATTAACTATATGGAGATGTGGAAATATATAACATCATATGTGTCACATTTCCAGATCATGGGTTGTAATCATAAATATTACATTTCAATATTTAATACGGAAAATTGTTACCCACTTGTTTTAATCTATACTATATAATATAAAAGGAAATTTTGATCACTTAAAACCTTGAGGACCTTTTAGTTGTAGATCTTTATAGAATTATGAATAATTCCTATATCAAGCATTCAAATTAAATTAAGTGGTAATTTTCAAAAAGTAAACTTATTTTTTTAATTTCACAGTATTCCGTTAACATAATTCATAAAAAATTATTTATAAGGAATAAATAATTCCATAGTATTCATTGTAACATCGGTAAAAATAAAATAATATGGTTGAGATCAAATTATTAGAAAGGGTAAACCAAAAAAATAACAATTTAATGTCTTCCATGAACATAAGTTTCCATAAGGGTGTGGTGACATAGTCAAATTGTATAAGAAAAAAATAAAATAATTCATAAACTTTAATACTTAGGTCACTAAATATTAAGACATGGTGTAAAATCCTAACCTTTTCTAAAGTTATATCATCATTGTTTTTAGATACTTCTTTTTGTTTTTAATTACCTTTACATTGTTGTTGTGCTTTGAGGTGTGTTTGGGTGAAGTTGTAAGAAAAAAATGAATAGAAGGTTGTGCACCTTTTGAACAAGGTTTGGAAAAACATGCACCTAAACCCAGGTAACCATGCAAACCATGCAATCCTTGACAGATAGGTTCACACTATCAATACAAATCCTGCTCCCCTATCCATAAAATCATGCATGTAGGTTTTTTATTATCCAAAAATTTGTTTTCAAATAACCTGAACCCCTAAAACCCATTTATTTCCACCTTGCCTCAGGATTCATTATTTCAAGGTAATCCCAAAGCCTCTTGGCAAGATTCGAAAGCGATTCAAACACCATTATTTAAGATATAATGCTCAGATTTAATATTCTCTCTCCTTCCAGTATGTAGATTTCATCATGTTGCTTCTTCTATTCTAATATCTTTCATTAATCTTTTCTAGAAATATCTCCACTATTCCCATGTATTTAAACCAATGAGTTGAGATCTAGATCTAGTATGTTGGATCTAGATCAAGATTTTTAATATCTCAATGTTTTTATCTTAATTTTGTGTTTTGGGAGTTAAATCTAGATGTTGATCGATATTGTTATGTTGCTCAGATTATGGTGATTTCTGCTGGGAAATTATCCGTCAACGAACCAAGGTAAGTGGTGTAAATTTAACACCCATAGTCGTGGATTTGATATGTGTAAGTGATATTGATAAATTTCTAAAATCCATCTATAAATTATTTACTAAATTGGACTAATTAGAAATGTTTGTTGAATTTTTTATGCTTTCGAGATATATATGAATAATTGATCATTCAATGAGGGAACCACTATGACTACCCAAAGAGGTAATTTTTTAGAGTTTTTTTATGAATTGAGATATATTATTTGAGATATAGAATGTGGTTGTGTTTTAGATAATTAATCAAGGATAATTAAGTATGAGATGTGGTTTGGATATGTGGGATAAATAAGGTGAACTAATTATGTTCCATGATGTTAATTAAGATCAGTAATTGTGAGATTAATTATGACATGTTGAAATTTTTTTTCAATAATTACTTGTAGAGAATTAATTATGGACTAATATTTGGGTTGATTTATTAAATAATTGATGAATTAATTAATGGGTTGTGTTTATAGTAAATTTTTGGATTAACTAATGGACATCGATATATCTAACTAATCATTGGATTATTAAGGAAATTATATGGTTAATTATTTCAAATTATTGAATGATTTACATGATTGATTATGTAGGTTCTAAGCATGGTGTTTTATACCAATTGAAAAGTTGAGAATTTGACATGGTGTTCCTCCATAATAGTTTACAAAATTCTTGTGTATTAGGGTTCAAGACAAGGCAATCTACACCGAATGTGATGATGGGTGTTAGACATGACCCTTGACACTAAATGTTATTTGGTGTTATTGATATGGGTTTCAACCCAAAATGAATGATAATAATTAATTATGAATTAAATGGGAGACATTAATTGAAACTGAGTCTAAATTGATGATTAAAAAATAAATGACAATGTACTCATTGTTGGATATAATTTCAAACACTATCTTTTTACTGGGCTTGTTATAGACACTATTTGTGGTGGCCCGCATATTTTTACTCACAACCTATTCGGGCCACTTGATTAATCCTTGAGCTGACATTGTTGTTGTAGGACAGGATAAGGGAAAGGCCTTAGGATAGGTTGTTGTTTGGGAATGGAGCATGGGTGAGGGAACCAAACATGGATTAGGACCCTCTTTGGAGTTGTTGTGTCATCGATTTCAGTTTTATTGTATACACGTGACACATTTATTGTCATAGCATGGTTTCTCTTTTTATCCGACTATGGTATTTTCTGTTTTGACTATCATGTGACATGGTATTTTTCTGGTTATTTATTTTCTTCTAAACATTTCTATTGTTTACTACATCAATATGTTATTTATTCTAATAAATGAGGGTATATTCTCCCCATGATTGACTTACTAGACCTTGTGGGTGCCATCTAGTATATGGGGAGGCACACTTGAGGGCATGTTACCAACCAGCTCGGGGCACCGTTTAGTGTAAACCAATTCGAGATGTTACAAAGTTGTATCAAAGAGGTTTTTATTTTCATTCTTCTTATTTTGTTTTGATATTTGGGAAAGCTATACATGATACTAATAAGAGTCTATGAGTGCTAATGAGACTATGCATGGGAGTTCCAGTCCCATGTACGGGAGGAAATCCAGGTACTCTAGGTGGGATTGTTGTTATTGTTGTTTGTTGTTACGATAGAATATTATTTCACATTGGGTGACACACTTTTGGTGTATATGATAATTTTTTGTGTCTTTTATTGAGTATTGACTCATGGTCTAAAGAGTCATGATATTTGATTATGAATGCTTCATTTTAGTCACAAATGGGAAAGCATGTTATGGGTAATTTGTTGAACCTGTACTGGTTTTCCTTATTGTGAGATTGAAATACAGATAAAAAATTGGAATAAATTGGTGTCTAATGAGAAATATGAATAATTAAATGAGTATGTTTAATTAATTAATTATTTAATTAATTAATTTGAGATAATATGATTAATTAATGGTTGAATTAATTAATGAAATGTGTGTACCCTTGTTAAGTAAGACCTATGGGTGGGATAGTTAAGGGTATTGGTAGGCCTCAGTGTTTACCATATGGTACTAAAGGGGGGAAATGTCATGTTGAAACATGTTTTGTTTATTTCACCTCTTACGTAAATGTTATAAGGTTTGTGTAATGAGACCTAATATGTGTGATTGTATTTGTATAGATGTGAATCTATGATGCTTATTGAGATGGATACTATGGGGTATGGATGGGAGTGAACTTCTATAATGGGAACTTGAGGCACTATTAGTGCCAGCTGAGGAAGAAGGGAAACAGTTTTAAGAGAACATTACTTTTTTCATGCAATTCATAGAGAGAAGCCCCAGGCAGGTTCATAAAATCATGAATGAGTTGATAAGGGATCTTCAACTAGATCAACCTATGAAATTCACTGGAGAGGGTGGACTTGAGGTAGATTAATTCTTTATCGAATCCACATAGATGATAAATGACCAATTGGAGGCTTCTTATGAGAGGAAAATCATGTTAGGTGCTTATATGCACTAGGGGTTAGTGAAACGCTGGTGAGACATTTTGGAATGATCTTGACAAACTGATGATATGTTATGGAAGGGCATTATGGAAAATTTCTTGGATCACATCTATCTAGAGACACTAAGAAAAGATAAGACTTTAGATTTTATGCATCTAACCCATGTAATCATGTCTATAATTGATTATACAGAATATTTAACAAATTTACAGTGTTTTTCTCAATAGGTGGAAGTATAAGAGGCTTCATCAGCAAAATGAATTCATGGTAGACATAGATGTGGATTTGAGTCCCATGTGAATATCTTTTGGTTGAAGATGTTAACATAAGTGGTGAATCAGGCTCTCATTTCGAAGGTAAACATGAAGTTGTCTTCCATTACTGGACAAGTAGTTGTCATTGGACAATCAAAGAACATGTCTTCTGAGATCCGGAAGCGTCATTATGAGAACCTTATTTAGGTCTGTGGGATGAAAGGTGGAAAATCATGACAAAACGTTTCATAGGATCTTACTCATGTGTTTTTTTACTAATATGTTATGTCGGGACACTATCACACAAATTGTCCCCAACCACTTGTGGAGTCCTAATTTTGCGGCAAGATATGGCTCCTACAGAAGTTATGTAGGAAGTAGCGATAGGATGTTGCTGAGAGAGCAGTTGCGCCGATTCAGAGTGTTGGAAGGGGTCTTCTACACTATACAGGTCTAGAAGTTAGACTTCTACTAGCATAGGTGGTTGAGGTAATGGATGTGGTGAGTTAGGGAATTATCAACCATATCAGCATAGTGAAGCTACATAGGGGAGTCAAACGATGCAACATATAAGAGGGGTAGGACAGTTACAGCTTCTACATCCTACACTTATGGATAGTGAGGTTGGGCTATTGATAGTGAGAGGTACTATTCTAGTAGCTTCTACATTATCTAGTTTCTTATTTGATAATGGTGCCTCTCATTCCATTGTATCATCAAATCCTATTCATGGATTGATACTAGATGTGGAGTCCATAGGAGGAGGGATAAATATCGATACACTGTTAGGAACATGGTTTAGAGATATCTATTTATGCAAGGGATGTAACTAGAGTTTAGATATTACTGTTTTATTTGGTATCTTTATTTCCTTGATATGAATAGATTCAACTAGAATATGGGTATGTACTGGTTAGACTCATACTAAGACCACTTCATTTGTTACCACATGAGAGTGACCTTCGTGTCTCTTAAGGGTGACCAGTATGTTCATCTTGGAGAGTGGTGTATTAAGGCAAGCCGAACTGAGCTAATTACTTAGAAACTAGAAGAGCTCATATCCTATGTTTCTATTCTATTTCTAAATGATGGGAGTTTTAGGAAATAAGTCATTACACTAGTAGTATAACAGTTTCAGAATGTTTTTCCTGATGACTTGTAAGGTTTTCCACCTAAGAGTGATGTGGAGTTCTCTATTGATCTCTTTGCAAGGTCTGAGATAGTATCTATTACACCATGAAGAATGGCACCGACTGAGCTTCATGATATCAAGACTTAGTTGGATGAGTTATAGGATAAGGGTTTTATCTGTCTAAATACATCGAATTAGAGTTTGCATATCTCATTTGAAAATAATGTTGACAAGAGTTTATGTCTATGTGTCGATTATCCAAAGATCATTAAAATGATCGTGTATAATATATATCATCTTCCTCGTATCAATGATCTGTTTGACCAGCTAAAGGGATCTTCTATGTTCTAAAATATTTATTTGAGATCAGGGTATCATTAGGTGAGAGTTCGGGATTTTGATAAACCAAGAACTGCTTTCAAAATTTGGTATGGCCTTTATGAGATTCTCGTAATGTCGTTTGGGTTGAAAAATGATCCAGTAATTTTTATGGCCTTGATGAATTGGATACATACCTAGATTAGATTTTGGTGGTTTTTGAGGATGACATATTGGTGTACTCTAACACAATTGACGATCATTCAAAAAATCTTGACATTGTCCTGAGTACACTTAGATAGCATTAGTTATATGCCAATCAATCTATGTTCTAGTTTTTTATTAATCGGTAAACTTTTTGGGGAACATAATCTCATAATAATGTGTGACAGTGGGCCCAAAAAGAGGTACATGTAGTGGTTTCTTGAGAGTATCCCAAGATTGGTTTTCACATCTGAAGCCTTTTGGGATTAGAGGGATTTTCAGGAGGTTCATCCAAGACTTTTCTTGATTTCCAGTACCGCTTTCAGATTTGACAAATAAAGGGGAAATGTTTGAATGGATGGAATCTTGTGATTATTCTTTCCATAAGTTGAAGTAGAACTTGACATTAGCACCAATTTTGATCTTTCCTTAGACAGGTGAGGAGTACACAGGGTATTGTGACACTTATGGGATCAGAAATGGAACTGTGTTAATGCAAGGGGATCGAGTCTTAGTTATGGGTCTCTGCAGTTGCGTTCACATGAATGGAATTACCCCATACACAGCCTCGATTTAATAGATGTTGTTTATTATATTAAGTATTGGTGACACTATATTCTGGATGAAAATTTTTCGGTTTTACAGATCAGAAAATATTGATGTATCTCTTTTCACAGCCTAACTTGAGTCTTCAACAGTGAAGATGGGTAGAATATTTGCAGTCTTTTTTTAGAGCAAGCATATACACCTAGAAAGGGGAATACTGTGGCTGATTCATTGAGAAGGGAAAATCAGACTCAGTAGTACATTATTCATGTGTAGATTGAAAGACTATGACTTTGTTGGATGATATTCATGTGGTAGTTCAAGATAGTCTGGAACAAATTAATCTAGTTCATACAGTAGTGAAGTCTACATTTTTGAGATAGATTTGGGATTGAAAGTACATAGATCTACAGTTTTTAGCCTTAAGAAAAATCATTAAAGTTGGAGAAACACCTTCATACTAGTAGATAGATGATGATTATGTCATCTATATAAATAATCGGTTCATTGTCTCTATGAGGATGTGAGAGGAACTCATGCGAGAATTTCATGGCTCGAAGTTGGAGGTACTTCCTTGGGTGAAAAAATGTACCATGACTTTTGACGATAAGTTTATTGTCTAGGTATGAAAAAGGACAATGTAGGTCTTGTGAAAACTTGTTTCAATTGTTAGCAGGTGATGGTAGAGTAACAACAGCATAGAGGTCAAATGCGGTCTTTTCCTATTCTGAAATGGAAGTGGGATGACGTGAATATGGATTTTTTGGTACGTATTCTAAAGAATATTTGGTGTAATGATTCAATTTTGGTCATATTGAATCGACTAATAAAGGATAAATGATTCTTACTTATAAGGGAAACCATTATAGTAGAACAGTTGGGAGCACTGTATGTTTGAGAGATAATCGATTTGCATAGGGTTCCACATACTATAGTTTCATATCACGATTCATGATTAACCTCACACTTCTGGTAGAGATTATGAATGGTGCATGGAAGAGAAGTTTGGTTTTTTATGGATTTCTACTAACAGACAGATGGGTAGTTAGAGCGCATCATTCAGGTGTTAGAGGATCTGATGCGGGCATGGGTGCTTGACATTGGTGGTTCTTGGTAGAATCACATGGCTTTATTGGACTTATCCTATAACAATAGTTGTCAGAAAAATAATCAGATGACACCATATGTGGATCTTAATTGAAGGCCTTGTATATCACCGCTATGCTAGATAAAGGTGTCTGAGTCAGTGTTGATGGAAAATAGTCTTGTTCAGGAGATTTCAGAGCTAGTGTAGTTGGGTTGAAAATGTATTTCTATAACTTGGAGTAGGTAGAAGCCAGGTGTTGATAGACAGAGAAGACCCCTTGAGATTATAGAGGGTGATCATATATTTCTTTGTTTGTCTCCTATGTTGGGTCAATGCAGGATAAGGAGGCAGGTCATGTTGGCGCCCAGGTTTGTAGGACCGTTTGAGGTAGTAGATAAAATTTTGCCGGTGGTGTACTGATTGGTCGTTCCATAGAAATTCAGTGATATGCATGATGTTTTATATTTGTCACAACTATGTAAGTATCACTCAACCCTTCTCATGTTATCTATGTGGATTATGATGACCTTGACATAGATGTGTTATTTGAGGAGCATTTTATAGGTGTTCTAGATCGAAGTGATAAAGTGTTGCAGGGAAAGGAAATGTTGATAGTGTGGGTGTTATGGAATCATGGATGTGTGCAATAGGAAACTTGGGAGCGGGTAGAAGATATGAGAGATCAATGTCCCAATATATATTTTCTATCTTGGAATCTTAGTGATTTTAGGGAATACAACTCTGTTTCCGACGCTTTCGTCGGGGCGCACATGTTCATCTCGTTTCGGGACGGGAGACTTGGTTTTTGTTTCCCCGCATTCCCGCATTCCAAAGGCGGGCGGCATTTGCTCCTTATTCAGGGATGTCTGCTCCTTAATCGAAATGGGATGATGGGATGTAGGTTCTTCCTTCTCTGTATTCCTCCTTGGAGCTCGTCACCTAGTCTGGGTCTCCCTCATTGACTTAAGACATTGTTTGTGAAGCTCTTCCTGGTGTCATATCGTCATGGACACCAGTTAATTACGCTACTTATTTCAGAACATTCCAAAGGGTCCGGTCAGGGAAACAAACTTCGGTTAGGGGAGTAGTCACACTGGGTATCACTGGCATGTCTGGATGTTGGGGATTGTTGTTTCTGTCTTCTGTCCCTTATTATAGGGCTTCTTTGAGGGTTGCGAAAGCACGTGGCATCCCACAGCGAACGCAAGGAATCAGATGTCATAGGCATGTATCTGAGGTTTTCTTCATCTTCCCATGTTTAACAGGGGGTATACCTCAAGTTTAACGTCCATCGGAGATGGACCGAGCTGATTAGAACACTGACTATAGTGGATCAGATGGGGAACACCCTGGAGGGAATGTGGATATTGGGGCCAATGCGTGGTTGACTTCTTGATTACTGTTTAAGGGAATGGGATATGGGGTGGAATGATCCCACCTGAATGTGGTGGCCCGAGTAAGAATCAAGATGGGTGATGGAGTAGTTGAATGTAGTGGATGGTGAATGGTATGGAACCATCATGAGGATGATGATGGTTTTGGTCTTGAGCCTCAAAGAGACTTCCTACGTATCCCCATGGTAGGGAATCAAAGTCCACGTAGTTCATATGATCATGGATTACCACCGATTGGGGTTTTAAACGGCTTACTTCTGATTGATGTCACAACAGCTTACCGCTGCATGGGGTCACAATTTCTTACCACGGATTAAGGCCATAACAGCTTACCGCTACATGGAGTGACAACACCTTACCGCTAAATGGTGGATACAGTTTAACGTCATGCGGGATGGGGGAGAACCAATGTGAAGGAGGTCAGAGTAACCAGAGTGGTGGGCATGAACCTGGTGGAGGCTTCCTATGTACCATGCCTTAACAATGATCAAAGACCACATAGTTCATGTTATGGGGGAATTTGGGGGTTATTCTCTGAGGCGACCCAGGGTTTTGCCGAACAGACATGAAGATGTTCAGAACGACCAAGTGTTGGTCTTGAACTTCAGGGAGGCTTCCAACGTACATTGCCTTAGCAATGATCAAAGACCTTTTAGTTCATGACAGTTTGAAACCAACATGAAGGTGGACCTGGGGTTCAATGGATGGTGGTCTTAAACCTCATGGAGGCTTTCTACGTACCATGTCTTGGAGAGGATCAATGTCCACGTAGTCTAGGTGGGTGTTGGTGAACCGACATGAAGGGGGTCGGAGTGACAAATGATTGTTGGGCTTGAACCTTAGGGATGATTTTTATGTACCGTGCCTTGACAAGGATCAAAGAAATCGTAGTTAGAGTGGCGAAGGGGTTATTGAACTGACACGAATG
Organism: Viscum album; assembly: GCA_963277665.1. NCBI lineage: Eukaryota > Viridiplantae > Streptophyta > Magnoliopsida > Santalales > Viscaceae > Viscum > Viscum album. The sequence goes on from OY728167.1 coordinate 955,779,626, forward strand.
GGTGTTGGAACAACTGGGTGCTGGGCTTGAACCTCAGGGAGGCTTCCTACGTTCCTTTCCTTGGCATGGATCAAAGGCCTCGTAGTTCAGAATGGTGTGTGGGGATTACACACTAGGATGCCCGAGGTGTTGGTGAACCGGCGTGAAGGGGGTCAGAGCAACCAATGGGAGGTGGGCTTGAACCTCGTGGAGGCTTTCTACGTACCCTACCTTGTCAAGGATCAATGACCACATATTTTAGATGGCAAATACAGTTTAACGTCATGAAGGACGAGGTCGAACTGACGTGAAAGAGGTTGGAGCGATCGGAGTGGTGGGCTTGAACCTCAGGGAGGCTTCCTACATACCTTGCCTTAGCATGGATCAAATACCTCATAGTTCATGATGGTTGGGGCATGGGGCTTACACTCTAGGTTGTCTAAGGTGGATGTCATGGTCAGTGCTTACTCTAAGCCCACGTGAGTCATGCTCAGTCTGAGAAACATGAGAGATTAGAGACCTGACTATCACATCGTGAAAGGTGTGTCCGTGGGAAGTGGAGCGGGGCTTATGCGTGGTTAAGAGCCCGAAGAGGTTGGTACTTACTTGAGGAGGGTGGCCTGATGGCGACAAAGCACATCAGGAGAGGAAATTGGGACCGAATAATGGAGAATCACTATTCCCCCATCATGCCCTTCACTGGCCCTGTGGACCGATGATAAAAGGAGGAGCATGGAGGTTGCCTCCTACAAGAAATCTAGGGGCTTACACTGAGATGGTCACCTTTTCCCCACTGACAAATGCCACTCCCATAAAGAGGATATCATCCTCTATGGAGACCAGTGGGCATGGAGAATGTCCAAGGTGGGGGTACCCCATGTGTGAGGCACGGGGAAAGGTCATAGTTTAACGTCATGTGCTGAGGACGAAGGTATAATGACCCATAATTTACATACATTGTTATTACATCAGAGTTGAAGCATACTTATTACAACATATAACAAAACCATGAAATGACCGTATAGGTATAGTGTCTTTAGAAACTGGGAAACATAAACAACTGGTTCATAAAATCAACTACATTGTCTCCCATTTATTTCATCATATCTAGAGTCCCTCTTTGGCATATCCTACTTAACATCCTTCTTCCTGACCCGGGGAAAAGAAAACATACAAAAGGGTGAGCTCAAATTCTCAGTAAGGGTAAACAAAAGAAATATCAGTCATATCATATTCATAAGAATATAACATTTTGAAAATCTTAACCTGCAAAAGAGGTCATAATATCATGTCATGGGATAAATCATAGTAATGATAAGTAATCCCAAATAATCATAACCTAAAACATGAAACTTTGTGGCATACACACATAATCATAGAAAATCATTTCATATTAGTGAAGGCTCATTGCCAAGACCATCATAGAGGACAAAGTCCATTACTGAACCGAGTTCACACCTCGTTCCAGTCCTGTATCACTGAACCGGTTTAACTTTCCGTTCCAGCCATGTCTATCTCCTGAGATATAAATCTTTACCCAATGCATTGGAGGGAGATATAGGTCCCACCCATCTCATAATGAAACTATTATTATGTGTGCCACAAAATCATAAATCATACATCACAGCATAACCCATGTAATAAAAATGGGATTCTTAAACATCATGCCATCATAACATAACCCATATAAGATAAAAGGACATCATAAAATTTATTCCATCATAAAACAATAAAATCAATGTAAAAATAGGGATAGAAACAGAACCATGTTTTATCATAGATGTAAAATAATTTTGATAAAACACTTGAACTCCATTGTTGAGGAAAATATCCTTTCTACTTCTAAAACATTTTTCCTTTCTTAACATGTCATAAAATTTTAAAATAATAGAAGTTGATTAAAAATAAACATTAAAACTTGTAAAGTAATATTATTTAAAATAATTTTCTAAAAATCCATTCATCCCATATAAGTTAAAAAACATCCTTCTCATACTTTGGCCGGAAAAGTCAAAAAATACCTCGTACGAAAAACGACAAAAGATTCCTTTCATATCTTTTACTAAAAATTTACATAAGGGTAAAATTGGATTTAAAAATTATATGAGGATGGAAATAATATTAAATATTGAGGAAAAATGGATGTGTATGATGAAATACACCCTAGTAAATACCAAAGTATGAACAATCTCGGATAAAAATGAGATTGTGTGATTTTCCCTTACCTTATGTCTGATATGATTCGTATGAATAAAAACCTCCTGTAATATGGTTTAAATATTGTTAATTGACATATTATAGAATCATATTCATTTTTATGATATCATATATGGTCGTATTTGTATCTTCTAGGTAGTAATATTTCATTGCAACTTGTTAATCTGGTGTTTATTGCTTTATGTTCTTATGCGTGTTTTGTTGAATAAATTCTTATTCCTCTTTCTAGAATATAGATACATCATTTAAATAATGGTATTAGTGTAATATATATCATATTAATTCATTCATATCATGTATATAATCATTATTCAATGAAAATCATATAGAACGAGTCGCATCACATCGTGGAGACGGTAGGTCGTACGTACGCACGAGCGATGATATCATTCCCATGATCGTGGAATTGTATTGAAGTGTATGAATAATATTTCATAATAAATACCACTTAACCATAATCATATATAGTTATTTATTTTCACCATTATACCCATCCAAGTAAGGTGGTGGTGGAAAACATATTACACCACGCCGTAGAGACGGTATTCCGTACGTACGCAGGCGCAATGATTTTGTTTACCGTAGGACGGATAAGAGGTGAAATAGGGTTGTTTAATATTTATAATAACATATCAGTATATGAGGGATACTTATGTTATTACCTAATAATGAAACAACTAAAGAAGATGGAGTAGAAGAAAAAAGGAACTTGAAGATAACGGTAGAAGGTATTACCTCTCCTTCAAAGTGCCTTCTTTATGTTTTCTCTTAGGGAACTAGAGTTGGTATTTTGAGAAGACCAGTACCTCTAGTAGGTTTCTAAGGAAGTGGGGAAGTTAAATGGGTAGCGTTTGGCCGAGCTTGAAGGCTCAATGTTGTGTGAGGAGGAGAGGGAGGAGGTGCCCTTTTATAAGGGAGGAGAGGGGCACCTTTGGAAAGTGTGAAAATATTATATTATTATAAACTTATCATTGGTTTCAAAAGGTCCAAAAATCATAAAAGATGAAGATAAGATGACTCGTGGTCAAAATAAAATCATCCAATAAGAATTGGACATGTTTTAGAAAATATTTTAATCATTATAATTGTTGGCGCCAAAAATGTGGCCCGAAAGGAAGGAACGAAAAAGACAGCCGGCGCGCTGCCTCGCGAAGCACAGCCGCGAAGCACAGCCGCGAAGCCCCGCCGCGAAGCGTCCCAACCTTGGCGGCCCCGCGAAGCTCCGGAGGCGGTAATCCTCCGCGAACCGGTTTGACGTTCGCGAGCCGCCGCGAAGCCCCAAAGGCGGCGCGCGAGCCCTGCATCGCGGCGCCCCTTCCCTATAAATACTCGACTCCCCCTGAGTCCCCGGGGATGGACAATCCGACCTTTCAGCTTCTCCTCTCCCGAATCGCGAAGCAAGCTTTTCCCCGGGAATCATGAGCTCCGCGAGGTATTTCTACTTCGCGAGACGACTCTGATTTGTTTCGTTCTGAGCCCCTCTTCCGAGAGGGATGCCCTTCGCGAAGCCCAAGGGCGTTCGCAAAGGAAGGGGATTCCCAAGGGAACCCGGGCAGCCGCGGAGCACTCTTGCTTCGCGAAACACCCAACCCATGCTAGTAATCCCTATGCCAAGGCAGGATAACTATGTATCGTGAAGTACATTGGTTGGCAGGACCCTGCTTCGCGAACCACTCCTTCTTCGCGAGGCAGTGCTCCGCGAACACTGTTCCACTTCGCGAAGCACCACCCACTCCCACCTATGCCCCATGCTAAGGCCAAGGCACCTCACTTCGCAAAGCACACTCCTCTTCTTAGCAATTCCTCTTTCCGTGTGACCCTCCAGGTTTGCACGATGTGATTTCAAAGTCCCATGGACAACACCTCCCGTAGCGTTGCTTCGCCCAATGCTTCTTCGCATAGGCACGCTAACGGCTATTGCTTCTTCGCATAGCCATGCTAACGTGGACCCCTCGATGGTTCCTCCCTCGACCCCCCTTTACCATGGCCTTACCGACACCTTCCCTTCCCCAAGGACCAGAGGGTACCGGTTATGTAAGCCCTAGGGGTGTGGAGTGAACCCACCTCGTCCGAGCTGCAGGACGTTAAACTGTCAAGCACCACGTCCTCAACACATGACGTTAAACTGTGACCCAACCTCGTCTCCCTCACGAAGGGTCCCCCCAGCTCGAACATTCATTACACCACTCGTCTCCATGGGAATGGAACTCTTCCGCACATGGAATGAGATCCTCCTTGTCGGATTGGTGTATGTTCGCAGGGGAAGGGTCGCCCCAGAGCGTAAATCCCTAACCTTTGGTACGAATGATCGCACCCGTGCATCTCGGTACTTCCCCACTACCAAGGTCAGTGGAGGACGTGATAGGGAACGAGGCACCTCCCATTGTCGGACCAAGGTCCATCTTTCCCGCGCTTTGTCGCGCCATGGGCCTCCATCCTGGAGTAAGTCCCGACACCATGGGCCGCCCAACGCGTAAGCCCCTTTTCGCTTCTCACGGACGCACCCTTCGCGACGTGATCGTTAGGTCCTTGCAACCTCTTGTTTCTCACACCGAGCATGACTCACGTGGGCTTAGAGTGAGCACCGACCCTGACAAACCATCCGAACTATGGGGACTTTGATCCGTGTCAAGGCATGGTACGTAGGAAGCCTCCACGAGGTTCAAGCCCACCAACAGTGGACCAAGGTCCACTTTCACGTCGTGTTCTACCTACGTCCAGCATGACGTTAAACTACACTCTGGTCCAGTGGTAAGCCATTGCGACCCAACCCACCCGAACTACGAGGTCTTTGATCCGTGTCAAGGCATGGTACGTAGGAAGCCACCACGAGGTTCAAGCCCACCAATAGTGGACCAAGGTCTGCTTTCACGTCGGTTTACCGGCGAAACCCATCTGAACTACGAGGTCTTTGATCCATGTCAAGGCATGGTACGTAGGAAGCCTCCACGAGGTTCAAGCCCACCCGTCGCTCTTTCACGTCGGGTCCCATTCCAGTCCAGCGGTAAGACGTTGTGACCTCTTGAACTACGATGTCTTTGATCCATGTCAAGGCATGGTACGTAGGAAGCCTCCACGAGGTTCAAGCTCACCAGTCGTTTATTCACGTCAGGGTTCACTATCATCCCGCATGACGTTAAACTGTATTCTCCGAACTACGAGGTCTTTGATCCATGTCAAGGCATGGTACGTAGGAAGCCTCTACGAGGTTCAAGCCCACCACCCATTGGACCAAGGTCCACTTTCACGTCGGCTCACCGACACACTCACCCGTCATTTCACGTCGGGTCCCATCCTGGTCCAGTGGTAAGCCATTGCGATCATCACCTCTTGAACTACGAGGTCTTTGATCCGTGTTAAGGCATGGTACGTAGGAAGCCTCCACGAGGTTCAAGCCCACCCATCACCCAATTCACGTCAGTTTACCGGCACCATCCCGAACTACGCGGTCTTTGATTCCCTGCCACGGGGATACGTAGGAAGCCTCTTCAAGGCTCAAGCCCAACTTCGCTGTCGCCCCCCTGCGATGGTCCCATTTCCTTCTCAACCGTCTCCAAAAGACGTTAAACTTGCGACCTACCTCGTGATAAACATGAGATGCCTGATGAAAACCTCGGATGGAACGCCTTTGGCGTAACCGTCTCCGCAAGATGTTAAACTCGCGGAATACCCTGTGTTGAACATGGGAAGCTGAGGAAAACCTCAGATACATGTCTATGACATGTAATTCCCCGCACTCGATGTGGGATGCCTCGGGCTTCCACGCCCTCGAGAATCCTTGTGATCGAGGATAACAGACAGACATGCCAGGTACCCCAGTATCCAGACACGCTACTGATGCCTCAAATGTGATTACTCCCCTGACCGAAGGTTGCTGCCCTGACTGGACCCTTTGGAATGTCCCGACAGAAGCAGTGTAATTAACCGGCGTCCATGGAAACATGGCGCTGGGAAGAGTTTCACGAACTACGTATTAAATCTATAAGGGAGACCCGGACTAGGTGACGAGCTCTGAGGAGGAATCCACAGGAGGAAGAACCGACATCCCATCATCCCATTTCGATCAAGGAGCAGACGTCCCTGAATAAGGAACGAATGCCGCCCGCCTTTGGAAAGCGGGAATGCGGGGCAACAAAGCCGCGCGTCCCCCTCCCCCGCGGACGGATGCGCGCGCGCCCCGGCGAAAGCGTCGGAAACAGAAATGGTGAACCCGACGTGAAATTCTTCTCCTCAGCATGGAGATTGGTAGCGTTCGAGACACCAGTAGATTGACGTGTCACCGGATTCAGATATCTGTTGCCTGGTCCCGCCAAGCAAATGGCGGGCCTGTCATGAAACTCACCAGCGGTCGGGGTAGTAGAACGTGGGGCACTCCGTTCTGTAGCGTGTTGGCGTGGATCCTTCTCACAGACATGGGGGATGGAAGAACGCTGGGGCTCTGGCTGTCAATCCTTTTCCTCTCAGTACTGATGAGTTGATCCCTTCGTTTGCCAGGAACCAGGTTTCTATTTCAGAGATGCGGTCACCATCCGCTCCTCGCCCGCGCAGGGGCAGGGGCAACACCACGATGGCCACTCCACATGGAGCCACCACCGCCACGACGGCTGCCACATCACGGAATACGAGACGTCCATGTCCCCTTTCCCCATTAGAGGTCATCCAACGAAGGGTGATCAACAGCCTCGTGCGCAGGTACGAGGAGGAAGGGGTCATCCCGACTAGGGATATGGCCCGTTTGGACCTGGAGGATTCCAGGCCCCGCCGTCAACGCCTCCCTAACAGGCCGCGCAGGGAGCCCCCGCTCCCCACCTCGACATTCAACCGTTTCGGGAGCCTATCCCCAGAACGCCTTGACGACTCTTTGCCTTACGCCGAAGAGGCAGGCGCGGTCCGGCTCAGCCCGCTCAGGGCCCCGACCCAGGACCCCCAGGCGAGAGCTCCCGTCCGGCCACGTCAGCGCCGCCGTCCGGCCCCGCAGGAAGAGCAGGCAGACTACGTCCCTGCACCACCTGCACCGGCCCGCCTGACCCGACGTCAGCGTCGGGCCCGGGCTGAGGACGCTCACCTAGCTGCGTCCACATCGACAGTTACAGTGGCCCGAGCCACCGCCGGCGTACATTATGAAGCCCCTGCGTACATTGAGCAGGGGCACCCCTTCGCCCAACCAAGATTGAGACCCCAGCTGCCCCATGGGCAGGCCGGGTTGACTCTCCGGGTTGCAGGCCCCGGTGATGATCGTCGCGAGCTAACCCGCGGTGATGCCACCCCGTACGGAGGTCCTCCCCGTACCACTACTCCACAGAGCGTGGGCCTTCCCCGCCCCGAGGTTCGTCATGGAGGTATGCCTCGTGCTGCCCCCATCCTGCAGGAAGACCTGCCCCGGGGCAGTGATGCTCAGCGCGGAAACATTTCCCGCGCCCGCTGTACAGGGTATGAAGTCCATCCTTATGAAGGCACCGTCCATCCGGTCCTTCGACGTGGGGGCCACCCTACGTCCTCTCTGCGACTGGCGAAGGTCCTCCTCGCCCCAGCAACTCAAGGAGTGAAGGTCAGTCTCGCTCCACTCGCATCGACCATGGAGGCCTTCCCCATGCTCCTTCCAGTTCCAACATAGGCCCCGCCCACGTGGGTACTGTTCATGGAGGTCCTCCCCATGTACCCTTTGATATTTTCCCTGGTGCCCCTCGCACCCCGGCTGTCTCAAGTGGGGGCCCTCTCCGCCACGGCGCTAGTGCCGCCCCAGGGCTTCCTGATAGGGGTCAACCCTGTCCCGAAGAGCCACCCAGGGGCAGAAGAGCGGGTCGTCGCCGCCACAAGAAGAATCCTAGGAAGGTCCAGGGGGAGATCAAACCTGCCCGCTTCTCCGATTCGGAAGCGGAATGCGATTCAGCGATGGAACCTTCTCCCAGCTCGTCCGTATCAAGGACTGGGGCAGGAACCAGACGCGTCAGCCTCGTTCTCCCGGAATTTGAGGTCCACCGGATTCCCATCTCTCTCCGCAGGTACATCCAGGAGGATGAAATCCAGGGAATTCCGCAGGTTTCGACCGCGCAGGCACCGCCACCGTCACCCGAAGCGCCCTCTACCTCTACTCGGGATCACGAGGAGCTATTTTGGGGGTCAACGGTGGTAGAGCCACGACATGACCGGACACCGGTAACGGCAATTCCCATACCCGAAGCAGTGGCCGTTAGCCCGTCCTATCGTGACATTGTGGTCAGGTCACCTCGCTCTTCAGAGGAAGGCCCAGAGTACGGTGGCCAGTCTGCTCGCTTGCCTTATTCTCCACCGCCGAGTTTTCTATCCCAGAGGTCCGCCTCGGTACCGCTACCGGTCCCTCAGCCACCCCCAGTCGATGAGTGGGGAAATGTGGGGCTGAACCCCAAGGATGAACCCAGGAGCTTCTGGAGTATTCTTGCAGCGGACTACTTCCCAGAGAAGTTTTGTCCCACGGCGGCACTGAATTTCCGCGTACCCGAATCGCTTACCCCTGAAGAAGTGGGATGCTTTTGTCGGACCCTGTGGGCGACGCACTTCCGCCTCCGTTGGGAACGGGTAGTGTACCCCAGGAGTCGAGAGAACTTTGAGGAGATTGGAAAACAGTGCCGCCTAATTGATGCAGCGGCGCTCCTTGCGGCCCAGCACCCCGAGTCGCCCGGTCACCAGAGTGCCCTCCAACGAAAATGCGTCCAGAGTTTCAAGGCACTCCGCAAGATCGTCAGGGAAGCCACCCCCCATGTGCAAGTCCGTGGTTGGGGACACTATTCCGCTCTCCTCTTCGACCCTATCCGACGACAGCCCGATTCTCTATGCGACATTGAGGATATTCCCTCAAGAGGGGTCACAGTCCACATGGCCGACGTTGTAGATAAGGAAGATGAGCTTGAGTTCCATGATGGGGACTTACCATCCGAGGGCGTACCGCCGTTTCTTGACCCGTCGGGGAGAGTTACCCGTCATCAGAGGAACCTGCTAGGCCTCCCTGTACCCACCGAGTCACTGGCACTCGGTTGGAGCACTGGCAAGGGTAAGGAGCACGTCGGAATAGTCAAGCACTCCGACCCGTCCGCCTCTATGCAGAAAACGGACGAAGACCCTGAGAAGGCCACGTTGCGCCAGCAGCTTGCTGAGCAGAAGAGGCTGGTCGACGAACTCTTGGCTGAACGCGCCGCAGAGCGACGACCCGACTATGGTAATCCCAGGCCGGGGCAGCAGGGGCAGGAACAATTTCCCCCCGGTGAGATGCCTCCGGGCAACCCTGATCATGCTACTACCGCGGACAGGGCGGAAGCCGGAACATACGGCAAGAGGGCGCAATACGTCTCGCCAAACCCCCCTGAGCGACGGGGCAATCTGAAGAATCCAACCCGGGCTCCCCCAGTCGCCCAGCAGGTCGTCCAGCCAGTTGACCCGCGAGCGGCCGAAGCCGTCTACCGTGTTGAAGAACCTGGCAATGCGCTTGTGGTTAGGGATCCCCGTCAAGACAGGGACCCCCACCCGGAAGACCTTATTGCGGCACTCACAGCCCGCCTCGAGGCGTTGGAGACACGGCAGGTGGCGGTCCCACCGGATGGCAAGCCTTATCCCGCGTGGGTGGATGATATGCCTGCGCCTCCGGGTTTTGGGAACCCCACTTTCTCGCCTTTTAACGGGACAGGGGACCCACCCCAGCACTTGTCCCATTTCTCTTCCAGGTGTGGCCCCATGCTGGGGACCCCGGCTCAGCAAGAAGCCGCTAAGCTCCGATGTTTTGTACAGACGTTGGAAGGTCCGGCATTCGTCTGGTACAGCCAGCTCCCCATCGGATCAGTGACCGGTTGGGAGGATCTTCGCCGAAAGTTCTTGTACCAGTTCAACTCCACCACGCGGAAGACCAGCATCGCGGACCTCTTTAAGTGCAAACAGAGGCCTGATGAGCGGGTTGCAGACTTCATCGCCCGGTGGAAAGGACTTACGTATTCCCTCGATATGCCACTGACTCAGGAGCAATTACTGACGATGTGTGTGGGGAACGTAAAGACAGAGCTGGTACCCTCCTTGATTACCCAGAACTACCCTGGAGGGTTCAGAGATTTCTCGGATAAGGCCCAGCGCCTCGAGGAGGCCCTGCAACAGGCTAGTCAGGCACGTTTGCTGCCCCCTATGATCCCAGCCAGGAGGGCCGCCAGGGCTGAACCCGCCGCGGTGGCTCAAATAGAGGCCCCGAGGTAGTTGGAATTGCTACCGGTGGCACCACCCCCGCAACCTCGCAGAGGTCCTCCGCCTCAAGCACAGGCTCCTGCCCAGCAGCGACCGCCTCAGAACCGACAGGTTCCCCCGCGCAATGCGCCACCGCCACCTAGGCGAGACAACCAGGCGCCGCCTCCTCGGCAGGCCCCTCCGGCCCCTCGACAGGACCAGGCCCCCAGGGCTCCTTACCCGGAAAGAAAGTACCATACCTATTCGTTTAACGAAAATCATGTCCCTGGTTACTTCCGAAGTGCTCTAGAGCAAGGGATCGTGCGTCTGCCTGAGTGCAGGAGGCCGGCAGAGGCGTATCTCACTGATCACCCCAACTACTGCCCTTATCATCGGATCCTGGGGCACACCCTCAAGCGATGCTATGTGTTTAAAGACTGGCTTCAGGACCAGGTCAACAACAACATAGTCATGTTCGGCCCAGCGCCAGCGCAGGTGGCAGGCGTCTTTGCGGGATCAGAAATCGGCAGTGACAGCGAGGGTGAGTGGCAGCAGGTCCCTAGCCGCGGGTCCCAGAAATACGACAACTGGATGGCTCGAAAAACTGTCGTCCGTGCCCAGGGTATCATCCGGGCATGCCTGAAGCAGCCAGAACCTTCAGAAGAAACAGCCGGTGCCTCAGCATCGTCTTCACAGTCGACCTCTGCCCAAAAGGGCAAGCAGCGGCGACGCAAGAAGAAGCAACGTGCACCGCCAGTGCCGTCGTCATCCCGCACTCTTGGCGACTTTATGCCTCCCGAAATGGGAATTCCTCCCAGAATCCGCCCAGTGGTGGATGACTCTTCGAGCGACAGTCAAGGGTACGCTTCGGTTAACACCGTGGAGCTGGTAAAGCCCTATATGACCCCCGACGAGGGGGAACCCCAGGCAGACCGCCCCAATGTTTCCAGCCGACGTCAACGTCAGCGGAATCGCAATCGCGCCGGTCACCGAGGTATGTCAGCAGGCACTTGTGACCAAGTCGTGCACGCTACCGAGACCAGGCAGCAGGCTCAGCGCATATCTCAGCACGCACAGACCCATTCAGCACCCTCGGCTCTACCTCCACCGCCGTTCGTGTTACTGGATCAGGGAGAGCCGCCTCGTTCGTATCACAGTCAGTCTCGCCCGGCGACGGGCCAGCCTCCGCTGTCCGATCTTAGCCCGGAGACTGCTCTCCAGGCTTCTACTAGCAGGCAGCAGGATGTACCCAGTGCTAGCCGACCGCCAGTTCAACCGGCAGGACCCACTATGCCTCCAAATGCCGAAAACCCCCCTGTAAGCAGAGGTTCGCGTTTGGCACGCAAGTGTGATGTCCTAAAGCACCTAGCCGGCATTCCGGCGAGGCTTTCCATCCTTGAGGCCCTGCGCTTGTCATCCGAGATACGCGAGGCACTTGCCGAGGCCCTAAGGAGCCCCCTCCAGTTCGAGACGGAAGTGGCAGCCGCGGAGGCCTTCCATACCGAGACGATTGAAAACGCCGAATTTCAGGCGGTTATCTCGTTCTCTGGTGAATATGAAGACCCTCCTATACAGGGGCACACTCGCCCACTGTATATCACTGGCCACTTTAACGGTGTGGAAGTCCGTCGCTGCCTCGTTGACACGGGTTCTGGAATCAATCTAATTCCGACCCGGACGCTGCGAAAGCTGGGTTTGTCCGAAGGTGATTTGACTCCCTCTGACCTCAGGATTCAGGGGTACGACAGGACAGAGCAAACCCCGGTCGGCAAGATCCGCCTGAAGACCCAGTTCGGTGGCTTAATTGCCAGCACCGAGTTCATGGTTGTTTCTCAGGACACCGCCTACAACGCATTGATGGGTAGGCCATGGCTCCATCTGCATGCCGCGGTCCCCTCATCGTATCACCAGTGCCTTAAGTACTCTCTCAAAGGTCGAGTAGGCGTGCTCCAAGGAGACGCGCCCCCTTTCGCTTCTTGTGAGGCCCGCTATCTGGATGCGGGTTATTACAAAAGTAAGGACAAGCAGATCCTGGTCAGCGAGGATGAGCCCGCCCCAATCACAAGTGATCCCTGGGCGAGCATGGACGACGCCTACATCCTCCCGATCCACCGGTTGGAGGCCACGACCCCCGACATGGGACAATGTTTCGTTGTTTCGGGTACGCAAGGAAGGCATGTTCCCGCGTCCAAGCGACGGCGGAAAATCACCTCGTACTCCTACATCAACCAGGCTCGGGTCATCCCGGAATCTCCTACCCCTGTACGGTACTGGGACGTCAAGATCATGACAACGGCGGTGCGCCATACGTGTCTATTTCGCCGGGCTGGAATCAACCGACTCTGGCCGACACGTCGCCACTGCTTTGATATCATCAAGTGTGGCCCCTTAGGCCGAAGGCCGGACGGGATAGGGTCAAATGCATTCATTGCTATGGTCTCCACGACGAGTGAGTCTCCTGATGTGATGACCGCTGCTGCCCAAGCCGGCACCAGCTGCCCCCCAGGTTTTGAGAGCCCAGAAGTATCTTCCGTCGCAGGAAAACCCCCCACGGCTGGGGAGGAAGACTTGGAGGATGCTCCCCCGGCCTTTGAAGAAGGCGTCTCTACCACGGTCGATGAGCTGGTACAGGTGAACCTTGGTAGCGAGGCAGATCCAAGACCCACATTGATCAGTGTGGCCATGTCCCTCGAGGAGCGGCAGCAGTATGTAGACTTCCTCAAACAGCACCGCGATGTGTTTTCCTGGAGTTACGATGAGATGCCAGGGCTGGATCCCCAAGTGGCCGTCCACCGTCTGGGCCTCCCAGTAAAACATCGTGGGTTTAAGCAGCCTCCCAAGAAAAATGCACCCTTCCCATGGCGCTATGGTTGAGGCCGAAGTTGATAAGCTAATCAAGGCCAACTTCGTCAAAGAGGTCCAGTACCCCAAATGGCTCGCCAACATTGTGCCAATCAGGAAGAAGAATGGGCAGATTAGAGTCTGCATCGACTTCCGCGATCTCAATCGCCACTGCCCAAAGGATGACTTCCCACTCCCAGTGACGGAGCTGTTGATTGACGCCACGGCCGGGTTCCAATCCCTCTCTTTCATGGATGGGTATTCCGGGTATAACCAGATCCGGATGGCCCCCGAAGATGAGGAGTCCACTGCCTTCAGGGCTCCCCAGGGTACCTTTTGCTACCGGGTAATACCATTCGGTTTGAAAAATGCAGGTGCCACTTATCAGAGGGCCATGCATCGCATATTCAAACCGATCCTCGGGACATTGGTGGAGTGCTACGTGGATGACCTTGTAGTCAAATCATATCAGCGCCAGGACCATCTCAAAGACCTTGAGAAAGTGTTCGGTTTCCTCCGTTCCTGTCACCTGAAGATGAACCCACTAAAGTGCGCCTTCGGAGTCACCTCCGGGAAGTTTCTGGGCTTTGTTGTCAGATACCGAGGTATCGAGATCGACCCGGAGAAGATCAAGGCCATCAGCCAAATGCCTCCCCCGAGCAACATTCGGGAGCTTCGAGGCCTGCAAGTCCACTTAGCCTATATACGCTGATTCATTGCGAACCTGGCCGGCAAGTGTAAGCCCTTTTCTCGGCTCATGAAGAAAGGCGATGCCTACGAATGGGATGAAGAGTGTTGGATCGCCTTCGAGGAAATCAAGCAGTATCTGCTCCAACCTCCGGTCTTGATTCCACCCGTCTCTGGAAAGCCGCTGGTCCTTTACGTGACCGCCCTGGAAAGATCCCTCAGCGCGCTGCTCGCCCAGAAGAATAACGAGGGCACTGAGAACAGTCTCTACTATCTCAGTCGCATGCTTCTCTATACGGAGGTCAGATATTCCCTTATCGAAAAGAGCTGCCTTGCGCTCGTCTTCGCCGTGCAGAAGTTGCGACACCACCTGCAACACCACGAGGTGCAATTGATCTCTCGGGTGGATCCACTGAAGTACATCCTGAACCGCCCCATGCTGAATGGCCGGCTAGCACGGTGGGCGGTGATTCTCCAGCAGTTTGACATCAGGTTTGTGCCTCAGAAGGCCGTTAAGGGACAGGCGTTGGCATATTTTTTAGCTGCCCATCCAACCGCCGTGGATCAATCCCTGGACCTGGATTTCCCCGACAAGACGATCCTCTCCGTCGATCACGTTGTCCCGTGTTGGCAAATGCATTTCGACGGCGCCTCCCAGAGCCCCACCGGTAGAAGGCTCAATGACCCCAAGCTCAACAGAGTGGGTCTGGGTATTGTTTTCATTACCCCGGCGCAAGCCGTCCTGCCGTACTCCTTCCTGTTGTCAGAAGGTTGTACGAACAACGAGGCAGAGTACCAAGCTCTCATCACCGGCCTCGAGTTGGCCCTTGAGATCCATGTACCCCATCTACATGTGAAGGGAGATTCTGAGCTGGTAATCAAACAGGTTAATGGCGACTACGTCGTCAGGAATCCAGAGCTTGCACCGTTGCTGGAGTACACCCTCCTCCTAATGGCCCAGTTCTCTTCTCGGCCAGAGGTTACCCATGTCCCGCGATCGCAGAACGGCCAAGCGGACGCCCTAGCTGGCTTAGCCGCATCGCTCGCAGAACCCGAGCAGGATGATTTGGTCATACACGTGGCCCACCGGAGAGTCATTGCTCCCGTCACCCAAGAGGACCGTGATAGCCTGCGGGTAAGTAATCTCACCGCCGGAACCTCCGTATCGGGAGTCCCGGGTTCGTCAGACGCAGTGGTTGAAACGACCCCCGATTGGAGAGCACCTTTTGTCGAGTATCTCCAAAATGGTCAGCTCCCGGTCAACCGGGCCGAGCGCGAGAGAATCCGACGCCGCGCACTTCAATTTACCCTCCAGAGCGGCCCCAATCTTGAGCAGACCCTCTATAAACGGAGTTTTGATGGTGTCCTCCTCCGTTGCATCCAAGGAGTAGAGATACCTCAAGTTATGCAAGAGGTTCACGCCGGTTCCTGTGGCGCCCATCAAGCTGGGCTGAAGCTGTCCCATCAAATCCGGAGGCTAGGGTACTTCTGGCCCTCCATGATCCACGATTGTATTGGATACGCCAAGAGATGTCACGCGTGCCAAGTGCACGCCAACTTCTTTCATCGGCCGCCAGAACCCCTCCACCCCACCAAGTACTCTTGGCCATTTGCGGTATGGGGACTTGATGTAGTGGGACCGTATCCGCCGGCAACAGCCCGCCAGTGTAGGTTCATCCTGACTGCTACAGATTTCTTCTCCAAGTGGGCAGAAGCAGTTCCTCTCAAAGAGGTCAAGGCCCGTTCCGTCGTTGACTTTGTGAGCTCAAACATCATCCACCGGTTTGGAGTCCCTCACGCCGTCCTCACTGACAATGGCACCAACTTCCGAGCAGCTGAATTGAAGAAATTGTACGCTAAGTACGACATCTGGTCAAACCATACCTCCCGCTACCACGCACAGGCGAATGGACAGATCGAGGCGTTCAACAAGACCCTCTCTAACATTCTGCAGAAGATGGTTGGTCAGAACAAGAAGAGTTGGCCGGACAAGCTCCCCAACGCCCTCTGGGCTTACCAGACGACGACTCGCAACTCTACCCAGGTGACTCCATATTCCCTGGTGTATGGAGCTGAGGCCGTCCTACCCATTGAGATCCAGCTGTCGTCGCTACGCACGGCAGTTTATGATCACCAGACATCAGATGAGGTAGCCGAGATCCGTCTAGCTGAGTTAGAGGCACTGGACGAGAACCGGCTTCGTGCCCTGCACAATCTGGAAAGGCATCAGGACAAGATGGCAAGATCTTTTGACAAGAAGGTTCATCTCCGCTCTTTTCTACAGGGTGACCTGGTGCTGGCCCTGCGAGCGCCAATGATTCCCGGAAGAAAACCGCCCAAGTTAGAACCCAAATGGGAAGGGCCTTATATCATCAATAAGGTTTACCCCAATGGAGCATACTCCTTGGTGACCACAGATGGAGAGCGTGTAACCCCTCCCACCAATGCCAGATTCCTCAAGCGATACTTTGCCTAGGGAAAAAGTGGTCATGCATGACCCTAAACTGCGAGAGGGTCCTGCACGACATTAAACTGCATTGGTCCTACACGACATTAAACTGCATTGGTCCTGCACGACCCTAAACTGCGACTTGGTCCCGCATGACGTTAAACTGTATCTCCGTCCTCACTGCAAGACGTTAAACTGCAAGTCAGTCAGTTCTTCCTGACCGAGGCTCAGCCTCAGGCCCCTCAGCCTCTTTGGGCCCCTGGCCCTGTCTCCACCGAGGTCTGGCCCCAGGCCCCCTCGTTTCTCTCCGACTTACCCCCTTACGGGATCGTACGGTAAAGTGTAGGACTACGTTATCACGTTGGGATCATGTACCATGCCGCACACATCCCCGAACGAGAGGCCCCTCGTCCCGCATGACGTTAAACTGCATGTCAAGAACTACATACGGCTTGATTCCCATCTTCATGGGATACGTAGGAACGCTCGGACGCCTTGTCTTGAGCCCAGCCCCAAGCTTCTCTCTTCCACTATTCCCCCTGGGGATGGTCTCCTTGGAGGATCTTTGTGTAGCATGGCGTCGGCTTTCTTGGCCCCGCTCATGCAACCCCACTCACGCAAAGATTGTAAAGGTCGCACCATGCGCCCACTCCCGTTCTTCTACCCTCCCACGTCCTCACCGCATGACACTAAACCGCATGGCCTTCAAGAACTACGTATGGCTTGATTCTCATCCTTATGAGATACGTAGGAACGCCCGGAAATTTCGTCTGTCAGCCCAGCCCAAAAGCCAAAATTTTCCCCTCGGGTCAAGACATGGCGGGGTGCACACTTTTGCCCCGACCCACGTCGAGCAAGCCTCGACCCGGCTGCACATTCCCCCCTGGAGGTGTTTGCCCCTTTCGTGGATGGATTCACACCCAGAGGGGCCCCCAAGAACGGCCTGGATACAAAGCCCAAGGGCTCTCCTACCGATACGGGCCAACGCCCCCGAGGGTTTCTCAAGAAACAAATCGAAACAAGTCCCGCGTTGCGAATTTGGTCAGCGGTCGACGCTCATTTGTTTCCCCCATGCGGGTCACCATAGGAACGCTGTGTTTCGAATATGGTCAACAGTGATTCATTCTGCCCCATCCTGAGGTGACAAACTTCCCCCAGGTTGTGCTAGTGATCGGGCCCACAGCCCAGGATTCCTCACCCGGAGTGTACGGTGTGGTGTGGGACTACGTCCTCATTCACGTCAGGATCATGTACCGTGTCCTACGACTCCCCTTCCGAGGCTCAGCCTCAGGCCCCTTGGCCTCCTTGGGCCCCTGGCCCTCCGTCCTCATGTAAGACGTTAAACTACAAACCGGTCAGGCCTCCCTGACCGAGCCTCAGGCCCCTTGGCCTCCTTGGGCCCCTGGCCCCCCGTCCTCATGTATGACGTTAAACTACAAACCAGTCAGTCCTTCCTGACCGAGGCTCAGCCCCAGGCCCCTCGGCCTTTCCAGGCCGCGGCCCAGGACCTATCTTATAGGGATGTACGGTATGGCGTAAGGCTATGTCCTCATTCACGTCGGTTTTTCGCCATACTGTACACCTTGATTAGGGGTATGTTATTCCCCTCCTCGTCTGGTATGACGTTAAACTACATTTCAAGAACTACGTGTGGCTTGATTCCCATCCTGATGGGATACGTAGGACCACCTGGATGTCCAAGATCCGGGTCCAGCCCCATCTCTCGTGAATCCTCATCCCATCTTGGCCCCTTGGCCTATCCTTCCTCCATGAGGGGATCATATGGTGCGGTTTGGGATTATGTCCTCATTCACGACGGTCTCGTGATGACCACGCCATGCTCCCCCCCCCCCCTGCTGAGTTGTTTCTTCGATCCCTCTTTTTTGGAGGTTCTCCAATGTGCTTAAGAGTACTCTGGTTCATTACCTGGAATGCCAAGCTTTACTCGGACACGTCCGCACCCGCTTTCCAGGCTTTGCGTATCCCCGCATCAGGGCTTTCACCATCTTTCACACCCGGAGGGACCCCCAAGAACGGCCTGGATACAAAGCCCAAGGGCTCTCCTACCGATACGGGCCAACGCCCCCAGGGTTTCGGACGACAAATTGATAAAATCCCGCGTTGCGAATATGGTCAGCGGTCGATGCTCGTTTGTTGTTCCCACCTCAGGCTAACGCGATACAGACGCTGTGTTTCCTTCATGGATAACAGTTTTCCTCTGTCGCCACGCCAACCCGTTAAGCCCAAATGCCGGGTACACAATTCACACCCTTCATCACTTCATCGTGTCCAAGTAGAGTCTCGGGATTCTTGGTACTTTTCCCCCGTGCACGTCCGCGCATTGGGAGAACAAGCTACATCAAAGGTGTCCTTCGAAACTCTCTGCTGACTCCCCTTTAATGGATTCCCCAAGTATTGCAATGAGGATCCCCCCTTGTTTCCCACACCGAGTTTATCTCACGTGGGCTTAGGGATTGGGTTGACCTCTGTGCTTACTCGGGAGTTGTCACCACCCACGGTCCGAGCTCTAAGACCATAAACTAAGACTCTCATCTGGAACTACGTTCAAGACCCCTTGCCTCCGAACCCAGCTTGAGTTCAGCGAATTTACCTCTTTAATCCTGCCTTTAGGACCCTGGTCACAGGACTGCGTGGCGCAGTGTAGGATTACGTCCTCATTCACGTCGGGTACGCAATAGCTGCACCACGCACGCCCCCATTCTGAGGTTCAGTCCTCCTATCCCCTGTCCTGCATGACATTAAAAGGCACCCTTCAGAACTACGTGTGGCTTGACTCCCATCCTGATGGGATACGTAGGACCACCTGGATGTCCGAGATTCGGGTCCAGCCCCACCTCTGGGACATATCCTGATCTCCCAGTCACCTAGGCCACTTGGTCCATCCCTCTCTAGCGGGGGGTGTGTAGGCATGATACAAGGTTGTGGGCATCATGCCCCCCTTCCCCTGGGAATCTGCCATCTCTCGATCACCCTCAAGGTTGAGTCCCTTGGCTCCCTACAGCGGTTCACCCATGTTTTAAGAGCACTCTAGTCTAGCACCAAGAGTGTCAGATTCAACTTGATCAAGTTCCTTCCACTTTTCAAGCTTCGTGTTCCCCTCTATTCGGACTTCCATCATCTTTCACAACCAGAGGGACCCCCAAGAACGGCCTGGATACTACGCCCAAGGGCTCTCCTACCGATACGGGCCAATGCCCTCCAGGGTTACGGACGACAAATCGATAAAATCCCGTGTTGCGAATATGGTCAGCGGTCGATGCTCGTTTTGTTAGTCCTCATTTCAGGCTAACGCGACAGGATGCTGTGTTGCGAACATGGTCAGCAGTAATCCCCTGTCGTCACGCCAGCCCCTTCAGTCCTTGAATGTTGGTTGCATGATTCACATCATTTTCCACCCCATCATGTCCGGGTGGAATCTCGACACTTTTGGCGCTATCCCTCAGTGCACCTTTGCATGCTAGGGGGACAAAGCTGCAATCTGGCGCCCTTTGGGGCTCCCATGGTCCGAGCTCTAAGAACATAAACTAAGATCCATTCGGGACTACGTTTAACTTGATTCCCATCCTCATGGGATACGTAGGACCGCCCAGACGCCCTGTCTCCGGGTACAACCCATTCAGGAAGCCAGTCTCTCTCCCTGTTTCACCTCTGTATAGGCCCCTCGGCCTAAGGTTTCCCCCTCCAAACGGCGTACAATCTGATGTGGGATCATGTCTCCGTCAATTGTGTTTTATAACACTGCGCACATTTCCCGCCTAGCATCGTCTCTGCTACGTCTGCGCTGCATGACGATGAAATGCATGCTTCGTCCTATCATACGACCCTAAACAGTGACATTATCGTCCTGGCCGCACGACGAAAAACGGCACCGCATTGTGGTGACCTCGCTGTAGAGGACATCACGTTGGGTACTGGCCACGCGCCATGCCATTTGTCAACGCCCATCACGGCTTGATTCTTGTGGCGACATCACGACCTACAGTTCTAGGCCTTTCGCTTCACAAAAAAAAAACCATTCACCTCAAAGAACAAACAAGATACATCAAATTCCGCTTCTTTTAGTGCAAGGGCCACGTCCGCACTTCCCCTTTTCCCTGGAACTGGTACCTTACCCTTCCACCTTCCAGAACTACGTATGGCTTGATTCTCATCCTCATGAGATACGTAGGAGCGCCCGGGTACTCCCCCGCGGGCCCAGCCTAACCCTGGTGTTCGGTCCCTCGACTCGATCTCATTCACGTCAGGTTGTGATGTCATGCATCCCCTGATCCCTTTTTCCAATCCATGGTCCGAATTCTATGACCATAAACTAAGATTTCCCCAAGGGAAAGGAATCTGCTCCCTCTCTCTAATACGTTTCGTTGACGTATTCAGATGTGTTTTGACAAAAAGCCCGAAGCATGGGATTTTCACAGGGACATTCCCCTCATGACCAAGCTTCGTGAGCTCACTATTTGGATCCCCATCCTCTTCCACATCCAAAAGGACTCTCGGACAACGTGGATACTAAGCTTAAGGGATCTCCATGAATGTTGGACCTAAGGGCCCTACAATCGTTTCGGGCCAACGTCCCTGCGGATATTTGACAACATTTGTGACACGGTCCCGTGTTTCGAACATGGTCAACGGTCGACCCTCATTTGTTTGTCCTCATTTCAGGCTAACGCGATAGGATGTTGTGTTGCAAATATGGTCAGCAGTAGTCCTTCATCGCCACGCCGTCACCATCGTGATCCGAATCTCGAGCGTCATGATTCACACATTTCCACTCCCTCATGTTCAAGTGCAACTCCACCATACTCGGCTCTTTCTCTTCGCGCATCTAGGTGCGCTGAATGATCGTGTTAGTGTCATTGGGCCGGTAGTCACCGAGCATCCCTTTGCCCCAACCTGCCCCTCTCGGCGTCGGGAAATTCCCACCACTACTACTTGTTTCCCACACTGAGCATGACTCACGTGGGCTTAGTAGTTTTGGCCGGATGTGTACCAACATGGTTAGGCTGCTCCTCGTCCAGTACGACGTTAAACTGCACTTCCAGAACTACGTGCGGCTTGATTCCCATCATCACGTGGGATACGTAGAGACGCCCAGGCATTTCGCCTAGGGTTCAGCCCCAAGAATCACAAAATCTTGTTCCTCCCCATTTCCAGCCCTCTGGCCTGACCCCTCGGGGAGAACTATGTAGCTACAATTTTACCCTGAACAAGTTCAGGATGCCCCAAGATCCCATTGGGAAGTGATAGATCCCCTCGCCAGAGAGGCCCTGTCCCAAAAAGGAATGATCCGTGATCAGGTCGATGCGCCCATCTGGCGTACTCCCTCCACGGTGGTGCAACTACCGAGGTGTTGGATCCTGTTTGAACAAACCACCACTCCATGTTCCACGCTTTGCGTGTCCCTTATTCGGACTCTCGTCCTCTTTCATGTCTGAAGGAACCCCCTAACGGCCTGGTCTTGTGCCGCATCGGCTCACCTACCGTCCTGGGCCAACATTCCGGAAGACTGGTCATGTCTGGAAGGACCCCCTAACAGTATGGATGTCTGACATATGGTCCACCAACTGTCCTGGGCCAACGCCCTGAAAGATTGATCGACAACAAATTGATAAAATCCCACGTTGCGAATATGGTCAGCGGTCGATGCTCATTTGTTGTCCCCATTTCAGGCTAATGCAGTAAGGATACCGTTTGTCTGCCACGCGCCCCTGGTGTTGCCCCGATCGTGCATAAGAGCACATTAGAGAAACGGTAATTCGGCTATCCTGGAAGTTCCTCCTCCGATCAAGACTTCCCCATATTTCGGGAATCTGGACTGGTTTGAGGGAATTGTCGTCAAACGTCCCGCAAACATTGCACGGATGCAACAAGGAAATTCAACAGTGGAAATCGTGCGTGCTACGGAACTCGAAACAAAGGAGAAAGAAAGAGTTGGAGCACAAAAGTGTTAATAAAAGTTTCTTTCGAGTTCACTACAATACTCGGGGGTTGACTTCCCCCATGGACGGGTTGACTCCGTCAAAAGAGCGTTGCAGCTCCGCCACCTGTTGACTTGCGGCGTCCAGAGCCTGTTGCCACTGATTTAACTCCCGCTCCTCTTCAGCAGCGGCGGGGCGTAATCCATCAACCCTGGCCCGGGCCCTTTCCACCTCGGCCTCGACGACAACCATCCTCCCAGAGGTCTGCTCCATATGCTCTTCAGCCACTGCCAGCTGGGCCTTCAATCGTAATACCAGCTCAGACTGTGCATAGAGAGTGGCTGAAAGCTCGTTGGCCCGGATATGCATCTGTTGGACCTCACCTTCAGCCTCCTGGAGTTTCCTGATGCTGGTCGCCTTCCTCCGCTTCCATCCCATGCTCAGCCCACGATCATGCTCCCGGATTTTCTCAGCCATGAGGTCTCGGATGAGCGCGTGAGGGCGTTGGGCATCCACTCCCCCGGCACACAGTTCGCGCAACCGCGAGCGGAGCCTATCCATTTCGGCCAGCCATTGCGCTTGGGGAGTGTCCCTAATAAAGCGCGTGATCAGCTTCCACGACCGGCGGCGGACTATGCTATTGTCTTCCTCATCAGAGGCTGTTTCGTCCCAATCCGCGCGGTCGGCAGGCTCGTACGCAGGATATGCCTGCAGGAATTCCTTAGCAGGATCCGCATCTGGTGTTGAGTCTGGTACGACACCTGACGCCGGCGCAGGCACGACAGGACTAGGACTGACCGGTTGATCCTCTTCCTCGGAGTCCACCTCGATGACTTCAGGTATGACCCTGCTGGTGGTCCCGCCAGTGATGGTGTGCGCCGCAGCTGGAGGAGGTGAAGGGACTATCGTCACCATCACCGGCATGCCCCTGGGAGGGACGCCACCAGACATCCCAACCAGCCTCGCTGCAGCGGCCCACGCCAGTCGGAGAACTGTATGACAGAAAGAGACATAAACGTTAGTCGACATGGCCCACGTGTGGCAACGAAGAGACCGGTGGAGGAGACTTACGAAGATCGACTTCCAAGCGCTGCTCCTGGGCCGGTACTGATGGGACTCCGAGACGAGTCCCCCCGTATACTGTTGGAAGGTCTGGAGATTTCAGAGGAGCCACCTCAGACCCCCTGGTCCCACCAGACGCAGAACTGGACGCAGCCATAGGCGCGGGTTCTGAAGGTCCCGCATCGTCACCCGCCAAGGAGCGAGAACGAGGCCTATGAACAAGTTCCTCCTGCATGACCCAAACATTGGTGAGAAGTCCGTAGGGATTCAAGAACAGATCGTAAGAAGAGAAGTTCGGAATATTACCTCGAGAGCCTCCGCGAAGTCGTCGGATTCTGAGCTTCGGTCTCCGACCTTGCCCTCCTCCAGCGGGTCCCCCCCTCCAGCCTCATCCTCCCGAGAAGAATCCCCTGATTCCTCCGGCAAGGGGAAGCGCTCCCTCAGATCGGCAGCCGATAGCTATGGAGGGACCGTCTGATTCAACATTACCCTCACCCGGTCTGTCATTGGGCGAGGGACACCACTGGAGTGGATGTAATCCTCCAGCTCGTTCAAGTATTGCTCCGCCTCCGCCGGAGACACCATGAATCCAGCCCGGACTGGGCCTATGCCCGGCAGTCTCATCCCGAGGGGATTCAGGTGGGCCCACATCTCAGATGGGCTGAGGAATTGCCGGTTGACATCCCAGATGTCCCAAGCTTCCGGAAAGACAGCATCTTCTGCCATGTCAATGTGACGCAGCCGCTTCCCCGGAGCCTGAGCGGATATCCGACGGAATCCCCTCGGTGGCCGCCCCTCCGGATGACCCTGATCTCCCGGAACCACCGGATCCGCCGCTACTGCCATGCCCTCCGACCCCGACCTCGAGATAAAGGGGGCCCACCGTCACCAACCCGGATCGTTGGCTGCTTCAGCATCTCCCCGGGATAAGCGGCCTCCCAGCTGATGGCGTACTCCTTCACTAAGCCGAAGGCGGCGGTGGGTGGAGGCAATGTGATCTGCATCTTTCCATCCTCACGTGTGAACATGAGCCACAGCTGCCTCATCACACACGGGTGCTCCTCGTGACGCACCTCCCAGTATACCTGCGGGGTCAGCCGCTGGAGGCACCAGAACTGCCTCGCAAAACGGTGTGGGGTGTACGGTTCACAGATCGGCTCACGATCTATCCGAGCCACCAAAACTCCACCTCGGAAGGCCAGGAGGTAAGCCCGATGCTCTTCCGTTCCCCGTCCATCATCAGTAAGCCTCCCCGTCGGCAGTGGAAAGGGATGAAAGTTGAACTCGTCCGCCCTCCACACCCTATTCAGCACCATCGGAACGGCCAGTTTGAATGGGAAGCTCCCAACTGCGTTCAGAATGGAAGGGAGAAAGTCTGATCTTGGTGGCAAAATGGGGTTTGGATACTCGTAAATCCCCCTAATATGCGCCGCGATCCACCCATACAGGAGGTGGAAGGGCCCGCATATTCTTGGCGGCTTCTTGCCCTCGCTAATGCGCCGCAGCATTCTGTATAGTTTGGCGAGCATCGGGATCCCCAGGTTGATCCGCTGCCCCATGGCCAGCATCGATGCCATGATGAACGAGCTGGGCCGTACCCCCATGCTTGTATCTCTCACCGGTAGGATCCACCCACAGATGAGAGCCGCGATGAACGCCGCCAGCCTGACTATTGGCTGTTGTTCGGTGCTGACGCTGAAACCCCAAGTCTTCCATTGGCTGTCCTCCAAAACCCGCCAATACGAGTGCCCCTTACCCCGCTGGGCTGCCCTCGGACAAGTTCGAGGCCTTGGAGGGAACTCTCGATTCTCTGGAAAGTTCAGGAAACACTTGAACCACCTCTTGAAGTGGGCGTCCCTCACGGCCTCCTTGTCCTCTCCAGGGACAAGCGCCATCAGCGCTGACGCCAGCCGTGGAATTTGCTCAGCATCTCCCCACACGCTGACAACAGGGAGGAACTCGTCATACATGGCCCCCAAGATCGGGACCCCGGAAATCTGGTGGACATCCCATAGGCTGATGCCCACCTCCCCGTGATGCAGGTGAAAAGTGTTGGTCCTGGACGACCATCTACTCAGCAGTTCCGGCATCAGCTGCTTTGGCTGGTAAATGTGGAACTGGGAGGCCCATGCTGCCTCATACAATCCCACTCTCCTCAGCTCGGCCTCGAACTCCTCGCACGAGGCGCCTACCCAATAGGCCCAGGCCCAGTCGTCGGTAAAATTGCCGCCCTGGCGCAGGTCCCACTCATCGGACCATCCCTTCTTCGGATCCTGCAGAGTCGCCTTCAGCATAGTACGGTAGAGAGGAGGGGACGTCTCCGGTTGCAGTGGCCTCCCGTCAATGTCATTTACATGATTGTAGAGGCAATCAGTGGTAACTGGTGTGAAATCCTCCCGTGCATGACCATCGGCCGCCCTGAACCATTGGTGCTGGCATGGTGTGCTCCTGAACCAGCTTGCTGGTTCATCCCTTCTTGCCTCAGGGATGAAGACGTCATCCCTCAGCCCGAAGCCGTACAACGGCAGTTTCTTGCACTGCAGGTAATCCTTCTGACCTTCCGACAGCAGGTCTGTCAAGGAAGTATGGTCCGAGTGGCTCCGAATCATATCCCCCAAACCCGGACGGTTGACCATCTCATCTTGACGAGCAGCGTCCGCAAGGACCCCCAAGGTAGCTTCTTGATGGGCCATTTTGACTTTGGCCCTCAGAAAAGAATTATTTCTGACGGATCGCGAATCTCGGCCGCGAAGCTCGACCGCGAAGTCGGAACGCGAAGATCGGTCACGAGACCAAGCCGCGAAGTCTGGCCAAGGCAGACAGAGGTTCACTTAGCGCGGACGCGGAATCGGAGACTCGCGGTTCGCCGCGAAGCTCGATTCACGGAGTGCTGTCGCGGAGTACGCGGAGCGTCGCGAAATCGAGAGCACAAAAGGACAAGGAAGGAGCGTAAAGACAAAAGAACGCGGACCCCCTATTTATAGGCGACGACCCCAGAGCATCGCGGCACGCCTCACCCGCGCGAAGCATCGCGGCGCGTCCGGACCCGCGGCCCCGGCGAGCAGCGCGGGTCCCCCTTCGCGATGACACCTCGCGAACCACCGACAGTTTTTGGCGATTGTCCCTCAGACTTCGACCCTTCGCCCTCCGCGGCTCCAAGTCTGAGGGGGGGCAATTGTTGGCGCCAAAAATGTGGCCCGAAAGGAAGGAACGAAAAAGACAGCCGGCGCGCTGCCTCGCGAAGCACAGCCGCGAAGCACAGCCGCGAAGCCCCGCCGCGAAGCGTCCCAACCTTGGCGGCCCCGCGAAGCTCCGGAGGCGGTAATCCTCCGCGAACCGGTTTGACGTTCGCGAGCCGCCGTGAAGCTCCGGAGGCGGTAATCCTCCGCGAACCCGTTTGACGTTCGCGAGCCGCCGCGAAGCCCCGAAGGCGGCGCGCGAGCCCTGCTTCGCGGCGCCCCTTCCCTATAAATACTCGACTCCCCCTGAGTCCCCGGGGACGGACAATCTGACCTTTCGGCTTCTCCTCTCCCGAATCGCGAAGCAAGCTTTTCCCCGGGAATCATGAGCTCCGCGAGGTATTTCTACTTCGCGAGAAGACTCTGATTTGTTTCGTTCTGAGCCCCTCTTCCGAGAGGGATGCCCTTCGCGAAGCCCAAGGGCGTTCGCAAAGGAAGGGGATTCCCAAGGGAACCCGGGCAGCCGCGGAGCACTCGTGCTTCGCGAAACACCCAACCCATGCTAGTAATCCCTATGCCAAGGCAGGATAACTATGTATCGCGAAGTACATTGGTTGGCAGGACCCTGCTTCGCGAACCACTCCTTCTTCGCGAGGCAGTGCTCCGCGAACACTGTTCCACTTCGCGAAGCACCACCCACTCCCACCTATGCCCCATGCTAAGGCCAAGGCACCTCACTTCGCAAAGCACACTCCTCTGCTTAGCGATTCCTCTTTCCGTGCGACCCTCCAGGTTTGCACGATGTGATTTTAAAGTCCCATGGACAACACCTCCCGTAGCGTTGCTTCGCCCAATGCTTCTTCGCATAGGCACGCTAACGGCTATTGCTTCTTCGCATAGCCATGATAACGTGGACCCCTCGATGGTTCCTCCCTCGACCCCCCTTTACCATGGCCTTACCGACACCTTCCCTTCCCCAAGGACCAGAGGGTACCGGTTATGTAAGCCCTAGGGGTGTGGAGTGAACCCACCTCGTCCGAGCTGCAGGACGTCAAACTGTCAAGCACCACGTCCTCAACACATGACGTTAAACTGTGACCCAACCTCGTCTCCCTCACGAAGGGTCCCCCCAGCTCGAACATTCATTACACCACTCGTCTCCACGGGAATGGAACTCTTCCGCACATGGAATGAGATCCTCCTTGTCGGAGTGGTGTATGTTCGCAGGGGAAGGGTCGCCCCAGAGCGTAAATCCCTAACCTTTGGTATGGATGATCGCACCCGTGCATCTCGGTACTTCCCCACTACCAAGGTCAGTGGAGGATGTGATAGGGAACGAGGCACCTCCCATTGTCGGACCAAGGTCCATCTTTCCCGCGCTTTGTCGCGCCATGGGCCTCCATCCTGGAGTAAGTCCCGACACCATGGGCCGCCCAATGCGTAAGCCCCTTTTCGCTTCTCACGGACGCACCCTTCGCGACGTGATCGTCAGGTCCTTGCAACCTCTTGTTTCTCACACCGAGCATGACTCACGTGGGATTAGAGTGAGCACCGACCCTGACAAACCATCCGAACTACGGGGACTTTGATCCGTGTCAAGGCATGGTACGTAGGAAGCCTCCACGAGGTTCAAGCCCACCAACAGTGGACCAAGGTCCACTTTCACGTCGTGTTCTACCTACGTCCAGCATGACGTTAAACTACACTCTGGTCCAGTGGTAAGCCATTGCGAACCAACCCACCCGAACTACGAGGTCTTTGATCCGTGTCAAGGCATGGTACGTAGGAAACCTCCACGAGGTTCAAACCCACCAATAGTGGACCAAGGTCTGCTTTCACGTCGGTTTACCGGAGAAACCCATCTGAACTACGAGGTCTTTGATCCATGTCAAGGCATGGTACGTAGGAAGCCTCCACGAGGTTCAAGCCCACCCGTCGCTCTTTCACGTCGGGTCCCATTCCAGTCCAGCGGTAAGCCGTTGTGACCTCTTGAACTACGAAGTCTTTGATCCATGTCAAGGCATGGTACGTAGGAAGCCTCCACGAGGTTCAAGATCACCCGTCGTTTATTCACGTCAGGGTTCACTATCGTCCCGCATGACGTTAAACTGTATTCTCCGAACTACGAGGTCTTTGATCCGTGTCAAGGCATGGTACGTAGGAAGCCTCTACGAGGTTCAAGCCCACCACCCATTGGACCAAGGTCCACTTTCACGTCGGCTCACCGACACACTCACCCGTCATTTCACGTCGGGTCCCATCCTGGTCCAGTGGTAAGCCATTGCGATCATCACCTCCTGAACTACGAGGTATTTGATCCGTGTTAAGGCATGGTACGTAGGAAGCCTCCACGAGGTTCAAGCCCACCCATCACCCAATTCACGTCGGTTTACCGGCACCATCCCGAACTACGCGGACTTTGATTCCCTGCCACGGGGATACGTAGGAAGCCTCTTCAAGGCTCAAGCCCAACTTCGTTGTCGCCCCCCTGCGATGGTCCCATTTCCTTCTCAACCGTCTCCGCAAGACGTTAAACTTGCGACCTACCTCGTGATAAACATTAGATGCCTGAGGAAAACCTCGGATGGAACGCCTTTGGCGTAACCGTCTCCGCAAGACGTTAAACTCGCGGCATACCCTGTGTTGAACATGGGAAGCTGAGGAAAACCTCAGATACATGTCTATGACATGTAATTCCCCGCGCTCGATGTGGGATGCCTCGGGCTTCCACGCCCTCGAGAAGCCTTGTGATCGAGGATAACAGACAGACATGCCAGGTACCCCAGTATCCAGACACGCTACTGATGCCTCAAACGTGATTACTCCCCTGACCGAAGGTTGCTGCCCTGACTGGACCCTTTGGAATGTCCCGACAGAAGAAGTGTAATTAACCGGCGTCCATGGAAACATGGAGCTGGGAAGAGTTTCATGAACTACGTATTAAATCTATAAGGGAGACCCGGAATAGGTGACGAGCTCTGAGGAGGAATCCACAGGAGGAAGAACCGACATCCCATCATCCCGTTTCGATCAAGGAGCAGACGTCCCTGAATAAGGAACGAATGTCGCCCGCCTTTGGAAAGCGGGAATGCGGGGCAACAAAGCCGCGCGTCCCCCTCCCCCGCGGACGGATGCGCGCGCGCCCCGGCGAAAGCGTCGGAAACAATAATGTTATTTATTTAAACCATTTATTAATGAGGTAAATACTGCATCATTATTGTGTAATAAATAATTTAAATTATATGATGTCTAAAAATTATAAAAAAAAATACCAACATGTAGGAAATCTATATATATTTCCAATTAATATTTATAGTCGAATAGATAATTTATATATACCCTTATAAAAATTAATTACTAAAGAATTTTTGTCAATTCCAATTTTGTCTTTACATTAAATTAATTAATCTAATCTGTCATTGTCATTCATAAGTGGCTCCATGGGGTCCCAAAATCTATCCAAGGATGCCCATGGTCAGCCATTACTCATCCAATAAGGTTTGGACAAGTGTTAAAGTAATTTTTAATTATTATAATTTTCTTTTAACCTTGAATTACCTTATTTACTTTTAACCGTGGTAAATAAAAGTAAAAAGTTACTATTCACCAAAAATTATTTTTATCTAATTGAATTACATTTTACTCCTTGATATTAAGCGTGTCTCTCGGATTTTCAAAATTCAACTCACTAAAGAGGTAAAATTGGGTTTTATGAACAATGGCGAAAGCTCCTAGGAGTTGGGTAAAAGACGGTGAAAAGTTCAATACAATTATTTATAAATCTAACATTATTATAAAATGATTCTAATGAATTTCATTGAAATTATATAATTATTATGTATCTATTTTGACCTAAAATAAATTTAAATAAAATAAATATTATTTAAATAAAAAGTTGGTTTTAACCAAAAACTCAGTGTTTTCACTATTCATCAAAAATTGAAGTTTTTTCCAAAAAATACCAAAAATTCAGCCTAAGCTATATTTGATATTCTGAATTCAAAAATGATGTCTATTTTTTCAAATTCAAATCATATAAGTGAAATTAATTAATTTTAAATTTAATTCCTGTTATCAAAATAAATATTGTGTTTTTAAGAAACAATAACTATCCAAAGATCATCACTTGTTTATGTCCAATTTCAAAGTGAAATTAATTCCAATGACCAAAATTGGATTAAATGGTAAAAATATATTCTAGTTACACTTTAAAACCAATTAAAGAGATAATCTAGCCATATAAATTATTGTGAAGAAAAAAGTAGTTTTTAATTATAATATAGCGTGTTTTTACTATTCATCAAAATATGAAAGTTACCAGAATAATATGATAATTTTATCCAAAGTAAATTTTTATATCCTGTTTCAAATGAAGAATTTTATTTTTTCAAATTTAACTTATAAACATGTCAAAAACTTGATTTATATTTTGTGTGCCATCAAAAAGTAGTAAAACTGCATTTTTTTAAAATACTTCTTTTATCTGGAAAACTGATTTTGTTTTCATACCTTATTCTAGAAAATGTGTAAGATGATTTATAATGTTATAAAATTTAAAATTTAGTTAATACTATTCATAATGGGTAGTTCATAATATTATGATAATATATCGTTGTTTACTGAAACTTGGTATTGCGTACTACCCACACTATCAGGGAAGGTCGTGATTGCGTGGAACTCAAGCCAAGCTAGTTTTGTGTGCGGTGAAAGATTCCTTTGCGTATAACATAATACATAAAAAAATATACTTCTCATAAAATATCAGTGTGTTACATTCTACCCCCCTTAAAATTAATTTCACCCTCGAAATTTGTCACTTCGTAACAAACAGATGGGGATACCTCTCCCTCATCATATCCTCAAGCTCCCATGTAGCTTCTTCTAATTGGTTTTTCCTCCATCAAACTTTTACCAGGCGAGTGGTCTTGTTCCATAGAAATTTTTCGCTACGATTTATAATCTTTATCGGTTGTTCTTCATAAGAAAGATCTTGATCCAGTGGTACAACTTCTGAGCTTAGTACATGTGAAGGATCAGGTATGTAATTTCTCAGGAGAGATACATGGAACACCTCATGAACTTGAGAGAGATTCGGTGGAAGTGCCAATCAATAAGCTACCTTCCCAACATGATCCATTATTTCAAAAAGACCGATATACCTAGGGCTCAGCTTTCCATTCTTCTGAAATCTCATTACTCTCTTCCAAGGAGATATTCGTAAGAACACTTTATCACCCACTTCAAACTCTAGGTCTTTTCTTCAGTTGTCGGCATAACTTTTTTGTTGACTCCGAGCTGCTCTTATATGTTGTTGAATAGATTGGACTTTTTCTACAATCTCATCAACAAGATCAGGTCCTAATAGATTTCATTCCCCAACTTCATCCCAGCAAGTTGGAGTTCTAAATTTCATTCCATAGAGAGATTCATAAGGATCCATCTGAATATTTGAGTGAAATCTATTATTATAGAAAAATTACACCAAAGGTATGTGTTGATCCCAACCACCTTTGAAATCCATAGAGAAAGCTCTTAACATGTCTTCTAGAGTTTGAATTGTCCTCTCAGACTGATTGTCTGTTTGAGGATGATAAGCAGTGCTAAAACTCAACTCTGTATCTACAGTATGATGAAGACTTCGCCAGAACATCAAGGTAAACCTTGGATCCCGATCAGATATAATGGAAAGTGGTACTCCATGAAATCTTACCACTTCCTTTACATATATCCTGGCAAGCTGGTCCAGAGATAAATCTTCCCTAATTGCAATGAAGTGTGCTGACTTCGTAAGACGATCAACTATCCCAGATAACATTATTGCTTTTGGATGTTTTAGGAAGTCTAGTGACAATGCCCATAGTGATGTTTTCCCATTTCCATTCTGGTATGGGTAATGGTTGTAACATCCCTTTAGACTTATGTATCTCAGCTTTAACTTGCTGAAAAACCAAGCATCGAGAGACATATTCAGCCATATCTCTTTTCAGGACATCCCACTAGAAGTACTCATTCAAGTCCCTATACATATTCGTGCTTCCAGGATGAATAGAGAATGAAGAACTATGAGCTTCATCCAACAACACCTTATTTAATTCAGGGATTGGAGGAACACAAACCCGATTCCTGAACCTTATTATCCGATCACAATCAAGCTTGAATTCAGGAACATTTCTCACCTTCTTTTATAACTCTACATCTTCTTTTTGTGCCTCTTTAATCTTCACATGTATAGATGGTTGAACATTAATTTTAGAAAGATAAGATTTATCCCCTTACATTATAATTCCAAGATCTATCCTTTGTAAATCCATAAATATCGGATCTTTTGTGATCCTCATCATGGATAAGCTAGCTTGGTCTTGTCGACTTAATGCATCTGCCACCTTGTTTGCTTTCCCAGGGTGGTAATGAATTGAGCAGTCGTAATCCTTAATCATCTCCAACCATCTTTTTTGGTGCATATTCATCTCCTTTTGTGTAAAAATATACTTTAAACTTTTGTGATCAGTACAAATATCACACCTTTTACCATAAAGATAATTCTTCCAAATCATTAATGAAAAGATTACCACATATAACTCCAAATCATGAGTTGGGTGATTTTGCTCATGAATTTTCAACTTTCGTGAGCCATAATCTATCACCATATCGTTTTTGAAGAGAACACACCCCAATCCCTTCTTGGATGTGTCACTATAGATCACAAACCTTTCTCCACTACAAGACAGTGTGAGCACAGGTGCACTGAATAACAATCTTTTCAATTCCTTGAAACCTTCTTCACACTCCTCCGTCCACACGAACATTACTCCTTTTCAAGTCAACCTGGTGATTGGATTAGGTAATCATGAAAAATCATTCACATAATGACGATAATATCCAGCCAAACCATGAATACTTCAGATCGCAGTTATTGTTGTTGGTCTCGACCATCTTTTAATAACCTTGGTTTTTGCTAGATCCATAGATATCCATTCTTTTGAGATTATGTGACCAAAAAATGAAACTTTTTTAAGACAAAATTCACACTTGGTAAATTTGGCATAAAGCTTCTCCTTTCACAGGGCCTTCAATAAAATTATCAAGCGATCGTTATGTTCTTCCTTTCTCTTTGAATAGATAAGAATATCATCTATAAAGACTACCAAAAACTGATCAAGATAGTCTCTAAAAACTCTATTAATCAGATCCATGAAGATAGTAGGGGAATTAGTAAGACCAAATGGCATCACTATAAATTCATAGTGTCCATACCTTGTACGGAATGCATTCATTCATATAAACTCTCTTTTGACACTTAATTGATGATACCCTGAATGAAGATCAATCTTGGAAAAGTATTGAGCTCTGAGTAATTGGTCAGATAAGTCATCAATGCATGGGAGAGGATATTTTTTCTTGATCGTGATCTTGTTAAGTTATCGATAATCAATGCAGAGTCTCACTGATCTATCTTTCTTCTTAACAAACTGAATAGGTGCTCCCCAAGGTGACACACTAGGGCGTATGAATCCTTTATCAATATTCTCTTGGAGTTTCTTCTTCAATTCATGAAACTCAATTGGGGCTATTCTATAAGGTGTCTTTGAAATTGGCAAAGCACCCAGTATGAGTTCTATTGAAAACTCAACTTCACGATTTGGTGGAAGACCGGAAAATTCCTCCGGAAAACATCATCAAACTACCTTAAAATGGTCATATTCTTAATCGGGAGTTTATCGCCAACCATTTGAGATAAATAACCTTTAGTTATTGGAATCAAGACCCATAATATGGAAGAAATTTCTTCTGGACGGTTATATTCATCCTTGCATCGATAGATGATCATAGATTGATCTGGAATATTAAATGTGATTTCCCTTCTTTGGAAATTGATATGAGCTCCATATAAAGAAAGCCAATCCATGCCAAGAATCACATCAAATTCCACTATAGTAAGGATCACAAGGTTTGCAGGAAGCACTTTCCCACAAACTTCAACCGGAGAAGAGTTATAAACTTTTGATGCGACCGTTGTGCCATTACGAGTTGTCACAGCTAACTCAACATCTAACTGTGGAGGTAATACGGTGATACCCTTAGAAAATTCTTCAGAAATAAAAGAGTGGGTGGATCTAGAATTAAATAAAACATTTTCTACTTTAGGGTGGATGGTAAGTGTAGCTTTCACCACTTCGTTATCGTACTCCACATCTCCAATAGTAATTGCATGTGACTTTCTATTTTCTTTGGCCTTAAGAATTTGTTGACGTCAATCATCATCAATAACCCTTGGATTTGGGAATTTATTTTCATAATTCCCCCTCTCATTGAACTTCAAACAATGAAGTGTAGGAGGTGCATTCTGTGTATCCCTTTCTTTGTTCGCATCATTAGACATATTCTTCCCATTATTTCGACATTAAACTACCCGATGACCTTTTTTCCACACTTAAAACATTTTCTTGTCCCTTTATGACAATTCCCTCCATGTTTCTTTCCACAATTTGAGAATATAAAGGAAAACACATCTTCTTTTCAGTGTGGTCTTTAGATTTTCCTTTGAATTCCATTTTCCTCTTCTTATCAAACCCATATGAATGATGGGTTACTCCAATCTCCATCTCAACCTTGAGAGCACATCGAAAAATTTCCTCGTAGCTATTGAAGTCCGTTATGGCTAATGCCCTTCAAAGACTTGGTTTTATGCCACCAAAGAATCAATAGATTTTACTCTCAGGTTGGATAATAATTCCGGAAATGTACCTTGCAAGTCTTGTAGAATTAGCTTTGTAGGTACCAACCGATTCATCATCCTTTTGTTTCAGTTCAAGAAACCCCTTCTCCATCTTTGTTAGAATAATACGAGGGAAGTACTTATTGAAAAATAAGTTCTTGAACTTGTCCCATTCCATGGACTCAATTTCATCTCTTTGCCTCGTATTCTTGATAAGATTCCACCACTGATCAGTATCACCTTCCAAACAATACACTACTAAGATGAATTTTTCATGTTCAAAACATTGTAGAACTGAAAATATCTTTTCAGTGGAACTAATCCATTGTTCAGCTACTAATGGATCAGAAGACCCACTGAATGAAGGTGGACACTGCCTCATGAAGGATTCAACAGAATGTTTCTCCTTCCTTTGCTCGTTTGGAAGTCCTGCATGGTTCATAGCTTGAGAAAGTTGTGTGATCATGGCTACAAGATTTTTCATTCCAGCTCCCATAACATTTGGTTGCTCTGGGAGACAATCATTGCATTTCCCATCACATTCAGCATTAACACATTTCCTTCGGGTTCCAGCCATTGACTAAAACCAAGAAGCACAGTGTGAACATCACTAATCATAATAGGAAAACCACATAATCAATAATAAAATTTCACACTTAAGATCTTATCATAGGTTGATCATGGACATTTCTAAAACACTAAGATTGTGTTCTATGCTTAGACTTATCCTTAGGGTTCTTACTAAGGATTTCACATCCTAGTTTCCAAAGGTAGACTATAACCTCCCTCTAATACCAACTATAACGGCCCATACATTACATACATTGATATTACATCAGAGTTGAAGCATAATTATTACAACATATAACAAAACCATGAAAGGACCATATAGGGATAGTGTCTTTAGAAACTGGGAAACATAAACAACTGGTTTATAAAATCAACTACTTTGTCTCCCTTTTATTTCATCATATCTAGATTCCCTTTTTGGAATATCATACTTAATATCCTTCTTCCTGGACTAGGGAAAAGAAAACATACAAAAGGGTGGTATCAAATGCTCAGTAAGGGCAAACAAAAGAAATATTAGTCATATCATATTCATAAGAACATAACATTTTGAAAATCATAACCTGCAAAAGAGGTCATAATATCATGTCATGGGATAAATCATAGTAATGAAATGTAATCCCAAATAATCATAAATTAAAAGATGAAACATTGTGGATACATACATAATCATAGAAAATCATTTCATATTAGTCAAGGCTCATTGCCAAGCCCATCATAGAGGACAAAGTCCATTACTGAACTGAGTTCACTGCTCATTCTAGTTCTGTATCACTGAACCAGTTTAAATTGTCATTCCGGCCATGTTTATCGCATGTGATATAAATCTTTAACCAATGCATTGGAGG
Source organism: Viscum album (assembly GCA_963277665.1). Lineage (NCBI taxonomy): Eukaryota > Viridiplantae > Streptophyta > Magnoliopsida > Santalales > Viscaceae > Viscum > Viscum album. The sequence continues at coordinate 955,816,288 of OY728167.1, forward strand.
GAGATATATGTCCCACCCATCTCATAATGAAAACATTCTTATGTGTGCCACAAAATCATAAATCATACATCATAGCATAACCCATGTAATAAAAATGGGATTCTTAAACATCAAGCCATCATAACATAACCCATATTAGCTAAAAGGACATCATAAAATTAATTCCATCATAAAACAATCAAATAAATGTAAAAATAGGGATAGAAACAGAACCTTATTTTATCTTAGATGGAAAATAACATTGATAAAACACTTGAACTTCATTCTTGAGGAAAATATCTTTTCTACTTCAAAAACATTTATCCTTTATTAAAATGTCATAAAATTTTAAACTCAAAGAAGTTGATTAAAAATAAAATTGAAAACTTGTAAAGGAAGCTTCTTGGAAATAATGTTCTAAAAATCCATTCATGACGTATAAGTTAAAAAAACATTCTTCTCGTACTTTGTCCGGAAAAGTCAAAAAGTACCTCGTACGAAAAATGACAAAAGATTCCTTTAATATCTTTTACTAAAAACTAAACGAAGGGTAAAATTGGAATTAAAAAATTTTATGAGGATGGAAATAATGTTACATATTGAGGAAACATGGATGTGGATGATAAAATAAACCCTAGTAAATACCAAAGTACAAACAATTTCGGATAAAAATGAGATTGTGAGATTTTCCCTTACCTTTGGTTTGATATGATTCGTATGAATTTGAACCTCCTGTAATATGGTTTAAATAATGTTAATTGAATTATTACATAATCATATTCATTGTTATTATATCATATATGGTAATATTTTTATCTTATTAGTAGTAATATTTCATTGCTACTTGTTATTTGGGTGTTTATTGCTTTATGTTCTTATGCGTGTTTTGTCGAATAAATTATTATTATTATTTTTTATAGGATATAGATAAATAATTTAAAAAATGGTATTAATGTAATATATATCATATTAATTCATTCACCTCATTTATATAATCATTATTCAATTAATATCATATAGAACAAGTCGCATCACATCGTGGAGACGGTAGGCCGTACGTACGCACGAGCGATGATATCGTTCCCATGATCGTGGAATTATATTGAAGTTGATGTATAATATTTCAGAATCAATACCACTTTACAATAATAATATTTATTTATTTATATTCACCATTACACCCATCCATGTAAGGTGGTGGTGGAAAACAAATTTCACCACGACGTGGAGACGGTATTTCGTACGTACGCGCGCGCGGTGATTATGTTTACCTTAGGATGGATAAGAGGTGAAATAGGGTTGTTTCATATTTATAATAACATATAAGTATATTATGGATACTTATGTTATTACAACATAATTAAACAACTAAAAAAGAGGGAGTAGAAGAAGAATGGAACTTGAAGAAAACGGTAGAAGGTATTACCTCTCCTTCGAAGTGCCTCCTTTAAACTTTCTCTTAGGGCACTAGAGTTGGTCTTTAAAGAAGCCCAGTACCTCAAGTAGGTTTCTAAGGAATCGAGGAAGTAAAATGGGTAGGTTTTATCGATCTTGAAGGCTCAAAGTGGTGTGAGGAGGAGAGGGAGGAGGTGTCCGTTTATAAGGGAGGAGAGGGTTACCTTTGGAAAGTGTAAAAATATTATTTTATTATAAACTTAACATCGGTTTCAAAAGGTCCAAAAATCATTAAAGATGAAGATAATATGACTCATGGTCGAAATAAAATCATCCAATCAGAATTGGACATGTTTTGGAAAATATTTTAATCATTATAATCTTATTTATTTAAATCATTTATTAATGAGGCAAAATACTGCATCATTATTGTGTCATAAATAATTCAATTTATATGATGTCTAAAAATTATAAAAAAAACAAACATGTAGTAAATCTTGTAATTTTTTTAATGAATATTTATATTAAAAAAGATAATTTATATAGCCCCTTATAAAAATTATTTACTAAATAATTTTTGTTGATACCAATTTTGTCTTTACATTAAATTAATTACTCTAATGTGTCATTTTCTTTAATAAGTGGGTCCATGGGGTCCCAAAATAGACCCAAAGATGCCCATGGTCGGCAATTACTGATCCAATAAGGTTTGGACAATTGTTAAGGTAATTTTAAATTATTATAATTTTCTTTTAACCTTGAATTACCCTATTTACTTTTAACCGTGGAAAATAAAAGTAAAACATTACTATTCACCAAAAATTATTGTTATCTAATTAAACCACATTTTACTCCTTGATATTAACCGTTTCACTCAGATTTTCAAAATTCAACACACAGAAGTGGTAAAATTATGTTTTATGAACAATTGTAAAAGCTCCTAGGAGGTGGGTAAAAGACTGTGAAAAGTTCAATACAATTTTTTATAATTCTAAAATTATTATAATATGATTCCACTGAAATTCATTGAACTTATATAAGTATTATGTATTCATTTTGACCTAAAATAAATTTAAATCAAATAAATGATTATTTAAATAAAAAGTCGGTTTTAACCAAAAACTCAGTGTTTTCACTATTCATCAAAATTGAAGTTTTTCAGAAAAATACCAAAAATTCAACATAAGATATATTTGATATTAAAAATCCAAAAATGATTTCTATTCTTCCAAATTAAAAACATAGAAGTGGCATTAATTAATTTTAAATGTAATTCCCGTTATCAAAACAAATAGCGTGTTTTTAAGAAACAATAACTATCAAAAGAACATCACTTTTTATGTCCAATTTCAAAGTGAAATTAATTCCAATGACCAATATTGGATTAAATGGTAAAAATATATTCTAATTACACATTAAAAAAAATTAAAAAGTTAATCTATCCATATAAATTATTGTGATGAAAAAGTTGTTTTTAATTAAAATATAACGTGTTTTTACTATTCATCAAAATATGAAAGTTACCAGAATAATATGAAAAATTTATCCAAAGTAAATTTTTATATCCTAATTCCAAAGAAGAATTTTATTTTGTCAAATTGAAAATATAAACATGTCAAAAACTAGATTTAAAATGTGGGCGTCATCAAAAGGCTGTAAAACTGCATTTTTTTAAAAATACTTCTTTTATCAGAAAAACGGATTTTGTTTTCATACCTCATTCTAGAAAATCTGTAGGATGATTTATAATGTTATAAAATATAAAATTCAATTAATAATATTCATAACGGCTATTTCATAATATTATAATAATATATCGTTGTTTAGTGAAACTCGGTATTGCATACTAAACACGCTATCAAGGAAGGTCGCGATTGCGTGTAACGCAAGCCAAGCTAGTGTTTTGGGCAGTGAAAGATTCCTTTGCATATAACATAATACATTAAAAAATATACTTCTCATAAAATATTGTGGTGTTACATAAGGTGCTTTGCTGTTTAACGTCATGCAGCTTAGATGAGTTGGGTTTGCTCCACACCCCTAGGACTTACATAACTGATACCCTCTACACTTTGGTGCAGAGATGGTATAGGAAAATCTGTGGTGAGGGTGTGTCATGGAGCTAACCATCAAGGGGTCCATGTTAGCGTGGCTATGCGAAGGAGCAATATCCATTAGCATGCCTATACGAAGAATCATGAGGTGAAGCAACACAACGAGCAGTATCATCCATGGGACTTTGAAGTCACATCATACAAACCTGAAGGGTTCCCTGGGAAAAGGAATTGCAAAGCATAGAGGTTCATAGGCAGGGACCTTATGAAGCTCTATCACACCGTATGGCAAAGGGTACTTGCGAAAGGGTGTGCTTCGCGAAGTGGGGTGACTCAGCCTAATCATAGAGAAAAGGTGCATATGGGAGGCCCATCGTGAAGTGGAAAGGAATCCGCGGAGCACTGCCTCGCTGAGTGAATGTGCCTCGTGAAGTAAGGTGTCGCGAAGCAATGTGCTTCGCAAATTTCAGTGACCTGCCTTAGAATGAGGATCATGTGTACATGAAGGGTGTTTCACGAATCATACACACTCCGTGAAGACCTAGGTCCCCTTGGGGATTCCCTTCCTTCGTGAAGTCCCTTAGGCTTCTCGAAAGGCATCCCTCTTGGAAGAGGGGTTCAAATGAGACAAAGAGGAGGCACTTCGTGAAGCAGATGTACCTCGCACAACTCATGGTTTGCAAAGTATAAGGGTTATTTGTGATTTGGTAGATTGGAAGTCAAGAGGTCAGATTTTCCGTCCGTTGGGCTTAGGGGGATCCCAATATTTCTAGGCAAGAGGCGCAGCGAAGCAGAGCTTACGCGACACGAAGAGATACATGGTTGCTTCACAGCAGGTTCGCGAACATCAAATGTGTTCGCGGAGCATACCACATTCTTGCTTCGCGGTGGGCTCACAAACATCAAAGGAATTCGCGGAGCCTCCCACCTCTTTGATTCGTGATGGGATTACAAACATCAAATGCATTCGCGGAGCATCATGCCTCCTTTCTTCGCGGCGGTCGCGGTTCTGGGGACTCTTCAAAGTAGCTTTGCGAGGAAGTCACTGACGCCTTCTTTTTCGCTTTTTCCCTATCCTGAATTTTGGCACCAAAAAAATTTCCCCCTCAAACTTGGAGCCGCAGAGAGTCCAAGGGTCAATGTTTGAGGGTAATCACCAAAATCCTCAGTCGTTCACGATGCTGGCTCACGAAGAGGACTCACGAAGCAGATAGGGGATGCACGGGCCGAGTAGGCTGCGATGCTCGGCACGAACTGGATGGGCCGCGAAGCTCTGAATGTCATCGACTATAAATAAGAAAGCTTCCAACTCTTTTTTCCTTTCCCTTATCCGCGAATTTTCCTTTTATTCCTTCGATTCGCTATGCTCCACGTACTTTGCGAGTGTTATCTGCGAATCGAGTCTTCACAGCCCCTAGCGAGTCCTTGACTCCGCATTTTTGCTCCGCGATCCGGCGGATGATTGCCTAGGTAGGGCTCTGCGAATAGTCTTCACAAAAGAACTCAGTGAATGAGATTTATGAACCAACCCGAAAATCGTCCATGTTTCAGAACTAAATGGACCACCATGAAGATGTCCAGAGGTCCTTGCGGATGCCACCTGAAGGGATGAGATGGAGAACAGTCTGGGACTAGGAGAGTTAGTCTGTAGCCACTCAGACCATAGTTCATTGGTGGAGCTTCTATCGGAGATCCAGAAGAACAACCCGTTGTGCAGGTGGTTTCCCTTGTATGGCTTCGGGCTGAAGGATAATGTCTTCATCCTTGAAGAAAGTAGGGACGAGCCATCTTACTAGTTTAGGAGCATGACGTGCCAACCCTGATGGTTCAGGGTGGCTGATAGCCATGCCCAGGAGGATTTCTCACCCGTTATTTCTGACTGCTTATACAATCATCTGAACATCATCGATGGGAAGGCATTGCTATCGAAGACTTCCCCTCCTCTATATCGAACTATTCTCAAGGAAACGCTGGGGAACCTGAAGAAGGGGTGGTTTGAGGAATGGGACCTACTATAGTGAAGCAATTTAAAAGATGATTGGTCATGGTCTTTCTAGGTAGGCGCCTCATGTTAAGAGTTTAGAGCAGAGCTGAGAAGAGTGGGCATGTATGAGGTAGCTTGGGATTCCCAGTTTCACATCTACCAGCCAAAGCAGCTAATGCCGAAGCTGTTGAGCAGGTGGTCATTGAGGACCAATACCTTCCACCTGTATCATGGGGAGGTTGGCATTATCTTATGGGACTTGCATCAAGTCTTAGTGGTCCCGATAGTAGGGGCAATGTACAATGAATTCATCCCTGCAATGGGTGCGTGGGAGGATCCGGAGCAGATTCCGCGTCTGGCAAGGGCATTGATGGAGATTGTGCTAGGGGAGGATAAGAAGGCGGTGAGGGATGTCCCCTTCAAGCAATGGTTCAAAAAGTTTCTGAACTTCTCGGAAGACCATCAGTTCTCGGTGAGACCTCAAACTTTCCCAAATGGGGCCTAGATTAAGGAACACTCGTATTGGCAGCTACTGGAGAACAGCCAGTGGAAGACCTGGGGGTTCAGTGTCAGCATTGAGCAATAACTAATAGTCAAGATGGCAGCATTCATCACAGCTCTCATCTGTGGATGGATGCTACCGGTGAGGGATACCATCATGGGAGTGCGACCAAGAACTTTTATCACAGCGTCCATGTTGGCGACAAGAGGGAGGGTCAACCTAGAGATCTCGATGCTCACCAAGTTGTATAAGATGTTGTGGCACATCAGTGAAGGGAGGAGGCCAGAGAGGATATGCGGGCCATTACACCTATTTGTACGGGTGGATAGAGGCTCACATAAGGGAGATCTATGAGTTTCTGAACCCCATCTTGCCTCTAGGGTCAAACTTCCACCCATCGATCCTGAATGTCGCGGGGAGCTATCGAACCAAGTTGACCGCACCATCGGTTCTGAACTTGGTGTGGAGGGTGGAGTAATTAAATTTCCACCCATTTCCATTTCCGATGAGGGCCTTCAAAGATGATGGTCAGGGAGCGGAATGGCACTGGGCCTACCTCTTGGCCTTTCGAGGAGAGGTCTTGGTGGCCACGGTGGACCGCGAGCATCTCTACGGGCCATACACCCCACACTGGTTTTCAGGGCAATTCTGGTGCCTGTAGGGATTGACTCCACAGGTCTACATAGAGGTGTGTCACGAGGATCACGAGTGTGTGATGAGGCAGATGTGGCTCGTGTTCACACGGGAAGACATGAAGATGCCAATTGAACTGCCTCCATCGACCGCCATCCTCGGGCTAGTAAGAGAATAATCCTAGAGCTGGGAGGCGGCCTACCTGGGGGAGACGATGAAGTGGCCAACCATTCTAGTCAGTGATGGTGAGCCTCCATGACCTTGTATCCAAGGGAATAAGGTGGCAAGGGAATCCCATAGTAGCAGGGTTACCATTGAGGCGAGGCCCGCACCAGCTGAGGGTGAGGTAGTGGTAGTGGATCCGGCAGCGTCAGCGAACCCGGTGGTCCTAGGAGAACATAGTCATCCGGAGGGGCGGCCACCGAGAGGATTCCGTAGGATTTCTAATAAGGCCTAGAAGAAATGGCTGCACCACATTGACATGCTGGAGAATGTTGTCTTCCCAGAGGCCTTAGATATCTGGGATGTCAACTGGAAATTCCTCGGCCCATCTGAGTTATGGCAGCACCTTAACCGCATTAGGATCGACTTTCCAGGGATTGGCCCTATTAGAGCCAGTTTTGCAGTATCCCAGGCGGAGGCGGAGAAATACAAGGCCGAACTAGAAGACCTTATCCACTCTTGGGGTACCCTTCACCCGATGAAAGACCGGGTCAGGGTGTTGTTGGATCATACGGTCCCTCTGTAACTGTCAGTCGTAGACCTGAGGGAGCACTTCCCTCTACTGGAAGAATTGGACGAGTCCTCTGAGGGAGAGGAGGGCAGTAGTGGGATTTTTATGGAGGAGGGTTAAGTCGAAGAGCAGTCCTTGTATCTCAAAGATTTTGCGAAGGCCCTCGGTGTAAAATACCGAGTTCCTTCTTCAGGTTATGCTCTTAGGTTACTCTATATTCCTTATCAGCATCTGCACTATGTAGGAGGACCTTTTGCATAGACCTCGTTATCACCCCTCATTGGTTGCTGAAGTGGGACTGTTTATGCTTCTTTTTATCACATGGTTTAAAGGAATGGAAAGGGAAATTACTTAGAAAAAATTGATTCATCCTTTAAAGAAAACATTAAAAATCGACAAAGGAATGAAAAAGGAGTCACAAGACCTTGGGCTGTGCAAGTTCCCTTACTTCCGCGCAAGTACACTTGCGCGCCGCCTAATGGTCGTGAAAGTGACTTGCACACCCTTTTGAAAACCACCCGAGGTCTTCTCCAGCCTATAAATATCCCCAGCGGGCCCCCCATTTCTGAGGAATTTTTCCAGAATTCAGATACCGAGCTCTGAACGCCCAATTCTCATCTTTAAGTCTTCCAAACACTTCTAAGGTAATTATTTACCTAAAATGGAAGGTCTAAGCAAGATGAATAAGGTCTAAGTGTTAGAATTCACTAACACTTGCGCGCCCAAGTGTTTTACCCTTAAGGGAAATGGACACACTTGCATGCCTCCTTACCTACTCATTGAAACATGCGTGCCACTCTTCTAGAAGTAGCTCGGGATAATTCTAAAGGCTTTCATCAGGGATCGCCCAAGTATTACCCTACTGGTTGTTAGTCATGCATGTACCCATGTGCCGTGCAGTTATACATTCGTGACCAGTACTTCCGTGCCCACGCAGTACCTACGCGCCTGCCAAGACATGCACGCCATTTCTATTTTTGGGTGCCCTTCCTATCTATTTAACCCCTATTATGTCATTCCACCTCTCCTATTCAAGATTCAGTATTCAAAACACTCTTCAAAGCCATTTAAGGCATGTTTTCTTGATTGACATCCTTATCTGAAAGGAATTTCGTGGAACATCTCTCAAAACCTAGTGATTTACACATCTTTATGTCACTAAAGATAGAGAGTTCATTCATTCAACCTCATCCTTTAAGATGAGAGAATCCTTAACCTGGGATTCCTTTTCAGGAGTAAGCCCCAGTCTCAAAAATGGGCTTCCTCATTATGATTATGCCCCAAGTCCTCATTAATTTGGGCATCCTTTTCCGGAGTAATCCCCAAGTCCCCTAATCTGGGCATCCTCCTCAAAAGTAAGCCCTATTCTTAAAATCCCCTAATATGGGTATCCTCATCAGGAGTAAGCCCCAGTCTTAAAATTCCCAAATATGGGAATTCTCCTCAAGAGTAAGCCCCAACCATAATTCTCTTAACCTGGGCCTCCATTTCAGGAGTAAGCCCCAGTCTTAATTTCTCTTGATCAGTCATAATTCTTTCTGATCTGGCTTCTTTCTCAGGAGTAAAACCCAGTCATAAGTCCCCTCTTTACTTGGAAATATTCTTTAAGAGTAAGCCCCAATATTAGAGTATCCAAATCTCCATGAAGCACATATACCTTTATGGACCCTGTTCATAGATTTCTTCCCTGAAGTAAATCTTAATCCTCATCTATTTGGGAAGTCACACATACATAAGCCCCACATCATTGGATGGCACAATTTTCTGGTTTCACCAATACCTCTTGTTTCTCACATAGAGCATGACTCACGTGATCTTAGAGTGTAAAAGTAATCATGAAATTTTTCTTTGAGCCATCAATCATGTATAAACATCATACTCCCTTACTCGAACTACGTGGGTTCTGATTCCTTTTCCAAAACAAAGGATAAATAGGTACCCAATCTGCGAGTACGATCTCTACTCTGAAATAATCAATGTCCTTTTGAATTACAATAAACGTCAAGTGCCCCACTGAGTGGATTTAAACCTAGTATGGTCATCATAATGAATAAGAGATTTTTTTGTATTGAAGGATACCAGTGACTATGAATCTCTAACAAATATATATTATTCTATATCGATTAAGAACCTCATATACATATAAAAGATTCTCTAAATTTCCTACATATCAATTTTTGATTGTCAGATCTAAAGGAAAGATCATTTTATACATGTTAATGTAATAAGGATTCACGAACATAACTTAAATCTATAAAGAGAGTCCCGGAGTATAAAATAATTCCCCTCAAAAAGGTGTGATGAGTCCGACCTCCCATCCTCTCGACCAATGCTAATTCCAATGCCTCATTAGTTCACAACTAATGAGTACCTACCTTTGGAAAGTGAGTTAAAATGGATATGGAATCATTGTATGTTTCTGGTTCTATGAATAAACCCGTTAGAAATCGCTTGGAATGTTTGAATCTTAAATCAATGAGATCATCCCCAATTCCAGACAAAACAATAAAATGGTGAACCCGACGTGAATCCTTACCCATGTTAAAATGATGTTTTGCTTATTTTTTAGGCCCCTAGTTAAAACTCAATAAAAGGGCCAACAAAACAATCAATAACATATTTTCTCATCCAAAAGATGTAGTGGCTAGACTTATCTTGATTATGTATGTTATATCAAACAGGAACTCTTTTCCAAGATCTTCTACATTACAAGAATGTATTCTCTTATGTTCACACCCGTGAATACGTCTGCTGTGAACACCTCTGTTGTGAATTCCACTGCTGCTACTCCTGCTGGATCGTTGTCCGATATAAGGACGATATCACCTACTCAACATCTTCGACGCTGGGTATCAAATGCGATGGTTAAGGAGTACCGTCAAAATAGTACTATTCTGACTATGGAGGCTACTCGAAAAGCCCTCCAAGTCAGCAATTCAACCTGGTCGTCCGGACAGCGACGACTAGTGATCATGAAACAGGCAGTGCTAACTACTGTCTCAAACCGTTTCAGGTCATTATCCTCAGAACACAATCACCATTCACTCCCAAATTCTGAGGAGGTGAATGAGAAGGTCCCTCAGGGCATTAATTCAAGGAGATAGGAGTCCTTACTGAGGGCTTCCATCAACAATCGCCGCCAGACTCATGCGGCAGTGCACATTCAACATGATCAGGGTACCGACTCCAGGCGTTCGTCTCGGGTTCCTCGAACCCCAGCAGGCAAGACGAATCACCAGAGGCGATATCCGGTCAACAGTGAGTAGGTTCTCATCTTTTCCATCTCCGGAGAAGTCCACCAACCTAACGTAGTGGCAAGCAATGAGCGGGAACATACACCCGTCCATTTTAATTCCGATGTCTAGAAGACTCATCTAGCATCATCACACCAATCTCGCCAGGCAATTCCGGTGGAGTAATATAAGCAGAAACATACACCTGTTTATACATCATCATCTAGTCAGCAGGCTTGTCTGAAAACATATGATGGAGCTCATCAACCACGTTCGGTGAAGTACAATCAGCAGGAACATGCACCTGCTAATATTGATCAAGCCTACCAATAGTCTTGATTGGTAGCACTCGGAAAATTCAGTCGGAAAGCTCCGACAACAAATAGATGGTAGAATCAACTCTCTGTCCCCACACTTGAGTACTGTCAAGATTCGCTGACATGAAAAGGAGGACAAGAGCAGGCACACACACCTACTCCAAGCACGGAATGGACGTATATCCTCGTTTCGACAGCTGAAGTCACCAAGCATATTCTATCAATGGTGAAAGAGCAGAAGCAAATCCCTGCTCATATTCTGGATGCTTGCCAGGATATTATAATAGCTTTAGTAGCATCTCAGGGGAAAACACATAAATCTATCCCTACCAGTGGAGTGACACATCAACAGTTCACTCCAGAACAGACACACACATCTGTTGCAGTCCAAGAGGGTTGTGGGGCGTACTCCCCCATATCAAACGAATAGCCAGGTCAGGCACATACACCTGATTTGAGTGGAGATCGTCAGCCTAACCCGGCCATCTCTCCTGATCAGAAACATACACCTGCTCAAAGTAGCCACTTTATTCAACAAGTGGTTTCCAAGGTGAGTAAGAAGGCGTCTAAGAAGAAGACCCGCCCAACACAGTTAAGAGATCAAGAGCCAATCTGTAACAAGGCCTTGCTTGATGTTAGAGTTCTTGAATCCCTCAGACAGTTATCTATTGGAATACAAGATTCTACTCTCTTAGTTCCCAATAGCGGTAACACTAATTCTGAAGGTCTTAAACAGAAACTTCTTCATGAAGGCTTGGTTCATGACCGTTCGGTCAATCTTGAAGTTTCATCTTCAGATGAGATCCCCAAGAACCCTCTGTGTGGTCAAAAGACCAAGGAGAAAGAGATTTCATCTTTTTCTACAACCCACCATGGTGGTCCTCACGATGATGATGAATTTCACTGTGAAAGTCCTCTCCGAGGTAGTGATGCACATTGTCCGGAAAATGCTCCAGTGGACAATGCAGTGCCGAGAAAACCCTCTTATCTTGAGAAACTTGCAAATGTAAAACCAGTCATGTCTGATGATTCATCGCCAGCATGTGAAATACTTTCTCAATCATAAGATAGCCCAGGGTGTATGTCATTCTTCGAACCACCCCTAAGTCATGCATCTTCTAATTTAATCAGTGATTTCTCTACCAATCTAGTTGAATCTGATGAATCAACAAGGAAGAACCAGCTCTGGTCAAATCAGGTAGAAGAATCTTATTTGAATGATAAAGATAAAATGTATAATATGAGAAAACAACTGGGGAAAGGTGAAGTGCTAGTTATGTTTTGGCCTCTGGCTGACCCTCAGTATGACATTCCAGAGATGTTGACAGAAGATAAAATTCATGATATTTGTCTCAACATATGGATAACTCTTTGTCAGTTGAAAAAGAAAGTATTATATTATGATGCATATGAAAATCATGTTAATATAATAGAGGGGTTACAACGTCAGATTGATTTGTAATCTCTATCAGTCTCTCGATATCCAAAGGCTAAAAAGCAGCAGAGAGCCCTTCAACGTTCATGCTTTGGCACACTAAGAAGATTGCGCCAGTTAATTGCCAATTCCCCATCTGGTATTCATGTCAGAGGATGGGGTGTTCATGGAGAACTACATTTCACTGTGCTCTCCAGTCAACAAATCCCGCCAAAAAAGGTCTCATGCAATGTTATTGCTCATGGCCGGCCACAGTCAATGGGTTTTGTTTGTAATCAAAAGCTTTCCCAAGAACAGGCCTCAACTAGTTCTTCTAAAAATCAAGAATATAGAGAACAAGTTGTTGAATTACTCCTGCATCAAGCAAACAAGAATATTAAACAGGCCTCTCGTATAGAGCAAGCACATCATCAAGTGATAGAAGTGTTAGAAATCATCCAACAGACTTTTGAGCTGGGTGATAAAAGTGGATGTCGATTGATGCATCAAGCTAAATTTCGGACTAAGGTCTGCAAGATCCAGAGAGCTTTTAAGAAAGTCTCACAAATAGCATGTCAAGAGCCACCCGATCTTGCCAGACTAGGGAATATTTTAACCCAACCCTCGGAATCAACAAATAGGATTCGAGGAGTTGAGCAAGAACCGCAGGAACAACCACAGTCCACCGGAATAGAGACTTTTTTCAGATCATCAATCCCCTCCTTAGAAAAATTTGGTCTTCTCTCGATTGGGGAAGAATCCACAAGAAGAACGAAGAGCCAAATTATCAAAAGATTCTCTCCAAAATATGGTTCGCCAAGAAGTTCTTGAGGGATCAAATCAACAGAAGGCAATGTCTCCCCAGGGGCATGGCAGAAGATAGTGTCACAGAAATGATGATAGAAGGGATGAGATGCGTTATGCATCAATTAAGGTCATCAATGTTGTTGTTGCTGATCCACCAGATGAAGCTCACTCAGAGGGATTAGATGAAGAGGTTCTTTCTCAAGAAGTTGTATGCATAGACACAAATAAAGAAGGTGTGCGTACACAAAATCAAAGGCTTACCCAAAATATGGGTGTTCCTTCAAGTATCCCACTTCCCCCTCTCTGAAAGGGATTCAACAAGGATAAAGAAAAGAACCAGGTTACATAACCTTCCTCTGGAGAAGGCCAATCACTCTCACTAGAGAAAATATTTGTGCAATAAGAGTAAGAAATGAAATAATTGGGGAGGATAAATGCATTACTACTTCAGGGTAGTCTTCTTCCTAAGTGTGCTGGAGTCAGTCACTAAAAGGAATTTGTTGTGGCTACTGAAATGGATCAAGAATATCCTCCTCTATCAGTACACCCTCACAGGTCAAATCCTACGGGTCAATTGCAACAACAATCGGTGGTGCTACCATCAGTTGTAGTACCAGCCACCATACCTCTTCAGACTCCAATTATTTCACCTGACCAAGTCCTAGTTCAACCAGATGTTTCTAAAAAGTTAATAACTACCATTGAGTCATTAACAGCTCGGTTAGATACTATGTAAGGGAAGTGTGCGCAGGTTTAACCAGAAAATAGAGCTTATCCTGATTGGGTAGATTCAATCTCTCCCCCATCACGTTTTGGGACCCCTTTTTCCCTATTTCCAATGGATCAGGTGATTCTGAATATCATTTGACGCATTACGTGTCTTGTTGTGATCCTATGATGGGAACTCTAGAACAGCAAGAACCAGTGAAACTTAGATGCTTCGTGCGAACCTTGAAAGGACTAGCTTTTGTCTAGTACGCATGATTTCAATCCCAGTCAATTACCGGATGGGAGGATCTTTGTCAAAGATTCCTTCTCTAATTCAGCTAAACGATGCCAAAGACAACAATTTTTGATCTTACAAACTGTAAGAAAAGGGAGAATGAAAGGGTCTCATATTTCATTACTCACTGGAAGGGATTAACATATTCCCTAAGCTTAGCACTCCCTCAAGAGAAATTGTTGCCAATATGTGTGGAGAATTTACGTGATGAGTTGCGCACACCGCTGATCCCTGTGAAATACAATGGAGGGTTTCGATACCTTACTTCAATAGCTCAACAGATTGAATATTCTCTTATAAATACTTAGGATAAAGCTCGTATTGTAACACCCCAAGATTTCATAGTGTGTTAGTTCTTCAAAATAATTCAATAACTTTCACTACATGCAACACCAAGTTCAAGCACACCATGACTTACCAAACAAGCCATTCAAAAGAGGTTATGAATAGTATTAGATAAATTTTAATGTTTATATAATCCTTATAATTTTAGAATCCCTATTATGAGTTTCTTAGTCATAATGCAAGAACAGATTCATTTTCAGTATTTCACTTTTATCAACTTCTAATAGTGAAACCTTTTTAAATACAATATTTTAAACTTTTTGACTAAATGGGGACATCAAAAATTTAAAATGAAACACCCCAAGCTTCCACGGTACGTTTCCCTTTGAATAATGTGATAGCGTGTGTTGTACGCAACACCGAGTTCTAACACACCATAACCAATCAAACTAGCCGTTATAAATAGTAATACCTAATTTTTGAAAATATATATATTTTATATTTCAAAATGGACTTCATTTTTGGATTCGGAATATCGAATTTAGCCTAAGGTGAAATTTTGGTACTTTTCGGATAACTTTCATATTTTGATGAATAGTGAAAATTACTAAATTTTAATTAAAAACAACTTTTTTAATCAAAATAATTAATAGTGATAAATTATGAATTTGAGTGGTTTTAAAGTATATTTAGAATATATTTTTACAATTTAATATAATGTTGGTCATTAGACATAATTTTACAATTAAACCGAACATAAACAAGTGTCAATCTTTTGATAGTTATTATCTCTTAAAAACACGCTTTTTGTTTTGACAGCGGGAATTAATTTTAAATTAATTTCTGCCACTTCTGTATTTTGAATTTAGAAAAATGGATTCCATATTTGGAATCAGGATGTTCAAATTGTGTAAATAGGTAACTTTTATTTTTAGACATTTTGAATAATTACTGCGGTAAATATTTTATTTACCATGGTTAAAGGGTAAATCCGGTAAATAAGGGTTAAAAAATAATATTATAATAATACAAAATTACCCTAAAACGTGTCCTAACCTTATTGGTAGACACATACCCGACCATGGGCATCCTTGGGTCAATTTGGGGACCCCTTGGAGCCACTTGTATGTGGTAGGGACACATTATATTAATAAAGTTAAAATAAAAATAAAAATGGCATAAGCTTACATCTTTTATAAGAACAATTTTTACATAGGGTTATACATGTTGGATTTTCGATTATAAATATTCATTAGAAAGATAAAAAGATTTCCTACATAATGATGTTTTATTTATAATTTTTAGACATTAAATAATTTATTTTATTTATGACACAATGATGATGCAGTAATTACTAAAATAGTAAAAAATTAACATAATTGATATTATAAATACCCAAATAAATATAATATGAAACTTTTAATGAATTAAACTAATTTTCTAGGATAATATGATATATTAGGATTTATTTAATTGACTTTGTTCGAAGTAATCAATCTGTTATGAGTTTCACAAAAATCAACTATTGAATAGTGTCAAAATTGACATAAAAGAGTTCTTAAAACAAATATTATATTATTAATTGATATTAAATTCCTAAAAAATCTAAGGTTCGGCCAAGAGACTTATATTATGATATTTTAATCATTAATGGACCACTTGGGGGTCGCTTGGATGTATATAGTAAGTTTATTAACCATATTATATAAAAATACAAAGAGACATTGTAAAAGTGAAACTAATTAACTTAGAGTTAATACTTAAAGATAAGGTTAATATAAGTACCCAAACCTGTCTAAATTCTATTGGATGAGTTTTTTTCGACCTATCACCACCTCATCCTTTGAATAGTCAACTTTGGAGCCTTTGGAAACCGAATATGAATTTATTATAAATTAATATTTCTAGCTTTTCCAAAAGTGCCCCTCACCCCTCTTATAAAAGGGCACTCCTCCTTCTCTTTTCCTCACACCACTCAAGCCACTTGGCTCGTCCAAACTCTGCCCAACTAAGCTCCCCAAATCCCTCTCCTACTCCTTGAAGCTTCCCCTTAGGCAGAAAGCATTTCAAGAAGTCCTTTGGTTCCAACCAAAGTGAGTTACCTAGATTAAAGGTAACGATTTCTCTTAAATTATTTTCATTCATTTTGCTTCTCCAACCCCCAAACTCTTTTTATTTCCTTTCTTTTGTAACAACACCAGTATCCACAATATACTAGGATGTTGTTATAAGAAGGATTCAAGCTACACATACACACAACTCCATCTAATGGATGATGAACATAATGTTTCTGTGGATGGAAAACTAACGCCTCACGAAACGATGATTGTTCAAATACATCTTACCACCTCTCATGGTGGCCATTATGATGGCACTGTAATTAAATATGATATTAATGATATATATTTTATATATAAGCTTCTGTAATTCCATTTTATTTCATACCATTATCGTTTCATGTTGTATATACATACGATAATTTCATTTGAGGAAGTGCGGACTACCGCCCCCTTAAAATGATATGACTCGTTCATACCACACATGGAACGTATAAAGGATGGTGTTAATGAACTTAAGTAACATATATAAAATATTATATTATACTGGAATAGTAATATACCTATGTATCATTTGGATTCAATTCTTTTAAAATAAAAATTAAATGGAAGTAGCGTTCGTGCGTACGTACGGACTACCGTCTCCACGAACGCGGTGAGATCCATCCTCCATCGTATCCATTCAAGTATAATTATCATTTGATGATTTAAAAATGATGTTTAAAGACTTGATACCATTCTGGATTTGAATAATATACAACTTATCCTTTACAAACATGGCTTATGTAACAAAACATATAAAAGAAAATGAGTAAGTTAACACCCGAAACGACGATAATTTTAAGATATTATTATCAAATCAGTATTAAAAGATCATATATGATATCATATTAATATATATGATTCTTGTATAATTTAGTAACAATTATTTCACTATTATACAGGAGGTTAACCTACCCCAACCAATGAAAAGTTCAAGGTAAGGGTTATTTCACAATCTCTTCATTATCCGAGGTTGTTTATATGTAATAATCTACTGGGATCTCTTTATCATCCACATCCATGTTTCTTAAAAATGTATTTCAAAACATTTTTACTATTTACAAGAATATGGGTTAAAGTCATTTATACCCTTTTTTTGACTTTTTATAAGAGGTTTATAAAGGAATCTTTCCGTCGTTTTCAAAACAAGGTCCTTTTTAACCTTTTCGACAGAATTGAGGTAAGAATGTTTTTTTTAACTTATACGGCGGGTGCGGTTATTTTACGCCGTTATAAAATCTTCAAAGCTTTCCTTACAAGCTTATAAGAATATTTTCAAAGAAAATGTTTTATTTTATATGGATCTTAAATGATTTCAAAATAAAAGGAGATATTTCTTTAAAAAGAATTTTGATTTCATCTATGTCAACATCCTTTGATGGATTTTAAGATTATTTGAAGTTGATTTATTATGATACAAAACTTCTATATTGTATTGAAGGTTTTGTGATATGTTTGACTGTGGATGTGCTATTTTTATACCATTCATAGTTTATTGTGAAAGTATTGACATTTCGTATGCTAGTTTTAATACGAATGTTTATGTTATGTTTAAACCTTTTCATATGGGAATGCATTGGACTTAATAAGTGACGGGTGGAGCCCGCTATAGCTCCTCGATGCATCGGTAGGTCTCATGAGACAAACTAGTGTCTTGGCACAAGGCCTTGACAAAATCTTATTTGTAGTCTTGGCACGAGGCCTTGGCTATGTGGTTATGATAGTCTGGCATTATGCATTCCAACATTATGAAAGTGGTTATTTATTTTTGCATGTGATTATTCGATTAGTGGAATATCCATGTGAATAAGTAAATGGCATTATTTAACTTTATTTATGCCATACCATGTTGAAAGTTCATGTTTAAAAGGCTTTTTTTTTAGTTATACATTGCCTTAAATGTTTATTCTTATTGATGAAAGTTTCCGCTATATTGTTATCCTTACTGGGCATTTGAGCTCACCCCTTTTCTATGTTTTATTTTTCCCAGGAAGTGAAGATGTAAGTTATGAATGACCTGCAGGGATATTATGAGGGGATTGTAGTGTGGACTGTGGAAACATTATGTTGTTGTAGTAGTTTTTGATTTTATGATGTAATGTAAAACTAATGAATATATCTAGTGTTTCCAAGGCTACTAAACCAATCGGTCTTTCGAGATTTGATCTTTCTTGTGATCATGACAATGTTACGAAGTAATGCACCGACTCTGGGTAACTGGGGTCGGGGCGTTACAGTTGGTATCAGAGGAAGTTTAGTACAAACCTTGGAAGCTAGATTTAGATAAACTCTGATTAGAGCACATAGACCTAAGATGAACTTTGAGGATTAGTATAGAAGAACTTCTTAGAATTTTGGTATTGTAGAGATTTTGTGAGTTTTCCGAGCAATACATCCCTGTCTGGATACGAGCAGGTAGAGGCGGCTCTGGCACAGATGTACCTAGGGGTAAAACCCGAAAACACCGCTTTGAGCTAGACTCGAACGGGAACTGGTGCACGACAACGGGCCTTGCTGCACTCTTGGTTACGACACTCCCGGGGGATATGCTTAGGATAACTCTCATTTTCTTTACAAATCATTATGAAGGGTTTATGAGTATATACGTCCTCAAAGGAAACATTCTTATGATTATGGATTATATCCATAAATAGTTCAATTTATGTTAATTGTTTTATAAGTATGGGATTATGTATTTTGATTCATAAACTGATCTAGTGTATGCCATTGTTTAGAAATGGCGCCCAGTAGAAGGAATGAGAACTCCAGCAATGCACATGATCCAAAGAGAAAGAATGATCATATCTTTCATGGTCTTAAGCCAGAATTTATAAGAGAAATAGTCTCCCATGTATTATCATTATATGAAGAAATAATATCATGTGTTGATAAGATAAGTAATGATTTTACTGAGTCCTATGGATTTGAAGGGAAGCAAGAGAAGAAAAGGATGGAAGAGAGAAAGATGGATAAAGGGAAGAGGGAAAAGAAGAATTTTCCCATATGTGGTAACTGTGGAAAGAAACACCCTGGAACTTGCCTGAAAGGAATGTGAGTTTGTTATAAGTGTGGAGAAAAAGGGCACAAAGTACGTGACTGCAAGGGTAAGAAAATGGTTTCAAATGTACAATGCTTTATTTGCAAGGAGTTTGGACACTACGCGAACCTATGTCCCAGTCATCAAACTATGCCGCAAATGATGTTATTGGATAATAATCAAGTTATGATACTACCACAGATGAAGAGGAATGATTAGATTTCTTATGTTGATTATGTCAATTGAGTGTGTATCAACAATTTACTTGTTATAATAATTATGGAGTATGTAAGGATTGTACTGCAGTACTATTTCATTAAGGACTTGAGATTTTGTGGAACAAAGAAAAGTGACTCAATAGCAGGATAAATTTTTGGAAAATATATGGTTGAGAGAATGATAAACCATAATATAGTTCTGATACCGAGGTAGTGATTTTGGAATAATACATGATTGTTTTGGATAAATTATATTGGATATTCTTGACTACCTTGGAACTGATTAATGATTTGTATATTCCATCATTTTTGGGGTTTAAAACATTTTTGGATTAATGAAGTATATCCAGCATTCTATATGGAATAAGGGAGCATGAATGTAATCAATAAGGAATATGGTAATTCAGGATGTTTCAGTGTATTAAAAGAATACATGATGAAGGTATTCATATGATATTACGGGGTAAAAAGAATCTACATTATGCTTACCTTCCTTATAAATGTTGGACTATGAGTTTAGACAGAAGTATTTTGGATAGTTCTAGTTTGGATTATTTTGGATTGCCATAAAAGGACAACCCGGAGGTCGGGCGGCAACCCGTCGCGTCCGGCAAGGCCGCGAGACTTGAACCCGCAACCGAAGGGCGACAAGGGTGTATCACCTACCACTGGCCCACGAGATGTCCTGGATTAAATAATGTAGTTTTTATTAAAAGATCTTTTAGATGAATTATAAAGTCGTTTATTTTGGAACCCTATACGAATAGTGTAAATAGAATTTTTTTTACATTCTATTATCTTTTAGAGTGAAAGATGAGTATGTGGTAGAAATTTATTAATGGATAAAACTCTAATTATAAAGTAAGTATATCTCCTTATGATCTTAGCCAATCTCATAAATAAATTCCTCAACATTAATAAAAGGAACTTAGAACAAAAATGTTGTCCTAGATGGTATCTTAAATCATCACTAATTTATGGCTTTGGGATTGTTGGCCTTTTCATAGCCATGTTCTCTACCACTCTAAATCAGATAATTGATGGTTAGATTTTTCTTCCATATCCATATTTTCCTACATGGAACCCTAGTATGTGTTATATTCGGTAATCTTCATACTTTCGACTATTTATTTTAAATAGAGGCCTCATTAATTCATTTTTCGATGTGGGATTTCAACTAGGATATTTTGAAACATCAAAAATGTGTTATCCTAATACCCTATGTTTTGTTGAACCGATGGTATTTCAAATCATCATAGATTGATGAATTTAAGGACCTCAATTTTATACTTGTTTGTGATTGATGACCTCAATCACTACCTGTAAATATTTACGTTTTTCCTCCAATTATATGTCTCTAAATGCCACCAATGTTCTCTTAATCGAGATCATAATTTGGTGGTGACCCTTTAATTTCTCTTTTCCTCATATTAAGACTAAATTTTAGTAACCCAATTTCCGATGTGGGGTTTCCCACAAATATATTATCTATTTTCCACCTTTTATTTTCTAAGAACAATTTCAAATTGCGAGGACGCAATTTATTGAAGGAGGGGAGAATGTAACACCCCAAGATTTCATAGTGTGTTAGTTCTTCAAAATAATTCAATAACTTTCACTACATGCAACACCAAGTTCAAGCACACCATGACTTACCAAACAAGCCATTCAAAAGAGGTTATGAATAGTATTAGATAAATTTTAATGTTTATATAATCCTTATAATTTTAGAATCCCTATTATGAGTTTCTTAGTCATAATGCAAGAACAGATTCATTTTCAGTATTTCACTTTTATCAACTTCTAATAGTGAAACCTTTTTAAATACAATATTTTAAACTTTTTGACTAAATGGGGACATCAAAAATTTAAAATGAAACACCCCAAGCTTCCACGGTACGTTTCCCTTTGAATAATGTGATAGCGTGTGTTGTGCGCAACACCGAGTTCTAACACACCATAACCAATCAAACTAGCCGTTATAAATAGTAATACCTAATTTTTGAAAATATATATATTTTATATTTCAAAATGGACTTCATTTTTGGATTCGGAATATCGAATTTAGCCTAAGGTGAAATTTTGGTACTTTTCGGATAACTTTCATATTTTGATGAATAGTGAAAATTACTAAATTTTAATTAAAAACAACTTTTTTAATCAAAATAATTAATAGTGATAAATTATGAATTTGAGTGGTTTTAAAGTATATTTAGAATATATTTTTACAATTTAATATAATGTTGGTCATTAGACATAATTTTACAATTAAACCGAACATAAACAAGTGTCAATCTTTTGATAGTTATTATCTCTTAAAAACACGCTTTTTGTTTTGACAGCGGGAATTAATTTTAAATTAATTTCTGCCACTTCTGTATTTTGAATTTAGAAAAATGGATTCCATATTTGGAATCAGGATGTTCAAATTGTGTAAATAGGTAACTTTTATTTTTAGACATTTTGAATAATTACTGCGGTAAATATTTTATTTACCATGGTTAAAGGGTAAATCTGGTAAATAAGGGTTAAAAAATAATATTATAATAATACAAAATTACCCTAAAACGTGTCCTAACCTTATTGGTGGACACATACCCGACCATGGGCATCCTTGGGTCAATTTGGGGACCCCTTGGAGCCACTTGTATGTGGTAGGGACACATTATATTAATAAAGTTAAAATAAAAATAAAAATGGCATAAGCTTACATCTTTTATAAGAACAATTTTTACATAGGGTTATACATGTTGGATTTTCGATTATAAATATTCATTAGAAAGCTAAAAAGATTTCCTACATAATGATGTTTTATTTATAATTTTTAGACATTAAATAATTTATTTTATTTATGACACAATGATGATGCAGTAATTACTAAAATAGTAAAAAATTAACATAATTGATATTATAAATACCCAAATAAATATAATATGAAACTTTTAATGAATTAAACTAATTTTCTAGGATAATATGATATATTAGGATTGATTTAATTGACTTTGTTCGAAGTAATCAATCTGTTATGAGTTTCACAAAAATCAACTATTGAATAGTGTCAAAATTGACATAAAAGAGTTCTTAAAACAAATATTATATTATTAATTGATATTAAATTCCTAAAAAATCTAAGGTTCGGCCAAGAGACTTATATTATGATAGTTTAATCATTAATGGACCACTTGGGGGTCGCTTGGATGTATATAGTAAGTTTATTAACCATATTATATAAAAATACAAAGAGACATTGTAAAAGTGAAACTAATTAACTTAGAGTTAATACTTAAAGATAAGGTTAATATAAGTACCCAAACCTGTCTAAATTCTATTGGATGAGTTGTTTTCGACCTATCACCACCTCATCCTTTGAATAGTCAACTTTGGAGCCTTTGAAAACCGAATATGAATTTATTATAAATTAATATTTCTAGCTTTTCCAAAAGTGCCCCTCACCCCTCTTATAAAAGGGCACTCCTCCTTCTCTTTTCCTCACACCACTAAAGCCACTTGGCTCGTCCAAACTCTGCCCAACTAAGCTCCCCAAATCCCTCTCCTACTCCTTGAAGCTTCCCCTTAGGCATAAAGCATTTCAAGAAGTCCTTTGGTTCCAACCAAAGTGAGTTACCTAGATTAAAGGTAACGATTTCTCTTAAATTATTTTCATTCATTTTGCTTCTCCAACCCCCAAACTCTTTTTATTTCCTTTCTTTTGTAACAACACCAGTATCCACAATATACTAGGATGTTGTTATAAGAAGGATTCAAGCTACACATACACACAACTCCATCTAATGGATGATGAACATAATGTTTCTGTGGATGGCAAACTAACGCCTCACGAAACGATGATTGTTCAAATACATCTTACCACCTCTCATGGTGGCCATTATGATGGCACTGTAATTAAATATGATATTAATGATATATATTTTATATATAAGCTTCTGTAATTCCATTTTATTTCATACCATTATTCGTTTCATGTTGTATATACATACGATAATTTCATTTGAGGAAGTGCGGACTACCGCCCCCTTAAAATGATATGACTCGTTCATACCACACATGGAACGTATAAAGGATGGTGTTAATGAACTTAAGTAACATATATAAAATATTATATTATACTGGAATAGTAATATACCTATGTATCATTTGGATTCAATTCTTTTAAAATAAAAATTAAATGGAAGTAGCGTTCGTGCGTACGTACGGACTACCGTCTCCACGAACGCGGTGAGATCCATCCTCCATCGTATCCATTCAAGTATAATTATCATTTGATGATTTAAAAATGATGTTTAAAGACTTGATACCATTCTGGATTTGAATAATATACAACTTATCCTTTACAAACATGGCTTATGTAACAAAACATATAAAAGAAAATGAGTAAGTTAACACCCGAAACGACGATAATTTTAAGATATTATTATCAAATCAGTATTAAAAGATCATATATGATATCATATTAATATATATGATTCTTGTATAATTTAGTAACAATTATTTCACTATTATACAGGAGGTTAACCTACCCCAACCAATGAAAAGTTCAAGGTAAGGGTTATTTCACAATCTCTTCATTATCCGAGGTTGTTTATATGTAATAATCCACTGGGATCTCTTTATCATCCACATCCATGTTTCTTAAAAATGTATTTCAAAACATTTTTACTATTTACAAGAATATGGGTTAAAGTCATTTATACCCTTTTTTTGACTTTTTATAAGAGGTTTATAAAGGAATCTTTCCGTCGTTTTCAAAACAAGGTCCTTTTTAACCTTTTCGACAGAATTGAGGTAAGAATGTTTTTTTTAACTTATACGGCGGGTGCGGTTATTTTACGCCGTTATAAAATCTTCAAAGCTTTCCTTACAAGCTTATAAGAATATTTTCAAAGAAATTGTTTTATTTTATATGGATCTTAAATGATTTCAAAATAAAAGGAGATATTTCTTTAAAAAGAATTTTGATTTCATCTATGTCAACATCCTTTGATGGATTTTAAGATTATTTGAAGTTGATTTATTATGATACAAAACTTCTATATTGTATTGAAGGTTTTGTGATATGTTTGACTGTGGATGTGCTATTTTTATACCATTCATAGTTTATTGTGAAAGTATTGACATTTCGTATGCTAGTTTTAATACGAATGTTTATGTTATGTTTAATCCTTTTCATATGGGAATGCATTGGACTTAATAAGTGACGGGTGGAGCCCGCTATAGCTCCTCGATGCATCGGTAGGTCTCATGAGACAAACTAGTGTCTTGGCACAAGGCCTTGACAAAATCTTATTTGTAGTCTTGGCACGAGGCCTTGGCTATGTGGTTATGATAGTCTGGCATTATGCATTCCAACATTATGAAAGTGGTTATTTATTTTTTCATGTGATTATTCGATTAGTGGAATATCCATGTGAATAAGTAAATGGCATTATTTAACTTTATTTATGCCATACCATGTTGAAAGTTCATGTTTAAAAGGCTTTTGTTTTAGTTATACATTGCCTTAAATGTTTATTCTTATTGATGAAAGTTTCCGCTATATTGTTATCCTTACTGGGCATTTGAGCTCACCCCTTTTCTATGTTTTATTTTTCCCAGGAAGTGAAGATGTAAGTTATGATTGACCTGCAGGGATATTATGAGGGGATTGTAGTGTGGACTGTGGAAACATTATGTTGTTGTAGTAGTTTTTGATTTTATGATGTAATGTAAAACTAATGAATATATCTAGTGTTTCCAAGGCTACTAAACCAATCGGTCTTTCGAGATTTGATCTTTCTTGTGATCATGCCAATGTTACGAAGTAATGCACCGACTCTGGGTAACTGGGGTCGGGGCGTTACACGTATAATTAAATCAGTTCCAGGAAGGAGAATGAATAAAGCAGAAACTGCTACAATTATGCTTAAACAATCACTTGTACCTGTTTCTACTTCAAAACCTTCATCTTCTTGAAGGGCTCCACCTTCTGAGCGTCAACAACAGAGGTCATTTCATCAAGACGATCAAAGAGATCAAAGACAGAAACAATTTTAGGATCTGAAGAGAAAATCATACTCTTTCCAAAATGAACAAGTTCATGCTTACTTTATTTTGACTCTGGAAAAATAATTTGGTTCAATTTCCAAGGCCCAAGAGGCCAAATAAGGAAGGAGATGAAGACCATCCCAACTATTTCCCCTTTCATCAAATGTTGGGGCATCCCATCCAGGAGTGTTTTGTCTTCAAAGACCTCCTGCAAAAGATGGTTGACTCGGGAAAAGTCAAATTAAAAGGCTCTTCAGCCCAGGTAGCATGTGTTACTGTTACAGTTCCAGAGGAAGAAGGCGAATGGCAAGAAGTCAAAAGAAAAAATGCACAGAAATATGATGATTGGATGGTCAGAAAAATAATCAACCACACTCATTCCATTTTTCGAACGCAATTGAAGAAATCAATTGTGTCTTCTTCCATGAATGCCGCAGCAAAACCCTCTTCATCAGAGAAAAAATCCTCAAAGAAATGGCATGATTCAAAGAAAGAAAAAGAATCAGAAGAAGATGAGTATGTGTCAAAGCCTAAGTTTTCTTTGACTCTAGAAGATTTCATGCCATCTACTTCAAATTCACATCCACCTCCCCACCAAATAGAACAGCCTAAAAAGGCTAATCAGGCAGAGTCTTCATCAGATGAAGAGTTGATTTTCGGTTCTATTAATATGATTCAATTAACAGATCCATATGGCAGTCACATTTTCGATTTTGATGAGCCCGAATTCCCTATATCAAATAGAGGAATTAGAGGAAGTTCCAGAGGCTCAGGATACAATGGAAGACGTGGATCTTTCAGAGAACACTATTCCAATTCTACCCCTGCTAGAACTGTGTATGCAGCAGAAACTCATGGTAGAGCACTTCAACAATCCCAACAAGAACAAGAAAGTTCTTCCACACAAGGCAGACTCAGCCCTAGCACAATTATTCTGGATGATCGGTTGAAGGTTTCATCTTCTTCCTCTCAGCATGTAAACAGACCTAATCGTTCTAATCTTCCAAATCCAAGAGTATTAAAAATTCATATCCCGGTACAAGATGCATCAAATTCCAAAGCATCACTTCCAAGGCACCTGCTAAACTACATGTTCCTATTGGGAAACACAGACCTTTGGATCAAAAGTATGATATATTGAAACACATGGCCCAAGTACCGGCCAAGTTATCAATTCTATATCCCTTGAATTTATCAAAGGACCTTCGGGAGGCACTCATCGAGGCTTTTTCAAGTCCTCAAGAGTTTGAGACTGAAATTGTTGCAGCTTAAGTATACCATATAGAGAGAAATCCATAATAATTCCATGCAGTGATATCTTTTACTGATGAAGATGAAGATGATGTTGTGCATGGACATATTAGACCTTTGTACTTATCTGGAAAGGTCAATGGTGGAGAAATCCGAAGAGATTTCATTGATAATGGTTCAGGAGTCGACCTCATGCCCATTCGTACACTTCATCGATTGGGACTCACAGAATTTGATTTATCTCCTTCAACTATGATGTTACAAGGATATGATAAAAATGAACAAGAACCACTGCGTGAAATTACACTCAAAACTCAGTTTAGAGATCTTGTGTCCAATTCAGATTTCACGGTTGTTGATCAAGACTCAGCCTTCAACATCTTGCTTGGAAGACCCTGGCAACATCAACATGCGGCTATCCCTTCATCATACCATCAATGTCTCAGGTATTGTTTCGATGGTCAAGTTGGGACATTGTATAGTGATAAGGCCCCATTAAAAACATGTTAATCTCAATACATTGAGGTATAATTATTTTACATGAAGGGAAAGGAGGAATCCACAACAAAGGAGATTACTAAAGTTAATGCTCTGTATGGGTTAGAAAAGATTCCAGTAAACCCATTAGCACATGTGAGTACAGATTATGTGTTACCTATCAGTCAAATTGATAGGATATAACCAAATCAAAATACTCATATGGAAAGATCCATAATGTCAATTATGGAAATCGATCCAGACAACATGGGAGAAATTGGTGATCCACCAGGCAATGATGAAAGCTCAAATGGAGATGTCTTCATTTCATCTGCTGAAATCCAGCAAGTCTATACTTCACTAATTAGGCTGGGGAAAGTTATAGCAATACCAAAGGAAAATGATAATGTAAATTCTCAATCCATAATCTCCTCTTTATTTCCCAAAGAAGACCTTTCATCATCAGTTGGGTCAGAAACGGAAGCTTCTTCTTCAAGATGTTCAAATTTTAACATCTCTTCTGATCATGGAAATTCAGCATCATCATCTACTATGCAAGTAGAAATGGAGGAAATAACACATGTTGAAGAAGAAAAGGAAGATCTCAGAGATGCTCCTCCAGCATTTGAAGAGGGGATCTCTACCACTGTGGATGAACTCATAGAAATCAATCTGGATACAAAAGAAGATCCACGCCCCACATTAATTAGTGCGGCCACGACTCTTAAAGAGCAAGAGCTGTATATTTCCTTTTTAAAGAAAAATTGTGATATATTTTCTTGGAACTATACAGAGATTCCAGGGCTTGATCCTGATGTTTCCACTCATCATTTGGGTTTTTCAGAAGAACATCGAGGATTCAAACAAGCTGCTAGAAGAACACACCCAACCTATGCTTCAAAAATTGAGGCTGAAGTGGATATGATTATCAAAGCTAACTTCATCAGAGAAGTTCAATATCCCAAGTGGTTGGCTAATATTGTCCCAGTGAAAAAGAAGAATGGGAAAATTAGAGATTTCATTGATTTCAAAGATCTTTATCGGCATTGTCCTAATGAATATTTTCCAGTTCCAATTACAAGACTTTTAATCAATGCAACAGCTGGCTATGAAGTAATTACCTTCATGGATGGATATTCCGAATATAATCAAACTTGAATGGCTCCAGAAGATGAGGAATCTACAGCTTTCAGAGACCATCATGGTGTGTTTTTCTATCAGTTAATGCCCTTTGGCCTAAAGAATGCATGTGCAACATATCTGCGTGCCATGCATCGTATCTTAAAACCCTTTTTAGAGAAGTTTGTTTAATGCTATGTGGATGATTTGGTGGTTAAATCCAAACAATGTTCTAATCACTTAGATGATTTGGAAGTCATATTCCACAAATTTCAACAACATAATTTTAAGATGAACCACTTACAATGTACTTTTGGGGTAACCTTAAGAAAATTTCTCGTCTTTGTTGTACACCATCCTAGTATTGAATTCGATCCTGAGAAGAGAAAGTAAATCCTTGGTATGTCACCTCCTCAAAATTTGAATGAATTGATAGAACTTCAAG
Source organism: Viscum album (assembly GCA_963277665.1). NCBI lineage: Eukaryota > Viridiplantae > Streptophyta > Magnoliopsida > Santalales > Viscaceae > Viscum > Viscum album. The sequence continues at coordinate 955,845,315 of OY728167.1, forward strand.
GACACTTAGCCTATATTCAGCGTTTCATCGCCAATTTGGCAGGAAGAAGTTTACCCTTCACCAAATTGATGAAGAAGGGAGTCACTTACCAGTGGACTGAAGAATGTCAAGAAGAATTCGATATTCTCAAGAATTATCTCTTGATTCCATCGGTACTTATGCCACCTGTTGAAGGAATACCACTTATCCTCTATGTGGCAGCTTTAGAGTGATCATTGGGTTCCTTTCTATCTCAGAAGAATGATGCTGGAAATCAGAACAGCCTCTACTATCTTAGTCGGACTATGCTTGAAGTAGAAACCCGATATTCAAGTATTGAGAAGTGCTGTCTGGAATTAATATTTGTAGTTCAGAGGTTGAGACACTACCTGCAACATCACAAGGTCCAATTGGATTCTCGCAATAACCCACTCAAATTCATCCTTAGTCATCCAATGCTTACATGACGTCTGGCATGGTGGGTAGTTATCTTGCAGCAATTTGATATTCAATATGTATCTCAAAAGGCAATAAAGGGCCAAGCTCTGGCTGATTTCCTGGATGAACACCTTTCTGTGGAAGACCCATCTTCAGATATTGAACTCCCTGATGATGAAGTCTTCTCTATTAAAGAAAGTCTTCAATCATGGGAAATGTACTTTGATGGTGCTTCCATAAGTCCAACAGAAAGGAAAATGGGAAATCCTAAATTCAACAAGTTTGGTTTAGGAATTGTACTCATTTCCATGGAAAAGAAATTTCTACCTTATTCCTTCTCATTATTGGGAGGTGGTACAAATATTGAAGCAGAATACCAAGCTCTAATCACACGCTTAGAATTGGCGCTTCAAGCACAAGCGAATCACTTAAAGGTGAAAGGTGATTCAGACCTGGTAATCCAACAAGTTAATGGGGATTATGCCATCAGAAAAGAAGAACTAATCCCATTGTATGATTACGTCAAAGAGTTAATGGTGGAGTTTCCTTTGGAACTGACATTTTCTTATGTCCAAAGATCACAAAATGCCCAAGCTGATGCATTGGATAATATAGCCACAACTTTGGCAGATCCAAATCAGGACGAGACAACCGTAAGTATTTCCCACCGTGGTACAATTTAACCTTATGTTCAAATCATAATAGAGGAAATTAATGAAATTAGTCTCATTCCTAAACCATATGGTCATACTACAGGATGGATGACACCTATCAGAGAATACCGTCAAAATAGAACACTTCCACCTGATAGAGTCGAGAAAGAACAAATCTGGAGATGTGTGGTCAATTTTAGTCATTATGATATCCCAGATCACCTAGAGAATATTCTCTACAAGCGTGGTTTTTATGGAGTTCTCTTCAGATGCATTGATGTTGAAGAGAAAATGGCTTTCATGAATGAAGTGCATGCAGGAGTCTGCGGTGCCCACCAGTCTGGACATAGACTGTCTGATCATATTCGAAGGCTTGGATACTTTTGGCCTTCAATGATACAATATTGTGTTCATTTCACAAAGAAGTGTCATTCATGCCAAGTACATGCCAACTTCATTCATCATCCTCTAGAGTTGCTTCATACATCTAAATACTCATGTCCATTTACCACATGGGGAATGGATGTGGTGGGACCATACCCTTTAGCTACGGCCAAGCAGCTTAAGTATATTCTTACTGCTACTGATTTTTTTTCAAATGGGTAGATGCAATACCTCTGAAGGAATTCGGTTCTAAATGAATTTTTAGCTTCATCAAGTCTAACATCATTACCAGATTTGGTGTCCCTCATACCATATTGACGGAGAATGGCACAAACTTCTCTTCATTCGAGGTGGAGAAGTCGTATCAAGAATACAACATCAAATCCAATCATTCATCTAGGTAACATGCAGCGGCCAATGGCCAGATAGAAGATTTCAACAAGACTATGTCAAATATACTTCGAAATATGGTGGATAAGGATAAGAGGTTGTGTCCTGATAAACTCTTTCATGCTTTATGGGAATATTGAACTACCACCCGCACTGCAACGCGATCAACTCTATATTCACTAGTATATGGAACGGAAGCAGTCTTGCCCATTTAAATTCAATTGCCTTCGCTCAGAGTATCCATTTGTGATTAATCATCTACAGATGAACAATCTCAAAAGCGATTGGATGAATTGGAACGGTTATATGAAAAAATATTGTGCACCCTGCACCACTTGGAAGTCTATCAGAATCTAATAACACAAGATTTCAACAAAAAAGTTCGTCTTCGTTCATTCGTTCAGGGAGATTTGGTATTAGATATCAGAACTCCAATGATACCAGGAAAGAAACCTCCCAAGCTTGAACCAAAGTGAGAAGGACCTTATTCAATACATAAGGTCTATTCCAATAGAGCTTATTCTTTAATCTCAATGGATAGAGAACTCATCACTACTCCAACCAATGCCATATTTCTGAAGGAGTATTTTGTATAAACAAAAAATACATTATTGCGTTCCATACATATGACCTTAAACTATTTGTATTAATTTCTTCCCACATGATGTTAAACTATGATTTCCTAACTACATGGCGATAAACTGTACAGAAGTCTCTTACGTCCAGCAAGACGTTAAACTGCATCATCTAGAGTCCATGCATATGACTTTAAACTATTTGAATTTCTTTTGTCCCACATGACATTAAATTTTGATGTCCTAACTACTTGATGCTAAACTGTACAGAAGTCTCTTACGTCCAGCACGACTTTAAACTGTGATGTCCTAACTACATGACACAAAACTGTAAAGAAGTCCCTTAAATCCCGCAAGATGTTAAACTGCATAACCATCGGTCCATGCATATGACCTTAAACTATTCACACTTTCGTCCATCATGACACTAAACTGTATCATCCCTTTTTCATCCAACATGACGTTAAACTGTGAAAAAGAACCTAATATGTTCAACATGACGTTAAACGGTGTACTCTTTTGTCCTTACAGCATAACATTAAACTGCACAGTCCCCCTTTCATCCAACATCACGTTAAACTATATTGTCCCCATCGTCCTAGATACATGACGCTAAACTATACAAAAGTCCTTAAATATGTCCTACATGAAATTAAATTGTACTTTGTCCCTGCTACATGACATTAAACTGTGTAGCACCAATAGTCCTAACTGCAAGACTTTAAACTGCATAGTCCCTTCATATGTCTTACATGACATTAAACTATGCATCGTTAGGGTTGTTGCTACCTCTTGTTTCTCACACCGAGTATAACTCACATGAATTTAAGGAAAACTTCAACCATAACACTCTCTCTGTTCTAATAATCATTTGTAATTCCCAACACTATTTTTTAGGTCGTTGTCCCCAAGAACAACTTCATCACTAGTTCATTCTTTAATTGAACTATGCGGACTTTGATCCTTTCCTTCTAGGATGGGTAGGTAGGCAACCTCTTGAGGTTCAAGACCAAAACCAATCTCTTCACATTGGTTCACCTCCATCTAGTATGATGTTGATTCCTGAAACCGCCCCCAGAATCAATATCTTTACATTGGTTCACTTTCATCCTTACTATATGACGTTAAACTGTACAACACTTTTTTGTCCAGTATGACAATAAACTATAACATTAATTGATACCCTCACCTGAGAGGGAATCATTATTTACATTTATTTTCAATCATGTTTCATTCCAAAGACTACGTGCATACATGGAAATGCATGAACCATTAATCTTGGGTTAAACCATCATTGCACTAAAGTCCCCTTTCACCCTTCACATGTACGAAACAAATTTGTATAGAGGGTATTTCTAGAACTACGTGGGCTTGATTCCCATCCTTATGGAATACGTAAGAATGTTCTAGTGTCCCTCAAATCCAGCCCCAAGTCTTTTGGTCCTAACCCCAAATTTCACTTTCACTCCCTTGGCTGAAAATTCCCCATGAAAACACACACTGTGTATTTCTTGTAAATGGTCCAAGCTCTATGACCCTAAACTAAGATCTCCTATTTTTTTCATCCCGCAAGACGTTAAAATTTAGTTTAAGAACTAGGTATGGCTTGATTCCCATACTTATGGGATACGTAGGGAAGTACAACATTTCAATTCAGGATCTATCCATAACATGATTATGGTTATTCTTTCCTCCTTGTATCTCTTAATACATTAGACAATACCCATCTTTATGTGTCATAATCCTAGTCTTGAATACTTCTATATCTTCATAACCCTTTTCTTGACTTCTGGTCACAAAATTTCCAATTTCATAGAATTATTTTGCTTGACCATGCAGCACGTGCCCTTAGGCAGCCTTGCATAAATAGTCTACATAACAGACCTGTCAGCCAAAAGATGCTATTATTTGACTATTCATCCAATGCCCTTAGGTGTCCATGCATAATTAAACCCCCTAACGGGTTTGTAAAATAGTGGTAACCTCATTCTTGGGAGTGAAATCTATTTTGTCCTTGGTTGTCTTAATGACAATATATAGGGATCCGCAAAAAATGGCTAGCCTTAACATATCGGTCCCATACTCTTTTTCATGATCTGTAATTATCCAAGTCTATGGTTTATATTTTCCTTCCCTACGTTTGGGTCAGACTTTCATAAAAGTAACATTCATCCAATTCTTAGACAATCCTGTTTGGAAATATCATCTCCATATTCAATACCTCTCTCCATTCAGCAAATTCTATGCTTTGGAAAATATGAATCTTCATAAACTTCCACTGCCTTTTTAGCAGTAGAAAAGTAAATTTCTTAGAGTTCTTTTTCCTAACAATTAATCACGTGCCCTTAGGCGGCCTTGCATAAATAGTCTACATAATGAACTTGTCAGCCAAAAGATGTTATTTATTTGACTATGCAACCAATTCCCTTAGGTGACCCTGCATAATTCAACCCCCTAACGGTTTTGTTAAATAATGGTAACTTTATTCTTGGGAACTACTTCTTCTAATTCCTTTTAGCTCTTTTTCATATCATTCCACAAATTCAAATTTTCTTAAGTAATAGTTTACATATTTTCCCTCATACTTGAGTATGGTAATATGTTTTCAGATAAATTGTCAAGGAATTGAGTCAATTATAATTCATTCGGTCAAAGCTATTTCAACCTTAAACATTAGCCTCTTTATGTCTGACATGCATGACTTTAAACTGCCCACAAAATACAAGGGAACTCTAAATAAAAGTCAAGTTTCAGCTCACTAAACATACATTTTGTATGATTTAGGTAATATTGATTAATTGAAAGATTCGAAGTTTGTAGGTTTATTTATAATAATCCTTGTAAAAATTAAACTATGCTTACTAGGCATATTGGCTTAAATAAAATTTAAAGCAGGTAGCAGGAAAACACGTGCACAATTGATTGAATATGAAAGCATTCTTTCCATTTGATGCACAAGAATTAGAAGGAAATCCACATACTAGAGTCTCTTCTCTTTTCTAAGAAACTAAAAGAGGTTGTCAACATAAGTATTGACTTGATGAATAGCATCCCGAGCATCATCAGCAGCTACATGAAGCTCATGCACCTGACCAACTTCAATCTTTTTGGCCTGATGAAGTGCTTTCATGGAATCCATGATGGCCTTCATACCATTCGTTTGAGCTCCCTCCAATGAATTATCGAGTCGGTCAAGTTTCCTAGTAACAGCATCTAACTGTTGCTGGAGGTGCATCTGTTGGATGACTTTATCTTTGATCTTATAATTCAGCTCCTTCATCTTCACAGCATAGTCAGCCTCAGCTCGGGATACAGTAACCTCAAATTCACTAATATTGGCTGACAGTTTCACCTTGGTCAGATCTTCGGAACCGTTTTTCTCTTTCTCCCTCTTAAAAATGACATGTTTCACTGTGGCATGGATATTTTCATATCCAAAACCACCAAGTCCTAGAATGATGAACATGGACGACAATCGATGGATCGATGATGATATCTCTTCTAAAGGCACCTCAGATATGATTTTCCATATGTTGTTCCATGCCTTGCGTCATGAAACGTTGAGCACCTTAAGTACCTCTGGGTCTGATTCAACATCCTTAGCACAGGGGGGCATGTAATCTGGGATTAATGCACTTAGGGAAGTGCCTTATTCTACTATTTCCCCCCTGACCTAAGCATCTTCAATTTCAATTCCCGTTGGGGTGGAGGCTGAGGACTCACCTCCAGATCAAACCACTTAAATCGATGGTCCTGCATAATTAATTGAAAGCATTGGTTAATTTCAAAGGATAAAAAAAATTTGTTGTCTTGCAAATTGAGTACAATCACAAATATTGTTATTCCATACCCAACGGTGGATCAGTAACCTGAGAAGGCTCCTCCCCATCTTTCCTAGCTTTGACAGGATTTTCAGGATGAGTTTGAGGAAGCTCTACTAGGTTCAACTCCACTTGTGCTAATGTCTCTGCAATGGTAGGGTTTTTTTACCCTCTTCAGGTAAGGGTAGTTCAGCAGCTTTCTCATACAAAGATTCACATTTGAAATAATCATGATTAGAGATGTAATAAGAAGTTCTTCTTAATAGGATGAAAGATAACACTCACGTCCATAATCTTCTAAATTACATGGTAATTTAACATGACATATAAAATATTCGAAAGATGCTCCAAGTTCCCTCATTTCATCTAATGTCATATTAAAATCCAGGTTAGTCTCACCAGTGGGAGCATTTGATGTGTCTTCTTGGTGACCTTCATCCTGCGGTCCCTGAGCCTGGGCAGCATCTTCAGATAAAATCGTCGCATCAGTTGCAATAGCCTCCAAAAGCTCTAATGCAGGGGTTGAGCATTAAGTATCACGTAATGGAAGTCATTCGATGTTTCATTCAACATTTTATGAAGGATTGTTAACTTACCAGCAGCAGGTTCTTCTCTTCTTTCAATTGTAGCTGGAGGGATACTAGGAACAGATGCTGGCTCTTTTCCAGGGGCATCCAAGTCATCCTGAATTTGTAATTGTTCCACAGCACCCTCTATGGTCCTAAGAGAAGGATCAATCCTCTACCTTAGAGGGGAAATTGAAAAAGCCTCTTCAATACCCAGAAATATGAGCAAACTTCTCATGGGTATATATTCATGATTATACGAAGGACTTACCTCTACTAATGACGCGTTTATCTATGGACTTCTTCCTCCGATGCCTTTGCTTCTTTGGATTTTTGGGAGTGTCGGCTGTCTCCCTTATTGGCACCTGAATTGGCGAATGGAAGGCCATGCCCAACTCCTAATTCATGGCCTGCTAGCCTGGAGATATCTTTCCCAATTCACGAGGAGATTCATCTGCAGCTCCAATGGCAGTACCACCAGGGCTATATTTTGGCGAAGGAACCCCAGTAGTTCCTTTCTTTGCAAGCTGTAGGATGAAGAAAATAATTTCTTTAAGTAATAACGTTCTGACTGAAATAAGTTTCAAAGAAAATAAGGAAATAAAATTACATCTTCAGGGGCCACATAATTGTGCCACTCTTCATCATACCCCTCAGCGGCACCACGATCTATCATTTCCTTCACCCGCTTGGTGACTGGAATGGAATCATTAGTGGAATATATGAGAATTTCAAGCTCTCTGATGTAATACCACACTTCATTGGGGTTATCCTTGTATTGGATATCTGTAGAAGCCATACGATTCCCTATTTCAGGAAGTTGTAGACCCTCACACAAATCCAGCCAGGCGGTCTCAATACCACAATATAGACTATGCCATGTCTGGACACCCTCTGGTCGTAGATATTCAGTGTGTGTACCAAAAGGCTGCGAGGAATGTCCTATAATCCTTGACATCAATTTCTTCCCAGCTCCAGCACCTATTGATAGAGAATAAGAAAATAAGACTTATTGCTTTATAAAGTGATGGTGATTAAATAACCACAATGAAGTAACTCACTAGGAGTTGATGGAGTTGGTATTTTGATTCTAACCGGAGGATTATATCGGGCACGAGGCCGCTTTTCCAAATGTTGTGACTCTTCATCCCCATCATGGGAATTCGTTGAATCAGTCCTACAGGAGGAATCTGGCGAATCAGCTTCAGGTGGGGAAGCATCACCTTCATGAGGAAGGGTTTCTTTCTCTACAGTCCTCTTCCTTTTCCCCACCTAATATACTAAGTGATTCAACACCCATTTAGGGTATGATGCTATCAAATACTCTACATACCATGTAGTCAAGTTATGTGCCGGTTTTTCAACTAGTAGATCAAATACCGCCCCAGTCTTCTCCGTTGACGTCAGTAGCCACAGTTTCCGAGCAACCATCAGATGTTTCTCTAACCTAACATGTAATGGGGGAGATACAACAATCTGTTGCAGACACTTGAATTGACGTGAAAATCTATATGGATCATAGGCCTCTCATATAATATCCCCGTCAATCCGGGAAACTAGATCACCATCTCTGTAGGCCAGCATGTATGCCCTCAAATCCAAGTGGGTTGTTCCATCATCGACAAACCGCCCGGTTGGCGAATTTCCATAGGGAAAGAAGTTGAATTCCTTAAACATTCTCAGCCTCACTTTCATGCAATACACATTAAGATATAATGGATCAACTCCAGAGAATGCTTTCACTAACGGCCTGAAATAATTTCCCGGAATTTTTACTCTATTCTATACATTATAAGTCTTGAAGTGAGTGGCGATCCATCCCCATAAAACATGGAATAGTCCCACTATTCTTAAAGAACATTTACCCATGAAGACATGATGTAAACTCTTGTGAATATTTCCTAAAATGGGGGTAGCCAACCAAACCATTTTTTCCTCAGCCAGCTTTGCCGCAATGATGAAGGTCCCTGGCCCGACGCCTCCCTTCGAATCCCTGACTGGAAAGAGATTAACGCTGAGCCACAAAGCCAAGAATCCCACCAGACGAGTCTTCTTCGGGATCCTTTGATTCACCTCATATCCCCATTTCTCAAACTCTCATGCTTCTAGAGTTGTCTAGAATGTTCTCGGAGCACCCCTCTCTTCAGGTTTTGGGCAGGTGGTAGGACGGGTGGGCCTCTTGTCCTTGGATTTCTTTTTCTTGGATCCTTTATCCTTCGACTCCTTCTCCTTTGGCTCCTTCTCTTTCTTCTCAATAAGAAATATATTCATCCACTCCTCCAGATTAATATTCTTTCTAGAATGAGTTAATGAGGTCTATGAACTCTTAAGCATGTGGATGATTTTAAATAATTCCCGAGCCAATGTAGGAGTCTTCTTTGAATCATTCCAAGTCACCTTGGGAGGAATGAATTCATCATACATGTCGCCCAAAATTGCAGCCCCAGATATCCTGTGGACATCCCACAGAATGATGCCTACTTCTCCATGAGTCATATGGAATAAATTGGTTTCTGGGCTCCAGTGGATGCGTATCTCCGGCACGAAGTTATCATGTCTATAAACATATGTTTGCCCAACCCAGACAACTCCATATATCGCCACTCCTTTCAGATCCTTGACAAACTCTGCATAGGTTTGTCGCACCAAGTATGCCCACATCCGAGTTGGAGTCACATCTCCCCCAGGATGGAAGTCCCAACATTTCTTCCTGCCTTTGGATTGAACCATATGAGCATTTATGAAGATTGAAAGATGACAATGTGGTTGCAGCTCAGGCTTATGAGGTTTCAGATCTGGCGTACAAGGGCTATGATGCATCATGTGGGCCTTTTCCTCTTTTCCAGCATTTATAAATCCCCCCCCCCCAAATGACATATTTTATGAAGCAAAGTTGGTGTAATTCTGAAACCATGAAAATGGGAGATAGTTCATTGATTCTGGAATAGTGACTTCTCGTAGATGACCATAATCGTACAAAGGCAGGTAAGTGCATTATGGGAAATCAAAGTGATATTTCTTCAGATACTTGTCCAAATCTCGAATAGTGCTATCATAGACGGTATAATAATCATGGAAAATTATATCGATCCTATCATCAATATGTTTTCATTCCAATTCATTATTTCTTCCAATTCATCTTGGAGCCATTGAATCTGTACAAAATTTGAATAAATTAACTCTTAAAAAAGATTATTTTTCATAAAATTTATGAAAGAATTTCAAAAAAAAATGGAAAAGGCATTAAGGCACACAAGTCTAAACATGGCGTGCAAGTGTGGATATGTCACACAAGTATAATATGCCGCGCAAGTATTTGGCGCACAAGTATCACCGCGCAGGTCCATATACAACGATAGCAGTGCAACAGCAATGGAAATTTGAAAAAGAGAGAAACTTGCGCGACGGAGGTAAACTGTGCGGCGAGAGCTCAAAAATCTGAAGTTCGGTGCAATGCGCGACAACTGAACGCATATATATATGCCAGGCTGGCCACCTGTGTGCCTACAGCCAGTGCGCTCCAGCCCTACGTGACTCACACCTACGCGATGACAGTTTCGCGGTGAACCCCTGCACACCTCTTTCCCTTTGGTTTTCTTCTTTTCCTCAGAGTCACATCCTTATTTTTTCAGATCCAACTCTGAGGGGGGACTTTTATTGATGCTCACTTTTATCACATGGTTTAAAGGAATGTAAAGGGAAATGACTTAGCACAAATTCATTCATCCTTTGAAGAAAACATCAAAAATAGAAAAAGGAATTAAAAAGGAGTCAAAGGACCTTGGGTCGCACAAGTTATCTTACTGTTGTGCAAGTACACTTGTGTGCCACCAAATGGTCAGACAAGTGACTTGTGTGACCTATTTGAAAACCTCCTAGGGTCTTCTCCAGCCTATAAATACCCCCGGTGGGCCCCCCATTTTGAGGAATTTTTCCAGACTTCAGATATAGAGCTCTGAACTCCCAAGTCTTTTCTTCAAGTATTCCGAACACTTCTAAGGTAATTCTTTACCTAGAATGAAAGGTCTAAACAAGAGGAATAAGGTTTAAGTGTCAGAATTAACTAACACTTGTGTGCCTAAGTATTTTACCCTTAAGGGAAATGGACACACTTGTGCGCCTCCTTACCTACTTATTGAAACTTGTGTGCCCATCTTCTGAAAGTACCTCAGGATATTTCTAAAGGCTTTCATCAAGGATCACCCAAGTATTGCCCTACTGGTAATTAGTTGCACAAGTACCCATGTGTCGTGCAGGTATACCTGCACGACCAGTACTTACGTGCCCACGCATTACCTGCACGCCTACCAGGACTTGCGTGCCCTTTCTATTTTTGGGTGCCCTTCCTATCCACTTAAACCCTCTTATGCCATTCCACCTCTCCTATTTAATATTCAGTCTTCAAGACACTATTCAAAGCCATTTATGGCATGTTTTCTTGATTGACATCCTTATCTGAAAGGAATTCTGTGGAAAATATTTCAAAACCTAGTGATTTACACATCTTTATGTCACTAAGCTTAGAGAGTTCATTTATTCAACCTCATCCTTTAAGATGATAGAATACTTAACCTCAGCTTCCTTTTCAAGAGTAAGCCCCACTCTTAAATATGGGCATCCTCCTTAGGATTAAGCCCCAATTCCTCATTAATTTGGGAATCCTTTTCAGGACTAAGCCCCAAGTCCCATAATCTGGGCATCATCCTAAAGATTAAGCCCCAGTCTTAAAATCCCCTAATCTGGGCATCCTCCTCAAGAGTAAGCCCTAGTCTTAAAATTCCCAAATATGGGCATTCTCCTCAAGAGTATGACCCAACCATAATTCTCTTAACCTGGACCTCCTTTTCAAGAGTAAGCCCCAGTCTTAATTCTTCTTGATCAGTCATAATTCCTTTTGATCTGGTCTTCCTTCTCAAGAGTAAAACCCAATCATAAGTCCCCTCCTAACTTGGACTTCTTCCTTAGGAGTAAGCCCCAATATTAGAATATCTAAATCTTTATGAAGCACATATACCTTTATGGACCATGTTCAGGGATTTCTTCCCTGAAGTAAATCTTAATCCTTATCTATTTGGGCAGTCATACATACATAAGCCCCACATCATTGCATGGAACAATTGTCTAGTTTCACCAATACCTCTTGTTTCTCACATCGAGCATGAATCACGTGAGATTAGAGGGTAAGAGTAATCATGAAATTTTTATTTGATCCATCAATCATGCATAAAAATCATACTCCCTTACTCGAACTACATTGGTTCTGATTCCTTTTCCAAAACAAAGGATACGTAGGTAGCCCATCTGCGGGTACGATCCCAACTCTAAAATAATAAATGTCATTATGAATGACAATAAACTTCACGTGACCCACTGAGTGTCTTTAAAACTAGTATGGTCTTCATAATGACCAAGATATTTTATGCATTGAAGGATACCATTGACTAAGAATCTCTAACAAATACAGATGATTCTTTGTCAATTAAGAACCTCGAATACATATAAAAGATTATCTAAATTTCATACATATCAATCATTGATTGTAAGATCTAAAGGAAATCTCATTTTATACTTGGTAATGTAATTAGGATTCACGAACATAACTTAAATCTTTAAAGAGAGTCACGGAGTAGACAATAATTCCCCTAAAAAAGGTGTGATGAGTCTGACCTGCCATCCTTTCAACCAATGAAAAATTCCTAAGCCTCATAAGTTCACAACTAATGAGATCCTACCTTTGGAAAGTAGGTTCAAATGGATATGGAATCATCGAATGTTTCTGGTTCTACGAATAAACCCGTTAGAAACCACATGGAATGTTTGAATCTTAAATCAATGAGATCATCCCCAATTCCATGGGAAATGGGGACCATCGAGATACATACCTGTGGTTTCATGTGGGGCTAGGACTCTTGCGGCGGCTCCCCCGATGTCTCCAGACCCGCCAACCATATACAGGGGGCCACGTCTCGATGTCCCAATGACATCCACCCAAGAGCGAGACTAGGGATTTGATCTTTGTAAGTCTCCTCTACCGAATTTAAAAATGACATCCCTTGACCACATTAACTGAAATTCACGTACCCTTTTTTGATTGTATAGTCCTTCAATTGTCCTGGGCCGCTGCGGTGAAGTTGGTCGGGACTTCTGGTAGCACCCTTCCCAGAGGCATGACAACAGTTGTGGAGGTGGACATCCAACTTGACCGAACAAAAGTGCTCCCAATCACTATAAGTGATGCCAGTGGGATTTCTCCTGAGGTTATTGAGGTGGTATCCAATGATAAGGATAAACCAGACAGTTCAGGCCTCTCCATGACTGATCCAATGCCAGACGTGGACCTGGATGAGGAGTTCCTAGGGGTGTTCCCTGCATACGATCCTGCCAACCGTGCTGACTGGGACGAGACGGCCTCTGACGAGGAGGACATGATAATAATATATCACCGATCATGGAAGATGATCACACGCTTAATCAATACCACCTCCCAATCATTGTCGTTGGAAGAGATTAATAGACATCGCTTGTGGCTACGTGAACTATGCTCCGGTGGACTAGATGCCCAGCACCCTCACATGCTAATCCGAGATATTTTGGAGGAAAATATTCAAGAGTATAACTGTGGCCTTAGTGTGGGTTGGAAGTAGAGGAAAGTGGTGAACTACAAGATTCTCCAGGAGACAAAAAAAGAGGTAGAATGGTTGCTGGCCTGGGCGGATGAGCATTCTGCTTCTCTTGATGTGCAATTAGAGCTCGTCTCGCGATTGAAATCCCAGGTAGTGGAGGTCGAAGAGGGAATGAAGTGATCCTCTGAAGAGATGGTCATTATCCAGACCGGTGCGAATCTGGCCCAGATTTCGGCCAACGAATTACTCCATCTCGTTGCCGAGGAGGAGCGGGAGCTGAACAGACGGTAGCAACTCTTGGACACCACCAGCCAAAGGGTGGTGGGGCTGCAACTTTCTTTTGACGAGGTCAATCTGTCCATGGGGGAGTTGGCCTCAGGGTGATGTAATGATTACATACCTTCAAATTTACTTTTTTGATTTGATTGTTTGATTCTATAGCATGAATGAGTTCCATTGATTTACATTGGCTTATTGAATACCTATGATGTTCTTGGAGTGTCTAGTGATCATTACCTAAGCTCATGTGGGTCGTGTCCGATCTAAGAAACAAGGGATGACCACTTTATCACACGAATTCAAATGTAAGAGTGCAAACCAAGCATTAATAATCTTGGGTTTGAACAACCGGCCCAGATTTCCAGCAGGAAATGGGAGAGACCTGACTAGAGAATGAGGCCCTCAGAAAATATGAATTACTGTTTTCCCAGTGTGCTCTTGTGAACAAACGAGGTAACACTAGAGCGTTGGAATGAGTCCGAATAGGGGAATTGAATGTGTGAATCATGATACCAAAAAACTGGAACACTATCGGGGTGGCGTGACAATGAAGGATAATTTTTGACCATGTTCGAAACACAGTATCCTCATTGTGTTAGCCTGAAATGGGGATAACAAATGAGGGCCAACTGTTGACCATGTTCAAAACATGGGGCCTGACCCAAAATGCTACCCATTAGTCTTCCAGAAAGTTGGCCCAGTACAGTAGGCGTGCCATAGGCCGATCATCCATAATGTTAAGGGGTTATCATAGACATGAAAGGGGATGATGGTCTGAATAAGGGGCATGAAAAGCATGGAATGTAGAGTGATGGTTTGTTCGAACAGAATCTAGAACTCTAGAAATTATGCCACCGTGGTGGGAGCACATTAGATGGGAGCATCGGTTTGATCATGGAACATCTATTATTTTAGACAGGACCTCTCTGGCGAGGGAGTTGTCACTTCCCAATGTCATCATGGGGCATCCGGATCTTGTTCAGGGCAAATCTGCAGTTACATAGCTCCCTACGAGGGGTCAGGTCAGAGGGCTGGAAATGTGGAGGAACATGATTTATGATTCTTGGGGCTGAACCCTAGGAAAAATACCTGGGTGTCTCTACATATCTCATGAGGATGGGAATCAATCCTTACGTAGTTCTGGAAGCATAGTTTAATGTCAAGAGGGACGATAAAATTTCTGGGTACGTTGGTGCACATCCTACCAAAACTACTAAGCCCATGTGAGTCTTGATCATTTTGGGTAACAAGAAGTTGTGGTGGGACATTATCGACGCAAAAACGAACATGTTTTGGCGAAGGTACACTTGGTGAATTTCGGCCCAATAATGATAACCTGTCCAGGTAGCACACCTAGATGCGCAAAGAAATAAATCCGAGTATGTCGAAATTCTACATGAGCATGAGGAAGTGGAAATGCATGAATCATGATGCTTGAAATCTAGATCACAATGATGGTGGCGTGACGATTAAGAATAATTATTGACCATATTCAAAACATAGTATCCATATCACGTTATCCTGGGATGGAGATAGACAAATGAGGGTCAACCATTGACCATGTTCGAAACACAGGACCTATTGCAAATGTCGTCTAAGATCTTTAGAGACGTTGGCCTGAAACGGTAGGTGAGTCGAGGCATCATAATACCAGGTTGGGAAGGGGGTCCTGTCGGATGTGAAAGAGGATGAGGATACAAATAGTGAGATCACGAAGCTTGGACATGGAATGAGGGGAATGTCCCCATAAAAATTCCACACTTCAGGCTCTTTGTCAAAACACATCTGAATATGACAAAAATATGTATTAGATAAAGGGTTTCGAATACCTTCCCAAAGGGGGATCTTAGTTTAGGGTCACAGAATTTGGACCATAGATGAGTGAAAACACGGGAGACACATGGTGGAAAAAATATAAAACTCGACGTGAATGGGAACCTAGGGTTCCGGCCACCATGTGTTCCTTGAGAGGTTTTATGTCGAAGGACCGAAAACGAGATTTATGTTGGGCCCGAGGCAAGGCGCACAGACGTTTTTACATACTCCATGATGATGGGGATCAATATATATGTAGTTATAAGGGGTGGCATGGTAGGGTACCCGTGACATGGGTAGAAAGGGCGTGCAGTTGTGGCCCTCACACCGAAAGAAGCAGTATTTGATAAATCTTGTTTGTCTTATAAGGTGAATGGTTATTTTTTGTGAAGTGACAAGCCTAGGATGAAAAGTCCTAGTAGCGCCATAAGAATCAAGCCATATGAGGGCATCGAAAAATGGTATGGAATGTGAGCTATACCAAACATGGTGTCCCCTTGAGTGAGGACATCACGATGCAGTGCTATTTTTCGTCATGCGGCCAGGACGATAAGGTCACAGTTTAGGGTCATGTGATAGGACAAGGCATGCATTCTAATGTTACACGACATAGACATAGTAAGGTCGATGATAAATGGATATTGTGTACGGTGCAATAAAACATACCCGATGTGAATGAGGACATAATACCATACCACACCGTATGCAATTTCGAGGGAGGAGCCTCGGGCCAGGGGGACTAAATAGAGGTAAGAGGGTAAGGGGCAGGAGAAACTATCTCCCAATTGAGCTGGACCCAAAAGTGAGATGTCTGGTTGTTCTTACATATCCTATGAGGATGAGAATCAAGCTATACGTAGTTTAAGAGGAGATCATAGTTTACGGTATTAGAGCTCGGACTAGAGAGAAGTGAAAAACTTCCATGTAAGCACAGACCTCAACACGATCCCTACGTCCACGTGAGTCAAACTCAGTGTGGGAAACAAGGGAGGAAGTTGTTTATTGCAATACCCAGAACGCACTACAAAGGGAAATCGGTGAGGAGCCTCGAATGATGCCCTTATCACGGATTTTTCCTCCTAACATGCAAATGCACACTTAAGAGTAGTACCAAGAGTTATGGAGGTCTCCTTGGACATGATGAGGTGGATAAGGATTTGAATCATGTAATAGACATTTTGGGCTTAATGGTGTTGGAGTGATAATGGAGGATAGCTATTGACCATGTTCAACACACAACATCCATATCATGTTAGCCAAAAATGGGGAAAATTAAATGAGCATCGATTGATGACCATATTTGAAATACAGTATTTGTATCGATTTGTTGTTTGTGACCCTTGAGGATGTTGGCCTGTAATGGTAGGAGATCCCTTAGGCCAAGCATCCATGCCACTTGGGGGTCCCATTAGGTGTGAAATGTGATGGAAGCCGTAATGAAGGGGAACATGAATCCTGAGAAATGGGTGAAAGCATGTCCAAGAAGAGTCTGACATTCCAGGTACTAAACTAGAGTACCCTTAGGCACATTGGTGAATCACCTAAGAGGGTTGACGAGGGTTCTCAACCTAAGAGTAACAGATTTGAATGGATGAGTATAGAATAATGGGATAGAGAATTCCCAAGAAGGAGAAGTATGTGGCATGGTCATTACAAACATGACGTGAATGAGGACATAATCCTATACCACACTATATACTCCTCTCCCCAAGAAAGGGGAGGCCACGAGGCCAAGGTGAAAGGGAGATTTTTGAGAGATAGGGCTGGACCAGAAGTATAGACATTAGGGTGGCCCTACGTATCCCATGAGGATGGGAATCAAGCCACACGTAGTTCTTTATTGTTCATAGGTGTAAGATACCCTAATGGGGGGGGGGTGTACGACATGAAAAATTACCCGACGTGAATGAGGACATAATATCATACCACACTGTACACTCTGGGTAAAAACTTGGGTTTGGGCCTAAAAAGGCCAAGGGGCCTGAGGTTGGGCCTCAGTCGGAAAGGCCCGACCAGTTTACAGTTTAACGTCTTGCAGTGAGGATGAAGGGAGGATAAGGTATCTCATCCGGGGATGTGTACGACATGGTGAGTAACCCATAGTGAGTGAGGACATTATTTCATACCACACCTTACACTCTGGGCAATAACTTGGGCCGAGGACCGAGAAGGACAAGGGGCATGAGGATGGGCCTCGGTCGGAAAGGCCCGACCAGTTTGTAGTTTAACATCTTGCAGTGAGGATGAAGAGTGGTGTAAGAAACCTCAAACAAGGGAGGTGTATGATACGGAGAATAACCCTATGTTAATGAGGAAATAATCTCATACCACATCATACACCCCTAAATAGAAACTTGGGTCAGGGAACATAGAAGGCCAAGGGTCTTGAGGTTGGGCCTCGGTCAGGAAAGGCCGACCAATATGCAGTTTAACATCTTACAGTGAGGACAAAGGGAGGAGAAAGTATCTCATCCGGGGATGTGTACAGCACGACGAGTAACCCGTAGTGAATGAGGACATAATCCAATACCACACCGTACACTTCGGGTAAGAACATGGGCTAGGGCCTGATAAAGTCAAGGGGCCTCAGGCTGGGCCTCATCCAGAATGGTCCAACTAGTTTGTAGTTTAACCCCTTGTAGTGAGGACGAAAGAAGAGTAAGGGTTCTCATCAGGGGGTGTGTACGGAACGACAAGTAACCCAACGTGAATGAGAAAATAATCACATACCACACCATACACTCCCGTAAGAGAGAATTTGGGCCAGGGGCCCGAAAAGGCCAAGGGGCCTGATGCTGGGCCTTGGATGGAAAGGCCATACATCCTCTCATATAATTATCACCTCGTCATAGCTCTTAATCCCACATGAGCAGTTCTCGGAGTGGGAAACAAGGAGCCGGTCTCAACTCTCCCTTCCATATGGGGACTGAAACCTGGATTTTTCCGAAGGGAGTTCATCGCTTGGAGATACAATGTGGAAGAATGAACCACTACACTCAATTTTTGAAAATCTTGGGGTGGTTTCAACATCGCAGGGCAGTTGTTGACCATGTTCGAAACACATTATCCCTATAGTGACCTGAAATGGGAACAACAAATGAGCATCAACTACTGACCATATTCGCATTGTGGGACTTGTGTCAGCTTGTTGCTCAACATCTATGAGGGCGTTGGCCCGAAGTGGTAAGAGATCCCTTAGGCCTAGCATTTATACCATTTGGGGCCCTTCTAGATGGGGAAGATGATGGAGTCCCAATCAATGGAGTGGGTGAAGCATTGATGTACCCATATTTGAAAGAGGATAACGTCTTCAAGGAGTGGGACTTATGGACAGATCGAGGTTAGCTTGATGCGAATTGAGTAAAAAGTCTGCACCCCTACCATATGTCTTGACCCGAGGGAAAAATTTAGGGGTTTTGTCTAGGCCAACAGACGAAATGTCCAGCTGTTCATACGTATCCCATAAGTATGGGAATCAAGACATACGTAGTTCTTGGAGTCCATACTGTTTAACATCATGCAGTGAGTATGTGGTAGGATAGAAGAACGGGAGTGGGCATATGGTGCGACCATGATAATCTCGATATTAGTGGCGCTATAGAATCCTACCCCATATCATGCAAGGATCCTCCGAGAGAAATATACCCAGGGGGGATAGTCGAAGAGAAGAGTTCGAGGTTGGGCTCAAGATGAGGCTTCTGGGCGTTCCTACGTATCCCATAAGGATAGGAATCAAGCCATATGTATTTCTCAAGATGCAGTTTAACGTCATGTAAGATGATGCACAGTTTAAAGTCATGTAGGACCAGACAGTTTAAGGTAATGCGTGACTAGCACACAATTCAGGGTCATGCGGGACAAGCATACAATTTAGGGGAATGTAGGACTATCCAGTTTAAGGTCGTGTAGTACTAGTAGGCTCAAACAATATATTTCTTGAGGAACATGGAATTGGTGGGGGGCATTATATGATCACCATCCATGGTCACCAGGGAGTATGCTCCATTGGGGCAAACACTGTGAATTATGTAAGCTCCTTCCCATTTAGGCTCCAACTTGGGTGGTTTCCTACCAAAGATCATTGGTACCCTAAGGTCCAATACCAAGTTGCCTTGCAGAAAATAGCAGAGGCGAACCTTCTTTTTGAAGGCTCTAGCTATCTTATTCTTATGCCTTTCGAGATTGTGCAGGGTACAAAGCCTATTCTCGTAATGGTCTTCTAATTCATCAAGACAAATTTCATCTACCTTACCTGGTGCATGCTGGTAATAGACTTCTATGCGTAACAAAGGTAGCTAGATCTCTATGGGTAGGAAGGCTTCAACTCCGTACACTAGGGAATATGGGGTCACCTAGGTGGAATTACGAGCCATCCTCCGATAGGCCCAGAGGGCGTTGGGGAGCTTATCCGGCCAACTCTTATTTTTTTGACCAACCATTTTCGGAAAAATATTAAAGAGGGTTTTGTTTAACGCCTCGATCTGTCCATTTTCCTACGCGTGATAGCGAGAGGTATAATTCGAAAAGATGTTGTACTTGGCATACAATTTCATCTACTCGGCGGCACAGAAGTTGGTGTCGTTATCGGTGAGGACAACATAAGGGACTCCAAACTAGTGGTTGATGTTGGAGCTCACGAAGTAAGTGATAGAACAGGCCTTGATCTTCTTGAGAAAAACTAATTCTGGCCACTTTGAAAAGAAATCTATGGCAGTGAGGATGAACTTGCACTGGAAAACTGTCACTGGTGGATATGGTCCCATGACATCGAGTCCCCACACAGCAAACAACCAAGTGTACTTAGTCCTGTGGATAGGTTCTGGTGGCCGATGCATGAAGTTAGCATGAATTTAGCATGTGTGAAATCTTTTGGAGAACTCGATACAATCATGGATCATAGAGGGCCAGAATTACCCCAGTCTCCATATCAGATGGGACAGCTTCGGCCCATCTTGGTGGGCACCGCAGTAACTGGTGTGAACCTCATGCATAACTTGAGAAATCTCGGCACCTTGGATGCAATGGAGAAGAACAGCATCAAACCCATGATTCTAGAGGATCTATTCGAGACTGGGACAACTATGGAGGGGAAACCGCAACACGTGGCATCATATTTTCTCATGCTCGGCCCGATCAGCCGGGAGGCAACCATTTTTTAGATACTAAACAAAAGGGGATCTCTAGTTAGGAGTCGCATCAACCACTGCATCTGGAGAACCTGGGAGTCCTGACATGGAGGATCCAGTAGTAAGATGGATTACTCACAAGTCGTCATCATCATATGAGGTGACAAGATCAATGGCTCTCTGGTGTGACAACTGTATAATCAGATCATCTTTCTCGGGTTCTGCAAGGGATGCTGCGAGGCTGGCCAAGGTATCAACTCGACCATTTTGACATTGAGGGGCATGAGTAACTTCTGGACAAGATTGAAACTAGGCCATTAGCTGGAGGGTGCGCTCCAAAAATGGTACGAGCTCTGGATTTCTGACAACATAGATACCATTGACTTGCTTGATGACTAGTTTGGAATTTCATTTCACAAGAAAATGGGGAACATCGATCTTGAGGGCCAGATCGAGGCCAATGATAAGAGCCTGATATTTTTCATCTTGGTTGGTGAAACCTTCAGACAATAGGAATGAATACGGAACAATGGCTAGCATTGTCCTGATAAAGGCAATACCCAGACCCACTCTGTTGATCCTAGGATCATTGAGTCTCCTACCAATGGGGCTTCAAGAGGCACCATCAATGTGAATCTTCCAACATGGTATGGCAGGATCTACCGAGAGGATTGACTCATTGAGAAAATACAAGTCCAGGGACTGGTCCGCGGGGGTTGGATGGGCAGTAGGAAATTCTGCCAATGCATGTCCCTTGATAGATTTCTTGAGGGACAAAGCTGATGTAGAACTGCTAGAGGATAACTACCCACCATGATAGATGGTCGTTGAGCATGGGGCAGTTCATAATGTAATTCAGCGGGTCTACCCGAGACATCAGTTGTACCTCGTGGTGCTGCAGGTACTGTCACAATTTCTGTACTGTGAATTCTAGGGCAAGATAGCTCTTCTATATGGGGGAGTATCTTGTCTTCGTGTCAAGGAGAATGCGGCAGAGATAGTAGATACTATTTTATATCCTCTAATTGTTCTTTTTGGTGAAAAGGGCACCAAGAGATCATTCTAGGTAAGTCACATACAAGAATAGTGGCTTTCTGAGGACTGGTGGCATCAGGATCGAAGGCTGGAGAAGATACTTTGGATTTCCTCAAGTGCGGTCTGGAACACTTCATCTAATTTGTAGGTAGATTTTTTCTTCATTAGCTGAGAAAAGGGCTTACACTTATTGGCCAGATTCGCAATGAATCGGCGTATGTAGGCTAAGTGGACTTTAAATCCTCAAAGCTCCAAGAATATTTCTTGGGGGAGGAATCTGACTAATGGCCTTGATCTTCTCTGGGTCGATCTCGATGCCTTAGTACCTGAAACAAATGTCATGAATCTTCTCAGAGGTGACCTAGAAGGCACATTTCAATGGGTTCATCTTCAAATGGCGGGAACGGAAGAAGCCGAACACTTTCTCAAGGTTCTTGAGATGGTCCTGGCACTGGAGAGATTTGACCACCAGATCATCCACATATCATTCCACCAATTTCCCAAGGATTGGAATGAATATACGTTGCATGGCTAGCTGATAGGTGGCACCTGAATTTTTCATGCCGAAGGGCATAACATGGTAATAGAAAGTACCATGGGGCACCCTGAAAGCTATAGACTCTTCGTCCTTGGGGGCCATTCGGATCTGCTTATATTCGAAGTAACCATCCATGAAGAAGAGGACTTGGAACCCAACTGTGGCGTCGATCAACAATTCTGTCATTGGAAGGGGAAATCATCCTTCAGACAATGAGAGTTGAGATCTCGGAAGTCGATACATGCTCTGATTTGTCTGTTATTTTTCTTGACTAGCACAATGTCGGCTAGACACTCGGGGTACTGGACCTACTTGACGAAGTTGTCTCTGATGAGCTTTTCATCTTTGGCCTCGACCATGGAATTTTGAGAAGGGTGCATCTGCCTAGGGGGCTGCTCAAACTAGCAATGATTTGTCGGGAGACTGAGGCGGTGGATGGCTAACTGAGGATCCAGACCTGGCATCTCATCGTAACTCCAGGCGAATAAATAACGGTTCTATTTCAAGAAATCTATGTACCACTTCCGCACCTCGTGGGATATGGATGCACTGATCAATGTGGGTCTCATATTTTCCTCGCTACCAAGGTCCACCTGTACCAGTTCATCAATAGTGGAAGAAATGCCTTCTTTAAAGGCGGGGAGAGCGTCTTCCAAATCCTCTTCATCAATTGTGGAGGGATCCTCAGCTAGAGGATCTTACCTTGTTTCAGAAGATCATGAAGGGAGGCTGGTACCATCCTTGACAGGAGTGGACAACATATCAGAGGATTCACGTGCAGTTGACACCATAATGATGAAGGCAATCGATGCAATCCCATCTGGTCTTTGGCCTAAGGGGCCACGCTTGATGATATCAAAGAAATAATGGCGTGTCGGCTTGAGTCGGTTAATCGTATCCCATCAAAATAGACACGTATGACGTACTATCATTGTCATGGGGCGGATATCCTGATACCGTACGGGGGTAGGAGGCTTCGAGATCACCTGAGCCTGGTTTGTGTAGGAGTATGAGGTGATTCTCCATCATCGCTTGGACTTGGTAAAATGATTTCTTCTTGTACCATAGCCAACAAAACACTACCCCATGTTGGGGGTCGTGGCCTCCAATCGATGAATCAGAAAGACGTAGGCATCATCCAGACCTGCCTAGGGGTCAGTCATGACCGTGGCGGGCTCAACCTCACATTCCAGAATATACTTATCCTTGCTATTGTAAATTCCAACATCCAGGTATTGGGCTTTAAAAGAGGCAAAAGAAGATGCATCACATTGTAGTACGCATACTCGACCATTTAAAGAATACTTGAGGCACTAGTGATACAATGAGGGGACCACCGCATGCAGGTGGAGCCATGGTCTGCCAATCAATGCATTGTACGCAGTGTCCTGGGAGACAACCATAAACTCGGTACTGGAAACTAGGACACTGAACTAGGGCTTCAACTGGATCATGCCGACCGGGGTCTACTTTGTCCTATCATATCCTTGGATTCTTAAATTAGAGGGAGTCAGGTCATCTTCCGATAACCCCAGCTTCTGCAATGTCCGTGTCAGGATTAGTGTAATCCCAGAGCTGGTGTCAACGAGATAGCGGTGAACCTATATGCCATTAAATTGTAGGGTGATGTACAATATGAGGATGTGACCCTGTATAGGGAAGAATTTATCCACTCTAGAGAACAAAATGATAGCCTGACATTCTACGTACTCGAATGCTTTAGCATGAAAGGATTCTGCAGCTGCTACCTTCGTCTCAAACTGGAAATGGATTCTTAAAGACTATGCGTGGGCCTCGCGCATATCTGATGAATAGAGAAGGGATTCAAGGATTGAAAGCCTTGCTGGGATGATGACAAAGTTCTTGAGAACATCATACTTTCGCACTAGGCATGAACTTATGCTTAAAAGAGACCGCTCGGCGATTGGAGGCATGAAGGGCCCTGCCGGCTGGACCGGCGGTTGGCTGGTGTTGGGTATGCCCCATTTCTCACTAGTTGAAGACTGAAGAGTAGCTGTCGGATGAGGTCTAGACGACTGAGATCAGCCTGTAGCTGGGTGTGGATGGCTACAGCCTGGATGAGGTAGCTCTGCCTGATTCAGTAGCACAAACGGTGGGGGCACGGGCTTGATGACACTAGATGAAGAGTTTGCATGTACTGAGCTCTGCGCTGGGCCTACTTTCTGGTCTCGGTGGCATGCACAGCCTAGCTGTAGGTGCCAACTGAATCACCATGATGACCTTTATGGGTGTGTCTCTACCGACATTGGCATCAGCTAGGGATGTTGGGGAGGATTGCCTGACACTCCCCATCATCGGTAGTCATGTAGAGGTTTACCAACTCAACGGTAATAACCGAATAGTACCCTTGACTATTACATGATGATACATCCACAACTGGAGAGATTCTGGGAGGGATTCTCATCTCTGGGGGGTATAATGTTGTCGAGAGTGCGGGACGACGATGACATTGGCGGGGTGCTTTGATTTTTCTTGTGCCGTTGATTCTTGCTCTTCTAGGAAGAGGCCATCTGAGATGATGATGTAGAAGTGGTGGACGTAGCATCTGAAGGCTCTGGCTGATTTACGCGTGCCCAGATAATGCCATGGGCGGGAGAAACCTCCTTGCGAGCCATCCTATCATCATACTTCTAGGACCCACGGTTAGAATCCTTCTACCACTCACCTTCGTTGTCTCTACTATGTCTAACATTACGAAGACATCCTCCATGTGATATGGGGCTTGGCCCAGCCTGACTATGTTTTTATTGACCTGGTATTGGAGCCAATATTTGAACACATAGCACTGCTTGAGGGTGTGCCTCAGAATCTGATGATAGGGGTTGTAGTTGGGGCGATCAGTGAGATTCGCCTCTTCAGGCCTTCTACACTCAGAACAATGTAAAATCTTATGTGCCAATTGGCCACGGAATTAACCAGGGACCTGATTCTCACTGAACAAGTAGGTCTGGTTTCTTATATCCTGGAAGGGGGGCCTTGGAGCCCGGCACTGGCGAGGAGCCGGATGGGCTTGTCGAGGAGGTAGATCCTGGTTGTCCCACCTAGGAGGTGGTGGTGCATTACGCGGAAGCGCTTGCCGATTCTGAGGATGCTGCTGAGCCGGAGGATGCAGCTGAGGTGGAGGGCCTCTATGAGGCTATGTGGCCAGTGCTACTGGTAGCAACTCTAGTTGCATGAGGGACTCTCTTTGGGTCACCGCAGAGGTTTTGGCCTTGGAATCCCACCTCATTGGGATTATAGGGGTAACAGACGTGCCTGGTTGGCATGTTGCAGGGCTTCCTCCAGGTGTTGGGCCTTATCAGAGAAGCCTCAGAATCCTCCAAGGTAGTTTTGGGTGATCAGAGAAGGAACCAGTTCTGTCATGACATTTCCTACGCACATCGTTAGTAGTTTCTCCTGAGTCAGTGGCATGTCAAGAGAGTATATGAGCCCCTTCCACTGGGCGATAAAGTCCATGACGTGCTCATCAGGCCTTTTCTTGCACATGATGAGGTCAGTGATGCTCATTTTTTGGGTGGTAGAGCTGAACTGGTAATGGAATTTTCTGCGAAGGTCCTCCCAGCTGGTTACAGATTCAATGAGGAGCTGGTTGTACCAGACGAATTCCAGCCCCTCTAATGTTTGAACAAAACAGCAGAGCTTGGAGGCCTCCTACTGTGCTGGAGTCCCTAAATGGACCCACACCTTGACTTGAATTAGGCTAGGTGCTATGAAGGATCCATCGTCCAGTTAATGAGGAAGAATATGGGATTCCCGAATCCCAGACGAGCCGACATATCATCCACCCATGTCAGGTATGGATTGTCATCTAGTGGGATTGCTACTTGTCACGTTAATAATGCCTCAAGGAAGGCTATGAGCACTGCCATAGGATCATCTGGGCGGGAGTACCACTCTTGATGGGGTTCCCAAACTACAACCGCATTTTTGGGTACATCAACACAGTAGACAGGTTCAATGGCTCGTGGAGCGGCTGGTAGAGTGACACTTGGGGTTGCCGGTGGAGCCTGAGCGGGGTTCCTTGGATTGCCACTCAATTCAGAAGGGTTTGGAAAGACATACCATGCCCTCTTTCAGTGAGCTCTAGATTCATCCCTATCTGCAAGAGAGGCATGATCATGGTTTCCTAGGGGAATCTTGCCAAGGGGAAGCTGTTCCTACCCCTGTTGCCCTGGCCTAGGATCGTCGTACTCGGGTCATCGCTCTGTAGCACATTTAGCCAGGAGCTATTTGACCAACCTCTTATGCTCAGCAAGTTGATGGCGCATCGTGGCCTTCTCAAGGTCCTCCTCCATCTTCTACACCAAAGAGTACGGGTCAGAGTGGTTAATAGCTCCGACGTGCCCTTTTCCTTTATTGGCATTCAAGCCAAGTACCAACTCCTCTATGGGATTAGGGAGACCTAGGAGGTTTCTCTGCTGATAATTAATCCTCCCCGATGTGTCCAACAGTGGTGGAACACCCTCAGAGGGTAAGTCTTTGTCGAAAAGCTCCAGATCGTCCTCCTCGTCCACTATATCGGCCATCTTGAATGTGAACCTTCTTGGGGGAATGTCATAAATATCTTATAACGAGTCGGGATACCACCGAATAAGACTAAAAAGGAAGGGAACATAATATCCCCACCCACAAAATTGCTCGTGGGGGGTAGCCCCCATGATAACTTCGCATTGTACCTTGATACTCTGAATGCATTGCTACTGAAGGGCCTCACGATGACTTGGTGATTCAGGGTGTTGGTCCATAGGGAGTGTGGATAGTTCAACCAGATGGCATTGTCTGCCGATTACTTCAAAATGCTCTTGACTCTTTGGATAAACCACGCGCTGATGATGAAGACTAAAATGTGTCGCATAGAGGGTGTACCAGAAACAATAAACTTCTTCTGGGGGTGAGGTATTCCAGTATGTGGAAATTCTACACTACCACGGGCCAGAACATCTCAGGGAAGTGGCCTACTATGAGGATGCTCCAGAACCTCCTCGGATCAAATTTAGTGTCTGGACCTTGATTTCCCCACTCGCTAACTGGGGGTGGCTGAGGAACTGGAAGTGGTACTGAGGCAGACCACTAGGATAACAGGCTGGCCGGTGGAGAGTATGGTGAACAGGCTGACTGGTCACCGATTCTCAGACTATCCTCTGAAGAGGGTACTAACCTAGCCACTAAGTCAAGATATGATGGGCTAATGACCGCAGTTCCCAGATTAGGGGCTAGGGCTTTTGGTGATATGTCGTAATGATGCTTTCCGGCCATTAATCCCCAGAATAGCTCTCTGTGATCTCTCGTGGAGGTAGAGAGTGCTTTTGTGATGATGGAGGTGATTGCACGACCGCAACCTGAGGGGTCTCCATATTTTAATCCTTCTGGATATACCTGCAGAGGGAGGTGGTAATCATATGAACCTCGCATTTTGGAAGCACCAGGATGATGTGCCTTGTCGTTGCCCCGACCCTCGACTCGGATGAGAGAGGGTAGGGTTCACGAGTTGAGTCGTACTTTTCTTAAGAGTCTGAGAAGTGGACCAGTTTGATCTTCGTCCGGACCTTCTCAGTATTCTTCTTATGACGGTGGTGACCCGCCTTCCTGCCCCTGGGTGGCTCCTCGGGACAGGGCTGATTTCGGACACGAGGTCCTTTGGGTGCACTGGTGCTGGGGCGGAGAGGGATTCTACTTGAGAAAGCCGGGGTGCAAGGAGCACCGGGACAAATGTCGAAGGGTACTTGGGGAGGACCTCTATGGATACCACTATAGTGAAAAAAACCTCAACTGGGACTGGGGGGAGCATGGAGAGGACCTCCACGCTTTGTGAGGGTGGAGAGAGGTTGGCTTCACCCCTCTGGATTTCAGGGTTAGGATGACCTTCACTGGCTGCTAAGAGAACGTAGGGAGGAACCCCACGTTGAATAGAGAGCGGATGTGAAATGTCCCATGCACCAGTGGTAGGGAGCTGGAGGAATGACTCCATATCCACTGTAATGCGCATGGGAGAGGCTTCCGTGCCGAGCATCACTGTCGCGGGGCAAGCCTTCATTCGGATTGGGGGTGGCATAGGGCGGACCTCCATACCGATCCTCAAAGTGGGGAAGGCCCATGCTCTGTGTGATAGTGGTATGGTAAGGACCTCCGTACGGGGTGGCATCATTACGGGATGGTTCACGGCGACCACTGTTTGTGCCTTCAACCAGGAGAGTCGACCCAACCTGCCCATGGGGCATTTGGAGCCTCGATTTCGATTGCATGTATAAGCACCCATACTTAGTGTATGCATATACTAGATGATATGATTCAGTGGTGGATCATGCCACAGTAGTCGTTGATGTTGATGCCCCATGGCGGGTGTCCGCCTCAGCATGCGATTGACGCTGGCATCGGGTCGAACGAACCAGGGTTGGTGGTGCTGGTGCATAGCTTACATACTCCTCCTCCAACAGGACCTAGTGGTGGCGCTGACACGACCGGGTGTGATCCCTCACAGGGAGACCCTGGAATGGGACGCTGACCGGGTTGGGCCGAAAATCACCTACCTCATCAGCATAAGGAAAGGAGTCATCAAAGCGCTCTGGGGGGAGGCTCCCGAAGTGGTTGTATGTCGTGGTGGAGAGTAATGGCTCCCTATGCGGCCTTTCGGGGTGGCGTTGGCGATGAGGCACGGACACCTCCAGATTCATACGGGCCATATCTCAGGTTGGGATTATGCCCTCCTCTTCGTAACGATGCACGAGGTCATTAATTACCCTTCGTTTGATAACTTTCGATGGAGAGATGGGGCGTTGATGCCACACAGTCGTGAATGCAGAGGCTGTCATAGAAGCGGTAATGCCAAGTGGAGCAGTTGTGCTAGCGTTTCCCCTACCCCTGTGTAGATAGGCAGGTGGGGATCGCATTCCTGAGGCGGCAACCTGATTCATGAAAATAAGGGAGATGAACTCATTAGTGATGAAAGAAAAAGGAATAGGCGACCAATGTCCCCGCGCCATCCCATCCTTCGTGATCGGTAAGAGGGATCCACATTGACAACATCACAGAATGGGATGTACAAAGTTCTACTACCCTAACATCTGGTGAGTTCCACACCAGGCCTGTTGTTTTCTTGCTAGGGCCTGGTGCCAGATATCTGGATCCAATGACACGCCAATCCATCGATGCCCTGAGCACTACTAATCTTCATATTGAGGACAATAAATTCACGTCGGGTTCATAATTTTTGTTTCTGACACTTTCTCCAGGGTGCACATGTTCGTCTCGTTCAGGGACGAGAGACACAATTTTTGTTTTCCCCGCATTCCCACTTCCCAAAGGCGGGTGGCATCTGCTTCTTATTCTGGGACGTATGATCCTTGATTGAAATAGGATGATGGGATGTCGGTTCTTCCTTTCTGGGATTCCTCCTCGAAGCTCGTCACCTAGTACGGGTCTCCCCCATAGACTTAAGACGATGTTCATGAAACTCTTCATAGTGACATATCTTCATGGACACCAGTTAATTAAGCTGCTTTTATCAGGACATTCCAAGGTGTCCGGTCAGGGCAGCAACCTTAGGTTATAGGAGTAGTCATGCTAGGAATCAGTGGAGTGTCTAGAAGATGAGGATTGGTGTGTCTGTCTTCTATCCCTTATTATATGGCTTCTCTAGGGAACAGAAGCCTGAGGCATCCCACATCGAACGCGGGGAATCATATGCCATAGGCATGTATCTAAGGTTTTCCTCATATTTCCAGTGTTTAACACGGGGTATGTCACAAGTTTGATGTCCAGCAGAGACAGATCGAGATGATCAGAACAATGACTAGAGTGGATCAGATGGAGAATCCCCCTAGAAAAAACACAAATATTTGGGCCAATGTGTGGTTGACATCCTAGTTACTATTGAAGGGAATGGGATATTGGGTGGCATGATTCTACTAGGATGTGGCGTCCTAGGTAAGAATCCAGATGGATGATGGAGCGGTTGAATGAAGTGGATGGTGAATGGGATGGAACCATAATGAGGATGTCGATGGTTTTGGGCTTGAGCCTCGAAGGGACTTCCAAGGTATCCCCGTGGATGGGAATCAAAGTCCACATAGTTCATATGATGACCTCTTACTACCGATTGGGGTTTTCGAAGAATTACTATTGATTGATGTCACAACATATTACCACTGCATAGGGCCACAACAACTTTCATTTGATTAAGGTCACAACGGCTTACTGCTGAATGGAGTGACACCGGATTACTTCTGAATGGTGGATATAGTTTAACATCACGTGGGACAGGGGAAAACCGACGTGAAGGAGGTCGGACCAATCAGAGTGGTGGGCTTGACCCTCGTGGAGGCTTCCTACATTCCATTCCTTGGGAAGGATCAAAGACCATATATTTTAGGTTATGGGGGAATTGGGGCTTATGCTTTGAGGTGACCCAGGGAGTTGGTGAACCTATGTGAAGATGGTCGAAACAACTGGGTGTTGGGCTTGAACCTCAAGGAGGATTCCTACATACATTGCCTTAGCAAGGATCAAAGACCTCATAGTTCATGATGGTTGGGAACCGACGTAATGGTGGGCCTGGGGTCCAATGGATGGTGGGCTTGAACCTCGTAGAGGATTCTTACATACCCTGCATTGGCAAGGATCAAAGTACATGTAGTTCAAATGGGTGTTGGTGAACCGAAGTGAAGGGGGTCAGAGCGACCAATGGTTGTTGGGCATGAACCACAGGGAGGCTTCCTATGTACCTTTCCTTGACAAGGATCAAAGACCTCGTAGTTCGGGTGGTGAAGGGGCTATGGAAATGATGCGAAGAGGTGTCATAACAACTGGGGTGCTGGGCTTGAACCTCAGGGAGGATTCTTATGTACCTTTCCTTGGAAAATATCAAAGACATCGTAGTTCAGAAGGTTGTGTCGGGCTTACACTTTAGGTTTCTTGAGTTGTTGGTGAATCGATGTGAAGGGGGTCGGTGCGACTAATGGGTGCTGGGCTTGAACCTCGTTGAGGCTTCCTACAGACCCTGACATGGCTAGAATCAAATACCACATAGTTTAAATAGAGAATACAGTTTAACATCATGAGGGATGAGGGAGAACCGACATGAAGGAGGTTTTAGAGACTAGAGGGGTGGGCTTGAACATCAGAGAGGCTTCTACATACCTTGCCTTTGCAAGTATCAATGACCTCGTAGTTTATGATGGTTGGGGCATGGGGCATACACTCTAGGATGGCCAAGGTGGATGTCATGGTTGGTGCTTGCTCTAAGACCATCTGAGTCATGCTCAGTGTGAGAAACAAGAGACAATAGAGACCCGACAATCACATCGTGAAAGGTTCATCCGTCAGAAGTGGATTGGGGCTTATGCCTAGTTAGTAGCCCAAAAAGGCTGGGACTTCTTCCAGGAGGGAGGTCTGGTGGCGAAAAAGTGCAACAGGAGAGGGACTTGGGACTGAAGAAAGGAGAATAACAGTTCCCCATCATGAACTCCGTTGGCCCTAGGGATAGAAGATCAAAGGAGGATCAGGGATAATGTCTCATACCGGAAATCTAGGAGCTTACTCCAAGATGGTTTCTCTTTCCCCACGGACAAACGCCACTCCCATAAAAAGGATAAAATCCCCTCTGGAGACTAGTGGGTGTAAAGAATGTCCATGGTGGGGGTTCCTGATGTGTGAGGCATTGGGCGAGGTTACAGTTTAACGTCATGTGCTGAAGTCGAAGGAGCATGGCAGTTTAACGTCCTGATGCTCATACGAGTTGAGTTTTCTCTGCACCCCTAGGACTTACATAACTGCTACCCTCGACTTCATGGTGCAAATAGGGTACTTGCAATGCCGTGGTGAGGGGGTTTCATGGAGTGAACCATTGAGGGGGCCATGTTAGCATGGCTATGCGAAAAAGCAATAGCCATTAGCATGCCTAAGTGAAGAAGCATGAGGTGAAGCAACGCAATAGGTAGTATCATCCAGGAGAATTTGAAGTCACATCATGAAAAACAGGACGGTTGATTGGGAAAAAGAATTTCAAAGCAGAGGGGTTAATAGGAAGGGGCCTTGTGAATCTCTGTCACTCCGCATGGAGGAGGGTACTTGCGAAAGGGTGTGCTTCGCGAAGTGAGGTTCCTTAGCCTAATCATGGGTCATATGTGAATATGGGAGGTGCTTTGCGGAGTGAAAAGGCATTCACGGAGTACTGAATCATTGAGCGAATGTGCCTCATGAAGCAAGGTGTTGTGAAGAAATATGCTTCACGAAGTACAGTGACCCTGCCCTAGCATGGGGATCATGTGTACATGAAGGGTGTTTCACGATGAATAAATGCTCTGCGATGACCTAGGTCCCCTTGGGATCCCCTTTTTTCATGAATGCCCTTAGTCTTCAAGAATGGCATCCCTCTCAGAAGAGGGGATCAAAATGAGACAAAGGGGAGGCACTTCGCGGGGCAAACGTACCTCGCACAACTCATGGTTTGCAGAGCAGAACGATGCTTCATGATTTGAGAGCTGGGAAGTCGAGAGGTCGGATTGTCCATCCGTCAGGCTCAGGGGGAGCCCAATATTTATAAGAAAGAGGCACTGTGAAGCAGAGATTACGTGGAGCAAAGAGGGACTTGGTTGCTTCGCGGTGGGTTCGAGAACGTCAAATGCATTCACGAAGCATCCTGCCTCCTTGCTTCGTGGCAGGCTCGTGAATGTCAAAGGCGTTCGTGGAGAGTCCCACCACCTTGATTCCCGGAGGGCTCCCGAGCGTCAAATGCGTTCGTGGAGTGTCCCACATCCTTTCTTCGCGGTGGCTGGGTTGTTGGGGACTCTGCAAAATAGCATTGCGAGGCATTCAACAACACATTCTTTTTGGCTTCTTCTCTGTCTTGAATTTTTGCGCCAACAAACTTGAGAAAGAGTTGTTATAATGTGGGGAGATTGTAAGATCCCAACCATTTTTAAAGCCATCTTGGGCCAATTTTGTGTTATTTTTTTTGTTTTTATGTACATTTTCATTGTTGTTGTGGTTTGATGTGAGTCTTTGTGACGATTTAAGGACAATTTAAGTATTTAGGTCTATGTAGAGTTTGGGCACTGTTTAAAAAACCATGTGCCTAAACCTCGCTAATCGTGTGAACTGTGGAAACCTAGAAAGCGAGGTCTACAAGGCTGGGGCACGGTTTACCCTAACCAAGCATTTTTTCCCATGAAACTATGTCCACAATCTTTTGTTATCAGAAAATTAGTTTTTAAATCACCCAAACTCTTGAAACCCATATATTTCAACCTTGGATTGGGCTTTACAAATTCTAGGTGATCTTAGAGTCTCTTGTGGGGATTCCAAGGTTATTCGAGCACTATTCTTTGAGATCTAAATATCATATTAAAGATCAATTATCTTCATGTTACGTGGTTTTCATCCTATTACTTTATTATTTATTTCCTATATCATTCAACGATCTTTTCAAGAATGATATCCACTGTTTACATGAATATAAACCTATGGGTTGTAATCTAGATCTAGTATTGTGGATCTTGATCGAGATTTGAAAGATATTTATTCATTTGATATTAGATTTGGGTTTACAGATTTAGATCTGGATCGTTATCTATGTTGTTGTAATGATCATATTTTTTTTGGATTTTTGATGTGAGAGCATCCATTAACGAACCAAGGTATATGGTCTAAATCTAACTCCCATAGTTTTAAGTTTTATATCTGTATTTTATGTTGATTAATATTTGGCATCCCATAGTAATTGTTTTCTTAAATTGGGCTAAATTGGAATGTGATTTGACTAGATGATTCTTTGGAGATGTAATTGACTAATGGATGATTTAATAATGTATATTTTGGGACTTACAAAAGAAATAATTTATTTGGAGAATTTGTTTATGACTTTAGGTATTGTAATTGAGATATAGAATTTGGTTCAGTTTGAGATATATAATCAGTGTGATGTAATTATTAGATGTTTTTTGGATATGTGAGATAATTAATAGTGAAAAAATTATGATTCATAATATTAAATAAGATAATGAGTTTTGAGATTAATTTTGGCATGTTGAGATTTAGGTGGGATAATTAATGTAGGAGAAATAATTGTGGAATATTATTTGTGATGATTGATTAATTAATTGATGAGTTAATTAATTGGTTGTGTACATAGTTAATTATTGGCTTAACTAATATAGTTTTATATGTTTAACAAATCAATGGATTAGTAAGGGAATGATGTGTCCAATTCTTGTGAATTAATAAATGATTTAAATGATTGAGAATATGGGTTCTAGACATGACGTTTTAGACTGATTGAGAAGTTGGGAAAAAGACATAGTGTTCATCCACAATAGTAAACCAAGTTCTTGTGTTGTGGGGGGCGAGATATGGAGATCTACACCGAATGTGATTAGATTTTCAGACATAGAGAACTACACCGAATGAAATTTGGGGTTCTTGACATGAAGGTCAACACCAAATAAATGAAAATAATGAATTATGATTTTAATGAGAGACATGAATTGAAGCCGAGTCTAATGTGATGATTAATTAATAAATGACAATGTTATAACAATTTAGCTATTAATTGTATTTATTGGTTCATATATCAGTATAAAATGTATTTGGACTAAAAAAATTTAGACACAATTGGTGGTGGGATACTGAGTTGTACTCACACCCTATTCAGGCCGCCAGATCGGCACTCGTGTAGACATTGTTGTTGCAGGACAGGATTAGGGAAAGTCTGTAGGATAGGTTTTTGTTTTGGAATATAGCACAGTTGAGGTAAACATATGTGGTTCATGACCTTATAGGGAGTATTTATTAAGTTATTTTCAGTTTCATTGTAGACACTTGACACTTGAATTTTCATAGCATGCTTTCCCTTTTTAGTTGAGAATTGTATTACCTATTTTGACTATCATGTGACTTGGTATTTGTTCTTGTTATTTATATGCTTATCCACTTGTTTTGTTTCATCTTTCATCCATTGGTGTTTTATTCTGATTAAAGAGGGTATAGTCTCCACATGAATGACGTAGAAAACCCTCGCTTCTAGTCGGCACCCTCTAGCATATGGGGAGACCCTCTTGAGTGCTTGTGACCAACCGACATGGGGGACCATTTAGTGGAACCCTGGTCAGAACCTTACACATGGAAAAATAAGTATTTATCAGAACCAATAATCGTGAGACATGTGATATCAATATCGTTATTGAGAAGCATTGTAAACTCATAGTAACTATAAAGAAAACTTGTACATTACTTGGTACATCATTTTCACTTCAATCATACAATTAGTGTAAAAAATATAATAACAATGTGTTTTAATTCTATATCCAATACCTTGGATGGATATTATAGAGCCACCCTTCCTTGATTTATTACATAAACACCCATAAAATTTTCAAGTACCATTAGAAAATCGAAACCCATAAAACCATTCATTTCATCATAAACACATAAGAAACAAACATCATACATTTAATGGATTGATTAAAACATGGAAAAGAAATGGGTTTAATTTCAATATCATTAAACAAAGATTAAATCTTGGAAAATAAGTGGGTTATTTAAAAATATTTTTTAAACATGATTAACCTGTAGAAATGAAATGACTTCAATAACAATATATTTGAAAAACTCATAGTCAATCCATAAAAATAATAAAATTTGTATCGACACAAATTATAACTATTTTATGATATGTAAAAACAACAAACTTTTATTTTGATTAATGGAAATACCATTCCAATATAATTTAATCATTTTTAGAAAAATATTTTTTTCATAAAACATTTTTAAAATCCATTTCATTGAAAATAAGAATGAAATAATATAAAGGATGTTCTAAAATTAATTTAAAAAGATTTTTAAAATAGATTTTTTAAATATCCATTATAGTATCAATTATATTAAAAGTCAATTAAAAAATTTTGAATACATTTTTATAAAATAATGTTGTGAAGGAACACAGATGTCCAACCGAAGAGAAAAATGAAGACATATTTTCATAAGAAACGTTTCTCCATTATTATGAGAAAAAACATGTGAAAATTATAATATTACATGAAAATATAATGAATTACCATAGTATAAGAAAATTCATCAGAATTATATGATTTATTATTATTTAATTAATCACTCACAATCCTGATAAATGGTGAGAACATAACAAATGATTCTCTCAAATTTGTTATCTTTGAATCATAATCCCCATGAAAGAATCACATTAAATGGAAAATATAATAGGATGAATATAAGTATACACATGATTAATATTATTAATGGGTATTATATATACAAATTAAAAAAAATTAGGTGTATAACATGAAATTACTCTAAAAAAATTAGAACTGTGACAAAAATCCATGCGCATTTTGGTAAATCTAAAGCCATAAAACAAGTGTAAGAGAGATGATAAAATGACTACCAAAATTCCCATAAATTTTAATGTACAACTCATAAAATACATAAATTTTCATTATATACATCAAACATCAAAATCATGTGGTGAATAAGGGATACATTTTACATAAATAAAAATTAGATCAGAAAAACCCCTTACCTTAGGTCTAACTTGTCACATGTGTCTCTCTCATCCTCAATAATACACTTTTTTAATTATTTAAAATCATCATATAATTTTAAAATTTTATTTCACTTATAAAGTTGTTTCATATAATTATTTAATTATTTTACTTTAAATGGTATTTCTTGACTATTTTTAGCTTATATGGACCAAATTACTTTTGTGAGAAGACTCTATTCAAAATGGTAACTAACTAAAACTGTATAGAATTATGATAATAAAAAAATTATAAAATTATAAAATAAATTATAATTAGAAAACTGATTATTAAATATATTTATCTAAAATGAATAAACAATTGGATGATAGAGATGGTGGGTCATACATACACATGAGTAACATTTCCATTTTTCATTGATCATTATGGAAAGAATGTATGTAATATTTTAATTTTTTTATAATGATAAATATATAATAAATAAAATTATAATTAATTATACATATATATATATATCTCTCTCTCTCTTTTTTTATGTAAAATGATTCACATTTATTTGATAGGAAATAGTCCACATGTCAACAAACGACCTTATCACGTTTTTTGTGTGTGAAATGCTAAGAAGAATATTATACAGTATATTTCTAGATAGATAATTATTTCTTTAATATCATAATTATAAAATTTATATCATACATATTAATTATATTTATCATTATTACCTACCACATAAAATTTTAGTGATAAACTCATCACATCGCATCACTAGGTGGTAGTCTTCTATACAAAAAAGAGATGTTATCATATCCCTTAAGAATTGGAATATAAAATGGGTGTTTTTTATATTAATACTATATAAGAATTATAATGCTATAAATATTATAAATATCATATATAAATTTTATGTACATAATTATTCCAAACCATGATAGGTGGTAATGCCAAAAAGGATATTGTTTCATTAGGCGGTAGTCAGACGTACACATAAATTATGATTTCGTAACACATTTGAAGGAAGTGTGTGCAGATGTAAGACATAACATTAACATAATTATAAGGACTCGGCCTTAAAACATTACATAATCATGAATTAAATGAATAATTCACATTGAGGATATTTTCAGGTTTAGAGTTTTAGACAATTTGGACATAACTATTACATCTCAATGGTTACAAAGTAGACACATCAACTCAATTTCCATTTTTTTCACAAAATAAAAACTCTTGAAGAAAAGATTCATGGCTAGTTCCATGTTTTAGACAACATGACATTTTCTAGATCCCATCCTTGACCCTATTACACTTTATGTCATGTGAAAAACATTTCAAAAACATGGGATGAGAATAAAAACTCAATAAGGGATATAAAAATGCGGAAAGAAAACATTAGTCCATGTATACATAAGAATCAATAAAATCGTACTTTACTCATAAAAAATAATCACTTTAACATACCTCATGAAATCATAATATTTATGAATAACTCAAAGAAATCATAAGACATAAAGGTAACTTGAGGCATTAATATCATTCTTACGTAGGGATTAACCCTCATGGTTACGTTTGGAATACCTATCACAATATATTCCCTAAATCTCTTCGGAGAAACCTTAGTGTTTAACTCCTTCGCATTACCCAATTCATTGGAGATCTATCTCGGTCTCACCTACCCTTATTTTATCACATAACTACCCGACATCATAAACAATGTCCAAGAACCATAACATAATCGTATCACATAAAACATGCATAAAGGAAACATAACATTTCCACATTTCAATCACAATATATCAATAAAACACATTGATATAATCAAAACATTATCAAAACCATTTTCAAAAACAATATAAAATAAAATTAGAAAATGGTAATTATTTTTCTTTTAAAATAAAGTTATGGCTTGTAGAGGAAGCTGAAACTCAAATAATTGTCACGGAGGCGGAGAAGTCTTTGTCGCCACATACATAATACAAAATAAAACACACCATTTGGCATTTAGTAAAACACTTCGTATAAAAATATTCATTTTCAATGAAATGAAATGTCAAAAGGTTTTATTATACATCTAATAAAACACGTTCGTATATACATTGATGTATGCCTCAACGAAAGGAGATTGTGACGAAGTCCCTTACAAAGACGGTATCCTTAGATTAAGGATAAATCAATTACATAATTATGTGTGACAGATATAAATTCACCCAATATAAGTATATATTAAGTGTAAAACAATAATAGGTCATACACAAATATTTATAGTATGAAAAAATCAAGAA
Organism: Viscum album; assembly: GCA_963277665.1. Taxonomy (NCBI): domain Eukaryota; kingdom Viridiplantae; phylum Streptophyta; class Magnoliopsida; order Santalales; family Viscaceae; genus Viscum; species Viscum album. Next base: position 955,884,323 of record OY728167.1, read on the forward strand.
GTAGAGGTTTAACCCAAAAAATTGAAATTTGGTTAAGAAGTTCCCTTACAAAAATATGACAGCCTAACAACGTCACTTTAAAATTCAGAAACTGAGTTGATGAGAGATAAAAATGGTATCTCATCACTTGTACATAAAATTTACATAAATAAGGATATATAAGAACATAACCCAACATAATAATATGTTAATTAAAAGACCTAACAAAAATATGTCTTTTAAAAAGTGGAGGGTGAATGGTTCCCTTACCGATTTGGGTAACTTTCAAAACGTACACTCTATGAAAGAACAAATATACAATGTTGATGTAAATAACCATAAACAAAATTATGTTACACAAAGAGTAGAATAATGGGCAGTACATACACCACTCAAAGGATATAGTGAAAAATATAGCATGAATCTCATGGGAATAAATAGTGAGATAAAAACCCCTAACCTCGTAATAAATCGAGTCATATGACCAAAAGATAACAAGAACCAAATTAATCACATAATACCATGGATATAAATAGAATAATGATATTATATATCAAATGTAAGTACACAATACACCACATGCAATATATAACTGGTGAACAATAGAAATCTCACACTACTAGAAAAGGGGGCAGTGGAGGCCCCCTTACTCGGGCGACCGCCATTGGCGGTCGCTATAGCCCACCTTTAGCGACCGCCAATGGCGGTCGCTAACCTCCCTAAAAATATTTGGGGGGTTTCTGCGCCCCCCCCCCCCCCCGCGCCCTCTCGAGCCCTAACCCCTCGCCGCCCTCCCTCGCGCCGCCCTCCCCTCCCCCGCCGCCCGGCCTCCCCCGCCGCCCGGCCTCCCCCGCCGCCCGGCCTCCCCCGCCTCCCGGCCTCCCCCTCCGCCCGGCCTCCCCCGCCGCCCGCCCTCCCCCGCCGCCCGCCCTCCCCCGCCGCCCGCCCTCCCCCGCCGCCCGCCCTCCCCCGCCGCCCGCCCTCCCCCGCCGCCTGGCTTCCGGCCTCCGGCCGCCGCCCTCCGCCTTCGGGCCTCCGGCCGCCGCCCTCCGGCCTCCGGCCGCCGCCCTCCGGCCTCTCGGCCCTCCCCCCCCACCCCGGACGGCACCCGCACCCCGGACAGCCCCCGGCGCGCACTCCGGACCGCCCCCCGCACCCCGGACGCCTCCCCGCACCCCGGACAGCACCCCCCCGCGCACTCCGGACCGCCCCCCACACCCCGGACGCCTCCCCGCACCCCGGACAGCACCCCCCCGCGCACTCCGGACCGCCCCCCGCACCCCGGACGCCTCCCCGCACCCCGGACAGCCCCCCCCCCTGCACTCGGACACCCCCCTCCGAACCCGGACAGCCCCCCCGCACCCCGGACAGCCCCCCCCCCCCCCCCCCCGCACTCGGACACCCCCCCTCCGAACCCGGACAGCCCCCCCGCACCCCGGACAGGCCCCCCGCACCCCGGACACCCCACCCCGCACCCCCGACAGCCCCCCTGCACCCCAGACAGCCCCCCCTCCCCCGCACCTCGGACACCCCCGCACCCCGAACACCCCTGCCCGCACCCCTGACAGGCCCCCGACACCCCGGACACCCCTCCCCGCACCTCGGACAGCCCCCCCCGACCCCGGACACCCCCCCCCCCCTCGCTGCCCGTCCCCCGTCCCCTCACCGCCTCCTCTCCTCCAACTCCCCGCCGCCGCCGCCGCCCGTCCCCTCCCTTGCCGCCCCGCCTTTGGCTCCGGCTCCCCTTCGCTGCTCCTCTCCCTCGCAGCACCGCCTTCGGCTCCCCTCCCTTTCAGGTTTGTAGCTCAATCAGGTAACATGAGCTTTCAGTTACATTATTATTTTATCAATGGTTCATAAACAAATGATTAATATTTATTTTGAATATAGTTGATTTGATAAATGTAAATGTAATAAGTATTGTGTAAATGTTTGTTATACAGATATTATTATGGATAAGAGTTGGATTGATCTTCCAAATCGAACGTCTAGAGAATATTTCAATGGCATTATGCAGTTTATTGACTTCACGAGAGGATTTGAAAGTGACTATATTAGTTGTCCATGTAGAAAATGTGCTAACAGATATCAATTCACACGAGATACTGTGAGGGAGCACCTTTTCTTTAATGGATTTCTGAAAAATTATAAGAGTTGGACTCGTCATGGAGAAGAATATGTTCGTTGTCAAAATACAGATGCAGCTCAGATGGATGTTGATGCAAGGATGACTGATCCAATGCATGAAATGCTTACTGAAATGGTACGTGGGTTTGATCCTGAAGGCATTGACATCCAGAATCTTGAGACCGGTGAGATAAATCTTCGCTCTGGTGCAGATCGTGATTCGAGGAGGTTTTATGAAGTACTTGATGATGCGAAAACAGAATTATATCCTGGATGTACTTCTTACAATAAACTGTCGTTCATCGTGGAGTTGTTGCATTTGAAGACTTTGAACAATTGGTCAGACACATCATTCGACATGCTTTTGGTTTTATTGAAAAAAGTTCTTCCTGTCGACGCTAAGATTCCTGAGTCGTATTACTATGCTCGTAAGTTGACAGAGAACTTAGGTTTTACATATGAGACTATAGATGCATGTGCAAACAACTGTATGTTTTTTAGAAATGAAACTGCTCATTTGGATATCGGTACGGTTTGTGGCGCTTCCAGGTGGAAAGAGAACAGGGGAAATAAGACTCATCAAAGTCAGATTGCGATACAGGGGAAACCGATTGCCGTAAAGCAAATGCGTTACTTTCCCCTTAAACCGAGGTTGAAAAGATTTTTTATGTCATCTAAAGTTTCTAATTTAATGAGATGGCATGCAGACAGAGTTCATGAAAGTGACATGTTAACCCACCCGGCAGACTCTCATGCATGGAAGGATTTTGATAAGAGACATCCCGACTTTGCTAAAGATGTTCGTAATGTCCGATTGGGATTGGCAGCAGATGGTTTCAATCCATTCAAGTCTATGGTTGGTGCAACTCATAGCACATGGCCCGTGGTGTTGGTTCCATATAATCTTCCTCCGTGGCTTTGTATGAAGCAACAATTTATATTACTTTCCACTCTTATTGATGGACCTAAAAGTCCGGGGGATAAGATTGATGTTTACCTTCAGCCATTGATTGATGAGTTGAATGAATTTTGGGGCGATGGTGTGATGACTTATGACTGCGAAACAAATGAAATGTTCAAACTGCATGCAGCTTTATTGTGGACAATCAATGACTTCCCAGCTTATGCAAATTTATCAGGCTGGAGTACGAAAGGGGAATTTGCTTGCCCTTGTTGCAATAAAAGTAAAAAATCTGTATGGCTTAAACATTCCAAAAAATGGGCATACATGGGTCACAGGCGTTTTCTCCCTCCCCAGCACAGGTTCAGAAAGGACAGAGTGGCATTTGATGGTTCTAGAGAGTTCAGCCCAGCACCAAAGATCATGACAGGAGTCGAAATGTTATCGCAGATTGAGGAAGAAAACATCCGCACGGTATATGAAATTCAGGATTTGGTGGCTCCTCCAGTACGTAATATTCGTGCTGCGGGTAGGCAGCGCAGTCACAATTGGAAAAAGAAAAGTATTTTTTATAGTCTTCCGTATTGGAAAACTAACATGTTGAGGCATAATTTGGATGTCATGCACATTGAAAAAAATGTTTGTGATAACATATTGTGGACCATTTTAGGTGTCAGTGGAAAGTCAAAGGACCATGTTAATGCACGCCGTGATTTGGAAGAAATGGGTTTAAGGAAACAGTTGCATTTACAGTTAGCTGAGGGAAACAAGGCATATATGCCTGCTGCACAGTATTCGATGACTACAGAGGAGAAAGAGACATTTCTTTCCATTTTGAAGATGGTCAAGGTGCCTGATGGTTACTCTTCTAATATTTCAAAGTGTGTGAATCTGACGAGCAAGACATTGCAAGGGTTGAAAAGTCATGACAATCACATATTACTTCAGCAGTTGATTCCAATCGCAATTTGTGATTGTTTATCCCCCAATGTTGTTCAGCCCTTGATTGAGATGAGTAATTTTTTTAGACAGCTTTGTTTAAGAAATCAACGAATGAGTGATTTAAAAAGTTTGCAGGACCGAATTGTACTTACGCTTTGTCACTTTGAGAAACTTTTCCCCCCCTCATTTTTTGATGTTATGGTCCACTTAACAGTGCACCTAACTGATGAAGTAATGGCTGCTGGTCCAGTGCAATTCAGGTGGATGTATCCTATTGAACGGTATTTGAGTACATTGAAAAGATTTGTACGCAACAGATCTCGTCCAGAGGCATCAATAGCCAATGGTTATTTGATGGACGAGTGTACTACCTTTTGTGCAGAATATCTTACGGATGTTGAAACAAAATTAGATAAGCCCTCTCGGATTCATGATGGTCCAGTTGGAGAAGGAACCACATTTGATATGGACAACATCGAGTGGATACAAGCACATCGATATATCTTGTTCAATACTCCATCAGTTGCACCATTAATGCAGTAAGTATCTTATCAATGTGCTTGTATAACTTTTACATGTTTTCTTTGCATAAGTTGATCTTTTAAACATCGCGTAATCATTTGCAGGAAACACATTAATGAGATAAAAGAAGAGATGCATCGTGCGACTGAGTTGCAAATTCAACAATCTCATTATGCGGCATTTCATGATTGGTTCAAGGATTATGTATGTATAAATTGATTTTCATTATGAGTGAAGTATTAAACTAATTCTTTCTGCATATATCAGTATTGATTTTTATAAATTATGTAGGTTCGTAAGCTGAGGGAGTTAGGGGACCCCACGTTACCTGAAGTATTTATCCAACTGGCTGAGGGTCCATCTATAACCGCTCGTCGTTATAAAGCTATTGATGCTAATGGTTTTCGATTTCGCATTAAAGATGTTGATGACAAACGAGCAACACAAAACAGTGGAATCGGTTGTCCCTTTGTCGATTCTGGTTATTACTATGGTCAATTGATAGACATCATTGAAGTTGTATACACACACGGTTTGAAGTACATATTGTTAAAGTGTAATTGGGTTGATCCAGTGCGTGGATGTAAAGTCGATCAATATCAGTTTTCATTGGTGAATTTTAACTACATGTTATACAGAAATAATGAACGAGTTGAGAATGAACCTTTCATCTTGACATCACAAGCGGAACAAGTATTCTTCGTTACTTTGCCTTCGGATCCAAGTTGGCAAGTTGTTGTCAAAATGTCTCGGCGAGGAGTGTTTTTATTTGAAGAAGATGAACCCGAGACTGTTCCGTTTGTTTACCAACAACTTGATCAACATACCGTAGTTCAACGTGAAGAAGATATTTATTGGGTCAGAGCGGCTGTTGAAGGAGAAACTGTCGATTTGCATGCTTAATGAAAGGTATAATTGTTTTCCCGCTATTCAGTAGAATGTCCTAGGATATCATAAATTATCTAATCATTTTATAAATCCTTATAAGTTTTAATCCTCACTTTTGTAAGTTAATTCAGTCATAAATATTTAGGTTGATTAACTTTCTGATTTTTTAAAATTCATTCACAACTAATTATTCAATCCATTTTTTGTTTGATTAACAGTTGTACAAGTTTGATTTATTAAGAACAATCCAATTTATCTTTTAAACACTTTGGACTCATTACTGATATTTTGTATGATTGCAGACATGTCAGGGGAAGAGGCAGAAAATCCACATCATCCATCTGAGGCATCTACGTCTCAGGGTCGAGGTATGTTTGACAGTCATTATCTATATTATTTATGTAATTAACATATATATATATATATATAAATATAACATTTGTCAATTTATATATAAAATTGTTTTCAACAGGATCAGACTCGGCTGCTTCTTCCTCTCGCAGGAGAGGCCCTGGTCGTGGCATATTAGCATGGAATTCCGACACGACGATAGATGTTTCATTTGATGAGGTATTTCATCCCGTGGGACCGAATGCCCCGGCATTTATTCGTCAGCTGGGTCATATCATACGTGACCCACATCGATTTCCATTGACCACGCGTGATTGGGCTTCTATCCCTCAGGACACATTAGATCGTCTATGGAGGGAGGTTCAGGTAAGAAAATAATTTTACTTTATTTTCTATTTATAAATAATACTAATATGTTTGATTATTTTCATTATAGCAAAATTTGAAAGTATGCCCTGAAGAGTTTCGGCCCGTGTGTATGAGCAAATGCCGTAAGCTGTGGAAAGATTATAAAGGCAAAGTGAAGAGGGACCACTGGGTACCAAATGTGGGTGCCCCTGACATTTGGAAAAAGTCCCGAGAGGTGTCCTCCCCAGCTCAGTGGCGTGACTTGGTTTCATATTGGTCTACTGAGGGTGTTGCGGTTTGTATATTAATTATTTTGCAGTAATATATATTTTCAAGAATATGTGATTTGTTTGAAATTTGAATGAATTGAATGTAGGAGGTGTCAACACGCCATTCGGAGAATCGAGCGTTGCAGGGACCAGCTCACAGGCTCGGGACTCGTCACGTGTCTCAGATCCGACATGAGGTATATATTATTCACTTTTTAATTAATTAATTAATATGGTTTTGTGTTTATATTCTTTTAATATACAGTTGCGAGGGCAAGGTGCAGCAACTGATAAAATGTCGGTGTGGATAAGGACTCGTGATCGCAATGATCCAGAGGTTGCAGCATTGATAGTAAGTGTCTGTACATTACCAATAATTACATAAATCTTTATATTAACATATATATATTTATATATATTTAAATATTTCACAGGATCAATTTGAAGCTGAGTTAGAACATCTGCCAGAGGACCAGCGACAGCTTCCCATGCGACGGGATGAGATCTTTCATCGCATTATTGGTCGGGACGGGCATGGCTATAGTTTGACCTATGGAGCAGGGATTCCTCGTTCTGTAGTGTCACGCGCTGCGGTTGTCGGTCCTGCTGTTGCTCATATGACACAGCAGATGTCAGATTTTGAGGCACGGCTGCGCGCTTCCGAGGAGACAAATGCGCAATTGACAGCTGAGGTAAGAGCACTGCGGGAATATGTGCGTCGAGCTGATGGTACAGGGGATCATACGACGCAGGTATATACTGTATTTATTTATTTAATTTAAATTATTTTTGTTATTAAAATATTTATAATGTTTAATTTTTGTAGGCACCTGGTCCACCAGAAGGAGGTAACAGTGATGGCAACGCGTGACGCACCATATATTCACGAGATATGTTTTTTGTTTTTACTGGTAGGGTTGACATTGATGTACTTTATTTATTCATTTAAGTAATGCATTATTACCATCCATGGTGGTCTTTTAAATATTTTATACACATATTGAGTTTTTGATCAGATAATCTTAAATGATTCTACATTTGAAAAAGTCGAACTAATTCCAACAGATCAATAAATCTGATATTATAGATTATGTATTATCCAATATATTTTTATAAATTTTTTTATGGTATCGATAAAAAAATATGTATTAATTAGATGTTATCACTTTTATTTTTCACTTTTGTAATCAATGGGATGACCTTTGCACCCCCGGAGAGCCCCCCGCACCGCCGTACAGCCCCCCGCACACCCCGTACAGCCACCCGCGCACCCCCGTACAGCCCCCCGCACCCCCGTACAGCCCCCCGCGCACCCCCGTACAGCCCCCCGCACCCCCGTACAGCCCCCCCGCACCCCCGTACAGCCCCCCACGCACCCCCGTAAAGCCCCCCGCACCCCCGTACAAGCCCCCCCGCACCCCCCGTACAGCCCCCCCGCACCCCCGTACTGCCCCCGCCACCCCCGTACAGGCCCCCGCCACCCCCCGCACAGGCCCCCGCACCCCCCGTACAGCCCCCCCGCACCCCCGTACAGCCCCCCGCCACCCCAGTACAGCCCCCCGCACCCCCGTACAGCCCCCCGCACCCCCGTACAGCCCCCCGCCACCACCGTACAGCCCCCCGCACCCCCGTACAGCCCCCCGCACCCCCGTACAGCCCCCCGCACCCCCGTACAGGCCCCCGCCACCCCCGCACAGGCCCCCGCACCCCCGTACAGCCACCCCCGCACCCCCGTACAGCCCCCCGCCACCCCCGTACAGCCCCCCGCACCCCCGTACAGACCCCCAGCACCCCCGTACAGCCCCCCGCCACCCCCCGTAAAGCCCCCCGCACCCCCGTACAGCCCCCCCCCCCCCCCCCCGCACCCCCGTACAGCCCCCCGCACCCCCGTACAACCCCCCGCACCCCCGTACTGCCCCCCGCCACCCCCGTACAGGCCCCCGCCACCCCCCGTACAGGCCCCCGCACCCCCGTACGACCCCCCCGCCACCCCCGTACAGGCCCCCCGCCACCCCCGTACAGGCCCCCGCACACCCGTACAGGCCCCGCCACCCCCGTACAGGCCCCCGCCACCCCCGTACAGCCCCCCGCACCCCCCGTACAGCCCCCCGAACCCCCGTACAGCCCCCTGCCACCCCCGTACAGCCCCCCCGCACCCCCCGTACAGCCCCCCGCACCCCCGTACAGCCCCCCCGCACCCCCGTACAACCCCCCGCACCCCCGTACTGCCCCCCGCCACCCCCCGTACAGGCCCCCGCCACCCCCCGTACAGGCCCCCGCACCCCCCGTACGGCCCCCCGCCACCCCCGTACAGGCCCCCGCCACCCCCGTACAGGCCCCCGCCACCCCCGTACAGGCCCCCCGCCACCCCCCGTACAGGCCCCCGCCACCCCCGTACAGCCCCCCCCACCCCGCACCCCCGTACAGCCCCCCGAACCCCCGTACAGCCCCCCGCCACCCCCGTACAGCCCCCCGCCACCCCCGTACAGCCCCCCGCACCCCCGTACAGCCCCCCCGCACCCCCGTACAGCCCCCCCCGCACCCCCCGTACTGCCCCCCGCCACCCCCGTACAGGCCCCCCGCCACCCCCGTACAGGCCCCCGCACCCCCGTACAGCCCCCCGCCACCCCCGTACAGGCCCCCGCCACCCCCGTACAGGCCCCCGCCACCCCCGTACAGGCCCCCGCCACCCCCGTACAGGCCCCGGCCACCCCCGTACAGCCCCCCGCACCCCCGTACAAGCCCCCCGAACCCCCGTACAGCCCCCCGCCACCCCCCGTACAGCCCCCCGCCACCCCCCGTACAGGCCCCCCGCCACCCCCCGGAGAGCCCCCCCGCCACCCCCCTACAGCCCCCCGCCACCCCCCGTACAGCCCCCCGCCACCCCCGTACAGCCCCCCCGCACCTCCGAATGCCACGAAACCGTACGACAACATCCGGGGCGTCAAATGTGAAATGGTCGGCCAGACGGCACCTCATTCGGAGGTGCCGTGCGACCGCGGCGGCCGGAAACGCGTTTCCGGCGCCGTTAAAACACAAAAAACGGCGTGCAGCGGTCCGATTCGGAGCAAACGTGCTCTGAACGACCTGAAACCGCACGGGGACGAGAGGAATATTATTCCTAAGATGCATGAGGAGGCCGCACGTCCATCGGACGTGCGGTGCGCGCGGCACGCCCGATTGTGTCGTTTTCAGCAGCGCGGCGCGCGCTGAAATGGCGCGTTGGGGGGGTCAAAACCACCCGAACGACCTCCGAATGCCACGAAACCGTACGACAACATCCGGGGCGTCAATTGTGAAATGGTCGGCCAGACGGCACCTCATTCGGAGGTGCCGTGCGACCAGCGGCGGCCGGAAACGCGTTTCCGGCGCCGTTAAACACCAAAACGGCGTGCGGCGGTCCGATCGGAGCAAACGTGCTCCGAACGACCTGAAACCGCACGAGGACGAGAGGAATATTATTCCTGAGATGCAGGAGGAGGCCGCACGTCCATCGGACGTGCGGGTGCGCGCGGCACGCCCGATTGTGTCGTTTTCAGCAGCGCGGCTGCGCGCTGAAATGGCGCGTTGGGGGGGTCAAAACCACCCGAACGACCTCCGAATTCCACGAAACCGTACGACAACATCCGGGGCGTCAATTGTGAAATGGTCGGCCAGACGGCACCTCATTCGGCAGGTGACGTGCGACCGCGGCGGCCGGAAACGCGTTTCCGGCGCCGTTAAACACCAAAACGGCGTGCGGCGGTCCGATTCGGAGCAAACGTGCTCCGAACGACCTGAAACCGCACGAGGACGAGAGGAATATTATTCCTGAGATGCAGGAGGAGGCCGCACGTCCATCGGACGTGCGGTGCGCGCGGCACGCCCGATTGTGTCGTTTTCAGCAGCGCGGCGCGCACTGAAATGGCAAGTTGGGGGGTCAAAACCACCCGAACGACCTCCGAATGCCACGAAACCGTACGACAACATCCGGGGCGTCAATGTGAAATGGTCGGCCAGACGGCACCTCATTCGGAGGTGCCGTGCGACCGCGGCGGCCGGAAACGCGTTTCCGGCGCCGTTAAACACAAAAACGGCGTGCGGCGGTCCGATTCGGAGCAAACGTGCTCCGAACGACCTGAAACCGCACGGGGACGAGAGGAATATTATTCCTGAGATGCAGGAGGAGGCCGCACGTCCATCGGAAGTGCGGTGCGCGCGGCAACGCCCGATTGTGTCGTTTTCAGCAGCGCGGCGCGCGCTGAAATGGCGCGTTGGGGGGTCAAAACCACCCGAACGACCTCCGAATGCCACGAAACCGTACGACAACATCCGGGGCGTCAATTGTGAAATGTTCGGCCAGACGACACCTCATTCGGAGGTGCCGTGCGACAGCGGCGGCCGGAAACGCGTTTCCGGCGCCGTTAAACACCAAAACGGCGTGCGACGGTCCGATTCAGAGCAAACGTGCTCCGAACGACCTGAAACCGCACGGGGACGAGAGGAATATTATTCCTGAGATGCAGGAGGAGGCCGCACGTCCATCGGACGTGCGGTGCGCGCGGCACGCCCGATTGTGTCGTTTTCAGCAGCGCGGCGCGCGCTGAAATGGCGCGTTGGGGGGTCAAAACCACCCGAACGACCTCCGAATGCCACGAAACCGTACGACAAACATCCGGGGCGTCAATTGTGAAATGGTCGGCCAGACGGCACCTCATTCGGAGGTGCCGTGCGACCGCGGGCGGCCGGAAACGCGTTTCCGGCGCCGTTAAACACCAAAACGGCGTGCGGCGGTCCGATTCGGAGCAAACGTGCTCCGAACGACCTGAAACCGCACGGGGACGAGAGGAATATTATTCCTGAGATGCAGGAGGAGGCCGCACGTCCATCGGACGTGCGGTGCGCGCGACACGCCCGATTGTGTCGTTTTCAGCAGCGCGGCGCGCGCTGAAATGGCGCGTTGGGGGGGTCAAAACCACCCGAACGACCTCCGAATGCCACGAAACCGTACGACAACATCCGGGCGTCAATTGTCAAATGGTCGGCCAGACGGCACCTCATTCGGAGGTGCCGTGCGACCCGCGGCGGCCGGAAACGCGTTTCCGGCGCCGTTAAACACAAAAACGGCGTGCGGCGGTCCGATTCGGAGCAAACGTGCTTCGAACGACCTGAAACCGCACGGGGACGAGAGCAATATTATTCCTGAGATGCAGGAGGAGGCCGCACGTCCATCGGACGTGCGGTGCGCGCGGCACGCCCCGATTGTGTCGTTTTCAGCAGCGCGGCGCGCGCTGAAATGGCGCGTTGGGGGGTCAAAACCACCCGAACGACCTCCGAATGCCACGAAACCGTATGACAACATCCGGGGCGTCAAATGTGAAATGGTCGGCTAGACGGTACCCTCATTCGGAGGTGCCGTGCAACCGCGGCGGCCGGAAACGCGTTTCCGGCGCCGTTAAACACAAAAACGGCGTGCGGCGGTCCGATTCGGAGCAAACGTGCTCCGAACGACCTGAAACCGCACGGGGACGAGAGGAATATTATTCCTGAGATGCAGGAGGAGGCCGCACGTCCATCGGACGTGCGGTGCGCGCGGCACGCCCGATTGTGTCGTTTTCAGCAGCGCGGCGCGCACTGAAATGGCGCGTTGGGTGGTCAAAACCACCCGAACGACCTCCGAATGCCACGAAACCGTACGACAACATCCGGGGCGTCAATTGTGAAATGGTCGGCCAGACGGCACCTCATTCGGAGGTGCCGTGCGACCGCGGCGGCCGGAAACGCGTTTCCGGCGCCGTTAAACACCAAAACGGCGTGCGGCGGTCCGATTCGGAGCAAACGTGCTCCGAACGACCTGAAACCGCACGGGGACGAGAGGAATATTATTCCTGAGATGCAGGAGGAGGCCGCACGTTCATCGGACGTGCGGTGCGCGCGGCACGCCCGATTGTGTCGTTTTCAGCAGCGCGGCGCGCGCTGAAATGGCGCGTTGGGGGGTCAAAACCACCCGAACGACCTCCGAATGCCACGAAACCGTACGACAACATCCGGGGCGTCAATTGTGAAATGGTCGGCCAGACGGTACCTCATTCGGAGGTGCCGTGCGACCGCGGCGGCCGGAAACGCGTTTCCGGCGCCGTTAAACACAAAAACGGCGTGCGGCGGTCCGATTCAGAGCAAACGTGCTCCGAACGACCTGAAACCGCACGGGGACGAGAGGAATATTATTCCTGAGATGCAGGAGGAGGCCGCACGTCCATCGGACGTGCGGTGCGCGCGGCACGCCCCGATTGTGTCGTTTTCAGCAGCGCGGCGCGCGCTGAAATGTCGCGTTGGGGGGTCAAAACTACCCGAACGACCTCCGAATGCCACGAAACCGTACGACAACATCCGGGGCGTCAATTGTGAAATGGTCGGCCAGACAGCACCTCATTCGGAGGTGCCGTGCTACCGCGGCGGCCGGAAAACGCGTTTCCGGCGCCGTTAAACACCAAAACGGCGTGCGGCGGTCCGATTCGGAGCAAACGTGCTCCGAACGACCTGAAACCGCACGGGGACGAGAGGAATATTATTCCTGAGATGCAGGAGGAGGCCGCACGTCCATCGGACGTGCGGTGCGCGCGGCACGCCGATTGTGTCGTTTTCAGCAGCGCGGCGCGCGCTTGAAATGGCGCGTTGGGGGGTCAAAACCACCCGAACGACCTCCGAATGCCACGAAACCGTACGACAACATCCGGGGCGTCAATTGTGAAATGTTCGGCCAGACGGCACCTCATTCGGAGGTGTCGTGCGACCGCGGCGGCCAGAAACGCGTTTCCGGCGCCGTTAAACACCAAAACGGCGTGCAGCGGTCCGATTCGGAGCAAACGTGCTCCGAACGACCTGAAACCGCACGGGGACGAGAGGAATATTATTCCTGAGATGCAGGAGGAGGCTGCACGTCCATCGGACGTGCGGTGGCGCGCAGCACGCCCGATTGTGTCGTTTTCAGCAGCGCGGCGCGCGCTGAAATGGCGCGTTGGGGGGGTCAAAACCACCCGAACGACCTCCGAATGCCACGAAACCGTACGACAACATCCGGGGCGTCAAATGTGAAATGGGTCGGCCAGACGGCACCTCATTCGGAGGTGCCGTGCGACCGCGGCGGCCGGAAAACGCGTTTCCGGCGCCGTTAAACACAAAAACGGCGTGCGGCGGTCCGATTCGGAGCAAACGTGCTCCGAACGACCTGAAACCGCACGGGGACGAGAGGAATATTATTCCTGAGATGCAGGAGGAGGCCGCACGTCCATCGGACGTGCGGGTGCGCGCGGCACGCGCCGATTGTGTCGTTTTCAGCAGCGCGGCGCGCGCTGAAATGTCGCGTTGGGGGGGTCAAAACCACCCGAACGACCTCCGAATGCCACGAAACCGTACGACAACATCCGGGGCGTCAATTGTGAAATGGTCGGCCAGACGGCACCTCATTCGGAGGTGCCGTGCGACCCGCGGCGGCCGGAAACGCGTTTCCGGCGCCTTTAAACACCAAAACGGCGTGCGGCGGTCCGATCGGAGCAAACGTGCTCCGAACGACCTGGAACCGCACGGGGACGAGAGGAATATTATTCCTGAGATGCAGGAGGAGGCCGCACGTCCATCGGACGTGCGGTGCGCGCGGCACGCCCGATTGTGTCGTTTTCAGCAGCGCGGCGCGCGCTGAAATGGCGCGTTGGGGGGTCAAAACCACCCCGAACGACCTCCGAATGCCACGAAACCGTACGACAACATCCGGGGCGTCAATTTTGAAATGTCGGCCAGACGGCACCTCATTCGGAGG